>CAJTBE010000001.1:1422860-2845721 GCA_910574555.1 Trichaptum abietinum
GAACGACACGTTGCGTCCAGACAGGAGCAAAAACGACTCGAGGCATTGGAAGTGAATGAGCATTGGGACGACGTGTGGAATGCGGTCATAGATATATCAGCAGCCCTAGCTTCACGGACGTGACTGCTGCGGGTGTGTAATATAGTGTTAAGCGTGTCATCTAATCAAAAATGATTATCTGATATCGAGCACATGCATTCGTCATCGTCATATGATGCGATATTCGCTTTTCATCGGACTTCTCTCGCGATTCGAGTTGCCTTAAATTGAGTCATCCGAACTGTCTACCATATAACTTTTATACTTTTGAACTACTACTTTTTGCTTGTCGTTCACCATGTCTGGAACCGGATTTGCACCACAACAGCCGCAGATTGGCCCAGTGTCCTACGAGGACTGGTCGAAGTCAGATGCATACCATATCAGCTATCTTATCCCGGACGACCCCATTCTCGAAGCCGCAAAGAAAAACAGTCATGACAAAGGACTTCCGGATATTGCTGTTAGTACATCTCAGGGCAAGTTCTTGCACCTCAACGCGAAAGCTATCGGGGCAAAGCGCATTCTCGAGGTCGGAACACTTGGAGGGTACGTATGTTGCAAATGAGCCACATTCTGATTGAGTAGCAGCTAATCCATTGCGTCATAGATATTCTACAATTTGGCTGGCGAGAGCTCTGCCAGAGGGCGGGAAGCTTATCTCCCTTGAGATATCAGAGAAGCATGCTCAGGTATGTAACTAGTGTATCACCGGATGTAGCGTACTAATACATACGTGTATGTCCAGGTAGCTAGGGAGAATATCGAAAAGGCCGGGTTGTCGGAAAAAGTGGAAATCATCCTTGGTCCGGCTACGGAGAGCCTCAAGAAGCTTGAAGCAGATACTCCCTTCGATTTCGCCTTCATAGACGCAGACAAAACGGGAAACCTTGACTACTATCTAGAGGCAAAGAGGCTCAGTCGTAAAGGAGCCGTGATTGTAAGTGCTCATACGATATAAAGTTGTAGTGTATGATTGATTGGTTCGTATATTAGATTGTCGATAATGTCGTACGTCACGGCAGAGTGGCTTCTCACCCAGAGGACACGGATGATGCTGGTGTCCTGGGTGTGAGAAGGCTGTTGAGGCACCTTCAAACGGACAAGGAGGTGGATGCAACGACTTTACAGCTTGTTGATGGGAAAGGGTACGACGGGATCGTGTACTCTGTGAAGTTGTAATTAGGTGCTAGTAGGCAGTATGGGTTGACTAGTTCAGCCCCTTAACACATCATAAGATGGCCAATATGGATACTCACAGAGTAAGGTATAACAACGTATCACTAAATCAAGGCGACCTTGTCAGGTTGTCTGAGGGCTCTCGGTCTGTCCAGCCAGCCTAGTAGAATACCCAATTAGCCGTCAAACTCCTTTGCAGCTCGCTGATCAATTTAGAGACTCACGAGCATCGTGTCCCTCTCTTCCCCATTGTCACCAACTACTTTCCTCCTTGTTCCGGGAATGACGCTTGGCGTATTGACAACCCTTGCCAGCCTGGACAGCGCGTCTGGGTCCAAGTTATACTGCATTGCAATCTGGCGAATCTCTTCCACAGATTTTGCCGTTTTTCTTCTTTCGAGTATTTCGAATAGTTCACCTGCCAGTATCCGATTTTTGGGCGGGACACGAGAAGTGGCCTGTTGTTCTGACGCCTCCTGAGTCTGCAGAATATGCCTCATGTTCTCGTTCTAACGGGATAGTAAACACAAGACACAGATACACTGTAAAGGAGCAGACTCGCCGTCCGAAATGCCGTCATATGATGATCGACCTTCACGGGTCCCAGTTGATTGAGTTTCTGCAAGAACTGCGGGTCTCCTGAGTCCATTTCGATATCTTGAAACATGTTTAGATACTGCTCTAAGCGTTGTTTCAGATGTTCTACTTACCTTTCGTTCTCGTCTCGCTTGCTAAGGCGGACCTGGCAGATTCCTGCTGAACCCGGGAGAGTTCACTGGTTGTAGTGCCTGCCCAGGACGGTCTGGCTTTTGTTGGCAGCTTCCGCGCGACCTTGGACGACGAAGAGCCCATTGAGCTTCGAAAATGTAAATCCCGACCGAAGGTGTCTGATTCTGCTCTAAAGCACCCTCTGAAGAGGACGAAGGTAACTTCAGTAACTTCAGTTATGTAGCAACTTTTCTTTTCTGGAGTTAGTAGTCCACTGGCAGTAGGTACTATGACGTAATTTCGTTCAACAACTTTATTCAATCGGCGGTAGGCTGTGACAGTAGCCTCGTTCATCTCTTCACCTCACACATGTCCTCCTTCCTAGTTTACCACAGGAAGAGTACTGCTCATTAAATGAGGTCTCAGATCAATGGCGAGGTCCGTCGTGGCATCCGAGGCTCCTTCTTAGGAGAGGCAGTGAACGCTATCGGATCGCGGGGTTTTGATTGTATAAAGACTCCGGAATGCGGCTTGAGGCAAAGCTATACATGAACAAAGATGCTTCTCAGCCAACCGATTCTTCTTGCGACATCTTCAGCTATCGGACCTCTACTGGACATTCTAATCAGATCGGCGCACCGTAGGAACCGACTTCAGCAGCAACTTTGTCAAATCAGAGGCTATATATACTATGAGCGCCAACTTTCTTGGCTCAATCTTCAGCTATTGATAGGTATGTTTAAATTTTCCAACCTTGAAGATGGCATCTTTAGGATACAGGCTCCGAGGACGAAGAGGTTGAAGTGTTGCTGCTCATAGGAATCCAGGAGCAAGATGATCTATCCAAAACGTGCCACCTCTATCGAAACTCGAGCTAATGCTCATATT
The DNA here is from genome assembly GCA_910574555.1 of Trichaptum abietinum. Taxonomy (NCBI): domain Eukaryota; kingdom Fungi; phylum Basidiomycota; class Agaricomycetes; order Hymenochaetales; family Trichaptaceae; genus Trichaptum; species Trichaptum abietinum. The sequence goes on from CAJTBE010000001.1 coordinate 1,425,675, forward strand.
CTCTGCGCACATTTGGTGATTCAACTTATCCCCACCATCCAATGTTCGACCGCACGGACTTTTCATCTCTCTCAAGGCTTGAGCCACATGTGGCAGCCATCTTAAGAGCGCTGTACCAGGTGGGGGAGGCATCCAATGTCGGCCCCTTGAAAGGAGTCGCCGGCGTTGGTTCCCTTGTATTAGAAAAATGCATGGTAGGTCAGTTTTGCCTTCACAAGTGACTATCCTGAAGAACTCGCAGCTCGCGACAAGGAACCAAGACCAGGCTAGACATTTATCTGAAAGAATACTTGACCTTCTTCAGGCGATACAAACGCACGTTTACGACAGTCAGGAATTGACTCCGCCAGAAGAAGAGTTTCTTGTGAAACTAATGGAGTAGGTGGTTCGATAATACCGGAGACTCGGAGTGTGTGTACTTACACATCTACTCGACAGAACACTAAAAGAGATTGAAACTGACGTACAAGTGTGCCTCAGAAAGAGATCATTTTTCGCCCGGATCGCCGGAAAGGCCGACGGTGACCTACGTGTCCTTCAAAAACAAGAAAGTCGGATGAAAGATGCACTGCAAAAATACCAGGTAGTGGCCCCTGTTGTAGACTGCGGTCCGATTACGCACCACTCACAATTGCATAGACAATGATACACATTGATATAAGAAAGGCTTTAGTGTCGCATAAATTTCAGCTCAAAGTTGATCACGGACAAGTAAAGGAGTATTTCCACAGCATGACAGCTGAATTTGCTTCCGCTATCAAGCAAATCGAGACCAAGGTATATACGCAATTATCATTGACGTCTCGGAAGTAGCTCATTACAATTATCAGGAAAAACAGGAAAGGTATAGCTGCCAATTTGGAATCTTGATACATTTTAACTCTGCTTGCTAGCGTCAACGCTTTGTTCGAAACTCATCAACCATCGCCAATCTTCCTCGGCCGTGACCACGAGATGGAGAGTGTTGTCATCGCACTTAAGAATGATGTTGCAGCGAACTTGGCAATCCTCGGTGCTGGCGGGATTGGTCTGCATCTCAATGCTTTCTGTAGGAAGTCCGCTGACGAATGCATTAGGGAAGACAACTCTTGCAAAGCACGTTTTGCATCACCCTGCGACTGTGAATTTGTACAAATCACGTCGATACTTCGTGTCTTGCGAAGCTGCGACCGATTCGGACGCCTTCTTAAATCTACTCGGCGGTCAATTGGGACTCACAGGAAGGGATCTCTTGAAGCAAACGCTCGACTTTCTTCAGAACCCGGATCCGACCGTATTAGTCCTGGACAACTTTGAGAGCCCATGGGACTCGCCGGAGAAACTGCAAGTAGAGGAGTATCTTGCAAGTTTATCGAATTTGCAAGGAGTCGCTTTGATCATCACGCTGCGAGGTAGTGAGAGACCTTCGAAAGTCAGATGGTCTCGCCCATTCCTACCGGCACTTAATCCCCTGGACAGGAATTCTGCACGTAGATTATTCTTCGCAGAGGCTGATTGTGACCAAGCCGATCCTGCGGTTGACGGACTGCTGGCAAGGGTGGATTACATTCCTCTCGCTATCACATTGCTCTCCTCGATGGCTCAGGTGGAGGATCCAGCGCGACTTCTCGAGCGCTATGAAAAAGAGAACACGGCCATGCTGACAAGGAACGACGATCGCGGGTCCAGCGTCGAGGTCTCAATTAGTTTGTCGTTGAATTGCCATAGGATGAACAGGATACCAGAAGCACGGGATTTGCTTTCGGCTTTGGCGCTCTTGCCAGACGGCCTCAGCGAAAGACTGTTTGGCCTTATATTCAAGTGCCAACCCAGAGCCAACGTGGCTTTGACCGTCTTGAAGCAAACGGCTCTCACGTATGTTTCAGGAAAGGGCGACAATGCGATGATTCGCGTTCTGGCACCAATCAGACAGTATATGTTAGACCATCATCGACCACCTCCTATGCTACTCTACTCGTTGGAAATGTATGCTATTACGCGTGCCGAGAATTCCTCTAGGATAGGTACTGCGGATGGCAAGGCAATAACTCAGGAACTGCTGCCGGAAATCAGGAATATACACTCCGTATTGATAGCCACGTTAAGGGACTATATCGGCTGTAAGGGAGTTTGGCGTGATGGACAGCCCATCGAACAGACAATCCAAGCGGCAATCCAGTTGACGCGGGTTTATCGATTCACCTCGAGAGGCTCTAAAGAAACCTGTGAATTGGCCATAGAAGCGGCCAAGAAGGCGGAGGCGGAGAAGCTGCGCGCTGAAGCGATATATGTGCTTGCGCAACTTTACCACCGATGCTTCAACGAATATACTAAGGCGGAGGAGTTGGTTCTATCTGCAATAGGTATTTACAGTCAGCTGGACGATAAATATGATATGGCTGGTAAGTTATTTATATATGCGGTAACAGCCTACTAAATAGTTTCGCTGCAGAGGCGTATCACCTTCGCGGTGTCCTTGCTAGCATGCTATCAAGGCCTACCTCCGATGTCGTTTCGTTATATGAACTTGGACTACAATTCTCCAGAAAGTCAATAAACAAGCGTTGTGAGGTAAGTGGCTGATTCTTCTACTTTTTTGTCATTTGGAAAGGAACTAACAATCTGACTTGACTGAAAGGCGAAATGTCTCTCTAGTTTATCCGAAGTGAAAACAAATCTGGGTCTCAATGATGAAGCGACGCAACTGAGCGAACAAGCGCTCGAGATATTCAATGAGCTAGAGGACTTTGCAAATATGGGATTTACTTCGTTTTGGCTAGGCCGCATTGCTGAGCAGCGATCGCGATATTCCGTCGCTATACGATATTACGAGAGATCAACGGAGTATTTCAGAGCATCGGGGAGCCTGAGGGATGTGGTTCGGCCCCTCAATCAACTAGGAGATGTCGCCTACCTTCAATGCGACTTTACATACGCCCTCGTGCAGCTCGATAATGCAATGGAAATCCTCGAGCAACTCGGAGAGGAGAACAAAGGGTTGGCTTCATACGTTCTCGTCAGCAAGGCGTTCGTACACTCTGCGACGAATGACTTGGAGAAGGCGAACTCGGATGTGCAAAGAGCGATGACTAACTTCCAGAACTTGAAGGATAAATATGGCCAAGTGCAGTGCCTTGTATGCCTCGGGGAAATCGCGCACCGAAGAAAGGAATATGAGAACGCAGAGGCTTCTTATCGACTGGCGATCTCTATGGCAGAGGAAAGAAAACAATTTAGGGAATTAGGCATGGCCAAGCAACAGATTTCGAAACTTCTCTTGCGCGATGGAAAGCATGAAGAAGCGCTCCAGATCTGCTCATCTGCCTTTCAAACCTTCGTCCTGTTAAGTGACGTATACGGTAAAGCCACATCACTACTTGCGCTCGGCGACCTATTCCTCGTGATGGGAAATATTGCAAGCGCCGAAACATCGTACGCTGCTGCGCTACGTTTTCTACAGTCCCTTCATGCAATTCGCGGAGTCGCTGAATGTTTGCTTGGATTGGGGAAGGTGGCGAAGGCGAAGAAATTGGAGAAGGAAGGGAGATGGTTCTTGCGAGAAGCTGAGAGTGTTTTTGTGAAGTTGGGCGATGTGGATGGAAAGGCCGACTGTTTGGAAGTACTGGAAGAATTGGACAGAGAGTTGGCGGAACTTCCTACCTTCAACTCTGCAGTCAACGCAAGATCTGTGTCAGAGGTTTCTGGTATCGTGGAGAGGAGAGGATATGAGAGAATCTTAGTACCGGCATAATGATGTACATATACGTATGATAGTCATATCTCACTCGTACTATCCGAAGGTTTTTGCGGTCTTATAGTTCTAGTGTTCATGAGTATATTGAAGTGTCGTGGAACGGTGCAAATCATACATGTACGTCATACCAAGGTGTCAACCAATCATATCACGTCCGTTGCCTTCACAAAGCTCCGTACGAATTTCTTTCTTTTCCCCGCAACGTCCAGTCTACGCACATTGAAGCGCGTTGCCGACTGTGTAATGCTACGCAATACTCGTCCATATGTTCACCGGAGTGCATTTTGCCAGGCCTCACGGGCCCAGAGGGCCCAGGTTCGTCCAAAGCAAAGTTCAGCTTCAGCCGCAAAACCTCCTGGCCCCTCCACCGCAAAGAAGCTTGTGCCTCTGGCTTTGATCACGGTCGGGGCGGTAGGCCTAGCGTATGTCTCTGGAAGGAAGCGACCTGTCCAGACGATACAGCCATTCGAGATTTATCTGAAGCGGAAGCGAAAGGTAACAAGAATTCTAAAGCACCGGACTTAGCTCTGGATGATGAACATCTTCTTCCGATTGCTTGGGGGTCAAACAAGTGAGCTAGGCCTATTGAATACTTTCAAGACAATTATGCTGAAGTTGACACCCAATTTCGTAGGACAACTCTCATCTCTCCCAATACACCTGAGGTCGAGTATCTCCAGTCACCTTCGACCGTTACTTGGCTAAAAGACATTGCGCTCCGAGACCTTGCTTTACACGAGAAACATGGTGCTTGTGTTGATGCCAAAGGAGATGTGTATCAGTGGGGAACTGCGTATCTCGGGGAAGGCAATGTCAGTAATGAACCGGTCCTAAGCCTGAAGGGCAAGGTGAGTGTCAGGTTTAGTCCTTCAGTCCATGTTCAGGATCTTGACAGATTTAAACTATGATAGGACGTTATAAGTGTTCAAGTCAGCCCATCGCGAGTCTTTGCTCTCTCTTCCTCTGGCAAAATCTACACACTCGCATCGGAGTATGAAAAGCAGAGTGTTACTGTGCCCGCGAACTCTTCGTCTTGGTCTCCCTCTAGTTGGATCTTTGGGGAAAGCCAGACTACAGGTTTCGAAGAGCTAAGTACGGACCAAAAGCTGGGCAGGAATGAAAAGTATCTCATGGTTTCTTTCTATAGGCGAAATATTCTTTACTGATCTTTTGTCTAATATAGATTCGTCTCTATCTCTGCCGGGAATGACCACCTGCTGGCAGTCACTTCAGAAGGACGTGCCTTTGCTCACCCCATCTCAAAAAATGCCAATGCTTATGGGCAGCTCGGCTTCCGCAAGCTCACGCTTCCCTCTCAGACTAGTTCCAGCACAGGACCGGGCTCTCGGGTGGAAGTCGAGCTGGTCCCGAAAGCAATTGCAGATCCGTTCTCGAGGATGTCACCCAACCAAAGGACGCGGCGCGACCTCTTGCCGTCCTCCGCCATTGTGCCACCTTCTGCACCGGCTGCCACTATTACCCCGGAGGACTCTGCAACAGAATCCCCCGCCAGCATCCCGGAGCTGGAAGACAACTCTATACGGTTTTGCGATCGCCTATTTGAGATACCTTCTTTGCGTGGTGTCAAGGTAGCACAGGCGGTGGCCGGTGCACGGTCGAGCTTTGTTCGTACGGAGGGAGACAGGGTATTGGCCTGGGGTGCGAATGAATATGGGTACGGAGAATTCATTTTTCAACATTAGGCGGGATCTGATGCACATTTGCACTGCTTCATAGACAGCTAGGCCTGGGCTCAACAATGACCATAGATACGATCACAGTGCCTACGGAAGTCGTCTTCACAAAAGGGACGTCATCAAGAGCTCGCTCACAATGCGTTGATATCCGAACGGGTTCGTGTTCAATTTCTATTGTTAATGCGGCACATCGTTGGCTCAATTGTTTTCGATGATGGTGATAGGCGGCGACTTGACGTTCTTCATTGTTGAAAGGAACGATGGTAGTTTCATCAGGACTACTGATGTTCTTTCTTGCGGAATGGGGCAATGGGGAGGTTTAGGCACTGGATTGTATAGCACAGCACAGGGAAGTCCAACGAGGGTGAAGGCTATCAGTGGGCTCTTAGAATGTAAGTTTCCACTCTCATCACAAACATTGACTTCGCTGATTCAACAATAACAGTCAGCGAGAAAACTGAAAATCTCCAGCCAGTGGTTCCATATGGTTTGTCTGTCTCACCGACAGGACATGTCCTGCTCACACTCGACACTCTGGCTCGAGCTGGACCTGGGTTAGACCAAACAAGCGGGCGCGATCTTCTCGTTTGGGGTGCTAATCGAGACTACCAGCTTGGGAATGGGAAGCGGGCAAGCCTGGCTACACCGACGACGCTTGAGTTGCCTGGGCTACCGCACAGCGTTCAGCTGGAAGGTGATGACGAGAGCAAAGGACGGTTGATGCTGATGAGGAGACGTGCGAAAGAGGTGAAAGATATGCAAGGGAGGAGTTGGAAGAGGAATGTTGAAGTTGAGCAGTGCGCTGTGGCCGGCTGGGGATCGAGCCTCATATATTGGAAAATCTGCAAGCCTTAGGAGCATAAATTCAATGTCTCAACTATTATTATTATTTTCAATACTACACATCCCAGCTCAATTCACTACTTATCTGCCTGTAACGAAACAAAAAAAGTGTACTTTGCATCAGAGCTGCTGCCTTGACGACAGGCCGCCGCGATTGGCTCGGGAACAGCCGATACGGCCCCGCAGTCGACGCAGGACAGAGTTCAGTGAGTCGCAGCACGCCCTCTCTCCCTCGACTCGACGTCCGTCTCCCTCGACCCCTGTATACCCATACCACCCCCACCATCGCTGTACCCAACAGTCTGCCTCGCGTTCTTTACTCTCATCACCACAGTCGCCTAATAACGAGCCGCACTCTTAATTCATCTGTGAATTAGTACTTCGCTAAAGTTTGAATCTTGCGAACTGCTTCCGCAGTAGCGAGACAACCGAGGACCACCTTCAAGTTCCAGATCGAAACTCGTTCGGGGTTTGGATAGTCTGCAGGCACATAGAGAGCAGTCTTGAGCTCGTCTGAAACGGCTGGAAGCTCAGACTGACCACCTTTATTCCTGCTTTCATCTGGCCCCTAATCTAATCTTAAACTGCTGTGGTCGAGTCAAATCGAGTCATCGCTAAAACGCTTGATTCATAGTGATTCATCGCATTTTCAGCGCTGTGATCCATACTTAATTGGTTTTACGCTCAACGCTCTTCCCAATCACTCATCGTTGCTCTTGGTTTCCTGTTGCGTAGGCAGCATATCGATCCTGCTCTTGGCCCGCGACACAGTCCCTTTTAAACATTCGCGCGTAGTCGACAACACCAAGGTCGGCAGCGGCACTTGCTTCTCCTTGCTTGCGACATATAATCTACCAACCGAGCTAACAAATCAACTCACTCCCTTGACACTATTTCGACCTTTCTTGTACGATAATCACTTTTACGATGACTTCAATGACGAATTTCAATCCCAATCTCGACTCATCTGAGCCTTCGGCCACGTCTGGGGGAGCGGATTCTCTCGTCCACTCTTTTGACAAACTCTCTATCCAAGTGCCAGGCACGACACATGATGATGTCGAAGAAGAGATCCTCTGGCCCCGATCCGCACGCACGGACACCCCACCAACCGCTGTGTCCCCTAGCGTCAGCTTCGACATGCTTGAGGACCTGTCTGACTCAGCAGCTGGGTTCGAGCTTGTGCGGGGCGACTACGGGACGAAAACTTACACGCCGCGCCTACGTGGAGCCTTTGGCCACCGCTCGACCAAGAGCGAGTCTGCTGTGGCTTACATGTCCTCTCCCGCTCCGAGTGGGCTTGAGCAGTCCACTGCGACACCCGCTGCGATAACCCGGGGGTCGATGGCGGAGCGCTGGGACTACGCGTTTGCGCATGGGCCGGGTCAAGGCGCTGCCCGGACCCCGGTTGGCGTAGACCGCGATGCTGTGGATTTGACGGTGAGGGAGAGCAAAAAGGTTTGGTCTGAGCAGATGGAGGGTGTAGATGTGAATACGGAGATCCAGCGGCCTGTACTCACCTCGAGTGTCCATACACAGGAACAGAAGACACCTACACGACCACACTCGACTGGGGAGATTACATCGGCATCTCGGCCCGTTTCTCGTCCCTTAGATGCGGATAAGACCTCGACGAAACGCGGGCGGTCGAAGAAGAGCAAGGGGAAGGCAGTGAAGCCTGGGCAAGGACCCGGTTCCGGATCCGGTGCTGAAGCTGCTGGTGCCACGTCAGAGCCTCAGGTACAGGCTCCCTCACAGAAGAGTAAGGCAAAGGCTGCGGTGCGGTCGAACACAGCGCGGACACCGAGTCCCGCTGCGCGGGCTCTGCATTGGTCAGAGATTGCGTCTGGAAAGCGGAAGCCCAGAGCGAGGGCGGCGAAGCAGAGTGGCAGTACGGATGTGAACGAGAATGAGAAGGACAGTGAGCCCAAGGCAAAGGCTGCGGTGCGGTCGAATATAGCGCGTACACCGAGCCCTGCAGCGCCCAGCGCGGAGTCGGGCGCTGCGCGGGTACCTCTGCACTGGTCAGAGATTGCGTCTGGAAAGCGAAAGCACAGTGCGAGCTCAGCGAAGCAGAGTGGCAGTATGGATGTGAACGAGAAGGAGGTTCAGCAGCAGGGCAAGCTGAAGGTTAAGGCGAAACCAAAGCGCTTGGGGCGTAAGAAAGAAGTGCAGCAAGATGGCATGGAGAAAGAAGTCATTGCCCCATCGCCTGCGCCGTCCACGCCTAGAGGGTTGGGTCAGAGGTCTGTTGTAGACGACGTATCGGAGAACGGGGATTTGCCGTCGTTGGAAGTATTGAGGTTTGAGAAGGACCGTCTCTTGACGACGGCGTATGATGAAGCTGTGAAATTCATGAATTCGTGCGTTCAACTTCCTCGTTATTACCCTTTTCTACCTCACTGATGACCGTGCTACCCCTCTGTCTACAACAGGTTTATACAGCATCCGTACTATTACACATCGAAGGCATCCCGCCTGACTTTCTTGCAGGCGCTGATCGTGGAGCTGGGGCTCGTGTCCGTGCACGACCCGAAGCTGGCGCTGCCGTCTACGCTGACTTCTGCGCGAGCGATGATCAAGTCGCATGCGTTCTTGAACGTGCGGGACTACCTTGCCGTCCGGGCAGAAGGCCTTGAGGCGCTCCGGCATGCGATGCATCCGAACCGAAAAGCGCTCGTGCGGGACCTTCGGCGGGGGAGCAAGAAGAGCCGACGCGCACCTATACAATGGGTAAAGGAGACGGGCTTGACGGTGCTCCTTGTCAGTTGCCGTTCTTAGATTCATCGACCACCACTTGGTTATTCTGGCCACTTTAATGGACCTTTTTGGGAAGAAAGATCCGCATGTATGATTAGGAAAATGTTGGTTGGTTGATTGATATATTTCCGCTGAACTTCGGCCTGTGCGCCTCCAGTACTACTGATTGCAACTTGTTTGCCTTATATTAGCTAAACGTCCGTTCTCTTCTATCGAAGTTGTGCTTAGTGTACTTGTATTTCTAGACAATTGACTTAAAGCTATGCATCAACACCCTTCTCACCCTGTTCTTTTGCTGCGCGATATCGTTGTCAAGTGGAAGAACACATACTAGTCTGCATCAATAAGTGATGGTCCTCCTCCCTGGTTCCCTCCTTCTCATATGCACGCCGGCGACAAAATGAATCCAAGCGTGGGAAGTACGAGGTTGAATAGGAAACGGTCTCGAGCTACGGGAGCGATCAATATGAGTTGTGTTATGTAATATTAGAATGACGCGCCGATCAGTATTTGGGGTTTCTGCGCCATCCCATATCGGGATGAATGGTCTGACATTTTGGAAATTCCGCGTGTGAAATCAATTCTAATTTTAAATTCAAAAATGCAGAACAGGGGGCCCAAGCGTTAAGATTAGACGGAGACGGGAACTGCGCTCAGGAGGGGGATAGCTAGCTGCGCACGAGTCAAGCGGTGGCTAGTAAGCTATGAATGCCAGACAAAGGGGGAAACGTGTAGACCACGACCACCAGGGTGGTATTGTGGGCCTTGTGATGGGGGCATTCATTATTCCATTGTTCAGACCTGCCCTTATGGAGAAAGCGCGTCGAGGGAGATTCGATTCGGATTCGGAGGGAAGGGATGAAAAAAAGTCGAGCGACGGAAAAAGAGGCGCCAGACGCGTCAGGCCCAGAAGGTTGGATCGCGTACGGGGTAGCGACATGCCGGACAATGCCGGACATGGTGGCTATGCAAGCGGATATTGTAAATGGAAATGGGCTGCTATAAAAGGGAGGTTAACACAAGACTAGGCCGGATATAGGGGCGTGTTCTGATGCCGCGTCTCCACTTTAGCCCTTGGTCCCTTGCTCAGGCTGAGTGCTAGTCCCCCGTCGCCGTAAAGAAGCCCACCAAAAGCCCCTCCCTCATATCTTTTCAGCTCCCCTCCCACATCCTTCCTCCCTTCCACGCTTCGCTCCCGTACCATCTCAACACCCCTCATCGCACAACCTCTCTTCGTCGCTGGCCGACCCGACGACGACGACAACGACAACATCGCTCACGACCCGCCCGCACACACAATAATCTCCGGAACCGTATGAACTAATCTCGTTAATGTCTAATGCAAGTGTCGCTATGCAACTTCCTCCCCCCTCTCAAGCCACCCTCCATGCCCCTCTTCCCTCTGGCTCTTCCTCCTTAACCAACGTACCCCCGAATAATACACACCCTGTCTATGGCACGCATAAGCGGCAGAACTCAAGCGTCCGGACTACCCAACGGAATCCCGAGAACGCATCTCCCCCGCCACCGGCGTCAGGACATCCCGTCCGGCGCATACGTCCGCTCGGACCTATCACTCCGAGCGCTCACTCAAACACGGCCAACCCGATACTGTTGAGTGGTGATGGTGCTGCACTGGACAAGCAGAAAGACTGGAAGAAAGGTCCGGGTTGGAGAGCGACAAGTGGCGTGCAGCAACTACTATTCGATTTCCCGCCCAAGAATGTTGTGCTACACCCGGAAGACGCGAGTAACAAGGTCTTCATTGCAATTGGCCGGGCTTTCATGTCGGTGGTAAGTTCCAATCAACCTCTTTCATTTGTGATGCAGACGAGGGCCTCCTGGTGTCTATTGACCGTGCCGCCCCCACATTATGCCCTTGCGAGGCATTCGAAAAGGGGAAATGAGGCTTCGGTTCCCACACGTGCACTGTTATGGGTCATTCCATCATTGTGATTCTTCATTTTCTAATCTCGGGTCCTTTTCGCCTGTCCATTATTTTAAGTTCGGAGTATTGATCCGCGTCTATTTTTCTTTTTGTATCTTCCAGGGCAACTGTGCTATGACCGTCAAGGACCTTGCAGAACTTGCAATGAAGAACGGTCTGTCGTGTCAAAAGTGAGTGCGCACATACACAGTTTTATGTTATTCTCGTCAGTGCTAACGTCTTCTTCCGCAGCGCCTCTGCTGCTGCACAAGCTATAACGTTCTTCATCCGATCCCACCTTCATCGTTGTGAGGTTGAAGAAGACTTCCCTCTCCTTCTACGACATGTGCTATCCGGTACACCCAAAGACGACGCTCTCGCACCCGCACTCTATTCACGCTCTGGCGGCAATATCTCTAAGCAGCAAAAGGATGAGAATGGAAAGGATTTTGTGGACCGTAAGACATCATTTCGTCGGGGGACGACCGTTTGGTACCTCAGTAAAGCTGCAGGAGCGCCTTGTCCGTTCGCTCGGTGTGGAATTGCCCTGAGGGATTTTTCAGAGGTATCGGCGATCACAGGTGCAGAAAGCAGGAAAGGTTCCGGGGCGGGAAAGAGAAATGACGTGGATACTGAATCTTCTCGTGGTCTCAAGCGGAAGCGAGAACGAGAAGGGTTGAGACGCAGGACGACGACCGGAATGGCTGTGACACAAGTTGCTGATGACGATGACGAGGTGGAAGGAAGAAAACCACCGAAGATCAAGCTGACATTGCGCCTCCGTCCATGCCTCACCAGTATGCGAGAGAAGTCGGAACCTGTCGAAAGCTCGTCATCTTCGGAATTCGACTCCGACTCCGACTCCGATTCCGACAGTAATGATGGGTCAATGTTAGTGGAGGAGGATGCGCAGGCAGAGCACTCCGCAGCGTCTACTCAAGAGTCATCCAGAAAACATGTTCAGACGACCGAACCGAGCTGGACGTTCCCTCCGTATCCTATCCATCGGCGAATCTCGATACCTCCGTATACACCATGCGAAGAGAGTTGCCCGACGTATTTCACTTCCCCATCCGCTGATTGGTCTCCCGTAAAGACTGAACCGGCGTACATGGAGCCTAGTACGTCTGACTCGAGCTACCGTCGTGCATCGAGCGTGGCATTCAGTGTTGCATCGCCACCACCAGAATCCGATATGGAGGATGAATTTGGGGAAGATGATTATGAGGAAGACTTCTCATTCAGCTATTCAGATGCTGTCAAGAGCGAGGATGAGGCTTTCGCATATGTGTGGCCGAAAGCAGCGCCGTCAATGATGTACAACGACGAGGTCGTGGTTAAGACGGAGCCGGACTACGATTATGGCGTGGGAACATCGAAACGTAATTCTACTCAAACGCTTACGGGCATTAAAACAGAAGACCTACCCTATGAACTACAAGCCCTCAGTTTGTCCTTCGACGCTGGTACAAACACTTCAGACTCGTTGCTACGTTCAGGCTTTGATTTCAAAGTGGAGGAGAGTATTGTGGATAATGGCGTACCTGTCTGGGATCCACCTGTGGACATTACTCCAGTGGGCGAGAACGATGCAGAGTTGATGCTTGCGTGGAAGAACATCGAACTTTTTGGTCCGGAGAGCTTGAACCTTCAAGAATTGGAGCTATGCGAAATGGATGATGCGGATGTTTCCCACAGCCCATCGCCTAAAGTAATACCCGAAGTCAACAATGTTGGCCATGCGCCGGAAGTTGACAATGTCGATCTTTCTGCTTGCCATTCCTCATTCTTGGAGTCAAAACCATACCCGCTTTCACCGTCTATTTTGCCTGCGTCGCTCGATAATATTGTTCCATCCTGGTCTGCTGGTTCGCTAAGTTCATTAAGCTCTGGTTCGCCAGACACCGACCTTGAGAGCCTTGCACCGGCTTCGCCTTCTCCTTACTACGGTCCAGAATCTCCCACCATTGTGCGCGACAACAGCATCGAGGAGAATCATCTCTTTCCGTCATTCATCAATGACGGCACTTTAGGTGGCAAGGAGGTTATTGATAAGTCTGCGCCTTGGACAATCCCAGGCTCTTCTGGGACTCGCGGTATGCCATCGCCTCAGCGCCATCGTCCCACTGTCGGAGACATTTCTGTGAGCGAGGCAAGTACGCCTTGGGAACGTGGAATGGTGTCTCAGGATGATGTTGAGGAACGACTACTTCCCTTACTATCGCCACTTCAAGACGACAATACGGGACGGATGCCATCTTTATCACAGCCAGCTGCCGAATATTCCAACTCACCTCCACTAAGCCCACAGGAGGCGGAGATGTTCCATACATTCTGTCTTATAGCTGATAACGAGCCTGAGAGTATTGACGCGAAGGATGGACAATCGCAACTCCCGGAGGTGTTCGCGGCCAGTCTCTTTGCGGCCTCGTCTCGCCCGAAGATACCACGCTCCACGTCCTCGAAGAGAACAACGAAGTTTGATAGTAGGCGCATGTCCCTGGAAAAAGCAGAGCCAGAAGTGCCTGACTACCCCGCGGACGACGACGCGAGTGCCGAGGCGAACAGTAAAAAGAAGAACGCGATTCTGCCATTGAGGCGCTCGAAGCGTGTTGCGACGCAGAGTGCACGGGAGAAGCTGAGGAAACGGGCTTAAGATTCCCGCAGTGAATTCCTTACGCATAGGAAATGGGTGCCTCTCAAGCCTTTGAAAGAGGTGCTACCTTCCGAACATGCTTTTTTGCACCTTCACCATCAAATACTTTGAACCAAATGGCCTTTTAATCATGTTTTACAGTATAAAATGCTTGCCAATTTTACCTATTCGATTATTCTTTCTCTTCTCTTTTCTTCCCCTCTCCTCTCCCAACTACTGTTCCAATAAAGTTTTTCATTCAAAGGTTCGTTAAACCGTAGATTTGTATCACTGAATAACCCATTTCCTTTCTCTCCTGCTTTTACCTTTAAACCCGCATCCAGTACCATTGTTACTAAAGCCTTCAGCCAGCCAAGACGGCGGATATTCGTGTTCCCTTCTCCGAGTCCTCTTATCACCCCGTCCGCGGGCCGACCTACCTACGTCTCGATCTTCGAAGCTGCTTGTCGTTCGTTCACCTTGCCACGTCATTCATATTCCCTGCACGTTCGGCTGCTATACCCCCTCATTCATTCTCAAATGCTGTTTCGATTTCGAGTCTAGTCCCTTTCAATCACTACGATCACTTGCAAGGACGATTTGACTTCCCCTTACGTTACACTTTCGTCGCCTTCGATCTGCTGAAGCTCTCTAGTAATTTCTTCGTACCCTTCGTCATTGAAAGCAACCCTACTCCCTCTCAGATCATGTGTATGTTATGTGAGAATCTCTTTCATGGTAAACACTTCAAAAAGATATGTATTACTATCTGCATAGAACAAATATGTTTGTTGAAAATTGCCCGGATCCTGAGTGTGAAGTGTTTGTATTATTCAGTTTCAACTATGTAAAGATTGAAGAACATTGAAGACTGAATGAGACGGTTCGGGATAGTTTCTTACATCTACAAATGACATTGGATGAATGAACTTGAATGAGTTCTGATCGCGTATTATCCGCATCCTAAAAGGTAACAAGAGCTGTGTTCTTCCTTTTCCCAAAGAGATAGATAATCGCAGCACTGGAATAGACTCCGGAAAGGATACCAATGATGACGCTTATGACTGTCACAGAGTACTTAGTACGACTTCGATTTCATGTTCAAAGGGGAAAATGAAGACCATACCTTTCCGAGCAAGCGTCAAACTCTGTGTATACTCGTCTTGTCCACTTGATCCTCCATAATTCTGAGAAAGCCCTCCGGCAGCCGACAAGCCGTCCTAATAAAACCAATTTATCAGCTGAGATTTCACAGCGTACGTGGAGCTTTTACGCACGGGTACAAGGAGTAGAATACCCGTTAGCATGGCAGTGAATGCCGTTCCACCAAATCGTCTGGAATACCCATTCCCGAGAATGCCGACGATCCAGGATCCGATGAGGGACACATAATCAGGATGGTTGCGCAACCCAAAATATGTATTGCACAGGCGGGTGATCCAAAAGGAGACACATGCGATTGAGACCATGACAAACATCTGACGGTTCCACCAGTGTTGTTGGTTATTCATCGACGCGCAGAATGCGAAAATAGGAACAAGGAAGAATAATGTCCAGTACGGAAGCGGCTGTAAGACCCAATGCCAGTGAGTATCCCGAAAACAACCTCCGACTGTATCTGGTTGATTAGCAGCTGCGGTGGTGATGAAAGTGAAATAGCCAGAGAAGCTGTCAGTAGAGTCAGAGCCGTTATACGCTTGGTAATACCCCTGTAGAATAACGTTGGCTGAGGCTGCGTTTGCAGCAGCATAGTATGCACGTCTAGCTGCTGTGTCGAAAAGAAGGAAAACATCCGATCCCAGCGTCAGTCCAAAACCCTGCATCAAGTTCTGTAAATATGCAGTTTCCCCATGAATGATTATACAATTACCAGATAAAGTGAGGTCATGATGCCCGACACGATCTTCGGTGAACCCAAAGCTTGATTCCTGCCCGCAATGTCTAGAGAGCCAGCCACTAAAACGCACATTAGATTCATGTTCAGCATCGCGCGCATGTATATTCTTACGAATAAGGTGTCCGGGAAGCATTGAGATAAGACCAGAAGATGAAATAGCTGTAAAGCACCATATTTGCGTGTAGAAGCTGGCGAATCCTCGAGCTATGAAAGAGACTAAGGCAGCCGTAAAGACTCTAACGAAAGCTTTAGCACTGGAATCCATTGTTTCTGGATGACCACTCACTCGGATCCGCTTGCAGATAAGTCCGATTTCGTAGCGATATTCTGCGTGATTCGCACCAATAAACCCATCAAACCCGACACCCACATATCATTCAAGCTTCCGGAAAACGCAATGCCGCAGATAACAAAGCAAGTGATGAAAGAAAGCACGAGTCGGAAATTGTCCCCGTAATAAGGCGGTGCCTCTAAGAGTTTCCGAAGTTCATATGTACCATCAGAGGCAAACATATCGTCATGAAGGACAGCCCGATATATGTTGTGCACTAAATGTATACGTCCGAGATTTACACCGCCGGTCGATTTTATGAGACATGTCTCAGATGACTTCGTCTCAGGATTGCCGAAGGAAACTTGAATGGATCCAGGTACATGCTGGAACTCTGCCTCAATGTCGAAAACTCTGGTCATCGAGTTGAGCTGCGCTTCGATACGATGTGACGGCGAACCAAATGTGAGAAGCGCCTTTGCAAAGATGATGATGAACTTTTGATAATCCTCCGTAGCTATTTAGAATAATATGTTATCATCTATCACAGAAACGAAGGGCTAACACGTACACTCAGTGTGGTACTTTATCGTATGCTTCTCTCTCTTCCTTCGATCGTTATACGATTTCCGTTGCGCGGCTTGTACCTTACGTTCGTCACCATCAAGGCCTTTGTCCATCTGGTGCTCGGCGTGGTGCCTTTGCAAACGGTCACGAAGCCCTTCATGGTCGTATTCATCAATCAGATATGTTTCTTCATCTTCAGCATTGATTGCCTGGCTTCTCTTGAAATTATTGAGGCCTTCATAGGGGTCGGGTAGACTTTCGCGAGCAGCTCTCCTGGGACCTTGAGAACCTGACCAAGAATTCCGCCTGCTCATACATTGAGAAGGTTCACGACTTATAGCCCGGCTGTTTGGCACGCTTCCAAGGTCTGGATCGTGTGCAAATAAGTTAAACGTATTCTTCAGTTGGCCAAATATGCCGCGGCGATTTTTGTCACTGATATGTGCTCTACTGCCTTCACGTTCAAGGTCCCGGCCTCCGAAGCCAATGTAGCGATCAGCACGAGGAATAGGATAAGGGTGGTTTTCACCTCTAGTGAGCTTTTCATATGTAAATGAATCCATGGATTTCGCGCGTGGTCGCCTAGCTTCAGAGTCAGAATGGCCATCAGAGACGTCATTTTTCTTTTTGCCGGCGTCAGAAGTACGATCCTGGTTTTGTAACTGGCTTCGGTAGTCGGTGAGAGTTTGATCACTAGCCCGCTTTTCATCCCTCCTGCGTTGATTCGCCAAATAGGTACGAGAGAGCGCGTCCATTCGAGCCCTTTCTTCATCATGCTGACTACCGAAACCGTCGGGAGATTGAACATCATTCTGAGCCCTCCAGGTCTGGACAGAAGCAAGTCTGTTCTCTTGGGTTGATTGCCTGGCGAGCGTAGTATCTGCATTATTACCATTACCACCAGCATCCTGCCGAGGTTCTTCGTGGACATGGTCCTCAAAGTCGGTATCTTCAAAAGGCGTATCGTAGAAGCTTCGCTCATCTGCAATGTCCGACGAATACTGGGCCCCAATTCTTGATCGAATAGAGGAAGTCCGAGAGACAGGTTTGTTCAGTGCAGAAGAAAAAGCATATTGGCTCCGACCAGCAGGTTGTGTCAGAGGTACTCTGCCCTCATTGAAGCGATCTTGAGAAGAAGCACTCTGTTCGCTGAGCTGCCTTCGAACTGCTTTGCCGTTGTTGTTCGACATGGCTGTTGAAGAGAAAGCCAGCGGGTGGCACCAGTAGCATCGAAAGACAGGCACCTGGTCCAAATCCCAATTTGTTGTAAAAGCTTGACATAAGCTATATACAAAAACGAAGTTTGATTGAATGATCGTTCATCGTTCGTTTGTTGCTGTGCACCGACTCGTTGTGCCCAGTGTTGATGGCAGACTGCAAATAGACACGTCCATCAATGCGCTGAGAGGCACACCCAAAAGCGATTAGTCCAAGACGCCTCGCGGACTCGCTTTTTGCCTCAGACTCCTAGTAAGCGAATCATTGGAAGCGTAGTACAATTAGAGAATCGCTGTTGTAGATTATACAGAGGCAGAAATGCAACGAAAATGCAATGAGACAATTGTTGAAGACGGGCGCCACCGAGACAGGATTGGCCTTGTTTGTTGATGGTACGTGCCGAGGGATATTCCCATGGACAGACTGCAGTGTCGGATGGATATTTTCTCGGTCTGCTCCCTCGGGCCTCTTTGGACGTCGACGACCACGGTCCCCCCTAATATCTTCGCTAAAATCCTACTACTCCTCATAACTATTCCTTTCTGCCCGGGGCACACCTACATTTTGCAGAAAATTAACGACGAGCTTTCAAGCTCTTTGTAAAGCATCATTTTTATAGTCGTACCCGTCCCACCTCCCATCTGCTTCTTTTACCTGTGCTCCTCGCGAGCTTTGCTTGTTAAACCCCCATCTTACTGCCACCAATCGCAGTGCGGTCAATCGAATTGAAGCTCTAATACCTAATCAACTCTACTTGGTTCGCTATCATGTCGTTGTCTGCGCAAGAGAATGCTGGTTTTGCGAGGGGTTCCTCTGGCAAGACTCCGCCCCCAGCTCCTTCGGCTGCGTTCGCCAAAAGGTGAGACATGGCTTCTAGTACCCCTATTAACATCTAACATCGTATTTGGCTAGGGCGAGGGAGATTCAGCAAGAGGAAAGGCTGCAGCAGGCCAGATACAGGCCACCCGCATTAAGGGCGATGGCGTCCGCGGGTTCACCGTCCAACGAGTCGCCCACAGCGACTACGCCAGCTGACTCTCAACCGCTCCCACCGACTAATTTTCCACGCGACTTTCGGAGAGCAAGGGCCGGCACCTTACCCTCCAACGTCCAGCTTGCCGCCCAGCGTTATGCTGCAGCGACGGAGAGTTTGCAGAGTTTGCCCGGCTCGACAGACTCGCTTTTCGACACTTATGGAACTCAGCAGCAGCAGCCGCAGCAATCAATCGTAGTCAATGCAGGCCCCGGCATCCCGCCTGCAAGGCCTGCACTGCGGCACACCACGTCTGTTGCGTCATCTGCAGCCACATCTGCGGTGACGGAACGCAACAGTCGCCTTCGATCTGGTTCACTAAATATTCCGGCTGCGGGACTTTCGAATGCCTTCGGAGGTGGTTCCATATTCTCCACGTCTTGGCTTTCGAGTAATCGTAACGGATCTAATTTGCCCGGGCTTGATGAGCTGCGATCAGTTACTTCTTTGAACTCAGAGGGCGATGAGTTCGATGTCCACACCCTTGATTACCTTGGACTTGACGACAACCTTCGTCAACCTCCTGCTGCTACACTTTCAGAGCTACGTACTCAGGCTCAGGCAGCCATCGCCGGCAACCTCGCTAACCCGCCTCGGTTACGTGCAAGTACCGTTTCCGGAGGTCCTTATCGAATGAGGTCCGCCGCTGCGAGTACGTCACTTCTTGCTACGACGAATACTGAAGAGGAGGAAGAGGAGTTGATGGAAAACTACGGTCACTACGGGCAAAGCTCCTACCGGAATGACATGGGTCTTGATTCGGATGTTTACCAGCAGCAGTCTATTGTTGCAAGGGGCTTCAGACAGGGGCAGCAGCACCTTTCCGCAACTACAGCTAGCGGCAGATCTCGCTCCATCTCAGTCAGTGCTCTCGAAGACCCATCACGCTCATTGAATCGCATCGCATCTTCTCTTGAAGCCACCCAGAGTATGTACACAGGGGACCTGCTTGGTGGACAAAACACACTTGCAGGGAACATTGCTCAACTTGCTACTGCTCAAGCAAACATGGGTAAGCTCTCCTCTGGCGGCGTTGTTGGTGGTCGGTATGACACAAACCAGAGTAGAGGGAGTGGCTATCTTATTCCACCAGGTCAACATCAGGGTCGGGCCTCACCGAAGTCAGAGAACTCGCCTTCTTCGATTCAAACGCCGACGCGTTCGCTGTGGATCGGCAACTTAGACAGCTCTGTTTCCAGCGAGCAGCTGATTCACGTTTTTGCTCCTTACGGTGCAATTGAGAGTTTGAGATTGCTGCCTGAAAAGGTACATAAACGTCAAACTTTTGTCCGAGATACGTGCTAACAAAAATCATAGGAATGCGGCTTTGTGAACTTTGTTGATCTAGCGGATGCTGTTCGTGCGAAAGAAGACGTTCTCAATCGCCTGGGTGGACAGATTGGCATGCCAAATGGCGCAGCCGTTCGCATCGGTTTTGGCAAAGCGGAGAGCGCTCCTGTTGCGCCTGCGAAGGGCACTGCGAACACGGCAGCAGGAGCTGCAACTGGGATTGCTGCGAAAGGCGCGAATGCGAATGGTGCAAATGGTATGGCAGGCATTGAGTCTCAACTTCAGTCCACTCCGACAAGAGCTTTGTGGATTGGTTCCATTCCTTCCACGACAACTCCGGCAACTATTTTGAGCGTCTTTAGTCCATTCGGACCTATTGAGTCAGCCAGGGTCTTGACCCATAAGAACTGCGGTTTCAGTACGTCCTGTTGTTTGTAATTCAACCACCTATGTTCTAACAATTCATAGTTAATTTCGAGCGCCTCGATGATGCTGTGAGAGCTCGCAAGGCGCTTAATGGCCGTGATGTTCTGGGAAGTGACGTCGGAGCAATTAGGATTGGGTTTGCCAAGGTTCCCGTCAAGAATGGTTCAGAGGGTGCTGGTGAAGGGGAGAATGCGAACGTGAATGTCCAGGGAGTAGGTGACCTCAGTGTCGGTGCAACTATCCATGTCCTGCGCAACATCAAAGGCGCAGCTACTATTCCGTCGGATCAACAGGTTCTTGGTGGGGCTGTTGAGAATTACCGTTCGAACTTATTGCTTAGCATGATTGGGTCGGGTTTGCACAATTCACCTGTGTTTAATGACGGCAGCGGAAAGCAGATTGCTATTACGGAACAGCAAATGATAATGAAGGAACTTAGTGATGGGAGCCCCGACGCAGAAGCTGATGTGCTGTCTTTAGCGGGTAAGTCATGTTCCGATTTACTGCATCGCTTCACTAATAGTGCTACAGAATTTCGCCCTCCTACTATGTATTATACGTCTATTCCGCTCGTTTCTGAGCGTCCCAACAATAGACGTTGGGACGCTGCGAAGCTACGTGAGCTGCGTAAGCGTCTAGATTCCGGAACTCTTTCTCCGGAAGAGGTCGATCAGATAGCTGGCGACTTCATGGACGGAGAGATTGTTGATCTTGCGTCTGATTGGCTTGGTAATACGGTATGGTTCTCTCCCTTGTCAAATTATATAACAAAATAATAATGCATGTTCATAGGTTGTGCAAAAGTTGTTTGAGAAATGCTCTCCTGTACCGCGACTCGCAATGCTAGAGCGTCTCGCTCCTCACCTCGCCATGGTTGGCATCCATAAGAATGGCACCTGGGCGGCACAAAAGATTATAGAGTGCGTGCAAACACCGGAAGAGGTGGCGCTCATCGCACAGAATCTCAGAGCCTATGCGCCGCCCTTGCTCCTCGATCAGTTTGGTAATTATGTCATACAGTGAGTTGAATTAAATACTACCTTTAGACTACGTTATGAAATTGAATACGACGAATTATCTACAGATGCTGCCTTCGTTTCGGTGCCCCTATGAACGACTTCATCTTCGATGCAATGATTGACCGACTATGGGAGGTTGCACAGGGTCGGTTTGGCGCGCGCAGTATGAGGACATGTCTAGAAAGTTCGCAGGTCACGATAAGCCAGCAGCGTCGCATTGCTACTGCAATCATACTCAACTCTATTCCCCTTGCAACGAACCCCAATGGCGCACTGCTTTTGACTTGGTTACTTGATACTTCAGGTTTCCCGTCTCGTTATAGACTTCTTGCTCCTCGTTTCACGCCCCATCTTTCTCACCTCTGTACGCACAAGCTCGCGTCTTTGACGGTGCTGAGAATAGTGAACCAGAAGGTGGAACCGGATGCGTCTACGCAGATTGTGGATGCTCTTTTCTTCTCGCCCGGCGACCACGTCCTCACAGACGTTTTGGGTGACCAGGTTAACGGTGTTTCGGTTGTACACAAAATCCTTACCAGTCAGTATATTGACCCTGTCAAGCGTCAGAGCTACTTGGAGGCGACTAAGCGTGTCTTGATCGAGCTGAAGGTCATTGCAACTCAGGCCTATCGTCGTCTCATCGAAGAGGTTGGTTTACCCGTGCAGAACTTCCCGCCTGGATATGGTCCAGGTATGGGCCCTTCGCCTAAGATGAAGAATTCTTCGTCGCAGAACAGCTACTACAGTGCACCTACTACCGACCAGAATCTCGCGTCGATGATGGCTGCTCTGCAAATGGGTGGTCAGAGCCACGTAACACCTCAGATGGGCATGGCTCCGTCCCAGCTCGCCATCGACCCGGCCTATAGCGGTCAGCAGGTTCAGCAACCCCAACAGCAGTCCCAGCATCAACAAAGCCACAACCGCGCACGCCAGTCGAACGTGTCGTCTCCCGCGACGTTTTCGCCGTCAACGGATCCCTTTAACCCCTTCGAACCTGGATCCCCCGATCCTAATCAGCGCAACGGTATGCGTCGCGCGGCCCCGCAACCCCAGCACATCCCACAGCCGACAATGACGCCGCAGCCGTCGATGGGCATGCCGTATGGCGCGCAGCCGGGCGCGAGTATGGGCCAGGCGGGCGGGATGCTGGGGATGGCGCAGTCGCCGTACGCGATGCCGCAGCAGCTCCCGCCTCACCTTTACCAGGCGTACATGTACTCCCAGATGTACCCTCAAAACTCCCCAAACATGGGAAACATGGGGGCATTCCCGCAATGAACAACATACCAGCCCAATAACTGCGAAAAACATGTACATGCAATTGGATTTTACTCTCAATCATCAAGCCCGTCGCTCAACGAAGAATCCGGAGTTCTGCTGTCCTTTTGCTTCTTCATTTCTGTCCTCGATGTTTTTTTTTGTTTCCTATCAAGATTGTCAAATTGCTCATAGTTCAATCCATTCTTGTGGTTCATCCCGTTTCCCTCGTGGCATCGCATCGATTACCCCACGACGTTCATGACCCTTTACGACCAACCACATCAAACAGGCAAAGGGACGGCTTTTTGGGCGTAAAATAAGTATATTTTTGCCTTGTCAAAACGTTCCTCCAATCGTTCTGCAAAATTGCTTTTACTTCTTTCATTTCTCTCTTTTCTCTCTCTCTTCCATCGCCGGGACCATATCAATTTCTGCCTTCCCCTCTTTTTCTTTTCTTTTACTCGTCATAAAAGAATATTTGAGATACCCTTCCCACCCATCCGTGCATTGTGAAATACTCCCCCCTTACCTCCCTTGCCTTCCTCGTACTCATTTCGCCCTCACATTCACAAACAACGCTCATTTGATATGGGGACTGGGGACAGACAGACGGCCAAATGAACGAACGAACAAAATAGCGTCTGCCTTTGCCTTTCTTTTCATGCATTGGCAAAGGTCGCGCAAATACCGGTTCACCGACCGATATTTATTTTCTCCTCCCATGTTTACTCTTTTCCTCCTACTCTCCCCCGTCAAACGTGTTCTATCATCTTGTATACACAGTTATAGGGCAGGTTGTACCAAGGCTATGCACATAAATCAATATAGATTTGAATTCAAATTCGTGCAGCAAAAGAAATCAAACAGCTTGTGCGATAATCGCTGAAGCACTAGATAATTTGAAGTCCTGAATGTACAGAACAATATACACAAGGTAATAGGTAGTTCATTCTCAGTTGTTGAGTGAGGACTAGTTTCAGATGCTAGCCATAGACAGATACCTTTCTGGCGAACTTGATCAGTGGTTCTTCGTGTCCTTTGCCTTCAAGGAACACTTGCATATTTCTAGGGGCACCTTAAAAGCCGTTAGACGTGCGTGTAATCGAGCCCTGAACCCCATACGCGAAGTTTTGAGCTTGAGAACTGAGAACCGAAAAACGATCGCATCTATTGGCCGAAGAATTTGCAGGATACCTGGGATCGCGAAGGTAGAAGACAGAAGCTATCAGAAAGAGACATGAACCGGCGGAGAGACGTAAGGAGCCGTAACTCGGACAGTGCTCGTTCGATTGCTATGAGGGCTGAGATGATGATGTCGGGAAAGGCAGACGGAAGAACACAGATGCACAGCAGGAATATGCGGGCTGATGCAGAACCGAAGCCAGTGTGCAGGGTCTCGGAGGCAGGTGATCGACATTCGCGAAGCCCATAAGAAGACACGGAAGGTGGAAGATCTTAGAGCTCAGACCCGAAGTACGCCGAGCACCCCCGTATACCACATACTATACGAATGCCATCGCCATCTCTCTGGCTCGTCTGTCTTCTCAGATCTCCAATCTCTCCCTTCCTCTGTCATCTCTGCAATCTCAGCCTCAGGATCGCAGCACAGGCTGACCGAATGCACACTAGCACAGCGTGTGATCCCACGCATTTCGCAGAGCGATATGAGGGAAGCAACCGGAGCGCGGGGTGCGCATACTGCATAGAGATATGCACGAATTCGCACCAGCGTCACTTGACCTTGCGTTGCTTGGATCCTGTTGGCTGCTCCTGCCGGATGAGTATGCAAGGGGTAGAGGCAGGACGTATATGGACGCCATTCAGTTGCACGCACGGTTCAGCGAAGATAGCAGATTCAGACCATAACTCCAGCATTCAGTGCATCCGTTGGCAGGAATTTGAGTTGCTATTGAGTGTGCGTGCACATACGATATGGGACGCATTGAATGAGCGAGTGTACTTGTACGTACAAACGTATGTATGCCTTTATATGCAGGTCTGTGCTGAGGATCGGTACCTTCATCCGGAGTGCGGGAACACACCCGTGCCACCTTGCTGGTGCTCGCCAGGGTGAGGACAGGCAATGGCAAATTGGCAAGGACTGAAAGTGGCGTCGTCCGAAGAGTTTGACAGGGCGGATATTGCGAGGGAACGAGGATTGTGAATGGGTACGTGAGAGCGCCTGAGAGCCTGAGGCTCAGAGGGGGGGAGATGAAAAAGCGCCACGAGAAGGCTTCGCTCGTTCGCCCATAAGCCATAAGCCACAGCTCGATACGACCAACTTGCCGAAAGCTGCGAAGGCGTTCGGAATGATGCGGCATATTTGGGCTCGTCGACCTTCAAATTCGTGACGGCAGTGTATTTGGGGAACGTAGCGCGCAGGCCATAAGTGAACGCCGCCAAGGCCCAGAAGCCCTCGTTATATTTGCAGCAATGCTACCTGCGGAATGATCCATGATGCACACCAGATGAAATGCCGGCGTAGGGGTTATGTTTGTCGTCAGATTGTAATAACTGTTGTCGAGCGTAACGAGCCAAATGGCTGGAAGACGGGTCGAGAACAAGATATATGAACGGAAGAGAACTGCCCTCGCATGACACACGATTTGAATTGTTTATGAGAGCAGGGCGGACGCGAATGTCGAGTCACTCAAGGAGTTGACTCTGAGGCTGCGCACGTTAAGCGAGTGACCTGTGCTTGGTAGACGCGCGTGCATATGCTCCTTACTCGACGAGGAACACAGCGAGGAGCTGTGCAGATACGACGAGCTCGAGAATAGATAAAGAATATGAGAAGGAGGAGGAGAAGCGAAGCGTATTTTATTGTAGGTGAGAGAGCCAATGGAGAAGTGAAGCGAAAAAAGCGACCCTGAGCGTCAAGACGGTTTATAAGTCCACGTTCCCTCTGAGCGTCCAGTCCGCTGACGCGTCGAGTCAACGCATCTCATCCTCTCCAACGCCCACCACAGCCTCGCCGACAGCCCAAGTCATCTCCTTATCCCAACGTTTCATTTCATTTCCCCATATAAGACTACAGACGCTCAGCGCTCTTCCTTATCTTCTTTCCAAGCTGCATCCACCACCATACCTAAATCTTGAGCCCCCTGCGCACTACTCTCAATGGACGCGCTCAAGTCCCTCGTCTCTCCCCTAGTCGGTGGTGCAGCGAGCTCCGGTGTCGTCGATGGCATGAAACTCGTCGTCCTCGGCGGGACCGTAGAGACCGCACGCCGCATATCAAGCTCAGCCTGGTGAGTCCTGAGTTCCCACTTATCGTTCGACAATAGCTCATGACTCGACCTTCTGTGCACAGGACGTCCTTCGTCAACTGTATGTAACCCATTCAGTCGTCTGACTCTTCCAGCGCTGACACTTCCTCTTAGCCTTCTTCCTCACGGCCCACTTCTCCGAAGAGGACTACCCATATGACTGGCTGATGCTGTGGCTGTCGAAGCGCCCGGAATGGCAGCGCGCTCGCGAGTTTGAGACGACAACGCGCACCATCTCGCCGGGCATGTCCTCTTCCTTTGGGGACAACTCATTCGGAGATGAGGAGCTCGAAGACGTCGAGCCTGTCTCGTCAGACGACCAAACACCTGGCATGGCCAAGACACGGGTTATCTTCCAGCCCACCTTTGACAGCACACATACCATCTTCTACCGTGGTCACTGGTTGCGCGTCCGCCGAAGCAGGAAGACCGACGGCAGCGATGTCGAACTACTGTCTATAAGGTGAGTAGTTCGGAATTTCGATCCGGTCTTCTATACCCATAAATGGAAATTATATGTCTATGCCCTGCTAACGGATGCTTTTTTTCTTTCTTCCAGCGTTGTTGCGAGAAATAACAACGTCCTCAAGCAGCTTGTGCTACAGGCAAAGCGTGAATACGAGGCCGAGTCTATCCATCGGATTCAGATCTATTTCGCTGATTCCCATGGCTCATGGCGTTGGACGGACTCGCGGCATAAGCGGCCTATGGGTTCCATCGTCCTTGAGCCCGGTGTTAAAGAGATGCTCCTTGCCGACACCAGGGACTTCTTGCGGTCAGAGAAGGTATGCAAATTTTCATCATCCATTGAAGAATTAAACCTAACTTTATCAATCAGTGGTATGCTGACCGCGGTATCCCCTTCCGTCGCGGCTATCTCCTCCATGGTGTCCCTGGCTCGGGCAAATCTTCTTTGATCCATGCCCTCGCTGGCGCCCTCATGCTGGACATCTACGTCATCTCACTTTCGGCCTCCTGGATGAACGATGCGACCCTCTCGTCGCTCATGGGACGTGTACCAGCTCGGTGCATAGTCCTCCTCGAGGACCTCGACGCTGCATTCACACGCTCAACTTCGCGCGACGGCTCGTCGACCGGTGTCCCTGGCGGTAAGAAGAAGAACTCATCCTCGTCCGACAGCAAGGATAAGGATGACGAAGATGATGACGACGACGATGAGGAAAATGGCAAGAAGAAGAAGAGCAAGAAGGATGACTCCCTTTCCGACGTGAACACGCTTTCACTTTCTGGTCTTCTTAATGCACTCGACGGTGTCGCCGCTGCAGAGGGTCGCATCCTCTTTGCGACGACGAACCATCTTGAGCGGCTCGACCCCGCGCTCTCGCGCCCCGGGCGTATGGACGTCTGGATCGAGTTCAAGAACGCAAGCCCTTGGCAGGCCGAGGCGCTTTTCCGCAACTTCTTCCCGTGCGCGGACGTCGACGAGCCCGAGATCACCGAGCGTGAGGGTGAGCTCGACGGAATTGACCTCCCCGGTACACCCGCGACGTCTGCATCCTCTGGATCGATCTCGGACATGTCGGTGTCGGCCCTCGCTTCGGATGTGTCGAGCACAACGAGCGTGAGCTCGTCGTCGAGACGTGCGTCAACTGCAGCTGGGAAGAAGCCTGCAGTAGGCTTCGGGTCGAACAACACGGCTTACTTGCCCCCGCCCCCGGACCCGGAAGTCGCCAACGCATCGCATTCTGCTAAGCCGTTGGATGCTGTTACCCTTACACGTCTCGCGAAACAATTTGCGGACGCTATTCCAAAGCATGAGTTTAGCGTTGCGGCGCTACAAGGCTGTATGTCGTCCCGGATGCTCCTTCTATTTTAAGTTGAATTTCTTACTTATGCAACTGCTTTACATTTCAGACTTGCTCAAGAACAAGTCACGGCCTGAGGCTGCCGCCGAAGGTGCTGCGGCTTGGGTAATAAGTGAGCGAGAGCTACGTGAACGCCTAGTTCGGGAGCGTGAGGCGCGAGAATTGAAGGAGAAGCTAGAGGTTCGTTTTCTGGTTACCTTTATTTGAATTTAAACATTTATATATTGGACTAGCGCGAGCAACGTCGGAAGGAGGTCCGTGAAAAGAAGTTGAAAGAGGAGAGGGAGAAGCTCGAGAAGGAGGAAAAAGAGCGTAAAGAGCGGGAGCAGAAAGAGAGGGAGGAGCGTGCGCAGAAAGAGAAGGAGGAGAGGGAGCAGAAGGAGAAGGAGGAGCAAGAGCGCATCGAGAAGGAGAAGAAAGAAAAAGAAGAGAGTGAAAAGGTGATTACCTCTCCAGCTACGACTACCATTTCATCGAGTGCTGGGGACGATGCCGACGACGAGGAGTCGGAGAGCAGCAGCGAGGCAGATGAGGCGAATTCTGGTTCTTGGGTCAAGGCTGACACGACTTCTGCGACAGACTGACTAGACGACTCTGGATCCTTCCATGTCTATGCCTCCTTTCCTCCTTCGTCGCAAATTTCTCCTGCGGTTACCGATGTAGGCGTTCGTGATATCGTCTGTGCCGTCGCTTCGATTGGATCGACGTTCGCAGGTCATGTGCGTACGCATGTATCCGATGCCGCCGCCTCCCCCATCGCCTCACTTTCTGCAACTCACAACCTTCTCAACTCCCACCCAAATACCAACTTGAATGTTGACCCACCCCAATCAAACACCCTCACACCTCACCACAAGCATATTCGTCTCTCTAATACCACCCTGGCCTCTGCTGCCAAGCTTCTCAGCAATTACACCATCTGTATCATCATCGAACTCTGCTTTCCATTCATCTGCATGTACAAATTCCTGCACTTCATTCTTGTCCATCTTATTTGCTCTGCACTTGCTCCGTTCATGCGTCCCTAAAGTGCGCATCGGATTAGTGCCGTACATACATCTGTCCCATATCTTTTTTTTTTGAGTTGCTCGATATATCCCCTTCTCCCCGTCCTCTAGTGTGTTTTTAGTCTCCTTCGGATATGCAGTTTTCTGCTTTCTATTGTTTATAATCTGAATACTGATTGCAACCCTGGTTTTGATATTGTGTCCTCCACCGTGCTACATATTGCTTGCTTGAAAGTGTAGATAAACTCTTCCTGTCCTTTGTTTCGTTCGGTCAACGTTTGGAATCATCTGATCTTGGCTCGTCTGATAGTATTTCTTTGGCCTAAAGCATTTCACTGATGCTCTATACGATTGGAATAAAATAAAATAAAAATCCTTCTTGGAATCTTTGTGTGCACAGTTGAGGCTGACGGGAGTTGGTCACCAGTCTCCAGCCTCGCTTAGGCTGTGGCCGAAGTGTTTTGCATCCGTGATACGGCTGGAACGTACACATATGCCAGCCACTAGTCTGCACCTCGCCCAGAACAAAGATAAAGCGCAGAGGCCATGGTTTTGATTTCCTTCGCAGTCAAGCCATCGACACTAGGCACTCAGCTCCAAGGATTAGTATGCGTATACCGAGCTGCATCCCCTACTCCGTCACGGTGGTCCTGACTTTCATAGCCATCGTTCCTCTGTTGGCCTCTGCACAGCACGAAACTTTCAACGAAATCGGACATGCTTCGTATCTGCACGGACGCGGTCGAAGGCACCGTTTGCTCGCCGCGAAACTCAAGGCGAACTTAACAACTCCCACTGTCTCAATCAGTTCCGGTGCCGGTGCGCATCTGCAGAAGAGAGGAGGTTCACGCTTCACGTTCTACCAGACGGGTCTAGGCGCGTGTGGTAAATATAATAGTAATGTTGATTTCGTACGTGACCTTTTTTCCCCTTTGCCCTCTTCCTCGGTCATTGATAATGAAACAAAGGTTGTTGCATTGAACGCAGACGTACGTACTCATCCCGATGATGAGAAGAAGTTGACGATAGGCAGCCTGGATTCTGACGGGTTTCTTTTCAGCAATGGGATGGCGGGTCGCATTGTTTCGAAACGATTACAGTCGCCTGCAATGGCAAGAAAACAGAAGCGCAGGTTACAGATCTCGTACGTGCAAACAATTCCCTCCTTTACAACACATGCTTACCATTTATCTCGGACAATGTTAGTGTCAATCATGCCCTCCAGGTGCTCTTGATATGTCCCCTGGTCTCTTTTCCTTCTTCGCAGATCAAAGTCTGGGCCTGGCTTTTGGTGACTGGCATTTCGGTAAAGACGAGCCCACACCCACACCCACACATACACACACATTAACTCCGATGAGCGAAGAAAATCCAAGTAAAACAAAGAAGCTTCCGCTTTCTACGCTTCACACTCAACACAGAGTAGCTTCTGCGCCCCAGACAAAAGCACCGACATCGACAGTAGGAAACGTACCTGAACCGATCACCGATGCAACACCAGTCCCTACATCGTTGGTGGCCGATGCTGAGAATTTGGCAGATATCAGCGCCGTTTTACTTGACTTGGGGGCATTCGTGGGGAAGGCTGCTGATTCTACTACCCAGTCACCTTAAAGTAGATTAGGACTCTTTCAGGATTTCTTCAATCATTCGTACTCGGTTTCCATTCTTCCTCGAATTGTAATAATCAAGCAAATCACTTGTATTGGCAAGGATATAAGGATAACATTACTTTACTGCTGGTATGTTAGGAATACATGCTCTTCAGTGCGTCTCTAGTCGAGCTTGATTTTTGCGGGGATATCCACGAACGTAGCCTAGAGAGAACTGAGGAAAACAACTGGAAGCGAGCCTGGACCAAACTCACGGAAACAAACTTGAGGATCTCATCTATGATGATGACGGGGAAGCTGATGTAGAGGACGGCCTTCCATTCGGTCCAGTTCAAAGGAGTGATAGCAAAGAGCGACTATGACCCCAGTGATGAGTCAGTAGGAAGTTCAACACAATGAGAAAAGTTACGCACAGTGAAGAATGGAATGTATAAAATGGCGAAGTGGAGTGCCATGCTCAGAGCAACGGCAGCGACAAGGAATGGATTGCGCCATACAGGCAGTCTCAACAAGCTCTCATTCTCGGAGAGCGAGTTCATAGCGTTGAACATTTCTATCGTGACAAGGATTGATAAGCTCATCGTCGTTGCACGATGCGCCATGGTGTTGGTGAACATCTCGCAACCAATCTCGGGGAATTTGCTTGCGCATTGATGGAAGTGTGTCTTTTTTTGTCAGGCAAGGAATATTACGATAATGAAAATAAAGTACTCACAAGCTGGTAAAAGGATATCTGAGGACCACCGGAGTAGAGCACGAACCACCAGGCGTAGCCAAAGACGGTCGCGCAACCTACATAGATTCCAATGACCATGTAGCGGAAGAAAAGCCACTTGCCGACAAGCGGTTCACGACTGTTCCGGGGAGGCACACGCATGATAGAATGGTCTGGGGGATTGAAACCAAGGGCGGTGGCAGGCAAACTGTCGGTGACGAGATTGACCCACAGAAGTTGGACAGGAATTAGAGCCTCAGGCATGCCGAGAAGGACTGTAAGGAAGATGCTGACGACCTCTCCGATATTGGATGAAACTTATGTCGAAGTTAGTAAAGAGGTAATGAGAAAATAGGATAGAGTACACATACTCAGGTAACGGATGAACTGTTTCGTGTTGTTATAAATAAGACGTCCCTCCTCAACAGCCTTCTCGATAGTGGCGAAGTTCGAATCGGCGAGGACCATGTCCGCTGCGAGTTTAGCTACGTCAGTACCACTTCCCATTGCAACACCAATGTCCGCCTTCTTCAATGCCGGTGCATCATTAACACCATCACCAGTCATCGCAACCACCAATCCCAAACCCTGGAGCAGATCGACCAATTGGCTCTTGTGCCCAGGCTCTGTGCGACTGAAAAGACCTGCACGTTGAACAGCAGCAACCTTTTCTTCCTGGCTGAGCTCTTCAAACTCTCTGCCCGTGTAGCTCTTGCCTGTAAGATCTTCGTGTTCACCAAAGATGCCAATCTGCCTGCAAATAGTTTCAGCAGTACCCTTATTGTCGCCAGTTATGCAGATAACGCGGATACCAGCGGCTTTGCACTGCGTGATCGCGCCGCGGACTTCCGGTCGAGGTGGGTCCAGCATACCAACTAGGGAGACGAACGTCAGGCCTTGCTCGAAGCGAGTGTAGTCCGCGGAACTGTCTGATTTATAATGGCTGACGTCCTTGTCAGTCTGTTCTTTGAATGCAAGGGCGAGTGTGCGCAGTCCATTGGCTCCATACTCGAAAGTCTGCTTGATAATGCGATCGCGAAGGTCCTGGGTTAGAGGGATAGTTTCACCATTGACAAGCACCGATGTAGAGCGTTCGAGGATCGACTCTGGAGCTCCTTTGGCATAGAGACAGAAAGTACCAGAACGGTCAACGAGTACAGACATCATCTTGCGGTCACGCGAAAACTCGAAAGTGAGACGGCGTGGGATCGACGACTCATAATGATCGCAGACAGCCGAAGCACGTTGGACGGGAGGAAGCTCCTTCAAGGATGATGCGACCTTGTCATCAAATACACCAAGCTTTTCGGCTAGAACTCGGAGCGCTGCCTCCGTAGGTTCGCCGATGCAGCTGTACATGTTTTTGGCCTTCGATTGAATAGGTCAATGTTTACGACTTTTGAGATAGATTAGAAAATCGCTTACTTCGTCGAAGACAATTTTGGAATCATTGCAGAGTGCGCCGATTTCCGCAAGACGCTGGATGGGACCGGTTCGGAGTTCCAGGGAAGCGTCTTTCCCATCTATCGACCTGACAAGTCCTTGAGGAGCAAAAGTAGTGCCCTCGACGACATACTCGCGAATTTGAGCTTGAGGTGTAACGAGTGAAAACTAATAATGAACAGTCAGTCATTCATAACAGTCGATACATTGTCATACAGTGTCTCACCCTTGAAACGCTCATTTGGTTCGTCGTGAGTGTACCAGTCTTATCCGAGCAAATAACATTAGTGCAACCTAGTGTCTCAACGCTCGGCAGGTTCCGCACAATTGCGTTCTTCTGTGCCATCTTTTTGGTACCAAGAGCAAGGCAGGCTGTGATAACAGCAGCCAAGCCTTCGGGGATAGCGGCCACAGCCAACGCAACAGCGATTTTGAAGTAATAGATGGCGCCCTTGAGAATACCGTGGTGCGAAGGATCCGAAAAGTGACGAATGTTGACAATCCAAACGAGGATGCAAATCACTGTGATCACTTTAGCGAGCATATCTCCAAAGTCGTCAAGCTTGCGCTTTAAAGGCGTTTTCTCGCTGATCTGGGAGGAGATTGACAAATGGATATCGCCTATGGCGGTCTTCTGCCCAGTGAGGACAACAACTGCGCGTGCCGTTCCGTTCACAACGGTCGTACCCTAATTCAATGTCAGAGTAAGGTAGATGTTAAGCGGACAAAAGAAACACACTGAGAACAGCATGTTTGTCATATCCTGCTTGACCGCCCTGTGGTCGGGAACGGCGTCAATGTACTTGTTAACGCTTGAGCTCTCGCCTGTTAGAATGGCCTGGTCGACACGGAAACTGCTCGAAGAGATAGATAGTAGTCTACAATCAGCAGGGACCTTGTCACCAACTGCCACAGAGATGATATCTCCCGGTACAAGGTCAGTGGCATGAACACGGCCAACCTGACCTGCACGTAAGGCGGTTGCCTCGTCTGGGGAATACTCCTTCAGCGCCTAGAAGCTGCGTAAGTCATCAGAGAGAAAATAGGTGAATTTGTGCACGTACATCTATCGCCTTTTCTGCGTTTGACTCCTGGATGACACCCACCGCTGCATTCGCCACTAAGATGAGTAGAATAACGAGGGGTTCGACAAATGCTGTTGCACGGTTGGTTGTTCCATCTGACTCTTCCAGAAGAGCTAAGACGAACGACACCAAAGCTGAAGCGAGCAGAATCAGCACAAGCTGGTCCTTGAACTGCTCCAATATAAGCTCCCATAAGGGAGTCGAAGGGTCTTCCGGGAGTTCTAGATAACGGTGGACGGATTGTTAATATTTGCCAAACATGTAGAATAGAATTGCTAAAGGTTACGTACCATTCTTGCCGTATATTTCCCTGTTCTTTGCAACATGGTCTGATGATAAGCCTATGCTTGGGTCGACGTTGAAGTGCTGAAGCACCTCCTCTGGAGATCTAGTCCAGGCAGCGTCCATAGCGTAAAAGAGAGAAGAGGACTGTGGGTCTGAGGCAGCGAAAGATTTGGATGGTCGGCAATGCTTATATGTAATTTAGTTGGGTTACTTTGGGAAAGAATGACGTGTCAGTTTCCCGAAATGGGAATATGCGTGGGTTACTTCAGACGAGCCGTGAGAGAAACGTGCGACGTCCACGGCATTGGAACTTCATCGAATGAGCGTGTATTTGCGCACGAGAGAAAGCAACTAGAGGACTTTGTGAACAAATGGGAGCAGAAAGCAAGCAAGTAAAGAGAAAGAAAAAGACGTGCGGTGAGATGTGCAGGCAAATGAAGTCGGGTAAAGGCTTGTTTACACACCAAACAAAGTGCGCCACCGATTCCGGTTCTTGGCTTGTCGGTGTCTGCACTTCGAGTCCTCGAGCACCGGCGCGCCTTGAAGCTTGGTTGTACGCTCTCACACGACACATCCTACTCACACCTCCTATTTGCCATTTCCCCAGTGGGCCTCGGCCCCGCTGTCTCACGCGCTATGGGCAACAGCGCCTCCTCGTCTACCCGCCAACACGACGACACCGTTGACTACGGCTACCTTGTTCCTCAGGGCGTCTACTCCGGCCCTCACGATTGGAATCAGCAGATCGTCGCCCAGCTCATCATCGAGCGCCGACTGGCACCATTCTACAGACCTCTGGAGGATTACGAGGACAGCTGGGACGATGAGCAGATACTTGCTGCACGTAAGGAGTTGCCTGACCAGGAGATCGCCACTTCTGAGTCAAGCAGCCGAATTGAGAGTACGGGCCATACTTCCCGCAGTGCATCCATATCTTCGACTGCCAATGCGAAGGCGCGCCAGAACTCATTAAAGGAACCGAGTAGAATACCAGAGGCCATGGTCTATGGAGGCGCTGTCGAGTGCCCTATTTGCTTCCTGGTACGTCCTTGAATCTGCCGCTCATCAGCTGGTCTTTCGTTCCTTTACTCATTACGTTACTTTCATTTTTAATGTTCAGTATTATCCGCCTAATATCAACTATTCGCGATGTTGCGAACAGGCCATTTGTACTGAATGTTTCGTTCAAATCAAGAGAGCTGAGCCTACTACAACACATCTTGTATCAGAACCAGCGGCTTGCCCTTACTGCGTTCAAGATAACTTTGGTGTTGTATATACTCCTCCGCAATGGCGAGCGGGCATTGGCGCGGATAATCAGGTTTGTTGGTGTCTCTTGCGTCGACATATCATTGACTGATGAACCTTCCTCTCTTTGCTTTGTGCATATACCTCGGCACGTGCTACAGAGTACCCCAATACACCTTGTGTCTTCAAGGACCACACCTCCGTCTGCTACGAATGCACGTCCTAAGGACAAACATCGTCGCAAGAGCTTTGGTGCGGACAGTGCTGAGGTTGTTACCATCGGTCAGTGTGCTGCGGTGCCCATATTTGTCATTAGTGCGCTTACCTCACGATCCCCGTCTTTCCCCGCCCCTTCTCGGAAATACGCTTTTTGGCGTATTTACATCTAGACCACATTCGGCCAGACTGGGAGGCAAAACTTGAAGCTGTGCGTGCGACTGCGACGCGTCGGGCAAATCGGCGGATTATCATGCGTCAAGTCGGAGACCGCCTCATTCCTGTGGGTGTCACAAGTGGGCGCGTGCATCCCCTTGCGGGAGAGGTACACCTGGGGGAAATTGGCGATACTGCTAACGAGAACGAAGGGAGGGGTAGTAGACGGTCGAGAAGGCGACAACATCAGCAACAACCACAAGATCTCAATCAGCTTTTGGGTACTATGGGTCTGGGGGGACAAGACTTGGAGGAGGTAGGCTTACTGACTTCTGTTCTAAAGATAATACTAAATGTTGTTGTCTAGCTAATGATCATGGAGGCAATGCGGCTTTCGTTAATAGAACAGGAAGAACAGCAGCGAAAGGAGGCGGATAAGAAGCGGAAGGAGGAGGCTGAGCGCGCAGCGAAGAATGGCGACGGAAGTCAATTCGGCAATGGTTCTGCAGAAAGTGCGACGGGTTCATCATCGTCCGCATCAAGATTACAACTGCCACCAATACCTTCAACATCTCCAATTGAAGTCATTCGCCCTAACAATCGTAATTTCAGCCCGAGCTTTGGTTCCTCTCCGGGTAGTCGGGGTTCTCCGAGCTCAATACCCCACGCATCTACTAGCCCGAACAGAAGCAATGCTTCGATGCTAAGTACGAGCGCCTCACGATCGCACGCACCTCCAGTATCTTCTCCCCTTGGCGCTGCGGCACCAAGTACTGCAGGACGACTCTCTGTAACTCCGATTGAAACTAACTTGACTGCACACTCGCGGTCTTCATCACAGACACTTTCTGCTTCTCCAGCTTCTACACCTCTGCCAACAGCTCAGTTTGCGCGTCATAGCACTCTTAGTGCCGCACTGGCAGGTCATGGTGTGGCCTCGGCGATCTTATCTGCAAGTGACCGAGGGACGCCGGCGTCGGTGCCTTCGTCATCTGCAGTCGTAGAGACTCCCGTCACCATTTCGTCATTGGCACCAGACTTGCAGGAGTCCCCCGCTCCTCCCCCTCCCCCTCCGAAAGAGCCACTGAATATAGCCTCACCGGACGCGGCTACTCCGACGCCGGGCAGCAGTAGCAATGACCCAGAAGCAGAGTCCAAATCTGCGCCAGAAGCATCCGAGGATGACTTGTCGGTTGCTCAAGAACCCGCGGGTGCTTCGCATTCGTCATCGTACGACGAGCTGCCTTCTTCCCCAGAATCAACACTCTCGCATCGACCGCTCCTGATGGAGACACCCACGGCCGAGAATTCGGTCAACGAGCTCTCCGGGCCGAAACGTCCTACCTCCGAGCGCGCGGACTCCGTCATTTCTCTGTGATTTTTTCATCTTTGGCCATTTTTTCTTATTTTCGGTCTTTCCGCGGCCACCCCAAATTCCGGCGGCGTGGCCTGCCATGGAAATGACGGATGACGAACCTTTACGATGAATGGGCAGCGGGGGGTAATGTCTATGATAGGTCAATGTTAAGGTTTAAGGACTGCGAATTGCAGACATGCATAGAACATGCGGTATTGATGGACTAGCATTGATGGACTGTGGGCGTGGGGTGGGCGTGGGTTTGTAGTTTGTAGTTACTTACTGGAGTTAAGCTAGCGAAAGAAAGTGGGCAGCCCGTAATGACTCTTGCAATTAACTTTCTTCATGGTCGTTTATTTTTCCGTTCATGTTTACTATCCTCATACTTCTATTTCAATCCCTCACTCTGTCCATTTCTTTCGCCCAATGTATATCTAATAGCTAGAGCTGAAGACAGTGAGAATAGAGACTTCTGGTCTTCTCTGTCATTACGAGCCACGTTATTTCATACTTGTGCCTGCCTGCGTCGATGCGTCGATCCGCCACAGCCTACAGCTAAAGGTTAAGTTGTTCTGTAGCAGTACATACGCATACTTGCGAACACTGAGGATGAGCTCGCAACCGCCGTGAGGTAGCGATGCCAGCATCTTGACGGGGCTGACATGCCGCGTGAGTCGCTGGGGTCGAGACAATGGGAAAATAAATTTCGAATGAATTTTTATGTTCCATTTTCGGGGTGCAAAGTCCGGAATAGGGCAAATCGCCACCCGTGCGCGCGTTGGGTCTCTGTTCCTATTCCCCCTCCCCTTACTCCCTCCCATCTCAACGGCCTCCTGCTCTTGCTGCACGTTTCGCCCTCGTTTTTCTGCCCCGCTCTTTTTCCTACAAAGTCGCTGTGTCTTGTCGTCTAGACACTCACCTAACGCTCGCTACCTCTTCTTTATATAAAATCCGCTCGCTTGACGGCCGGATTTAATCTGCAGTCCAAAACTCATCGGCAGCCTTTCTGACGGTTCTGACCCCTCCCCCCTCAAACTACTCCAGCTACTACAACGCTTGCAGCTATGCGTTTCGCAGCTCTCATCGGCGCCGCCGCTCTCCCTCTCGCTGTCTCCGCGGGCTCGCACGTCGCTGGCCATGCGCGTCGCCATCACGATCTCGCCGCACGCAATCCGCAGCCGCTTAACCTGACTGAACGCGACATCGAGAAGCGCAGCTTCAGCGGTCGTTTCACGTTCTACGACGTCGGACTGTAAGTAGTAGAAACGATCTAGTGTTATAGTAACTGTGTTCTAAATCCGGCATCTTTACATAGCGGTGCCTGCGGTAAGGTTAATGTCGCCAGCGACTTTGTGAGTCTTCTTTTCATTAGCTCGCTTCTATGGAACGTGAAGCTTATTGCTTATGTTGTCTGGTAGATTGTTGCGTTAAACTCTGCTGTAAGTCCGGAGTTGCGTAGTGGAATGTCTGCATACTGAGTACTGAACGTTGAACAGCAATACGGTGGAGGATACCCTGGCCCTAATTGCTTCAAGGGTATCACCATTTCATATGGTGGCAAGACAGCTCAGGCAACTATCATGGATGAGGTTCGTCAACAATGCTGTGTTTGGTTGATATTTGAAATGGGAATTGATATTTGGTTGCGTACAGTGCCCTGGTTGCCCTTATGGAGGCCTTGACTTCTCCCGCGGTTTGTTTGACCACTTCGCCAGTGAGGACGTAGGTGTTCTTTATGGCACATGGTCCTTCAACGACGGCAGCAGCAGCGGTGGCGACAGTGGCGACGATACACCCACTACTACCAAGAAGACTTCAACCACGCACAAGGCATCTCCAACTCCCACTCCGACACCTACGCCGACGCCGACGCCCACCCCGACGCCCACATCAACGAAGCACACTACCTCGACGCACTCATCGTCTCAGGAAACACCGACGTCGACGTCGCACAGCAGCTCTAGCCACAGCACTACGTCCACTAGCCTTTCTCCTTCAACGACGTCGACGGTTACTTCAACGTCCTCCGTCAATCTTTCGACGGGCGCTGCGTCTGGCCTGGCGCAGGCGACCGGTGCAATTGCCCCTAGTGCGACGGCCACTTCGAACCTCAGTCTGCTCAGCAACGCCATTGTGTATCTCGGCGCACTGGTCGCTGGCGGTGCGGAGGCTGCAGCCAACTAAATCGTGTCGGAACTCCGGTGCTGCGCGCCGTAGATGGTTCCTCTGACGCGGTAGCGTGCTGCCCTCGTTCTTGGCTGCCTGGTGCCGCCTTGGGATCCTTTCTTTGGTTAACTACACTATATTTTGGTTTTGTACGCCAAGTCAACCGATGCATACCATCTATGTGCCTATACATACGCAGCATACTCGACTTTGTCTGAGGGTTGTATGATGTATCTGTGCCCCCTGGAACTTTCGCCCTATCTTATTGGTTGCCAAATTCTTATAGATACCCAGAGTAAATAAAGTTCAGCTTGTTATAATTTTTTTCTCCCTTTTCTTCTTCCCCTCCCTCAATTTATTGCTTTTGTATACAGGAGCTTTACATGTTGTGAAGCGTGGATGACTTGTTATCATTGTTTCGTCGTCTTCCGCCGGTGATGTTTTACTTTCTCTTTTGGATAGGGAGAGTAAGTATGTTGTTTCCAGATACAATAAAGCTTGTGTTTGTGGATTTTACTTGTATGTCTTAGCATGACTGTGTGCGGTCTTCCGACTTCTATGTCAGCCACCTGCATAGGTTGTGGAGGTATGTTCTCTTGCGGTGCGGCAGCAATGCTCTACATCGTTCCGCTGTTACATTAATGAATGAGATACAACATGATATTTTTAGGCCTTTCCATGACTCAGAGAAACTTGAGGCCACCATTGGGAGAAATTTAATCCCGTGCTGACGACTCAGACGCCGCACTCGATATACATGGTTTCTAGTATACGATGTGCTGCTTGAGTACCACTGTATTTTTAATTGATGACTTCAGCGGGGCAGTAAGATATGAAGGGATCGTCGTGGATCGGCGGTGAGGTCTGGACGTCAGTGTCTGTTTGAACTTCAAGTTGAAGTGTCACACGGCGATGATCACGTGCATTTGTGCTTCGCGTCCAGATGATCGCGTTTCACCCTTCCTTTCGTTCGACTTCTTTTCCTCTCTCTTGCCTGCCTGCTCATCATGTCTGACCCAAAATCACCAGACGTTACAACAACAAAGGAGGAAGAAAGGCCACCTGTGTCTCCTGACGAAGTGAAGGAGAGCATATCGGAAGCAGAAAAGGCTGCAGAAGTCGTCCCTGCGTCTGAGCGATCTGGGAAGGCACTAGCAGAAGAAGGCACACCTGATGTGAAGGATAGCTCATCACCTGCTTCGCCCGGAGCGAAGGGGTCGAAGGAAGATAAAAAGAAGCCAAGAAAACGAACCACGCCAAAGAAAGACGGTCCGAAGAAGGAGCCGCAGCAACAGGAGAAAGGGGACGAAAAAGAGGAAGAGGAGAACGCGGCTGAGGGTAGCAAAGTTGAAGGAGATGTGAAAAATGCTGCAGAGTCCCCGAGAGTGAGGAAAGCACCCTACACTAACCCGGATCGATTCAAGACTGGTGGGCAGCAGAAGGTGAGTAGTTTGTGTTTACTTATCCCTCGTAGTGCTGCTAATTGTGATTCTAGGAAAAACTTAGTGATGAAGCACTTGTGGAACGCATGGAGCGGATACGGCTAAACAATGAGAAGATCAAGGAACGAAGGCTGGTGAGTAATATTGGCTTTCGCATGGCACGTCCTGTTACCTGAACTGCGGCTTGGCACTTCAAAGACTGTCGTAGCAGATGAACAGGCGTTCAAAGCATCACAAGAAGTCATGCGCCAAAAGCAAGTCACGGAACGCCGGATCCAGGATGGAATCAACCGCTCGCGTGAGCAGAACGCGCAGCGGAAGATGGAAAAAATCCAAGGTCGCGAGTGGGACAGTGAGAAAAATCAGCGCGGGGGCGGTCCGCAATCGCCAGCGGGGAGAGGGAGGGGAAGAGGTGGTCCGCCGTTCACGCCAACGAGGACGCCGATGGCGAAAGCCGATAGTCCGGGACCTGCGAATGCGAAGACACCCGTACGGACACCCGACGCATCGCCTACGCGGACGCTGTCACTAACGCGTGACGCCCCTCCTCATTCTACACCCACACCTGCTCTTGATGGCTCGGACCAAGCAAGCTAGTCTTGATCGCTCTTTCTTCGCAGGCGCGGTACTGTACTTCCCTTCGCCCTGTGTGCATCACCTTCTCAAAGGGGGTCAACGGCGTTACTATGTGCTTGTTTCGGACTTCGGACAAAAAATTACGCTCTCGGGAATCAATCGCATCGACAATCGACAATCAAATACAACATTCATTAGTGCATATGAGGAGAGGAGGACGCGGGATGAGATGACCTTGAAATACATGATATAATGACGGGGGTGGGAGCCGTGGACGGCTAACGGATCTGTAGCATATTCGCGTATGTATGTGTACGATGGCTTGTTCTTCCTGATGCTTTCAAATAGGCATGATACCAATTATACTTTTTTTTTCTTCAGATGACCCTCCTATGCGAATGGATCCTAAGTTCGTGCATCACTCCAACTAGGGTGCAACTTGTATCAATCTCCGCATCGATCTTGTCTTGTACACGCCATGACATATTGTCAATGTCAAAAGGGACATTTTCGGGCGCAGTTGTATCATTTAAGAATCACTATGCGGCTTGGCTTTCTCGTTTCATATCAATATCATGTGGACCGTCTGTGACATTTATCATGTACGGCGCAGCACTCGCATCAACGTCTCTTGATAGACCTTTAAAAGAAGCTCTCATGATGTGTATTATAGACGACCCATAACCTACTGGTGGTTCATCAAAGCCAAAGTTGAAAGGACATTCCAAATCTTTTGCCCGCGTATAGACGAAGCCATGACAGTGTGGGGTTCAATTAATGCGTGCACATCGCATATTGTTTCATCGAAAGAGACGTATTGTTACGACATTGCCTATCGTTACAGTTGTTTGTAAAAGACACAGTCAACAGTGCGCAGATGGGAAAGCACTCGAAGATGATATGATGTGGCTGAAGTCTGATCAACAGAAGAACAGAACCGAATGGGGGGGAGGAGGGAGCGCATAGGCTGTGCCCGTGGCTGAACACTGATTATACGAGGATGGCATTATGAAATTTCGAGGATCATCGAAGATATAGAGTATGCACGGGATGGGATGGGGCTATGCGGATGATGCAACATGCAGAGGGGCGACAAAGCGATGTAAAAGTTGTTGACGCATGCGAGAAAATAATACGAATGCCATGATGGACAGCGATGATAAATATCGACAAGAGCGAATGGGGACAACCGGAGAAAAACACAATAAACGGGAGAATTACAACGAGAAACGTCATCATCACAATCATGATATTGCATGAGGAACTTGAGGAGCATTGAGAAGTCGAAGTAGGGGATATTAGATGGCAGGCTGCACAAGGAGGTCGTATCGATCGGGCTGGCAAGGAAAAGCAGTACAACCGGGGCCACGTCTGGCGGAAATGCAGTGGTCAATGAATAAAGTTTAAGGAGGTGCACATGTGCATTTCCCATGCAAGCATGCATGGGAAAGGCGAGGGTGTTGAACAGTCGAGAAGAGAAGTCTTCGAACAAGAAACACCGGGCGCCATTCTATGGGAAATAGAGAACGCCCCTGCACTACCGGAGCCGAGAATATAGCGAGAGGCGCCGGCGTTGGAATGAGCGAGAGAAAGAACCCATGGAAACAGAAGAGAACACAGCCCAAGTGACTCTAAATCGGAAGTAAAGCACATAATCGACACGTTCCCAACTTGAGAAATCTGAGTATGCGGCGTCTGGATTCTGTATCTTGATCGCCAGATCGAGGCTACCCATGCGCTCTACCCATGCGCTTGTCTGTAAGGTATGTTTTTAAGATGAGATGCGAAAGGCGTATGCAACAACAGTGGCGCCGCCGCCGGTGCTAGAGAACTTTTCCCCAGTGTTCGCGCTCAGGTCTTCTGCACGAGCTCGGATCTCCAAGAGGTCAAGAACTGCTCCCGGACATAGATGTGACCGAGCTCGAAGCCGTGTTCGGACGAGAGCGTCGACGGTTGAAACCCAACATGTCTGCACTATCTCGACGGGACTTCACCTCTATTCTCGCAAGCTCTTCTTCCCAAGCGCGTACCGTTCCCGGGTCATTGAAATAGTCGCCTCCGCTGCTACTGC
Source organism: Trichaptum abietinum (assembly GCA_910574555.1). Classification (NCBI taxonomy): domain Eukaryota; kingdom Fungi; phylum Basidiomycota; class Agaricomycetes; order Hymenochaetales; family Trichaptaceae; genus Trichaptum; species Trichaptum abietinum. Next base: position 1,468,729 of record CAJTBE010000001.1, read on the forward strand.
CAGTACTGGTTTCGCTCGACAGACTACTGTTGTCACGCTGGTTTCGAGAGGAGAGGGGGTAAGGATGGACGTAGTGCGAATGTAAGTGACTATTGAATGACTTGCCCAGGATGGGTAGAGGCGGGGGGAGGTTACTCATAGGCTGAGCGGTTTCAGGTCGGCGGGGCAGACGCAGGATGGGTGATGTCTTGCCTGGCCGGTCGCTCTCTCGATGACGTTCTCGTTCTCGTTCGCGGGGATGATCATGGGCTCGCAGAGATCGACTTGACGCTTTGTCCCGTGGACCAGCAGATGTATGCGGACGCCGGACTTTTGCAGATGAAGGGGATGAGGAAGACGTGGACGGATCGGCTCGCGTCAAATAATGAGATGACGGTATAGCGCTTCTCGGGACAGGGGGAATCGGCAAATCCGGATTTTCTGCACTCTCGCGACCGCGATACGGTGATTTAGATTTCGAGCGAGAAGCGCGTGTCTCCATGTATTTCTGCGCCGCGAGCCTGCGTTCCGAATCGTTTGTCGCAACTAAAAGAAGCTCTCGCTCTTCGAGATCTATTGATTCGGTACCAGTAGTGGGTGAGGAAACGATGATCTGTCATTTCAGGCGAGCGGGAAGAAAGATCAATCAGAAAACGTCGATAGATTTGATACTATATCAGACGAATAGATGAAAGAAGACGTAATATTCACCTTGACGTGAACGAAAAAGCGGACGTTGATCAGTTCCGTGCGCATCGTCTCACCCATGGCCCAGTGACTGTTTGACTTGGACGCTGGCCATTTTAGCGTTAGCGACTTTCTATACTCGCCAGTGATTTCTTTCTTGAAGAGTCCTGTACTGTCCACGTGTGCAACGGTCAGCGACGTAGTTTTCGCAGGAAGGTCGGTCATTATAGGCGGTAACAGTGGCCGCTGTTCCGCCGATGAGCCAAATGATTCGGTAGTGTAAGTCGTCGAAAGGGAGGCTACGGAGGGGTTAAATTCGGGTGGCCTGATAAACGGAGCACGGCTAGAGGTCGCTTCTGCGTTACTACCATGGTCAAGGCCATGAACCGTCGAGCCAGAGCTATCTTCATCCTTCGTCACTGGACTTCGGTTCGAAGTGGAATGCGGATATGGAGAAGATGGTAAGGCCGCCGTCTCGTACATATCTATTCGCCGCTCAACGACCAACGACGCGCTTCTAATAACAAGCGCTGGGTCAGCTGGGTGTAGAACAAGGGGGATAGTCACGATGTCGAGTGGCGCGACTGCTGTGGTCGGTGTTAGAAGCTGGTACCGAATAACGGGCGCGCGGGGCTTGTTGGTGGTAAGCCATAAGGATGATGGCACGGAAAATGAGCGCGATACATTCGCGTCATAACGTACTAGAGGCAGTTCGTATGACTTTATGAGGCGCGAACCTACCCCATAGATTGGCATGTGGTCGATGACTAGACAATCCAATAAGATTAGATTGCGGGCGAAGGTGTGCACGCTTACCTGCTTCCAACCGCCAGAAAATTCTATAGTCCAAGAAATTGGCACAGCTGAAGCCAGGTGTCTTTGCCGGAATGACGATCTTGAACTCATATGTCCCATTTCCCACTTCATGTGACTCCACACCGGGCATCTTCGTCCATAATGTCTGCGCATACTCGACGAGCACGTTGGAGTGGACTACAGATCCGCGCCTGAGTCGGCACTCTATGCAACGTACGGAGACGGTTATCGAGTTGGCCTGGAGTGGCTTGCCATCGTCGTCAAGTCTCGTGCGGACGACTGAAAGGTCATGGCGGGGATTTAGGTAATAAATATAAAAGTTACAATATTAAGGTTGATCAGCCTCGGCCGGCGGCGGTGCATCGAGATTGGCTTGGAATGCAGGAAATGCTTACCTCCTTCAACCTTGACTGGAGTAAGGCCAAGGTATCCGCTGTGCGGGTAGTATCTCTGATTTGAATTGCCCTTGCTGGAGTGAATGGAGAGCTTGACCATGAAGGAGGGTCGGCCGGAGGAATCGGCAGCCCTGTGTTACGCGCGCGGAGGCAATATGCGGTGACGACGTCGGGCTGGTCGTGGGCGTCGTGGGCGAGGACGACGGGGGGTTGTTGGGCTGTGGTGGAGGTAGAAGGCGAAGAGTCGGGGGGAAGATGAGCGCATGGAAAACGGGGAAGGGGACTATAAGCGACAGATGAGAAGCGTTTAGCTAAGGGAAATAGGAATTTGGCAATCCACATCGTCTTCGATTCTTCCTAACTTCTCTCCTAATCCGGTAATACGGTTCCACCCTTTCTGTTGGGCTCTGTTGTCGGCTCAATTACGACAGCCTAGCTTAGATCCGATCGGGAGTTGTTTCCTTTTGCGGCCCCACATGCTTCCGTAGCTTGTGACACACTTCCCGCATTCCCACCTGCTTGGCACGCCAATCCGTCACGGCTCACGCAGTGTGCTGAACGTCTCCATCTGAGCGAGACGCGTCCTCGCTCTCCCTTTACCGTCGCCCACCATGTTCAAGTTCTACGTGCCCATCCTCATCGCGGGGATGATCATAACAGTGAGCACAAATTTCATGGAAAGCAGAAGAAATCTGAACAGTTCTGTAGGGCTCCAGCAACTCGCTATGGAGCAAATGGCAGGCATGTCCTACATCGTGGATGTAATCCCGAGATGCCGCTCATATGTATCATTTGTTGATCTAGGACATGCAATGTGTCGAGAACTGCGATGATCCAAACCCGCGTCATAGGATTGTGTATGAGCAGCCAGTCTGGCAGACGCTGCAGATGTTCCGTATGTGTTTCTCCTCCTGAGCGTCTGTTACTCGTGGTTCTGACCGAACTCTCCGCACCAGTCGGCGAAATGTTGTGTCCGTTGCATCTCTTTTAGCTCCTCATTCTGGCCTGACCTATGGGTGCAATTGCAGGCTTCCTCCCTGTCCTCTATTCACTTCTTCAAGCCCACTTTACGCCACCAGTACAACTTCCTCCCGATTCGGTCAGCGAGCCTGTGAACGCGCAGTCCGCAGGTCTCAAGCTCAAATCGGAGCCCCTTCGAGGATACAAAGTGCTCCTTCTATGGCTGCCCGCCGCATGCGACTTAACCGGCACAACGGTCCGTTAAACAGTTTCCTTGCTCTTTCGTATCATTCTCGTTGTGTTTGCCGACGTCTGTTGCTCATGTCTATCCTCAACCGTTTATCCAGTTGATGAATGTCGGCCTTCTTTATACGCCAGTATCTATCTATCAGATGACCCGAGGCGCCCTCGTTCTTTTCGTCGGTATTCTCAGCGTCATCTTCCTGCACCGCCGTCTTTGGCTCTACCAGTGCGTGGGCATTTCGGTTCCAATCTTATGAAAACCCATCTTTACTCACATCATACTACTAATGTATCTCCTATTGATCTGCAAACCTTGGCGTCCTTCGTTAGATGGATCTCGCTCATGACCGTAATGGCTGGCGTTTGCCTGGTTGGACTGAGTGGGTCATTGATCAAGGACACTCTCAAGGAGGATGCACTCGGCATCTTCCAAATTCTCATTCGGTCCGCTGATTTACCGACTGCGGAACCGATTGAACAGCCAGAAGCAACGAAGGTCCTCGTGGGTGTTTTCTTCATCCTCTTCGCGCAAATCTTGTACGTCCATTTTGTTTCGTTTTTAGCTATCCTTGTCCTCTTACTCTCCAATTTTTCCAATCTGACTGCAATGTCTCCGCTATCTCCTCCCTTTGCGTGGAATACAGTACGGCTACACAGTTCGTCGTGGAAGAGAAGATTATGGAGCGTTACTCAGTTGCACCACTCGTCGCCGTTGGATTTGAAGGTCTTTTCGGCGCCATTTCAATCGTGATTGCCATGCCGATTCTCGGCTTGTTCAAGGACCGTTCCATGTTTTTCGATCTTCCACGCGGATGGCATCAGATGATTGACACGCCGACTGTACTATGGTCTGGAATTGCTATCGCCATCAGTATATCTCTCTTCAATTTCTTCGGTCTAAGCGTCACTCGCCACGGTGTGTGCTTTTCCTCGGCTAAATCTCCACCTTCGAGCTTTATTTGATCGGCCTTTCTAATTTCTTCGTTGCTTTTGGCTGGGTCGTATGGATCGTCAGTTTCGGCGACGGCCCGCTCGCTTACAGATACATGCCGTACGCTCAGCATATGGCTCATTTCGTTGTCGTTGGGCTGGGAGAGACTCGTCTGGCCGATTTCGGTGCTTCAGGTGCTTGGGTTCTCTTTCCTCGTGTGAGTACTCTTCGGAACTTCTGCTAGATAACAGAGCCTCCGATGTCCTGTTAAGGCAGATGTTCCCCTTTGGCTCTTACCAAATCGGGTTCATAGGAGGCTCTACAGTCCTGGAATGACTTTCTTCTATCCACGTGCTGACTGTTCTTCTTCTACTTCATTTTTAGGTATGGAACGGTGCGTTGCTTCTCTCTCCACTCTCCTTGCATCTACCGCCTATCCCTTCTAGAGTGCATTTTGACTGACTTGCATTATTTACTTTTCCCCCTTTTTGCATCCCTCTGGGCTTTCACACCTTCTAGTTCCTCTTTAACAATCTAGTGAACCCGCCTAAATTCCTTCGACCGTCCCCTGAGGGTGCATCCGCGGCAGGCGAAGCTGCGATCGCCGGACACCCTGAGGAACAACGCGCACTCCTATCGGAAGATGTGCTGGACGAGACCGCGATACTCCCGGCCGATCTGGGTACGAGTGGATATGATGTAGTCTCCGCCACTTCTGCGGCAAAGCTCCCGAACCCCAAGAAGCCAAGCAGAAGCGATTAGGCCGCTTGCTTTGTGTAAGCGGTCATTCGGTCATGAACTATTTGTTCTATACCGAGATTGACCATCGTTCGTGTATCACTTCTTGCGCTCTTCGCCCACCGCTGCGCGTACATAACGTTTTCCGGGTCAGGTTTCAGTATGGGTTTTGTTATGTTTGCCTCGCGGAAGCTTGTGCGTGAGTGCCTATTGCGTCCGGTCGCATCTTCTGGCCTGCCTCATTGTACGCATTTCCAATACGAAGAAGTTCGGTGACGAGATGGAGGGAGTAGGCAGACGCTCGCGTGAAGACTTCTATGGTAGATTACCTTGAATTCGATCTAGACTTGCAATGCATATCCCATACTATATACCGGGTACAGAACGTGCAGAATAGAACATATCAAGAGAATGATTATGAAGAACATAAGTTTCCAAAAGGAAATTAACCGGAAATAGAATATTCGGAATGCGAGCTTTTCTCACGGCCGTTAGAGTCCGACGTCACGCTCCCGAACAAGCAGGACGCGTCGATATGGCGAGCGCGCTCCTTACTCTTCCTCGTCGACGTCGCAAAACACGGATTGTCAGCTTACTCTTTCTTGAGCATCTAAAACACGCCTTCGTGTACGCACTTCGGCTTAGAGATCGTTTTATATTTCTGCGAAGAGAAATTTGGCTAGCGCTAGCTTCGATCAGCCTTTGCCTGTGGATCTCTCAAGCGTCGCTGTAGCACGGAGCCAAACTGCATTCGTTCCAATCTAAAGTGCGGGGAATCGGTAGTTAACAGTAGCGTCTTCACATTGATTGAAGTCAAGTCTTCAATACATCACAAGTGCATCACCGATAATTCGTTCGACTTAGCCTTACTCTACCCTCGGCACGACCATTCGATTCCTCACGTTAACTGTCAGTCTTACTTGTCACTATGTTCTGCTCTGAACAAAGATTGTATACGCAGGAAGCAACAGCCAGACGAATTCAACCATGTCTATGCCTTGGTTTAGGGTGACTGCGTTGTTTGCAGGATGTACGGCACTTCTGTTTTCTGCATGGATCACGCTAACTAGAAACTTGATAATGCGAATTTAGTTATTGGGACAGGCTATGTGATCATGAAAGGTCTGTAACTACTTCATAATTAAACTCATTCTACAGTCTATATCTTTGATCCCGCTAATACTGATTCTCCATCTGCTTATTTTCTTGTTCGTGTCTTGATGCTAGAGAATCGGAAATGACTGACTTCTTGACTTCTCTCCGCAGTTGTGACACCCACGCCCGAGCAGCTGTATGAGGTGAGGGTCTTCTCACTGTTCATCGCATCTCGTATCCTTCCTTTTTCCTACCTTCTTCAACCGAAAATGTTCCTCGCGCCGCATTGACTCTTTGTTCATGAAGACTTCCGAGCCCTCACGCCTTGCTTCTCTTCTATCCGGCGTCCCCGTGCATCTAAACAAGTGATCGTTCTGCCGCGCCCATGCGGGGCTGTGCAGCCGACTGACTGTTCGCGGAAGTCTTTGCGTTTTCCGTCTTTTTGCGCGCTGCTCGTCTATCCGATGACTTACTTGATGTCTTCGATTGGTACTCATGAGCTTTCCTGGTGTATAGAAAATGTCGCCTGAGATACGTCGGAAGGTGGATGCCACACGCGCACGGCGCCTAGCAGCTGAAAATGCCGTCCGGCAGCAGACTGTGGCTCAAAATCAGGCATGTACCCTTCTCATCGCTTCTTCTAGTAATCACAACTGACTGATCATTAAACTTTCACTTCTGCTCGTCTCAATCATATCCTGGTGACAAACTCGTTCGGGCGCGTACTGTCATTGTCCCATACCAATCGTCATTCTACCATCTTCTTCATCGATGTATGGGCATGTAATATCTTACGTCCGGACCGCCACATCCGCGTAACTCGGATTTCTGCTCATAATTTCTTTTGGACGGTCAAACTCTTACGACACCCTGTTAATCTGTTCTGGCATGAATAGACTACCGATCCTGACCAACAAAAGCCGGTATGGGCGGACCAGCGATGATTGTCACTTTGCCATTTCATGAGGTTCGAGAGCTTACAATCATCATAACGTTCGATTGTATCTAAGACGACTTTCCTTGCAGTCCATTCCATCTGATCATTTGTTCACGAATTGCAATCAATCGCCAACCCCTACTCTATACTTCGTCAACTGCAGCTACACTAATACTCTCGTAATCAGCCATTATAAAGGTAATGGACACCATATAGTAATAATTTTTTTTTTCCAATCTACCATATGCCCGCTTGATCAAGATCTATTCTGGACGTGCTCTAGCCCTGCGCTCTGAATATTTTTGTCTTCACACTCTTCTAGATGTCCAGATGACACCGCACAGCCCATACAATCTCAACTCTGAGACACTGACGTTTGTCTTATTACCTACGGACTCTAAACAGTACCCCACGGGCTGATGGCGGTTATTGACTTCCCCGAGGCCATGCATGCTTCTCCCGTCGTTTCTCCGGAAGAAGCCTGAAGAACTTTATTTTTCTGGAATCCAAATGTTTCAAAATTCCCCAGCAACGCCGAGCGAATGCCCGCACAAGCCTCGCGACGTATTACTAGTATATACACGCGACAAACTACACCAAATGGGCCCGACGCCAAATGGGAGAAATCCTCAACGCTGTTTCTTCTCTGCTTCTCTAATATGGTGAATCGCTACGTCTGACGCACATATTCCTATCGAAGCTCAGAAGGCGTTCTTTGAAATGCAGCTACACAACGTGGTGCTGGTGAATCACCGTATTATGCGTAATACTCCGGTGCTCACGCAACTTCAAAGAGCAGCCTCCTGCTCTTGAACGTTCCGTAGACATCATGCTCCTAATGTGTGAGATTAAGCATCCTCATTTGCTACCTGTAAGAGTCATATGTTTCTACTACTGCTCTACAGATGCATGGGAACCCGAGTACAAGAATGCCCGAAAAGCATTCTCGCCAGTGGTTGTCCCCACAGACTCCATCGATCAACGCGTGCTGTGTAGCTTCTAAATTCCTCGCGTGGCAAGCCTGCATATCCAACATGAAACCGGGCCTTTGCCTCCGTTGTGCCACACCCCAAGTTGTATTAGTATTAGCTTAAGATTAGCTTTGAGATGCTGTAATTAACGGGACATGCGTTCTGCGGATTCGGAGCTGTCACTCTCATACGAGGAGGAAGAGTCCGAGGAAGAGAGTGATGAAGAGGATGCTGGCTCCATATCGGAAGCTTTCTCGGACCCAAACTGGGACTCATCGTCACTATCAGGCTCGCGATCCATTTGCCGCCGAACGGCCGCTTCCAGCCTATCCAAATCCCAGCCAATGCGTTCCTTGCTCAAGGCCAATGCTCGTAGCTTTTCGCCGAGGTCATGGAAGATTTCATCACTGAAAGCGGGGGATAGAAGTCAGCAAAAGGTCTGAGTTCATGGAAAGCATCCGAGGATATCATGAGAAGTAACGCAATGCGAAGAGGTGTTCGGAGTCGAAGCACATGAAAGAACAAGGCAGGGGAACAAAAATGGGAATAACGCGTATACTTGGGACATACCTGGCTTCGCGAGCTACCCAGACGCAGAAATCATCCACCCACACTTTACTGTACACATAGTACACCTCATGGTGGTCCAGGATCTTCTTCGTCTCGAGTAGTGCCCTCAAGACGGCTTTCTTGCCTTTGCGCAGTATGACCGACACATCTTTGATGCACGTGCTCGCCAAGATGAATGATCGGTAGAGAGGGAAGCAGAGCGAACGACGGAGCGAAGGCAGGACAGTCTCGTGAAGTTCGGCTACTGTGAAGCATGAAGCCGGGATGCTCCGCTGTGCATAAGGCGGCGGATCGAGAGCGGAGAAGGCGGGTGTAAGCGAGCAGATCGTCCACGCACTTTCGGGTGTTGGGTCACATTGGGTCGTCCGTGCATCGTAGGCATATGAGAAGAGGATAGAGATGAGTGTCAAATATCCGTCATGCTTCTGTTCACAGCTTGCTAGATCTGTAGTCAATTTAGTACTCGCTTGAAAAGGTGGCAAGTTGAACACTGCTGACATTCTTTCCTAGGCAATTGTAGCATCGCCATGTTTTCCTCCTCCGTGAACGCGACAGGGCTGCCAGGTGAGTCTGAACATGGTGATTCTGAGGGGAATTTGTAAGTTATCAACTCCCGGATGGAGTCGTCCTCAGCGAAGTCCGCCCTACAAATTCTAGCTCAATCTTCAGAAATTATAGACATCGAAACATTAAGCTTACATATAATAATCTTCATCCCATTTCTCATCCTCGTGTTTGATTCTCCTTGCTCGTTTCTCGGCTGGATCTAGCTTTTCAGCATCAGGGCCGAGCTCGTTCACCTCGTTTTCCGTGTATTCAACATTACTGAAGTAACCATGGTAAGCATTAAGAAAGCCATAACGACGTTCGGCCGATATGGTTATTGGATGATCTGATGCTTGTGGGACCTCTTGAGGGATATACCACTGGCTGTCCGCGGCTTTAAAGCGGGTGCATGGTCGGATAAGATATTTCATATATTGCAGACGAAAAAAATAACATACCTTGCAGGACCGCTTTTTGATCTGAGCTTAGACTGTCTCTTGGCAACTCTGTGGCGTCTTCTTCGATGGAGAGTTCATCCAAGTTTTGAGAGTCAATAACTTCGATAACCGATTGGCTCACGGGCTCCGGAGGTGCTAAGAGCTTCGCGAGGATGTCTAGATCTTTGAATTCCTGACCTGGCGAGGCCTTCGTGAGGGTAACCGACAGATACCCGGATACTGGATCGTAAGCCGCAGATGAAGCCTCATCTTCGACCACTTCGCCCGGAAACGTGAGACGCAGAAAATAAGGGTTGATGTGCAGGGAAAAGAGTGTGCCATCAACGTGTATTTCTACGTCAGATGCCTGGCTGGTGAACGAATATGTCAAGGACTGAGGTCCGGCATCCGATTGAACAGAACATGCACGTACCCGCACTGTAGGGATGTAAACGCGAACCAAGACCGATGTGGCAGTCTGTGTGCAACTGAAGCGCGGTGTGATCATGTTTGTTCAGAGGTGTACCGAAAGCTGTATCTTTCGATATCGAGCCTATTCGATGCGTTGCAACCTATTGCAACGTTTTGCGCAGAAACCAGTACAGGCGAAGGAGGCAACTGGTGTCCCTTGTGCTGTTTGAAGTCCACAGCTCAGTACGCAAGATGAGTTCCGATAGACAAGTAAGCACGAGTAAGCAGTTCCCTTGACGTATCAGTTTCACCGTCGACGCCGTCAATTGAGCTGGATTTATATGGAGAATGATGCGGTCTTTTTAAGTGATGGGCGTTGGAAAGACAAAGATTGAAGAAGAGAATGGGTTGCCGCTGTAGATGTCCGGCTTTCAAAATGGCTACAAATTCGCGTCGTTTGCTGGCTACAATGATGGTCGTGACTCCCCCTCTGCAGCAGCTTGTCCTCTTCTACGCCCACATTCTCAGCAATGGACTCTCAGGTGCGCAATATGGAGAAACTGGAATCCCATTTTGTGATGTAAACCGCATTTATAGAGCCTGGTTCCGTACCCGCCGTTCGCCACGGTTGAGCAAATTATTCTGAAAGAAAAACGCGGCAATTGCGTCCCAATTTTCGTCCAGCTACCTGCCGATCTGTTAACGCCATGCACGGCCTATTTGCGCATTGCGAAGGACTCAAAATACAGCTTCTTGTTGGAATCCGTAATTGCGGGGGAGAACATAGCGAGATATAGTTTCATCGGAGCTGGTGAGTAGGAATTACTATCGACCATGCTCTGTGACTCAACTCGTCGACGATCTTGCAACACATCAGATCCTTTGAAAGTTATTAAAACAGGACCAAATGAGGAGCTTACTGGGGATCCAATGTCTGTGTTACAGAAAGAGCTTGCTGCATACCGCTACGTCAAGCTACCGGAGGTGCCAACATTCACCGGAGGAGCGGTTGGATATGTCGCGTATGACAGCATCCAGCATTTTGAACCCAAAACTAAATGCGAGCTCAAAGACCCGCTCGGAATACCAGAAGCTGTATTCATGATTGCAGACACGCTTGTCGTGTACGACCACCTCTTCCAAAACATCAAAGTCGTTTCGCATGTCTTCGCTCCCAGCAATTCCCCACAGATCAATCTGGCGTTCATCTATCAGACTGCTGTCGAAAAGACTCGCCGTCTTGCGCGGATCCTGCTGTCCACTTCTATGAGCGTCCCCGAGCCTTTTCAGCCTCCCATCGTCCTTGGACAACAGGCAGTTTCAAACGTTGGTAAGGATGGGTATGAAAGCTTCGTGACCGACTTGAAGCAACACATTGTTGCCGGGGATATCATTCAAGCCGTGCCTTCGCAACGCTTAGCTCGTCCGACTTCTCTACACCCTTTCAACGCATATAGGCAACTGCGACAAGTCAACCCTAGTCCATACATGTTCTATATGGATTGCGGGGAGCTACAAATCGTCGGTGCGAGTCCGGAAACTTTGTGTAAGGTAGAAAAGAATAAGGTCTATAATCATGCCATTGCCGGTACGATCAAGCGCGGCAAGACTCCTGAAGGTATGGAGCAGTCATGTTCGCCTTCAATTTATCTCATAGTCCTTGCTCCTTATGTTAGAGGATGAACGGTTGGGAAATGAACTACAGTCATCAGAAAAGGACCGAGCAGAACATATAATGTTGGTTGACCTCGCTCGCAACGATGTCAATCGGGTCTGCCAGGCGAAGACAGTTAAAGTTGACCAACTGATGCATCTCGAGAAGTTCAGCCATGTTATCCACCTTACTTCTCAAGTGTCGGGAATTCTCAGAGATGGGCTTACGAGGTAAGCTTGATAGCTTATGTTGTCGAAAGCTGTACTAATACAACCGACCTGTCAGATTTGATGCCTTCCGGTCTATTTTCCCTGCCGGAACTGTGTCTGGTGCTCCAAAAATCAAGGCCATTGAACTCGTCTATTCTCTGGAGAAAGAGCGGCGCGGGGTTTACGCAGGTGCAGTTGGCCGTTGGGACTTCGCAGACGATGAAATGGATGTCTGCATCGCAATACGTACAATGGTCTTTAAGGATAATGTTGCATATCTTCAAGCAGGAGGCGGGATCGTCTTTGACAGTGTTGAAGAGGACGAATATGTTGAAACCATTAACAAACTTCGCGGTAATGTGAAAGCGCTGGAACAAGCTGAGGGTGAGCCGGTTTTCTATATCTCCCATCGTTAACAAGCTCATTGCCATGTAGATTATTGGTATAAGATCCAGCAACAGCAACCACCGACACCACCGCAACGGAGCGGATGAGTTTGTTATTTAGATTTGTTAAATGATGTACTGTAGATGTTGCGTGGACTGTATACAGAGATATAATGTAAAGATTCCCAAAAAGACTATAAGACTATAAGCCCTCGTCCTGCTCCGCAGCTAACCGTTCTTGAATTCGCCGCAGCCGCTGAGCACTTTCAGTGTTGTTAGCTTCCCTCTCTTGCCTGAGCTTCAGCTTCTCCTCCCGTTCTTTTCCCAGTTTGATTTCGACCCCTTCTCGTGCCGCAATGCTAAGCACACCCGCGACGAGCTCTGCTGTCCGCGTGCTCTCATCGTTGCCGGGCACCGCATACATAACGATACGAGGATCAACATTCGAGTCGATAATTCCAATCGTGGGTACATGTTCGAGGGCACACTCACGGATTGCGGGCATATTTGCAAGCGGGTTGAGTAGTATGACTAGGTCGGGTATAATTTTCGTGGATTGTACGGCTTGTGCACCGAAGTGATGGATGCGGTTCGTAAGTGTTCCTGGTAGCCACTTCTCTCCAACGTAGTAGCCTTGTGCACCCATCCTCTCCGCAGCCTTCTTCACTGCGGGGCGAATATCTGGACGCGTTCCAACGAACACCACAGTTCCTCCCGCGGCTGCGATCGCTCGTGTGAGGTTTGCAGCACGACGAAGCATGGGCACAGTGTGATCGAGATCGATTATGGTGATTCCTGCCCTCGTGCCATAAGCATAGGGCATGAAGTTGGGATTGAGCAGAGAGGTCGAATGGCCGAGGTGTGCGCCTGCCGCGAGAAGAGCAGATAGAGTGAGTTCACCCGGCGAAGGAGGCTTATGTAGAGAGTGATGTGGTTGCCATTCAGTGTCTCGCGACTGAGTAGAGCCATACTGCGAGTAGTGGTCATCTTTTCAACCTGTCAGAAACGAATATTCGAAACACAATATTTCAAGAAACGTACGCCATAATCTATCGGAGGCATGCTCAAGCTGGAATTTTGACCAGTCCTCGGGGCCCTTCAAAGGCGCACCTGATGGAATATTCATAGTCATAGACCTTTTCTGTAGCTGAGACGATGACGATGCACGCGCTGGTCGCCATTGTCGCCTACAGCTCTGGCTAACTCGCCTTGCAGTGTTCATGGAGGTGAGCTAAGTGAGAGGAATAGCGTGGCTGTGCAAAAAGATCGAAAATGACAGCTGACATAAGCGCATGAACCGACATTTTTTTCTCCTCCATACCCTCCGCCTGCCTTCAGCTCTCACCCTCATCCAGCTTACTAGCTCCCCCTCCCCCAACTATTATTTCCTCCTTCTTTTTCCTACTCTAAATCACAAAAATGGAGGATATCTTCGACGGAGCTGTCGGTATTGATCTCGGCACCACATACTCGTACGTATCATCTTGGTTCTGACCGTGCTCGGCAAAAATTGACTGGGTTATGGTCTTCTAGCTGCGTCGGTGTCTGGCAGAACGATCGCGTTGAGATCATTGCCAACGACCGTATGTATGCACGCTCTACTCTCTCGTTATATGCTAATATACATGTTTAGAGGGAAATCGTACAACTCCTTCATATGTCGCCTTCTCCACTGAGGAGCGTCTGATCGGTGATGCCGCTAAGAACCAGGCTGCGATGAACCCAATAAACACTGTATTTGACGCAAAACGTCTTATTGGACGCCGTTTTGAGTATGTGTGATGCGATTTGATGAAGATATCATTTTAACTGAATTTCAATAGTGACCCCGACGTGAAAAAGGTGCACATGGCTGTGGACACTGGAATATCTGTACAATTTTACTAATACAATTTATCGTTCTCAAGGATATGGTACACTGGCCATTCAAAGTCATCGATCAGGATGGCTCTCCAGTGATTAAGGTGACCTACCTTGGCGAGGAGAAAACCTTCACTCCTCAGGAAATCTCTGCTATGGTCCTTACAAAAATGAAGGAGATCTCAGAAGCTAAGCTCGGGAAGACCGTGAAGAAGGCAGTCGTTACGTACGTCGTGTCGTTACCATGATTGGCGGAGACCCGTTTGCTAACTGTTATCCTAGTGTCCCAGCTTACTTCAATGATTCTCAGCGTCTTGCGACGAAGGATGCGGGTTCTATTGCCGGCCTCGACGTCCTCCGTATCATTAACGAACCTACCGCCGCAGCTATTGCTTATGGCCTTGACCAACAGTCAAAGACCGAACGTAATGTCCTGATCTTCGATCTTGGAGGAGGAACTTTCGATGTTTCTCTCCTCAACATCACTGGTGGTGTGTTCGCCGTGAAGGCGACCGCTGGTGACACCCATCTTGGTGGTGAGGACTTTGACAACAACTTGCTCGAGCACTTCAAGAATGAGTTCAAGCGTAAGACCAAGCTTGACATCTCCGAGGACCCTCGTGCTCTCCGTCGTTTGCGCAGTGCTTGCGAGCGTGCGAAGCGTACTCTTTCTAGTGTGGCACAGACCACTGTCGAAGTCGATTCGCTCTTCCAGGGCGAGGACTTCTCATCGAACATTAGCCGTGCTCGCTTCGAGGAGATCAACGCTACTCTCTTCAAGTCTACCATCGATCCTGTCGAGAAGGTCTTGAAGGATGCCAAAATGTCCCGCGAGAAGGTTGATGACATCGTCCTTGTCGGTGGTTCAACCCGTATCCCGAAGATACAGTCCCTTGTATCTGAGTACTTCGGTGGGCGCACATTGAACAAGTCAATCAATCCTGACGAGGCTGTTGCGTATGGCGCAGCCGTTCAGGCTGCTGTCCTCACTGGCCAGACCTCTGACAAGACGGCAGACCTTCTCCTCCTCGATGTTGCGCCTCTCTCCCTCGGTGTCGCCATGCAGGGTGATGTGTTCGGTGTTGTTGTTCCCCGCAACACCCCAATCCCAACCAACAAAAGCCGAACCTTCACCACTGTCGAGGACAACCAAACGACTGTCACCTTCCCCGTGTATGAGGGCGAGGTACTCAATGCCGTGACAACAGGTTACTCGGCGAATTCGAGCTGAATGGCATTCCCCCCATGCCCCGTGGTCAGGCTGAGCTGGTCACTACCTTCGAAGTCGATGCCAATGGTCTACTGAAGGTGTCTGCTATGGACCGTGCATCCGGCCGCAAGGCTAGCATCAGCATCACGAACTCCGTCGGACGTTTGTCGAGCGTCGAGATTGAGCAGATGATTAAGGACGCTGAGCAGTTCAAGCAGGCGGACAAGGACTTCTCTGCGCGACATGAGGCCAAGAGCGATCTCGAGGCATACGTCCACCAGGTCGAGAGCACTATTACGAGCCCTGAGATCGGCATGAAGTTAAAGCGCGGTGCAAAGCAGCAGGTCGAGGCTGAGCTTGCGCGCGCTCTCGAGAAGCTTGAGATTGAGGATTCGACGGCTGATGAGCTCAAGAAGGCGCAGCTAAACATCAAGAGAGCTCTCCAAAAAGCTACCGCTGGTATGCGGTGAGGTTGCGTGTATCGCTCGGCTGCTTAGTACCTAGTGATGATGTTAAAAACCAAATTTGGTGGTAGATCTCCTGTTGTGTACACGTTTCACTTTCCCTCCTCGCTTTGCAGTGATTACAATGCTACATTACTCTCATTCGTGTGTTGACATTATGGTATACACGGTTAAGACAACAGTGGAAGCAGAATATAATGAATATTTCCACCGATCATGATAGGGCTTTGTGAACTACGAGTCCCACTTCAAGAATTTGTAGTTCCTCGTCAGCGCCGTCACAAAGTGCCTTATCTGCTTCTGCGAAGGCCATTGCGCTTTGCGCCTTTTGCTTTGCAGTGATGGTTGGATGCAGGATAATTAGGTCGTGCAACTGGCAATTTTATAAGCTTTCATTGTCAATCACTGAAAAACTTTGTCCCCACCTGTGATAGAACTTGGGATGCCGAATAACCCTCCCGCATCAACTCCTTCACCTTCGCCCGCACAAGCTCGAAGCCACTCAACTTTCTTCGTTTCTCAACATCCACGTCCATGACATCACTGTTATCCCCCAGTATTTCTACCCCGAGTACTTTCGCAATGCCGTTGACAACGCTGTCTGGAACTACACCTGCGATCTCCTGGATATCTCGGGGAGTAATTTCGGTTGGGGGACTGGTCGAAGAGGATAAGCGAGAAGCTGACTGAAGGTAGGTGATAGCCCGACGCAAGTCTCCGCCAGAGACTTCAATAAGCGCATCTACGACGGCAGGCGTAGTCGGTACATTCTCTGTCGAAGCAATGTGCCGAAGTCGAGTCGACGTGGAAGATGTATCAAGAGGTCTGAATCGGAATTTTGAGCAACGAGATGCAAGAGGCTCGATTATCCTGTTATGCGCAAACTGTAAGGTGCTTGTATATGGAGGAAAGTCCGGAAGCAAGACAAACCGTGTTACGAAGTTGCAGACCAGACAAAACCGAGTAATTCGAGCGTAGGTTTCCATTATCCGTCGTAGGGCAGATTGTGCATCTTGGGTCATAGAATCTGCTTCATCCAGGATGATAATTTTGTAAGGTGGACATGGGTATACCTTGCCGTCGGATGCAACTGCCTGGGCTCGGGGTGTCTGGCGAGCAAAGTTCTTGATCTTTTCGCGGACAATAGAGATACCACGTTCGTCAGAAGCATTCAGCTCAAGGACTCGATTTCGAAAGTTATCTGGGCTAGAAGGGGCCTCTGATGAAATGAAGTTGTTGTAAGGTCTATTGATGAACACACCCGAATAATTGCCGAGCCAAAGCAAGAATTGTAGATGTCTTGCCTGTTCCCGGCGGTCCATAGAATAGCATATGAGGTAGCTGCGCATATGTGTAAGAGTATAGCATATCCCTTGAGCCGAAAGCATACGTTAGTTGAGGTCAACGTCTTCTGGAGAACAGCGACGATATGTTCTTGCGAAGAAACATCATCAATGGTTTTTGGCCGACTGGTGAGGATGTCAGAAGAGGAGATTACCAATGCTGATGAGTCTTACTATTTTTCTACCCAAGGTTGTAGTGTAGGGTCTGCGGAATGTTTCTGCACTGGTTTGCTGGTTTGTGGTTTCAGAAACATGGTAGGCGTCAGCAGACAGGATGGATGGGAGAAGCTGCTAAAGAGCAGTGGACGCGTCTTGAGGGTGACAAGCCGACGCGTGACAAATTGAGCGTCACGACGCGTTTTGTGGACCACATCGTGTCACACGTTTCGTCGCGCTCTTCTGCTGTCCACAATCTTCGACGCGTTCACAGCGTTCACAAACTTGGCATGCTATTATGCGACATGTCGAACACAAATATTCATAAATGTACGCGTTTATCAATATATTTTAGATATCGAAAGCTAAGATACTGCTTCCAGCTAAACCCGAAGGTTCCACAATTTCAGGTTGGTTCATTTGATCATCCAGAGTCGTGTTAGCGTGTATTCGGTATGTCCTAACATGCTCGTATATAGGCCAAAGCGAAAAGTCATCACTAGTTGAGCTTAAGAATGGTAAGGTCATATTGCGGCAGAAGACACTGTCTATGGAGAAGATGTCGGAAACCATGCAAGGTACGTCGATGTACGGGAGCTGTTCATAACAACATTGAATGATTTTGTGTTCTCAGAAATTGTGAAGCTCCGTGGCTTGATCGATGACCGTATGAAGGAGAACCTTCCACCACTACAGGATATTCCTGATGATCACCTCCCTCTCATCGCGAAGCTAGTACACGAAAGGTATTCCAAGCAATGTGGTGCCTCTTCTAATTTGTCTGACGTGGTCAAACAGTGACAAGACTCTAGGATCATTAGCGAGGCATATTCAAGCAGCATTACAACCAGAAGATCTTGATACTGGGAACGGAGATTCAATCGAACAGAAAAAACCTCAGCTAACCTTGGTTGTTATTGAGAACACGATACAGGCAATTGCCGAACGCCGAAATTATGGTGTGGATTGGTTGGGCAGAGCAAGCGCTTCATCAAGTATATGGAGGTGGGAGCTGAAAGAGCAGAGGATGGATTGGTTACCAAAGAGTTTACGTGACAAGCTGGAAACTCGTATCGCTGAACGGCGACAGGTATGTGCTTTATATTCATAAGGGTTCGTGTTATAACGCGCATTGTAGGCAAAGAATGATTTACGCTCCTTGTACGACTCGCTACCACAATCAGAAAGGGAAAATATGCATAAGGGCTCAAGGAAGAACAAGACAGATGAACCTAGTGTCATTGTCATAGACCCTGATAGTTCTCACAATGACGAGAACAAAGTTGTCATCGATGTTGGGAACGAAAAAATGGTATCTAAATCTTTCTAAACTCTTAATTTGATAACGCTTCTTACTGATAATATACTCAGGAACTCGATGACGAGACATCCGAAACGAAGAAAGTACCTGCGCGACCGAAGAAGGAAAAGGACCCAGAACAAGCTGCGAAGGTAAAGTACTACCTATATATATCATTCGGCGATGCATTGAGTAAGATTATAGGAGAAGGAGAAAGCTGATAGGAAAGCTGCGAAAGCCGAGAAGGAAAGGAAGGAGAAAGAAGCACAGAATAAATCACGCTCGATTATGTCTGCGTTCTTCAACAAGCCAAAGGCGTCGAATAGTAAACCTCAAGCTGTTGAGCCTCCAAGATCAATTTCCCCGCGAAAGCTGGATCCGTCCTCGTCGAAGTCAGAATTCGAAACGATGTTCAAGCCCTTTGTCGTCAAAAAGGACGCATCTGTCGCACCAGTGAACTACTTTGAATGGAGAAGACGAAGCAGTGAAGTGATAGTAATTGACCAAGAGGATGATTTAACATGCAAATCTATGAAAACGGACAGACTAAATGATCAGTTAAGTCCTCAAGGTAACTTGCTGGTTTACTTCTCACGCGAAGCATAGCTAATAGATCATTATAGAAACACTTGCTCTACATTGTAATGCAGTTCCACCTGATTTACGCCTTCCAACGAGAACAACCCAAAGAAACGATCATTCTTTCAAAACCTTTTCTCGATACTGTGTCAAAGATATTATCTCCCAACTTTCGGAGGCCGAGGTATTGGGGGATGCAGCAACTGTTCGTAGACTCCATCGTCTTCTCTGCGACCGAACGAAAATTTCAGCGAAGGTCCTCATATTTCATGAGGATACACGCCCAGGCTATTTCGGAACTTTCACTAAATCGTCAATTGCTGTCGGCCCTCGCACTCCCTTTGCGAAGGATGCAGTAGTTTTCGACTACAGTTATGACTCAGGTGAGGAGTGGGAAGAAGAGGAGGAAGGCGGAGAAGATGTCATGAGTCAAGATGGCAGCGAAGATGAGACGGCAGAAGTTGAATCCGATCTTGATGACTGGCTTATCGA
This sequence comes from Trichaptum abietinum, assembly GCA_910574555.1. NCBI lineage: Eukaryota > Fungi > Basidiomycota > Agaricomycetes > Hymenochaetales > Trichaptaceae > Trichaptum > Trichaptum abietinum. The sequence goes on from CAJTBE010000001.1 coordinate 1,488,098, forward strand.
CGAAGAGGAAGATATTGATCCCGGAACACCACTCAGTGAGCGGGGAGGCTCTCCAGCTTTCTCGTTTCCCCCTTTACCAAGCCCAGAGAAGTCCAAGAAAAGAAGGACAGTTGGGTTGGAGAAGAAGGAACCAAAAAAGCGAAAGGTCATACCTCTTGTACCTTTCATCAAAGGTCCATGTTTGGAGGACCAAATTGGATGTTGCGAATATGAACCCTTCAAGCAATATCGGATACAACTTTTCAATGGTTAGTGCAAGCGTTTTCGTGTGTACACAAGTGCCTGATCTTCTGCGTACAGATACCCCGCTCCCTATTGATCCCTTTACATTCGTCTCACAGCCAATCATTCCTGAACATGGTACCTCTAAGAAGCCCGCATTTGCTGTACCCGCTCCGCCAACCCATATAAATCAAAGCGGTTCGAGTGGATCATTGGCTTCGAACGCTTCTTCTACTCTCCAAACATCGACATCAAGCACCTCATTGACAGGTTCCACAGCATTGTTACCAACGAAGCGCAAAGCGGCTACTATAACCAAGACACCCTTCCCTGATGCGTTAATGCCATTCCTTGCGGACAAAGTGACCTCACTTGCAACGGGTAATCTGACGTGGTTAATTGAAAGCTTGTACCAAGACCTGAAGGCACACAAGGTCAAGAAAGTATCCATCGAAGCGAAGGTGCGAGAAGTCGTTGAGAAGTGCCCAGCAAAGAAGATCTGGGTTATCAAGAATGATGTATTGGTACGGTCCCCGTTTCTTATTGCAATGAGCAAGGCTAACGCGCTCAAACTCTCTTAAGACTACGATCGGCAGACCAACCGCCCCCGCTGTAATAGCTTCTTGAACGTTTTCCCCTATGCAGATGAACTTTACTCTATTCCAACGCTCGTGTAGCATATTCTTGCTTGATGTTTCATACTTATCACTCCATTATGACTTCTTTATTTATATTCACTACATAGTTTTCTTCTACATTGAATGGAAATACATACATAATGAATGGGACAACGAATTAGTATCATACACTTGAAGATGCAAGAGGAACTCTACGACGAAGCAAGTTCCCAGAGTGTGTTTGTATACTCAGCCAGCGATCGACCTTTCTCAAATGGAACTGCGTGAACTTCACCAGATTTAGAGCCTGATCCACGATAAATCAACGTTTCTTTCATGGATTTTGCCAATGAATACAAGCACTTACGAACAAGCATTTTCTGGACATGTCCATCCTTGTCGGACACTGGAGTAAAACCGAGACTTGTGAAGTACGCAAGCTTTAATCTATGAGGTATTTAGTCAAAAGAAATAGAAGTTCGCTTTTAAGAAAGGTACGTACGGTGTGATGTCGAGATCGTGTTCTGAAGCGGGGTCGCTTGCCTCGAGTTCAGCACATTCTGCCTTGAGAGCCGCGAACCGAGCTTCTTTGCTGGCGAGGATACCTTCTGCGTCGTTGACGGCTTTTGCAATAGATAGCTTCGCAGCGTCGCTGTCATTCAGGATTTGCGCGTGTTGCTCTTCAGTGGGTAGAGAAGGCGGTCTTGTTGACGATGTACGCGCTATTTCCAGCTTGCGCAGTGTTTCTAGGGAGGCGTTGCTCTTATTAGCTGAAACGGGGATACCATTGAGCGAGGTGAGGCATACCTCGGACGTTTGTGGTCATCGTTTCAATCTCTTTATCTCGTTCCGATGCCACTTCAGCCATTCGTTCTTCAGCACTTGCCACTGTGATATAGTCCTCTGTCGGATCGAACATAGGCCGCATGCTCCGAAGGAGTTTGCTATAGTATAGAGCTTAGTACCCTATTCACTGCAAATTCCTAAGTAATACATACATCGCATCCTGTATCGAGTCACCCATTGGTAGTTGCGAGAAAGCGGACTTCCGTGGGTGCCTTGAAGCGCGACGCGAGAGCCTGAGACGCACGTGACAGACGCGACGCGTCGATTTTGTAAGTACTTATTCATGCATTCGGGCGGACTCGTAGGTCTTCATAGTTCAAAGGCCCAGATCTAACGCAAACGTGAAGTCCCCACTTGAAGTAAGAGTCACACCCGCGCAGACAACATGTGAGGGTCTAATATTATAAGCACAACTCAGCGGTACTGTGTATTGGAGAGGTACAGAGTATACATAGACTTCTTGCAACAAGGACACAAGGGATATCATACAAGGGTAACAGACAATAAAGGAGTTAATCATAGGGTCCGAGCGAGGGATGGTGTACAAGAGCTTAGAGGTTATTTGCTGTTGTTGTTGTCATGTTAATTCAAGACATAGAGATATTATGGGATAAAAAGAAGCGAGTCGTTCGTGTATGTTAGACTCGTAGTGACTGGTATAGTATAGTGGAGATTTGTCCGTTTATGCCTACCAAAGGAGCCAGTCAGTGATATATTTAAGATAATCAGCATAAACCCACCTTAACATCCTTTGCGGCAGCAGGCTTAACTTTGGAAGCGGGTTTGGCCTTGGAGGTAGGCTTGACTTTCGATGCGGGTGCCTTTGAAACGGTCTTCTTCGGTTTGGATGCGGCAGTTTTGGCAGCAGCCTTTAGATTACAAAGTACGGATTAGCCCCTCGTTATGCCTGTACAGCTGTTCATCGTACCTTCTTTGCATCACTAGACTTGGATGAGGACTTCTTAGAGGTAGGCTTTGCCTTGGCAGCAGCGGTTTTCTTAGTTATCGCAGTTGTCTTCTTCGCGGTGGCTGGCTTTGTGGTAGAAGCTTTCCCAGCTGCTTTCTTGACGGTCTTCGGCTGAGGGGCCTTCTTCACCGGTTTGTTCGTCTTGGCTTGCGCCTTACCAACTGTAGGCTTCTTCGCAATGGGCTTCTTCGCAGCCTTTGCAGTGGTCGCGGTCTTTACCGCAGGTTTCTTATTCTACACATCTGCGAGTGAGCGACCAAAGTCAGAAGATAATACTGAATGTTACTTACCTCTTTCGAACTTGAAGACGACTTCTTGGGCTTGGCCACTACTTTCGTAACTGCAGGTTTGGCTGCCTTGACGGACTTCTGAATAAGAGCAGTCAGCCCAGCTTTGATGATAACGATACTTGTCTGCCAACCTCCTTATTGTGATCCTTGATTACTTCCGCCTTGACCTTAGGGGCAAGTTTGACCTTACCCGCCGGCCCTATTACAAAGCATGAGCATCGCGAATGGAGAATTAGTAGAGTCAAAATCATACCTTTCGGCAGTACAAGTACGCCTTTCTCAGAGCCTGAGACAATAGCCCGAGAGAGCTGGGAGGAGGCTGTGGCACTGTTCATGTCGACCTTGTACTTCGTTTCAACGAACTAAAGATAATGAAGTTTGATATATATGAATAGATATATATGAATAAAAAGACAGTGTTTCCCCACCTTCTTGATAGTCGGACGAGATACACCCGAACGAGCATCCTCGGGATGGGAAATGATGCACTCCTGAAGCGTTCATATTAGTTTCAATGATTCTTTACGTGTTACTCTTATAAAGAGAAATGCCGGGGAAGGGGAAGTAGTGAAACATGTGGCCTCAGTCAACTGATAAGACAGAATTGATCACGACACATTGACGCCAGTGAACCAGTTTTTGGATAGGTGCGGTAGTCACAATCAGTAAGGATAGCATGAGTACCAACCTTGATCATGTCAAGATAGCTTGGATGGGTAGAAGGCTTTGTGGACTTCTTAGTAGCAGTGCTTGTCTTCTTGGTTGATGACGTAGATTTGGACATTGCGGCTGTGATCTTAGTAGCGGTAGTTGGAATGCAAGAGAGCTCGAGAAAGTGAGAGAAACAAGAGAGGATGAAGGTGAAGAGAATAGGTTGTTTGTCGGGAACGAGATGTAAGTTGGGGGGTTAAGAGGGGTGTTGAGTGTGGTTGGAAGTCCGCGAACCACATAGCCCAGATCCTGCCGCCTTTGCTCACGTGAGCTATTTGCAGCGTCCCACCAAGAATCGAAGGCGGTGACTTCCCGTGCTTTCTTCACGCACCTACAGGGCCCATCAATGGCATTTGGGGGGTTGTGTGCCTCCGGGGGCGAGAATTGAGCAGTGTGCGCGTGCATGCCGGTGAGAGTCTCTGAACGTTTCATAATCTGGCCTATAGTCTAGCGTGAAAAACACGCTGGAGTCTCAAGGATATGGATTAATAGAAGTCTGTTTTCCAAAATGAACAGATCATTAAGGTCGTGCGTTTAATATGTTCTGGGAGTTGCAAAGGGATTGTTCTGAAGTTTCGGTGAGCTGGAAAGTGAATGAGTTGGTAGAGGTGAAGTACCAGTAAGAACAAGTGCTTTACAGTGAAATCGGCAACTGCCGATAAGATGTTGCGTGGGGAAGATCGGCGACTTCAAGACCCTGCAGTCTGGAGTAGGGTCTGTGTTGCTGACGTCCTCGAAGTTTCGCTGGGGCATATCAGTGTTATTCTTTCTCTTCCGCCATCATGCCAGACCTGCTTGCTACTGACGGCCTCTCATATGTTCTGGGACTCACTGCCGCTGTCGCTTTCTTATTGCATACCTATCTGACTCCGCAGTCCCTGGTGCACCCAATTCTTCTTGGACGCCAGAGCGATGTCGAGCGCGTAAGACAGAAGGGCGAGAGTGCAGTCTACAGGAATTATGCTACAGGCCTCATGGGAAGGGTATGCTCGTATCTATATTCGTGACGAATAAGGTTCTTAACTGAACGATATATAGCTGCCAATTAGGCCGGAGAACAACATATTGAAGATCGGAGACCTAGTCAAGACAGATTTCACCGGGAGCCGTACCCTCTGGTCAACCAAGGTCTGTCGAAGACCAAGAGATGATTGACTGCTCTTCTAATGTACAAAATTGATGCAGATTACGAATGATGAATTGAAGAACCGTGTATCCTCTCTTGCTTCTGGTTTGGTGCGAATAGCAGGCTTGCAACCCAAGGAATCCAATGTCCTCCTTCTGACTGATGGCCTTCGTATGTTCAATCATATCCATCTGTGTACTTGCTAACATAGCTATACGCAGCTTTCCTTCTTGTTGATCTCGCACTTGCATCTCACGGAATCCCTTCATTCACTATTTCATCGCTCACATTGTTGTCGACCGTTCTTGAAAACCATCCACCGAGTGCTATCGTAGTTGATGTCGGTTTTGCTCAGGAAGTTCTCGAACTTATCATGGATAATCGTGAATTCCAAAACCATACACTTATTTTGGTTGGTGAAGGGGATGTCCCGAAGGCTCTCGAGAAGGTCCAGGTGAAGGTTCTCTGGCTCTCTGACTTAGAGAGACAAGGTGCAAGAGAAGGGCCTTTGGAGTCAGCAGCAATTGGTGTGTTAGCACAAGGTCTTTCCACACTTCATTGCTTACCTTTACTCTAATATTACAGAACCCGAAGATGTGTTCTCCATTGCCTTTTACCCTGGTCCCAATAATGAACTTAAGGGAACTCAAATAACTCATCAGGTGAATCTATAGCGTTTATGAGTAATGAGCAACCAAAGTTAATGCGCTTTTCAGAATATCACTGCTGGCGTTGCCGCGACACGAGGGATGTTCCCTTTGAACGAAGGAATCACTACTTCAGATTCCGTGGTCTCCTCCTTTGCTTTATCGACACCCTATGGTCGCACAATTGCATATGCTATGCTATATGAAGGAGCACACTTCACCACTTACTCTCCAACGGCAGAGGACGGTACGTGAGCCTCGATTCCAACATTATGGATGCTTCTGAGAAATGAGTACAGCTACGATGAGCCCTGACTCTGAAATACGCAAGATCGCCGAAATCCAGCCTCAACCCACGATTGTCTTTGCGTATGTTGTTTTCTCTTTCTCCCTTTTCTTCCAATGCACTGAAACTTCCCCATAGATCATTCATGCAATTGGGCGGCATGATATGGCCTATCATAGGAAAAGCGAAGGACTCATGGCTATTCCCTGTTGCCTGGCGACAAAAAGTCTTCCACCTTCAAAATGGATTCCTCAGTAAAGACAGCTTATGGGACAGATGGGTTTTCGCGGGGTCTCGTAAGTCTGTACTGAGGGGCATGTCCGACAGTCTGCGCGGCGTCGTAATGAGCGGTGGTATGATAAACTTTATCCATGCGTTCAAACTTTATTCATGACTAGTATCTAGGTGTCCTTAATGCGAGTATGCTCAACCATTTACGTGTTGCGCTCTCGATTCCCTTTGTCTATGCGCATTCGCATCCGCTCGTAGCTGGCCCTGTGTTCGCCTCCCATCCACTTGACCTACAGACTTTCCCTATCTCTGCAACAGAGAAACAGGGCGATTTTGCTGCGGTTGCGTCGGTCGGTCCTCCATCCATCAATGTTGAGGTGAAGATGGTGAATGTGAATGACGAAGGCATCGAAGGAGGTGCTGATCCAACTGGCGAGGTAAGATTTATGAGCTGCTAAAAAGTTATCGATTTGTCTAATACGCTATTCTGCTGCAGATTGCAATTCGAGGCCCCTCCGTTACTCTACCTCTGAAAGAAACATCTAAGCCTCATTCTTGGGTCCTGACTGGTGACCGCGGTTTGGCTCAGCCAAATGGTACCTTTAAGGTCATTCCAACTTCCCAGAACGAACTGAAGTAGGGTTCAAATACAACATCAAAGGCCACAACTGAACAATGATAGTGCTATCTAGTTGTAAATGTAAATACATTTTATGCTCTGCTGCTTATAGAAGCCATGCCAAACTATTGTCTCAAATTATTTCCGTATACGCATTGTGACCATTGCTGTGGTTTCTGTGGTCCTGTGTAATTCGCAATCGAAGCTGTGTTGAAGTCAAATACCATGGGAAAGTGACTCACAGGAACCACAAAATGTCCTAATTTGGAGTGCGGGCTGTCACGTTACATCCTAAAGAGGGTTGTTGGGCTGTGTGGCGGTGCTAAGTAAAATAAGGTTCATCTTCACGTGATGGACGCGTCGCGGTCCTATATGAGGAGGACCTCTGTGAACCGCGAGAGACTCATCCATACCCCAAGTTCATCTTCCTCGTCGACCCGACTTTTCTCCCCAACCCAAACCATCCAGCCTCAACCTTTTCGATCAGATGACTACTGCCACTGCTTCTACTGCCTCTGCACCTGCTAAGAGGGCTGCAGCTGTAAAGAAGGTCACCCCCAAGAAGGCTACTTCCTCTAAGCCTGCGGCTAAGAAGGCTGCACCTGCTAAGCCCTCTGCTCATCCTTCATGGAAGGATATCATCAAGGTTTGTGCATTCAAGATTATTCGTTGAAGTTATGTATCTGATTTCTGGTCATGTTATTAGGAGGCTATCGCTGAGAACCCTGAAGATGCTCGCTCAGGTGTGTCGCGCGCTGCTATCAAGAAAGTAAGTTGCACAACTCGCCTACGCAGTGCAGTACTCACCTACATATAATAGTATGCCGAGACCAAGTACAAGATTGATGTGACTGGCCTCAACCTTTCTCAACTCAACCGTGCCATCACACATGGAGCGGAAGCTGGTGTCTTCTCCCTCCCGAAAGGACCCTCTGGCAAAGTCAAGCTTGCCCCGAAGACAAAGCCCACCGCATCCAAGGAGGTATGTGGTTATCAACTACACAGTCTCTATGGCCCATCTGATTCTATAACTTTCTAGAACACCAAGCCCGCTGGCTCCAGCCCAAAGGCTGCGAAGAGCACCAAGCCCGCAGCAAAGCCTGTTGCAAAGAAGGTAGCGGCACCGAAGGCGAAGACCACAACCGCCAAAAAGCCTGCGGCGACTGCAACCAAGAAGACCACTAAGCCTGTCACTGCAAAGAAGGCGAAGACAACTGGCACGGCCACCACTAAGAAGGTTTCTAGCAAGAAGACTGATGTGAAGAAGGTTCGTGGAGTGATAGTGACATCCAAATACATGCATCTGATCACATTGTTATGCAGGCTGCTGTTAAAGCCGCTGCCTCGAAGCCCAAGTCTGCTAAGACCACCAAGCCCAAGTCCAAGACTGCAACGAAGCCCGCGTCGAAGGCTGCTTCAAAGCCTGCATCTAAGCCCAAGTCTGCGACAAAGGCCACTGCATGATTTTGTCCTCGTGTCCCCTGTATATCTACACATTATCTTATTCATTTCTTCTGACTTGTCTGGGTTGATTTTTGATGCTGCAGCATACGAGCATTCTCGCTTTTTGTCTGTATTCCTATGTAATTTTATGATTAGTTCTACATTATAGATTCTTAGTCTGCTGGAACATACTTTGTGTGGTATCTAGACGATTATATAAAATGTCATTATAAAGAATTATACAACAAAATGTGCGATGAAGTGCTATGAGATGAGGCACACTGCGCTCCCTAATTGCCGTCGAATGTCTTGATAGTCAACATCGTGTGCTATATATATCACGGGGGTCTGTTAATAATATGGCTCCGAGTGGACTTGTGGAAGCTTACAATCCTCGACCTCCCCCCATTTCTCAATCTGACTGTTGACCTCGACACTGGCTGCTTGGGCTGCTTGCTCAGCATCTATTCGACCATTTACCAGGGCTAGTGCGATCAAGAATGATTTTGTCGTATACGTAGATCGCTCCATAGCTACGAGGCGGCATGGATATCAATGATACTGTCCAACAATAATAGTAAGCATGCTCACCAGCAAGTTGCCATTCATCTAGGGACTTCATGACCTTGGCGAAGCGAGCTTTCGTCTCCTCCGTTTGATTTGATCCAAATAGGGATTTGGAGATACGAATATTTACGCCGTAGGTCTCTTCCGCCCAAGCTAATAGTGGGTCCCAGTGCTCCTTCTGCAGATCCACGAGTAATTCTGGGCTGTCTTGATGGAAACTATGAATGTCTATGTCAGTCAAATATGAGGGCATGAACTGCGGAGGACGTACCATATTGTGTCCGTGTCTAAGTATTTGAGAAGAGCTGCATGAACGTCTTCGGCAAGTTGCTTTTCTCTTAAAGCATCTATAGCGCGACTTGCAATACTTGTCTGTAGGTTCGAATAAGAAACGCTGCGTTAAGAACATGAAGGCAAGCTTACAAGGGGCAAGGCATGCGGTTTTATAACTTTGTCTTGGATGTCCCATTCATGAGCGATGAGAGTAGCAGCTAAGCGCTTTTCCTGGGGTACAATCAATGGCTTTCCGTTCGGCGTTTTTAGCATTCGTCGATCCAGCGTAACAGCTAACCCATCTACAGATTAAGCAGCATGAGTACAGGCCAGACGTTCGTAGATCCGAACCACTCACCTGGCTTCTCCTCTATATCGACAGTTTTCCAAAACCTTTTCAGAGTTATTTCTGCGCCTTGAAGGAGTTGTCAGCTTGCGCTACTAGTATTTATCGTGCGTTTCCGCTTGCTCACGATTTGTTGCCGTTATATGTGTACCATCATCCGCAGCGGTAGCGTATGTTCTAAACGCTGTGTTTCCAATACAGCCTATCCGGCGATAGCCTAAACCGAGTTTCTTGCTGCATATGCTGGACATCATGCTCGCCATGGTTGTGAGTGAAGTAGAGTTGCAAAGCATCGAAGTTTCAAAGTTTGCTAGTCACGGGACACGAGACGCGTCTTCGGATGCGTCAAATGAGGCGTCGGAGTTGGCCACAGCCACTTTGGCAGCCTTCTGGTGACCGACGCGCCTCTTGACCTTCGACTACACGCTCGAGACAAATCATGAAGAAAACATCTTCATCCCAAGGACAATCCACCATATCATCATACTTCTGTAATACACCTGCGAACGGCAGCACAAGCTTGAAAACTGCAGGGAAGCGACGTGCAGCTGACAATTTCGTCGATCTTACATCGGATGAAACTCAGTCGGTTGAGCCTGTCGCGAAAAAGCGCAAAAATTCAACAAAGCTTACTACGTCTCAGGATGAAGCCATCGTGTTTGAACCAGACCTCTCGAACCCTCTTCACGAGGGTTACAACTATAGTTCTGCAGGGCCCTCCAGACTGCAAACCCCACCGCCTCAGCCATTGAAAAATAGCTGCAACTCAGTCGAAAAGTACCGTTTCATAGGCTCACCCATCGCCCAAGGCAGCACGGACCCCCAACCCGAGACGCCGGAGGAGAAGCGAGCGAAGAAAGCGCGTCGCGAGGCCTTCAAGCGTAGACTTCTGGAGGACAACAGTTCCTTCAGTAAGCGGACAGCAAAACGTTCCTCTGAAAATTTACCAGTGCTAGACGTAAGGGACAATGATAAGTCAGAAGGTCTGAGAGTTGAAAGCGATTTGGAAGGCGATGATGTTGAAGAGACCATACTTCCAAAAAGCATCAGCTCCAAGAGGTTTCCCTTCAGTGTGAAATCGCATACTGCGAAGGGCTCTGTTAATAGCGGCAAGATGAAAGAGAAGGAAGAGACAGGACCATCTGGCTTACCATATACACCTCTGGAGCGACAGGTATGAGTGAAATGATAATAATCTAACATTCCGGGATATTTACGAATGATCACCTCAGATTCTTGTGCTGAAAAAGAAATATCCCGATACTATATTGATGGTGGAAGTTGGTTATAAGTACAGATTCTATGGGGAGGATGCCAGTGTGAGTGCAGATGAGAAAAGGCTCTGAAAGGCTGAGCAAACGACCGTACACCTTCAGATTGCAAGCAAGCACTTGAGCATTGTTGCTTTCACTGATAGGAATTTCCTGACGGCCGGGATACCTGTTCACAGAAGAGATATTCATTTGAAAAAGTATGTGCACCAGTCGATCTGCTGCGTATACTATCTGTTTCTCATGCCGAATATATAGACTACTCTCGCAAGGATATAAAGTATGAGTGAACCTCACCGATCTCTTCTTTGTACTGAATATCGGTAGGTTGGTGTAATTGGTCAAATGGAGACTGCTGCCTTGAAGAAAATATCAGACAACCGGAACGCACCATTTGAGCGTGATCTAACCCACCTTTACACAGCCGCGACGTAAGTCTTTGAGTGGATATATAATTCTGGTACTTAATCTTATCACAGATACATCGAAGAACTTGACAGTGCTGATGATCCATCCACAACAAACCCTGGAATGGCACCTAACCTAGTATGTATTGTCGAGAATCTAGAGGGAGGTATGGGTGCAGATGAGAGGGTATCGCTCGGTATTGTATCAGTAACTCCAAGCACCGGTGACGTTATTTGGGACGACTTCGAGGACGGGTTTATGAGGACTGAACTAGAGGTAAGTCTACAAAGCTACTATCTCTTATGACATTCTTGAGCGTATTTAATATACAGACTCGGATGGCGCATATTAGACCTGCGGAGCTACTTCTTCCTGTGGAAAGACTTAGTAAGGCAACGGAAAAGCTGCTACGCTATTTCACTGAGTTAGTTGCCCCCGATTTCTTGTGTTGGTATATATTGCTAAGTGAAAACTCAAGTGACCGACCTAGTACGTCGGCTGAAAAAGAACGTGTGCGGGTTGAACGAGTACCTAAAACCTTCAGCTTTTCGGAGGCATATCAGGAATTGCAGAACTTCTACGCGAAAGGGGCTGCCGGTGGATCCTCAGAAAGTTTCCAGACTGGAAAACTCCTTGCTTCACTCTCAGACCTACCTCAAAAAGTTGTAATCGGTCTCGCCAACAGCCTCATATATCTCAAAGCCTTTGGCCTGGCAGACGTATTGACTCGAACAGAATTTTTCGCCAAATTCACGGAAAGACAGCACATGCTGCTAAACGCAAATACCTTGGCAAACTTGTATAGTGCTTTATGTTTCTGCAAGTTCTTCTTTTGATTGTCTCATTATATAGGGAGATTTACCGCAATCAAACTGACTATACTGCCAGAGGATCCTTGATGTGGGCGCTGGATAAAACGAAGACGAAGTTCGGCGCCCGACTGTTCAGAAACTGGCTCGGCAGACCTCTGGTTGACATCAGGTGAGCGGTCATGAACGTATGGTATTGAATGAATTGATGGCCTTTCCCCAAGGGCTCTGCAGGCTCGAGTTGACGCAATCGAAGAAATACTAGACATGAAGTCAGTCCGCTCCAGGGAGCTTATCATGAGACTTAGTGAAGTGCTGAAAGGCCTTCCAGACCTTGCGAAGGGTCTTAGTCGCGTTCAGTACGGCAAGGTCAGTGTGACGACTTTTTCTTCCTTCTCTAAATGATCCATTTTATGGACTACCTACTAGTGTCAACCGAAGGAGTTCGCTTCTCTTGTGAAAGCCTTTAACAAGATAGCCGCTGCTTTTGAAGTCTATCAGTCGCCCGAGGATGTCGGGCTTCAATCGGAACTATTAAACGATGTAATCTATGCTCTTCCGAGGTTGAAAGAGTCGGTTAGAAGCATATTGTCAGTCTTCAATCTCTCCAAGGCCCTTGAAGATAAACGAGATGAATTATGGTACGACGAGGAAAAGTATCCGAGTATCGCAGATGCGAGATGTGTAAGAGTTACTACCACAAGCTCGTCGCGCCGTACCGACCGACTTATTAGGCCATTGATATGATCGAATCTGAACTGCAGGACCATCTAAAGCAAAGTAAGTGTCTAAGATTCAGACTGCCAGTCTTCTACACAAACGTTAGATTAATTATCTGCTAGTTCGCAAAATCTTGCATAAACCCGCTGCACAATACACAAGTGTTGCTGGAGAGGAGGTATGTTATTTTACTCAACATTCACCATTGACCATTAAGCGACTAACTTAGAGGTAACATAGTATTTAATAGAGATAAAGAAGGACGAGAAACGCGAAATACCTGTGACCTGGAAAATAGTATCGAGGTAGGTAACCTGACATCGTATATTTACATCCTTGACTTACTGTGTCTCGGCAGTACGAAGTCTCTCCGGAGATATCAAACCCCTGAAGTGCAGAAGAAAATACAGGAACGTGCACAATTCCAGGAGAAACTAGAGGCTGAGGCAAACAGCGCATACTTGAACTTCCTCGAACAAACCATAGATGATCACTATATTCCTCTGCGGAACGTTGTCAACAAGTTGGCCATTGCTGATTGTTTGCTGAGTCTATCAACTGTGGCCTCACAAGCTGACTACGTTAAACCAACATTCATAGAAGACGATATACTAGACATCAGGGATGGGAGGCACCCTATGATAGAAGTTCTTCGAACGGACCCGTTTGTCCCCAATGATTTGTGCTTGGGTGGTGTTGGACACGCTCGAACGAAAATCATAACTGGGCCGAACATGGGAGGAAAGAGCTCCGCTGTTCGTATGGTAGCTCTTGTCGTCCTCATGGCACAAATTGGGTCTTATGTACCAGCTTCGTCGGTACGTATGGGCCTCGTGGATGCAATCCTAACTAGAATGGGCGGTACGTTGTGCATCAAGGCGTTATCATGCGAATGCTAATTTGTTCGTCAGCTTTTGACGACATATCAAGTGGACGATCGACCTTTATGATTGAAATGTCAGAGACTAGCGACATCCTTCACAGCGCAACGAATCGAAGCCTAGTCATTTTGGATGAACTTGGCAGAGGAACGTCAACCTTCGATGGGGTGAGTTTGCATTCAAGTGAAGTTTCCCTTACTGCTTGCTCACCGCCCGTTCAGATGGCAATCGCGAGCGCAGTTTTGGAACATTTAATTAGCGTTAAGAGAAGCAAAACTCTCTTCATAACACACTATCCGCTCGTTGCAACAGCAGCAGCAAAAAAATTCCCTGAGGATGTCTGCAACGTTCATATGGGTTTCACAGAAGAAACGGAGCCCAGTGGAAAGCGATTTATCACGTTCTTATATCGAATAGCCGAAGGACTATCTTCTGGGTCTTATGGGTTAGAATGTGCTAGGCTGGCTGGTCTACCCGAGGAACTTCTGGAGGCTGCTGCAGGGCGAGCAAACGTCATTCAAGCCGTAGTGGAAAGTCGGGGGAAACAGAGAAGGTAAAACTATCTTTAGGCTTCTTAAGCAAGGGTACCTAACGAATCTATCAATTAGCGCACAAAAAGCTTGCCAAATTTTACATAAACTAATCACCCACAAAAGCAACAAAATCGACCAGATAGACGATTTGAAAGCAAAACTACATATCATGTGTCAATATATGGAGTAAAAACATGTATTAGCTATCCATTCACGCCTTCTTTGCTTTCCTCCGTTTTGCCTTATCATTCCCTACCTTTGCTTCACTTAATCCTTCCGCTTCTGCCTTTCTCTTTAACGTAGCCTTTCCATCTGATGTCGTCGCTAACTTTGAAATTTGCCTGCAAGTCGCTGCATGGGATATCGAAGATTTGAATTGGGGAGAAGCTTCGAGTTGTTTAGCTAAATCATCCCAATCCTCTGGTTTCCATATCGACGACAAAGACACGGAATCGGCGGCGAAGCGCTTGGTAAAGCGACAAAACTGCAGGCCATCCTTTAGCGTTTCTTTCATCTGAGCCGCTGTCATAACTGGCTTCTCTGAAGAGCAACATTCTGAAACGACCCGCCTCAATGCTCTACTGACTGATGGCATAAACACGACAATATCTTCCTTCCTTGATTCCTGTTATGCATGATTGATCAGGAATATATCAGTGAACAGAGTGAAAATACTAACCGGGTTAGGAAGAGCCGTTAATAGTGATTGGATTATCGAGAACACCTGAGCCTGACGGAAACCATTCGCGGAATTTGGTATGACCTCCACCAATGATGAACGGATACTCCATGCTTGGGAGGCAAATCGCTTAATGAAGTCGAGGATGAAGCCTGTACTCAGTGAAGAAGCCTTACGCGTTACAAAGTCTAGTAACGACGCCTTGTATACCCGTAAGACTGCCTGTTCATCCTTAGCGACGATGGACTTCACTACGAAGAGGCTGCATAAACTGATCACCGATACCGCTTCTGGCGAGTGTGCTTTCCTAGCCCGCTGATGCAACGACTCCAAAACATCCACGGCTTTTGCTGTATCGTCAATGATGACGACATCCTTCGGCTTCCCAAACCGAGAACGAAGGATCCCAGTAGTTTTGTCCGCCAGTTGTTTCTCGTCAGAGCTAGAAGTAGATAGTAGCTCGACGAGGGGTACGATAAATCGGAAAATGAGAGTGTTGGATGGTTGTTTCTTGATGAACGTATCTACGAGATCTAACACCCGGTTTTTGAAGTATGTCGCTTCCCGTTGGGCCCCAGATTCTAAAGGGAGAAGAGAAGAAAGATATGAGTTTCAGAGTCATCATTCATATAGTTCAATGAAATGACGCACTTTTCCCTTTCTTTCGCTCTTCAACCCGGCTGCGGAAGACCGCAGCAAGTTTCTCGTCAATTTGCATCATCTGTTCATCGTCCATACTCTCCTCCTCATCGGACTCCTCATCACTAGACTCGTCCCCAGTCTTCACTCCCTTTGAACCCACTGCTTCTTCTAAGGCCTTTCTTAATGCGTTCGTCGCCTCCTCATCTTCATCTCCCTCCTCCTCTTCCTCCTCTTCATCAGCACTTACTTCCTCGGTCTCTTTCCCGTCCTCTTCGTCGTCGTCGTCATCCTCAATGTCCTCTTCCTCGTCGACAGAAACCTCTTCCGCAGGATCGCGCCTTTCCAATTGCTAGGAAAACGTGAGCTTGAAATAGAATTGATCTTCTAATGACTTACGTCGAGTATCAAATCAACCGTGCTGTCCTTCACGAAGTTCGTCATCAGAGAAAACGCCATGTTGGCCATTGCGCGAGTGAAGGAAGTAGACTGCTCCAATAAACCTATGATAATATCGACGATATAGTCAATCGGAGGACGATCATCCTCGTCGTCCTTTTTCTGCTTTCTGGGGGATTTCTTGCTCCCGACGACTGGTTTAAAGAGATTTGTAGCGGCGTCTACGCAGTCCTACGTGAACATTAGCAAAAGAACATGTACATAAGACCTTATGTAGTTACCTTAAGAATGTCCCAATCAGCCTCCTCTTCATTATCGCAGAGGTTTTTCAGCAATAGACAAGATATTAGTATTCGAACACCGCGGGCTGCTTCGGCGTCCTTTTCTGCTGGCTAAACCGAGACAGTGATAAGAGTCACGAATTTAACCATGGTACTGGATGCCTACTTTAATTGTCTTAAGAGTTGCAAGCGCTGCATCTTTTACTTCCTTTGCATCCTTGTCGAGTTGCCGTATAATTTGAACATGCTTGACGTCCTTTTCTAGAGCGCTGATTGTTTCCAAGACAGTTTGCATCCAAACCTCCCCGCCAGTCAGCTTTTCTTCCTTGTCGCTTGCTTCCTTTCCGTGCTGTGCTGGTTGTACGGTGAGGTCCGCGAGAGCCGATAATAGTTTCGATCGACATGCTTCATGCAGCTCATCCGAGAAGGCTGGCTCGGGTACGACACGTAACTGTCAATACAGAGCGTCAGATTGGAAGGTTCACACAGCTTGATGCCAGGATAGGTACACACAGCACAGTTGGTACTCTTCGATGACTTCTTGGAGACCACGAAGAATGCGTGTGTGGTAAGCCACTCGAGTGCCGATTGCATGCACTCGTTACTTTTGGGTATCGAGCTTTTCCGCAGGAGGGCTACCAGTTGGTCAACGATCCATGTTCTTCGAGCATCGAGGGAGGCGAAACTAGATAAGAAGTGGCACAAGAAAGTAAGAAACACAAATTCAGTGCAAGTATCTGATTTCGTACGAGTTGGTGTCTTCCTCGTTCACTTGCTGGAGCAAATACTCAAGGTAACCTTTGATTCCGTCACTATCCATTTTAGCGAGAATAGACTCAACGGTCTTCGTTTTGGTAATTTTGTCAAATTGGTGGGAGCCATGTGTCCCGGTTAGTTGCAAAACGAGCGTAAATCCATATTTAGGATCTTTCTCGACGACTTCAAGTACTTCAGTCGCCTAAAACAGAACGTCATTGGATGGTTGATTATGCCAAACAGGATAAAGCATACCACTTGACGAGATATCTTGTGTAGATATCGGTCCTGTTTCGAAAGGTGATTAATCCACGTTCGCATAAAGTTCTTGGTAAAAAGCATTTGTATATTCGATGGAGGAATCCGTTTGAGTGTTTTTTGAAACACCACAAACCCCCAATATTTTCTTTGAGGGGAGGAAGAGGAAGAGAATAGAGTTTCTAGAGTAGGCAAGTCAGAATTGTGTCAAGTTAGTCTCAAGTTTGGACAAGGAGATATTACCATCGACAACAGCTCTGTAGAAATCCTGGAGTTTTCCCGATGTTTTTGGCTGAGAAGCGGGCTCCAAAAATTCATCCAGGATAAAATCCCACACAAAGTGTACTTGTGGTTTCCAAGGTCCTGCAGACGTCTTCGTAGATTCTTCACCCAGCTCCTCAGATGAAGAGTCCTAGATATCTGTTAAATATTTAATATACTCGATACAGGCGGTATGAACATACCTTCAGTATCCTTCCGACAATGCTTAGATTTGAATTCGCAAGTATATCCGATGATTTGAAGTGTGTCCCAGTATAAGTCTTCCAGTTCTGCTCCGGATATAACCTTTGCAGTTTTAGTGTGACGGCAATCTTCTCCGGACTCCAGGTCTTATCCCTCGTATATAAGTATGTAAATACAGCTTCTTCAGCTTCCTTCTTCCACGGGACGGCCGCATCATGTAGCGCTGTTGCTGCTGATATCAGAGTCCACCAACAACTTTCCTTGAGCCAGGACTTTTTCTCTCCGAGCGCTAGTAGTTCCTCGAGGAACGCTTCAAACGACTTTAAGCTACTCGGACTATTTGAAGAGGTCCTGAGTGGTTTTGTCCGGGTGAGGAGGCCTGACTGCACGATGGATTTTAATCCGAAGAGTCTTGCGAAAAGCATGTCCCGCTCCTCCTGCCCTGACATACTTCCGGATGTCTGGGACGCATTTTTCAGTAAAGCAAGTACCTGCTCGCAGGTCACGGTGTCTATTATTGATAGTAGCTGGAGGAACGAATAGTTAGAAGGTGAGCAAAAACAAAGTGTTGAATGGAGCCCAATACCTCAGTCAATGCGACCGCGAAACCCAATCTACTGTTGTCCCTCGGACTAGCAAGTCCTCGTATGAGACGGCGAATTGCGTATGCCACATCAACTGCATTTGAAGCATCTAACTTTGCAGAACAGTTTTCAAGTTCGTCGCCCTCTTCGTCTATGTTACTGAGCCTCTCTTTGATCGTCTCGTCTCCTGCTTCCGCAACGAAGTTCTCCTGGAACTGATGTAGAGTTTGAATGAGCTTCGCGGAGGCGTCCAGGCGTTCCGACTTGTCTGCAGAAGACAAATGCCAGTATAGGGGGAGAGTTGTTGTCGCAGTTGACGAGGACATCGTGTCCGGGAGGACGCTGGGTGCTGAGGAGTTGCGCAACGAGTAGAAGTGTGTATATTCAGCAGATCGTTCCAAGATTTTTTTGACGGACACGAAGACAAAAATAGACTGCGATTGATTTCCATAAACGGACAACTTGAACTTGAAAATTCAAGCTCCGGCGCCTTCGAATAGTAATGCTCGGCACTTCAAAAGTGGTTCTTCCCACTGGCTCATGCACGCACTTGCAGAATGCGCAGAAATGTATCTCTCCTGGATATTGACGATTTCGCACATTTGACTGGCAGAATTACTTGCTCGCATCGCCTTTCAGCTATCATATCTTGTTTAGTCGGAAAGGATAGATCGCCTTCATTAGCTGGTTGTGTGTCAGCATCGTTCAGTTCTCAGCTTTCAATGGCCTGAAGGCTCGACGGCATTATCAATCCATCTCCGACTATCCCGACTGCGATGTCCTAATAATATTACGCCTTCTTTGTTCCGTCCCTCGTTTCTGATGGAGTCCATTGCGTGGATAAGACTATAAATTGCATATACAATGTCACACCAGCAGACTTGTGCTCAAGACTCTCCTTTGCTGTTACTTCCAACTCGCTCAGACAGATCTACTGCGTAAATATGGCCGAACAAAAGAGTGTCTTGAACGTGGTTATGGTGGGGGATGACTTTTAATGTCACCGTGACAGTGCTTATAATGCTTTGTTGGCTCTTGTCGCACTAATAGGGCGCGATGACCTTTGGTGAACCTGGCAAGGAGGGCGCCCGGGTTCATGATTTGAAGGATGTCGAGGCTATCCTTGACGTCTTCCAGGCTCATGGTCATACAGAGGTATGTAATCGTATTTAAATCAGTTGATCACTCAATTTCATCTGCATATTCATTAGATTGATACTGCTCGCGGTTACTGCGGCGGAACGAGCGAGGAATATCTTGGAAAGATTGATTGGCAGAAAAAGGGTTTGAAAATGGAGACAAAGCTTTACCCCAATGTCGTACGTTTTCTCTACCGTTTCTACCTCGTATAATCATGACCAAAAGTGACTCAAATATCCAATGTGATGTACACAGTCGAACAGTCGTCTTCAAATTCCTGGACGGGAAGTGATCTCGCATTCCCCAGAGGTATGCAGGTGTAACATGACCTATAAATTTGAAATGTAAATTTAAAGAACACATCTAGGATCTACGCAAATACTTGCAAATTCAGCTTAAGGCTCTGAACACTGAGTATGTCCGTCACGGCTGGGCGCGCGTATAGAAAGACATACTGATGTGTACTTTTAGCAAAATCGAGATGTGGTATCTCCATGGACCGGATCGCACTACCCCTTACGATGTGACTATGAAGGCTGTGAATGACTTGCACAAGGAAGGGTAAGTGCGTCCTACTACTCACCCTGTAGCCTAGACTAATTGCGCTACTATGCGATTCGGAAGATACTTTGAACGTTTCGGTATCAGCAATTATACTTCGTTAGTCAATTTCTCATCCACTCGAGTGCAATCAAGCTGACAGACCTTAAGGTGGGAAGTCGCGGAAATTGTGACGCTCTGTAGGGAGAGAGGCTGGATCCAGCCAGCAGCGTATCAGGGTATATACAATGCGATTCACAGGTAATTTGCGGATATGCTTTCACCATTGTCGTAAAATACTTATATTATTTAATTAGAGGTGTTGAGCCTGAACTCTTTCCTTGCTTGAGGAAATTCGGCATCAGCTTCTACGAGTTCAACCCTCGTACGTACTTCGATGTATTTTGCCGGGACTCAGAGCTAAGACATTATATCAGTTGGTGGAGGCTTTTTCACTGGCCGATACACTAGTCCGGACGCTGAAGTTGAACCTGGCAGTCGTTTCGACCCGACTAAGGGCCAAGGAGCGGTATGTAAAGTCCATCGATACGCATCAATGCTGTCGGTTGAAAAAACCCAACTTAATGGGACAATTCAGAACTACAGAAAGAGGTACTGGAACGAGCCATACTTCAAGGCACTCGAGGTCATTCAAAAGGCAGCTGACAAGGCTGGTTTGACGATGGCTGAGGTTGCACTGCGCTGGGTCTCCAATCACAGTCTCATGAAGCGTGAATGCGGGGACTCGATCCTTATTGGTGCTTCGAGCTTGAAGCACATAGAGCAGGTTTGCCACTAAACTTTGTTGAACACAAGAAGTGGATAGCTGATTGTTTTGTATAATCCAATGAATAGAACCTTGTCGACCTCGAGAAGGGCCCCCTTCGTATGTGCTCCTAATATAAGTACAGTCCGTTCGTTGCTGATCTATTCTTCATATAGCGGAGGACGTAGTGAAAGCTTTGGATGAGGCATGGCTCGTTGTCAAGCCTTATGCATCCAACTACTTCCACTGAGCTCAAAATTCTCTTCTTCTTATGGCCACAGTTGAACTTGCGGAACTTGAAGTATGTGAAGGTGGTGTATGAGTATTGAGAGAAGGTAATCAAAGGGTGAATTTAAGTCGTCCAATCGTGATGTATTATGTTTGTCTTGATAAAAGAAATTCAATCGATCGCATGCATTACACTTGTATAGATCCTTGTACGGCTCAGCTTAGAAGTATATGAGCTGCAACTTAAGCGAGCTCAAGTAGTACTTTCGCGACGCGACGCGGTCAAGTTGGATGGAGTTGCCTGTTCTGGCCAGACATTTTGTTGCAGGTTGCGCAGTGACGGAAGCGAATCGAGGATTGTTCCAATCCAACTTTGCCTCAACGTCTCCTCTTCTTTCTTCACTCCGGAAAGCGTGTCTTACCATCGTGGTCCATACGGCCAGCTGATCAAGTCGAAGGTCCAAAATGTCATCAGGAGGTTTACATTCATTAGCGACCATCATTAAACGGTAAGAGCTGCGCGGGGTTACCCTTCCTCACTCTCTCCTCATGGCCTGATTATCATGTCTGCATTCAAAATAGACTGGAGGCGGCGACCTCTAGGCTCGAAGACCTGACGATCGCCCAGGCGAGTAAGGGCTCGCCAGAACGTGACGATTATCAGAACGATAAAGGCTCCAGCAATGGCTTTAGAACACAACCAACTCCATCCCAGGGACCTCCTCCCCCTCCGCCGCCGCCGCCTCCTCCTGCCCAGCCAGTCATGACCATCCCGAGAAGCGTTGAAGCGTTCGACGAGAACATCATTGAAGGAAAACTGAAGCTGTTTGCCGACTTGACCACCTCTTTGGGATCACCTCTTCTCACCGAGCAGGTACGGTGCACAGATGGCATCTAGCCGATTCATGTAACTAACACGCCTTCATACGTGGTGTAGGTTGGATATGTACAGAGTGCATTTAAGAGCCTCAGGACTATTATCCTGACTGCCTCGGGTTGCACTAAGCCAGACACAGCGTCATTCAGCGGTTTGCTAGAACCTCTTGGCAAAGACGTATCAAATATCACGCAGGTTCCAGAGAAGAATAGGAAGGAACGTGTATGGTATAACCATCTGCAAGTGGTTGCTGAAGGAGCACCAAGCTTGGGCTGGGTGCAAATTGTGGGCAAATACGCACAATGCTTGTGGAATTTTGATTGATTGATGTATAGGAGCCAAAACCGGGCCCATTCGTAGCCCAAGCGAAAGAGTCTGCCGAATTCTATGGTAACAAAGTCATCAAGGAGTTCAAGGAAAAGTAAGTGACATCCTGTATTCATCTTATTCGTGAAGACCGTTGACGTGGTGTAGGGACACAAAGCATGTGGAATGGGTCAGGGCATGGCTATCGTTGCTGGAGGACCAGCGTAAATATGTTATGGAGTTCCACACTACTGGCCTGACTTGGAATCCGAAGGTAGTTTATGTCATACCTCAGAGATAGCTTGCGATTGATTGGATATACAGGGCGTTCCGCTCAGTAGCTATAAACAAAGTTCCTCGGATGTCGCACCTCCGCCTCCTCCTCCACCACCGTCCAAAGCAGCACCTGCTACCACTTCCTCCGGTGGCATTGGCGCTGTGTTTGCTGATCTTAATCGGGGAGAGGATGTTACGAAGGGTCTGCGAAAGGTAGATAAGTCGGAAATGACACACAAGAACCCGGAGCTGCGTGCATCGAGTGTTGTCCCTGCCTCCACCGGTGGACATGCCGCACCAAAACGTCCTGTTAAACCATCCAAGCCTGTAGCACTGGCGGGCAAGAAGCCGACGAAGTTTGCGCTAGAAGGCACGAAGTGGATTCTTGTATGTGCTACATATGCATTGATCTTAAGCGTTCATCTGACGGGATTTCAATAGGAATACCACGAGAATGAACAAGGCCTTACTGTGGACAATGTCGAGCTCAACCAGACAGTGAACTTGTATGGTTGCAAGAACTCGACCTTTATTATAAAGGGTAAAGTGAACGCAGTGACACTAGGTTAGTGGAGTTTCTGGTGTTATGTCCTGTCACTAAAAATGCCTTTAGTCAACTGCACGAAGACGTCTTTACTCGTTGAATCTGTCATCTCAAGCATTTCTGTGACGAATTCTCCGTCGTTCGCACTACAAATTACCGGAAACGCCCCCACCATTCAAATCGACACTACGGATGGTGGTCAGATCTACCTGTCGAAGGATTGCCTTGGCGTGGAGATAACTACTGCTAAATGTAGCGCTATTAACGTTAGCTTACCTGTTGAGGGCGAAGAAGAGGGAGTATTTGTCGAGAGGGCCATACCGGAGATGCTGATGACCACTATTAAGGGCGGCAAGCTTGTGACATCGATAGTCGAGCACTCCGGATAACAAGCTCCGACTCTCCTTTATGTGATACCCGCTTACATCTCCAAATAATCCGTAGTTTTTTTTTTTTCCCCTCTCTTGTTTCCGGAATACATACCTCAACTAATCCTATGCAATTGGTGTTGTTGCCCTGCTCCGCTTTTACCGGCCGTAAGGGCCCTTTGTTTATTTCGTTCACGCAATTTTTCTGCAATTTCATGGGTGATTCGTGGTTCTAGTGAATGCAGCCGTCGATTGTGCCATGGTCTTTCCTCGTTATGAATTGATGCGCTCGGCAAGGGTCGGCTGATTGGTGTCGCTTAAGCGTAGGCGTGTATTATAAACGAGGGAGATTGAGTTAAAGCCGGAACGTTAGCTGTATGCTCAGCTTCCTTCTTCCTTCCGTTCATCATGGACAATGCTGGTTGGCATGCGAGCCGACGCGCTCAAAGGGCAAGTCACAAATTTTCCGTCGACGTCGAGCGCGTTTTCTCATACAATGACGTGCACAGAACTCAAACTTATATGACAATCCGCAAAGAGGACCTGATGGGTTGTATCAACCTGTTGAGCAAGTTCAGCCGATCAACGATGGCTTCATCGGCGGCTTCGACGTACGCACTGCGCAACCACCTTCGCACCACCTTCAGATTCCTAGCTTTCCGTCACCGGTCCTCCCTGCTGCCAACGAAAATGAGTCGCGTCCCCCGACGCCGCCATCCAAGGAAGGGTTGAACGGGATGCGGTACCACCAGAAGTCGGCGGACTATGGGCGACAGGTTTCCCAGCAGGAGACGGTCTCTAGCATGGGCTCGTATGGACAGTCGTTCATGACACGAATGTCTGCCGTCGATCGTTCGCAGTATTTGCGAGCGGTAAGAATGAACCCATACCTTCAACTGATGGTTGGTCCGCTGTTGCGATACGACACCGTGGATGAACGCGGCATCTGGCATGGAGCTTGTTTGATCGTCTGTGAGCTGGATAGACAAGTTCGTTCCTGTATATTATGCTCATTATGTTCAATAAAGCTTCTGATGCCAGTTCGTACTATGAGCCGCATCCGACCCTCACATATGAATGGGATCCTCAGACTCCGGAGGCTATGACCAGGTCAATTTCACATTTTACGGGGATGGGAAAGTCCTTCGACTTAAGTCCGCACCCTGCTGACCCGCATTCAAACGCCCCAATTCCGGAGTCAAACGGATACTCATCTCATAGTACCACTGTTCGAAGAGAAAGCGTACCGGGCCATGAAATCTGGGTTTATGAGGATCCGCGAGGAAGGTGTGTGCACTACGTTATGCCATGCAATTATGTGAGCTAAGTTCGGGTCTTATGATAGGACATTCACGTTCTGGAGATTCCTCATACAAGTTCCTCTAAGCCAACGAGAAATGCCGGTTATGTACAGTATCAATAATGGACAATCGCTGTATTTCTTCGTTCCGGGCTTGAACCAGAATATGAACTGGGCTGCATATTCTGTAAGTTTTGAAAGTCTACTTCCTCTGTTCCCTGCTCTCATTCTCGCAAAGTGCAACGGTTTTAGTGCTGGCGTGAATCCGGATGATTTTCGAGGTCCAGGGTTCGACAGTGGGTATGATCCAGTATGGGTAGATCTCCTGAAGAAACACGACGAAAAGCCTTTCCATGTTCTTGTGGGTGGAGGGGACCAAATCTACTGCGATGGGTCTGTTCTTCATCATT
Source organism: Trichaptum abietinum (assembly GCA_910574555.1). Taxonomy (NCBI): domain Eukaryota; kingdom Fungi; phylum Basidiomycota; class Agaricomycetes; order Hymenochaetales; family Trichaptaceae; genus Trichaptum; species Trichaptum abietinum. The sequence continues at coordinate 1,512,727 of CAJTBE010000001.1, forward strand.
CTCTTCAACCAGAGTCATTTAACATGACTGTACAGCTTGGTCCGGGAACCTGAATTGCAAGAATGGCTTACCTTGCCAAAACCCGACCAGAAGATTAAATTTCAGATCACGCCAGAGATGAGGTCCGCAATTGACCGCTTCTACTTCAATCACTATTGCCGTGTTTTCCAAAGCGGCGCGTTCGCTAGGTCAACAGCATCCATGTAGGTCTGAAGTATAATGTTTTTTCTCGGGTTCATTCTAATGCGTTCTTAGCCCGATGTTAAACATGGCAGGTGCGGGCAATCAAAACTAGGAGTATCTTAGATGTCTAATACAGATGCGCTCACAGATGATCATGGCAAGTACACTAATATGTTTGATGAATTTAGTTGTGCTGATTTTCTTGCATAGACTTGGTGAGAGTTTTATGTCTTGTTAAGGACTTCAGTTACTGACAACGATTGAAGATTGATGGATACGGGAGCTGTAAGTAACTACTACAATGATGTCCAAATCTCGTGCACTTATGAGTTTATAACACTCTTTCTAGATCCCGAAGATCTGCAGACTTCATCCGTTTTTAATACGTAGGTATTTCCTAGCTGCGGCTTTGTGAAACTGACTCTTCCTGTAGGATTGGTGCACGAGGTTACTTCTTCTTCTTACTATTTCAATGCTTTATAAACGGTGAGAATACCTTGAGTTGATACATTCTGCAGTTTGACTAACCTATATACAGTTGATGTGGATGGATTTGATGATTCGCCTGGAAGGCATACGTTTAAGAGCACCGTCTTGGGGCAACGGGGACCTTACATTCCATACCCATCACACTCTGCCTTGTCGTACCTTGGACCGAACTGTTATATGTTGCTCTTGGATTGCAGGTGCGTTCAATGGGGATGTCCTCTGTACTATAATGAGACTGAGGCCTTAGTTAGGGCGGAGAGACGAAAGGATCAAGTCTGTAGCCCATATGAGTACAGAAAGGTCTTCGATCGCCTGAACCGCCTTCCGCCTCAAGTGCAGCACTTGGTTGTTCAAATTGGTAAGCTCCTCTCCTCCCCCGTCCCTCTTCCAAAGTCGTTCAGGCCAAAGTTTCTCCATAGGAATCCCCATTGCATATCCCCGTCTCACCTTTATGGAGTCCTTTTTGGACTCAAAACTGAACCCTCTTGTGGCATTGGGTAAACGAGGCACCCTGAAGGGATTTGTGAACAAATTTAATGCAGAGGCTGAACTCCTGGATGACTTGGTATGTTCCAAGGCGCGTGATTTCTCTGCTCTTGGCTTATAGACCGCTTCCAGAATGACCATTGGACTTCCAAGGGACACAAGGTGGGCTTGGAAATCGCTTCATACTGCGCACTTGAATATAGTAACACCGCCGCAGGCCGAGAGAAACGACTTCGTTGTTAGGCTTCAGGAATACGCATTGAGAATGCACACGCGGGTCACATTCTTGTCTGGAGATGTCCATTGTGCAGCCGTCGGCCTCTTCAAGACACACATTAAAGACAAGAAGCGTGGCGACATCGATCCAGGCCTTGACCATCGATTCATGCTAAATGTCGTTTCAAGTAAGCGCCCGTCTGTCTTATTCATCCGAGTTTTCTAATCAGACGTAGGTGCCATCGTGAACACACCGTAAGCTATTATTGAGCCCGAGCCTGCGCTTCCGCACTCATTTCTTTTTCAGTCCCCCAAGCGCAGTTCTATCCCTTGTTACGAACCGTGCGTCAAAAGAGCACAAGACGTTGCACCACAAAGATACAGATGAAACGATGGCATGTGTCATTATTCGCTTTCCCTTTTTCCATCTAGCAAAACTTATGTACGACTCTATAGATTCCCTTGTTCACGCATGACACGGATGGCTCGACGTCAAATAGTAGGGTCGTGATGGGACGGCGCAATTGGTGCAATGTCTTCCTTGACGTAAACAGTGGTGATTTAGTGTTCGACATGCGTATCGAAAAAGAGAAGGGAATCGGTACAACTATCGGGTGTGTACACGGATCAATCTTCATACCCTTACCGATGACATTGTGCTCACTTCCTATGCTAGCTATGTTGTCAAAGCCCCCGCTCCACGATGGCAGTGATCGGGCGATCCTTTGTAAATCTGAAGCAAATATCTGAAACGCCATATACCCAGTCATAGGGGAAGGTTATTTATCTATCCTTATTGCACTTAGCATGCATACCTTCGTTGTCAAATACCCGCGCTCAAGTTTTGGTGGGATAATACCATCCTAATATTCTTAATCGTCACATGCATGTACATATGTCTAGTATGATCTCCAGTGTCAACCGATCGTATCGTTCGTGAATTTAATAAAGATAGCGAGAATAAGTAACATGCGATCAAAAGTGTTTGGGATGGAGCAGAAGATTCTAACTTGGACGCATTTCCTGATCCATCGTGTTCGAATACAAAGCGGGATCCAAGGCAGGATCCATCAGGGCGGGATCTATCAAGGCAGGATCCAATACAGGATCATATCGCATGACATAGTCTTCAGTTTGTGCAATTGGGGAGGACGCGTCGTGAGCGGTTCGTGTAGAGTAATTTAAGGATGACGAGGCCTGCGCGTGATGTTGCAAGATGATGTCTTGCGCTTCCTTCTCTCTTGCCTTGGCCGCTCTTGCTTCCTCTGCCTTTCTAGCGCGTCTCTGGCGCTCCAGAATCCGTTTTCGCTCTCGCCTGGCGGCGGCTTTTGCTTCCGCATCTGTCAGTTCTGGGTGTTCCGGTGTTTGAGACTGAGTCGGCTGAAGTTGGGTTTCTGTCTGTACCAGAGTTAAAGTCAAGGGCTGGGGTTGGGCTGGGGTTGAAGCCCTGGGCTGAGGCGGTAAAGACTGTGAAGGGGTCTGAGAAGGCGGTCGTGGAGTCCCTTGGGACTTCGAAACCTTATCAGTACTTTCATGTCTTAGCTGGGACCTCTGAGGAGGTTTAGAACGATGTAGATGAGCGCTCGGTTCCTCCATTATCGGGCGCTGCTGCTGAGCCTTGACCTGCGCTTGCGCTTCGTCGTGTGCGTCCATCTCCCACTGTTCTGCCATAAATTCTGCATATCTCTCAGATAAAGGCCGCCATGTCCTTGTCTTTGATTCATCAGAGTCTGGGACGCCTGCCAGTACACCCTCTATGTCTGCCGGAGGAGGACATTCAAACTCAGGACCAGCATTGATGTGGACTTGCGCGTTGTTGAATAGGGAGATGAAGGGATAATAGCCAAGCCATCCGTCGTCAAAATTATTTTCCGTGTGCTCTGTCATGCCTTCTCGCAGCCTTCTTTTAGTCTTGTCTTTACGAGCCGTAGATACTTTCCGAAGCTGTAGATAATCATATAAATCTCGAAAGGCGACACCTTGGCTCTTGCCGTTGACAAAGAACGCAATGTGCGAGTTGCGTAAAATTGGCAGAGGTTGCATTGCAGACTCTTCGATTACCGGATGCTTGCCTCGCCCGCGCTCAGGAATGTTTTTCACAGTTGCAGACTTCTTGGAAGAGGAAGGCACGGGAGCAGTGCCTTTCGCCTTGTTCGTGGTCGAGTCCATAAGTGCGATCATCTCCTTAGACTGCGTGTACTCAAGAGATTCGAAGTATTCCTGACCCTTGAAGTCGATGGCGATGCGCTCCCGCTTCATGTGCGCTGGGTCATGAGGGTCGTTTGCCTTTGGTTTGCGTTTCGGCGGAAGAGAGATGTACATCCCAACGACGTCTCCGGTCTTGAAAGGTTCTCCATATGGTCGAGGTCGAGAGAGCGTGACTTTGTCCCCTGACTTGTCTCGGTATCCGTAACTATAGCCGTCCAAGCCTACGGGTCCGTCCATTCGCGCCTCGCGCCTGCCCCAGCCAAGTCGCACATGAGAACCTTCCTTGGTAGAACTGTCCACCGGCGTGTCGCACCCCCCTGCGACAATCTTGAACTCCACAAACCACCGCCCTTCACGCACAGGGACATTGAGACGCGCGCTTCGCCAACCCTTGTCGCCACAGATACCAAGTCCGTCTGTAGTCACCTTCGTGAGGGGATTGCGGTCTTCCCAGCTAACGCGTACAAACCCTTGTGGCCGGCTTTCAATTGTACGGTAGGGTATCTTAGAGCCTTCTGGTGAGAGTCCAGCGGGTGTATAACGGAAGCCCAGACGGTTCACTGCGATTTGTTCAGTTGTGTGGTAGATTGAACCTTCGCTCACGGGCACGAATGTTGGACCACGCGAGACCGTTAGACGCGGCCGACTTGCTGACGCGTGAACATTGGCAGCAACGACCCCTGCTGTTTCCCCAGTGTGCGAGCCAGGAAATCCTGGGTCAGAAGGTGCCGGAGACGCTGCAGAAGCTCTGCTCATTGCTGCATGTTTCCGTTTACGGTGTGGAGGAAGTGTATGACTGAATTCAACAGGTGCAGGAGTTGACGGTGCAGAGTTATCTGGCGGAGAAGATGCTTCTCTAGATATCATTTTTTCTGAAAGTGAACGAGAGCGTCCAGAAACGCGTGAAACGCGATAAAAGGAATTGAGTTTACAGTGCTGCAAGTGAGGAGGTCGGGGGCAGAGAACAAATTAAATTACCTCTATAAGGCTAGCGAGAGCCTCTTCAAGTTGAAGTGGTAGCACACAGCCACACTGGTACGGGTCACCAACAACTAACCTGCTCCTCAACATCTCCAGTCTCCTGTCACCTCATCTATCTACGCTTACATCTTCCATTCAGATTATGGCGAGTGCCATTGCTATCAGGTATGCTTCCCCTGTATACTAGTGCCGGGTAAGACTTATGCTTGTCGCTTTCAGGCGTATCCAGAAGGTCGCGTGTATCCACTCAGCGTCTATGGAGTAAATGCGTCTAACACAGATCGTCAATAGGAGTGGAAACTGCTGAAGGATGAGCCCATCGATGTAAGACGAGTGATCTATACTATCGCGTAGTATCTCATATGAAGTAGGGCTTAATTGCTGAGCCTAAGGAAGATGATCTGCTGAACTGGGAAGGCTCCATAAAGGGCGCTGTGAGTTCTGCTATGACTATTGTCCGTCTCTCCGTCGCTTACTAGCTTTGTAGTCAAATACACCTTACAAGAATGGGATATTCAAGTTCACAATCGAATTCCCAAAGGACTTTCCTTTCAAGCCTCCAAAAGTTTGCAGCTGAAAGCTTCAGTCCCGTCATTAATCATTGATCGAAATACACTACAGATTACATTTCAAACGAAGATTTACCACCCGGGTATCAACGAAGAGGGTCAGATCTGTATTCCGGTGCTGCGCGACGAGGTGCGATCTAACCCATATATTTCATGATTCAAGTTCTGATTGGATATATGCGTCGTAAAGTGGAAGCCTGCTATGAACATCTCGAACGGTATGATGTTCAGTATAACGTGGGCGACGTAGATTGATGTGGCGTACTAGTCCTTTCGGCGGTCCAAGAGAAGCTCAACAACCCGAGCCCGGATGATCCCTTCGAACCCGAGATCGCAAAGGTGTGTCTTTTCAGCGGCGTAACAGAGGTGTCAGCTTTTGACGTATGTTCCTGAAGATCCTTAAGGAGGATCCGACGAAGTTCAATGCTCAGGCAAAGGAGTGGACTAAGAAGTAAGCCAGCCCGTGTTCCCGTGTAGAGGAGGTATCACTTATTCTCCCTCAGATTTGCAACATAAATAGCATAACTTACCCTCATTAGCTTTAGCATCTCTGTATTCTAGTCAATCTGCTCACCTTCTTTCTCTGGCTCCTGTTGTACGAATTAAATATATGTTGGCCGCTTCACTGTGTTTGTGTCCGATCGGTTGCTACCCGAGTTATGTTCAGACAAGTCGCCACAAAGCTTTTCAGACACAAATGCAAGAATATATGAAGAATTACTTGAAGGGCGAATTTGTCCTTGTTTTATGCGGACAGAAATGCCGTTTAGGGAAATGTATAGCAGACGCGCTGCAGTCCTTCAGTGGTGTTGGTCACCATCAGCCAAAGCCTTCACCGCCCAACTGCTCATCTTTCACATTGTCAGGCCTCTGTAGCTACTTAATCTCGTCTCGAGAGAACACTCGCTTTCTTTCTTCGCTACCCCATCTTTCTATGCTTTGCTTTTAACTTGCACCCGCATCCGGCACCACACTCCTTCAACTCGCGTCAAACACGTTTTCTTCCCGTTATCCGCAAAGTCTTCTGCCGCACTACACAACTCTCCGTACGTTGATGCGTTGATATAGCGCGTGTATCTGGTTTAATTTTCGCCGAATACTAGCCTATTGGGTCACTGGAACGTGGCATAGGCGAGGCTTTTTGCAAAACACGGACGCACCATGCACCGTTTCCGGTGAGCGCAATCGCTTTGGACGCATTGCCAATCTGCGTTCTGCATGTCGGTATCTTGCTTACATCCTACTGATTCGGTGTCTTTTTTGCCTGTGTTGCCTTTCTTTAGGAAAAAGTCAGACGCTAAACGCAGCGACACGACTGCTGCAGGGATAGGCGTCGCCGTGATCTCTGAACCGCTGCCCTCCTTCCCGATCGTTACACGGGAGGTGCAAATACATCCACCACCATCACTACCCTCACTACCTCCAGTAGATGATTTTCGAACAAGCTTGATCTTACCGGAGTGCGTAATTATTATGATAATGGAATTTGACTGGTGCTAACAATAAATCAAATGTAATGAAGTCTAACTAAACGTTTTACATTACTCCGTTCGTCCACTGGTGACCCAGTGAGCTTGGATGACCTGAGGAACCGCTTCGCACAGCAAAGAGCAAGAGGTGCTGAAAACCAAATTTCTGAAGAGGAGGAAAGCATGCTACTAGATATGTTAAGCCGTCTTCGGGCAGGGAATGCGGGAGGGAACACGAGTTTGAAGGGACAGGGGAATGAGTCGGGCAGTACTTACGTCAAGAGCGAACCGGTCTCAGCGGGCTACGCAACCAGCGAGTTCACGCAGTCAGGAGGTATACGTTCTTCAACGCAGTCAATATCGACTATGAGCTCCACGCTTGCATACGAGCCTTCGTATGGCTCAACATCGCCGTCAAGCCGTGCGAGTAAGCGACATAGCAATAATCTATTCGGCGGACAGTTCAGGGACCTACGCTACGCAAGGAAACCGGCAAATCGAATGGGAAGTACGCGGAGTGTTTTGTCAAGTGCTCCAAGTGAATCGACAATGGGCAGCACTGCAAACGCTGTGATAGATTCTTATGCAGATGGATATCGACCTGTCACGCCAGACAACAGTACTCCGTCTGTGAGTGCTACGTCGAGTCCAAGTGCAAGCGGAACACCAACAAGGTCTACTGTTCTCTCGCATTTATCTATCGAAGATGGGAAGTTCGGTGGTATAGGGAAGGTGCCGAACGCGCAGTTAAAACGAATATCCGTTTCTCTGAAGGAGGTGATGAAGGAGATTGAAGAAGAAGCAGACGATGATGTAGTTTTCCCTCGAACCTCGGTTTCTTCTCAGCAAGCATCACAGCAGCAGAATTCTTCTAAGGCTGAATCGGAGGCTAGTAGAGGGGGTGTTGCAGTAACTACGGACGACGTACGTGGGCTCTGCATTTGTAGTTCCTCGCTTTTATACTGCTGACGCCTTTTTATCTTTCATTATGTCAATATAGGACGACGCAGGTGCACCCTCGGCGATAACGGATGACGAGAACGAGCCTGCAGCGTTGTGGAAGGCTGACGTGGACAGGCCTGGCTCTGCTGGTGGGTACCGTTCACCATCACCTTACCGCGCAGGAGGATCGACTTCGCCCGTACCGCGCGTTCCAGGTTACATTCCTGGCATGCCCAGACCTGTAACACCCGCCAGGGAGATGGAGTTAGATGACGTACGATCGCATTCAACTACGCCTCGCGCTGCCTCGCCCTCTGCGCTGTTGAGCCGATCCAATACCTCCCCGTTCTCTGCCTCTGCTACGGGATTACTGCGCGGTGCGTCGAATGCATCGACCATCGCACGACCGGGCTCACCACTCAAGAATCTGATCGCGCACAAAAGTGCAGCAAACGGATCGCCTGTCGAAGAGCGGCATGCCAATGGTGTTATTGCTACGGACTTTGCAGCACCCTCTGCTCATTGGCGAAGACCATCTTCGCCATTGTCGAATAGTGTATTCAGTTCGTTCAGCAACGGGTCTCGACCGTCTACGCCATCTAATGTTACTTGGACTGTCCCAGCCAAGCAAGCTGGTCAACCGGTAAAGGCACTGGGGCGAAATGGAACCTTACTTGGTCACAACAGAAACCAAAGCACAACGAGCGTGAGCGAAATGCAAGATCCAGCCGATCTATCATACAGCGACAGCTTGAAAAACTTTAGTCCGTCTCCGCAGCACGGTTACTCGCCTCAGGTCTCCGCTACCGATGAGGATATCTCGGTCCTCAGGAATAAATTCCTTTCAAATGGATCATCGCTTCCGTTGGCGAACTATGACCATGACGACCGCCAAACCTCGTCTTCGGGCTCCGACAGATTTGCAAGATCTCCTACTCCGACCCACGACATGGCAAAATCATCTACCATGGGCTCAGGGATAGACGATACCCCGCGAAGAAACCAAAGGGCTTTATCGCCCTTCGCGTCCCCACCTTCGTCTCCATTTGCGCATAAATCAACGTCATCAAACAATCCGCTCTTTATTTCACCAATGTCTAACAATTCGTCGCGATCGTCATTAGTTTCAGCAGGGTCTAGCTACCATTCATGGGAGGAGGAAAACGGGCTAGGTGCTGGGTTCATCAACACGTTGAGTCAGGATGAAACGGCATGGCATGATGTGCCTTCAAAGACTACCGAGGAAGATCCTGAGAAGATTCTTCTCAAATTTACTGGTTTGTCGAAGGCCGACCTGCTCGTTATTCAAACCAAGCTTGTCGATGCAGCTCAAACCAGGGCGAAAAATGCCGAAACACGATCTCCTTCAACTCTGCGACGTCGACGACCGTCGACAGCGCAGTCAATCCAGTCTTCTTATGCAGGTGTACCGAGCCGAGTACGTTTTAATTGTATGGTCTTATTCGGAGCTCGGAGTTTTAATCTCTTTCTATTCAGACTACTAGCCCAGCTCCCCAGATTGCAAATCAATTCACGTTTCCGCGTCCTCAAGATAGCTCAGCGAAAGCTAGTGCTCTCCTCAATTCTGTACTTGATAGCATCGATCAGCCGGTTATTCCAAGATTTGATAGCAGTGGGCAATTTGTCGTATCGAATGGCAAGGAGAGCGAGGAACGTGCCACCAATCTTGAGGTGCCTCTCGCTCAGGATGGACCCCCTAGTCCTAGCCGCCGAAACAAGGACCTTGCGGATATCATTTTTGGTTCAGACAGTCCAGCTTCTAGTTCAACCACACAAGAGCTCGTTCCAGAGCCACCAGCTCGATCCCATGAGCTGAACGGGGCTGATCGTAGTTTCATTCCTGAAACGCTCGTTCCACCGCAGCCTGTCGCTTCGACCTCGAGCGAGAGGACAGCCCGACAGACTGATATTGAGATAGCAGATGTTGAAGTTGATGTACCTGTCAGTCGACCGATCGTAATGGATCCGAACGAGTTAATTCGCCAAGTTCAAGAAAGGACGGAGGCTGCCATGGCTCAATTAAACAGATCGCCGAGACAGGGTGGATTCCCATCAGCTGGAAGTCCCATTACTCGCAAAAGGGTCAACCCGCACGACATTAGCGGGCCCTTAAACGTACAATCTTCAGCAAGTATTGACAAAATACCGACTGTTACATTGCCAACGAATCGATCAACTGCTAATCTCCAGCGCGCATCTACCACGACGTCTAAATTCTCATTGACCAAGAGACTTCGAAATACACTCAGAAACAAGCCTAGCCATCCGAATGGTGATGAGGTTACGCCATGGACTGCTGATAACGCCTCATCGAGCAGTATTTCGCGGGCCAACGGTAATCGTAGTTTGACTCCTTCGAAAGCTCTGGGTAGCACTAGTGACCTTAATGGGCTGAAGGGACCAAATCATTCCCCGCCATCATCAGCAGGCCCGAGCCTCAAAGGCTTCATGTCACGCTTTCGTAGGAAGGGGCAAACAGACGGAATGTCTGAGAGCGAGCACCGCAATGGATCATCTCACTACTCTTCGACTGCCTCTCATTCATCAATATCCCCTGTTGATCGACAAATTCCTTCTACTCCGCAATCTGCACCCCCAACAACCTTCACTTATGGATCAACGTCTAGCACCCGGTCTGAAAGCCACGCATCCCCTTCGTCGTCACATCTGACAAATGCATCTCTTAATTCCTACTTCGCGCCAACTTCTCCGACAATACAAAACTCTCCTGACCCCCCTCCTAGTGCCACGAGCTCCTCAGCACTTCAGCAATTCCTTAGTGCGGGGATAAATCTTGGCCTAAATCAGGCTGACTTGAACGAGATTCTGAATCGATCGCAACCAAGGGAGCAAAGAAGTCCGGATATGACGTCCGGCGGGACTTTAACGCGGAATAACTCACTGGCGGCTAAATCTCTTCTAGACCCTCAGGCTGAAGCTAATTCGACGACTCGAATGACATCTCCCGTTCCAGAAGTCTATGTCGAACAAGTAGCAGATTTGGGAAGAAGACCTTCGCAACGGCAATATGCGGCGTCCCCAGCCCCTGCCCCTCGACGAGTACGTGAGATTGTGAACGGGCATGCGAATACAGGAAATGGTGTTGTTCGACGCACTATTATATTCCCGTCAGCGAATGGGTCGACTCCAGATTTGTCCACGCTCTTTAGAAAGGTGTCGAAGAGGGGCAAACGCGTGAGCGGATTGTCCATGCAGTCCGCTCGCTCGGTACACGATCGTGCACCTACTCCGCCTCCCCTGAAAGTCAAGCGGCTATCGACTGATACTTCCCCACCGGTTCCGACGATGCCGTCATGGACAGGACAAAGCTCACTCACGACTCCGCGTCAATTCCCAGATAGCAACACGGAGAAGTCCAATTCGATTTATGACCTGTAAGCTTGCTGTTGTAGGTTTTGCGTTCATGTTACTTATAATTTTTCTCCCACACAGTTACGACATGTATAGTGTAGACAGGGGTGGCAGTTCGCAAGGTCAGGAGCCTTTTGAGCCTCCGCGTAGCCCTACGGCGGAAAGTATACCGGAAACGGAAGCCGGGCAGGGCATCGAACTGATTGAATTGGAAAACGGGGAGACTATATGGTGAGATACTTGATAAATGTCCGATCAATGGTCACTCACGTTCAATAGGCAAATTGTGAATGGACTGAGAGCCGATGATGCTGAATCCATTTTCCAGCATCGTGTCAGCTTCAGTTCCGAGTTTTCGGGCGGAGCACATGATAGTGACGGCGAGCAGCTCTTTTTCAAAGAGCACACGCGGAATGCTTCGAAGGGCAGCAACCTGTCTAATTTTGTACGCAAGAAGACTGCAAGTCCAGCCTTGAATAGGCCGGAGACGAAGGTAAGTCCTATCTTCACGCTATCTCTGCCGCGATGACCTCATTCACATTTTGCATTAAAAGATTTTCTACAGCTCCTCGGGGCACATTGCACGCCTCATTGACCAGCTTTCCCGCACAACGGAGAATGCTGCTTTCGACATTAAGCCAAAACGTCCCACCGGGCCAGGTCATTCTCACTCGGGCTCCCTTCAGTCCGACTCAGACTATGGTTTGCCAGTCGAGGAACGCCTAGAACGTATGCTGGACTCTATCAACTCACCAACTCACTGAAAAGCTGTTCCCCCTGATTTATTACTGATCATGTGTTAGTACGTTGACTGATTATATTTTGTTGGACATTGTGCGTTCTGTAATGGTTGCATATTCACTATGCTATGGAAATTTAGCTGCCTAATATAATAACTCTTCGACCACCTGCCGCCTGCGACAACGATTATAATCTTGACAACTCCAAATGGATGTTTAAGTGGGGTTTACATGCCGTTGATGTCAAGCCAGCGATTCATGCATAACGCAAGAAGAGCTTCCAGAAGAAGGTCTGGCTGCACGAAGGTGTATTGCATATAGCCGTGTGAGGGCCCGACGGGTGTCTGCTGGTCGAAGCGTCGAAACGAGGCGATCCGGCGGTTTTGGGGGGCGTATAACTGGAAACCGGCGAGTTCGGATAAGAACTTGTGCTGGAAGGGAGATCCAAGAACACTCACGTCGTAACTGCCTGCGTCTTCACGCATCCGACGCCATTCAAATTTCCTTCCATCTAGAAAGAACGCGCGTGCACTGCCAGTGAGAGAATGAGGACATGGGGTGAGATAGAATAGACAGGTGTGGAACAAACTTTGCGACTGATCCCGGAAGGACGAGCTGGGACATTGGAAATGGCTGCCTCTGCATGACGGTGCAGAGACCTAGATAATTTGTAGCCGTCCAGTCGAATCTTGCGACGGTGTCGTTCTGATTTCGATATATCTGATGAATGAGGAGTGAATGAGGATGTGATGTGGGCCACGTTATTTAGACAACAAGCTTGACAGGTTCAGGAACGACGCTAATGCGCCGCTAAAAGGTAATATGCGAGGCGCCGACCCACCGTCGTTCTTGTGTTTGTCATAAACACTTCTGGCGTCTCGAACCGATAGAAGATGGGCTCGACGTCCTCCCCGATGATGATGCACTGCCGTGGGTTGCCTCGAGAGCCAGTGAAGTATAGGTCGTACGTGGCTGCAGCGGGCGGCATAGAGGAGGGCTGCGGGGGGCTGCAAAGCTTAGACGGTGCAGAAAGCCGGAAACAGTGTGCGGGGAGGGATATGGACTGGCTAGCTCCCAAGCCAGCCTCATTCTCTCTTAAACACCTGCAGCGAATATGCAGATTGGGTAAATGTATGGTAGAGTTTTGTGTGGGTTCGTCTTCTTGCCGATGTCTTCGTGATTGCGCGCGGGTAGACGATATCAGAGCATCATGGGAAGGCTTGAAGCGCGGACGAGACCCTCATACGTTCCACATATACATATGTATATGCGACAATTCCCTTAAGCGCCAGGGTCTCTGTCCCGAACCTGCAAATGCTGCAGCTCATAACACATGAAGCGCGTTCCACATCGAACGCGCCCACCGACGCGCTCTACCTGTACTCCACGTGCCTTTGTCCTCCGAGAGCCCAAGGCGTCTCCGAAGAAATAACCAATCGAATCGGACACAAAAAAATTGTGAAATTGAAATATGCAAATTCGGACGACAGAACGTAAATCCTAAACACCCATTGGCATCCACCAACTACCCGGGCCATCAAGCGAAGGGTGCAGAGTGAATTGAACGAATCTCGGATGGCTTCTTTGCGCTCAGGCCTCAGGCAAGGGACCCAGATCGCATGAATCCTTCGTCGCGCAGTCAGCCAACCTTGAACAGCGCCCTTTTCTTCGTCTTTCGTGTCACGTGCACGGCACTGCCGTGGCCGCCCCCGAACGCAAGAACAACCGTCTCCTCCACACTCCCTCCTCGTGTCTGTTTTCTCAGCTCAATCGCTGCCTTAGCAAATTGGAACCGATCCTGCTCGGACTTTATAGAACCTTCATTAATTTTAATATCAGTCCGGCAGGTGCCAGGCGAAGTTAAAGCGCCACAGAACCAAGTCAACGAAAAGCCAATCGTCAGATCCGTCAGTATACTGCATAGTGAACCCGCGAACGGAGCTGCGGGAGAACAAGAGGCCCACCTATTTGGAACATGGGCGACTCTATTGCGCTTTTGAAGAGATCGAACGGCAGGCGCGAGAACACCCTCAACAGCGTCTCACGCCCGTTGCTTGATGCCGAACCGACATCCAGCATATTCGGAAGTGTGACTACCAGGAAGTCAAACACATCACTTCGTAACTGTGCTGCGTACGGGCCTAGCACCGTCGGCCGTTGGACCTCGGAAGGTGACACAGTTCCATCCGGAGACGACGGCAATCCGTCCACAAAGTCAATCCACTCGTTTATCGTGTTCACCGTGATTGAATCGCGGCATGCTTGGTATGCATACTCGCAGAGGTCCTCCATTCCACCGAGGAGGCAACTAGCGGCTAACACCGCGCGTGCGTTACTAGGAGATAGGCTGCTCAAAGCCGCGGAAGAATACAGATAACCCAGCGCTAACGTGCGGACCGTGAGTTGCGTTTGACCCCTCTAAGTGATGGTGAATGAAGAGCCTACCGATGGCGAACCCCTTGTGTGAGTTAGAAGACAGGAACCGAATGATCAGTGAAGACAAAGTAGACGCGAGGCTCTTAAGCTCACCTGGTCACTACATTCTGGAATACTTTCCAACGGTACGTAAATAGTGTGGACTCCACCTGACTTTGGGGATGTTGAAATCAGGTGCGCGAGGTAGGGCGAACGCGACAAAATTAGGGCGTGCAACATGTACCTGTGCTGACCGGCATGCTAGGACATCCAGACAAAATAAGAACATATTGTCAAAAATCTGAACAACTCATTCCTCACAAGGATAGTATCGGAGTATTCCTGATTCTGCGCGTCAGCAACCTCTTGTTCTCACTTTTACACGGAATGAACAGAACATACACCCATGTTAAAGCCCGTACGGTGAATGTGCGCAATGATTTGCTCATTGTGAGAAGGAGCATACGTAGTACTGGGAAGTTTATAATTACGTTTCAGAAAATGAAGAAGGTTAAGCGCCAAGTTGAGAGGGCAACTTCAACACATGGGCTCAAGGGGGGACATACCTTGGGTATCCATTCGCAGCTACTGAAGACGGTCCAGCCATGCCATAATCTCCCTCCTGCACGGCCGTGTGCTCACCAGCAGCTCTGCCATTTGGTACATGACTTGGGGCACTCCCACTCTCCGACGGATAAGGCGAAGTCGCCTGGAAGTGCGGTTCCTGTCCGTTTTGCGTGTTGAAGGGCACGTGCGGTGCAGACATCGCGCTCTCTCTTTTGCGTTCTGAAAGGTAAGATAATACGAGGCAGACAAGTGAAATAGGTTACAGACAAAGCAAGAAGAGAAAAGAACAAAGAGTGGAAGGAGGCTGAAGCGCCGAGTTGGTTGTGTTAAGCACAGGCTGCAACAGCGAAAGCGAGGAGGGCGTCACAAAGATGTTTCGACGTCGAGGTGGACGCGTCGTGTTTGGGGTTGGCCACATATTTGTCATATTACCCCATTTGGGTATTTTAACCCCAGTGAATGACCTCTTCGAGTGCGTATACCTTTCCAATCGATTCTTCGTCTCTTCCTTCTTCTCCATCACCTGCTACCACCTTCAACGCGTTTGCCACATTCACAAACACGCTCATCAAGTTGTTTCTGATTCCTTTCCTCTTTGCATTCGAACCGACCAGGCAATCGTATTGTGGAGGCGGGGATAGATATCTCGGCAGGCCTTTGCTCTCGGCGGGTGCGATCTGGATATACATTCAGTATCTACGCGTATTCTGGGCTGTAGGCAACAATCGGGACGAGCTCGACCTACTGACCATGTGTGATCTGTCCGATGCGAAATTCTCTAGGTACTCTTCGCCGGTCACGATCCGGAACATACTATCAGATTATCCAAAATTCAACCTCAGCTCGACTGAGCTCTTTTGTGCTGGCAAAGCAATACAAAACACAGAACGGCCTCGTACCTTTGATACTCCTTCGGCACGGTCAGCTCGGACTCGGGCGATGCGAAGGCGTACGGGAACGTTAGTGCGATGTAATCTGCGGGACAAGTGACGCCGGACGCGGAAGGTCAGTAGGTCAGTTCTGAACTCCACTCTGACTCTTGGCTCGACTTGCCTTTCCATTTGCAGGGCATCGGTAACTTGCTGTCGAAGTCATATACCCAGGCTCTCTGAGCTTGCTCCTCCCGGTCGCGGTCTTCATCTTTCATGTTCAACGACGATGATTCCGGGGAACTGGCGTCCACCGGTCCGTTTGCAGCTGCTGCAGACTCGTGAAGGTCACTGGAGCGTTTTGTATTGTGTGGCTTGAGCGCTAGAACGACATGATAGTCCCACACTACGACTGAACTGCTGAGCTTCTGATTCCACAGGGCGACCTTTTGCATATATCATCAGTTGATCTGAATACGCAGGGCTAATATCCGGAGAGCTAATACAATAAGGAATGTCGTGGCCGTACAGACTGGAGCGTGCGGAACGGAGCAAGATACATACCGATTTTGAAGGATTAGTGATGAATAGGATGTATACTTCCCACAAACTGTTTACTTGTGAGTCATCACGAAAATGTTTAGCTAGCATATAAACGTTTTCTTCGCAATAGCATGCTGTGTACACACTTGAGGGAGGTAAGGGGGGAGGTGTAGCTGGTATAGACATCGATGTAGTAGACAAGAAGATGAATGCGATTATTATTACAATGCAGACAACATTGAAGCTCCGACAACATAAAACCCAAGTATGCATATAGACAGGGGAAGTGAAATCATGAATGGGTCGTGACAATAAGACATGGACAATCTACTGGTGGAAGATGAGCAAGAGCGTCTTGCACTGGAGAAGAAGGTCCAGAGAATTGAGAAATACTAATCCAAGAATGATGAACGTGCAATAATAAGGTGAAAACAAAGCGGACAAAAAGTGGGATGCGGATGGGAAAGCAAACGGAAAGACGGCACAACAATCATACATCGAGGAAGCTTTTTAGATTTGAGAGTGATCTCTGCATGAAGAGACGACGTCATAGTCAGTTGAGGTATATCAAAACATAAAATATCATGTGAATATGCACCTCAGAGGTATCCGGGTGTACTGACGCGCGGAGGCGGTGGGTATACTACAGCGTTATCACATCCTCACTTCGCCTTGGTCTTAGTGGTGACCTTCGCCTTCAGCGAGCTCTTCTTCGCGAGTACGTCCTTCAGGTCCGGCGACGAGCGGTCGAGCTTGAAGGGCTCGAACACCGGCTGGCGTGTCTGCGCGGGCGAGCCGGTCGCGTTCGGACGCGCGCGCTGTGGCTGCGGTGCGTGCATCGTCATCGGGGTCTGCGCTGAGGGCAGCGACGATGCCTGGGCGGGGTTGGGCTTCCCCGTGTTTGCCTGCTGCTGCTGCTGTTGCTGGTGCGCAGACGGTATGGGGCGGGGATACGGGTAAGGCTGAGGCGCCTGGGGTGGGATGCCCGAGTTGTTCGTGAACGGGTGTGTGGCAAACGGGTCGAACGACGGAGGTACGATTTGCGACATGATGAGAAGAGCGTTGGTGGTCGTGTGCGTTGAGGTATGAGGAGGAGGAGAGGGAGTACGAGGAGCTGGAGAAGCGAATGGACCGGAGAGAGACCCTTTTGTAGTGTTGGAAGAATAAAAGGCGTGCAAAAAGAATAATAAAATGGATTTCGGGTGGTCCGAAGAAGTGCCGCAGACCGGCGTGTCATATGATTCGTGGCCTGCAACCACTCAGGGTCCAAGCACCGTCCTCCTTGCACGGCTCACCGCACACTCGGTGCTTGTAATGAAACCTATATCGTATGCGGCGTATACAACCTCCAGTAAAAATGCTCTTTTTTATCTTTCTACTTCTCATTTCTGGTTGGCTCCCCGCACCTGAGCTAACATCTTCCATCTCTTGTGTCTTAATTATCCGCCTGCAGCGGCGGCGGTCCGTTCGGCTGCTGTGGTGAATAATCATCCGAGTCTCGCAGCCACTGCCAAACAAGTGCCTTCTATTCCCCGCCCGCAACATTGTCGTTCGTGCATAGTGCACAACTACACGAGTTAATTCATGTTGTTAGAGTTCCCGGTATTCCACACAAACCACCCTAACCACCCTAATTATCACGGATCTTGACTCCGGTGCGACAACCACGAAGGTGAATAACAAGTATCACAAATACGTTACCTCATAACACAATCTGTCGTGCACGAACATAATCGGAGTTGCATCCAATGAAGATCCTCATAACCCTATATTAGTATACCGACAGAGCCTGCTACACACATACGGACACACAAGTTGTCAGATGATCACTTGTTACCCTGAACCTGCGAACCTAGCTTCAGATCAACGTCGATAGGAATACGTCTAGAACTACACTTACGTTACAAAGATGCATAGTTCACCTCGAGATGAAAACCTTCATCAGTTCGACACGACGACACATGTCAGATATGATAAGGTCTCATCCCATAACTTGACGATCAGACATGTAACTTCCCATTTTCTCTAACTCGTCAATCGATGTTTCGTTTCAGAAACCACAGGCATCGCCTGAGGGCTGGGCCTCGCAAACGGGCGCCTTCAGCTTCAATTGGAAAGGGTCAGTATTGCATGAATCAAGACAACAGATAGAACCACATTACCTTCCAAGACTGCCGACATGGTCGCCCATGATTGGTAAACAATCAGTCCACCATACTCACCTCCAGGCAGGTTTGACAGCCTTTTCTCCGAGATGAAAAGAGCATGTTCCCAGCGGAACAAAAGAAAAAGCCTTTGGCGGCAGCAAAGAGTTTGCTTAAGTAGTATGACCCCCTTTGGTATGATCTTGACATCGCGAGCGCAAGCAGATCCAAGTGCCTTACGGTCTCGAATCGAACAAACTCGGTCGAGTGGTCATGTGCCCAACCGAGTAGCTGCTTTCAGCTCGCAGCAGTGTTGTACCTACCATCGAAACCCCAATCAGTGCTTTTGCGTCCTTGCATCCAGGAGAACCGAAACGTCTTCGCGCTTCCATGCCGTCGAAAACCGACCTTCGAAAGTCCCAGGGGCCAGTCCTGGCACAGCAAAACAGATACGGTGTTCAGAATTGCAGGACACGAGGCTAAGTCATTTTCCATTGGGGAGCCAAATAACACGCCAAAAGAAGAGTATACCAAGGACATGTACAGTGATGTATTGATCAATATTGATTGTAGACCAGGTGAGATAAAGTGATCATGATTGACAGAATGCGAGCCGTTATTCTGGTTACGGCTGCAACTTGAAGTCATTTTCGTTTCGATCACTAGATGTATACCAAGTCAGGTACACACCCCGCACTGTGGGGAGGCGCGGGGCGAATGCGGCAGGTGCGAACCTAGCACGAATTTGGACCTGGGTATACAGTACGTATGTATCTGCACGAGATTGCTAAGAAAATGAAGCAGGCATGGAAAGGAGGGGCGCTCAAGAAAGGTGTGATCGCGATCCCCGCATGCTAGAGTGTGGCGGAACAGGATGGCCGATTGTTCGCTCACCCCTCGCTTCCTTCTCCCGAGACTTCTTTGGTGCGGAAGAAGACCGAGTGAGCCGAAAGTCAGATAAGCATCACGTCTCTGCTTCCCCGTTGCGTCTTGCGCACCCCCTCCGTGATGAGAGGAGGGTTCCAAAGCCCCAAGAACGCGCGGCTATAGCCCCATAGCAGAGATCGAACACAAACAGAGAAGTGGACGCCCAGCCCCAAAGACTCCAGACAAAATACAAGTTTGCCGATGACTGCAGAGGTAGGTCCCATGAGTCACCCGTGCCGCCCATAAAATTCCGCTTCCCCGCACTGTCATGCCAAAAATATCCCGTGGCTTGGCTTCCGCCCTACCATTGGGTCCGCGGTACACATAAACGTCGGTCGTCCCACTCTATGGCCTTCGGTATGTGAAATATCGCACCTCTTCAAGCAATCAAGCTCGACACAAGAATAAAGGCCGCGAATATTCCCCTCTTCAAGGGAGGCACACCCGAGTTTTAGCCGCGATAGCAGGGAACAAAGAGGAGAAAGACTACAACTACAGGCGTTAGCTTCGTTGATACGCGACGTGTCTTGCAGGAGTTGGCTCACCGACGATAAGATCACCTCCTTATCTGGTTTCTCTTCCAAGAGAAGGTCCGAAATTCATACCGCTCACTACGGAAAAGCGGCGATATCGCAAGCGATTTTCATGAACCTCAGGACGTGATCAAACAAACTCCGAGTGCCCGAAAGAGTCTTGCGTGCGAGGAGATCGGCCGACAGAAAGAAAGGTTTAATAGGCCGCAGTAGCATTTCGAAACACGACTGTAACACCTGTACTAGAAGCATGGAAACCTTACACCGGCGGTCATGCGCGATTCCTGCTGATAAAAGACGCAACCGACGTTCAACCAGTCAACCTGCGTAGCCCAATCTGCATGAAAGGCAAACCTTCCGATCTTGATCCTGGATAATCTGCGGCCGCTGGAGGCGTCATAGATGCTCCTAGTTGTACATAATCTTCTTCATAACTGCTTCAGGAGTCAAGACATCGAACGTGACCCACGGGTTGCACGGATAAAGTCAAGCAGAGCCCACAAACATGATTCATCAACGATTTGATATTGCCCGGCTTCTTGAGATGAACATGCATGGACCTTCGAGAACCAGTGGTGGCCTTTGATCAGTCATTATCAATGCGTACTCAGTCTACTGTGCGCACAGTAAGTGTCATTAGCGAGTCATGCTTCGAGGAAGACAAACCAACTTCTCTAAGCCAGTTCATAGACAAATCGATGACATTGACTTCGAAAATGAAGTTGTGATCTAAATCTTCAAGAGTATGTTACAGCGATGGTCTGTGGTGGTGATAGTCCGATGAAGGCAAGATGAAAAAAAGATGAGTTCTATGGAAGACATTTAAACACTTGAACACTTACGTGTGATATATACTCTATAATCAAGATAACCCGACATGCAGACAAGGACAATATCGGGGTGATTCAAAGTAATTAATTCCGGCAAGGGGCTCGACCCTCACAGCTAATTAACGTCAGAGCAAAAGATCGGAATGACGCCGGGGTAATGCCTCGAAAACAGCCATGCTGGCGGAGGCACGGTCTGTCGCTGTTTACGTGGAAGGCTGCAGAAAAGACAGGCTCTACTCGCAACGGGTCCTGTGTCTACAGTTATGCTGTAAAACAAGACTACGAGTCCTCAAAACAGTGGGCGTCGGCCCAGGCAGTACGACCGCCCGGCGAAATTGGCCTCCAGGGTGTAATAACCACCGCATCGTCGTCCGTTGAGTGGCGCCTTCCACTAGGGTCAGAGTTGCCTGGGATGGCACCGCCTTCTGAGTTATTGACAGGATCGACGACGTTAAACCCAAAATCATCCGCGATCCCCGCCAATGCCCAATCGTCATCATCGGTGTAGATAGCCTCGACTCTGCCTGTTTCTTCTTTCTCATTAAGCAAGCGGTTCAGAGCTTCGAGGTTAATCCGAGAAGTGCTTCCGGGTGCAGGGTCTCGGCTACGAGCACTGACGGCGTGTCCATCATCGTCATCTGTTTCGACGTGAACACATTCCTCTCGTGCCCAGTCAAATACCCTTTTTAGTGCCTCTTGCTCATTCTCACTGCGCATATAACCATCGAGTTCACCATCGGCGAAAAGCTGATCATCCGTAATTTCTTCCGCAGATTGCTCAGATAGAAGCAGTTGAAGACGTGTCGGCGCATGTTGGAAGGACGATGAGTCCGCCGCAAGCATATGGGAGACAACATCTAGCGATGGGATCACTCCTATCCGAGCGCCCCCGTCCATATTACTCGAATGGACGGGAGATACGAGAAATTGAGACGCATCCACAATATGACGTGTCTTTCTTCTCTTTCGTGACTGGCCTGATGAAGAAGTCGAAGCTTCAACGTTTCCTTCAAGGTCAACTTCTTTGCTCTGGCCGATGTCCGATGAACTCACAATTTCCGTGTCGTCAGCCGCAGGCCTCACACGCCCCGAGGATGCAAGCTTCGATTTCCACAGTTCCTCCTGGAATTGAACAGCGTCCTTTAGGCACCTCGCCACTGCAACCCGCTTCGCGACTTTCGAAGATGATATCTTGCCTGCAACAGATTCGGGTGAGTGCGAAATCCATGGCACTTCGGATGCCCAGCCCTCCACTCGGTCGTAGATGGTTTTATAACGCCGCATAATGACGCCCTTCCTAACACCGAACCGCATCCCCACTGCTTCCGCAAACTCTCCACAATGAGGCAGAGAACTCGACAGTTCGCCTTCCAACGCAAGAATATAAATAGCGCATGCCGTAGGGGGTGAAGGTAGGTTTGTGAGAAGGCCTGAGCGAGAAACGAGCTCTGCAAGAGAGTAGGCAGTGCGAAGGGCAGAGGAGATGTGAATTGACTTGAGAACGCTGGTTAGATGCGTGGGCAAGGGTGAGTTGGGTTCGGCTAGTATATGTAGGACGTGTTTCTGCAGTGCGGGGAAATGCCAGCTAGGGTCCAAAGACGTCAACCTGATCTTGAGAAGGGTTACTACTGCAGTGAACACATGCGCTAATGCCACCGGGGATTCGTCCACTAAATACTGACGTCAAAATATCGTCAGAAGCGATGGTCTGGAGCCTATCATTGGCCTCAAGGCCTAAAAATCGAGATACTCACAGCAATATCCTTTATTGTTTCTCCTTTCTGTGCCTCGCGCAATGCAATGGCTAGACAAGACCCAGCAACGAGCCTTGCCTTGCGGCCATAACGAAAGTGACCTTCCTCCATGGCCCTTTCGGAAAGAAAGGTGGTTCTTGATGCTAGAGCCGAATACCCGATGCGTCTAGCTAAAGCCGCAATATAATGCCTCATGGTAATCTGTTGGGGAAATTTGCGGGGAAGCGGGGTAGTTGGGGGGAAGAGAACATGTCAGTTACACGCAGGTGACCAGTTAGATCACAGATAAAGCCAACCTTGTTCGACTCGGCAGCAGCCTGTTTGCTCTCCCCGGCGAGATGCCACCGAGTTTGGTTGCGAAATCCAACAGACGATGGGCCTGTAGGAAAGATGTGCCCATAATTGTCATAAGGCTTGTCCACGGTGTCGAGATGAGCGTCGAGGATGACCTGAGCCGGATCTTGAAGGGTACCACACCCAATACAAACAGCAGATCCTGCATCACTGTCCCAGACAATGTCGCCGTTGCATTCTGCGCAGACGTCGGACGTCATGAACGCCGAGAACGACGATGGCGAGAGGAACAAGTCCGACGAAAAGCGAGCGCTAAGTAGAAGATGGATGAAGGGAACCAAGCTCACCGAAATAAATTGAGATCATCGCCGCATGAGCGTGGGAATGCAGGCTTAATGTAGCGTGGAAGGCATGGGCATAGAGCCAGGCCCTGCCAGTGTATGCATCTGGGAAGTGGTGTCCTTACGTCTCCACGCCTACGCACGCATATAACTCCTTCGCAGCCCTCCAATCTCCCCTCAACTGCCCCCTTTCTTTCGTCTGCCAGTATACGCAAGTCTCGTAGACGTTGGATCCTGTGTGCATTTACTCACTATCCCTCCAGATAACTAAACAATGTCTACTCGTAAGAATGCCGAGTTTCAATCCGTTGGTCCCTCTGAGGCTGTTAGGCGCAGGCTCTCCAGCGTCTCCGCAGACTCGAAGCCCACGGTTGTGGCTGGCTTTACCAGCTTAACGGTGAGCAAACGAAGTGATATGTCATTGGAGAACATTATACTTACTTCTTAATGCTCAGCCTATGTGGGCTGGTATCGCTGGAAGTGCCGTTCCCAACGAAGGCGGATTTGAGATTGCTATCTCTATCCATGACTCCGTTTACAACACGGACTACGCTTCCCAGATCATTCCTTTCCCCGCAGGAAAGACAACCATCGAGTCCGACGACATTGAAAATCACATCCTCGACTCCTTGCGCAAGTTCTCAACTGAGCACCTTTGCAAGTTCCTTGGCGCTGGTGTTACCCTTTCTCTTCTCAAGGAGGTCAGGCAGAGCGCTCAATCTCCCTTTATCTGTTCGTAATCTGATCGGATATCCGTTTCAGGCTCCCAATTTGTGCACGCGTTTGTGGCTTGAGATGGACATCGTGCCTATCGTACGTATAACCTGTTCATAGATTCGCTGACAACGGATCTAAGCGGCATCATAGGTATTCAACATTAAACCATACCACACGGATAGCTTGACGCGTCCGCACATGAAGCATAGACTGGCGTCGGCGACGAACAGTATGATCAACTCTCAACTGCAGTCCGGCTCTGAGACACCGAAGATGCTGCTCTTTCAGGACAACGGCGGGCAGGGTCTCCAGGCAGGCGTTACGGGCAAGCTTCCGATCGTCCGAATGGTCGACGAACAGGCCGATTCTGCTGCGCGCAAGTGCCTCATGTACTTTGGACCCAACAATAACCCTCGCCTTGTCATCGGCCCGAGGAACCAGGTCGCCGTGGACGCGGGTGGAAAGATCCATCTCATTGATGATCTCGAAGAGTATCAAAAGACGGTCGGTGCTGGCACTTGGAATGCGGTGAACAAGTTTGCGGACGAACTACGCGAGAAAAAGATTAAAATTGGGTTCTTTTCCTCCACCCCTCAGGGCGGTATGTCAACTTCGTAAAATCTTTCTTGATGAAACGAAGCTCATCCTTCTTTTGATCTCAATCTAGGTGGTGTTGCTTTGGTGAGTGCTATTTATGGATGACGTCACTTCGGCATGACGCTGATCCGAGTCTGGGGAAATTACATAATATAGATGAGGCACGCATTGATCAGGTTCCTGAACCTTTTAGACGTCGACGCTGCCTGGTGAGTTTTTCGCCTTCTAAAAGTCTATTTCGACATCTGACGTGGCCGGATTCCCCAGGTATGTACCGAATCCCTCACCGAGCGTCTTCCGCACGACCAAGAACAACCACAACATCCTTCAGGGCGTTGCATCCCCTGACCTGCGTCTTACAGACGATGCGAAGGCCAACTTCGACCAATGGATCTACAAAAACGGTCTGCGCTGGGTCGCAGAAGGCGGACCTTTGGCCAAGGGCGGTGTTGATGTCGCATTCGTTGGTGAGTATATACCATGTTAAATGGGTGACATACTCATACGCAGAATAGATGACCCTCAAATGCCGGGCCTCATTCCCATGATCAAGAAGAACCGGCCGGACATTCCAATTGTATATCGCTCCCACATTGAAATCCGAAGCGACTTAACGAGCATCAAAGGCTCTCCTCAAGAGGGTGTCTGGGAATATTTGTGGAAGAATATTCAACTGGCTGACTTGTTCATCTCTCACCCGGTGAGCAAGTTTGTGCCCAAGGATGTCCCCATGGAGAAGGTTGCTCTTCTCGGTGCTGCTACCGACTTGTACGTCCTTCATACTCTTGAGAGCTCGGGAAAATTCTGAAGGATCTCCAAAGCCTCGACGGTCTCAATAAGGAGCTCGCTCCTTGGGACTCTCAGTTTTACATGGGCGAGTTCCGTAGCCTCTGTATCAAAGAGCGGATGAATGAGCTTCAATGGCCTGCTCGTGATTACATTATCCAAATTGCTCGCTTTGATCCGTCGAAGGGAATTCCGAGCGTCATTGACTCGTACGTCCGCCTTCGCAAGAGGCTCGAATCAGAGATGAGCCCACAAGAGACTCCGCAACTGCTCATCTGTGGTCATGGTGCCGTTGATGACCCCGATGCTACCATCATCTATGACCAGGTTCTGGGCCTCATGCAACATCCAGACTATGTTAAGTACTCATCTGACATGGTCGCCATGAGGTTACCGCCGAGCGATCAGCGTAAGTGATCAACTAACGCCTTTCTTCAATATGGAACTAATATTGATATGAACTAGTCCTCAATGCTTTGATGCAGAACTCCAAGATCGCTCTTCAACTTTCTACCCGCGAGGGCTTTGAGGTTAAGGTCTCTGAGGCCCTACACGCCGGAAAACCAGTTGTTGCAAGCCGCACCGGCGGTATTCCTTTGCAGATTGAGGACGGCAAGTCTGGCTTCCTCTGCGAACCTGGTGACAATGACGCCGTTGCCAAACGATTGTACGAGCTGTATACGGACAACGATCTTTACACGAAGATGAGCGAATATGCACGTACCCATGTCTCTGACGAGGTCGGTACTGTCGGTAACGCCGCTGCATGGTTGTACCTCGCGGCTGTCCTCACTCGTGGCACGAAACTGAAGCCGAATGGTGCCTGGATCAACGATCTACTCCGCGCTGATGCTGGTGAGGCATACCAGCCAGGAGAGCCGAGGCTTCCTCGTGAGGGATTGGACGTACATGCGTGAGTGGCGTCTAGCGAAGATCATGATGAGACGAATGCTACGAACAGCGGTATATATCACCGATGGACGAATCTGATTATAAGTCCAGAAAAAATTGCATAACTACAAAATCGTATATAGTAGATGATGTTGTATGATCTAGAAATGTCGAATAAACTCCCCGCCGCAAAGTGTTTTGATTAAATATATTAAAATCGGGCGCCCCATCGGAATCTGCACCGGCAAATTCCGTGACTTGATCGACGTCACATTCCAAATAAGGAAGCTGATCCACCCTCTAAAATAAATAGAAAGGGACGAGCCTTGCTTCGTTTACAGACACTACCACCTTCTCCGCAGAGCAAGCAAATTCTTGGAATCATGGACGTTGATATGCGATCACCACCAATGCGCTTTCGAGCAGCATCAAACAAGCGTGCACGCTCGCCAGGCTCCCCAACACCGGCAGAGAGAACGTCGGTAAGCGCGTCGCATACTGTGATCTTTGACGCGTCCGAGACTAAATTTGCCTGAATTACTTCACATACTCAACGACAATGGTCAAATAATGCGTGTCTGTTTTCTTTGCAGAAACGGGCCTTGATTATGCCGCAGGCACCGGCTCCTCAACATAACTGGGATTCGGGACACTTGACTGCGAAGCGTCGATCCATACATGAGGATGAGTGGCTCGATCAGACACGGGGCCTCTCCATACACAGTCCTGCATTGAGCATTGCAGATGATGTGGATTGCTTTGAGGATGAGATGGCAAACCTGGAGAGACATTCCGTATACGATGATGTTCAAATGGTGCGTATATATTTCTTTATAACAAAGTCCTCTATCTTATGGGCTGTCGAACACGCAGAATTCGCAAGAATCAGATCGTGGCTCACATTCCATAACGCGGCCACAAGAGGATAACAGGACGCAGAAATTGTCATCATCTGTTCCAGCTCATATACCAAATGCTGAGGTAACTACGCTTGTTACATCTACACCGCGACAATCAAGTACATCTGCGCGACATCAGCACCTATCAGTACTGCATCTAGCGCTCCCGTCGCAAACAGACGGTCTACCACACGGCCATATTCCATCCGCTCCATTGAGTGCTCCTCCACATATAACATTGCATCCTGCCACACCTGCGACCCCAACCGATCGAATCCGGGCCTCTGCGTTGACTCTGGTGTCACCATCACCGGTGCCGATGGCCGTCGAGAACTGTCCATCGTCACCCTCAACGCCTTCTGGTTGGAGGCTCGGAGGAACAAAGAAGCGCTCTGCAGTTTCCATGGGCCCACGAGCTGATTGTGAAAAATGCCGTCTAAAAGTACCTGGCCACTGGATGCATTTTGATTAATACCACTCTTTCTACAGCACTTTTCACCCTTTTCACTTATTACATATTCTCGCTCTGATTTTTTTCGAATCTCACATCTGAACCTCCCGCACGGAAAAGCATCATGATCGACATTTAGTTTGCATACCGTATAGAATTGACACGTTTAGCTTACTGTACTCTTATCATTGGTTTAAATGCCACGGGGACGACTGATTGTAACTTATCTAATGTTGTCACCATTATCGGACTATCAGAATTATTGGCTGCGAATGTGACGCTGTTCTCATAATCAAGTTTGAAATTATTCGTCCTCATTGTCAATTGTAGTTACGCGGGCCTTCTTACGAGCCTTTTTGCGACGTCGTCGTTCTCGCTCGATCTGCTTTGCACGTTTCATATTTTCTTTAGACAGGCCAGGGTTTGCGATCTGGTCCAGCTAGCCGGAACAAAATGTCAGCTACGAGGAATGCACGGAAAGCAAAACTTGTGTAACCTTGTCTAGCAGTATTTTCCTTGCGATAACACGGTTTTGTTCAAGCGAACGCGTTTCTTGGCAGGATATCCGTATGCCAGTAGGTTTGTGGTGAAGCTGGACGTTGTTCTGGGTTTTATTGATGGACTGACCGCCTGGTCCGCTGCCTACATGACGCTATTCAGATTGCAAATCCTCGAAGGGTCTAAATCAGACACACCTCTAACAAAAGATTCTTCGATATCGCTTTCATTAATTGCGGGCTTTTCGCGGATTTGGTGAGCTCGTTTGAGAGCAGAGTAGTTAAGTCTTTTTTGTGCGTTGATTGGCTCTGATTCTGTTTGTTCGGTTAGGTATGGTAGGTCATCCTCGTTCTCATCCTCAGTGGTCTGTTCCAACCCTTGTGGCACAACGCTGGAGCTGTTATTGAATGTAATCCTTTCTTCTTCTGAAGGAGCCTTTGAGAAAGATGCACTAATGATATTATGAGATTAGACTATACACAAAGTAATGGTGCAACGATTTACAAAACGTGTCGACGGACTGGACGAACTGGATACCCACTCACGCTTGCGATGCTTTGGGTTCTCGGTTCGATCTCGACGAGCTGCATGGTGAGGGATTTGATTTTATTGTATCATTCGACCCGAGTTCCGTGTGTTCGTTGAACCGCAATTCTGTGTCGAAGAAATAAGAAGAAAGTGAGCTTCCCATGCACAGAAACAAAGTTCGTACAACTCACTCCAGACTCCCTGAGCATCCTGGGCAGTTGGTGCCTCGTTTTCTGCATTGTCCACCTTCACAGCCTGCACAATGTTCTTCCTCAACACCTCTGCGACTTCTTGCCCCAGCTTTATGCGAGCCGTGTAGGTGTTCGGATCTATTATTGACCGTCCTTCGCGATAGTCATTTCGTACTTTCTCTTTGAAAGCTTTCAACAAGAGGACTTAGGACTGATACTTGAACGAGATGAACTCAAGAAGGCTAACCATTCAAAACCCGGTCATCTCCTGCTTGGAGACTGAGTGAGGATGAATTATGACAATCCTAAGATAGCTACGCACCCTTAAATGTTGATGCTGCAGACCGAAAAAGTGTGCGGTACGTTGCTCGAGCCGATGCTCGAAGCTCGGACGATATTGACATGTCTAGTTGGCTCTCAAGAAAAAGAAAGATGAAACCTGACAACTTGGGCAAGAGTTGACCGTGACTGTGTCCCACGGTGCGCGGCGAATGAAGAACGTCTTGCTTGCTCGACTCGGGCCTGGCACATCTTTACCACAACCAACAGTAATTCTTTTGCTTTATTCATAACTGCTGAACAACTCAAGGTTGTGACATTTTGATATTTTCTATGAGCCTTTCTTTCGGTGGGCTAGTCAAGGTGTCTTTTAGCAATTCAATTAGAGCTGTTAGGAACAACCTCGCCTGTATGACGGACGAACCAGTGGAAACTGAACTATGTCGAGAGTGATGTTCATTCCCCGTGACTAACAACAAGAATACATGTGTAGTGGGGCTACATTTACCCTCGAGTAGATTTACATCTACTTCCGCTATGGAAGTTTAAATCTTGCGACATATCTCCTGCTCTTCGGAAGAAAGCATGGCCTGAACGTATTTATTGCGACTGGGCCATTTAGTTGACAACACCCTCGACTACAGGCCGCACCTCTAAGATGAAGCTTACTCTCGCTGTGTCTGCTTTACTGACTGCCGTCTCTCTTGTGTCCGCTATTCCGACTTCAACAACGACGGCTGCGGCGGTGGAGAACTCGCAAATCCGGACAGACCAGGATCCTGTCTACCACCTTTATCTTCAAGATATTGGTAGGTGACTTCTTGCACACTCTACCTACTAGCTCCTATACATATGACATGGCTAGACGGCTCGCCGATCCTTGGCCCGGAAGCAAGCTCCGGTTACTTCGATATCAGCAACACCGTTCAGATCGCTAACGGCACGGGTAGCGCGCTGTTCCTCAATGTCGATCTGACACCGACGACGGACTGGAAGCCATTGACGCTCAACGAGACTGCAATCACGACAGACTGGACCATGAGCGGTGACACGATCGTTGCAGCCGGCCAGCAGAACTTCGTCGTTTGCCCGATCAGCGGGTCGGAGAACTTTAACTTATACCTCCAGACGGGAGTCAACATGCCTGATAGCACCTGCACAAATTGGATAACGTACGTGGCGAACTTATGACTAGTATTTCTTGCAGTTGTTCTGATATTGTCTTACCTCAGAATACACTTGCCATGTTTATGCTGAAAGCTCAAACTACAAGGATCAGTCACAATTTCCGCTCCAAGGATACCTATATTCTTGAATTATCTTGTATGATATCTGTTCACTGCTTTGCTGCAGCCAATGGTATCAGCACAATTGTTTTCTGGATTTATGTGCACAATGATAGTACAGAATATAAGACTCGAATAATCCTTTTTCCGGCAGTACGAAGCGCTAAAAATATACACCCGGCCACTGAATTGTGAGGGTCTTGCTAAGATAATCCGGAGGACGAAGCACCGGTTATAGCGCTTTGCCGGAGCGTGTATAAGAGCGCAACAGCGGCAACTTGCTCGAGTTATTCGTCTTTCCCGTACCCCGTAATCTTTCTCCAGACCCCGCACCATACGCAAATAAAATGGCAGATCGTCTGAAGCAGGTTGCCTCGCACCTCACAAACTCCTATCCTCAGGGCTTGTTGAAGGATGAAGTCGTGATTGTTACCGGTGCCGCTCAGGTATGTCGTGCAAAGCACACCACTTTGCTTGCGCTTAAGGGGCTGATTTATGTAGGGTATCGGACGAAGTGTCGCGGAAATCGCTGCGAAGGAGGGCGCGAAGGTTGTTGTTAGCGAGTGAGTAGGAGAGCTATCTAGATGTAGAGTGCATTATTAATAATTTTCCAGTCTCGATGAGGCGAAAGCCCAGAAGGTCGTAGACGAAATCAAGGCGGCAGGCGGAGACGCTATTGCCGTTGGTGGTGATGTTGGTGCGGACGACTTCCCGGAGAAAATTTTGAAGGCGACAATCTCGTATGTACCTATATTTGAGATTAATTTCAGTTGCTCATGCAGGCCTCTGTGTATCAGGACGTACGGCAAAGTCAACCACATTGTGAACAATGGTATACAATGTCATGATTCTCGACTATTCTTCTCGTACTGACGACGATGGCACTCTATAGCTGGCTTCACTTTCGATAAGATGCTGCACACCATGCCCGATGAATCGTGGGACGTGATCCAGAAGGTGCATGTCCGAGCTCCCTTCAGGCTCATCCGTGCAGCTGCACCTTACTTCCGTATAAAGGTATGTACATTCGTACCTGTTAACGTAGACTCCGTGTCCTTCCCTCGAATGTATTTCCGGATGGCTTTTGAATACCATATACCAGAGTATCCTGTCCTTGTTCATTCATAGATTTACTAACGTCTTATTGGTGATTGCAGGGTGCAAACAAGGAGAATCGGTCAATTGTCAACGTTTCATCCGTCTCCGGTCTGCACGGAAATGTCGGACAGGCGAACTACGCTGCGGCTAAGGCTGCAGTGACCGGTTTGACCAAGACAATTGCGAAGGAGTGGGGAGGATTTGGCGTACGCGCCAACACTGTTGCCTTCGGCTTTGTCCAGACTCGGTATGTTTCTGCTTTGGCTGCGCTATGTTCTAACTAACACTATTTCCTTCCGATAGTTTAACGGCTGCTAAGGAGGCGGGCGAGAGCATTGTCATTGACGGGAAGAAGGTCGCCCTTGGTATCCCTGGCGGTGGAAAGGCGGCGGACGATGGGAAGCCTATTCCAGGCATTCCTCTTGGACGCGGTGCCACTCCTGACGAGGCTGCCAACGGAATTATCTTGTAAGTTTAAGACACTTTCTAGGTTCTGTCGGATAACAGCTTAATTGCATCGCCTCTTTAGCCTCATTTCGCCCCTCGCATCCTTCGTGACGGGCCACACTTTGGAAGTCACTGGTGGTGCTGGTATTTAAGCATATTTTGGGACTCTTATGCTTCCGTACAAAATAATAACGCGCGCACCTTAGCATTGTATTATTGTATCAACTCAACGAATGATAATGGAAGGTCTTCGCTTTTTTCCCTTTAGTTTGTCATCGTGTCTGAGATTAAAGTATCCATATCATCGAATGCAACTAGTAGTCGAAAAAGGATAAGTAGGCTATAACTACTAACAGCAAGACTAGTGAATCACATTACATATGTAGAATTCGCATGAGAGGAGGCATCTGTGCGAGTGCTGTCAATGGTGCTAGGTATGTTCTAATTATGTTCAATATATGGTATGACGCATTGCAATCTTCGATTGCTCCGAGCTATCCAACGAGATGTCTAGTGTATGGCGAAAAGCTGAAACATGACAGGAGTCTACACGATGCTTGGTTTTGCCTTTATGCGGATATCTATACTCCGTCAGTTAAGTAGACCGTGATCTCCGCGTTTGGAGGTTAAGTAGAGAGGCGAGTGCAGCCGCAGATGAAGGCCACTTGTTCTCCGTCAAACGAGAAGCAGTTTGATAGTCGTTAAGAGAGAGTTCATGCGGGAGAAGATAAGAATGAGCAGAGCAGAATTTAAAGCATGAAAGCGCCTTTGTTTTGGCGTGTTTGCTCGCGCCCTTCCAGTGGCCGCCGCCGACTGCCCTCCGCTGCCAATGCTGCCGGGAGCGCGACACTGAGCTCACAATGCCCGCCTTTGACCCTGTGCGCGACGCCGTACTCAACTCACCGATATCTCATTCACCGCACTTGCCACTGCCCACAACGTTGCCGACGCCATCAAAGTCTCCGACGTCCTACTTCACAAACAACCCCGCTTGGCCCAGCAGCAGCAACAATCCCGGTGCCGTAATACAAAGCCCGACGTCCACTCGGCGTGCAACAGACCTCTCTGTCCTCCTCAATGCCGACAACCGTGTGTCGTCCCCGACGAACCAGCGACGACCGAGCTCGAGCGGCGGCAGCATTGCGGCTGCGAGCGCGAGCTCTGGCACGCCACGTCCCCGGTCTGCGCATCTTTCTCACATCTTGCAGCCCAGTGTCGACGACAGCGGTCCGTCGACCTCGTCTCACAACGCAAGCCCCATTTCCTCGCCACAGTTTAGACACCGTGATATCCTTCAGCCGTCGTTGTCCCGCGCCAACACTGTCGGTCGCACCTCCACCTCAGCGTCACCATCACTTCACCAGTCAGATCTGGCTCACCGCCCGTCGTCGTCCACGGGCTCCATGTCAGCGCCACGGTCACCACAAACTTCGAGAGCAGTCTTGTTTAATAACCCCCCACAAATTCCTTCAAACCCTCTTCCTCCTAAACCTCCTCCAGTCTCTATGAGTGAACCACCGAAACCATCGCCCATTCCATACAACCCTCGAAATCGTCGGTCTGATTCTTTGTCTATCATGAAGCCTTACTCTATGGCAGAAAGAGAGTTCTACAGGAATTTGAATAAGAATCCATTGCGTGCGAGGAAACAAGGGAAGCGTAAATGGGATGATGTCTCCAAGGATGACCTCAGACAGAAAGGTTATAACGAACCCCCTCGAAAACGAAGAGAGGCGAATGACGTGGGCTTGGTTGTCGAACATTGTGAGTTTTCTCTTGCATTGATGCAAAAAAAACTCGAAATAACGAAGAATCTCAGATAACCAACGGCCAGAAGTGGGCGTTACGCTTAGACAACATTCTCCTATAATCGGTCTGAAGAATTTCAATAACTGGGTTAAGTCAGTCCTCATAGCTCGCTTCGCTCATCCAGTCCTTCGCACGGACGAAAGCAACGATAGAAGGGCCTCTAGAGGGAATGGAAGTGATGCTCAAAAGTTTCAGGGGGGAGGAGGAAAGGTGCTTGATTTGGGCTGCGGCAAAGGTGGTGATCTAAATAAATGGCAGAAGGCGAGAGTGAAATTCTACGTTGGCGTAGGTGGGTAAAATCGTCTGCTCTTCCCAGACAGTAGAGTCTAACTCGTGCATAGACATCGCCGATGTTTCAATCGAGCAGGCTCGTTCACGATATATGTCCTCTGGGTCGTCACAGCAGTCAAAGAATCCTGCTCGCTACGATGCGTTTTTCGCCGCACTAGATTGTTATAGCAATTCCCTGACCGAAATCCCTGGTATCCCTCTCCCTCCCAACTACCCCGGCTTTGACGTCGTGTCTATGCAGTTCTGCATGCACTATGCATTCGAGAGTGTCCAGAAGGCCCGTCTCATGCTCGAGAACGTGACAAGATGGCTAAAACCCGGTGGTCGATTCATTGGGACAATACCTAATGCGAAATTTCTACTGTGAGTTGCAAAATTGTCGATGGAGTAAGAAAGCTAATATGTGCATCACAGAGATCGTTTAGATGCCCTGCCTCCCGATCATGACCCTAATGATCTGTCTTTTGGCAACTCAGTGTATCGCATACGTTTCGATGACCGTGAGCGTCGCCCCGTGTTCGGTCATCGGTATTGGTTCTTCCTGCAAGATGCTGTGGATGATGTACCCGAGTACATTGTGGAGTGGGATAACTTCGTCCAGTGAGTAATCCTACTCTTTACTATCTAAATCTTTCAGTACTTACAACTGCTTGTTGATACTCCCGTTTACCGACTGTTTGACTTCCTCTCTAGGATGGCATCCGAATACCAGCTGCGCGTCATCTATAAAGAAGAGTTCCACGACGTATTTGCCGAACACCACGAGCATCCTGAATTCGGACCCCTGCTTCAACGCATGAAGGTCGTCGACGCATCTGGGGAGAGCCAAATGGACGAAGACCAATGGGAGGCTGCAAGTAAGGCACACTACTACTATTTGTGCAATTCATAGCTAACTGAATATGGAACCCAAGACATTTATATCGCATTTGCTTTTGAAAAAATATGATTCATTGTTCTTCTTTTACGGATTGTTTCTTTTTCGTATCAGTACCCCCCTTTCTATTTCTCCTCTATGATTGTTCGCTCACGACCAAGCCTTTCTCATTCTAAGGCTTTACTTTTGCTATTGTATCCCACCAGCTCCATCCCAGTGTGCTTGTGTATCACTACGGATTCTGACTCACTGAAGTAATTTCGCTATAGACCGCAAACTAATCACGTTTGGTGTTATGCTAAGTTCGTTTCGTTGACCACACATGTGCTTTCTTCATGATGATTGTTGATTTAAATAAAAAGTAAAGATGTTAAAAATTAGCAAAAAGCCAGACTAATGTCCATTCGTCCAAAGATATAAAGGTGCAGTAATGTCGTAATCAAAATGATAGATACTTGTGTCGTGTGATTTACAGGAGGGAATCGATAGCACCTACAAAACGTGTACAGTGTGGAATGTAGCAATTAAAGAAGTCGATGAAAGAGAGGACCCGAGGTATAGAGATAAATGTACAAAGGCCTACGCATAACGGGAAGAAAAGATAGAGCACAGAGGAAAGGAGGCCCTAGAGCGGTCGTGTAAAATCGATCGACGATAAAAAAAGATCACTCTTGACCAAAGCCAACGGTTTCTTCCACTGCAAGTGTAAGCTTGTGCTCTAGGATGTTATAGTCGGTATATGGTGGTAAATCTATCCTGTTGAAACACGTATGACTAGATCAAGCAACATATGATCAGTCTTATGCATTATTACCGACGTACACGGAAGACCAACCTCTTCGGCAACGCAGAGACATCGCCTGACTTCTCTATAGTGAAGCGACGAGGACCATCGGACCCTTGCAGATCTTTGAAGCCGTTGACAGGGATACGGGACGTGCCCGTTGCGAACTGCAGCAATCTGGACTTCTTTTCTGCCGGCCATCCGCGCACAATCTTCCAGAACCATTGGATCACCTCGTCGTTGACCTCATATCCACGATAATCCGTGAACTTGTTCCAGTCGTCCCTGTATTGTAGATTAGTACACCTGGTTATTAGTAAGTCGTATGTGTGAACTGGACGTACACGTCAATTTCAGACATGCCTCCGATGAGAAGCTCTAGTTCGCGTTCATCGAAGACCATGATTAGATCCTGAGGGACGAGCTCGTTGAAGCCATTCATAAAGGCGTCAAATTGCTCTTTCACACGCTTCGAAATCCGATATTCCACGACTGCATTTACATACTCCCCCTTATTCTCCTCTGTAACAGCAATACTACCTCCTTTGTTGCAGAGATCTATTGTGACAAGTTCGCCGAATCGCTCCTCAGTAGTCGTAAATGTTTCATCCAGGACGTCGGTGATGTCGTTATCACTAGTATATGCAATGTAAGTGCAATTCGCCATCTGAAAGGGCGCGGATACACTCACAGCATCCACTTTAGCCCACGATAGAGTTCGGCATCCACGCTCTCCAAGTCCGCCAAAGTTATCTTCTTCTTCAAAACCATCTTGTAGAAGCTCACGATGAAGTAGGCGTCCAAGAATCGGCGATGGAAGACAGCAAGTCCCGTACATCGCCCGATGAAACGGAAGTAATTCAGATGTTCCGGGTTTACACCTGATGCTGGGTTGATTTGAAGAGTATAGTTGTCATGTGCAGAATATTCGAACAGACAGTAAAAAGGATTAAACATCTCGTGAGATAGAAGGAAAAAGTATTCTCTGTTAAGTACGAAATCAATACACAAAAACGCAGTGAGATGTTAGGGGCACAAACCTCGATAGGCCACCATAATCCAAGCCATCTTCGCCATCAAACTTGATCATAAGCCTCTTGCGAAGTTCTGCAGGTGATTGCCTCATGATCTCCGCATAGCTGTCTTCGAAAATGTGATTTCGACGAATACGAATGGCACAATTCCCGGGTTGAGTACGCATAGCAGGTTGACTCCTGAAGTAAACAAGCTTTCGACGGAAATCACGCTTGTATTGTGGCACATCATCGCCACAAGAGGCAGGCACTATGAGAAAGAATTAATTCATGATTACAAGAGGAAAGATGTAAGATGGTAGCTCACATCGAGGATCATCCCAAGTGGTGGTCTTCGTGTTGTGGTCAACGAAGTACACTCTAGAAGTTGACGTGAGCCTCATTTCCCAACCGGCAGGAAGAGGCCCGAGGTGTGAAGTCTGTGAAGTATTGGATTGCACCGGAGGCACATTTGGACCCTGGATAGTTTGCCTGGAGAAGTCATTCACATGTTAACCTCAAAGCGACCGATGAGCTCAACACTGGGAAGCTTACCTGCGTGGGTCAACCCAAGTGGTTGTGCGGCTATTGTGGTCGACGTAGTAAGGCCTTCCTTGAGGCGTAAATCGCTCTTCCCATCCTGCCGACAGACCATTGTTAGGCCCACCTGCTACCACCGTGGGACTTACGATGGCTGCTTGCGCAGGAGCGTTGGCAGGCCATGAGCCAGAGGCCGCACGAGTTGCTGAATTGGTAGACTCAAGCATATCATCGGCCAGAATGCGCCTTCCCGCTTGCGCCCTCGCTGGTGCTATTACTGCCGTGGGTAGAGCTGCATTGTTACTAGCTTTAGGTCTATGCCATGTCGTGCTTCTAGTCTGGTGATCGACATAGTACTTCCTCCCCATAGGATCAGTGCGAACCTCCCATCCTGGTGGCAGAGGCCCTTGATCATCTACGAGCTGCGGTGGTGTAGTAGGTGCTGACATGTACAATATATCTCTAGGATCACTAATGTAGACGCAGTGAGGATATTAATTGCACTTGCTCTTGCGCGTGTCTGAGGGCTATGCGATCCCGCCCACGAAAACAAAGGCCTTTGCCAAGAGAGAAGATTGGCAGGAAAAGAAGAAAGGGAGTCGTGGAGGTGAGAGGCAAAGAGGAAGAGTTGCCGTCCGCACTTGATGGGACTCATGTATAATGAGTTGCCGCTGCGGCGTACACTGGTCTGGCGGCATTGCCCGCGAACCCCTTGTTCACTGTAACAATCACCGCTTGCCAATGTTCACAGCTATACAACGCAAATACGACCAACCCTCAACATGTCTGCAGCAGCAGTGCCATTCAAATAAAAGCTACTGACAACACACGCTATAATCAAAAGGCACGTAACTATATCTAACTTTTTGCTTCCATACTTATTCAAAAACCGCATGCTGGACTAGTCAACATATTCCGTATGCTGTGCATCAAATGCTTTCCGAACCTACTTTGGGTCAGCTGCTGTTCAAAGAAATTGATGGGTGATTTACTGCTGTGAAAAACTCGTCATCATCGATAGCTCGCACCGAAGTGAGCGTGAGCGCTTTGACGACCTCAAGCATTGCATTATGTGCCTCTAGCGTCCCTGCTGACTTCGTGAAGGCAGGGGTATGGTTTCCACCACCAGGATCCGTAGGGATAGCTAGCACGGCGATTAATTTTGAACCCTTGCAAATTGTATTCTTACTTACCGTATCTTGGATGTAGCGACGGAAGAGCTATGGCCCAATTTCGAGGTTAGTATCGATACTTCGTGTGTAAAGCAGCTCTGACCGTATGTTACATTTCCCTAGGGGTTCGCAATAAGAGGATTATGGGTAAATGTGGTGGGAATAGGAACTCACGAAGTCCGTCGATGCCTTTGCTTCAGCATCGGCCCACTCCAAGTCGACCTGCGCAATCGCGCTTGCGAAATCTTGCACTGTGTGATGAAGAATAAACTCAGAGCTCCCGGTAGAACTTGGACTATCCTCATACCTAAGGCAACATTCTGCTTCAGCTCATAATGAGGTCGGCCGACTTTTATTTCTGCTTTGCAAGATGTTGCCAGAGCTGCAGCTCTGCTCATACACTCAGCACCCACCATCGGAGATTACGCGAATCACAATCCACGCACTCAAAGCAAGCCTTCAGGCGATCCCGAAGTTCGGCCACTTCTGCATACGTGGGCGCGCGCACATACCACCTATAACTTTTGAATACAGGCTCAGATCGATCTTCCTGCAGAACATACCTCATTTTCGCATAGTCCGGGATCACTGATCGGGTGGTGTTAGCAGTACCTATTGGATGACGGAGACGGAGAGAATCTCACCGTTTGGAGACCAATCCTTGCCTTCCACGATACCATGAACTCGATGCGTCGGCTTTATCTGTTGGCGAAGGACACTTATACTGGAGTACGCGAGGAACGCTGCATCAAGAGCATTTATCCCTTCCCAGGGTGCTGCGGCAGCATGTGCACTATGGTCTATCAGGCGATGCACCGTAATTCATTGCAACTGCACGCTCACGTATGACCATAGAACTCTACTTCAATGTCTTGAAGTGCAAGTGAACCACTAGCGCTGGCAGTGTGGGGGACACCCGCTGTTGGATGCGAGCTAATGCATGGGGGAGACAATGTTTAACGAAGCTAGTCTGTGGTACCCATCATACGTAACTTACATGACACATATGTCCATGTTGTCGTACGCTCCTTTCTCGAGAAGGATGACCTTCCCGGCACCTCCCTCCTCAGCTATATTCCGTCCCCTGTCAGCATCGACCCTACATATCAGATAGGAGTCTCGTACCGGGAGTACCAAGCAAGACTATCGACCCATTAATGTCATGCTTCTCCATGGCCGCTTTCGCAGCAAGTGCAACACCAACGCCTCCGGCTGCGATCAAGTTATGACCACATGCGTGACCGATGCCGGGCAAAGCATCCATCTCGGAATTTATGCCTAATACTCTGCCTCCTTTGCCATGAACATACTCGGCCTTCCAGGCTGTGGAGAGTCCGGCATAGCTTCGGGTCACCTCGAAACCTTGTGAGGCCATATAGTTGGTCAGGATCGCATGCGCGTAGCTAACAGCAAGAGTCTCTGTCTGCCTGAACCAATCAGAGTAGTTGCCCACTCACTTCTCGTGAAATCCGACTTCAGGGTTATCTGCGCATCGGAAACTCAGCTAATGTGTACAACATTGCTGAAAGTGTACAGCTCACGCACCATGGATAGCTAACGACAAAGATCGCAAATCCGAACCAATCTTGTCCACGGCGTCTTTGATTGTCTCAAGTACTTCAGGCCTGTAACCCGTTGGTGATCCGAGGGTTGCGCTATATAGCTTGGCCTGGTATGCCGGAGGTGCTTCTAGGACCTCTTCAAGTCGTTCATCGCGCTTTCTATGCTCATTCTGGCTGGCATCTGGACCTGCGTCTCCCTGAGAATCAAGAACTCTACCCGCAGCCCCTTTCTTCTGCACGCGTTTACGCGAAAACAGAGGTTTGAGGCACGCGAAACACCCGACGTTGTCACTCATCGTCTTCGAAGGGGGCACAGCACTTTCCAATAACCTTACAGCTTATATATGTAATCAACAACAGGGCCTGCACCATGTGAGCGATCTACATAGTGTCAGTATCTTTATCGCTGCAGCAGTTTACGCAGAGCCTGATAGGTTGCGGTCAGGCACCCCAAACGCCGATCACTGAATGCCGTTCGGCTTGCTCCTTTTTGGCAACTAATCCTTCAGGTCTTTTTTCTACTTCTTCCCACTCCGTTCTCAAGCAGGTTCAACAATGCTTCCGCCCAAGCGTCACCTGGTCTTTCTGTTCACATTCAAATCTATGGCTATTTATTCAGGATTCTATTGTGGGTACGGTTAGTGCAT
Source organism: Trichaptum abietinum (assembly GCA_910574555.1). NCBI lineage: Eukaryota > Fungi > Basidiomycota > Agaricomycetes > Hymenochaetales > Trichaptaceae > Trichaptum > Trichaptum abietinum. The sequence continues at coordinate 1,552,983 of CAJTBE010000001.1, forward strand.
TCGCACTTAAGAAGCAGAGGGACTAAGGGATATCGAAATCCTGGCCTTCCTATCTCCTTCTCAGAGCTACTTTAGTATCGATACCTCATGGACGAGGAGAAAAGAGCTACTCAACTCGAGAAGCAGTCTACTGGTGCTATCGAAGATATCACAAATGAACCGCTCAGGCTGTCTCTGGATCTGAATGTCATTCAAGAGAACGTCGGACTCCAAGAGTACGTTGAGGCGAGGAAAGGCGGGATTTTTTTGGTAAAGAAATAAACGAAATTTCCGTTGAACTCGCTATTTACCTGGTTTCATAGACGCCAAGCCTCAACAAGAAGATACGACGGAAGATCGACTGCTATGTTCTTCCCTTAATGTTCATTACCAGCGTGCTTCAGTTCCTCGACAAGACGGCTCTCAACTATGCCAATCTCTTTGGCATTCGCCCCGATCTTCATCTTTCTGGAAATCAATATTCGTGGCTTGCCTCTATCTTCTACCTTGGCTATCTGGTAGGACAATTCCCAGCATCATACCTTTTTACCCGCTTCTCCACTGGGAGAATCCTTGGCATTTGCACCATATTCTGGGGCATCACAGTCCTCGCATTTACCTGGAGTAAGAGCTTTGCAGGTGCAGCTGCCTGTCGATTTTTGTTGGGGATCTTCGAGGCACCCATTACACCCGGCTTGACTCTGGCTGTCGGTTATTGGTGGACAAGAGAAGAGGCACCCCTTCGCTATAACTTCCTTTATTCTGCACTAGGATGGGCTGGTATCATAGGTTCACTCATGAGCACTGGGATTAGTAAGGATGGCGCAATTGGAGGCATACAGAAGTGGCAGCTCGTTTTTGTAGTTGTAAGTTCATCAGAATATTCAAACTTACGTGTAGCGTACAAACTAATTCGTCCAAAGCTCGGCTCACTTACGACGTTATGGGGATTCGTTCTTCTGTTTTATCTACCGGACTCTCCCGTCGATGCAAGATTCCTCAATCACGATGAACGCCTCCTTGCGACAGCACGTGTCGCCAGTAATCAAGTCGGGTAGGTGCCTATTTCTGGTGTCTCATTTCTCTGCTAAATGTGTATTTCGTAGCATTAAATCAGGAAAGCTGAAGCTTTACCAGGTCAAGAGTGCATTGATTGACTTCAAAACTTGGTGCATCGTCATTAGTATATTTGCTGCTGGCATTCCGTGAGTGTATATTCCTCCCGGACAAAATGTACGCTCTGAACGCAATTGGTTAGGAATGGTGTGATTTCCAACTTCTCGTAGGTCGAGATAAGGCGTAATTATCTCGTGAAGTGTATCTGATATTTCCAATCAAGGACAGAGATCATCAGCAACTTAGGATTTTCGACAATCAAGACAACTCTAATGGACTGTGTGGGGAATTCTTTTCAAGTAGTAGGCTTGATGGTTGGTGGCTACATAGCATCAAACTATAAAAACAGTGAGTGCTATCTTCTATACACTATCGAACATACTACATATTGCTATGTCATCGTTCTTTTTAGCTCGTATTTTGGTTGCCAGTGTCGGAAATATCGCATGCCTTATAGCGGCGGCTGTGCTAGCATACCTTCCGACTGACCGGACGTGGATGAGACTAGTGGCTTTCTGGTATGCGCAAAGATACTGCTCATTGATGTTATCCTAAACCATTGCAGGTTCACAAACCTTCAGGCAAGCTATTGCTTTATCACATAGTTAATGTTCAGCTTTATGACAGTGATTCTCAGTCTGTCAGCTTCTCTCTGGCGTTGGTAAGCAATCAGTCAAAGTATCAGCAAACCTTTCCCCAATTCACACAACACCGTTTGATCAGAACATGGTGTCGGCGAATGTAAGTTTGCAAACAATGCCTGGAGGTCGATGACTAACTAATTCCACCGCCACTGGAGGATAGATGTCTGGGTGTTAGTGCATAAAAACTTCATTAATTCAGAAGACTGATTCAGTCTTCACAGATACTAAGAAACAGATCGTTTCTGCTTTGACATTCATGTCTTGTAGGTGCTTCGAGTGTGGAAAGTTGAAGTCACTGACATTTTATCGCAACATGTAGATTGTGTGGGTAACATAGTCGGCCCTCAATTTGTGATACAGACACAAGCTCCCCAGTTCGCAACTGCGACGAAGGTACGAATATGCAATTATATGTATATCTGCAGCATAAGCTAATATAGTTTGGAAAGGCGATGATGATTGGATGTAAGAGACAAACTTTGTGTTGATAATTAGCGGCTGACACTTGGCAGTTGTTGGGAAGGTCGTCTTCCATGCAGCCTTGGGTATATACATGCTTTTAGTAAACGCTAAGCGGGATCGCGAGCTCCTCCAACGAGGGGATGAAGTTGATTTGGAAGCTGAAAGACGTCTCGCAGAAGAAAGGGGTATGTTAGATCAAACGGAGGTAAGACAAATGTATTCCATGTTTTGTCGATCGTGACGACTGATGCTCCCTTAATACAGTTCGAAAACAAGTCGATGAGATATGTACTATAAACAAGTTACTTTTATTAAATGAACCAAGGAGCTAGTTCATGTGTAACGTAAATGGTCTGGCACTAGAGCTTAGCAGCCGCACTCCACTTCTCTAACCACTCTGTCACATCGTCCGATGACCTCTGAAAAATAAAGTCAGTCTGATAGTCATTAGAACGTAGCAGGGCAGTTACGAACACTCAGTAACGCAGCACGCGCACGGATAGTATCCACAGTCTGGTTAAGCGCGAGGTTGAATTTAGAGACATCCTTGTCCTGATCGCACGCAATCAGTTTTATGCTAGAAAGCCAATTAAAATAGATGTACGTACCTTGAAGAACTCTTCTACATCTACAGCATCAGTCTCTGTAGTGAGGCCCTTGAACGAGTACTAAAACGCATTGGATAAGGATTAAGACCAGACGGTATACTCAGCCGAAGTGCGATTTGACTCACGGCAATAAGGTGCTGCAGTTGTGTGTTAGCAGAGAAGCGCTTGTAGATCTGTTTAATCGTGAGTACAACTCAGTCATTACCTCAAAGACAGAGACGCTGTACAAACCTCGTCATAGTTGTCTTTGGTGAATTTGGCCATCCGCCTCCTGGTTAGTCTGTTGCTACTAAGATTTGCGATGAACATATAGAGATCCTGATCTCTCGCCTCCGATAAGAGGAACTTGAATGTCTCATCGATGAGACTCTGGTCCGTTGCAGAACACATAGCGGCACTTCGGACGCGCGTCAACCACAATTTAACACTGTCAGTCTCTGATACACTCACATAGCAGCAGTACGCGTAGTGGGTGTCCTTGGCTTGACATAGATGTCCTTCATCGCATTGTATTCGGTCCTTCCCCCGTGTCTGACGACCTGTATGTAAACATTTAGCAAGTCGCCAGTAACGGGGAACAAGTTGTACAAACCGTCGCGTATGTGACACGCTCGATATCAGACGCGATACGTGAATCATCTCCTGTCTTGAGGAACTCATCAAACCTTTCCTTGAGCTCCTTAAGGACGCTTCGAGAATAGACGATTTGGTTATTATCTCACAGATGGATAGACAATTATCACATTACTTACGCAGGATCTTCGCCCGCAGCTGCACCGGATATGGCCAAGGTTCGCAATTGCTTTGTATCAGCAGAGTCCGAGTCGGCGTAATCATAACCGAATTTCTCTACGAGCGGCGAATAAAGAGACTGAGAGATGGGTCATCAATGGATGTACAATCACATGGAAAAGAACAGCGCGTACCCTCCTGAATGATTTGAGTAGGTCCCATGTCTTGTCATTCTCCCAGAAAATGCCAGCGAGATCACCGACATTGTCACGTATACCTTGCCAAACAAGGACTACAAATGGAACGAGAGAATCAGTCCAGGGCACCACTATAGACCAAATGAAATACACTCACACTCCTTCTCGTGGCGCAGTTTGTCCACAAGTGTCAAAGCTGCACTAACCTTACCGAACCCAGCATTAGCCAGAGCAAAGACATCGTTGGTGAGACCAATGCGGTCATTGAGGGAGAAGACAGAGTCTTCTTTCGCTGCCTCTGCGCCGATCTTGGACAGCCGCTCAGGGGAGTAAAGTGTGCGATCTGGTATAGGCGTCAGGTCAAGGCAAAAATGAGAAGGTGGCTAAACTTACAAACACCTGTCGAATCGTAGTTAAGCTTGAAAGGTTTGCTGTTGTCCAGAGGAATGGTGATCTCCTTTTCTTTCAGAAGGAGCGTGTCCACTTTAAGCTTGCCATCCTCTTGTACGGTAGCAAGGTTCAAAGGAATTTGCCTAAAGTATATTTATTCAACTACGAATGCTTTGAGAAAAAGTAATTGTACGCACCAAATAGTTTGGTTGTCTTCTTCTTTAGCAGGGCCTGTCTCCAAGAAGCGGTCTTGGCGGACGTGGATAGAGTTTTCCTTCTCCGTTACCGTTAAGACTGGGAAACCCATCTGCTCACATGGTTTGTTATAGAAACCAGATGAATCAGATAATTGCATACCTTTGACACCCAGTTGTCCATCATGGTCGCAATGTCCAGACCTAATGACGACATGAGCAAGAGATTTGGCAAGATAAAAGTATTTCCAACCTGCCGCTTCTCCGATACCGTTCCACAGATCCTTGCTGACACTATTGGCGTAAAGGTGCTTCTTCAAGTAAATGGATACACCTCGAAGGAATGTCTCCTCTCCAACGAAAGCAGATAACATCCGTAAGACTAATTCTACGTGAGCTAGCGAATACCACGTAGATACATTCAACACCTACCTGAACCAGCCTTCGAGTACGACAAGGCATCGAATATCTGTACATTAATGAATGAAGGTCATAATCTATTGGGTGAGGTTTGAAAAAAAAAATTGAAAATTTCGAACCTGGTTAATCTGGTTTGCGTCTGGGCATTCAACTTCAATCGGATGAGACGACAGTTTTGCATCCATTTCGAGTGCTCGGTTGAGATGCTCGTTAATGAATTCAGAATAGACCTTCCACTCCGGGAACACTCTATTGAAACGTGAGACCGGATAGTTAGAATTAATTGGTTCTATTGCTCACTTATCTGTATATGCAAAAATGTGTCATTACTTGTAGTAGCCAGAGTACTCTACGATTTGTCACGCACCAATGATGATAACTTCACCCATCTGATAATCGTGATGAACTCAGCCATGTTGTGGTGGATTCAACGTTAAATTTACATACTAAGGTGGCAAAGCCTAAACAAAAAGACAGTCAGAGAGATGCACTCAGGATGCGAAAGGTAGTCAATCACATACCTTCATTCAAGTACCTAATATGCAGGCTCAGAAGTCCGGTCGAACGATAGCTTATTTCACTCACAAATTGTCCCACCACGCCATAGTTGTGATGTCGCCAAACCACATGTGGGCTACTTCGTGGCTTTGAACAGTCGCGACCCGTTTCTGAGCAGCAACGCCAACCTTCTTAGGGTCCAAGCAGAAGGCCGTCGTCCGCCCGGTGATCAAACCCTGAATGAGGCATATGAGCTACACAGTTGAAAGTGATGAAGCTCTACATCATACCCAGTTTTCCATTGCTCCAGCGTCGAAATCGCTTGCCTAAAAGGCTTCAGCAACTTTCAAGAAAAAAGAGGGAGTGTGGAGATTATCGTACAATCAGAGTGTCTAGCTTTGGTAGAGGATATTCGACATCAAACATCTGCTCGTACAGGGGAAGAACCCGTCGCTTGATGTCGAGTGCAAACTCTGCTTGCTTTATATACTCAGACGTAGCTGAAGAATCGTCAGAAAACGAGCCGGAAAAGTCAAGATACTATTTACCATAGATGCGCAAAGGCCTCGTCTTGCCGCTGAGTGGGCTTACATAGGAGCTCTCAATGTGTTCAAAGATTCCGTTTGCAAAAGCAACAAGGTAGGTAGACATCTAAAGGTTGCGCATATATTGAGTCTCATGAAGAGAGGAAGTAAGTAAGTGTCATTACCGGGGGCGTCTTATCGAACTTTGTGATCTTCCACTTCTCGGACGATCCGGCTTTGATAAAATCAGAGTCATTGTTTAGATAACCAACCGTGAAAGCTTACCTAGCTCATATGGTTCTTCAGAAACAGCAGGCATGTTGCTCAAATTGACCGTGCCGTCTCGTGAGATCAAAGAGATGCTGTAGGTGGCCTTGAGCAAAGGCTCATCCCAGCACGGGAAAGCACGTCTTGCTGCTGTAGGCTGAGGTTAAGAGCGTTAGCAGAGAAGTAAAACTCCGGAAGAGGGACATTCCCGTACCTCAAACTGCGTCAGAGCGTAATATGACTTCTTCTTTTCTTCCTCCGAAGTCGAATAGTAGTAACCCATCATACTGCCGGTGAGCTCAGCTTCGAACTTAGCATTCAGTACGACCTTCGACCCAGCGGGAAGTGCAGACGAGAATTGTAAGGTTGCGCGCTCTGACACCGGATCAAAGGTCTGGCTTGTGGGCGCTAGCGAAGAACCAAGGGCATCGGAATGGATCGAAATATCGTTGAGCTTCTGTTGAGAGGTGTGAAAGACAATGGTCGATGTTTCTTTTAACACTTCAAGCCTGAACAAAAGAAACGGCAATTAGGACTTCGGTTTGATTCAAAGGATCTATTGCGACAACGCACTGCACTGAGACCGAGCCATCAAATACCAGTTTCTCGAGATCTGTACGAACAGTAATGTCGTAGTGCAATGGCTTTACATCGAGAGGCAGCCGGTGCTCATCGGCGGAAACCTTTGAAGGTGCAGACGTCGCTGTAGGTGCCATGGACTCGAATGTGCAATAAGATCTATGAAGATTAAGAGTAGACAACGAAGATGAGAGAGGGGTTGATTGATGTTGTCTGTTCGTCTGGGCTATTTGAGTGAAGATCGCGTTGTGATTGTCCACGCGTACCGCCGCTCTGCTTGGGAGAGCCCTATTCGGAAGAGGTCCGAGTCCATACTGTCTACACACAGGAATTGTGTGAAAACAATTCTTCCCTGTAGCTACCCATGCGCTCTGTAAATAATTGGATGAAGGCTTCACAAGTTTGTGCGCGAGCGTGCATCGGCGCAGAGAAGCAGAGAGGAAGGACATTCAGAGGGAAGCATGAGAACATTTTTTTCTCGCTGGTGAAAACTTGAACGCGTGAACTTGAAAGCACTGGCACTGGCACGCGGCTAACCGAGCCAAACACTCAACCTCAAACCTGCAATCCCATCCTTATGCTCAAATACTATCAACACACGCCGCAGCGATAGCGTTATCATTAGCACGGGGTTAATTACATTTGTATCAAGGGAGCTTCGAGAGGCTACAGAGTAACATGTGAGTACATACAGTCTTTTGTTTCAGAAACACTAGGTCAAGTCCGGTATAAAAGCGACGGAAAGAATTCTTGCGCGAGGAAGCCCTGCGAGAGAGTCCACAGTCGTCTAATCTGCTACGAAGGTTACATCGGCCGAGAGCTCGAACGGAGATGATCATCCAGTCTAATGTTTGAAGAGAGAGGGCAAGCCTGCTGCAAAGAGAGATTGAGGCAGATTCTTAGAACTAGTCTTCCTATCGTGAGCCTTGATACTTCGCTGCACAAAAGTACAGATTTCTTGGTTAACATTTTCGACTGCTTCATATGAATTGACGAGCTTGCGGCTTGCGTTCGCGTATTCAGTCTCCAGAGAAATGAGGTCGTTATAATGGCCGATACTGCTGAGGCTCAGTGCGGGGCATTGTTTACGATGACAGGGAAGACAAACCTTTCAGCACGCATGTCCTGAAGGTCGGACATAGCTTCATGCAATAGTTTATCCCTTGCAATGCGAATGTCGCTTCGAACTGCTCGAGACTTGTTAGCAATATTGGATATAATTGCCTAGTGAAAGGAGGTCAGTGATATCCAAAAGTCAGCTTCGGTTACAAACGTCTTGGATGGAATTGATGACCTGAAGAGAATGGTAAGTAAATACTTTATTCAGAGCAAGTGGAACAGAGAATACACTGATAATTTCGCTCATGCCAGGCTCCTTGTTCTTGGTTCCGTCAAACTCCTTTCGCACCGGGGCGATTTCACGACCGATGCGACTGCCCATGAGGTCCATTTTCTTACGGGCAGAGTCTCCATCTAGTCAAGAAATCAGAAAAAAACAAACAAGATGCCTACTCTGAGCTTTTGCTTACGATAACGTTCCCCTTTGGCTCGTTCGACCAGACCTTCGAAAGACGCTGATTTATACCGGGGCTTCTCATCAAACTTGACTTTCGCCTTTGCCGTCTCCGTGTTTTTTGACTCTGCGACGCCCACAGACAGTGAGGCACCGGAGTACCCATGAGTTGGAGTTTCTAGGTTAGTGACTAGCGATCGATCCTTTCCTTCCAACTTCTTAGTAGACAGCGGGACCTTTCTAATATCGCCATTACTTGCCACCATATCCTCGGTCAGATCAATAACTCTCGGTTTAGTCTGTTTGGTCGTCTTCGTTGTTTTCATCACCGTCGGCGAGCTTCCAATCACTATTGGTAGTTCTACTACATCGTCAGATACCGGAGTCAGAGGCCTGGGTTTGTCCAGTATATCCGCAACGGCCGGGAAGTCCTCCAAGACAGGTTTGTCTGTCGTAGCAGCGTCTTCGGAGGTCTCACGATCGTTTTCGAGAATTTCATCACCGGTTGCGTCCTCGGCAATTCCTTCTGGTTGGATAATGACAGGGTCGGGATGAGCCATTGTCATTGTTACGCCCCTCAGAAGTACATCCCCTAGCGAGGGGAGTGTGCTATCTTTTTGCTCTGCGGCCATTGATTGTGGTTTAATCACATTCTCGTTCTCGTTTTCGACAATGTCTTCTAGAGCTGTCCCAGTGCCTTTGGATTGCTTATTACCCATCCGGTGTTCATCTAAGGAGGTCTTTCGCCGAGGCTTTAAAGACATGTTAATATAACGTGCTTCAGTGTGAATTGCAAGCTTACCTCTAAAGGGATATTTCTGTCTTTCTCTCGCAAAGGCCCCCGTTTGCTAGTAGCTTCTTTCTGCCTAGCCACTTCTTTCACATCTGCTTGTGTCTTAAAGTGCGAGTTTTCAGCCAGGACACTGACACAGAAGTAACCTAAACGCAGCACATACCTTCAAATCTGTCTTAACTATCTTGACTGGTGGCTTATCCGCATTTTTGATACCTACTTTCTTGGACGCTAGTTTGAAGGTCGTGGGCGAAGACGGATGGAATGCGATGCGTGCGTCACTGGAAGGGATTTGCTCCCAGTCGATATCCTTTGTATTGTCCTGGGTTACTCTTCCCTGGGCTCTGTATTTCGAGGAAAGCCGTCCGGAATCACTGCCGACCTTCTCTGGGACCACAGAGTATGGTTTCTTTCTCTTCGGGGAAGGTGGGCATTCAATTGGGAGAGTATCTTCGGCAGGCCGTTTCTTCGGGTTTGTCTTCAATTGCTTGGCAGCTCTCCCTCCATATTTGCTCTTCATCTTTGAAACTCTTGAGAGTGGCGACGAGTGGGGAGCGGGCTCAAAGGCTGCGGGCTCTGCTGTCTTCTTACTGACGATCAAGGGAGGCTTGACATCGTCATGGTCTGTGTTTTTCTTTCCTGTGACTGCGATCGGAGGTTGCTTGCCCGAGCGATGAGAAGTCACTTTTCTGGTATCTTTGTTTCTGCCTGTGCTTGGTGTGCCAATAACAATGTTATCCTGCGATGGTCTTTCGTCGGTTTTAATTTCTTGAGCGGGTTTGTCTTCAGTCAAAGCGTTATTGTTGTCTTCAGGAGTCTCCTGTGCTGCTGAGGTGTCTTCCAAATTTCCAAGGACCTTCTTCGCTACCTTATTGGCTGCCCGTGGCTTACCATATGGCCGGACCTTTGTATCTTTGCCTGACGAAGCTCCCTGCGTTTTCCTCGTGGATGATGAAGTCGTTGCTGAGGAACGCATGGCACGCGTGGCCTTCTTGATTTCCGTCTCTGTCTCACTAATTTCTTGCTCTTCGTCGGAAACAATGCGCCGATGTGCTACTTTTCTGAGGACTTCGCGTTTCTTCTGCGGAGTTGCCTCGATACTCAATTCCTCGTTAGTATTCTAACAGCAAAAACGTTATCAAGCTTTGCCCATCTCATTCAAAGATCGCACTCACGGCGTTGTCAACGGCTTGCGTCACTTTATCTGTTGTGCCTTGCTCTAACTCCTCAATATTTGACAGTGTGTCATTTCCATCGCCGAAGACAGAGATGCGGAGTTGTCTAGAAGGAAGACGTCTCCCGAGACTTCCCTTTTCTTTATCTCTGAAGTCCTTTCCTAGAAAGTCCGTTAGCTAAGTTCACTCTTGAAGTTAGAGATGTTATCAAATGCCGACTTGCCATGCGATGTCTTCCAGCCCACACTCAAATCAGTCTCAAGCGCATTCTCTGCCCGAACAGCAGGTTCATTAGTTTCTTCTATAGCATGGGTAACGGAGGCGCGACCGATCTTTGTAGAGCTTCCGAGTCCTTGCTTAATCGGTTCGCTTTGTTCGTTCTTGTCTGGTGACATTGACTTATCGAAAGCCGAGTCGTAAACTTCGTACTTAATCAGTGACAATAATCTATCTTCTCACTCCCGCATGAGCTTACAACTTTCAACTTCTTTGATCTATATGACAAGCAATGAGAAAACTGTTATAGCATGAGCTTAGAGAGCAAAAACTGACCTTATCGAATGCTGGTGGTTCAGATTCCCATTCTTTTCCATCCGCCCGGAATTCTAGAAGAGCACTTGACTCTGTTACGGAAACACGAGACTTCCTCGCTGGCGTTGCCTTTCCCGCAGAGCCGCTTATACAGTGTCCCTGCGTAGTAGAGTCAGTATTTGGGATTCAACTGCAACCAACATGTATTTAACTAACCAGTTTCCTGTGGCGCAGTGCTTGAATGAATCGTTCACGTTCGCTTTCCCGAATTTCGACCAGGAGTTCAAGAGACTTCGTTCCTGATGAAGGTTGCACAATCGGCTGGTCTGCTAATTTGGGAACGATGTTTAAGGTCGCAGTTATAAGAACTGATCCCCCTGCTGACATTCTCAGTGGCAAGAAAAGGAGAGGGCAAAGGCAGCATCGTACCCTTTACAGCCATGCTTATGCGCTGAACCGTTGAAAAGTAGATTAGGAGTGATTCGTAAAGTCCATCCTAAATGCTCGTCAGATCACTCGATTCTCTGAATGTTACAGATATGTGGACTACCTCTTGCTCGACATTTACAAAGAAAGCTGACCTGTCGATACAGAATCTATCGGATACATTGGGCTGGGGATACGTGTTTCCACAGACCACAACGTCCTGAACGTCGAATGGTTGGGGGCTACTCGAGAACAAGTAAGGTAAGATGTATAGATGAAATGCTCGCACTCACAAAGATATATCGGCAGATGCAAAGATATCGAAGAGCTTCGTGGCTGTTTCTTCCCAGTCCTTCACTGATGCATGAGCTAGGACTTTCTGAATTGACTTTGACACGTTTGGCGTGGAAAAGGCTTTTCCAAAGACCTCTTGCACAAATTGCGTGTGCTTGGCTTTCGCGGTAGAAGACGAAGGGAGCAAACGAGCGAACAGGTTCAACAGGGCTTCCAAAACAACGTAGTCTGTGCTCATAATTCAGGACCAATGAACTTCATTTATGCGCATATAGTCTGGCGCACCTTTAGTTTGACTGATCGCGGTCCCAAGCCTCATTCTGAAATCCGGAATGGATCAGCTCAATTCGAGAAGCCGCATGTAAGAGAGATACTCGCCCTCCTAAAGTTTTCAGAGTGCGCAGTTTGGCTTGATTCGCGGGATGCGAAGCAGATGAGTCTGATAACAGCATGAATGCCTGAAAGTAATTCAATATAGTGCTTATATGCGCATTGACAATGGGTTTACCGTGCTCTTCAGTGTAGCATCTACTTTATTGGAACTGATCGTCCTTTCATCAAAGAAAAAGCTACATAGTGGTGTGTACAGAGCACTTGAAATGGCTGCCTTTCCTGTCTCTGACGGACGATCAACGTAAACTTTGCTTTATGATTAGGTATTTTCAACTTACCTGTCGCATCAGTCTCGAGATAATCCTAAGAAAATATCATAGAATCGTCAAATTGAAAGCTCGATTGGCGTTCGCAGCTATAGAACGCACGATCACGCCTGAAAGGAGAGAATATGCGGCCTTCTCCCATCCCTCTTGAACTTCTTTGTCCAATAGGGAGTTTTCATCAAGACGAGGTCGAAGTTTGTCCGTCAACACCTCAAGAATGGCCGCGGCAGTCTTCAACGCCGTTTCGGTATAGCTAGTGTACAGTGGAATGAAAGGCGCCCGAAGGAGAGATGCAAGTTTATAAAACGCCTTATTGGACGGTCGAGAGGAGTTCTGCAGATGTATTAGTAAGATGGTGGTACTCTTCAGAGTCAATCTTCGGGAGCCATAGAATCCAGTGAATGAACAACGAACTATAGAACGCATACCAGTAGGACTGTTGCTGAAGAGATATTCTCTATGTTCTCTAAATGAGCTTTCTTAGTCTTCCCTTTCGCTGCAGACATCCGTAGGGCTTGCACCACGGCTTGAATTTGCTCATTCATCATCATCTAACCCAGTCAAGAACGAGGACCGAGGTGCACAGCGGCAAAGGAAAGAAACCCTGACTATCGAGGGTCTACTAGGGAGGCAAATGTGATTCAAGAGTGAACGAGATGGAAGTATCAGTTATTGTGCACACAGTATTTGGGTATGCACGCCAGTCGCCAGTCGATATCGCGTCCAAGTTTACGGCGGAGGGGGTTGATGTGGGTTAAGAGGAAGAGGAAGTTCCATCCCTATTAGCATTATTATGTACAACTTGAAGCTGAGCTTGTGATGTGACATAACGCGATTCAAATTCAAGGTACAAGCAACTGTAAATAACGCGTCGCGTCGCGTTCAAACTGTTCTACAGTTCACAGTTGCGCAGTCCGAGTGATGAAATACACAATCTCATATTTATTATTCATTACATACACTATTCAAGTTACAAAGACTAACAATGGCGGCTATACTATGCAAAACGGTATCCGGAGAAAAACACAAGCGGGGAAGAAGATTAACACATAAGGACAGAACATCGGCGATAGCTAATTGTGATGGTCGTTGAGACAGTAGAGTATAGTGCACGGGAAACGAATGATTATAATACGGCTATTATAGTAATGAGTCTAAAGGACGCGGGCGCAGGGCGTCATTTCCGAAGTGTTGGTGAATCGGTGTGTTCTTGAATTGACAGACTCAAATGGAAAGGCCAGAGCAGCAGGATGTGAAGTACCAAAAGGGCTTGCGAGAGCAGCTGATCCATCATCTTCTCCCATAACCTCGGTTCTTTTGGGATATGACAGCCAAGATCCACTGCGAGGAGGGATTCCAGGGCGAGCTGGATATCTATTGGATTCTGGAGATGATCTCGACTCGATCGAAATATCCATATTCTCGTCACCGTCAGGAGAGGAGGGAGAATTAGTCGCTGTATACGACAATGACGGAAGAACGCCTTCTGTCGGGGTTGGCGCCCATCGTCCTGGCTTGTTGCGACGCATATCAATCATGCGTGGAGCTTCTGGGAGAATCGGAGGTCCCTTCGAACATTGTTCAAGTGGTGTAACCGGGTTCGAATTGATTAGGGGATGGGCTAGAGCAAACGACGTTAAGAGTGAAGGGGTGATGGTCGCTGACACAGATCCAGGGGTGAAGGAGTCTTTTGCGCTGCGGGCGTTTGGCAGAGGTGATTTATTGACTGACGGAGAGGGTATTTCAACATGGAGACTGAGCATCGGTCGATTATTGGCCTGCCGACGTCTCGTCATAGAAGGCGTATCACTAATGTAAGAAGTGGGGGAGCAAATTTGCTCATGTGGTGATTGGTTCCTAACGCAAGGTATCGGCGATCCTCGAAGTTGTGATAGATAATTCGGTAGACACTTTTCGCAAGAAAGAACCCGAATAGGTGGATGAATCATTTCATTCGTAGGGATAGTTGATATGTGTGAGCTGTTATATGACCCTAGAGCATGTTGTTAACATTATGTTGGAATTAAAGACAATTTTTATCTACCCGGGCCGCTTGCTTGAGAGAGTCTACTCGTCAGCCTACGTTCAATGCATTCAATCGGTTGCGATCGACCAGTTTTTCTATTGATATAGTCTTGGATGATTTTAATATGCCCCTCATCATCGTGGCCTTCTGAGAGAACTGTGCGCCAGGTCGAACTCAGAGGTATCGTCTCTAGAGCTAGGTTATGGCGTGAGTATGTTTAGGGTGGCATACGTGGGCAGTGGAAAAATACCTTCAAGAAATGCAGTGTGGACATCTTCGGACCAGATATCCTCATCACGCTCTGTAGTACCGCGCGTTTTCTTCGTGAAATGTGAATGTCCTGGTATTGGTGCTGTAGACTGTCTCTTCAGTGAAGGCCGCGGGTTCGCGCCAGCTTCTTCATTGTATACACTCGTTGCCTGCAGGGGGCTGGGGGATATCAAGCGAGTCTCAGGGGTGCCGTAGCTCAGGCAGTTATGCTTGAAGGGAGGTAACATGGGTAACGCGATGTAGCGCAGAGAGGTGGAAAGGAAAGGTCGTGAGCGCGCGAGAACGAAACTCTCTGAGGTAGTATTATTGGGCCTGTACGTGGGATCTTTCTGCCTCAAGAAGGACCATCATGTGTACCAATGTAGGCGTTCATGGACGCACATTGAAGCCGCCAGCCAAAGTGACGTCACGCGTACACTTTATCACGTGACTCAGGCACCTCAGGCTCATAAACGCGTACCTATTTTTGGAGCTTGTTTTATGGGAAGGGGAATACAGTGCTGCGATACTCACTCAAGTCTCTGACCCTGCTCCTTATAGTCGTTGAGATATCGATATACTATAGTAGCTAAGCCGGCCATCATGTATAGCACTGAAGTTGATTAATTTGATTTCGAATTCATTCGATGATACATAGAGACGTTGAAGTAGTGACCGGTGAGCAAATTGAAGCTACATCATACGTATGGCGATCAAGCACATAAATATTAATATGTATGCTGCTAGGGAATAGATTTACTGAAATGCATCTTTACAATTGGGTACGTTGATTGACTGTAACGAGTTTCTGCGGAATTTTTCACAGTCTCGACGCACAGGTCTAGGCATGTGATGGTCAAGATAGAGTTGCCAAACTTATAACTTGAACGTGAAAAGGTGGCGTAGTACACAATTTGAACCTCGCGGGGTAACTTCATGTCGAACCCGTCAGACGCGTGTTGACGTGTTGTTGTTGTGGTGGTATTCGTCACGTGAGATTTCCATTCCAAGCACGACGCGCGAAGATGCGACCTTGCTTTACCTCTTGACTTCCAACCACCACCTTCACCAGGCTTCCGACTGCCTTCGTTCCCTGTCCCCTCAAATATTTCCTCTTTCAGTGGGATCTTCTAGGACTCCGAACGTACTTTCAAATAGGACAGCAACAGCGATGTCAGCCACCAAGAAGTCCAGCAAGTCTGCAGCGGCAAAGAAGGCGGCTGCTCCTAACCACCCGCCTTGGGCTGATATGATCAAGGTAAATTAAATTTTGAAATAATCAATTCAAGAACTTGCAAATCCTACTCCTCGCCGATGCCTTCCTTCTGGACAATCCTTCATGCCACAAGTCATTCTGTGACCTCGCCTCGATCATTATCTGCGCCAGAAATTGACCCGTATCTGACTGAAAGCTTTGATGATTTCCGGTATAGGAATGTATCATTGATCACCCAGAAGAAGCACGAAGCGGTGTATCTCGCCCCCAAATCAAGAAGTTCGTATTCATCAAGTTCAACCTAATGAAAGCTTACAAGTGTGCAGGTTTGTGGAAACAAAATACAAAGTGGTTTTCGGTGCTGCTCAGACCTCTCAGCTGAACAAAGCTATCACGCATGGTGCTGAGAAGGGGATATTTGTTCTTCCTAAAGGTGATCTCTTAAGATGCGTATAGCCACAACCAGGTATTAAACTGCAGATAGGGCCCTCTGGGAAGGTGAAACTTCCACCGAAGCGCAGCGCCGAATCAATTGCAACGAAGGAGGTTGGTCATGTTTTAGACAAGTCATGAAACTCATCTAAAATGTCGGATAGAATAAGCCTGCTGCCAAACCTGCAGCAAAGCCTGCTAAACCTGTTAAAGCTCCTGCAAAGCCAGTGGCGAAACCAAAGGCGAAACCCGTGGCAGCTAGGAAGACTACTAAGACAGCAACTTCTAAAGCACCAACGACAAAATCGACACCAGTGAAGAAGCCGACTACCGTCAAGTCTGCAAGCAAGTCTGCCACTTCAGTAAAGAAGGCACCCGCTAAACCACCAGCGAAAAAGGCACCTACTAAAAAAGTAGTAGCTGCTAAGAAGGTACCCGCTAAGAAGGTAATTGACATCATATTTTCCTTTCCGTACGGCCACTTATCGAAGGTCAGGCTGCTACTACTGGACGTTCAGCTGCAAAGGCAAAGACTGCTGCGGCCAAGCCTAAGGCTTCCGCAAGGAAGCCAGTGAAGACAGCTAGCAAGAAGGTAATACCCTCCCTTTTGAATACATTGCCGAGTTTAACTAAAGTCGTTCATGTCTTTACAGAGCTCTACGAAGGCATAAGTTATAATAGCCATTCATCGTTTACATTTCTTTGTTGTTTTCTATCTGTGACTCTATGTATGTATTATGTCTGCTATGCTCGATCCCCTCCCCCTACTATGCGATGACCCTCATAAACATTCACTCATGCTCGTCTTATCCTTTTTGCGCGTGTAAGAGATATTTATGTGACGGGGAGAAATATAAGTTACGTTGCAGTCGTGATCTATCCGGGAGTGCGTGTTCAGTACATCGACTATTTGACATAATTTAGAACGTTTGACTGAGTCGTCGCGCCGATAAGGATCTCTACCGAAATCCAATTCTCCGTTAGGTTAGATATACCATAGCTATCAGAACCACTTGTTTTCCCTTGCGTGATATAACTAGCGGTTTGCATACTCTATTCAATGACTTAAGAGCTGATTTTAGTACGACGACTGTCTCACTGGCAGCGTATACTAGTAGGGAGGCGACGTGGTGGGAGCGCTTTTTGGTCACAGTCTTCTTCATTGTCTCTGGTTCCTTTAATTCGATAATCCGTCCAGTATTTTTATCGCATCCAGCCATGTAGTCATGTACTCATACTGTACTCACAGCATAAATCTTGCACTTTATGTTTTGACGACCAAATACCAGTGATGTGTCTCAAACCCCTCCGCCCAAACTTGCCTTATTGGGTTGCTTTCGCTCCTCTTGTGCCCATCATCCCCAATACCTCTACCTCTAGAAATAGCAAAGTCAGCTGTATATATTACACGGCATAACCACTCCTAAATAATGCATATGTCTTACAGAGCCGAAAGGAAGGTGAAATAGTGAACGCCTGGGAAGTGAGTTCCTTGTTGCTAAAACATCGTCCACGTCATCTACAAGACGTCGCACAACTAACGGGGGCTCATCATTTCCACATTCTTATGGCCAATAAGCTCTGGATTATCTTTATTACCTCTTGATTGTACTATTCCAGACCTCAAGCATTGCTAGAAATATTGGATATATCTCGTCAATGGATCGGTATTATTAGGCACCAAAGCTGACAAAGCAACTCGTGGATTCAGGACACCTTCCGAGACTTGCCTGAGCGGGTCATTGGAAAAGGATTGATGTACACAAAAAGTACGTTCTAAAACGCACTGTGGTATTGATCAGGTAGGCAGACTGTCTTGTATCCACCCCTTTGGCTTCCCGTTACTGAGAGGACAAGCTCGTCAATACTAGAAGCGCCAAGTCTGGTGATGGAGTGGGTAGAATTCCCGGGTACAAAGTGTAAATATTAGAGCAATAGAAGAACTAGTAATTAACCAGGAACCTAATATCTTAGTGTCCTTTTATCGTAGAGATCAACGTACTTGCTACGTTCTGTTAACAAGGGGGAACTGCGTTATATATAGCACCTTTTTCGAAGTCCTTTGTAGGCATAAAAAATAAATATGTTTCATCT
This sequence comes from Trichaptum abietinum, assembly GCA_910574555.1. Taxonomy (NCBI): domain Eukaryota; kingdom Fungi; phylum Basidiomycota; class Agaricomycetes; order Hymenochaetales; family Trichaptaceae; genus Trichaptum; species Trichaptum abietinum. The sequence continues at coordinate 1,571,001 of CAJTBE010000001.1, forward strand.
CGTTTCTGTGTAATAAATAGTACTGGATTGAGTATGTAGTCCTCTTTAAAATGATTGGATGAGTGCATGGAGACTGGGCAGTGTACGAAATACAATTCTTAATAGTAATAGACTTTCCCAACTGGTGTAGAGCGGCAACTTCTCGCGAGGGGGGATGTCTTCAGCTTGAAATTATTATTATTCAGAGGATACCCACGTACTTATTATGGTATCAGGAGAGTCTATAGCGATCTAGGTAGCATAAATGTCATTATCCACGTAGTTTCATAACTTCTCGTGCAGAAAGTCCTTTGGAATCAGGAATTACTCCTAAAAAGGAAACCACACTAAGGGTTCTGTTGGAAACTTCTCAAGTCAATAGCTTGAGAACCAAACAAGGACAAGCTTCAAGTTCAAGTTGGGCGTTCAGGCGTTGAACTTCATGTCGAATTTGACTCAATCCTTTATCTCTCCACATCTAATCTTGACTAATGTCGACTTCTTCACAACCTGGGAGGGCCAAAAAACGAGTTCGCGATAATACGGATCCTGACAATGTGCAAGTCCGCGCCCATGCACCTAAGAAGCCCAAAACCACACCGTCCGGCTCTGAAATGAAAGAAAAGGACGCAAATGATCCACTTGAAGGAAATACTGCTAGTCAAGGGAAGGAAAAGGATGTCATGTCTCCGAATGCTTCTGATTCCGTTCCTACAAAGTCGAATAAAAATGCTAGGGACAAAGCGCGTAAGGCGAAAGGAACTGCGATAGATGTAGCGTCAAGTACAGGGAATACACCACAGGCAAAACCATCGCACAAGATTAGAAAACTGGCACCACCACGACCATTTCCAACTGTCCCGACCTCCGTTTCCGCTACGGGTCCCAAGTCTCAGCACAAGGAAGGGAAAAATCGAATATGCATCACGCGGAGGACAGCTTTGGGGGCCTATTTAAGACGTTGTAAAGAACTTATCATGAAGGACGGGTGAGTGCTTATTGAGAAAATTACATGACGGGGCTGATATACATCGGAACTATCTCTTGTAGATTTAGAGAACTTCATCTGTATGCCCTTGGGGCTGCAATTCCCCATTTAGCTCGTTTAGCAGTTTCGCTGCCTACCGTCCTCCCGTTCGCGTCGGATGAGATCCACAGCGAGGTGAAAACTGGAACGGCGGAGTTGCACGACGAGTTAATACCAGACGACGAGGACGAAGACATTTCGATGCGTACTCGAGGGAAGTCCACAATGAGTGTCGTTGTACTCATAAGAGATGGGGACCACAAATTGCAGTCAGCCGTCACGAAAATGGAACACTCTAAATCATTGGACAAGCGGAAAAAGAAACGTGCGGGAAAGGTAGCGGCCAATGTCGCTTCATCGGACATGGAAGAGATTGTATTTGAAGAAGGCGACCAGGAGAGCGACACGAATATATAATCCTCCAACAAGCTACTATATACCCTTACAGAACGAAGATACCGCTTCAGTAGTTCATATTGAAACACCTTCCGGTGCCTCAGGACGATCTTGCTTCAAGACGTGGACTGTGTCCTTAAGTTGAGTCTTTCTCCGTACAATCGCTGATTGTGGGTTCTCGGGGTTTTCAAGAAATGCAATAAGAATGTCTAATGATTGAACGAAGCCCTAAATTAATCCATCAAGAAAGCTTGTTGAGGGTTTCTGTAAGGGAGCCGAGGTTGAAATAGTCGGAGCGGTTTTGAGACTAGAAGCTGGGAGATAATCTGCAACAATAGAGTCAAAGTCGTATGGATGAGCAGGGGCTTATTGAGAGAGACGCTAATGAGCTATGGCTTGCGAAGATAAGAAAGGAACCCGGGACATACGAGGAATAGATCTCGCCCGCAACGACTTTTGCAATAAGGACGAAGCGATGTAGCGGCGGATTGCAGGGCCGTCGAGAGGCTACATAGTGTGCTTAGGCTTGAATCCATGCAGCACAAGCAATCTACATACCTTAGGCTCCTCTGCTTTCTTAGGTGAAGGTAACTCCGGCTTCGTCTCTTTGTAAGTTCCCAATGGTGTTGACGCCTTCCCCAAGAAAGAAAGTACATCTCCCTTCGTTAACATGCCTCTCACACCAGTCCCCTTGATTTTATCTGCATCATCAATGCCATTCTCGATCAACAAACGAGAAACCGAAGGGAAAAGCGGGTGCGAGTGGTGAATCTGGATGTCATGAGTGGGCTGAGGTGAGGATGACTGAATAGGTTGCGTTGACTGGCTCTGCTCTTCTTTCTTTGGTACGCTGAATTCAGGGGCTGATGAAGTCTCTTCCTTTGGTGCTTCCAGTTTGGACAGATCATCTCCTTCCTCCGCAAGCAAAGCAATAACTTTACCTACAGGAATGTTCTTGGACCCATCTCGCATCTAAGTAACCAATGTTAAAGTCATTCTATATGTGATTACAGATTCTTACAATGATCTTTCCCATAACCCCGTCCTCTGGCGCCTCCACGTCAATGGTGGCCTTGTCGGTTTCCTTCGGAGGTTATTCAAAGTCAGTGGGGGTAAAGACTGAACGTGCAATAGACATACCACTTCTAAGAGAACATCCCCAGCAGAGAAAGATTCCCCTTCCTTCTTCTTCCATTGTACGATGCCCCCTTCCGTCATTGTAGGTGACATAGCTGGCATTGCAAGGTTCGTGACTTCGTGTCTAACATGCGATGCGTGTAAACCTGGGGGCAGGAGTTAGAACGTGTAAGCAGGTCGGAAAGATAACATACAGCGTCGATGTAGACGAGAGCGAAATGAATGCCTCAATGGCAAGCCGGTGAAGCTCGACGACGCCTTGCAGACACGCTGCATGTTGGTGACTGGCAAGAAGGACAAGGGATAATAGCCTCAAACTACTAGTACTAGTATATGTATTTCCTCTTACTATAGTAAAGTCCTTTGGGGATGCTTTTTTCCCCACGGTTAGACTAATTGAAACCCCGATACATCGAATGTCTTCCAAGACTACCTATTTGCATCTCATTCAATTTCATTTTGGAAGAGGACGCGCCAGTCGTGCCATCCCTATCAGACTTGCCTCCCACCTTTTCTCTCGTTCCACGCGTTTAACGACACTTTCTTCAAGCTGAATAGGGAAAGCTAAATACTTCCTGTCTCTGGTTGTCGAACTTCGGCTGTCCGGAAACGTTGAATTGCTTCCAATTACGGGTCAGCATGTGCTGAGCAGCCGTCAAGACTCAGACATACAGCATTTTTCAACAACATCGTGTCGGAGGGCCCAGGGTGATTAAAGGACTTTCAGAAAGTAATGAGTGGGATTCATGCATGGGCTCGAGATAAAAGCTTGAGGTTCTTCTATCGTTTCGGAATGTGAGCATCATTGTCAAATGACATATTGATTGCAATGTTAATACGTACACTTAGTCACTGCGCTACTCACCAGATCCGCCTTATTATCATCTCAGGACTAGTCATCACATCTCTCTTTTATCCTGCTCTTGGAATCTATTCAAACTCGATATCACCATCCCTTCCAAATTTCTCCTCACAAATCCTCACCAGCTTTTTTGCTTCAAATGCCCATTCACTCACGTTCTCTGGGGATGATCTTGTTAACGTCTGGTCTGACCATGCGGCCCTACGCACCACAGAGGATTCAGTGGCAAGAGCGAGATGTGGGATGGAGAAGACTGTCCGGGTAGAGAGGGTGCTAATCTCAAGCAATACATTGGACTTCGATTCTGGTGTCATAAGCCGCCAAATACTAACATCTGTCTCGGAGCTGGAGAAAAGAATAGAATCTCGCATCAGAGGAGACAACCTCGACTGTTTAGCTTCTGCGGTTGGCGGCTGTATTCACATTAGCCCCTTGGACCTCTGGGGCCATGACGAACAGGCGTTGTTGTCGGATAACGATATTCTTACGACCGTAAACTCCGGCAGAGAAGTGACGGTCGAAGGACTGCAGGTGAAACCATCTATGCTTTTCGCCGGTCGGGAGTCAGCAGATACCCACGGCTCTTCCATAGACTTTGCCGCCTTCCTTGCTCTCACCTACTTTTTCAACGAAGAAGACTGCAATGGTTCCGCCGGCCACAACGCATGGATGAAAGCGCTGCAAGGGGCTTCTGCTGGTATCGACGTGTCTACTAGCTCACAGGAGCCTTTGTTCTCAACGCTAGAGGTGTGTAATTCTAACAAACTGCTAGCCATATATTTCTCCTCACGAAGCATCTAGTTCAATGTGGAAATGAAGACACCTCAGCGTATTTCCTTGATCACTGTAACTTTGTACTTATCGTACATTATTTTCTTCGTCTATTTTTCTGGCTCTATGAGACGCATGGATACGGTGCACTCACGCATCGGCCTATGCTTCACCGGGTTAGTGGAGATTCTTGTCAGTACAATCACGAGCCTAAGTGTCTGTGCCATTGGGGGTCTACGAATAACTCTTGTTCCATGGTAAGCTGTGACGTTGTGTACTCATTATGTTACTCATTGCGAATTAGGGGTATCTTCCCGATCGTGATTGTGTTTGTTGGCGCAGAGAACATGTTCCGATTGGTAGGGTGACTTCATCTTGCATGAATTTCGGGTGATTCCTAACACTCTTTTATAGGTCGACGAAGTAGTTAAAACCAAGATTTCACTGCCTGTCAAAGAGAGGATTGGTATTGGGCTCAGTCGGGCCGGAACCTCAAATACGATGAAAGTTGTTACCTACAACTCTATCCTTGGAGTTATCGCTTTCTTCGCGCAGGGAGCGATACGCCAATTTTGCGTATTTGCAATAGTTGTGCTAGTTGCACATTGGTTCCTTATCCATACGTTCTTCGTGGCTGTCCTTTCGATAGACATTCAAAGATTAGAGGTGACGGGATTCTATACCGGCGAATCGTATCTGTTCTGACACATCATTTTAGCTTGGGGACTTGTTGCGCCAAGATGTTGCCATCGGTTCTTCTGGAAATAGGGCAAACGGCACTTCAGATATTTCAGGCCCGGATTCGAAGAGTAGTCAGTTAGCGAAGACTATGGGTAATTTACAGCAAATAGCCAATGGACGAGTTGCAAGAAACGTTAGCCTTCTGCTTGTAAGTTGATTCTATCTATCTTGAAGTAGTTCATGGTTTATAACTGGTCCAAGCTCTTGGTTATTACGGCAACCCTCTATTACTCAACACTCCCGTCGCCATCACGGCAGAAGGACGAGCCAGTATCTCGTGCGTCTATCCAACGGTCGAAGGCAGAGCAAGCAATGTTTGAATCACATTCGGACGCTCACCAAATTTGGCGCGTATTCAATCCAGAGAATGATCCACTTGTACACCTTCGGATAGAACACCCGACATTGATGACCCTCGACCTCAAGCATGACAATATTACCAATGCGAAGTGGCGTAACAGTAATAGACCTCGTTTGTCTTCACGAACCTTCCGGTTCGTCTCATGGATCGCCAAAGTCCTTATCCTGCCAATTGGTGTAACGTTGACGGCCCTATACGGACTGCTTCTATACCTACTCAAAGGGACTGATCGATTAGAAATGCGTCGGGAGCATGGAGAACAAATTGATTCAGAATGTAGTCCTATAAATGGCCATGCAATATTCAAGACACTCCCCCTAGTTTTCAGGACAGATGTGGCACATCTTGCATCCAGTGCCGATGGCTCCATGATAGCATGTATCAGCTTAGAAGGAGAGCTCTACGTTTGGTTGGCAGCATCTCGACTCTTCACAAGGCTCAACACTCGAGAACTTACTCTACGATGTTCTTCGACGTCTTCGGTGTCCTGTCCGATCAGCACTCTGGCGGTCGATGAACACGGTACTACGTGCGTTGTAGGGACTACTGGGGGCGTTATCGGCGTTTGGTATCTTCAGAATGGAGCTCCTCGTCTTTTGCCCCCACTATATCTTCGCGAGTGCACTCACCCCGTAACACAGCTAGTCGTTCATCGGTCGCAAGGAACACTGTCCAGCGAATCAGAAATGAGCGATGCTTCTGAACGGATTTCAGGAGGTCCCATTTGTATTTTCTCTGCATACGAGAACAACCGGATTGTCAGATGGGTCGACAGTGTTCCTACAGATTGCGAATCGTCTTGCACGGACGTAGTCAAAGCTCAGCTGGTTCTGGTCCATGAGACTGCTTATCCTTTGTGCCTGTTTCTGACAGCGGGTGGCGCATTGGAAATCCTGGATATCTTTTGTTCACTACTTCATAGAGGCTCAATTCTACTGCATGCAGGCAACACGCAGGATGTCGTGATCGATGCTCATGTTTCCTCGATGAAAGTGGAGAACATCGAACATGCCCTTGTCGCCGCAGTGACCTGCTCTGGCATGATAACGATATGGGATTGCAATACTGGCGAGCTAATACATTCACTAGAAGACGGTTATGGACCTGTCAATAACATTCAGATCATACCCATGACACCGAAGGCGTGCACCCAATGTGGGGAAGAGCCGCTCTGTACTTTCACTCTCGTGCATTCCGTCGGTCATGTCGTATCAGTAGATCGTGGCATACTCGCTCGACGGTGTTCATGTCCGATGACGCAGCCTATGACTTCCAAGGTTAACTCAGTCAAGGATACTCCAATGGGTAGAAGATCGAGAAGCGGGAGCTTTGTGTCATCGTCTGGGATGGATCCCTCTTCCAGGACTCGTAGCCGCCATGCGTCGGTATCATATGATTCCCCGTCATCTGATGTCAGCGCCTTTCCTATCTCTGGGCACGGCGTGCACTCTCGTCGCGGGTCCGAACGGGACCTGAGGCGCGCGAGTGAGAGGCTTGAAAAGCTGGGCTCGCAACTGGTCGATGAGAACGGCGATACGGATGAAAAACGAGGGCTTAGCGTTCCTAAGGGATCGCGAAGGTCATCGTCGGCGTCCGAAACCACCCCACAGTTGATCTGGCGTAACTTCAGATTAGTGAGGCTCCGAGAGACCACGTGCGAGCGCGGGGGTTGGGGGTTGCTGGGACACAAGATTCTTGGCTTGCGGAGAAAACCTCGTTCTCGCCAATCCCAAGGAAGAGAGCGAAATTCTCGACCTCAATCTTTATCTTCTGCCGTCCTCGACAGATGGGAAGCTTGGATTATGGACCCAGCGGCTGCCGAATCACCCATACAAGCCTCGTCTCTGTCTTCGTTCACACGTGTGGACGACCATGGTCTCTCTAGCAGTACTGATTCAGAAGGCAAGCATCTGTCTAGACTTGCTTTTACCAGGCTATTTCCATTGCTTGTCAAAGACTCTCTGGCCATCGCTGGCTTCGGAAACAGTATTGGAGTTCTTGACTTTAGTTCAATGTAATTTTTTGCTACATAAATTATCATGCTACATCTGCTATGAACTTTGTATTATATATATGATACATAAACTACATACTAGGGATATCAAAGTTAGTGATAATCAGTGATCATCATCGATGGAGAGACACTAAAGTGACAAGGTTAGCAACATTCGTTAGAAGAGGTATTGTCATTTCGCGTACTCTGAATTCAACAAAGTTTTCGACTAGAATTCCAGTCTTTGGACTTAGAGACGTCGTCAGGAACTGCAAGCCCATGACACCCTCCGCGTCAATACGCAACGACGTCTTATTCGATGTCTGCATGGCCTTCATGGTGCGCAAAACGTGAGATAATCTGTAGCTGTAAAATTGGACCGGTGGTCAAGCTTCCTCGATAAAACAGTAATAATACACATTACCTGAAGGACACGGTTTCTGCGCACTCAAAGGTCTCCAGGACCTCCTTGTCGTTTGGATAATCCATCTTCAAAGCGTCAGAATCACTGAACTTCACACATAAGCAATCTCGTACCTCCACTTCACCAAGAGCAGTTGGCACCCGAATGCGAAAATGAGGACGATTTATGCCCCTCGTTGTGGCGGACACATGGGGGTTTCCAATAAACGTTATTTTTTCACTAGAGGGATCTAGCTCTGAAAGCGCTTCACGAATCCAAGATGACTGAAATAAAACAAATGCATGTCATTGAAACATTCCGTTCAAGTCTAGTGTCCGGACCTTTAGAATGCACTTGAGAACTCTTTGCAGCTTCAGTTAGACGGAGTATGCCCTGAAAATAGTACATACATACAAATTGTGTGTGTCGATGGGAAGGTCGAACTGAGGCTCAGCCTCGTATGTAACCAGTTCACAGGTGGTTGTAGGCCCGTTGGCACTTTCCGCACTTCACAGAGGTCAACATGAGACTAGATTGCAACACCCACTGGCAATATACTCACAGAAGAAGCACAAGCGGATGGCCCTCACCCGCATAGGATATCCTCATTCCCGTCCCCTTTCCATCGGATCGAGGAAAGAAAGAGTCGATTCGACCATTCGTGCTAGACTGATTCCCTCTCTGATTTCCGCCGTTCTGACCAGCTGTTTGTGGACGTCCCTCATTATCCGAGCCTTCATTTGTTCTTTGCCATGATTGCCTAGGTGCTTTGGAGAAGCCTCCGTTCGGAGGTCCTGTGGCCGTCCCAAAGATATTCAGACATTCGAGCAGAGTGCTGAGCTGGAAGCTTATCATAGTACCGGCATCCGGATCATCTTCATCCTCTGGCTCAACGGGGTTGTACTCAAACTCTTCGAATAATTCCTTTCGAACGTACGCAGCGACTGAAGAGATTAGCTGAGAACGTATAATTTCTTAGTAGAGACATATTTCCACACTTCTCAATGTTCGTGCCTCCTCCGCATACGCGATTAGACCACTTTTAAGGAAGGTCAATGTAGCCCGCTGACTTGTGGGATGGAAGCAAACGCTGCGCAGAATACTTGAGAATGCTCGAATGTCGGGCATGGTCCCCCTAAAAACCTAAGCAATCGTTGGTTTACTAGCCCATGAAAAGCATTTTACATACTTCACCAGCTTGATCGTTGGCGTGAATATCTTCAGACAACATGTTTTCCGACATGATGAGCGTGAAGGAAGAAACGAGCCTGAGATCGCTGGCACGGCTGTAGATCTAAAGACACCGTGCGTGACAGTAGTAGTAGCGCGTCCTGACGCGTGACGTCACACTAGTTTTAATTATGAATTACGTAAACTATTGCCCACTGTGACCTCAAGTTCGGTTTCGCCTGGCATGCGTTTTGACCAATCGTAAGCGTACACTGGTGCCGCATCTCCCCTCTGCCATGAGTCCAACGCCTTCAGTGTCGCATCGCCCCAGTCGAATGTCGCATGCTCTGCTTCGTCCGACGGCCCATCGACAAAGACCGCAAGTCGTTCATTTGAAGGCTGGATGAAGCCTTGCTCGACTCCGTTGTGGATCAGGTCTCGTAGGGGAGAATAGAAGGAGAGGACATTCATGATAACGATGGCTAGCATCTAAAGTTTAGACAAGGTCGCATAGAGTGGCATGCTAGAACGTACGTTTGTTGTGGATTGCAAGCTGGGTCCAAGTGATGGCTTCTAGTACCTGATAATTGGCCTCAAATCAGCATCAAACTCTCTGCTTCACGTTCAGCTTGCGCACCTCTTCAAATGTCCCATATCCACCAGGGAGCACAGCGAATCCGCCAGACCGCGTAGCCATCTCGAGCTTACGCTCGTGCATAGAGTTCACGACAATCTATTTTGTATCGTCCAATCGTCAGCCGGTCTTTTCCTAGATAGTAGAACTTACAGTCTTAACCTACAATTCAGATCATGATATCAATTTCATTTTCTTGAATCTTATTAGAAGTAAAGAGACTTTTACCCTTCCATTACCGTGCGTATGAACAGCGAGCTCTCTCCCGTTTTCTATCTCAGTCGTTGTCTTCTCCTTCTCGCCTCCCGCTGCATACATTGCGTAGGGTATGATTCCCACAACCTCTCCACCTTCGTCCATGACAGTACCTGAGACGATACCCATGATACCCTTCGCTCCTCCGCCATACACGAGGGGGCGGTTGGCGCGTACTAGTGCCTTACCCAGCGCTAAAAGTATTGAAAATTGTCACCATAGCGCGTCGAAGGCACAGATACAGAATATAGACTCACAGATGGCCGCATTTTTAAATGCTTCTTGTTTGCCTAGGGAAGACGCACAGAAGACGGCGACTGCATTAGAATTTTGGCTGTGCGACATGTTGCAGAGCTATTTCGATAAAATGGCAAGTGTGGTGACCTGACAAAAGACGATTCCAGCAGTAACGAGTAGTGAAGAAAATGAGGTGTGGGCGTATTCGAGTAGACACTTTCCAGTTAGTGAAGATTTCTACGGAACATAACGACGTTATTTGTAGTCTGTTTCGGAGTCTCATCCGTGGACAAGGCAGTCCTCCTACTACACACTCGAGTCATTGTCGATACACAAATCCACGTTAGTGAGCGTCACTCTGCGCGTTCTTATTGACGTCAACCCGGAATCAATTACCAGAGGATCATCGTCGCTCTGTATGCATGCATTTGAACCAGACTGTGTGTGTGTGTGCATATAGATTGCGTTATTAATCGCGAAGAGAGTAAGAACGCAAAACAAAAGAATCCTGATAATTATTAACGTATGTAACATCTATTATGATACAGTTGCGAGATCATGTTCCTCCTGCAATACCTCGGCCTCGCGCTCAACAGCCTGCTGCTCTTCCGCTTGCACAGCCTCGAGTAGCTTCTCCTCAACCGGTCGTATGGACTCACCCTTCACGACCTTCTGGACCTCCGAGAGATCCAGGGTCTCGTACTCGAACAACGCGTCCGCAAGCTGTTTCGGCATTTCAAGATCATCGGTAAGAACGTTATATCTCTGGAGGGTTGTTTACGTACCCGATGTAGTTCGTCCTCCTTCGATTTTAAGATATGTTTAGCTCGCGCCTGGGATTGCTCTAAAAGTCTACAGATGATAGGTTAGAGACCATATGTACAGCTAACGAAAGGCAAATAGGGTAAAGCTTACCGCTGTATTTCCGTTTCAATCATTTCCCGTTTTTGTGGGCTGATCGTATTGTCATTTTCATGGTAGAACACCGGGCCAATTTTTTCTGAGTAGCCATATTGCTAATGCATGTTACAAGGCGTGAATCTTTGATTCTATAAACCGAGCAGATGGTGTGCCACGTACCCTAACCATTGCAGACGCCGTACTTGTGGCGTGACGAATGTCAGACGACGCGCCGCTAGTAACGTTTTCAGGACCGTAGACTTGCGATTATCCGGTTAGATTATCCAAGCGGCCAAGCAAGGTAAGGAAATGAGAACCTACTTAATTCCTCTGCAGCCCGGCCACCCATGGACACGTCCAGCGACGCGAGGTATTCCTTCTTTGAGATAGACACGCGGTCGTCCTCAGGAAGGAATTGAGTCTATGTATCACGCCCATGATCTCCGATCAGTCCTGGTCAAGCTGTGAAGTGAATAGTAGAAAAGGATACTCACCAAACCCAGAGCGTGTCCCCGAGTAACACACGTAACTTTGTGCAAAGGCATCGCACCTTCGGTGTATAGTGCTACAAGAGCATGGCCACCCTTTTTGGCTCGTCAGTGAGACGTGGAGATAGATTCCGAGAATAACGAGTGAACACGTACCTCATGATACGCGGTCATCTTCTTGACCTTCGGGTCGATGTAATGCGTCCTGCGCTCGGCGCCCATAATAATGCGATCCTTGGCCCATTCAAAGTGTTTTAGTGTCACTTCTTTCGCACCGTCCCTAGAGGCCTGGATAGCCGCTTGATTGACCATGTTCTGCAAATCAGCACCGGAGAAACCGGGTGTGCCGCGTGCGATGATCATAGGATCGACATCTAGAAGCGTATAATACTAAGCTGATTGTTATAATTGCGGACATATTATACGTACTTGGAGCAGTTGTCACATTCCGCATGTGGTGCAGAAGGATCTGGACGCGACCGCGTACGTCTGGTAAAGGAACAGCGATAATTCGATCGAAACGGCCAGGTCGCACAAGAGCTCTACACGGGCAATGTAAGCATATATTATTTCTGAACAAAAAGGGCTACGTACTGATCCAGAGACTCGGGAAAGTTAGTCGCAGCGATAACGACAACGCCCTCAGATTGCAAGAAACCATCCATTTCAACCAGCAACTGATTCAGCGTCTATTCGATAGTCATGTTCAGTCTTTCAAACTTCTTTTCCGTATAAGAATACCCGACAAAGACAAACCTGTTTGAGATGTTGTTGATCCCGATTGCTACGCTTCCCACCAATGGCGTCCAATTCATCAATGAAAATGATAGCAGGCTGCTTTTTTCTTGCGGTAGCGAAGAGCTCTCGGACGCGCTTGGCGCCTACTCCGACGAAAATTTCTTCGAACTCTGAGCCGGATGCAAAGAGGAAGGGCTAACCAGTAACCGAATTATTAAAGCCTTCGATATCAGCATATGAGATTGAAAAAGAACTCACCACACCCGCCTCACCCGCTACAGCTCTTGCCAGCATAGTTTTCCCCGTCCCTGGGCTTCCAGTCAATAGTATACCCTTAGGTAACCTCCCTCCGAGAGTCGTGAAGGTTGTGGGATCCTTGAGGAACTCAACGACTTCTTGCAACTCTTCCTTCGCCTCGTCCACACCATGCACATCGCTAAACTTGACGATCTTGCCTTGCATTGGCTCAAACTCTGCTGCGCGCGGACCTGTCTTGAGGAGGTTGGTGTTTTCGAGGAACAAGGAAAGAGCGACGAGAATCACTACAGTTTATCAATGGAATGGGATGAGTATGATGATGACAAGATTTACAAATTAAATTTGTTATAAAAACGATAGAATGATGCGACGTACTGAATCCAACGAGTGCAATCCAAGCTACAGATTTGATGACCTTCCTCCACATCTCCCCCCGAGCTGTGCGAAACAAAGTGAATCAAATTGGTGAAAAGATTATTCAAGTCAGAAAGAATGCGCACGTTCAGCAATAGTCACATAAATGGGATTGGCTGGACCGCCTCCGCCTGAGCCAGCCAGTGCTGACACCGACAAGGGTGCGTTTGCCTGCTTTGCTGTTCCAGGAAGGGACCGGTGAGGTATATTGAAGACAGGCCCGGTAGTGACGTTAGCGAGCACCCTTTGTGCAATTTCCTGACTTCGAGATAGCGGAGTAACGGGGACGTTTTCTGCTGTAGGCGCCGAAGAATTCAGCTCGGCACTTTGGTCATTGGAAGAAGGCGATGGTAGAGGATGGGCGCGAACAAGTTGCTCTCTTCGCTGGACTGCCGGGTTGACACTCGTACTGAGGTCAGCCTTTACGAGAGCCGAGAGGTACAGTTCAAAAGCTTCGTCTGAATGAAGGAGAGGCGACTCTGGATTCTGGAGGTATTTGTTTGTTTCTTCGGACGGAAAGAACACAGACCATGACACTCACGAACTCGCACATGCGCTCCCATCTACTCATGACGACTTTCCATCCTGCGGGCCTTTCAGACTGAATTAGAAGACGAAATAGGTTGATTTGAGCATCCATATTGTTGGGGTCGGCGTCTGCCTCTGCCTCTGCCTTGGTTATTTGCTGTATTGACCATAGTGATGGAACCGTTGATGATACCGACGCGAAGCGTGCTTGTATTAGCCGTGGTAGTAGAAAGAGACCAGGTTGGATTGCAACTCGAGGAGCTCTGCTATAACATGATTGCAAAGGAATTAGTCGAGGAGTTGCTACTGCGAAGGAGAAGAGAGAGCGTGATGAGCAGCGCAATAAGAAAGGGTTGTGTAGCGCAGGGCGGGCTGCTCTCAGGCCAAGGCCGAGCATGTGGTGAACAATGAGCGGGCAGCGGACGGACGACGAGCAGACCTCCTCACTGCAATGCCTTTGAAATGTAAGTAAGTAAGTACTACGCGGCTCCGTGGCTTGGTCGACTCAACGAAAGTCTTCGGCAAATGCCGCCACTGGCAGCCATAAGGATCGTCGTGTTTACGCAATTGCTGTATTATGCTCCGTGCTGCCATCTTCTCGAGCACAAGACGCGCTCGCCTCCTTTCACATCGTTCCCCCCTCTCTTTCTCTCCTACCTCCATCATCTCCCTACAGAACCGAAAAATGACCTCTGCACTCAACGTCGAGCGCTTTCTTGCTGATAAAAGCACCCCGTTCTGCAGTCTCGATGTTCGAAAGTCCTTTGAGCAGCTCAGGTAAGTGATCGGCGCGCATTCAGTCCACTATCGCGTTGATCAGTACCTCGCAGCTCGAAGGAGAAACTTTATGCGCACTATATCTCTCAGGCAAGCTGGGCTGGCGCTCGCATCATTCAGGGCCAGTGGACACCCCATGCAGCTTCGCTATACGATCTCCTCATCCTCACATTCAGCGAGGGTGGCAAGCTCGGAAAACTCGAAGACCTAAAGACTAAATCCGGCGTCAGCGACGAGGAGTGGGCGCAACTCCTACAATACACATCTCAGGTATTTCAATAATGATCGTGTCCGATCCATCTACTCACTGTCCCACAACATGTTAGGTCCTCAGTAACTTAGTCAACTATAAGTCATTTGGATTCACGAAGATTATCCCCCGGATCTCTCAAGAGAAGTTCGAGGATGTCGTGAAGGTCTCTGCTAATGCTAATGATGCTGTCCCCCTCTGGGAGAAGGTAGTGCTTTGTTCCGATACACCAGGCTAAAGCTAAAACAACCTTACTCCTTTAGCTAAAGGATCACATCTATTCCACCGAGCCGGAGTCAAGCCTTTCCGTCGGAAAGCGTAGCGAGGGTCATGTATCGAACTACTACCTCGGTGAGACGATTTCCGACGAGGAAGTCTCAGCTGTCCAAGCTGCTGCCGAGAAAGAGGGGGTCGACATCCTGAACACCCGGTACGGCGTTCTGCGGTGCCTATATGCGCTTATTTCTAACCTTACTCTTCTTACCAGGATCGAGAAAGTCGACGACAAGAACTTCATTCTGCTCGTTGCTTCCGCCGAGGCAAAGGAGGAGAAATTGGTCAGCGTGAAGAGGGGTGGCGAGGAACACTTCTCTCTGAAGGTGAAATATGGCGATTTCGCAGATGCTTTAAAGAAGGCTGCCGAAGCTCTTGAGCAGGTACGTATATAAATATCGCCTGACGATAATCGTAGAATTCTGATGCCCTTTCGAATTACAGGCTAAGAAGTATGCTGCTAACAAAAACCAGGAAGACATGCTGGACGGCTACATCAAATCGTAACAACTCTGAGCTACTATCCTCTTGTACAACCACCGTCTAACCATAATACCCTCATACAGTTTCTCCACCGGCTCTATCGAGGCACACAAAGAGGGATCTCGTGCATGGGTCAAGGACATCGGGCCCGTCGTTGAGTCGTACATCGGCTTCGTCGAGACTTACGTTGACCCGTACGGCGGGCGTGCCGAATGGGAGGGCTTCACGGCAATCGTGAACAAACAGCTGAGCGCGAAGTATGAAGTACTCGTGGACCGCGCACCGGAACTGATCAAGTGCTTGCCGTGGGGCAAGAGCTTTGAGGTGGATGTGTTCCGAAAGCCAGATTTCACAGCGTTGGAGGTCGTTAGTTTTGCGACCGGGGGTAAGTACCGGGAGTCAATCATATACAGAAGAAATTTACTAATGATATGACCTAGGCATTCCCGCTGGTATCAACGTAAGTGAAACACGGTAGCACATACGTATCGAACACATCTAACCTTCCCATCCCGATAATAACAGATTCCGGTACGTAGGCTGAGTTATGGTAGGTTAGACACTTCATTAACATCTCTTCAGAATTACTACGAAATCCGTGAACAACTCGGATTTAAGAACGTTTCACTAGCAGTAAGTCAATCTCCCCCCTCCATTTTCTTGACCCCTTTCAATTCTCGTTTCCTCAGAACATACTCGGTGCAAAATCACCAGGTTGGTATTTCAGTCAAATTCCAGTTTAATGAAGGAAACCACAGCTCCTCTTTATGCAGATGAGGAACTCACCTTCATCCACCCGGATGATGTTGCTCTCTATAACGAATGGGACTCTCGCGCCTTTGAATTGCAAGTGGCTAACCACGAGCTCCTCGGCCATGGGTCCGGCAAGCTTTTCCAAGAAGATGCAAAGGGAGAGAAGAACTTTGACTTGGAAAATGTAATCAACCCGTTGACTGAGAAGCCCGTGTACGTGTTACAAATTTTCTGTGCGCATAATGAATTGGTCGCTGATGTAGTGGGATAGCACTTCGTGGTACAAACCGGGGCAGACTCCTGACTCTGTCCTCGGCGAGGTCTCTTCGTCCATGGAGGAATGCCGTGCGGAGACAGCGGCACTTTTCTGTAGGCCAAATTCCCTATCTGCCCCTTTTCTTAATTAACACATACCCCCTGCTTTTTGCAGTGGTTAGCAACTCGGAGATCTTGAAGATCTTCAACGTGCGTCCAAACCACCCATCCTAGAGATTACGTGTAGCCCGGGACTAATTAATATAACAGTACACAACGGAGAAGGATGTAGAAGAGATCCAGTACATCACCTTCTTGCTTATGGCGCGTATGGGCCTTCGTGCGCTAGAATTTTACGACCCGAAGACTAAGAAACATGGACAAGCGCATATGCAAGCTCGGTCAGTGCTTCAAAGTGTCTTTCATCCCTCTTTCACTCCCAAATCTCACCTTTGCCCTTCTACATTCAGAATGGGAATCACACAATTCCTCATCAAATCCGGCATCGCTAAACTCGAGGAGGTGCGCAGCACAGACGGTGTGCTGGAGAACGTCTACATTCGGGTGGACAGGGATAAGGTCCTAAAGGAAGGACGTGATGCCGTCGGCAAGTTGCTCATCGACCTGCAAGTCCGCAAGAGCACGGCCGATGGTGCGGGTGCTCGGGAGTTTTACACCGATCTAACTACTCCGCTCGAGGGTTGGGATGGCGAGATTCGGGATTTGGTTTTGAAGAAGAAACAGGTTCGTACATATGCATGGAGTCTTATTCTTTACTAGTCTGATTGAACGTTCTTCTGTCTTCAGCCTCGGAAGCAATTTGTTCAGGTGCGCATCTCTAATCCATTGATGAGACTAACGTAGACTGACATTCCATTTATTGTAGCCAAACACGTTCGTTGAAAATGATGAGGTCACTATAAAGGAGTATCCTTTGACAGCAGAAGGTGTCATTGAGAGCTTTATCGAGAGAAAACTGTAGTTCCGAGGTTTCGAGAAACTCTTTATCTTACACCCGTTTTTGGTTGTTCAAAAAGTATCGGGATTGCATAGTTGTGAAAGGCCGGATGTATCTACAAAGCTGTGTATATGTATGCAAGTAATAGCGAAGTTACCGATGATATGTCATGTGTAAATAAATGTTGAGACGATATTAGAAGCTATAATAAGGTGGAGTTGAACAATAGATGAATGGCAAGTAAATAAATAAATACAATAAATTATTTGAGCGAAAACAATTGCATCCGAGGTCCATGGTCCGTGAACTGAAGTTTATGAGAATGTATGAATCAGATTGTCTCTCGTATTATCGCCACCACAGCCGTCGCACTGTTGCAAAAGGATTAACATTAGAGTTGAACTCAGCATATTCAAAAGCTTACTCATCAACTTTCTGTGGAGTCCCGAGTTAGTGATAGCCTTATTATGAACCAATTATTGACACTTACCCCTCCTTTGAACTCTACACCCGCACGAGCCGCAGCCCCTGCAGTTGTTCATCAGCAACAAGTTGATTCGTATGGGTGAACCAACGTACTCTCAAAAGGACTAGCTCGCCGCTGATTTACCATACACGTTCGAGAGTACTGAACTAGTCTGTCTGCTATATCCTGAGCTCGAGTCTCTTCCGGGCCTCCTTGCCGGCTTATTAGGGAGCACAGTTGTGCAAGCTCTGAAGAAAATACGTTGTCTGATACGCCATCCGTCTTCAAGCATATAATCTGAGTCAATCAGATACAAAGGAATTAAGGACGCACTCACATATGCCACTATGATGTCGCCATCTCGTAACTTCGTTTCGTACGTGTCTGCTTCTCGAGGCGAATCGACGTATGCTGAGTCGTACCGTTTATTCCTGACAGGTAGCTTTGATAATTGCCTAAAGATTGTCGTTGAGAATGCTGAGCAACGCAATGAAAGTAATTGCGGACTTTGGGCAGTTAAAATAATGAGTCTGTGCAGTTTGCTTGTAAAACACGTTCGAAGATCGTATAATGGTAAACCCACTATCGCCTAGGCTTTACGGATGGTGAGTTACTTAGGAAATGTGCAGTAAAGAGTCTAGCATACTTTGCAGCCCTCAATATGCCGTTTGACGTATTAATATTGATTATACACGCAGTGCTTGAACCTATGAAAAGGATGAATACATTGTTAGAGTCACTTGAGGTATGAACAGTTCAAAGGAACCCACCTGCTTCCACGGTCTTTTCCCTCAGGACACCTCCATGCGCAAGCTCTAAGCAGTCTATGGGAGTCATTTCCCATCCTTCTACCTCTTCTCGCTCTTCGTAATTATTGAGTGGGTCTATCTCTGGTTCTCCGGCCCATGCGTTCTTCGAGTAGCGATGCGCATGGAACATTAACGCTTGAGAGAAGAGCGCCGGGTCAACACCCACGTCTATCCACCCACCAACGCCGTCTGCCACGCCAAATGATATGCCCTTTGAAAATTCAGACATAGGAACCTTGTGAAGAATATATGTGTCGTACAGTACGTACAGAGTCTTCGCGCATCTGAAAGGAAGACGACTGATGAGTCTACAGCTTCGCTCGTATACACTGTTCCTAACCTGTTGGACATAGAAAAAGTCCTCCCCCGGACTTTGACTAGGGAATGCTTTCGGCCATGCTACCATCTCTTGTTTCCATAGCGCGATGTCACTCCCTTCAGGGAAGTCCTTCACTGGCTGTCTTCGATGCTTGGGTAACTTATATTCAGCTGGCTTTCCTGCGAAACTCGCCCCCATAATAACTTTGTACGGCCTAGACGTTGTCGACATCATGCGCCGACAAGCAGGTATGCGCACTCCTGCGACATACCTTGCAATTGTCGCTGTTCTTGGTAGTGATAATCGAGATAGAGACATGGCGGTACAAAAGAAAGTTGAAAGAAAGAAAAAGCTTCCGTATCTCCGCTATCGTGTACCGAAGTGAATGACGCGCTCACGTCGCGCGGTCTCACGTCACGCGATTACCAGCACTGACTAAGCATCAATAAATTCTCCTTTTTTCTTTCTTCTTTCACTGAATTGAAAGAGTTTAGCATGCATTGTTATTACATGTCAGATTAGAACAGCAGAGGCCGTCGTAGATAATTGCTAGAGATAAAAGTATTGCAACAGAAAGCGAGTCTAGAGCGAATAACGAGCGTGTGTTTTCCATTGTCCTGGGGTAATGCGCAATCGTCTGGGGTATGAGACTGCGGAAGGATGACTATGATCGTGTTCTCATTAAATACTATTGCACAATGAGCAGTTGAGCGTGATGTGGTCTCGGAATAGCACGGCTAGCATAGAATGTCAGTCGGATTATATCATTCCTAGAGACAGTTTCACTCACGCAAAGCAATTAAAGCAGCGAAGAATGCAAAGACAAGAACGTAGATAGTACCGTACTTGAGGATCTATAAACAAAATGAGTTACTTGAAGTTTCCGATAAAGGAGGGAAACTTACCATCCAGCGACGTTGCCTCTTGACCTTGGTCGAGAAGAGTGGTGGTCGGATTTGCTTCGATGGTCGGAGCCATACTTAAGAAAGCATCAGATCAAAAAAAATCTCAACACCAGAAACCACTTACATAGCATCGTGGAGTGTAGCCGATCAACGAAGGGGACGAGGAGAGGAGGTGTTAAGATGAACAGAAGTAGATGTCCGAGGATGAAATCCGAGCTCCACAACGACATCTCGACGATCTTGACAATGAATTCTCGAGCAGGCTGGGACATGGCATACGAGCCAAGTCCACGACCATGCCACCGACCTGTCCACCATGCACGATTGGACTCTTCATGCTGTAATTCACGCGAAAGGAAGACTGCGATGAGGAACTTCATTACTGCTCTCTGAATAGCAATAATCGCGATGAGACCGAGCACAGCATGCGATGCATCCCAGAGTTCAAGGAACCACTATGAACAGAAAAAATCAACAACTACAAAGTCATGAAGAAGATATTGACAACTCACGAAGAACTCGAAGAAAACGACAGCTCCCAACAACGAAAGAACATGGGCAACGGCCGCCATAGTTGTTGCGAATTTTGCACAACAACCTTCTAACATTGGTCCCAGGAAGAGCGATATCATGAACAGTGTCAAAAGGACTGTGGCATTCCAAACCATAGGTCCAATGGCAACGATAGCAATGCGAACAAGTCCACTGGGTGGCTGCTTTCCGTTCACCGGGAAAGACTTGACAAACATGTACGCGATGACGAAAACTGCGGCCATAAAGATTGGATTGATGATTTCACCGAAAATAACAGTCTTCCAACGTGCACGGGGTGTATCACCTCCTGATCCCTTTTCCGTCGGATGTCCAAGTTTCTTCTTCTTGTATCCAGTGATCATTGTCCTCGAAAGCCTACAGTATCCATACCAACTGCTCTTCGATGTTTTGGTGTTCCCTCGGCACATCCAACGTAGGAATTCCCGGTAATCGATAATGAAGTCTGACAACGCGAATTGATGCGGGTTGAACACAAATGGCGCAATGCAAAGTGATAGTACCGAGAACCAGAAGTAGATCAAGTGTGGAATCCAGACAGTGATTGTCGCATAAAGTAACATGATCAATGTCCTCATACCCATATAAATGCTCGGACCAGCGAAGCGTGAGTAGAGGATATTGAAAGGAGTTCGACTTGTGGCAAACCCGCGACCAGTGGCAATATACCGCGCTCCACCCAGTGACAAATTGCTTAGAATTGACTGAGAATAAATCTGGGTTGAAAAGACTTCAAAGATTGGTGACAACGAAAGGAAATGCTTTGCGAGACGAATCAACGCTGAGCCGGTTCCACGCTCGACCAATTCTAAGTCATCTTCAGTATAATATAGACTAAATATTAATAAAGTAAGACATACCCTGCAAGAATAGAGGCAAGAAAGCCACGAAGAAGACCAAGAAGATAGATACAATACTGCGCTTGATCCAGGCGAAAGCTGGTTCGAGATTGTAGCAGCCACCTTGCCCCGCGATAGGATTTCCTTGGGAATCGACCTTGCAAATTGCCAGCTGTTTGTTCAAAGTACCAAGGAAGACCACTATTTCACCGTCAACATATAGATCTCCAAAATAAAATAGAGGAACTTACAAGTAATCATGAATGTCCGGACGGATAAGATAACGAGAATGTTATTGATATGGAAACCCGGATGACCGTAATAAAACGTGAGGAAGCGGTCAATAGGTAGTTGGGTGCCAAGATAATAATACTCTCGACTGAGCATCTGTTCACCCATGCCAGAGCCAATCTTCGTTTGAAAGTTCAAGATTGTACCAAACCCAAGATCACGACCTTTACCGCACTGATAGTACTCGGAGTGTTTAATCCGTCCACCGCGTCCGAAGGCATTCATACCTGCAAAGATATCCTCATTCAAATGAAGACCTTTTTGCGCCTTCGAAACACCTCCTCGTGTATTCATGAACAAAGCATTCAAGAAATCAGGGTGTCCATAATGCAGCTTTCCTCCAATCCATGCTAAGGCACGAGCAGTCATGGTTCCGAATGTCTGTTCCTTTCCAGCAGCGATGTCACCGAGAATACCAATATTCTCCGAGAAAATATACTCGCGTGTACCGACAATAGCAACGGGAGCTTTCTTGAACTCCTTGTGCCCCCATTGCGCATATGGACTTTGACTTGAAACCGAATATTCCTCGAATTCACCCAAGACATTACGGATTTTAATGCACTCCTCCAGATAATTATCCTGGTTAGCATCGATGAGCTGCAAGTACTCGCCACGGTAGAAAACAATCGCGTGGTTCTGATTATCAGACTTGCCATCACCAAGGATGGGATTTCCAGGAAGTTCGATACGAAATTTCGGTTTGCGCCTCCCTGTCTTCTCATCAACTTCGGAATGGCCATCAATGAGAGCAGAGAAAAGTCTAGGTTCTCCACCCTTCTGCTTCGGGGCCTCCTCATCGAGATAAGCAATCTGAAGATCCGGATACGCGCGGAGCAGGAATTCGGCATTCTCAATCTCCTGGACATTGAACTTCGAGTAACGTTGCATAGAAATACAGAACCGGAATTTGCGACGAGCCATGCGTTCCAACTCGCGCTCGAGTCTATCCGTATTACCACTGAACAGTTGAACGACTTCCGGGTTCTCCACGCGATAGAGAAGCTTGATTGCCTTGGAGTAGTTCATCATGCCGGAAACGGTGCGGTACAAAGTTTGCGCCCGCAATGATGCCCAAATACGAGTTCGGAGAGTGTATTCTGGGGACGCAGTCTTGAAACCGATGCAGTAGAACGGAAGGTCGTCGGTTCTTGCGCTCTTCTCATCATGAGAACCACCGAAAGGACTGCTGGTGCTGAAAGCGGGTGACTCTTCAGCAAGAATCTTTGTGTCCTTGACGAAATTGTCCCATTCCACTGGATGGAGCTGTTTCAGGTACTCAAGCAATGTTACACGTGTATTTGTGTCATCCTCGCGGATGATCTCCCGCAAACTGAGGAGAATCTTTTCGGAGTAATGGGGGACAAGAACGGTGAACGTTGGCATTGCATCAACAGGCAGAGGCTCAGGAACCGCGGTGGTCAATGAAGATGCGAAGAACGAGATTCGACGTTCGGCTTCTCCACCAGGAGGGAAGAAACCACCGGCGTCCTGGTTGGTGAAGAAGGGAGGAGCGCGAAGTGTACGTCTGCCATCCGGCCCATCAACTTGGTGATAAAGAAGGCGCTGAACATGGTCGATGGATAGCAAGTGCTCGCGGTACATGGATATAATGATAGCGTTCCATATTTGAGAGACGAGAACCTAACATTGCCATTAGTGAATGTAGTTTTTAAGCACAATGGGTTATCACACCTTTGGCTTGTACTTCACTTCCATTTCAGCCGTTGCTAACAGCTTTGCGTAGATCCTCTTCGGCATCCGAGTGAAAACGTCCTTCCATGGCGTCCAGATCGATAGGCCAAGCGCAAACGAACGTCCGATACTGAATACAACAACCCAGATAATGTACCAAAGGTACGTGTCCAAGAAGAACAAGATCAAGTCCATGAGATACATGATAGCCAATGTAAATGGAACTTGATTTGTGCACAACGCTGATCCAAAGAACTTATCATTGCAACCCTGCACCTTCGTCCTAACCATAACCGCGATTGGACCGCTGAAGGAGCTCGTCAAAAAGAAGTACGATTCCACGAACTTGCAACCAAAAATAAGTAACCACATTGTTAAGGAGGCAAGGCGCGCCTTTCGCTCAAGGTCCGGATACGAAGCCGTGAACGTCTGACTGGCCATGTATTTTCTTGCCTTCCCAGCAACACGATCACCAAACATGCGACCAGAAGGTATGATGGCGAATAGAAGTGTGGCAACGACGGAGACGAAAAATTGAACGATGCCGATGATTAATGGAACCTGACTCTTCGTAGCCGAGGTGTCGATGATGGCAATATAGAACGTCGGGCCAGCAGTCAAAGCCAGGACGACCAACAGGAAAAGCAAGCGGCGAGTGAGATGCGAGGCGTTATGCCATGTCGTTGGTATGTATGCAAATTCAGCTAACGTGGCGGCAATCATGATAGAGGTGGACACTGCTCCTCCCAATGCAGTTGCAGACCATGTCATAGGGGCAGAAGGAGATTGCTTCAATTTGGGGGCGTAAACCTTCGGCGAATTGTATGCAGTGTAAAACCAGAAGAATCCAATATGTAGGATCCAGATACGGTTGAAGTTAACCAGCAAATGGAATATGGAACGCTTCTCAAAGTAAGTCTTGAAGAAGACCTTGTTCCAATCGATACGTTCGAACTTCATGAACCGCTGAGCAGGTGGTATGTCCACAAGACGAGTCTAACTTTTCCGTTAGTAACCCAAAACACAACACATGGATGGAAAGCTCACCTTGTCGTTTAAAACGATGCGAGCCACCCCTTCCGGATACCAGAAGAGCTGATTGACATCATCATAACCAATGATCTCGTCGTGATCCCTTTCCCTCCTTACAAACTTCCCATCCACTTGCTCGTATCCTTGGTCGCGAAGGAAACAATAGATAGGCTTGATGACGGCGTGGAGGTACAAGCCCTCCGGGACAGGATCAACTCGGTTTTGGCATTCCGGTGACCGGTAGTAGTCGTCGGCGCACTTAAAAATGAAACACATGCACTCGGACATGAAGCGCACGTTACCACCTTCACCCCAGCACAATAGGTAGAGTGCAATCTGCCGCAACCGGTCGTATTGGCTCATATTGTTCATGGCGTGGCGCCAGCGATCTAAAGCGTTGTTCAAAGATTTCTCTCCAGTAGTTTTGGCACTCTTGGCGCCTCGAACTGTTTTAAGTCGTTGCAGTCCAGGGTTTTGCGTTTGGCCAACAGCATCGTCAAGATTGAGTTGAGCCGCAAAGTACCACTTGCGATAGTTCGCATGCTGACCACCAATGTAATCAGCGTGGAGGGTCAGCAATGCTTGGTTTGGGCTCATCCGAGAAGCACGGCTGTCGAGAAGCGTCATTGTGAAGTCATACATGTTCCGCATCGAGTCCCTCTGGAAGCCGAATTTCTGCGTCAAGTCGAGGAATATGTCTTCGATTTCCCTGTAGATGCATAGCTGTCAGTAAAAGAGCATTACCAAGATATAAAACATTTCATGAGAGATTCCATCAACTGCGCGCCACTATGGTTGCCCACGCGTATATCAAATCATACTTATGAAGATGGCTAGCCGACCATCCCACAGTCCGCATATCCGCACGAGATAGCTCAACTCTGACGGGGGGTAGTTTAAGGACAACTTACTCGGTAGACATGGGAATCTGTTTGTCTGCAGTCCATGCAGGATAAGGGTCCTTCGAGCCTTTCGGGCCTGGCATATCTGAGTAGTTGCTAACTCCAGAAGGATACATGGGTCCAGTATGCGAGTCGACTGAGCCCTCATAGTGATTGCTATAGACATCTACCTCCGATTCATTATCTCCACGGACTGTTGTTTAGAAAGCGTTAAACACAAAATGAGGAGAAACCAAGGAAAGAGGATGTACCGAAAGGGTCATTCGCGAGACTCGTCGTGCTGTTCACTGACTGATACGGGTCCCGACGTTCGTATACACTTCCTGCATCGGACTCCGCATCATAAGGTCTTCCTGGCTGTTGATAGAACTCTTGCGGGGTCTGAAAGGGATTGCGAGGGTTACCAGGAAGCCCGTAACCAGGCCTGCCGGACATTATGGAAAATCAAAAGGACGTTAAAACTGGACTTCGTCGTATAAATGGTGGAGATGTTGGATATAAATGAAGGAGGGGAAAGAGTGGAAGGACGCAAGGGCTAGCCGTTGCGTCGAGGTCGATGGTTGTTTTGCAGCAGCGGGCTATGAGGGCAGCGCTGTTGAGCGTGGATTGTAAAGAGGCAGAATGGAGACCAAATGGTTCCTGTCGTCGAGAAACGCATGCGACTCACCCTAAAGTATTGTTCTAAATACGGAAATGACCTTCGCACGCTCAGGCTGCCATGATTGCCACTGTCGATCTTCCACTGATCCTCGCCACGACTCCCACGAGCTCAATCATCAGTTTCGTTGAGAAGTTTGCAACACGCATCTGCCATGCGTCAGCGGTGAGCCACTGGCATCTAGTTGACATTGGATTAGGGAATTTCACTGTGTTAACTGTAGTTTATATGCGTACGCACAAACTACCGATCAAACCACATGTACATACTTCAAGTCGAAATCTACATCTACGGGCAAGCTCCAAGACAGAGTCGTCCCTAGTCACAGTGATAGAATAAATCTATACACATCACCATTAACATCATATGCACTGACTATAATATGGAGGCGAGATAGCAGTACATGTGCTTCCAGAGGCGCATACAGTGGGTCCCATCCAACCTTGCCCACCACATTGGCCGTACTTAATGTATTGTTAGGGTTATTGGTCAGGACAATCTTCGAGCTCTATTGATTGAAAATCTTGACTCACTTTAGTTTGAGTGGCAGTAGGTGCGCCTGATGTAGCGGTAGCCGATGTCGACGTTGATGGAGCTTCTGAAGACGTAGTAGGCGAAGGCGCTGTAGTAGTGGTTGTGCCACTAACACTCCCTATGTAAGAGTCATATGAAGACGAGTGCGCTGTAGACAGGTCCGCGCCAAAGAAATCGAAGTTATCGTGTTCAGTGAAATCCGAGGCTGGGTCTGAAGGGTCAGTTGGCGGAGTGTCCGAGTTGCAGACATATGCAATAAGCTCAAAGCCGGTTGTACTCCCCGAACCTAAGGACCCGCCCTCCCAGGTTGTGCAATTCTTGTGGTGATCATAACAAAGTTAATGTTTATGCAAGGAAGAAGACTTTGGCCCTTACCTGGCAGCGGAAGTCCGCTTGGATGTGCGTACTATTCACATGTGCGCTCGGGAGCATCGTGATCGCCGGGCCTGTGTAAATAGCAGGCTGTGTATAACCACTAAAAGGAGATGTAAGTTCAGTTAATGCGAAGATGATCTCGACATAAAAACACTCACTCCGTCCAGTGAGTCGAGAACACAATCTCTCCATCATTGGGCCACATCACAAACAAAAGGCCGTTTGCCATAGTACCGCTCATACTGATGCCTGTCCAGCCGTAGGAGACTGGAGCAACTATCTGAACGATATATTCTGTTGAAGAATCGTCAGGTGGCAAAACGAACCCGACTGTGATGTCGAGGTCAGGATCCTGTCGATAGAACATGCATCAGTACGCGTAGACCAATCTGGTGGGGTTGATGTACAGTGTAGCCAGAGAAACATATTCCGCTACTGCCATCACAGTAGGCAGAATTGCTTTGAGCAGTCGCTGAAAGCTTTAAGGATTAGATTCATATCCGCTCCATTGATAGTCTCTCTCACCCAAGCAAGCAAGGGAGGCAAGAGCAATCCAGTACCGAAAAGCCATTGGTGTCGTCAGAAGGGATGTACTATGGACTAGCCTACCGAAGCGGGGCCATATTCTATCTGCTTTTTTATACTGGATAAGAGTCGATAACAGCATTGGCTTGACCTTGACAGTCGTGCTAATTTGCCTGCGGGTTCCAAGTACGTTTCAGGCGTACATCGTGTTTCTCCAAGTTTCATCCACTGGACCGTCACTAGACTGCCTCTCAGCGTTAACGAAAAGGAGGCCTGACCTCGACCAGCACATGAACCACGAACATACCTCGGACATAAGTCGCCCGGTAGCAACATCTGAAGTGCGAATTTGTGTCTATTCCAAGAGTACTTGAGCGTTCTCTATATGAATAGAAGGCGTCTAGTCAGAAAAAAAGTCCCAAAGATAGCTGGTAAGACAAAAATATCATGACTAGCTCCCGAGCCCACAGAACAGCATCAGTCAATGGTGGCCTGCTTTACGAAGACGTGAGCGACAGAGTTTCTTGAACGCATTACTGGAAGATTTCTACAACCCAGGTGAAAGGCAAGGGAGACCATGGTGCAAACTGCGGCGTATAAGAAGCCTTCGACAAAGACTGATGGAAAGGGATTCCAGAAGATATTGCATGAACTTAAACGGGTGCTAGACTCGTCTTCGCGTCCGGATGAATTACGGTCGTATAAGTGAGAGAGAGAGAGACTTTCAGAAGGTTGATGACACTTGCAAAACTACGTTCTCTGCAAAGATAATGCACCACCGAAGCTATATCGGAAGCAAGCCAGCGACCAATAGCTGCTGGCAGAATGACACGAGACTGAGGACCGGAGAGCTTGTAAACTTAAGACGATGCGAAATATAAATAGGGAGTCAATAATAGGACACACCTATTGGAGAATGTTCCCTCGGGACTAAGATTTCTCATACCGAGAGTGAGCGTAGCAGCCCATGGTAAGGCAAATCAATGTCAAGGAGAGACCTACAGGTGCATATTAGAGCGATATGCTATAACATAAGAAGATTTCACGTACTAGACGAAGCGCTGTTGGCTTCAGATGATACGAAACAAAGAATATTCACATTCGATACAATTTCGAAACCAATTATCAAGCAGTTCATAGCAGCAATACAATAGAGAAAGCAGCTGATCGAGGGTACCAATAACGAGACCAACAGAAATAGCAAATAAACAGACAGAAAACGAGAAGACAGAGCGAGTACGCTTCACTTCGGCTGATTCTCCCGAGCTTGTTGCTTCACTCGTCGTCTGAAAAGCGATGAAGTCAGAGATACAAGGCGATAAGATAGGATGCTTATGACTGACTCATAAGCGCTTCTGTCATTCCTATTAATGAATAAAAGCGTCAGAGCCGAACTAGAAGACATCAAAAAGGTTTTTGGGTCTCACTTAAACATTGTATATGCATCACTTTGAGCAGGATCATTGACATTCGGATCTGTCAGAAGATCTTGAATACCTAGAAGTATCTATTTTCAAGTTGAGCTAGCAGAATTCAGTGAGAAATGTAAGTCACTAAACGGACTTGTTTAATAGTGATTGCGGGCTTCCACGATTTCTCCTCGTCAAGAATTGATAGGCAGACGGTTCCCGACGGATAAACATTAGGGTGGAAAAGTGGTGGAGTGAACTTGCCTATTAAACCGAATACATATTAATTTTAACATCAATTTGGCAAGCGCTCACATTTCGGCGGCTTTGTAGGATAATCTTCAAATGGCGAAAGCTCATTTATCAGTAGATCCTTGAGGTTATAAGGCTAGCATACCTTCAGGGAATATCATGATAAGTTTGTACACGCCACCTTCCCAAGCTGTCTGTTACGATCGATCAGGTTGTGAGCTGAGGTGACTGCAACATGAAACCCATACACCCGTTTTCCCAGGAATTCCGACTTCCCATTCCATCAAGTTCATAGAGCCATCAGACGATTTTGAAGGTCGCGCATAGAAGCCCTGATTGGTATAGAGTGTGTCGCGTGAAGGTAGACTGGAGATCAGTTTGCATCTCAAAGAGAAACTGAGTGTGACATACGAATGGATGGTCCTTCCTCCATTGCTTGCGCTCTTCAGCAAGTCGAGTACGGCAGATACCAGCCATCTATCAAGCCAGTTAAGAGGAGCCGCAAAGTTCAATAAGTGCTAACGCTAGAGTTGCGCGTAATGGACGTGATAGTTCTGGTCGAAGTTGCGAAATGCAGGGCAACTTGAGAGTACGCGAGTGCACAAGTGGTCTTGATGCAGTTGCAAGTGTGAGAAGAAATAGCCTGATCAAGCTTATTTGGATCAGAAGGCCCAGACAACTAATACTGAGCTTGAAACGGACAAGTCCGGATGGAGGACAACGGCAGGGACAGTCGAAGCGAAACGAACGTTGCCCGCAAGGCATCCTCTTTTCTCCTCCTCGACCACCCCGTAGCCGCGCTTCTTGCGCGTGTCGTGCGTCATTCCTACAATACTTAGGCGAACTCCTGCTCGTCGATAATTGCCCTCAGCGATATCTTCAGCTCACCTCGATACCTTATTTGCATTTGCTCCTTGATCCCGTGTCCTCCACCAATTCTCGTCTTTGCTTTCATCCTTTCGTTCTTGTGATTAATTTCCTCTTTGCTGCTCTATTGCTCAGGACGCTGCTGGCCTCACGCTTCCACCGACGCTCATTTCTCTATTCTGACTCACAGACGTAATTCGTAATTTTCACAGTCGGGAAACCTTCTTCCAGGCAATCTGCGCGACATGGCATCCGAACGATCACCTCATCATACGCCGTTAGGTATCCGAGTAGGTGATTTGGAAAGCAATAGACAGACAGACGCGTCGCAAGTCCCCCTGCCACGAACGGCTAGTTCAGCGCATAGCAATCCAAATAACGCAGGGCGTGGACGCAGTGGCTCAATTCAATCTCACACTGCTACACATACTCCCTCAACAGGAATAGCAGGGCACGCTCCTCGATCCCCTCCATACAATGTCGCTTCATTTGCAGCTTCTTCCTCAGCCCAAGGTTACCCCACATCGCCTCCTCAGCCCCTTCAGTCTATGAGTACAACACACGCAGGTGGAATTCAGCCTTCGGCGTCATTTTTCCATCCATCTCGACCCAATCACTATGCTGACTTCAACAATACCAATATTGCATTTCATACTGGCTATAACAACAACTATCCTTCCCTACCATTGACATCGACTGTCCGCTCAACTGCCGTTCCCAGTGCCAGCGAAAACCGACCAGAGTCGACGGGTTCTGACAGCTTTGCTCAACAGTCCTTTACGACTGATGAGTTTGGAACGGGCATGGGAGCAAGGGACCGTGGACCGCCAAACATGAGCACTGTGGGCGGGAGCAGCACGCTTGCTCGCAGCTTTTCAACCAAAGTGAGCCGGGAACCATTGCTTCCAATCGGTCAGAAGGCAAAGTCGAAGGTCTACTCGCGGCCCAGCACAAGCAGCACACCGGGGAGCAGAATACCCGGGCTTGGCGGTCATTCGCGAAAGAAGAGCGAGAACGGTAGTGGCGGGAGTGGAAGCGGCGGAAGTTCTGGCGGTGGCGTGGGCCGGGTACGCACGAGCCTCGAGAAGTTCATTCGACGGACTCTGAGTGGAGACGCGGGAATGTCTGCAACCTCGATTATCAAGGAATCCCCACTTCCAACAAATATCGAGGGCGTTGAGACTCAAGGTCGGGGCCCAAGCGGTCAATATATTGAATTCGCTGGTCCAGATTCTGCAGTCGAAGATGACGGTACAATGAATATCACACACAATACTAACGGTATGGGCCCGTTCGCCAGTAGAAGAGGGAACACGCCGCTTCAACGACGCTTCCCTGTATTCAATCCTATCCCCCCTAATGGCACTTCTGCTTCGAAGGTACCTATGTTATCCGGATCTGGGAAGCTCATGCGTAATTACCAGCTGCATCGCTCGCAGAATGTGTTCTTCTTTAAGGGCATATTGGTGACCGGCGGTGATAGTCCATGGCCGTTCATCGCTACTCTTTTCATTGTACTTGGTTTAGCTGGTACATGGTCTGGGACTACTGCTGTCTGGTGGTGGAAGAACGAGAGTCCAGCAGTATCCATCATTGGCGCCTACATGTGTCTTCTGACCATCGCTAATATGTTTGCCACAGTAAGCATCGAGAGGTGAACTGTGGAGCTATTCTATAGTCACGCTGACGAATATTCATATAGGCATTTAGGGATCCTGGTATACTTCCTCGCAATCTCGACCCCGATCCGCCGTACAACACCCCGACTGAAGACGGAGGACGTGTCCCGCTCCCGAGAGATTTAAAAATTCGGTCCGGTGTGTGAGTGATCTGCGTTCTGTCTTGATAAGTGCTCATTAAACTAAAACCTGATCATATCCGTCGTGCTTTGTTTTTGCAATGATGAAAAACTTACAGGGTTCGGATAAAGTACTGCCAGACATGCCGGATATATAGACCTCCGAGATCAAGTCATTGTAGGATGGTAAGAGTATTTCGAGATTATAACTTGATATCATTCTAGTATCGACATTAACGTTTGAATTAGTGTGATAATTGTGTCGACAGCTGCGACCACCATTGTCAATGGCTGAATAACTGTGTCGGACGGCGAAACTATACGTCCTTTATCGTGTGCCTGACGTCTGCGGTACGTTGTGGCACCGCCACTATTAGTTGACGTCAATCTATGTTCCTGATCGTGTCATATGCTGACATAATTGCCAATTAATCAGACACTTACCGCGTGCCTGTTAATATGCACTTCCGCCCTACACCTTGTTATTCAAGCACATCGAGAACACTTGAGCGCGGGCGCATCCCTCCGTAAAGGCGCGGGCAGCGCGGTCGTCTTCATTGTATCTGCGATCATCATATGGCCTGTCGGGGGCTTGCTCGGGTACCATACGCGGGTAAGTCGCATTCTGTTGTTTGTCCGGGCATATCTCACAGACACATAACATCAGCTTCTGTTACTAAACCTTACGACGATTGAGCAAGTAAGCTGTCTTCTTTGTTGAATGGAGGTTTCTCAGTCTGACGTGCTCGTTCGTATGACATTAGATTCGCAACTCAGCACAGAAGGCCATTGTTATGGGTCCTCTTCCTCCGAACCCATTTGCATTCACAAGCTGGCGACATAATCTGGCAGAAATGCTTTGTCGACCACAGGGAATGTCGTGGCTATCCTCGTCGGAGCTAGCAACCGAAGACAAACGAGAGCCTAATCCAGGGTCTGAGATTGGATCGGCAAATGGAGCGGGAGAAGAAAACCGGAAGGAAGCCTGAGAGTTTTCCGCTGATCTTGTATCCCCCTTGCTCTTTTTTATTACTTTCTATCCTTTTTTTTGACTGCAGTATGTATGTTGTACCTATTTCTGCAGCTACAGGGTAATCGATATTACGAGTGTCCGTGTGGAAGAAGGTTTGATGTGTCCGATATGATATATCGATCTGATGACATGACGTGTACTGCCTCGTGCCGCTGCTGTGCCGAGATGCCGGGTATGGAATAGGGTGGACTGGCCGAAGATGGCAAGTATGGCACGGAATGGCAGGAGAGCCGCTTAAGGTTTGTGCCTTCTGATTTAGGCGGAGCTTAAACTCGGCTACAGCTCGTGTCTGCCGCGGCGCCGTTCTCGTTCGTTTGTCTCCCCCCCGTTTGCGTTCAACTTGCAGCATCCCCGCCTCCGTCCATCCACCGTCGCCGTCAGCGTCGTGCGCAACGACGAGGAGCATAGTGTCGCCAGCGCGAAGAAAAGACGCTGGATAGGCGAGTTTAGCCGCCAGAAAGAGCAAGAGTGCGAGTGTTCGGGGTGCCGCCAGAGGGTCGTAATCTGGCTGAGCTTATTCATCAGGCCATTGCGCGCCGAACACATTTCCCCCATCGCCATCCCAGAGCAATCCCAGGTTCAAGTACAGCTGGTCTGCAGTTGCAATGAGCACCCAGCAGTCGCGGGATCCGACCACGTCTCCCCCCCAGCCAAGCAAGTTGCTGCAGGAAAAGGCGGCATCGGACGCGCCGCAGGACACCAACGGTGTGTATACTCCGCATATTCCACTCGTTTCGGAATTACTCAATTCGATATGTCTCCCCGGAATTTATTTTGTCATATATATGTCTTGGATTTTTGGTTTTGTTTTCGTCTTTTCGGATATGTACCGCCCTGTGCGACCGACGGTTTAATCTTATCACTCTTACTCTTCATCCATATTCATAACAGCCGCCCCTTCAGCGCAGGGCACCAAGCAGCAGGCGCATCCTTCCGCTGCTACCACCACCACTCCCGCGAACAAGCCCGCGGCACCCACGACGAGCACGGCCAGTGCTCCCCCCGCCGCTGCGCGCAAGTCGGCAGCCCGTGCCCAGAGACAGGCGGCTGGCTCGGCCAACAACTCCTCTACTACCAGTAGAGCACGCCGACAGTCGGCACAGTCGGCCAGTAATACTCCTACTCCTACTGCTAACATTGCACCTGCACCTGCACCGCAGACTCATACGCAGGCGCAGCCTCCCCCGCCGCCGCCTCCTCCCCATCAATACACCTTGCCGCCGCCTCTCCCGTACCAGCACGCGGCTCCGCCACCCCCGCACCCGCAGGCCAGGATGAATCCCCCGTTCCCCGTCAATGGGTCGCCGTACACTCACCCTCATCCACCGCCGGCTCCCTACCATTCCCCCGGCCCCCATAACGGTGTAGCGCATGCCCCTCCGCCGCCCTACGGGTACCATCCAATGCAGCATTATCCAACGCATCAGTACCACCCGTACCCTAATTATCCTCCGTATGCGACTATGGGATATTCGCCGCCTCCACCGCCGCCTCAAGCTCATCCTCCCCAGCAGCATCCCAGCCCTACGGAGCCACCCGCTCCTAGTCCTGCACCCTCTGCATCAGCAACGAAGAGGAAGAGAAAGGGGACCTCTGATTCAGCCAAGGGAAAGAGCGCCGACCGAGTGTCTGATGCGGAGGAGTCTGGTAATTCATAGATTGCATTCTTCGAGATGTCGTACAACTTACCTCTCGTACTTGCAGCCGCCGACATGCACAAGAAGCGCACTAAGACCCAGCGCGCCTGTGATAGTTGCCGCACTAGGAAGATCAGGTCAGGATCTTCTGTCAGGCACACCCTTCTTTAGGCATAGCTGACCAGTTGCTTCTCCCGTTCGCCGTATCTTGTTATTTATGCAGGTGCGATGTACTCGCTGATATGGAGCCTCCTGTCTGTCAGCACTGCAAACAATATGGCTTCGAGTGTACATTCTTTCTACCGATCACCGAGACTCGCTTCAAGAAGAAGCGCCTCGAGGAAGAGAATGTTGTTGTCACCTCTGGCAGCAGTAAGGACAAAACTGCCGAACCAGACGGTGCGCAACCGTCTCCAAAGCCAGAGACCACTCGTAATGTCCGCATAGATGGTAAGCAACGGTTCTTTTCTCTTTCTATCGACCCAGGTGTTTGGGAGAAGAACGAGTGAATTATGTGCATGAGGTCGAAAAGAAACATCCTTAATCAGACACTTGTTGTCGACATGTTCTTCTCCAGCCTGGTCGAATGAACCTGACGCTCACGCTGCCGGGTCCCACAGGGCCTACTTCAATGACTCATCTCCTCCACTCAACAGCGACGGTGCCGCAGCGAGCCTATCACCTTTACGATCAACGCTACCATCATGTGTGGGAAGTCAGCAAAACGGGCGATGGTTTGATACAGGTACTGGAGCCGACTGACGATGATGCTCCAGTAGTGAAACAGATCGATCTGCGCGTCGAGCGAGATGTCATCGAGAAGCTCATCAATTCGTATTTCACTGAGATTGCTCCCCTCGTTCCAATCATCACTCAGGCCGAGCTTCTTGCTCTTTCGGATCCTTCACCTCCCCCAATTCTACTTTACTCCATTTGCCTCGTTGCTTCGTGCAAGCGAGATGTACCTCAGGCAGTCTTCGAATCCTTACGTGCTGCGGTAAACGACGTCATCAAAAGCGAGGATGTTCTCAGCACTGCGAACATCGTCAATGTGCAATCTCTGCTGATCCTGTGTCAATGTGCCGATGTACATTCACAGCACGTTCCTAATGCGCTCTCGGCACTTTGGGTTCGTCTGGGCACGGCTATTCGAATGGTAAGTGTGTATACATTGGTGCTAGAATATCAATGATCCTGAAATGATCCTGATGGTTCTGTTTTCTAGGCTCAAGACCTTGGCCTTCACCGAGCGGAAGCAGTAAAGCAAAATATCGAGAGGAGACGTCGCGTCTGGGGTGCTTGTGTTATCAGCGACAGATGGTAAACCTTATCCGCGTTTATCCGTCGGTTATAATTAATGTATCTACTTCATGTCAGGACGAGTTTAACTTACGGCCACCCGTTCATGATTGATGTCGAAGATTGCGATGCCCGACTTCCGTCCTCGGGCGATCCAAATGACCATTACACAGACGAATTGTTACGACTCAGTCTCATCCTCGGCCGTGTACTAAAAACAATTTACAGGTAAGTAAACATTGCTTGTGCTTTGAAGTAGATTTTCATATTATTTTATCATGCAGTCCTTCTGGCCTTTCTCGTGCAACTGATGAGCAACTATATAAGTTGCTGGACGACATGAAAGAATGGCAAAGTAATCTTCCCGACGACCTAAAATTCCACGGTCCCCAGAGTCCTCGAAGTGCTGGGCTCCTTCACCTTCTTTTCTCCTCTGTATCAATGATCTTCTGGCGTGTTTTCATGCGGATTTCCTACTCGTGCCCTGCTCATTTGAAGTTTGGGCTCACCATTGATCAATGGACAGGGTTGGTACAGATGACTGGCGATTCTATTGATTGGCTTGATGCCCATGAAGACCTCTACGACATTTGGATGCTGGTCGCGTACGCGGCAACATCTTGCGCGCTTGTTCAGGTGCGTAACACAGACATTAATTCCCAGATTTTGTTATGGCGAATAACACTCGCCGATACTGAACAATGCCACCTTATATGTATATCACATGCTGCTATGGGACATACAGTATCACACATGGGCTCGTCGCAAAGATATGAACGCACAGGCGAAACTTCGGAAGCTTCGCGATTGCGTACGACGGTGGGAGGCCAGCCTACAACCAGAACACATGTCGACAAGGAGAAAGGCCGGTGTCACCGCAGCTATGAAGTCATTGTTACTGTTGACGCTAACCATTCTTGTCGTTTAGACTGCGGAAATTATTACCCTATTGTATGAGACGACGCAAGGCCCACCTGTTCAGCTTGATGAACCTGTTGCTCTCAATCCGACGGGTGGGGTCATTCGTAAGGTTCAGGCGACATTTAAAGGTCTGAAGTACCAAAAAGACACGACAAGACCAGGCGGTGGTGTTTTTATTGCGCATGGCAAGGCGAAGGAGGGCGATTATTCCAACATGCCGGAAGGAACGGTGATAATAAATCATGGAGTTTCTGATGAAGAATCAGAAGGTGAGGACTCGGCGGCTGAGGTGTCCCTCATTATTCATCCCACCAATGATTCCGCTCGTTCTTCTACCCAATCCTTCCCCTCCGGCGCCGGCTTTGGCTCGCTTCCTTCTCCGCATGCGTCTGCGTCTGCTGCCCGCGGTGGTGACGACGATGTGAAAATGCGGGACACTGTCGCTGTTGACATTGCCTCTCGACGAATGATGTCGGGTCGTATGATGCCATCAACGATTGTGACTTCAGGAGCTGCTCGAGCTGCCGCGGCCGGCGGGTCTCCTCCAGGCTCAGCCACTTCGATGATAAACTACACACCGCTATCCGGTCAAGTTTCCGGAAGCTACGCGAACGTCAACCCAGCACTCAACATGTCTGGTTCATCAGACGTGCAGGTCTTGAATTTCCTCTCAGATGTTCCGCAACAGCCCAGCGCTCTGCAACAATTTGCAATGGCGGACAGCGGCTTGCTTGAAGGCTTACCTGGAAGCATGTTCGATTGGCGTAAGGCTCAGTTTTTGGTCATACATGGAAGATCGCTGATGTTTTGTTTGTTACTTCAATGCGTAGCGCAATGGGAGCACTTTTTTGCCCGATTCAGCTCGCAGGGTGATCCGAATGCCATGGCTGCTTACGCGCAAGCGCAAGCTCATGCGCAAGCCCAACACGATCAACAAATAGATCCATCAGCGGTACACCAGCGTTGACAGTCACTTCCTTTGCTTCACGCCATTTGCTCAGCCTTAGAGTATAATAGCCTGCTTCTACCCCTCACTGACTAATGTTCTTCTAAAAGTTGAATAGTCTCTCTAATCCAGTCTTGACGATTTCCGCGCTACCTTTTTCTTGAATCACTGTATCGTTGCGATGTTTATTCCCCTTTACGATCGTATAAGTTAAATCATATCTGTAGACACGAGTATGCATCCTTGTTTGTCCCTATGCAGTGACACATTATGGTCAATGTAACGCCCATAGTTAATTTGTGAGTGTGTGCCCGTAAAGGAAGCTACTAAATTACAGTTTGGGGTCTAAACATGGCTTCTTCAGATCTTAATGGTGTCCGAAAACTACAACAATCCATATGTCCATTTAGAAGGGAAACAAAACCACGAAGATCATGATCTTTCCGCTTTGAAACGAGAAACTTTGGCCCCTTTCCCGTTTGCTGCCTTTTGCTGATCTGTATTGATGCCTCCAGTTCTAACCGATTCTCTGACTTCTCCTAAAATAGGACTAGACTGCAATCCCTTGCTGGCGGTGGAGTTGGGTGGGGGGAATGAGGGTGAATCAACTATCATAGTTGATAGAATCGCTGAATCTGGCGGCACCCTAGGGGAAGAGCGCGAATCTCGCTGCTGTATTATCGGGGTCAGCGTGGATGAACTTAGTAGCAAAAGCTGGTTAAACATACTGAGGGTGCAATTACTGGGACAGAGACGACGGTCGGTGGTTTCTTGAATGGCTTCATTGGCTGTGTCGTCCCCCCTCTCATCACCTGGTCTGCGATGGGCTGGACATTTTTTGAAGAAGCTCTTTTCTCGGCCACGTCGCCCAACACGGTCGACGATGGACTAGTAACCGAAAGGCGACTAGTCGATGCAACGGCCGGTACTAAAAGGGGACTCGAAGGACCAGAGACAGGTGCAGAAGATGTGCGTTGTATAGTACGATCCAAAAGGAACTTCGATTTTTTTGGTGCAGAAGGTGTTGATGTTAGATTCGGTAAACCTTCAGTAGTAGTAGTAGACATTTTTGGGATCTGGTCTCCATTGCTCGCTTCCGTATCTTCGGCCTGTCTGGTATACGTTTGATTTGGTAAAGGGTCGGTATCTTCGAATGAGATGGGTACTCCGGATTTCAGGAGGGCCAACATGCGCCGTCTGTTCTCATCGTTCTCGTCTTCGGATGCACTTTCACCCGGTTCCCCACCGACGAGCTTCCCATCGCTTAGCTTGCCCGTACGTACGACTCTCTTCAATGCATGCGAGTCCCCGGATGGGAGCACAGACGGTCCTAGCGAGACTGACGTACTAGTGTTGTCCGCTGATACCGCAGCGGAATGCCGCGATGCCTTGAACCTTGATACATTTGATTTCGGGGGCTTTGACGAGAGAGTAGCCTCCAAAGGAACTTCCTGCATAAACCATCAAGGTCAATATTTAGACATACGTTTTTTGCGGACAAGATTAGGGATAAAGTTCTTACCGGTTGATCCCATTCGTTTTCACCGGTGAATGCATGAGATGACATTGCCTCGTAAGCCTCAGCGCCGATAGTGCCTCGCATCTTAAGGTACTCTAGTGCTATTTCTCGCTGTAGTCGGGCTTGCGAAAAGTCGAGCTCATCCTCTTCTTCGTTATCCTTACTCGAATCGGCAGAGTCGAATGAATCACTGTCACTCTGCATGTATGCCCCAGAATTAAGCGCAGAAACATCTTCATCTGTTTCTTCATCCACGGCTTGGCCATCTCGATCGGATTCATCGTCTGAGTCCTGGATCCCCGGGGCTACGAGACCTTCGGAACCAGGTACGCGCTCTACGACGTCCGGCTTTAATGGCTGTCTTGCGATGTCGCTCGCTTTTAAGCGTACCCTGCTAGGGTTTCCCTTCAGAGAGCCCACCGAGACGTCCCCCCAGGCGAGCGCTGGCTTTGGCTTGGGTTTTGGTTCATTCTCCCGGATATCCCCCACATTTGCGAAGCTCACGCGCTTCTGGGGTTTCTTCGAATCGTCACCATTCTGCGAGCTCTTCTCCGGCACTTTGAGCTCTTCCGATGTCTTCTGTGTCTCTTCTTTCTGCCGCTGCTCTGCTAAGTTCCTCAAGAGGGCCTTGCCCATGCGTTTCTGCATTTCACGAGCAGCTAGCTTGCGCTCCTTCTCCGCCTTTGCATCCTCTTTGCGCTTCGCAAGCTCGTCCTTCTGCCTTTGAAGCTCTAGCTCATCGTCCCTTTCAAGCTCTTGCTCTTCTTCTGCTTCAAGGATATCCAGAAGGCGATTAGTCTTGGCTCGAAGAGCTAGCCGTTCCTGCTCAGTCAACAAGGATAGTGGGATTGGATCCTGCTCTGTAGAGAACGGATTTGGTGGTTGCCGTGCCTCAGCTTCTTCATTTGCAGGCTCTGATATGTCGATGATCGGAAGACCTTCTTCGTTCAATAACTTATGCCATTTATTAAACGAGCAGCTTGAATGCGTGATACATAACGCACCTCACCCCTCTCATTTCGTGTCTCTTGAGCATCAGCTTCCGGGTCTCCTAGTATCTGGCTTAGTCGCTCAGAAAGCTTCGAAGCTTGGTCCTCATCAAGTTTGTTAGCGTCCTTCGCGTCAGCGGGCGACAAGGTTGAGATGAGAGCGTGTAGGGCTATATTCCGGTCCAAAATTCAGGATTAACTCAGGTGTGAGGGGACTACGCCGCATACCTTGCTTCCGACTGTCGTCAATATTTCGTATATTATTCATTGCTTGCCCTGCCGACATATTAGACATTGAGCGGGTTTACAGGAGGAGAAGGGGTAAGAAGATGTGCAGCCCGAGGAAGTGTGTGTGCCGGCCGTGATGGTGCTGGTCTGGTGTCTAAATTCGAAAGCCATCCCACTCCTCGGAATTTGCCGGATAATAATTATTCGCCGTGAACGCAGACTTCTTGTTTTGGAGACCGGGAGATCACAAGAAACATTTTCACTTCGCAGCGTGCACAACGCATTGCACGGCTTCAAGCTGTTTTTGAGTTCACCGCATCACATTCCCGAAGCTTACTTCACCTCTTTCTTCTATTGTCAAGATAAAAAATGGTTGTCGCGAATGCTGAAATGACTGCGCAGGCAGTTGCGAAGAAGAAGACGAGGAGGAAGGTGAAGAAAGCACCAAGAACTGCAGATCCGACGCAATCCATCGAAGAGCGCGACGAGAATATGGGTGAAGAAAACGAGCCGTCGGGTTCAAGCCTACCGAAAGTCTCAGCGCAAGAAGAGGACGATGCTCTTATGATCGAAACTGAGCCTGTCGAGGTCTCATCAGCTTCCGGCATACCCTCGTTCCCCCCAATGTCCGAAGCAGCCCAAGCATCGGCAGCGGGAAAGAAATCAGAGACACGACGGATACCCATACCTCCCCACCGAATGACACCACTTAAAAAGGACTGGATAAACATATTTGGGCCACTGACGGAGTTCTTAGGCTTGCAAGTTCGGATGAACGTACAACGGAGATCTGTTGAAATACGGGTATGTGTGTGTCTGACTTCGAGATATACACAAAATTACATATACGATGAATGCGATGAACTAGACATCAAGGCTTACGAAGGAAATCGGCGCTTTACAAAAGGGCGCTGACTTCGTCAAAGCATATGCTCTAGGATTCGATGTGAATGTGAATGAAACTCTTCCTCGTACAATCAGGAAAGATCTAATGGCTGTATTCAGGACGCAGTTGCGCTTCTCCGCTTAGACGACCTCTACCTTGACACGTTTGAGATCAAGGACGTCAAAACTCTACATGGAGACCATCTCTCTCGTGCAATTGGCCGTATTGCTGGTCAGGACGGAAAGACGAAATTCACGATTGAAAATGCCAGCCGAACGCGCATTGTCCTTGCGGATACGTGAGCCGTTCACCATTGATATTGTTGCGTCAGTCGTCTAATGCTAGCAATCCTACGTCAGAAAAATACATATACTGGGTTCGTTCCAGAATATTAAAATTGCTCGCGACGCCATTGTTTCTCTTATTCTTGGCTCGCCTCCGGGAAAGGTATACGCAGGCCTCCGGACTGTTGCAAGCCGTTTGCGACAAAGGGCGATTTAGATTTGCTGCTTTCATTTTCGTTGTGTGTTGTAATAATGTACTACTTCTGCATATTATTGTCTTACATCTCGATCTGTCAGGTTGATACTGTAGCTGTAGCTATGTTTGTTTGAAGGTAAAGCAAGGGGAATGCGCATAAACAATCAAAATACTCTACTAGACTATTCAATGAAGAAGGTAGATAAAAGAAGGACAATGTCTGTAACGAATGCGGCGAAATAGAAACCCGACTTATTTGTGTGGATAGTTTGAGTAAGCTACTCACTATCATCTCCATCATTTTTATTTTTCTCATACTGGTCGACGGCGGTGGTAGTCAAAACGCTGTCAATAATGTATCAGTGCGGAACTGTAGGTCAATCAACATGGTTGCTTACTTGTTCAAAGCTGCCTCATCAACATCCGGTCCCTTTCCATCACCGATCATAACTTTCATCCCTACACTTGGTATGCCATCGATGACAAGGTAGATCCACGCAGGTCCAGGCGGATAGACATTTGCATTCGGAGGACCTGTTACAGTCAAAGTTCCTTGATCTGATCCGAGAGAGTTAACCAGATACACCAGACGGGAGTTCGCATGAACAGCATGGGTAACGTAACCCAGATCCATACAAGCCACTTGTATCTTGGATGACGACGTAGCAAATGAAGGTAGTCCTATTCTGAATGTCACTGTTTGTCCAAATCCGATCGTTTGCTGAGCCTCAACGAGCGTTGGGCGCTCCTTGGTCATGTAAGGTGGGCTCAGCCATTCGACACGATATTCAGTGCCGTACTTTTCCTCGCTCCTGTCAAGGTTGGGGTTCGAGCCAGCAATCATGATATCACCATTTGGCGTTAAAGTTGCGACGGAATGATACAAGCGGGGGATCTGGCTTGAGGGCATGTTCATTCTACTGAAACGTGACCCAGCAGGTGCGGAAGGGTCGTAGACAACAGGAGTGAGAACCGGATTGTCGGCGTTAGATTGGCCTACTTGATCGATTACATTAGAATACCCAGAGATACCAGAGGCACCGCCGTTGACGAGCAGTACCAATCCAGTTGGAAGCAAAATGGCGTCTGGCATTATACGTGCTTCAGGCATTTGTTCCACTTGCCAGGTAGATGAGCTGCCATCGTCATTCAGAACCATTCGAGAGCATTGCGCCGAAGCTGCATCCTGAGAATTAATCTCATAACCAGGCTTGGTGTCACTGACAGTAGAGCCCCCACAAAGCAGAATCTCAGGAGTATAATCATTGTCTGAAGAGAGTGGCAGTAGAATCCCGGTACCAGTCATAGGATAAGTAACCCGAACACCGTTCGGAATCTGAGGTAACCGGTGCTCAGAGTTAGCTTGCCAATCATATATGGTCGCGTCCTGATTTGCGGCTATGAACACTTTACCATTCGGTAGAGAAAAAGCTATGGGGAATAGATTTGAATTCAGGGTATCTTGAAGGAACGGTAAAGTTATTGGCATCCCGTTTGATCCATGGATTCCCTTCGGTGGGTAGTATTCAACAGTCGGGTTGTTTGTGGTCGAATTGTTGATCCACCCGCCTTTCTTAGAACCGCCGATGATCATTGCGCTGCCGTCTGGGATTCGAATAACGGAATTATACCACCGTGGTGAGGCCATCCTAATTCTGTCGTGGTTCTCATATATATCGCAGCCATCTACGGAGTCAGAATCGCACGGATGAAAGAGACGAACCGCTTGTAGCCCATCAACGTCGCCAAAGTCGGCTGCCGCCGTTTTGTCGGTCACGACCGGATTTCCGCCGACGTTGATAAGCGTCCCGTTAGAGAGGAAAGTTCCGCCCGCACAGAAAGAGTTCGACTTGACATCCAGTGCCTTGACAGAGTGAGTGTTCAGGTTGTACAAAGCTCCCCAGGCTGGATGACCGTTGACAGTGAGTGGATTATGTTCCACTTTGTCAATAATTATAGCATGGGAGGACGAGATGATGGCAAGCTGCATAGCAGCCACTCCAGTTGAGCCTTTCTGTAGCAATGTCCATTGACCATTGGTCGATCCTGCTTCTGATGCGGCTACCTTGGAGTCATGACGCAGTGGTGAGCTACTGGGAACATTGGTAGGGGACCCACGGTCTGTCACGACAAATGCGTCGATATTAAGAAAAGAACCAGACTTCGAGCCCCTGTTTACGATTTTGATGGAATGAGATGATGATGCCAGATTATAAGAGAAGAATAGAAGTTGCTGCTGGAGATTACGCTTGG
This sequence comes from Trichaptum abietinum, assembly GCA_910574555.1. Taxonomy (NCBI): domain Eukaryota; kingdom Fungi; phylum Basidiomycota; class Agaricomycetes; order Hymenochaetales; family Trichaptaceae; genus Trichaptum; species Trichaptum abietinum. Next base: position 1,614,461 of record CAJTBE010000001.1, read on the forward strand.
ACCAGGAGTTGTGAGTCTGCACATGCTCTCCATCGATAAAGACATCGAATTGACCGTAGTGTTTACCGATGCCACCATACATCTCAATTCCAGTGCCAGTGAAGTTTAAAGTTGCATATGCTCCCTTGGAGGTTGTCGACAATGCAGAGCCATTGACGTATTCGGAAGACTTTGATACATACCATTGTCCATGGTGATGGACAGCGACCGAAGTAGAATCGTACGCTATACTGCCCGTAGGAACATAGAATGGCGTGAATTTGCTTGGAGCCGTGGCATCCGGTGTAGCGTAGCCATTCCACGCTGCGTTACCCGCCAGGCAGGATGAGAAAAGAGTGATAAGGTATAAAGAGTGGATTGTCGAGTAAAATGCCCGCATTTCAGTCGGAAGAGAATGGTATGCCAGCGAGCTGATGGTTGGATGAAGAGAGGCAAGCGCATGCAAGCGAGAGCAACCGAAAAGGGAATGAATGATCTACGCAACATGAGCACGTGACAATGACACGCGCACGCCTGACTTTAGCCAATTACATCTGTCCGCAAATCATGCGAGCCTGGAGCTGCCAACTTGAATGCCGAGCTGAAACAACTTGCATCAGGTACTGAGACCAGATGGGAGCGCAATAAACAGATGTATTTCATCATGCAAATTGCAGGAGCACCCCGGAGATAAAAGATATGCGAGCAGTATGTAAATATGCCGGTGAGAACCAATGGTGAAGAGAGTTCCGGAGAAGGTTAGACTTGGGAGAGTAAAAACAAATATACCGGCGGGGATGCGTAACAGAGAAGATCCACTGATCTGGCAGATGATGTGTATATCACGAGTCGAAACCTTGATAAGGTGGGTGTCCCGTAACGTCCCATACAGTCGGTATAATGAAAGCAATATCTTCCTTCATGAAGAGAGAGTTTACTTCTTACCTACGAGGAGACAAGCAGTTAATTGGCTGCCAAAAGGCTGTCGATCTTTGATGAAGGGTCCCGGGCCTGAACGAGAAAGAGAGAAGGATGGACATAAAGGGCCTCAGCCCGGTTGTTTGGCGCATGTGACAGCTGTCATTGTAACGCTTCCTTATCGGGATGACCAGATGTGCTTCTTTATTCTTTCGGTATTGAGCGAAGTCGGTCGCGCGTTCTCTCAATTTCTTGTCTCTCGCCTCCTCCCTCTCTACTCTACATCTCCACCTTCGCCTAATTGTCTGTAACCACGCCCTCCAGTCCTTTCCTCCAGCGCGCTTGTCGTCGTCGCCGACGGTCCACACGACGTCTACGTCCCCAACGTCCACGCTGGCCGTGTATATATCTCACCAACTGCACGCCGATCTTTAACAATTCAAACCATGGCACAGCTCATTCCCCCGCCAAAAGCGCAGGAGCGTATCTCCCAGATTCTTCCGACTGTGAAGTGCTCAATCTGTAACCAACCAGTACCTCTTGCAGCACTTGGAGAACATACTTGTGCACCTTCGCCACCAGTACCTCGTCCCTCACCATCCCAGGGTATCCTGGCTAGAATTCGTCGAGGTTCCCAGTCAGCTCGCAATTCACAGGTTCCACCACAAACTGCCCCACCTCAATCTGCTCCGCCTTTGCCGCCAAATGTTCCAGGAAGGATGGCTAGTCCTGCACCGAGGTCGCAGACTCCAATGTCGATACGTTCAAAAACACCTCAGCCTGCACCCCCACCACCCGTTGTGGTACCTCCACCCCAAAACATGAACGGGGCTGGTATGATGTCCCGCCAGCGAAGCCCTGGTCCAACTCGTTCCCAGACTCCGCAAATGCCACCTCCATCACCACGGATGTCCAATGCACCTCCTGCCTCTCGTTTCGATACTTTACCACGGTCGGCTACACCGCAGAGTAGGCCAGCAATTATGATTCCTTCAAGTCCGCAAAAACCTAGTCCATTGTCGGCACCTGGAGTAGCGAACGGCTACCCGTACATGAGCCTCAATGTAGCGCAACGCTCCCCGCCAGGACCTCGCCCGTCGATGGACCGTCCTCCTTCAGCTCGTCCTTCCATGGATCGCCCACCTTCAGCTCGCCCTTCCATGGACCGCCCGCCGTCAGTTCGACCATCATTTGAGCTTCCGCCTCCAGCTCGGCCATCAATGGACCAGCGCCGGCCATCTATGGAAAGTGTTCGCTCTGTAAATCGTCCGCCACCAAGTTTAAACACTCCCGGTGGAAATGGTTCAAATGGTGGCAATGCGCCTCGCGGTGAAGTAAATATGGCTGGCGTTGGGAGACGAGGCTTTCAAGCTGCTGCTCAGGCTGCAATGTTAGCGGCTAGTCTCGGGCATAGTGTGGACAGAATTCGCTCCCCTCCAAATGGAATGGACGGGAAGAGGACAAACGCCCCCAGACACCTCAATATCAATCCCTACATTCCATCACAGCAAGGTAAGATTAACCTTAAATCTGTAGCGCAGTGGAATTATTGAAACTAACCATGAATCTATAGGGTCGACGTCTTCGCTTTCTCCGAACACTCCGCACTCTTATTCTCCTCACTCACCTAGTCCCAACTCACCTAATTTATTCGCTCAACCCGGGATAGCTTCATCACGCACGCCGTCGCCAACAAATGTAGCCTTTTCTGCGCTTCAACCTCCTGTTCCTCCCAAAACGCCTGACACTATTCGTTCCATGACTCCTGACACCGTTCGGTCGGTATCACCGGGAAAATCTGCCCTTGCTGCCCGACTCAATGGCCTTGTCAACAGTTTGGAAGTCGATACCAACCTGAAGCAAAAAAATGTCGAGCTAATGCCTGCGAAGGAAGTTCCGACGTCACCCAGCGAGGAGTCAGACTACAGTGGACTTGCTTATGACCAAGATTCGGAGTCTGTGCTATCACCGACTTCGCCTCCTACCAGTCTTCCGACGTCAAAGTCGGAAAGTAATCTACGGACCCGCAAGAACTCTTCGGATAAAATCATCTTCCCTTCAAGAGGGTCACCACCTCAACCACTTGTTGGTCTTCCTGCGAGGAGTGTTTCGTCTGGATCGTCGTATTCGTATGCATCGCGCACCACATCAAAATCGACCAGTGCTTTAGATCGCTCACTCGAGACAGTCTTCGAAGGCTCCCGTAGTCCGCCGATGCAAGCATTATCTATGTCTCCTCCCGCGAAATCACCGAAGTTACCTACTCGGTCACGCACAACGCCCGCCTTATCGACGACGAAGTCAGAATTCCCAGATTCACCTCGCCATAAGCCTCGACAATGCACAAGGTGCACTAAGAAAATTGATGATGGTCGTTGGGTGAAGGCGGAAGGCGCAGGTGTTCTCTGTGAACGCTGTTGGAAGACCATGTATTTGCCAAAGGTTAGCTCTCTCTTCAAGAGTGTCATCAAATGTTATACTAATTATAATATTAGTGTCGAAGATGTAATCGACCAATAGAGAAGCAAGCTGTCTCCTCCGCAGATGGTCAGCTGAAAGGCAAATACCACAGAGATTGTTTTAACTGCCACAAGTGTCATGTAAGCTCTCCTTGGCTGATGCTCTTGCTATGTACTCACATCGCTCTACAGAAACCATTCCCAGACAAAGAGTTCTATGTCTATGATGGGAAACCATACTGTCGCTATCATTATCACGAAGCGAATGATTCACTGTGTGCAGATCCTGCTTGCGGCCAGCCTATCGAGGGCCCATGTGCAGTTGCGCATACGGGAGAGCGTTACCATCCCGAACATCTTCTCTGCCAATACGAATATCCAAGTAAAAGTGGCGATCGTGGGGCTCGCACGGGTTGCCGAGAGCGTCTTGCCGAGTACTGGGAAGTCGACGGACTCATGCTATGCGAAAAGCATGCAATGACGCCTCCCATGGACGATGATGACGACGACTCGCTCGAGGATAGCTCCCATAATCATGGCAGTGATGCTGAGGCCCGTGCGCTTCGGCGGAAGACGCAGTTCATCGACTTGCGATAAGAAGCTACTGTACCGATCATTCTATTATTGCCGCCGTCCCAACCTCGCATATACCATCGCTACATACAACAAATATACATCTACAATATGCGACATCCATGAGCCTATGAAGAGAGTCTACGACGGTCATAAGCATACACCATCATCTCTAGTTTCCTTTATCTTAGTTTCGAACGCATCTCATCCGGAACATTCTGTACAATTCTTCCTGCTCTCCTTGCAATCTCGACGTCGATATCCCTTCTGCATTTGCATTACTTTTGGATACCTCCCACATTCGACACGGACACATATCTATCCTCGTTTTCTCACCTGCATCATCGTTAGTACCTCGCACCCCATTTGGACGGACTAATTTCACTTCATCGCTATTTTTTTCTATTCGATCTCATTTTCGGTCTTCAATGTGAACTTCCTAATTGCCTTGTCTATGTTTGTACTCCATTTAGGCTCCATTTCATTTCATACCCGTGCTTGGAAGGACCACCTCGATATACATACCACATCTTGTATAGTAATTACTTTTCGAATTCATTCTCCTTAGGAAACAACGGGAAAAGATAAGCCCCAGGCAATCAAGCGTGGCTCGTCAAAGAGTAATATGCAGATGAGGAAATTAAGTATAGTATTGGATGAGTACAATCAAGGAACGACAACAGTGTTTGCGCCTGTGCGCACGTCATAACCATAACCAGCAGCCTGCCCTCCAGGAATGTTCCCTGGACCATCATAATGCATCTTGGAAACATCATAGTTTCCTGCAGGAGATTTTGTTAGTCTATTATAAAGTTCAGGAAAAGATGTCGATAGTTACCAATGAATTTCCACCCGTCTTCCTTCACGTGGTAGAGGTTGATGGTGTTGCCAGAGAACGCATCGCGATGGCCAGCGGCGTAAATACTCCTCCTGCCGAGTTCCTGGGCTTCTTCGTCGGACAATTCCCACCGGTAGCCCTGGTCGAGAACACCGTATGCGAATGTTGAACCGGAGCCAACGGAGAATAAGTCTCCCTTCAGCCGCGTGCCGTCTGAGTCAACGTAGTAGACAGTAGGGCCGGTCTTGTCCCAGCCGCAAATCATAGTACCCTTCAAATGCGAGCAGAATATTCAGGAGCTGCGGAAAAGGAAGGGTAGATCCCAGGTTCATACCATGCTAAGACCCATGCCCTTGTATCCGTACACAAGGTTGCTGAGGTATTTGCTCGCAGCAGCGACAGATATCCGTTCCCGATTACGCAGTTCGTGTAGCCGGCACTGGATACCTAGGTAGGTCTCCCAGTACTGACAATCAGCTATTAGAATCCTCTGTCAGTTATGGTAGGAACGCAGAAATATCTCAGGTATGCACGTACCAGCACCGCCAGCCATAGTTCCAAGTAGGAATTTGTTAATCTCAATAACCTTCTTCACGGTCCCCGACGCTTTCCACAAATTTAGCACAGGACTGGTAGAGAGATAGGGCAGAGCATACCAATGTAGCTCCCAGCAGTCGCTCGCGAGTCGACCGCTACTATAACACCACCCTGGAATCGGAAAGCAAGAGTCGTTGTTCCATGCTGGATTTTGATACGGCAAGATGGATCTGCATGGTCATCCGAGTGTAGTCTCAGGAATGCAGTAGGCTAATAGCAGCATTAATAAAGGCTTCAAATAATAGATGTAGGATGTAGAGGACGTACGTCGGGAACTTGAGGTAATTTAAATGTAGGCACGCCGTTGCTTAAGATACCAAAGCCTGCCTTAGAACCCCACATTGCGTCTCCGAAGTTCTCATCCTCAAGCTCCTCCTGAGCTCTCCGAAGCTCGCTTTCGTAGCTAGTCGTCGAATATTTGCTCACAAGAGTGTTCATGTTGGGTAGGGAGGATTGTAGAGAAAGATGACGCGGCGCGATGCTCAATAGAGCATGGCGAGGGCGACGCGTCTGTGTGCGTCTGTTTATTCTCAGTGGCAACTTATATCGTACTCCTGCTGCGCAACTACGCAAGCCTCCTGTAGTCTACTCAGTCAAACCTCTCTTATTATGAAACAAAAAGTGCAAGTGATGATTCCATTGGAAGAAAGATAATAAGGATACACGACACAGTACACAAATCCTGCTACTAGGGTAACCACAAAAAAAACATGCAAACAAGTAATGAGTGTGCAAAGTTGCGATGATGAAAACGGGAAACAGAATCAAAGGAAGGAACGACTGATAGTTATTCAAGTTTTTTATAGGAAAGCGGTGCATTTGTGGGAAGAATGAAGGATCCTGGAGGACAGGTTGGGAAGTTATACATCGTCAGTGAAAAACGATGTCGTTAGAGGACTCTTTAACAGCCTGCTTGCCCAGGAGATGCTTGCATGTGGTCCCCGCAGCTTACACCGGCATATCGCAAATAATGATACATCATTTTGATGAGCCAAGATATACGAAAAGCTGATGATAATTGTAGATGCGGAGCTTCGACATGGACAAGCCGTGGTCTGGAAGAGTGATGCAAGAGACTGAAGGGAGTCCTTATTCGCAGCAAGGCGAAGCGTGATCATAAAAGTGCACACAATGGCACTTTATGATCCGGCTTTGAGAATAGCAGCCATGTCCTTTTCATCGGCGGCATCAAGCTGTCTTGAACGGGCTTTGAGTCGCACTACAGTAAAAACGGGAATGTTAAGCATATCTTCAAGGACGATCATTAACGAAACTTACAGTTGCGATCGAAGCTTATTAGAACAACCTTTGAAGCACCACTGACATCACGTTCCTCAGATTTTAGAATCGTCGAACGGTCAGACCAATGATCATCCTGCCAGATAGTGGCACGTAGGATCAAGTCGTCCATGTTACGCTCCCACGATTCGCTCGGGAAATCGACTTCCTCACTGCGAACATTAAGGTTCTGCAGATAATTGCCTTTCGAAGTCTGGACCTTCAGCGACAGCGAATGAGAACGGATGTGAGATACGATATATGCGGTAGCAGCTGCAGCAGCTTGACCAAGGGGTGAAGCGTTGTTGGCTATACCGTCGAGTTCGGTAATAACGGCCAAGGGTACAAGAATCGTCCAACGATGGCTTTCAACGAGGGAGGCAAAGATGGAAAGAGAGGAGAGCAGGATATTCGTATCGACAACGAGAACAGTATAGCCAGGCACCATTTTGAGTGAAGGTTTCGAAGGACTTGCATGCCGAGGGCGCCTTCCTTTTGACCTTGGCTTCGAAGGGTGCCCAGATGTCGCCCTTTGTGACGATTGAAGGAGGCGAAGTAAGTCTCGGCGTCTTGCCTAGAACAAGATATTAGCCTGGGCACTTTGATAGAGAGAATAATGTATATGAACCTTCAAAGCCTTGACCTCATCCGTCTCGTCTACATCATCATCACTGTCCTCTTCATCAAGCTCGTCAAATAGTGTTCCCTCGTCATCGATGTCCATGGCATCATCCCAAGGGCGTCTGCTCCTCCTGCGCTCATCTTCTTCGCGAGCCAGGCGATCCTCCTCCTTCCATCTTTTAACCTTCTCCTCAAGCTCGCCCATGACAGAGAAATTCCTCGAGCCATGCTCCCATTTGAAGCCGGGGACGACCTTCGCGATTCCGGCGGCACCACGCACAATGCGCACCCAGCGCTTGTTTGTCTCGCTACCCTCTGCTTGATTTTCGGCATCGTCTTCGTCCTCAATGATGCCGTCGGTCAGGCCATCCTTGTACTCTACAGAGTCAAGAATCTCCATCTCTGCGTGACGCTCTTCGCCGCCCTTCCAGAACCCACGTTCGTAGACCCTTCGGCCACCCCATTCCATGCCTCTGAGGCACCAATCCTCGGACAACGGAGAGCATCCAGCAGTTAGTCGTACACCGCCCTCAGCTTGAGGGACGATGGAACGAGGAACCTTGCTGAAAAAGGCAGCCATGTCTCCCCAAGGAATAGCGCGTTCCAGTGCTCGTTGCACGGCAGCATTCTTCAAGACAGTCGAAAGAAATGTTAAGATCACAGTGTTGTACGGGTTGATGGTTGGATGTGAGAATGGCGTGGCTTTGCGGAACGGATTACGGAGGGTATATGCAAACATCTCAAAAGTAAGTTGCAACGCAAATTTGAAGGACAATGGGAGCTCCGCGTGCTCCTCGGGAGCAGCTTGCGACTGCGAAAGTATGGGCGACACGTTGAGAATACCATTGCTCTTCACATCAATCTCATCTTCTTCGATGGACTGCGGCTTCGCCACACTCTCGTCGTCGTCATCTACCTCCATTTCGTCGACCTTCTTGACGAGCATGTTGACCTTCGCCGTCGCAGCGGCAGCCTGAGCTGCGGTCGAAGTATCTTTAGTTCCAGCACCACTACCGATACCACCAGTACTGCGAAGAATCCCAGTCGGCTTGCCATACTCCAGCACTGCTGCAATATTGACGACAGCCATCATGATCCATTCCCGCTCCTCCGCGCCTTCGAGCTGTAATCGTTCCATGAATCGAGCGAGCGTCGGCTGAAAGTCGTCAAGCTGTATGTTTGTGAAAAGCATGCCATGCAGGAGAACAAAGAGGTCTGCAGCACGAGAATCCGGGGCCGACCGCCGTGACTGCGCCGCTACACTCCATATAGGTAAGATTGACTCTCGGGATGTCGAGAATGGATGCAAAGTCGTCATACTAGGGAAGGGGAGGATCAGGTCTGCATCCTAAGGATACTGCGGACGATACGTACCTCTTTACAAAGTGATAGACGGCCCGCAATTCCTCCTCTTTCACGTCGCGACTGAGCAATCCGAGGTGGTGATGTAGCTTGCCGGTTCCGGGAGTATCAGCGAGTCCCGCAGCATACCAGTCCCTCGCAATGCACCTCCATCGTTCTTTCTCCGGCTCAAGCTCAAGTGCCCGCGCCGCAGCAACACCCACACTTGGGCCCGGGGAGTCATCGATCCGGCCCAAGGACTCGTCAGGTTGCGTCTGCGCAGCCAGCGCTTCCTGATTGACGGGTAGAAAATCTCCCGAATTAGCAAGTGAATTTGATGGCGCAGTCATCGCAGCGATCGCCATGCGGTAACGAGCAAGGTCGCCTAGTGCCTCGAGCCAACCGGACTTAAACGATTCCAAAGTCTGCTCCTCCAGAAGCATGGTGTAGTAGGTGTACGCAAAGATGATGAATTCTTGAAGATGTTCCAGAGCGATGGCCGACTGGAAAGACGCTCGACGAAGCGCCTCGAGGGGTTTGTTGAAGGCATGCGTCCACAACCTGATGATGATGTTATATTTTGTCGGAATGTTCCTTAGCGAGGCTGGAACGTTCGGTGCAAGTGTGAGCTGCAGTAGATTGTGCATGGATTCGGCAAGTCTAAATAGGCGATCAGAACAGTCAATTTCGTTAATTCCTCAGGCCACTGAGCAACTCACTCTTTGTGATCGGAAACAAATTTACGCCATTTGTCCTTCTCTGCTTCCTCGGGCTCCGACGTCGCCTCGTTCGGTCTCTTCAGAGTTACACGGCCTTCATCAGCTGCCTCCTTGCCATCCTCCCGCAATAACCTTGTTTCGAGGTTCGATATTCCTCGATAAAGTCTTTTGAGCTGTTGCGCAAAGAATGCATTCGAACCGGTATGCTCGCGTGGCTGCTGGTCGAATAGGGCAGATGAGGCCGACGAACCGTCGGTGGTCGAGTTGAGTGTAAAATTAGATGAGGTTATCGAGTGTGCGTATGAAGATGTCGAGGAAGCAGAGACATATTCCCCAGACGACTTTGGTGTGGGAGTGGGCCTGTTCCCATTGGCAGGATTGGGTCGGGCAAGCACATGAAACCGGACAGGATCATCTTTACGATGATCGAATAGGCGACCGTGGTGCGCGCCCCTTTCCTGAGAGGGCAATGCGTTCCGCGGTGCGTACGAACTGCTGCCGGCGTCTGAAATCGATTCTGGTTCTGCTGTCCGGCGCATAGGGATGGGGGAAGTGTCGGGATTGAAAAGTTTGCCCTGTGGCTTTGGATGATGGTGAGCGCTAGCATGGTTTGACCGAGGGGAAGTGTTCACTAGTTTCCGTCTCCTAGGATGTTCATCCGCCGGAATCATCGAGTCTGTCCGGGAGACGACTACCTGCGGGGGCGGTGGAGAATACACCTTCCGAGTCGGCGATGTAGATGGTGACGGAGGTCGAGGGACTGTGCGGTCTACTCTCTCCCGTGTCCTCGAAGCGCTGAAAATCGCAAGCCAAGCATCAGTATTGAGTGCCCTGAACGATTATACGAAATTGAATAAACATACGCTGCCTTGCTCCTTTGCATCTGGATAACTCTGTCGAAGAGGTCTGCAGGAGGATCTCTTTGTTTCCTTGCTGGTTTTGAAGGAAGAGACGCGTCAGACATGGTTGTCGAGCGCAGACGAGTGAGTGGTACGCAGTCAAGGCTTGTTGGGAGCAGACGCAGCTGCAAAGTCGACCTGACTGAGGCGCTGCGGATTCAATCCCTGCTGCTGCGGACGCCGTCTTAATTCACATCCACTTTATTAGGTAATCGCACTCTTTATATTCCCGGTTTGACTTCCAGAAATGGTAACCAGCAGTCCTATTTTTAGGCATTTGTGGCTAAATACAGAAATGAGCTCCCATGGCTTCCTCATCGCATGCCAACAACCGTGCCATCTCCGAGATCACCTATTGCTATTTACCACTGCTCTCAAGCCTCGTGGTCCTTCAGTTCCCTCTTCGACTTCGGGACCAGAAACCACGTAGACAGGTCGAAGATGGGCAGCTGCACAGGGAACTGCACGGCGGCTAAAAGAAGTACTATATCGATGTAGAACCCGGACTGGTAGAAGGAAAAGCGCAGCATCCGTATCCGAGTCAGCTTGGCACGGCTAACGTTGACGCAGAAAGACTCACCAGGCCCACTACAAACGCGAACCCTCCAGCAATCTTGAACTCCTGCGCAGCAAGTGCCGTGCGTCCTTGGCCGGTATGGACTGCGCCACCCGGTCGGTGCGTGTCAACTATAGTGCACGCAGCAGTGGGAAATGCACTTACAGTATGCTGCAGAGATGAACTCAAACGTGAAAATGAGGCCTATCGAAGCTGTTAGCGTTCAGAGCGCTGCTTCAAAGTGGTGCAACGCACAGAAGAAGATGATTGCGAACGGGACGTTCCTGATATCGCACGGTCAGCTCTCATCGAATCCCAAATACAGCGCTTAGGTCACGTACGTGCGCAGCGCTGCGACGAAATACACTATGCAGAGAATACCCCATATCGCAAAATACATCCCTAGGCCAGCGTTATACGTTCTCGTTGCCGCTCCGTCGGCGGCGGCAGTAATAATGTTCGACGCGTCATCGGCAGGCGCGAAACTAGCAGCGAGCTCTAGCGTAGGCTGCACGATGATCCCATACGCAGTCCAGAAACCACCTGTTATAGGGACCGGCGTCCAGTGACATAGGCGTTAGCCTTCCTTGTCCTCCAACAGATCAGCATCAGGCACAGCACGAACCGAATGTCCCAAATACGACGCAAGGGAACGTGTTCCCTATGATCCATTCCATAATCGACGCGAAGTACAGTCCTACGCCCGCGCATGCGTAGAAGGACTTGTCTCATTTTCAGCCTTTTGCTCATTATGGGACTCAAAGCAAACGCGCTTACACCGAGCATAGCCGTACCGGACATGGGTGTAGCACCCTGGAAACCCAGTAGGTCCATGGCTAACGGCATATGCGCTAGCAAGAACGCCGATACACCGCTATGTACAACCGACCGAAGCTCAATCAACTCTGTGTCTCAATCAAATCCGCCCGAGGAAAGCACATACAGAGGTGTCGGGTTTCCGACCCGGCTAGCGATACCGCCCGTGATGCGGGGGTCGCGTGGCTGGAGATACAGAGACTCAAACTGCTCAGCTGTGAGCGTCACCGTTTGAAGGCGTTTGGGCACATGCCCATGCCCGTCGTCGCTGTTCTGGATGTGTTGGATATCGTGCTTCATGTCGTCCGACATTTTTGTATGATTTGACGCCTTTTCGTATACGGTCGTAAGAATCGTTATGTGGGGGGGCGTAGGTAGGCGAGTTGGGTAGGCTTCGCGGGGCCTGGCAGCTGGTCTCTGCTTGTCCGTCCTCTCGTCTTTAAGCAGTTTCCTCTGTATGTATGCTCCGTGCGAACAGGGTGCAATTGCAGGGAATCGTCAGTGCTCCCGAGAGTCTGTACCTCGCTATTTCCACACAAGTGTATGGATTGTCCCGATTGTATAGTCAAAAACGGTCTGCCGGGCGACATCAAGCCCAGGAATGCTGGTTTACACCATTCGCGTACGGCAAGGACAAAAAAGCATCACGATGGTCTTCCGCAATGCAGAGCTCCCAGGATATCATACAGAAGGCCATGTTAGGGAAAGTGAAATCATAATGCATGAGTACGACTAGCCAAGAATACGCGTTCGTAGGAAAAGAACGGCCTCATTCTGAATGGCCCCGCAGTGATTAGAAGAACAGACTCGCTTCTTTATGTTCATGTGAGCGTTCGCGTAGCACGGCGTATTGCAAACAGACTGTAATCGCTGCTATTCGGACTCGGGTGAACGCATTCTCCGTGGCGCTTCGAACCATTGTTCCGAATCGTACATGTACATGCAGTTATTTACGGAGGTTCACGGGCGGGTCACTTTGACAAAGGTAGTGAAAACGCAGGGATGCAGTCAATTAATCCTTCACTTGAAGTAGAGTTAGTGTATAAAGAGAAATAGCGTGAAAGGTGTCTATGGGATTTGTGTTCATTCCTGTACAATGTCCTCCTTCCGAGGCTTGGACGCCTGGAGCTCCTTGCCTTGGCTGATGAGGTTCTTCGCCTCATCCTCTATGACAATACCTGCGGGACACGCTCCGAGTTCAACGACCAACACTCCCACGCAGAGGTAAGAAAAGGTACATACCTAGCCCCTCCTCTTTAACAAGGCCCAGCACGTGCTCTAGCTCCACGAAACCATCTTTATCGACATCCAGCTTCTGGATAACAGCATGTCCGACCTCTTCATCAGGCCTATGTTTAATGACGGCGAGCGCCTTCTCCAGATCCTCGACGGATATCCGACCTTGCGGGTCGCAAGAGATCATCTGAAGCGAGCTTCCGACCTTGGCGTCGTACTCCTGGAGTTGCGCGTCGACCTTCGTCAACATGCTTCGGATGCGCTTGACGAGTGGGGTGGAAGGCGATTTGGGGTCCTGAAAATGAAGCGTAGCGAATTTGCTTTAGTGAAATCAAAAGGAATTGAGTTGCCGGGTGGGCTGACCTCTTCAGCGCTCAGGTTCTCCTCCATCAGCGTTCTCAATTCGTCACGTTCCTTGAGGACACTGGATTTCGCAGACAGGATTGACAAAGCTTCCGCAAGTTCGTGTAATTGCTCAGTAGTCATACGGGCATCAGCTTCTTCCACAGCTTCAGAACGGAGCTTGGGCTTCTGTTAAAATCTTTCACTGTGTTCGGAACGACTGCAAACTTACCTCAGATTCCGGTAACAAAGATTCCGCCATACGAGCTTCCTCCTCTCTCTTGGTCCGTTCTTCTGCTTCTCTCCTCGCTCTCCTCGCTTCTTCCTCTTTTTGCTCCTGCTCCTCCTCGTCCTCAATGAGCTCTTCCTGTTGTTGCAATACATCCAACTTCTGCTTATAGCTGGCCTTATCGGAATCAACCTCGAGCTCGGCTTCGTTAAGCTGCAAATCAACAGTCAGTAAGCAAATAAACATCCTGCCATGAATGAACTGACCAGATTATCAGGAAGGCTGCTTAACACATTCTCCAGGCTCTTGATCATGAAATCTTGTTCGCTTTCACCCGGCTTCCGGTCGAAATAGAAGGCGCGCGCAAGAATGAGAAGAACACCAGAGACCCGATTGTGGAGATGCAGTCTAATCCATGTACTCAGCTCCGAACGAAGACGAGAAGGTGAAGCCCCAATTGTGCGAATGCCGCGGGCTTGACAAGCCTGTTGCAGTTCCGCCGTAGAGAGTTGGTCAATGCCCTCCGAGTCTATAAGCTGGTCGTCGCGCCGAAGTTGTGAAAGTCGTGCTCGGATCGCGCCTCGAAGAAAGTTGTCGGTACCGAAAGCATTGAGACCCATATACCTGCACATAGATACTAGTTGCGGCCTAGATAGATTATCCAGAGTAAGATCGTCGTCAAACAATCGAGCGACGTTGACAATGTCCGATGTAGACGGTGATTCTCCAGTTGACCGAACCTGGGCCTATGTTAAATATACTGCATAATCCAGGGCTTTTGACTCGTACCTTTCGGAAGAACTCCTTGAAGGCATCACTTCCGACGATATGGGCGTTAGCCTTCAGTCCAGACTCTCTGACAGTTTCTTGCAAGAATTTAGCCATTTCAAGTCGGACGCGGAGTAGCTTTCTTTGTTTCTCTTCCTGAAAGTATGAGTACATGAATGAGAATCTATTGCTTTGATCAAATCCTTCGGAATATTAAATCTCACCGCTGCGAACTTGTCTTCGAACGTTGACGGAAGCATGTTCGGGAACAACTTGAGAGCCACAGGTAACAGGAATTCCATGAAGGGCACAATGATGAATACAGCGAATGGGATTAATCTTAAAAGGTCTTGAGTGGTGCGTTTTAGCTGGACGCATTGCGCAGGTCAATAAAGGTTGTTAGATGCGTAGTCAACACTCTAGAACTCACCTGACGCCTTTCACGTCTCGTCAACGTTTCTCCCTGTAATATTTTCCACTGCAACCTGGACGAGATGCGAACTTCCGACACCAAGAGCTTCGTCCCACTCCAGTAGTGTGCAGCTTCATGCTTCACTTTTGCCCAAGCGCGTTTAAGCACGGGAGGCTTTGCAGCATCCTCCTTCGAGGTTGAAATCGGCGAAGGCTTTGCCTCCACTGGTACTTTTGAATCTGCGCTCACGGTCTCTTTTGTGCTCTGCCATCGCTTCGTCACAGCGATAGTCTTTGGGTACGGTCTCGAGGAAGGTCGGGCTTGTGAAATTTGAAACGCTAATGCATGGAGGTTACGAGTGCATACAATAGATGCAGCACGGTACGGTATAATAGCCGGTGGGCGACGAGGGATCCATACAGACATTCGGTTATGAGAGTAAGTGAGAGTAAGAGTTGGGCATGGATCTCTGGAGAGCTTGTTTGAGTGAAAAGCGAAGAATTTCGTCAGCGCCAAACCTGGACTCGGCCTTCGCTCCGGCTTGACGCGTCATGACATTGATCTACCTGCCCTTTCCTTCTTTTCCTTACATAGAATGCATTCGACTTCATGAGCTGCCTACACCATTAAAAAGGTTTACCCTACAAAAACTCGGATATGCAGAATAATGCACGTAGCATTTGAAAAATGAAGTATGATGCTGAAGGTACGGTACATGCGAAGGCAAGTCAGTTGTGAAATCAGATACAAATCGTTAAACAATAAATGTTGTACAGAAGAGGGAAAATGAAGTTAAGTGTACAGAGTACTACAGTTATCGGCTCACTGTACTGCCCACTGTACTACCTACTGTACTACCTACTGAAATCGGCGTCCATCGTTCCGCAGACACTTCTCGCATTTCAATGTCAGTGGAGGCGGTTCCCGCAACCGACGAAGCTGGTGCTCGGGAGTTGCTTGTACTTTCTGAGAAGATATCATGCGTCCCATCGTCAACAGGTTCTAACCCTAGTAGTCGGCGTACTCCGACCGGGCTTGACCGGTCTGACTCGTTATCTCGAGGTGAATATGGAGGGGGAAGTTCACGCTCGTGTCTTATCTGGCGAGGGATAAGGACAAACCCAAGGCCGTATACAACAGGAATGAACTGCGCAAATGATTAGCCATGTTTAATTTTATATTTACTGTGATAGCAAGACTTACGATGACCCAGGCGATCCAGAGGTTCGAGAATATAGTTAAATCAATTGGGCGAGATGTAACCGCCGTCCATTCCACGGTTATCCCTGTTCTCACCTTGATAGGACGTTAGAGATAGACTTCATGAGGTAGTGAAAACTGATATACCTGATAGAATGCAAGTCCGATGAGCAATATGCCTAGTCCTGCGTGAACAAAGTTTTGAGGAGGATGTTTTATGGGATAAGGCGCTTTCCGGAAATGAATAAACGTTCCGAGACAAAGTTGGATTATATATAACGGAAGCAGCAAGATGCCGCATATCTATGGAGGGGAATTGACTTTAAGTTGTAAGACTTCATCAATTTCAGATTCCGAAACGAACCTTATGTGCATCATTCGCGTGCTTAACTCCCTCTTCTGCAACGGCCAAAGGTCCTAAAGCCCAACCAATAACGACGATGGGAATGCTGAAGATAACTTGAATCTTCCAATGATAATAGAACCATTTTTCCGTGAAGGTACGTCCCCAACGTGCTATTATTCCACCAAGAGGCAAGAGAATCAAGAATCCCACAGTTGCCATCACTGCATGAGCAATGATGAGTTTCTCGAACGTCTGAAAAGGCTGTTTTCCGCCATTGTCTGCATCGCCTGTGCCTCCAGAGCCTGATGTAGATGCAGGAGAAGCACCAGTTGAAGCACCGGTGGATGTACTCGGAGGCGGTAGCGGGGTCTGAGCTTCACTCGACGAGGGTAAGCTGTCCGTGTCGACGGTTCCAGAAAGGTCGAGAGTGAAGTTTCCCGAGTCGACATGCACGAGGAGACTCATTGTGTTTGGATCTGACGTGCCTGGGTTATCGAAGGAGTATGCCCATATGATATCTTGATTCACTGTATTATCTTTTGGGATCGTAAATGATAAGGTAGGATTCCCTGAGGATAGCTAAACGTGTCAAATACATCGGTAAATGGGATAGTATACGGTACAAATGAATTCACATACTGTCGTCAAAGGATGGTATAGTGTAGCATTGCGCGGTGGGTTAGGATCGGGGTTTGGTTCGACTCGACCCGTCGCTGTTCGTTGAGAAAGTGTAATAGATTGGTCAATGTTTGGCCACATGAGCACCATTTTTGCATCTGCCATCTGGGTTCCAAAACCCCTAGACAAACAGCGAGGTTTAACCTACTAATCGATCAGAGAAGCAGAGCGGCACTTACATGGCCATCCACCCCAGCTGATTCAATGCCGTCATTTGATCTGGTACGTAGAAAGTCAATTTATGTAAAAAGTCTTAAACATTGGCTTGGTTGTCTTACAGGTAATTGTATCAGTGCCGTTTATTAACGCAGTAACGCACATAAGATCCCCGCACCAGTTTGCTCCCGGTATGTCCTTCGCTCGTGACAGATCGATAATCGCGGAGCATAGGAAGAGCACGAAGGACGTTGTCCAAATCATGGCTACGCTAGAGGATGGGGGTCAAGGAGAAGGGGGCACGCCAGTGTCGTCTTGGCTGCCATGAAGTGGGCACGAAATTTCCCATACATTGCGCTCTGGGCAACCGAATGAGGGAAAGGCAGGGGTTCCAGGTAGCAGTAGGGCACGCCATGGGAGTTTTCATTATGTTGCAGATGCAACAGAGGGGATTCTCATGCGGGGCTGCGCACTGGGCGGCTATCAAATTATGCGGTGAAGGGCAGCCGTCTAACTCCAAGAATGCGCCCGTCGGGGAGCGCGAGTAAGCACATATATTGTTGCATTGTCCAATAGCAATAGGCACAATCGAGCGAAATACTCACAGGTGGTGTTAATGATCTGTTCTTACCCACGTATACGGAGACTTTCTGATATGAGCCCAGGAAGGCGATGCAGCGAATTGAGCTGATGTAGAGTATGCATGTTAGAGTTCGTTGCTAACTAAATTGTATAGAAAAGACCATGGACGACATGCAAGAAGAGGTTAAAGTTGAAACCTCTCAGGCTGCAACAGAGACCGCCATCATCATGATCGACGGATCCAAACACGGACACACAATCCCTGTACCAAAACGTACCAAAATAAAGAAATAAATTTCGGCCTCGATAACTATACATAGTACTTAGTGTAGTATGGGATGAGGTAAAGATACCTTTCTCACACGTCTTTGAGTATGCGTCAATTATCTATTGAGTTGTTGTGAACTCGTTAAATCTGTGTCAAGAATGTATGGCTACATCTATTCTTTCATTGCGATTTTTGTCTGAGCGTACATGCTAATTACTGAAGAAACCTCAAACACCCTGATTGGAAAAGGATCTGAAATCTACTCGAAGATCCATTCCTCCTTGACATCATTGTACTGAATGACACCCTCCGGGAACCACCTAAACAATACAATTAGTGACTGATCATATATGTCATTGAGCAACTCACAAAGCAATCTCCTTCTTGGCGCTCTCAACAGAGTCAGAGCCATGGCAGATGTTACGGCCGACTGCCAGCGCGTAGTCTCCGCGAATTGTACCTACAAAGATATCAGTCCTATGGATCATTCCCGGCTTCCGATATAACGCGTACCAGGTTGCGAAGCAAGAGGGTTCGTCGCTCCCAACATCGCGCGACCAGTCTTCACTGCATCCAAGCCTTGCCAGACCATTGCGACGACGGGGCCCGCTGCCATGTACTTGATGAGACCCGGGAAGAATGGCTTGCCCTTTAGGTCCTCGTAATCTGTAGTTCAATCGATGTCGTTCAACGCTGTTCATCCGCATATAGTGACAACTGACGCTTCTCGAGGTGCTCCGGCGTTGCGTGGACCGCCTTCAATGCCACAAGCTTGAATCCACGCTGCTCAAATCGTGCGATGATAGCACCAACCAGCGAGCGTTGGACGCCGTCAGGCTATGAGTGTGTCCATATATGCGTCAAATAGATCTGCAGAAGACGAATAGAAAGGTGGCTCACCTTGATCATGATGTAGGTCTGCTCGGTTTTCGACATGGCTATAGATCTAGTGAGAAATCTGTTAACACGTAGTGATTTTGAGGAAGATGAAGGGAGGTTGCAAGATGGTAAGAGCAGGAAGCGAGATGCAAACTGATTTATATCCTCTTTCAATCTTCACCCACGTGTACGGCCCGTGACTGGCAAGTAGTGGACTCTTGTCACAGCCTACCAAAACAACGACAAATAAGAATCAGGGTCCAACATCCTCCGGGTTCCTCCATCACTGTCCACAACGTCCACCTCAACATTCGCGATGAGCCTCTTCGGTCCACTTGGCCCTTCGTTGGCGCCCCACGTAACCAAATCACCTACTTTACACCGCTGGCTTAAGCCGTTTGCCAACTGGTATGCGCAAATTGCTGGATACAGACAAATGGGTCTGAAATATGACGACCTTCGTGAGTTTTCATGTGTTACCCCCAAGCGTCAGAGAACTCACCTTACCGTTACAGTTCTTGAGGAACGAGACGACGTCCAAAAGGTACAAAATAAATTTCACAGCCGTGGATTAACTTCTAAATAGTCTTTTGAAGGCATTGGGACGTCTATCGGAGCGCGAGGCTTATGACCGCATCCACCGCTTCCGTGTTGCGTCACAGCAAAGCATTCTGCACAAGAATCTTCCTAAGGAGCAATGGTTGAAGCCTGAAGAGGTGCGTATCATCCGGATTCATATTGATTGCTGGCTGAAAGGTTTGCAGGACGTTCGCTACCTTAAGCCTCACGTATTGGAGGTTTGGAAGGAGGACCTTGAACGCGCTAAATGGGACAAGATTGAAGTACAGAGGAAGCGGTAAACTTCTGGGATGCTTAGACTTAGCGTATCTCCATATATAACTCCACAAACTCTACGGAGACGGAGATAATATAATTTACGTTTTTTGTGGGGGAGTACACCAGACGGCGTCTTCACTCTGGGAATATAAACGCACAACTTATGGCCAGAGGCTCCTGTTTACTTAGTATTTATGCGCAATTTCGTCGTGAAATTCCTTCTTCCTTCATGCAAGCATCTCTAGTACCGTTGCTTCGGAAGACCAAAAACAAATCTCACGTAAAGCAAGGCTGGAGTAGGCATATGTGAAAATTACGGGGAAAGGGCTGATACATTGACTACTTATAACACAACATCGCAAGATAATCTAAAGGCAGCCCAAAAGACTCTAAATTGAAACTCTAATGGTCATGGTACGTTCCATGACGTCCACGCCAAGAAGTACGTTGTAGTGCTTCAGTTACTGCTTCTGCTTTACGAAGTCAGATGGTGGCGACGACTAAACCGATCACTCTCACCTTCGAGATCTCGCAATTGAGGTTGCGGTTCGTGCACTGCAAACACCTATAAACGCCTTCGTTGTCGTTCCTGTCACACTGAGTAACAAATACACTTTCATGAGCGATGTACCCAGATAAACGCGTTCCTGGACATACCTTATATTTCTTCTCTTTGCAGAATTTGCAGGCAGGGGGACGAGATACTTTCCCAACGGACGATGCGAGATTGTTAGGATTATAATTCTTGAATTCAGACATGTTGCTCGGTGGGTGTGTGAATGTCTGTTGAGAACGCTGGACTGTTGAATGTAATGTGTGATGACTTCCCTTCCTCCAACACCAGGCCTTATATACGTCTGAATGGAACGGTAACGCTAGCGCAACAACCGCCTAGTTGCGTCAAGGCTCACCCACATCCTGACTCGTAGGTACAGAACCGCTTGCGCTGCGGTAAGCAAAACACCGCCGTCAGGCGATCAGATTCAATAGCAAAATCAGGCGGATATCCGCTATTGCAATCGCCTATGGGTCCTTAGGTATGATGAGGCTTTGTGGTGCGCATCTTTGTTCCGTAGACAGAAATAAACAATCACAACCAGTTCTGCCAGGGAAGAGACAGAGACGTACCTTGGCAGTGCGTTTGTGCACGAAACGGCGATGGATTTTGGTGGTCGTTCAGTCCGCCTATCAACGGAACATTTATGGCGCGAATAGCACGTTGCTGAAGAGTTCGGAGAAGCCATGGATTGATTTCAGAGCGAAAGCCTTTGTGGCTAAGTACGAGTACAGCAATCAACGGCTGTATGGGCAGTGTATGTAAGGCATGCCACTCTGATGGCAGGCGGTGTATATCTGGATCTTCCTTGGTACTTGGTTTCAGCTACGGCTGCCAGAATTGCCATCGCGTGTGGCGAGGACAAAGACACGAGGCGAAGGTAACTAGATGAAGGTAGAATCAGAGCACCTTTCAAAGAGCCTGTCGGCATCGGTGAGTTGTAAGGCGTTGATGGATAGGAGCGCTCACCATTTCTCATGAGTCACAGGCCGGAATTCATAACTTTTAATATGTGGCTATAGTATTCCACAACAAACAGGAGGACAAAACAGGAAGTTTCACGATTCAGATAATCTAGCAAACGGCTAAATCAAAGGAGCCTGGTTTAGAGGAGCCCGAGTGTCTCAGTCCAAGAATATTCAGGTGCCTATGAGAAGAGGGGGAGTAAAAGAGAACGAGCAGCGTTATCCATATCAACATTTTGCCAGGAATAGTAATATCCGATCGTGATTGCGGAAACGTCTGTTGACTGAAGCATTCGCCTGTTCAGCATCGGGTATGTCGGTGACTAGGTTGCTTTGCGAAAGCGTCAATTTCTGATATATATTACAGCGTTGAAGCTGAGTATGTTGCAGAGACGTAGTCGTGGTCGAAGTTTCAACCACCGCCGATCCTGAGTTCTTGGTTGCCATCATGGCATCTTCCGGTCTACTCACGATAGTTTAACTTTCTTACGTACATTCAAGTTAGTGACTAAGCAACGACAAAAAGCAAGTTAGTTGAAATCAACCGACTTCTTCGTCATCGCGTTTTTGCTATGCATCCTCAACTCACAGACAAATCGCTAGGTATACCAGGATGTTTTATTCTCATCAACTATAAAGCGCTGACTCCTCAAAGTATGTAAGGAGTTTATCGAGGCGCTCGAACAGTGTCACGCTAGTCTTTGGAGAAAATATACTGGCGCTTGTAACGACCAAAAGCTCAAGCTTAATACATGCCTACGACAAGAGGTCTGAATCATCTAACATCTTAGGCGTTCTCCTTACTGCTTTCTGACTGCAATATTAGCGACTCGACCGCAGTGCTAAGAATAGGGAGAATGCAAAAACTCGATCGGAGCGGCGAAAACAGGCCTTAGATAAGTTGCATGAGGATGACGAGTAGCTCAGGCTATCAGGACCTTCCTTATTAACATGCGGCGAGTATATGTATAATTTCAACATTTACTCTGATTCGAATCAGCTGAAGTACAACACGTTACACAGCCTCGAGTAGATTCCTACAAAACCACATTCATAATTTCTAATGAGCGAAGTGTCAAGACATGTGCCCTGCATGATCGTATATACATAGGACGAATGCGAAGCGATGAAGCTCAGGGAACTCTTGTGTCCCTGGAAACAGCCTGAGCAGGATCAAAACCCTTTGGAAACACTTGTCTGACGTTCACGTTTATGCGCGTTGTCAGGAGATAGCGCCGGTACTCCAACCAATCCTCATGGGGACTATAAGGATCTTTTAGTTGTGGAGGAATTGTACCCTCCAAGATTCGCGGAATGCCTGGTGGATGGATCATTAGACATGCACAGAACCATGGGATAAGAAAAGAAATGCTCGCCATGATACGCTCTCCTACACATAGGACCGGCCATCACCACGACATCGCCAGAGCGTAGAAGAATTGGTATTGGCTCTACATCTCTTGTTTGGCCGCCGATGAGGAATATGGCAGCGTTTCCGAGTCTGATGTTTCATTAGAACTAACCACAAGGGGATAGAGAACGGATAGCCATACGAAAGAGATACAAGAGGGGATGTTGCACAAACTTCAGATCTATCCACATGCGCCATCAGAGTGTCCTAAGGCAGTGAGAGATTCTTTTTAGAAGATTCTTTTTTCTTTTAGTCATGAATAAAATTCAACCTTTAGCTGATAAAAGTTGACAATTCCAGCATCCGGCTCTGAATAAACAAGATGCGAGATCTATAAGTCCACGGAGATCCATGTATAGAAATCAGATCGTGTCCCTACCATAGTCAGTTCGCCAATTATTCCAAGTAGTACCGCCCTCGCCCCAATCTCCTTCTGAATCTGTACTCGCGCCCAAGGCAAAGACATCATTCCAGTTGATGGATCTGACAATCTCTTTGCATAATGACCTCACAGGTTCTTTGATCTCCACCTTTCCTCGGCTGAAGTCATAATGTTTTGTTCCCCAATGATAGAACCAACCGATATTTGCCCATCGAAGCTTAGGGAGCAAATCTGTGGCGGTGGCAGGACCTGCTGACTCTGAGGGCGCAGGCGGGGGCTTCGGTTCAGCTGCTAGTTCGGAGATTGATAGGGGACTAGCAGGTGCGTTGGAGATCAGTTTCCGAGGGCCCACCGGTTCTGATACCGAGCCCGGGATAGGATCCCTCGGAAGTATGAGAGGTTCAGCCTCGTCAACGCTGCGCCTCACGGAGCGTAAATGCGCTCGCCAGAGGCCTTCCGCGGGCATTTGATAATGTGTATCAAGATTAGTTTCGTTGGGCCAGCGAGCGTGGTCATGTAGGCTCCAGTGTATCAACTCATTTTGGGTTTCAGGGGGTAAATAGCCTGGTAGCAGGACAAGACCTAGCCTCAAAGGAAATGTGAGCTGCGCATCCATCTACATAGAGTACATAGGCGGACTTACCTGGAATTCGAGGCAGGCAGTATGCCTTTCTCCAGCTGGCCGATGAATTGGTTGTAAGTCGAATTTCCTGAGTCTCGATTGCATCTGCCCTCCCTTTCCAAACACCATCGTTTATCTCATCCGCACGATTAAGATCGAGCAAGGCAAGATCCAATACATTTGATAGATCCGGCGGCGGAAATCTTGCTTTGAACCTCTTCTCTGCCGAGCGAAATGGAGTTAAGGGAGAGACATCATCTTTAGCGGGTTGGTTGCGAACACTTCTTTGATGATTTCGATAGGCTCTCTTGTAAGCCGGTGAACCATATTGTAGGAAACCGGCAGGGCTATCAATGCCATGCATTGAGGTCAATGTTATTCAACAGAGCCTTGTTGTCGATCCCACAGTTGGTGGCATGAGACACGAACCGCGTTGAGGACATAGGCTATGTACCGTTGAGACGGATAGAGGTCCGCCGCGATGGCAGGTGTAGTCCACGTGGAGTCAGACGCGCGCGTTTTCCAGCGCGACGACTATGGACTGGACTGGCAGACGCTTCACCCTGATTCCTCGTTCTTTGTCCTTTCGTCTCCCCAAGCTGGATTGCGCTCTTACCTGTGTCTACTGATTCGTAAAGTTGCGTGTTTTCAGGAGGTTTGTCTGACAAGCACATCAGTATCGTTTGGGCGGGATTTGTATGGAATCATCGAGGTACGGGATCTCAGAGGGCAGCTAGCAACGTTGTCCTTGTACTGACATGTCATACGTGAAACAGGTCCTGATACTATCTTGCCTATTCTACAAGACTGCAAACAGTAAATCCCAGGTTGCATTGCACAAACCCTACTCAGGCTCTTTCACCAAGCGTGGTGCCCACCGGAGACAAGGATGCTGTATGAACTATCTGTCACAAAGCTCCTGGAGTAGATGAAGAAGGGCTTACTCGCTACCTGTGCAGAACGTTGATGCATCAGAAGCCAACCATGTCACAACGCCACGAAGTTCATCAGGCCTTCCAAGCCGACCAAGGGGATTCATAGCTGAAAGCCTTTCAAAGAGCTCCGGATTTTCATCGAGGTATGTCGCCGTCATACTAGTAGAGATCCGGTGCTCAAAACTTCCTTTTTTTGCAGTAGCTCGAGCGACTTACGCTGTGTAAATATGACCAGGGGAAAGTGTGTTCACCCTGATTTTCTTTGCACCTAGCTCGCACGCGAGACTCCTGCCCATTTGCAGGACAGCAGATTTACTAGAATTGTAGGCAATCCAAGGATGTCCCTTCCGTCCGAGCCGTCAGCAATCCAGTACCGAATGGCTTTCCAACGAAAAGCAGGAGCTCTACCTTGTTAGTTATGCTTCCGCTCATTGACGCAATGAGAGTGATGCTCCCTGGTAACCCATGTTTCACCATCTGGCGCGCGGAAGCCTGTGCTGTATACAGGACACCATTTATATTCACGTTTATCACCTCTGAAAACTCTTTGTCGCCATAATCGAGACAGTCAACAGTCTCCCCCAGGATACCAGCCGCTGCGATGCAAGCATCCAATCGATTTTCCTTGTCTGCGATCTTCTCAACAATATCCCAAACGCCCTTTTGGTTGGTAACATCAATGCTCCTGTACTCGAGGCGCGCTGTTTCAATTCCAAGGCGCTCAACATACTTCTGCGTTGCCTGCCAATCCTCACCCGGGATCTCGGGTAGATCAAGACAATAAACAGCGGCACCGGCTTCGCACAGCGCCTCCGCCATTTCAAGTCCCAGTCCTCGGTTGCCACCAGACACGACTGCCACTCGACCACTGAGATCAAATTCTTTGTGCAGCGTTGGGCGCGGTTTGAAAGAAGGATCTGAGGCAGCCTTCAATGCGGCTTCCACGCCAATGGGAGCCAGGGGCGAAGCTGATTGCGCCTTTGATCGCAGAATGCTGCTGTGATGAAAAGAAGGCCAACTACAGATAGCAGGGGCCGTCTTAGGAAAGTATGCGCTCGAGTGTTTCAAAGTGGACTGTAAAGTCTTCCATGGTGCTATGCTGCGTAAAGCGAACATGAGTTATAAGGGTGGAAGTTGGGATGGCTGGTGTGATTTAGACTCTGTCATGCTGATGCGAGCTATATGTATGCTCGTTTATATACGAGAAGGACACGGGAGGCTTTCCGCTCGATCCGTGCTTCTTCTGGGGTTCGATGTGTGGTTACCTTAAGAGGAAAATATATTGGACAGCCAGGGAATCGACAAGCTGTAACAACCATGGACCCTTCTGTACAAGCAAACGACGCCCTGCCGAACACACATTTCATTTAAAGACGTACGTCCATCTGATGTAGAACCAATAACAAACAAAAATCTGATGATTACCGAACCTAGCCTCCTAATGATCGTTTCGTTTCAATCGTTCGCTTCACCAAGCATGATGGCCTCCCGTCACGAGTATGCTGGGCCGAGAAGTTAACTCCAAAATATCCAATCAAATACGTCGAACTACTCACTCGCTACCTGTGCAAAATGTTGATGCGTCCGACGCCAGCCAAAGGGCCACACCCCTCAACTCATCAGGTCTACCCAGGCGACCGAGAGGATTCAGACTCGACCACTTATCGAATAGATGTGGCTGACTATCCAGGTATGCGGCGGTCATTCTGATTTCCAAACATCAATATGTTGTGATCGAGAAGATCGAAGGTAACGAACGCTGTGTAAATATGCCCCGGTGATAGCGTGTTAACCCTGATCTTCTTCGGGCCGAACTCACATGCCATGCTGCGGCCCATCTGCAACACAGCAGACTTGCTCGTATTGTAGGCGATCCAGGCGTGATCCTACACAACAATTCGCGCAACCGTCATCATCACAAGTTCTCCGAAAGCAGAAGCAATCAGCACGAACCTTGTTTGTGATGCTCCCACTCATCGATGCGATGAGAATGATGCTACCTGGCAATCCAAACTTCGCGATTTGACGACCAACAGCTTGTGCTGTATGCAAGACACCGTTCACGTTTACATTCATGACCTTCTGGAACTCTTCCGCCGGATACTCCAAACAGTCTGCGCCATGGAGGATACCAGCTGCGGCAATGCATATGTCCATGCGTTGTTCCTTGTCCGCTATTTGCTCGACGACAGTCCAGACAGCCTTCTGGTCCGTCACATCGACGCCCGCGTACTCCAAGCGTGCCTTCTCTAGACCTAGACGGGACACGTATTTCTGAGTCGCTTGCCATTCCTCTCCGGGCGACTGAGTAAGATCCAAACAGTACACAATTGCGCCCGCTTCACAAAGTGCCTCTGCCATTTCCAGACCCAAACCGCGGTTTCCGCCCGAGATGACTGCAACGCGGCCGGTGAGATCAAACTCGTTCTTTATCGTCACGCGTGGCTGGAATGTCGGATCAGCTGCTGCCTGAAGAGCAGCCTGGACGCCTATAGGACCAAGAGGTGAAGCAGACTGTTCGTTCATTCTTGTTACTGTGTATGCGAGCGTAGCTGCAGAAGCTGTGGATCTTTGGGTCTCCGTCTTTTCATTCTTGCGCTATTCTTAAGGCCCTTGAGTAAATAATAACCGTGTAAGAGGTGTATAAATTATGGGAATACACGGCGCCCCGATCACATTGTTGATAGCGAGAACGGACCTGTCCGCCGTTCTATGTACACATATAGCAGGCAGCTGACCTCAGAATGCTTCTTTTACTGATACCACCGGATTCACCCCACACATGTGTTCAAACTGGATATGGTGATCTTAACGCTCAAAGTGCTGTAGTGAGCAGAAGCCTCGGCAGGACAACTGAAAACAACATTTTCATAGCTCAATATGCAATTCAAGGACATTCAGATGAAAGGCAGGAGAAACCTTATGAAAAATACAGGACATGCTA
The DNA here is from genome assembly GCA_910574555.1 of Trichaptum abietinum. NCBI lineage: Eukaryota > Fungi > Basidiomycota > Agaricomycetes > Hymenochaetales > Trichaptaceae > Trichaptum > Trichaptum abietinum. Next base: position 1,641,803 of record CAJTBE010000001.1, read on the forward strand.
CATACAGACTCGCTAGTGTGGGAGACATAGATGAGTACAGACAACTTGTTTCTTCACATTAGCCATGATTATTGAGAACAAGCTTTATTATCTATGAGAGTCTCCAAGTTAACTGACAGTACTGGCAATTTCTGAGGCAACTCACATAATTAAAATTCCCGACAAAATGAAAAGTAGAGACGGAGCGTTCTCGGACAATAGAGCGGATAACACCTCATATTGACTTGCGTAAATCCTTGGGCACCCTGACAATCCAAGGGGTTGCCTTTCCACTAAGCTTTCGGAGCGAGCCTAGACCCCATGAACTAGGAGGCTCTTCGCCGTTCCACTGGTCTTCAAGCCGAACGATCTTGTCGTCATCATCGAGATCGACGATGACTATTGACTTAACCTTCTAGAAATCTATCAGTAGTGAATCCAAGAACAACTTAGATGAGCTGACCTTCTTCGATCCGAATACGCGTAAGGTATACTCTTGCGTCTGAGAGTATATGATGCGATTGGGGTTCTTGGTCGATGCTAGAACCCGGCTTGCAACAGTCTCAGACTTGGAGAACACCTTGGGCTGGAGAGTACTTAGTATTGACTCATGAGGAAAGACAGAGTTCATACCATTGCGTAGAACTGTGATGGAAGTGTTCAAGTACCAGCGATGAGACGAAGAAGAGTAACAACGCACCTGAGGGGCTATTTCTTGTAAACCTTTACATCGAGTCAGTGAATCCTGTGCACACGTATTAGTCAATTTCCGAATCCCTCTCCCTTTCACACATTCGGAATATACCTCAAAGACTGCATCGGGTCTAAAGCTCCTCTGAAATGCTTCGAGGGAAGGCCTGCAGCTATACAGCTGATCCACAAGAGAAGATTGGGAATACGAGCCACAACGAAGGATAGGATATGTCAGCGCTTAAATGCATAAGCTGAAGAATTATATTGTCACTCACGTCCTTCAAATCCTCCAATACCTGCCTCCGCTTCTCTGTGAGCTCGACATGATGATCTCTTGCACCAGAACTTGCACGCTCGACGTCAGATTTCCTATGATATACTTTTGCACCCGAGTAGTGAGACCCTCCCGCTGCGGAACCTAGTATGCCGGCCGGCATAGGTATAAGAGAGGGGTGAAAGGTCTGTGAGGGCTGCTCCGGAGACGACTTCGGCGGATAGACATCATCGTGCGCTTCGTGCGACGAGCAATGGTGCAGATGCTTTGGTGAATGTAGAGCGGACATCGTGGTTAATGCAGGAAGTGCGAGTCAGGATGCGGACTCAACATGAGCCAGGCGATGCATGAGCCGTTTCGGGATTTGACGTCACCAGAAGTTCGTCAGCTCCGAGTCCGAAGTAGCTTTACGGAGCTCCAGTAAAACATATAATGCACTATTTCTCTTTCTAAAATATATAAGTCGTCGTAGTTGAGATGCAAGGTGAACGAAGTCGTCGTCATGAGAAATCCAATAGAGTGCACTGTACCTACCACTATAAATTTGATATCAAGCTATTGATGCAACTTCAGTTCCCAAATAGTATCCAAACTACCGAATAATTCCATTTTCTTTACTTCCTAATCTATTTCCTATTTATATATTGATATGTCGACAGCTTAAGTACAGCAGTATAGGTGAGTTTGCAAGCCAAAACAGACTGCGCTCGATCAACGAACATCGCGAATTACGGTGATAAGAAAGAAAAACAGAAGTCATTAAGCTGGGATTGCCAGCATCGAGTTATGATTTATGCGAAGAACGAGCGCTATGTGCCATTGCCATTAGTATAACCTTGCCATAATCCGTAAGATGTGCCCGGAGTTGTTTGCCATAGTCGGATTGTTCCTGAAAAAACAGATTCCGAAAGTCAGTTTGTGTTTTAGAGAACCAATAGAGGGGAATGTCTCACCGTCCTCTGCTCACATAGAGAAGTCATCCGACGGGCCGGTCAGTTACATAGGACGCACAAAAAGAACAATAGACTTACCGCTTCCGCTAGCAAACATTTCACCGTCCGGGCTGAATTCAATACAGTGGACTGGACCGTGGTGCCCCTTTAGAACCTCACGCTCCTCACCATCCATCCCATGAATACGGACCCATTGATCGCCCGAGTTGCCAGTCACAAATCGATCTTGCAGAAGAGGGTGAAGAGACGCCGATGAAGGAGAGTATGGAAGCTCGAGACTATGAGTTGGTACCGATGACCGGGTTGCCGGAATAAATGCAACAGTTTTCCCAGATGTCAAAGTAATGCGCTGAGTCTGAACTGAATGTTCCATTGACGTGATGGCGGATGGGAATTTGAGGGTTTGAGTGATTTTTCGTGTTCGAAGGTCCCACCACCTTGATCGCAAAATCAATCAATGCTCTGCCTATAATGACAGCCATAGACAGGAGTAAAAGGCAAACCTACTTAACATATCCGTCGTCGCCAGCAGTAACGCCAGTGTTTTCATCAGTCCATACAACGCTCTTTATAGTCCCCTCATGACAGCCAATATTTGGGTCATCACCCAGGAACTCAGGAGCGGCATCTGGTCGGTGTAGATCAAAAATACGTGCTTTCTTCTCCTGTCCGCCCGTCAAGAGACGGTCTGCGGTGGGCGACAGCGCGACACTGCGTACAATGTGATTATGCGGAAAAGAATGTAATGTATTGCCGGTGTCCGTATCCCAAATTTTTCTGTAGCACGAAAAGATTAAACGACATCACTAGCCATAAAGTAATATGAAACGCACGCGGTAAAGTCAGCACTCCCTGAAGCAGCCTTGGTGCGGTCGATCGAGAGCTTTGTCGACCATACTGCTCCTTTGTGACCGTAAAAGGTGCCTATCCAATCTCCTGTCCAGTTCCTCAACATTGGATTTCCATCTTTACAACTGGAGATAAGCAGAAAAGTGCCATCTTCTTCCTGCAATGAGAACGACAGATGCGTAACCGGGCGTGTATGTCCTGTGGCGACCAAGGGGACAGACTTCACTGGGTAGGCGGCCATGTCTAACTTATCCTGGACTTCGATCGTGACGTATGTGCGTATGATATGGAATGATGTTTGTCGTGAGCGATGAGAGGGGTCGTAAGAACAGGCGCACCGCGCACTGGGACAAGTACTGGGGCGTAAGACGTGAACACGAGGGAGGGGATGGTGTCGAAAAGGAGGAGGATGGATAGAAAGGAGGCGAGTTGTTTGCGCTGGTTTACGACCGCCCGGGTCGCTTGTCCAATGGGCTCGTGACTGATGGGATCGACGTGCTCACAAAATTACTTGGTTTTTCCGTCCAGGGCACAACAAATGATAACTATACGACTCAGAATCATATATATTATTCGACTTCGTTATCGTTGCGAATACGAGAATCTAAGGTAGTCCATACGCGAACACAATCCTCATTTTCCTCAAGCTCCTCCTTCAATTCCATGATCTTCTCTTCTAATTCTTCATCCACCTCTGGAGAGTCTTTTGCACGGTATATCCACTCAGATGAGACGAGCTCGGCCCCTGTGTTCGCCCCACTGATAGCCTTCGTCATGGCTTCCAGTGCTTCCGTAGAGCAAAAATACTACACATTTGACGTTTGAGCGTTATGGAAAAGCAGATGACGATCACTGATAATGATGAACGTTCGATGGACTCGTACCTCAACAATGTTGGTATCTTTTATCACATCAAAGTCATCGCCGCCCGCGGATGAAGCAGTGTCCAACAAGGCTTCTATTTGTGCATCACGGTCCGGGACGGGGGGAATAGAAACCTGCACCCTTCCTACTTTCTCAAAGAGGAACCCAACCGGGGCAAATCGACCACTAACAATAGTGGAATTAGCAGAAGCACAAAGCCCTTCAGAATCGATCTCAAAGCTCACTTGTATCCATTTAGTATCTCCCGTAGTTTATGAATCGTTCGGTTTCCGTTGTCGGTCAAACACTCACTTTTAAAGATAAATAGCTGTCAGTAACACATATGCCCAAGACGACGTACATAAAACTTACATCACGACAGCAACACTACCAGAAACCATCGCTTCGTATACGACATGCTGACTCGCATCCTTTCCTTGTCCACCAGTGGCCTAGAAAATTCTCAGAAATAACGTATGCTATAGTCTAGGCAGAGCTTACCCGTGAAAATGCCCGTTCTATGTTCTCCTTTGGAACCCCGGCTGCTTTCGCTTTCTTCAGGACTGTAGCCAGCGTCGCATTCATGGCCGGATCAGGTGATCCACCGGCTTCAAATTCGTGAGCCTAAGCTTCAAACCGAAAACACCAAAAGCTTACATCGGATGGCTACCATAATATCCTGAAATTGTTGAGCAAATACACAGGACATTATGTTTAGATAAAGACTCACTCTCCCGGCTTTGCCATATATTGCAGATTTTTTAATGTCTGCTACACCTTTCTTTTGCTTAATTTTGGACCACTAGAAATCTTGAGCTTGGACATCCAGAAAGCAGCGAATCATGCAGGTATATACCTTATTATGGCCTGAAAGATCGACATGACTCTGAGAGAAACATCGTCGAAGAGTGAGAGGACGAGCAGCTGCACGCAAGCTTAGGACGACAGAATGCATGGACAAGTGACCGTGTTTCCGTCGAACAAGTCGAATTCGCTAATCTCCGACATCATACAACTCCGACGCTTACTAGTTACGATTACCGAAGGATCGGATTCGGCGACTCCGGGTCTTCATTTCCTACCACACCACATCATCAACAAACTTTCTGCTCAGAGCAGCAATATCTAAAATTACAAGTACTTAGATAAATCAGAACACATGAGCGAGATAAAATAAAGGTTAACAACAATTGTCAGCCTGAACATCATGAAAAGCATTACAGACATCAATACTACAAAACGTCGTACAATAGTATGCACTGTCCTTCGTATCCATCCATAAAGTGTCTAGCTAAGATATCTAACTAGATCCTCAAGAACCGATTCTCACTCGGATATCTCATAACGACCTTTACCAACTGAAGCGTCTTCCGATGGCCTGGCGGAGTCAACCTTTGTAGCACCGAGTTCAGCTGCTGTGACTGCCGATGCCAGATCGAAGTGGAAGAAAGGAGTCTCCGAAGACGTTATTGCGCCCGGTTCATCAGTTCGTGCAGATCTCGAGGGAGATGCGGACGACTTGAATAGTGAGCGCTTTTTGAATCCCTTTTCTGGGTCGTCTGGGTTCCTTACTGGTTCTGTAGTAGAGGATTGCGGGAATCCAGTCGCAACGAGGTCACGATAGGGAACAACAGGCGCAACCTCCGTGGGGTATTGTGCAGATGGAGTGCCAGTTCCAAAGCCACCTGCTACCAATGCGCGACGAATCCAAGGCGAAAGGATGTTTGCGAAATGGAACTAAACCAGTTGACCGATCAGATTACACAGAGAATGGAGTAAGAAATCATTTACCTCGATATTCCGGTCGGCCCATCTTTCGACTTCTTTACGTGTGTCAATGAGGGCTTGGATGCCAGTCGTATCGATCTGCGAGCTGAGGTGTGAAGGTCAGTGGGAAGCATATGTGCACATAGTGTAAATAACTCACACAGCGGAGAAGTCTAGAACAATGGCCTTGAGAAGCGGCTTGCTTGCATCCTTCGCATATTCCTCTGCTTCGTGACCACGTCTTGGACCTGGGTCGTTCCACGGACGATCAGACAAGCTGACTCCGCTCATGTCCTTACCACGCCGAGTGTGTTCCTTCACGTAATCAACGAGGGCCGAGTTGAGTATGGATGAGTTGGGATAGAGCACGCTCTCCTCGTATCTGTAGACGACAACACCCGGAGCTGGTGCCTTTACAATGACGTCTCCAACTTGTGAGTCCTCGCCGTCGAATGACTGGAAGGGAAGGAAGACCTCGCGTGCCGAATCTTGGCCAATGTCTCCTGTGTCCTTGCTCGTCACAGTGACTTTTCCGAGGAAGTTACCACGAGGATGTGCGACGCGAATCAGTAACAGCACCAGAGACGCAATTACCGACGTGTAGATGCCAATTTCAATTGTCGCGAATATGGTGACAAGCACCGTCGCCCACCAGATGATGAACTCCAATGGCGAGACGCGCCAGAATGCATAGACCTGATTTGGCTTCGCGACAAGATCGGCTACAGCGTGAATGATGATTGCGGACAGGCCAGCGTTTGGAATCCAGAAGAAGGCTGGCGTGAGGCCATAGAGCGCGACGATCACGACGATACCCGTGAATATGCCAGCGATAGGCGTACGGACACCGCACTTTGACTTCAGAGCAGATCGAGAAAAGGAACCGGTGGCTGGATACGCGTTGAAGACAGAACCGATGGTGTTCGTTACGCCGATGGCGATCAACTCCTGGTTCGGATTGATCTTGTAACCATTCACACGACCGAAAGCTTCGACGTACAATTAGTTTAAGCACGTCACATCAGTGGATATGTCTTACATTTCGAGATAGCTATGTGCTCCAGAAGCAAGATGATTGTGGCAACCGGAAGCTCTCCAGCAATGGCCGAGAGGATGTTACTGTTGATTGTCGGGGAGCCAACGTGCTGCAAACTCTCATGAGAAAGGTCACATCATGATTATAATCGAGGCCAATTTACCTGGAATCCACGGGGCACGGTCTGCAAGATTTTGATAGGATATTTTCCGGACTTACTCTTGCGATGGCGCGTATACAGCCAGGATGCAATTGTAAGGATTATGATCACGAAGCCGTTGCGCATGATCGACAAGAAGAAGAAAGTGCGAGCCCTTTTCGGGTAACGCTTGCTCAAATGGTCGAAGAGGATGCGAATTGCGTATAGAGCGAACAATGCCGGAAGACCGAATGCCGCATCTTTAGTAGTTCGCGGCAGACCCTTCAGCGTGTTGATGATGACTTTGTAAGTCGCAGCTCGCGTACTGTATAGAAGTGTTTAATATTTATGTCTCTTCGACAGTTCGAAAAAAAGATCGAGACATACTCAAAGCCGGTGATGCCCATTAGACCGGGGACTTGGCCAGAAGCGATGTTAATAGCGGAGCCCGTCATAAATCCGCTCACAGCCGTGAGTGGGATGAACTCGACTATCCATCCGAGCCTTAGCAGTCCGATACCAAGAACGATAAATCCGCATATGAAGGCTACAGCTGTCGCTATTGTCTGCGGCTCAAATTCGTTTGGATGCTTGTTGTCGACGTGTTTGATGATTTGCGAGACTGTAAGCGACATGACGGCGACGGGTCCGATTGATACATCCTTGGACGTTGCGAAGAACTGCGTAAGGACAGGTCCGTCAGTGAATCTGGTGCAGTTAGATCCCCGTATATTTTGGACTTACACAGTAAATGAAGACGCCAACAAACGCGGAATAAAGACCATATTGGGGGGGCAATGTTGCGATCTGTGCATAAGACATGCTTTGGGGAACGAGGACGATGCCGACAGTAATCCCGGCAATTAGATCACCGGACAGCCATCCAAAGTCTAATCGCATCGTCAGGGTGCATTGCTAGAAGACTGGAGGTTGATCCACTCACTATACCGACCGATCCATCCGAGGATAGGGAATATACTCCTAGCGTAGTCAATGATCTACAAATCACCATGAGGAAGCTATTCCATGCAGAAGGTCGAGGGGGGACTCACACGTTGCTTCGGGTTCTGTGCATGTTTGAATATCCATTCGTCAGCCGTGATGGTGTGCACATCGTGATCGGGATGTTCGATAGTGCGTTTGACGAATGCCTTCGCGCTTGAAGCCATGACGCTCGGAGGGGACTTCTGAGAAGCACCGATGGAAAGAGCACGGTCTTAAGTACCTCTAAAAGTAGCGAAAGGCAAGAACTTCAGACAGGCACACAGCTCCTATGGCGCCAGTATGGAGATAATTAGCAAATCGAGACGGCCGACAGATGACTTCGCTCTACTATGCAGGACCAAGAGGAAACTGATTGACAGCCTGGAGATGAAGCAGATGGAGGATGTGGGCCACCGAAGTAACTTTGGCTAGTCTGCACGGACTGTATTAACCAAATTGTCTGGTCCGCAAGCATGGCGAAAAGATTGTGTCACAAACAGGATAAGCGGAGCACGCAATCCTTCTAACCGATGGCGTTCATGATCTCTTACACGACATTGCCATTTATGGAAGGTCTGCTGTCCAATCACAGCGCGTTATTAACCTTTGCCTTCCTTTTCAGGCCTTGCTCAGCGCCCGAAGCTCACCAACACCGCCTCCCCGCCGTAAAATAAATGATCTCGACTCACGCTCAATTTTGATACAACCTTTGCTCGTTCCTGGTCGCTCGCCTCTTCAAGTAAAAACTTCAGCGATACTGAACGCCGCATAGATCTCGATTCGGAATAAACTCTTCTCTTTCCGTTGGCAATCGTCTGCTAGTGAACAAGCCTCAGACGGAGACCTCTATGTCGTTGGGCCATTAAGGACTGTTCTTGCTTCAAGTTCGAGCTGGAACGGAACACATTCTGTCCCGAGTGTCAATTTATTTTAGATTGGCGGCGATGACGAGAAAACCTGGCATTGTGACGAAGAACCTCTTTGTGGATTGTAAGCTTCCACGAAGCCGTTCCATCTTACGAATACCACTTCCCAGATTAGCTCCGATCAGTCTGCTCATATGAAGAGGCAACCTCCTATACTCTCGCAAGGGACAGGAGAGGACCGGCTCGTCCATACATCGGTGGTCACCCGGAGCACGTTATAGCTACTCTACGAACATCATATGCCTTTGAAGTTAGACGTTGTTTCGTGGGCCACAGTATCTTCTTCACTCCACGTTAAAGCCTCCGAGTCTCTTGAATGCAATGGCAATAGTACGTCCCTGGGCTAGCTTCGTCTCAAAGAATGAGGTGATCCGACGGCCCACAGTGAAGAGGTAGCGGATACTGAGACGTCGGAACTCGGACATCAAAACTCCAGGCCCTTGGCCCGGGCGCCTTTCAAGTTCGTCCATTCAGTGGCTGAGACAACATTATGCGCTCGCTCCAGAGCCTCCGAAAGTACTTCGGACGTGGATCACCCGATAAAAAGGTGTAATTTCATTGCAGGGAGCTCCTTTTAGGTTAGACTCGACAAAAGACTCCTGCTCCTTGAATTTGAAAATCTATTGAAGTTGCTTTTGCCTGCCAACATAAAAGCGAAACATGCTACTTCCTCTATCCTCTTGGCCTACGACTGGTCGCATAACTACCGCGTGCTATCTAAAAGCACAGCCTAGAAAACACTGTCACCCTTCAAGACAAGAAATCGTGAATGATACATTTCGTTATATGCACCCAACGTACAAGTACGTCCTAGCTTGGCTAGCAGTGTTCTGGTAAGCAAGCACAACATCCAGGGGGAAATCTGACTCACGCACGTTCCCCAAATCTGACTGTCAAGTGGTGGCTCCGTCAAAGCTTTCTAGTTCTTTACTTCAATTCGTGCACTTTATCTATGAAATTTAACTGACCTTCACGTAATTGCGGCTTAGACGAGGCATCCGAATCAATCATACACTTTTGTCCATTTTGTTAAAGGTATAAAGGTACACCAATGTGACAAAAACACCGACGGGCGTTATTCCGCGTTCAGGCAAAAAACATGTGCCATCCGGTGAATTCCGAGTAAAAGTTAAAACTTAAAAAGCTTCTTCCACATGTCTGTGCATCCGAAGTCGACCGACATTCGACACAGAAGACCTGTTAAGCATAATGCGTTCGGTATAGTACATGAAGTAAATACACGAGATAGTAAAAACATGAAAATAATAAGGCAGCGTTCATGAAGTTGTAACTTCAGGGTCAATCGCTTCTACCCACTGTCGCGGGGCAATTCCTCCAAGCAGTACAAGTCCTCTGTCCCTTGCTTTTTCGAGATACTGTTTCAAGTCAGATACACCAGCCTGCTGATATATCATAGGGTACCGCTGTCGCAGTATTTCACCGCATGAAGAATATAGCATGCGTTGTCCGTTAACCTTCCTGAGGATGGCAAGTAGCGGCGCAAATGAATAGTCTGCTTGTTGTGCACTGGTTGTTTGCGAACTCGAAGACCTTCCCTGATTTTGTACGGAAGGTGGATTGTTGGTCTGTGAGTCTTTGAGGAGCTCAACCCATCTTTCGCCGTACGCGTTCGGCTTTGTCAGTTTCACTAAATTTGCAGATGCAGCCAGTTCGACGTAAAACCTGAGCGTACCAACACCAGCCTTTTCGTATACACCCTTATCTCTCTTCATCAGGTCTACGCCTAGCTGGGAAAACCTGAGTTGATGAATTCCTTCTTTTGCGTATGCCTCAAGTATATCGATGAGCAGTACGAAACGTTGATCGAGTTGTGTTGAGTCTGTAGGTTGTATTATGACTGAGCTTTGCTCGGCCGAATTATTCGATATCACAGCTGGCCAGCTGACTCCTGCATTCATGTTAACAGGTGACAATGACCTGCTTATTTCATTTGTGTTATCAATGTGGAATTTGGGTATTGTCACGAATGAGCCCGGCAAGTCGAGGGAGTTGGTAGATGGAGATTGCGAAGAGTGCTCGTTCCGGGTAGTTGTAGCAGGTGCAGGCATATACTCTTTACTATCTCCAGCCGGAGTCCGCGAGGAAGACAAGCATCGTGAGTCAATTTGTGCCTCTCGGTTCCAGTCCTGGTTACCATGCACATCCCACCAAGTCCAGTTGTCTTCTTGTCGAATAGACAGGTTTCCTGAAATCTGTCCTGACCGAAGCGTTTGCAATCCGTTCAGACCCGCATCTCCGGGCACCTTCCGCAACTCGAACCCTGTTTCAGCACTAGTAAGGTTTCTGCTGTCCGAGGGAACTGAGTCACCTAGAACGGGTTCCCATTGGTTTGTTTCTGGCGTTGATAAATGAAGAGACGACGACACAGAGAGTTCATAAGCGTGTGACTTAGACAGTCCAGTTCTTGCAGTGGTGCCAAGCGATTCAGACGACACAGGTGGAGATGATGGTAACATAGAAGGCGATGCCACGACTGGTGGTTGGCCGGGAAAATTATGTAAACAAGAGTTATACGGTGGCTTATGAGTTGTAGACGGATCTGGATTTGTTGAACAACCCCGGATGATGATATCTGTATCGACTTCAAGGTTCGTTTCTTCTGCTTCCCCACATCCAGCATCTCCCGAAATGCAAGAAGTTACACTCGCATTTAATGTTTGGTCGACCAGTATATCCGAGAGTGGCTTTGGATTTTCAGAAGCCAGGGATACTGATGGATTCACCGTCAGTGCAATGACAGAACATTCTGTACCCGACGACTTCCCGCGTTGTAGATCTGCGAGACCAAGAACGTCTCTTTGCCAATCAAGGACTTTAGTGGCCTGCATTTTGAGGCTCACATGAACAGCTGGTGGTACGATCACTATGACAGCATACCCTCTTAACCTCAGCAGTGAGGCAGCATAGGCAAAGTCTCTGTCGCCTGTTATCAACACAACTGTCGCCGGGGTAGGGTTGTCGATAGCAAATGCAAGCATGTCCGCTGTGTGACCAATTTAGTTCTCGTCAAATACTAACAGAACGGGGGACAATCACCAATCATCATCTTGTCTGCCACATCTTTCCTCCCATTGTGTGGACAATGCGTCAATGATACCCCGGACGACTGTAGCTCGGAGTGAAGAAGTATGGTCTTGGGGTTTGGCACGTCGAACGTTATCTCAACGTATGCCTTAAATAGGATGATGCTACCGAGATGCTGGACTAATTTGAGAATACCATCAACCACGGCATATCCAGAGGAATTCGACGGAGGCCGACAATTTTCTGAGGAAAGTTAGCCAAGATTGCGGACAATAATTCGATGAAACACACCATAGTCCCAGAATACAGCTACATGTCGCTTCAATGACATGACCAGGAGGAGCAGAGACAACAAAGTGAGCGTCTATTCATGCGCTCATCTGCCGGCCTTGGCGAGACCTCAGGCCTCAGGCCCTAACGGAGTATTGATTGGACCGCTGTTCATACACGGAAATTCGGGCTACCATATTCTGCAGTTGGGCGTATAAGAACCATATTTAAGTTGGGCTTCTCAAGCCTCGCAGATCTTGATATTTTCAAGACGGTGTATGTAGGGGGCAAAGGACTCAGAGATGACAGTCGAAGGCAAGGAAACAATTACTGTTTTTTTGGAAATATGTTCGCAGGTGAGAGGCGGGACCTCGGAAACCGCAGGTGAGCTCCGACGGACCCGTATCAAACTTGGTCGCAGTACTTCTCCTCGTGCAATACACGACCTCCCTCCCCCATCACAGAGTTCCCGCAAATTTCTTGGATATGGGCACACCTGACTCTGCAGCCACTGTACGATGTCAAAGTACATCTTGTGCTAACTCGAATCCCATCTCACGCCTCGAATGTCCAACCTGCAGCAAGTTTCGTTCTTTCTTATACGTCGCGTTGTGCGGTGTAGACTTATCAGCATTGGACAAACAGACTTGGAATAAAAGGCTCTTTCTTCTGTACGCAGGAGTGCTTTAAAGCAGGATGTGCGTGGACCTCAAGGTCTTTGAAATTCAGTTTTCTTCCATGATTAACTTGTATGCTACGTAGGGGTAAGCATTTGTAGGTACACCCTATGCTGGGAGAAGTAATTAACACCGATATTCTAGAAACAACATAAAGTCATTCACAATCTTGTAAACTCGTCTATCAATCGGAACGGTAAGCTGCTATCCAGCATTTTTCTATCTGATTGACATGAGTTCCTGAAATTATCCTGCGCAGGTGAAAACTACAATCCATTTCCCAACTTCGACTTCACCGGCTCTTTGAGACCCTTATATCCACTCTCACCTAAACGAGTTGTGCCCTCACAAATCAAGCGGCCAGACTATGCTGATGATGGTAGGATAAAGCTTTTCTTCCATTCGATCCGCGGAGTGCTAGCGCATTGAACACCCTATTGCAAATTTTTGTTATCGTAAAGCTCGCGGATATCCAAAGAGTGAAAGTATGGCGCAGGGACAACCTCCCCGAATACTGAGTCCGGAAGAACAAGAGAAGATGCGGGTAGCATGTAAGGCATGTAATATCCTGTCTTCTGATTTGCTTCCAATGATTGACACCCTTAACTTTCTTATGCGGGAGTAGCTTGCTCGGGAGGTTCTCGACATCGCAGCGGCTGCAATACGCCCAGGAATCACTACAGACGAAATAGACGAACTTGTACACAATGCGACCATCGAGCGCAATTCATATCCGTCACCCCTGAACTATAGAGCCTTCCCAAAATCCGTGTGCACGTATGTTATTGGCTTGCCTCATTGCCAGCCCTGTTCTTGACTGACTGATCGTCTGTCGCTATTGGATGGTCTAGATCAATAAACGAGACCATCTGCCACGGAATTCCAGACCGTCGTAAGCTTCAGGAAGGCGACATCATTAATATCGGTACGGGCTTTATCTTTAAATTGCCGTAGAAGAAGGCTAATGTCAACCTCAGACGTCAGCCTATATTATGACGGCATGTACCTTCTTTTCGCCATCCATTCAGCGAAGCTAAGAAGAGTGATACGGATATTACAGGCTTTCATGCGGACCTGAACGAGACCTATGCGGTCGGGGAAATCGACGATGAATCGAAGAAACTCATAAGAACCACTCGCGAGTGTCTGGACGAGGCCATCAAGATCTGCAAGCCTGGCGCCCTGTTTCGCGACATCGGAAAAGTCATGTTCGTGGCGAATCTGCTTTCAGCCTTCAGCTTATCGGGCACCCTCATCTGACAGACCAACCGATTTTTATCCCTACAGTGAACCTATCGCAAAGAAGGCCGGATTCAGTGTAGTGCGCGATTACACCGGCCATGGTGTCAATGATCTATTTCATACTGCGCCAAACATACCTCATTACGCCAAGAACAAGGCAATAGGGACTATGAAACCGGGGATGGTGAGTCAGAGCAGTTGACGGATGCGACGATACCATACTTACAGTCTCCGGAAGGCATTTACAATCGAGCCTGTATGTTTACTCGGTTCATTTCCGCAATTGCGCCACGTATATCTTAACTTGATTAACTCGACTTGTACCAGATGATCAATGTAGGCCGGGTGGAAGGCATACATTGGCCTGACAACTGGACAAGCACTACAGCGGATGGCCGAAGGAGTGCACAATTCGAAGAAACTCTATTGTGAGTAGCATTATCTGGGATGGTACCTCAGTCGCATTTAATATTGATCTCATGCGATGAATCATCAGGATCACCGAAACGGGCGTCGAGGTGTTGACCGCGGGGGAAAAGCGGGATCTATAGATGTTCTTCTGCCACCTAATACACAGAGATACTGCGTGGTGTAAGAGATCTATCGTATAGGAAGCGTGTTACGTGAATGGATACGTGTATTTGCGTTTTGATGAGAGTGAGAGTTCAGACTTTGCCTTTCTTTCCCAAAATGAAAACATGATGTCTATGATTGAGATATTCGGCTGCACGGCCAAGGGCCTACTCTTTGTCTGCAAGGTAGAGGGGTTTAGATTGTTATCGTCGGAACTTCGGTAACTTTATACACTCGAGTAGCAGCTTATCTTTACCGTGCCATTTTACTGCATCTCGAGGCCGCCCTAGCTCGCATCAAGATAAATAGCGCCCTTGAAGGACGGTTGGAAAACCAGCTCCTCTCTTGGAGTACACTCACCACACTACCACTATCTCTACTTTCCCTCTGAGCAAACTCTTCGTACGACATTATGCCCAGTCAGCCGACCGAGCCATACCTGCTCATAGAGAAATGCGGTTCGCTGCGCGGCGAGCCGATATACATTATTACGAAATACACGCCGTTAGTCCCGACCTCATTGCTGCCCATGTGACAGGCCACTGACCTGCATAATTTTTAGTTCAAAGGGCAATTACGCCGCTAAGGCCGTACGCAGGCTGGATTTCTGAGTTATTGCGCACCACTGACTCTTGTTTCTTTCTAGTATTCCATTAGATGTATGGACCTTGGAAAGGAGGCCTTGGGCAACTATAAGGCCGAGGAAGGGGGGTGCTCCCAGACGCAGGTGGGTTCGGGTTAATTAAACTAAGCCCCCGGGCGTGCTAGAGATAAGCGTTTTGACGGACACTGACGTCGTTGTTCCAGTTCTTCAATGGTGCTAGTGACCTAAGGCATGTACTCCCCCGAGCTATCTCTATACGAAGCTAATATTTCTTATTGTTAGGTGTACGAAATGTGGGATGGAATTCTCAAAGTTCTACCTGCGTCAAGAGCCATACATCGAGGTGAAAGGCCTGCCGGATTAAAGGGATGCGGCGGACTCCCATTTCCTCATTTGGACATAAACTCTATTTTACGTACTTCTTGACTCTGCTTCTCATGACTCACGATCTTTAGACTGTATCTGATTGTCTTGGTTCCCAATGTTCTGCTCTATACGGACCTATGCTTGCCACGCCCTTTAATTTGCAACACAGACATCTTGTATTTCCCTACCAATCCCGAACGATGATATAGATATCTCCCTGTCTTCTCATTTAGATAAAATCGATTGCATTGATAATGGACGACAGTCGTGTCTTCGAGAAATTAGATATGCAGGGATCCGGGACCAGTATCAATCCGACCTGGCTCGTGACGAACAACGAGCACGTATTTGTTTTCTCGTACATTCTTCAACACGCATCGTCCTCGTGTTTCCGCAAGACGTTTTCTTGGTTAATGTCTTTCGTCGCGTCTTTGAACGGCTCTTCAGGGTTGATGGCTCCAATCCGTTCAACCGGCACACCGTCATTCAGGGAAGCCCGTCGATTGCGATGCTGAACACTGCGATAGTGTAGGCCGGACTCGTCATCCGGTGAAAGGGCTGGGTCCTCCCGAATAACAGCCCCGGTGGCATGGGCAGGTGTTGTCGTCTTGAGCTGTTGCAGATCCGCATAAGAACTTCGCACACTTCGAGATCGTACACGTGAAGGCGTCCCATCCCCATCCGATGGAAGATAACCAAGAACGTATTCGTAGTCGCCATGGTCTTCGTCATCCGAACCGGAAGGGCTTACAGCGCGACTGGGCTGTTCACTTCCTCCCCACACATTTCCTCGGATCGCGCTCCGACTCCAACCAAAAAGGCGTTCATCTAACCAAGACTGAAATCCAGCGATAGTCAGAAATAAGATAAGAACCATCCGATATCAGGTGCGTGTTCTATTTACCATTGGGTGTGCGAGCAAGTTGCCTTGCGCGTCGACGCCGCCATTTCCACTCTTTCTCCGCCACAGGCCAGGCTTGCCGGATGAAGGCGGCACGCTGGCTGAAGGGACGAGGATACGATACTATTAGTCATAATGAGGTCAGCGATGATCATCAAAACATAAAAAGAGAGTTTAAAGATTTACGTTGCTAAAGTCATCCCAGAGCTTCGGGCCGAGCTCGTTAATCAGCTCCGTCAACTCATTCGCTAACTCCTCTCGCATGTTCTTTAGTTTGTTCAATGAACGCTGTTGGCCAGGGAATAAGGCAATCACAAGCGGCCGTAATGACCTTTTCGCAAGTGAGCAAGTATGATATCGGCAAAACTAAAGACACGTACTTGAGAATGTCCATTCCTGCTTCCCCGAACTTCAAGGCTCCATAACTCATTAAGGGCAGTACTGCAATCGCAAGGAATGGTGTCCAAAGGCGCCAGCGGAACGGCAGATTTGCCTTGATAGCAACTATCGTTGCCAGTACAGCGTACAGCGAATACAGCACCGGGGCAACGCCTAATGAAATAAGAACCTTCCACGTTGCGAGCACATCGCGGGCTGCAACCTTAACTGTAGATGCCGCCAAAGCCTCTGTATAAAAGTACCGACGTCAGGCGAATGAATAGGACATCACGGCATTCCACTGAACGGACCTCTCTGCTTCTTCCTCGAGATAATTGAAGCTAAAATGAAAATAGGTGCATTGAGCACAACGCCTGGTAAGGCAAGTATGGACCATATTATGAGTAAGCCAAGGCGATAACCCAGTAAGCCGAGTGTCCTCCAGCTAGCGGGTTTCGCCCTCGGAACCTGACACGTAGCATAAGCATAGAATATACAGAGAGGACAAGATAGTGCTGACTTGATGATCTCGAAGTCCAAGGTCGCGGACAGCTCGGTTATATCTCATAACATTCGCTTTCAGTTTCTGAACCCTCGGCTCGTCTTGGTAATGTCGATAGGCTTCGAGGAAGCGTTTATTCAGTTCCACAACTTGCCCTAGCGTCAAGTGCTGTCCTGGTGTCTCATAAAGTCGACGAGCGGCTTGTATGACCTTTGAAAGGCATTTGAGTCACGAATTCATGAATAATTTTCGTCTCCACATACCATTAATGTATCGTAGTCTGGTGCTCTCAAAGTTACTGTTTTCAAACCGTCGAAAATCAAATCGAGAAGTTTCGAACATGCAATCCTCTTATTATCTCCACCCTCCTTGAACATGCTCACTAGCTCGGGAGGCACCTCCATTGCAGAGCCAAACTCCACGACAGCTCGTGAACGGAAACGATCCGGGTGAAAGTACGACAAGCCGACGGGTACTATTTTCACCTTGAGTTCGGGATGGTTCGCCATGGCACCCAACGCCATTATGGATACACCGGCTTTCAATGGAAGGAGGTCGGTTCGGTCATGACTGCCACCTACCAAACAAATGAACTTTGCTGTCACGGTGATGGCTTCAATGAAATCTCACCTTCAGGGAAAATACCGATACAACCGCCTTCTTTTAGCCTTTGGTACACGAACCGATACATGTCCTGTTGATTAAGCACCGGTATCCATTTGTATTCCAAACCCTCTTTTCCCGACTCCTTGAATTCGTCGAGTTTCTCCAGTATTTGCGCCGTCGCCTTGCCTTTCTCTCCACTAAACTCCTTCTTGATGCGCAGCTCTGTGTCCGAGATGATCTCCACAACCTCTCCGATAGGAGAGTTAAGATATCTAGGTAATAATATCTTCCACTTCGGTTGTATTTCAGTCTTGAACTTGGTTCCATGTCCAATAACTAAGCAAGGATCTTCCTCTGAGATTGTAACGACCCCAGTTCCCGGCTTAGCATGGTCTGCTGCTCTCTCGACAGGAACTTTCAAGATGGAATGGGCCCAAGATCAGTACACAACTAACGCTAATGCATAAAATAAGCTCACTGCTAGACATCAGGCGAGAGACCAGCCCAATAAACCTTCTCTTCATGCTGCTCGCTGCAGTCAGGAACTCGACTTGTCTATGCGTTTCTCTGAGAACCTCAGAAGCCAAGAGGATAGGATCCAAAAACTACAGCGAACAAGCTAATGTCAACATTCATGGTCTAATATTAATGGCGTTTGAAGGACATACTTGGTTGTGATGAGGTGCTCCGACAAAAATCACAGGACCATCCTTTGGGATGTTGTACGCCCCTCGAGGTCGAATCTCCCTGAAGAAGATGTTGATGACAGCCCGCCAGACGAACAACGAGCAGTCATAAGCGAACTCGGAAGACTTCGTGTGTTCAGGTGTAGTAGACACTTTGGACTTGGACGTCATTGCGCGTCCAACGAGCAAGTTATGTTACAGAGCGTATAGCAAGTCGTAAAGGCCGTATCGTTCGGAGAGTATAGGTGATCAAACAACAAGCATGTCGGGTCGTTGAATAGAGAGAAGGTCACAGTACGAGTATAAAATCGAATTCTTGAGAGTTCTCGGTCTGTGCTCACCCCAGTTCCCCGAACTCAAAATCGCAGTGTTGGGGATAGCCGGACCCCGAACACTGTCGACCATCGGTTACCTCAGCCTGCCGGTACTTATAGGCACAATTCACTCCGAAGCTGAGGTGTGAAACTCGTTATGCATTATCGTCATTGGCAGTCTCAAGTGCTAGTACAGTGTATGTATATGTATATATATGTATGTATGAATGTATGCATGCATGCATGCATGTGTATCGATATTGCATACAAGACAACATGCGATCATAAGACGAGAAAAAATATCATGCTCTAGTAGAGTAAAGAGGAAAGCATGCGCATAACCAAACTAACCGCTGTCAGACTCCTTTGATCGCACAGGTGCAGACGATCCGTTGCTAGTCGTACTCGAACGGTATTGGAAAAGGTCATGCAAACGCGTCAGCTTCTCCTGCTCGGCAGGGGCCATGTCTGATGTGTCACTTGTCCGTCGAGGAGACTTGGGTGAACCTGAATGTCTAATTGCGTTGGTACTCGGATATGTGTCTCGGCTATTGGATTCAAGCTCTGTGAAGGGTCGTTGGCAACGGAAGCAAATTCATGTTAGGCAGTCACTCACTTGAAAGCGTATCAGCGACTGCGACCGTCCTTTCTTCGTCTTCCGCAGCTCTGCTGGCCAGGGCTCTCGCGATATACTTTCGGAAGGCAGGTCCCGTGTTCTCCAGCATCCGGTCTACCCGGGGTTTCTTGTGCGGATATGCTTTAAGGAAGTGATGCAGCTCAGTTATCCCTTCTTTGTGCATTGCTCCTGTCGTTTCACTAGAGATATGGTTTATGATAGTCAGCAGCTGGTCATCCGGATCCGGTTCGTCTACAGGTGGTGGAAGCATCCCCCCTCCATTTACAGACGCTGCACTTCTAGAAGTTTGCCTGCTGGGTGACGACTGTTGCTGGTCGAGTGATGTAATTGAAGAGCGTGCCTGCGGGGTCTCTGGTCGGCTAGAGGGCCCGGTTTCCGACCTGGTGTGGGAAGAGCCATTCGTAGCAGTTCGCTGGAGCGACTCTGTGTTCGACCGACTCGTATTGAGAATGCGATAGACATAAGGATAAACGATCGTCGCTGAAGGATCGTCGAAGGAAGAAGATAAAAGATCATATGTCTCATCTCCGTAGAAGGCTAACCGATCGAGTTAGCTTCTAATTAGTACTGATAACTGCGAGATTGTACTTACCAACGACGTGTTGAATTACGACCTTGATCGTCCGGAGTGGCATGTCCCCACTAGGAACTTTGTTGGTCGCACGAGCACGCCATTCATTTGGCGGTATTGATTGCAGGAAGTGCTCGATTGCTGGAAATAGTTCAACAGGGTCCAGCTCTTGCTTTTCTAGGTCAGCAGGTATGTTCCTGGCGAGCTTCCAGATGCACTTGAGGACTAGCTCGGCAACCTTCGCCTCTCTTGCCTCCGGCATCGTTCCATTTGCAGGGAACGGCTTGACAATCTGGAGCAGGAGAGAAAACAGAGATCTAAATAAAAGGCGTTCAGATTGGTTTCGCTCTGAGAATGAATTGGAAACAAACCTTAGAACAGCCATCCTACGACATGTCGCAAACATTCGCAGAATAATCATGTTGATGAATCGCGATAGATCCTTCACTTCTGTAGTTTCGCTTTCGTCAGTTTGAAGAAGACGAAGCGTAAGCTGTTTGAAAAGATTCGTCAGGATTTCTACCTGGAGCGATTCAGCGAGGAGAGGATGGTCGCAAAAGGCGTTGATGGTTTGTATCAAGTGCTTGGCCAGCCTGAAATTCTCGGGTTCCATAAGTGAGGAGACGTCGTCGAAAACGTGGCCCATCTGAAGGTCTATGGTTTCTATTAGACCTTCCGTGTGGTCCGAGAGCTCCCGGTACTGAGGGGATGAAGGCCCTTCGTCAGGACTGACTTTGAGTATCTTCTGGATTTGCTTCAAAGCATCGACACTTCGCGAAGGGTCACTGCTAAGAATCTTGGAGATGGTTAAGGCGACAGCGTCTTCTTCAGACTCAATCTCAAGTTCCGGATCAGGTTCTTCGGGCTGCACTTCCTCTACTTCAACATGATGATTGACAGCCACGGGCGGACGGTGAGATTGAATACCGTTCAGTGTTCTTAAAGCCGGTCTTTCCGTTCCATAACCATCAGCATGGGACTGGTTGTTGTATGAAAGGCCTGTCGCACCTCCACGAGCAGGCCCTAAGCGCGAGGGTAAAAAGCTCTTTGGCCGAGCTAGATGTGGAGAGGAAGGAATGGACGATCCTGCTTTCGGCACCCTAGATGTGAAAGCTGGAGAGGCAGAGCGAGGCTGCTCTTGCGTCTGCACAACAGAAGATACAGGACGAGAAGGTGAGGCTGGACGCGCTAGTCTCGACACAGACCCAATGGCCGGTGAAGCAGGTCGAGGAATTCCTCCAAGTCGTGAGCCAGGTCGTGGCACTCCCGTGGCGATGCGAGAAACTGGTCCTGCAGCCGGTGTGGGAGGAGCTTCGGGCGCCTCTGTGTTACTCGGACCAGCAACTCTGCGAAGCCGCTCTTCCAGTTGTGTTTTATCTTTCGGGGATAAAGTGCCAACATAAGACCAAAGAGACTCTCCCACAAGGACATAGCCCTCACTAAAAATATATTCAGTGATTTTTCCAAGACTAGTTGATTGATAACTTACCTTAGTGCTGATAGGGCTGACTTTCGAACCTGCGCGTCCTTGTCGGAGATCATTGAAGCCATCACCGGAAAAGATTTTGCAGGTTCACATGCATTTATGCCAGTACGTTTCAGTATGCCCGCCATTTCATCTAGAGATCCCTGACGAGTTTTGGCAACCTTAGATCGCAGCCCATAATCCACGAGGAGCTGAAACACTCGGCTGTACGCGTAAACTTTGGGCAATGTTTGTATAATTTGCTGAACTCGTAGCCGGATAGCTTCACGAGCGTCACCGAGCTACGGAAACAAATTAGCAATGTGAACCAAGACAAACAGAGACTCACTCACCTTGTTTATTATCGTCGGTATAAAACAAAGTCCTTCGGCGTCTGATAGCTGATAATTAACGTCGCGGAAAAATGACATGACATTATCCACTGTATCAAGACACTTGGAAATGAGATTAGGCTGAGGTTCGTGTACTCGAATTGAAACATATTTGAGTGCAAGGTCTGCATTCGCAATGCCTATGTCGCTACGATCCTGGCCGGTGAAACCGTATTTGTCGTCACCTACAGCCAATGAGGAGTAAAAATCGCAGAGTATTCCCAAACCTGCAACGTAGTCGTTTATAGCATTATGGTCTCTACTGAAAAGAAGAGAGAACAACTCTTTGGACGCATGAGGCTCAACCTGAGTCTGTAGAAGGTCGACAAGATCCTTTCGCGTTGGTCCAGATTCGATTACCCAGCGCGTATTGTCTCTTGCCAAGCGTGATTTCTTAGCCTCTAAGTTAGCTGTAACAAATGGAGAGGAAGCCGAAGGAGCCGGAGTTTGGGCCACCGGTGTAGCTGTCCTTGCAGTCATTATGGAGGTCGGGCGCTTCAAACCACTCATTCCCGGCTTTGCAAGTCTTGATGCAGGCGCAGGCGGCGGATCTTCAAGAGCCGCTGCTCTGGATTCCGGACGAGGTATAGATCCTTGAGGGAGCTTCCGTCGAACACCGGTCAACTTGCTGACCGGAGCTGAAGCAGCAGCGACAGTAGGTGAAGGTGGAGGCGGAGGGCTGCTTGGTACAGGGGTTGATGCTTTTACTGGAGGAGCAGCCTTTGCTGGAGGGGCTGCCGCTGCCTTAGCGGTCTTTGCAGGCACTGGTGCTGGTGCAGCAGCTGCTTGCACGGAGCCAGCTGCAGCCTTAATGAGTGGAATAGCAGTGTTCCGCGACGCTGGCTTCAGCGAGTTCGTCTGCTGCATTACTTGGTCAAATCCAGCTTGAGCAACGATATATGGCAAGGCTGCCTGGGCGCTCTTTCGAACATCTGTATTCCGGTCATCAAGGTAGGCAACGACAGACGTGACCCACGGTCCTAAGTCCAAAGGACCGGAAGGCTCGTGCTCTTTAAACCACTCCGCGATCCAGTTCAGGAGAGTACTTCGCTGCAGAGGGTTAGCGGATTCTAAGCCAGTCCCAACGCCGTGTACCAAGCTCTCAACCCCTTCGCAGGCCTCAGCAATCGCGTTCAAAGTCGCAACACCTGCTTGCCTTATGTTGGCCTTCTGGTCAGAGAGGACTGTCGATATAGGCAAAGCAAAAAACCGAGTGTGCTTTTCGAAGGGCTTTCCCATACCCGTCGCGATTCGAGCGACTACATCCAAGGCCAATAGTTGGACTGCTTTATTCGTGTCAGTGATACGGGCCTTGAGCACTTGTACAATCTCGCCTAAATTAACTGCTTCAGTCCTTCATAATTATTACCTCCAAAGGAAGAACGCGTACCCATATTAGATTTGAGACGTTTATTTGGGCCTTGGTCAAGTATTGCTTGGAGGGCCTCCAAAGCTTCCTTCTTGGTCTTCCACGCATCACTCTTTGCATCTGCTAAAATAGTCGTTCCCTTCAATAATGAATCCAGCTCCACGCGAGGGAACAGATCATCCAAAGCATCACCAGCGTCGGCAGCTGCCTTTCCAGGTTTGCTAGTAACAGCCATGTTCTGAATATCTATAGATGTTCGCGTAGGCTCCGGCGCTGGCTTCCCTTCGACCTTGTCAAATTCGCTAAGGATTGTTGTAAGGAGCTGAGGGTTGACCTCGCCAAGGAGGTCTTTGACACCTAAATTGACATATGTCAGAACAGTCAGTCATAGAAGCCTGGACTTGGACTTACTTGGTCCGACGAAAAGCTTAACTGTAACCAAAGCCTTGGTCGCGTTCGTTCGTACAGCGGCGTTCGAGTTACCCAAGGCCGCCTTCAAGAAGTCGATCAAACTTCTTAAGGATAGACCAGCGATGCCGAATTCCGTAAGGGCACTTTCAATCCAACTGCACGAATCAGCCACAACCTTTGGTGCCTTCTGCTTCGACAAAGGCTCGTAAGCTATGCGCAATTTGAGCAATGTTATACTTCGGTATTTATGATGAAGAGACAGACCTTGATTCAAAACGAACTGCAGAGATGTTTTCTCAGCGAACAACATGAGAGTTTCGCCGGCTGGCTTCTTCAGCTTTAAGTCACCGAGTTTCTCACTTAAATGAGGCACCGACAATGCTATACATGACCTGCCAAAAGAGGGACTACGTTCTGCGAGAATACTCAAGATCCCATATAGTTTGGTCGAGACCTTTAATATTTAATTACTTGTTAGATTATTTCTGCAACAATAAAATCTCCGCTTACCTGAAAGTTCTTCTCGTTCCATCCCTTCTTAGCCAGAAATCTTACTACAACCTCACTGTCTACGGAATCCGCAACTTCTTCGACCCAAGCAGTCATCTCATCGAGCGCAGACAGCCTCAGTTTCCAATTGGAGTCTCCAAAGTCCGTAGCAATTTGCGCTGGAATCAACTCCGCAGCGAGGGCTTCCGCATCTTCCGGATTATGTTTGTACTTGAACGAGTCAAGAGTTCCCGGTGCGACAGGAGCAGAAGGTTTTGCTGACTTCGCTGGTGCTGCGGCTGCGGCTGTAGGCTTCTTTGCCTATCACAACAATCAGCTTGAGTTAAGATATATACATACTTGAAAAAAAGCAAGTCTTACCGGCGGTTTAGCGGGAGGCTTTCCTGAACCAGGAGAATCGTCCCCCGTCGGTGGTCCTTTCTTAGCCTATTATAATGTAAATATAGCGCAATAGATATAGCAAGGATCTGCAAGGATACATACCAGTGGAGGTTTCGCTTTAGGTTTCGGGGGACTAGGTTCTTCTTCATCTGGCGTTGCTTGCGTTCGTTTAGACGCCGGGGCTTTCTTCGTAGGCGCTTTGGCAGCGCCGGCGGGAGGAACTGGCTTCGGAGCTGCTCCACTTCCGGCCTTACATTTGACAGTAGCTTTCTCGTACGCCTCCTTCACTTTCACTTTCCTGACGTCTGCCAACTGATCCATAATAGCGTTTAGCGGGCGTTCGCCAACGATTTTCATCAGTGTGCCAAAGCTGTGGGCAGCCTCGTTTCGCGCGCCTTCAAATTGGTCTTCTAGAAGGCCTGCCAGCGCTTCCGAAAGCGGCTTCACCTGAGCTTGCGTAGGAGGCACAGTGCTTGTCGAGAGACAGCGACCAACGAACTTTAGTGTCCCTTCTTTGACTTGAGGATTCTTGTGCCCGAGCGCGGGAAGCACAAGTTCAAGAATATCAGGTAACGTTGACTACAAAAGCAAGCGTCATCAGAACTTATCAGAACATGAGCTGGCAAGGTTTGAACTCCTTACTGTCGAAAAGATAGCATCCAGAGCATTTCCGATCGCGTCGGTAACGTTGGCTTTCCTCTCCTTCAGCCTCTCCAACATCGGTGGAACAACAATCTCACGAAACCTTGCGAAGCTTCCCATCATCCCTTTCGCAAGACCTTCCATACAGTTCGCAGCACCAATAACGCAGTTGATGTTTGCATCGCTCATGCGACCAGCGAGGGCCTTTGCAACGTCTACGAGTTCTGGCGCATCTTTGATCCGAGGAGTAGCATTCAGCAGCGCATGTAGATCATCCAATGCCTCTTTCCTTTCTTTCCACTTCGAAGAAGACAAGGCAGTTTGTAGGCTCGATGGTAGCTTGGGCACAATATCGACTTCCTCTGCAAATGCTCGAGGATCAAGCTCTGCAGGTTCTGTAGATTTCATTATAAAATATCAGCGACATAGTACCTCTTGTTTGGAATAAAACACGTACCGTCTTCCGGAGCATCCTCTTCTTCGGCTCCACCACGAGCCTCAGTTTCGCGAGCTTGAGCTCTTGTGAACCTCTGCGCTTTGAAAGAACCCTTGCCCTGTCCTTCCGCATCGAGCTTCTCAAAGCTCTCCTTAAGTTCTTTGACCTGCACCGGCTTTAGGTCCGACAAGAACGTTTCTATGGCCGGTCCTATGCATTGATAGAGTGCTTGTGTGAGTAGAGTGCCCTCAGCTCGGACAGTCTTGTCAGTATGACCGAATATCTTCGGTAATGCCTTGAGAACAGGCGGAGGCGGCGTGACTTGCGTGCCAAAAGTTCTGTGGCCGGGTCAATAATCGTTAACGATGATACATATATAGAGTAGCTTGACGTACTTGATGACTTCTTTCATTGCCATCACACATCCTGCTACAGCCTTGGGTTGTTTTGCCCCGAGCCCCGGGAGTAAATCATTCT
This sequence comes from Trichaptum abietinum, assembly GCA_910574555.1. Lineage (NCBI taxonomy): Eukaryota > Fungi > Basidiomycota > Agaricomycetes > Hymenochaetales > Trichaptaceae > Trichaptum > Trichaptum abietinum. Next base: position 1,667,722 of record CAJTBE010000001.1, read on the forward strand.
AGATGTATGATCGGTAATCCGGAAGCACGATTACAGACGCAGCACGTACCATAACCCCTGCACCTCCGTTCTCAACTTCCACATATTGGAGCGCAAGTTCGATAGCTTGATTCCTCGTCCCTGCACGAGTCGAGCCAAAACATTTATCGACCAATGCGGGTACAACGACTTCGCGCGTCCTCGCTGCTGTTTCGCCTGCGAACTTTACAAACGCCACCACTGCCTCTACACCCTTCTCCTGCGCGACGGCATTTGCGTCGGTCACGATCTTCCTGAGTGTGTCCGGGCTGTTCGTGTAGGGCTTAAACGCAGGATCGGTGTCCGACGCGGTGTTCTGGAAAGTCTTGATGAGGGTTTCGTACCCGGACACCCGCGCTTTCCAGTTCTTGTGCGCGAGGCGGTCGGCAACGGGTAGCTGGCTGAAGTCCTCCTCCGGCGGAGGTGGGCCGTCCATCGTCGTCGTCGTCGTCTACGTGTCGTGGACGGAAGGAAGGAAAGAGTGAGAGAAAGACGTGTGGAGATAGTTCGTATTCCAAGTTGAACGGCTGGATGTCAGTGTCAAACACGAGACGCGCTTCTTCAAGTTGTGCGTGACCTGACGTGACCCAACAACTTCCGAAAGATCGGCATTCGCCGGATTGTCTACATATATGCACCACAAAATGGCCACAAATAACATCCATGACTTACCGTCTCCTCACCATCTCCTTCTCCTTCGTTGTCTTGCGCACGTCTCCTCGTATGTTACTGCCTCTAACAAGGGGGGGCCGCAAATCCCGACATATGTTACAGTAGTTATGAATGTTGATCAGCGCCTGCCAGTGTCCTTCCATTCATGATCGACCGGTAATTTGCACACTTTGACGCATTGTGTAACCTTCAATACCATGCAGTGTCCCATATAAAGCTCCAGTAGCACAGGTCTACTGTTATGGCCGGCTTTAGCACAATTCACCTCTGCAAGTCTCATGTCTGTCGATATCAGCGTTGCGAGGAACCCACATACAACTACTGCCGTTTTCGTCTTTTTTTTATCGGTTGCGGCAGCCACACAACCTAAGATCTCAAGCGAGTCTTGCACCATCCGCCCTTCATACTGCCAATTGAGGCCTTTTGAATCCGCGCCCAATTGATGGAAAGTAAACTTAACTTAGATCTTTGCCACGTCGGGCAACGCTTCTTGTAACCTTCTGACGTTCAGAACACAAACCTTGTCTTACACGTCAGGTCGTAGGCGCGAGAGACATCGTTCGTATTTTTGCTACGCTGTATATTTAGTCCATCTTCAGCGGCAATGATGAGATCTGTGAGACTAGAAAAGAACGCTCGGGACGTGCAGAAGCCCGCAGCTTCGGTCATGGCGGATACGAAATTCTCGGAATGAGAAGGCAACGTATATTTAGTTTCAACGCCTAGGATGTGAACCAAAAACTATATAGCACTGCATAACTATGATGACTTGATTGTAATTCGAATAAGAGAGACCAGTGTAGGGAGCATAGATCATACGGCCGAAAGCACGAGAACGAAGGTAATAAACAGTTCAAAGAATAGTCCAACTAAGTAAAGTAATTAGCGAAGTGATGCGATGCGAAAAGTAATATTGTACAGCGTGTCTGTTTGATGTCTATTAGAAAGAGATGATTATTCGATTACGCTGGGTCAATGCGTCGAGGAATACGAAGGATAGAGTATGAAAAGGACCGCAATGCTCAGTTAAAGATATTAAAAGTGGATACCATGGAGTAAAAAGGCGATGGTAATTTTGAAGACGGTGGTGCACGAGCTGACGTCGACGCGTACCGAGGACGATGAACCGGCATGTCGGGACGAGTTGACCGAAGAACGGTAAAGAGATGGAAGGGAAAGGAGGATCAACGTTGGACGGTCTGTTGAAGACTCGCTGCGAAGGCTAGACGTTTGTCCGTCGCGGTGCGGAAGAGCTTTCGATAATGAGTGGCACCGAAAATTTGCTGTAGCATGGCCTCGTTGGCGGCCACCCAATCGGGAGGCGGTAGACCGCGCGTTGTCCTCCAGACGCCCTCACCTGGGACCTCCTCATCCCTGACAAGCACGAACATCCCGGTCAAGAGACACTGGAGAAGATGGAGTATGTCGCCGACGGGTTGGCATGTGTGGCGCATAGCCGGGAACAACGCACTGTGGAAGACCATCTCCCACTGGACTCTGCGCTCGGGCGAGAAAAAGGTAGATGCGTGCAACGGGAGCTGAAGGGTGAATGGCGGTGTGCGAGGTAGACCGCCGGACGAGCGAAAGGGGGGCGCGCACTCGATGGAGAACAGCATGCGAGGGTCCGGAGTCTTCTCTCTCCAGCCATGGTAGCGCACGAGCTGGTCCTTGAGCGTATTGAGCCACGGGTGTGCACGAGCATAAAGGGTGTTTAATGACTCTGCAGAGGTGAGAGGGATGCCCGTTCGACTTGCCCAGTCGTTCATCTGGGTGACATTAGGCGCAAACACGACCTGAGCGACAGAGCCCGACATGGTGTATGGCTTCGGGGGGATGTATAGCAAAGGGAGAATAAGACGGGCGAATAGATAGCGTAAATAAGTATGAGCTGGTATGATACACAGCCGCCGAATAAATGGAGTCAGCAACGGCAGTGCAGTATGTCTGGGGAGAGAAAAAAAGAGGACATACAATGAGTCTTGATGATTCGCACCAGGCAAAGTGCGAAAAGAAAGTGAGGGCCGAGTTGCGTTCTTTGGGCCAGTTATATGAGAATTGAGGGCGCTTTGGCGGAGGACATGGATGTCCAAGCGGAGGAGATGGCGAGGAGGAGAGCCATTGCAAAAGCGGAGGCCATATAAAGGCTTGTGGGCGGGCCAACCAATATTAATAAAATAGCCGTGCGATTACCGGCAAGAACGTTTAGGGCGTTTCAGGCGGACGGCTCGAGCCTCATGTAACAGCGAGCACGGCGTCTTTCCATCTCGGCCCATTTTCCCGCGGTCATCCCTCCATGTCCTTTCTGGGATCTCAATTAATATTATTTTCGCTATTCTTCCCCTCCTCTGGCAATCCAAAGCCTCCTCTTCTGCTAGGCTCAGAACCACCTCGCTCCCTCCTCTGGTTAACCTTCTCGCTTACTTTCATATGTATTTGCGCGCAATTATAGGAATCTACGATCTTCGGCCCATCCACGATCTGGTTGCGAGGCGCTGTTCTCCCTCTAAATTTCGTTTCGCCGCCGCTGGAGACCGCCCTTACTTTTTTACGTTCTTCCTTTTACGGTAGGACTCTCCCGGTTTTTCTTCCGCTTTGGCGTAAAATGGCAAAGGCTGCGCTTCCTCGGTGTTATCAAAGCGCAGCTGCAGACATTATATGCATCCAAGCACCTCGCAGGAGCCACCGCACAGGTCCCATGAAAAAAAGCATCCATAATTATCAACTAACTTTCGGACGGCCACGGAGGGTGACATCATCTTCATTGTGAACAGAATTTCGAAGCGCTAGTTAAAGGTAAAAAGTCAATGTGAAGCCTTGACAACAGCCTTCTGTGTTTGAGATATATATGATTATTTTTCCGTAGGTATTTTGTACATTTTCTCATCAAGCTGCGTCCCTTGAAATCGTACCGATCGGCTGTGCCTTACGACTATTTCACAGACGTGCCGAGCATCGCGAGCATCGTAACAGGCAAAATTCCGACGCTACGTTATTCAGTGACCCATAAGCGAGTTCTCCGTGCCGAGATCGCCACGGCCCTTACACAGCAGACGGATCGACAATTCGCTTCCACTCCCTTTATTACCCCCTACAGAGAAAACTCGACTCAGAGAGCGTATAAATCAAGAATGTTTGTTATTTGAATGGAATTCTATGAAAAAAATTTCGGCAGCGAAAGGATTGTACCCGAGGACTTTGCGAGGAGTGGCGAATATATAGGAAAGCGTACAGGTAGAGTCAAACTTTTGGACAGTCTGCCTTTCGCATATGCTCCCGTTCTTTTTCAAATAAATTAGGCGTGAAATATGTTTTCAGACAAATCAAGGAACCTTCTTCTCGTGCGTATCCAATCCCAAATCGGATTAGGGTTCAAGTTCATAGTACTCGGGAGATCCCGAAAGCTGCTTATGCCATACACTGGCAATAAGACCCTGACCCAGTCATGTCCGAGTCCTTGCATGCATCCTCAGGCTGCCTACCTCTCTCTTTGACTTCGTGCTAGACACACAGCCTTGAACTGCGCACAGCAACCATGAGCTCACCATTGACACGCGCACCATCCTCTGCCCAAGTGCCGAGGACGTCCAAAAACTTCGACGTGTACAGTGCGTACAGGCGAATACTCACCGATGAAAGAGTATGCCTTCTCGCACGTCTAAAAAGACTCTCTCTCAATTCATTAATGTCAGATCTCCACCCCCTTGGCAGCAATTCTCGCGCTTACAGAGCTCATTGAGCAGTCAAATGGTTAATTCCTTGTTCCATGTTTGACGACCCCACACACGAACCTGGGGTTGCCTGAATGATTCCAGCTAATAATGAATTATGTCTTGGCAGCACGGACCATGTTCGAACTCGTTCAGGCCTTGCGTGAAGGTGCCGAAGCCCTACGAAAACAGTTCGCGAACTCCATTAGTATAAACGCGGGCTGTGAGCTGTTAATCGAATTCGTGACTTCGTTTCCCCATGCTGCGGAGGTAAGTCATTTCCCGTCAGTTCAGGGGTTTGGCGCAGTCTAACGGCTTCCTTTTAATAAGAGCTTTGGGGAGCTGAAGGTTGAGCTTGCGAAGCAGGGACGGAACTACGCCAAGGAGGCGTTGTCATACAGAAAGAAGATTGCACAGCAGGCGTTGGGCTTCATTCGAGATGGATCAGTGGTGCGTTCTCGACCTAGCTCGAGAGAATGACGTACACTGAGTACACCAGATTTTGACTCACTCTTATTCTCGCGTGGTCATGGAAGCGCTTCTTCTGGCACACAAACAAAAGCGTATATCTGTCTACGTGACTGAAGCGCGACCGCGCAGCGCTGGGTTCGTTTCGCATCCAACTTCCGTTGAATGATATGTTGACTTAGGGTTTAGTCTCAAAACGTACGAAGCTTTGGTTGCGGCTGGGATTCCATGTACCGTCGTCCTTGACTCCGCAGTAGCGTATGTCATGGACAAAGTAGACCTCGTTCTTGTCGGATCCGAAGCAGTGGTCGAAAGTGGTGGATTAATCAATGCCGTAGGAAGCAACCAGATGGCAATTATCGCGAAGGCTGCAAACAAACCCTTCTATGCGATGGCAGAGAGGTACGTGTATCCCGAATATCGACAAAGCTTCATTTTCCGGGTTAACTGTGCTTCCACAGCTATAAGTTCCATCGCCTCTTCCCACTATCTCAATACGATCTTCCGACGCATACACCTGATATTTTATCCTTCCCTCGACCAACGCGACCGATAGAAACGAATATCGCACGACCTTCGGTGCTCATGGCGCCGTCCTCGCCTACAACTCCGCGGGGTCTCTCGACATCGGCCTCGGCACATGTGAATCTTGATGAAGAGTACGCCATGACCCCAGCGCAGCTGCAAGCGAACCCGGAGGTTGACTACACACGGTGAGTCCTTCCACTTAACATGGAAACATGCTTGTTCTAAATACGGCGTAATCTGTAATTATAGACCTGATTTAATTTCATTGGTTTTCTCTGACGTTGGAATCCTAACACCAGAAGGTGTGAGTCAATATCTTGTAGGAATGTTTGCAGGGTAGATATGTAGTTCATTGTTCCGCACTCTGTATATTCTTTGTTTTTTATTGTTGGGCGCTTCATGGGCGCTTCACTGCTCACATGGTTACATAATGTGGTTTCACAGAGTAACGTTGACCCGAACTTTGAGAAGTCAAGCGCGCAGAGGTCCATTTTGCTCACTTACAACAGTCACTTTTTCTTCGGTCTACGAGATGGGAGCTCAAACACAATTCTCATCACCTTCGCAATGGAGATTCCCTATCTCATCGTTGTCCGCAACACCCTCGGCGACTACTTCTCAAATGACGCTTGACAGAGAGCTCCATGAAAGGGCGAAAGGTGTTGAATTTTTATACAGACTTGGGGCATCACTACAACTGTTAGTTTCGTCGGCCTACCTTGTCATTGGGACTTTCTCAAAGCATATATAGGCATACCTCAGCTCTATTCACAGCTGCTACTTGGTTCCATCGTTTCTACATGCGCTTCAGCCTTGAGGACTATCATCGTCAAGTTAGTGGTCCCGGTGGAGTTTTGCACATCACAATGCACCATTCTGACTGAGATTGGCTCCCAAAGGATGTTGCAGCAGCTTGCGTCTTCCTCGCAACTAAAACTGAAGAATGCGGCCGAAAACTGCGGGATGTTGCACGGATTGCGCAAAGCAAAGTTACAGGAAATCCGGCGGATCAAATTTCGGACTCAGTATGTCGTTCCTCGTGCAAATACTTTACGTGTATAATTTGTTAAACGATTTCAGGAAGTCGAACAATGCCAAGATGCAATTCTTGCAACGGAAGAAGTGTTACTGGAAGCACTCTGTTTCGACTTTGTTGTCAGCAGCCCCCATGAGATACTAGTTGACCTCTTCGAAAGGCATCCTCCGGTGGAGAACGAAGATGCTTTGCGGGATGCTGCGTGGAGCATCGCACATGACTCGTAAGTCAGCTAGACAATCATTATCTCCCTCGCTGTTGCGTGTTGGCGTAAACGACCCCCACTCATGACTGACCGGTCATCTGCAGGTACCGGACTGTGGCTTGCCTGCTTTTCGACGTCCGAGTCATTGCGGCGGCGTGCTTCATTCTAGCGCAACGTTTCGTAGATGGTGACAACTCTGCCTCATTGGACGCGCGCATTGCATCCTCTGCTCCTTCTGCATCTTTACCTACTCCTCCCTCGCACAAGCCTACGTCCCCCGATGCAAGCCGATTCGTGGTCGACCAGTGTCAATTCGATGGCGCGGAATTGGTAGATCTCGCCGGTGAATACTCTTCGATGCTCTGAGCCACTGGCTCTACTGACACAATGACCTTTCTCAGACGCTCTAGCAATTCTAATCGAATTTTACGGCGCACAAGACACGACCGGAACGATGTCATTCCTATCCGCAATCACTAAGGTACGCCAACTCATCCCATACCTCACATGATTGTGCCAACTGTTGTCTCATTACAGATTCAACCCCCCGCACTCACTGAAACGCGGGGCCGCCTTTACGCGCCTAATTCTCATGTGCCTTCCGGGGCAGCTCCCTTGCCGCCAGATGGACATTCAAATGTGAGTGCGAGCCAGAGAACGCCCGAGTCGAACCATGGGGGAAATACTCCGGCAAAGGGGACGTCTGCTGGTTGGAAACCTGTGAGAGGTGAGGCATCTGGTAGCAACGCTCGTCAATTTGCCTCCTTGCCTGCGAAACCGGAATTTGGGTTTATACAACAATCTAGGAGCTAGGTCTCTTTTAATAAACGTGTCTCCCCGCGCTGTGATTTGCCGTGTACTATTATAGATTCGCCTGCGATGCATGTCTTTTAAACACGTAGTATACATGTACATGTACATTTTCCACTTCTTAGTCGCTGTCACTGAACTCGAGTCGTTCCTCTTCCTCTTCCTCGTCATCTTTAGATCTTTCGTATTGACTAATATCAACTGATACTGTGCCATCTTCAACAAGCGCGGCATCTTCGGAAGCAAGATTGCGGTCTCGTTCGAACAGCTGTCTACCTTTGTGGAGTGTTAAGTCAAGCTTGAGACAGTATCTTATCGTGTACGGACCTGTGTAACGAGTCTGCACTTTTTTGTATTCCTCGCGATCCTTCGGAGACAAGGCCTTCAACCTTTCTTCCTCTTCCCGAGCTTTCCTGAGAGCCAGCTCTTTATCGAACTTAGCTTTCCACTCCTTGAAGCTAGAGACTGTCACCGGTGTTCCTCTTGTTTTCGCAGCCTCCTCCTATTCCGACTTTAAATTAATTCTAACGGCCAAAATTGGGAAACTCCGTACCTCGAGCTCTCGTCGCTCCTTTTCCTTCTCCTCCCGTATTCGTCGCTCCAAACGAGAGCTTACGAGTTGTAGGAGCAATTCTCTCAGATGGGAAACGATAGAGAATGTCATGGCGATACCGACATTCTCCTCCCCCTGATGTGCATGCATTCAGCGAGTGAACACGAGACTTGCCATGAAACGCATACCACCGACTTTAGCTGATCTATTAATGAATCCATCTCACTCGTTTCCAACTCGCCTTCTGTCGGAGTTAGAGTCATTTCAGGAATGACATCTGGGTATTTCTCCGGATAGATGATTTCAAGCAGAAGTTTTACTAAAAGAAAAAAAGGGCGGAGAAATCATGACCGAACGAGGGTGCATAGAGGAAAGAGAGTCTTACGTGCTTCGCCACCGTCTGTGACCTCTTCAGGTTCAACTACGATTGATATTTCTCTCTCGGAATGTCCTTCGTATGGTACGAGTCTCAGTCGACAGTGAATTATTGGAAAATGACGTCGGACAATGACCGACTTGTAAGCTCAGTAGGATAGATTGCCTCTAGCACCTAGAAGATTCATGGCTTAGCTGTTCAATCCGATACATTCACGATTGTACAGACCTGCATTTCCTCCTCTAATATTTCGTCCGCCATTGTGTAAATCGGTGAGGTGGAATAGGAGAGAAAATATTGAGAACGAAGGAATAGATGTTCAGCTGCGCTCGTTGAGGTCAAAAAGGGTAACGCGACCGTCTCAAAGCACCCTTGTTGCCAAAAACAGATCTTAAACTTATCCGCAACTTCTTACTGGGCTGCAACTCACCTAGGCCCGTAACGAGGCCGACATGTCTCTTTTCTCCGCGTGTCATCTTCTCCAGAATGCAAGGCGCTCTTTGCCTTCTTATGTCGCAAACCTCTGCATCACCCGTCAGACACGGAGCTTAACCACAGTCCAGTCATCACAGAAAACTGGGCGTACTCAGTCTGAAAAGGTGCCAGAACCTAATACCCCTGAAGGCCGATGGAGGAGAAAATCGATCGAGTTCAGTTCTAATGCGAGGTTAACGCCTCACAACGCATACTCTGGTTTGTTCCAAACACTATAATAGTTGAATCTATTCTCATCACAATGGATAATCAAGGTCGTAGCGTAGCAGTAATTGACGGCGATGTCAGTAGTGCTTCTAAGACTCTGGAACGTTTCCTGGCACAAAACAATGTCATCAGAGAATGGCGCATGTCCTTCAGGCATCGGCAGAAAGGCGAGGAACGAAGGAAGTTGAAGAGCGTGCGATGGAGGAGGAGATTTAAGTTCGAGGTGAGTTACGTTGGAACATGTGGGTGTGCTGCTCATCCATCTCAAATATTTGAATCACTCTAGGTCAGCAAGAAAGTCGAGCTTGTTCAACAAATACGGCGACGGGGGTCATAAACAGTTTTCGACTTATTCTCATGATAATTGCATTCGTATGAACAAGCTTGTTGCCCTCATTGTATCTGTCGACCGTCGACGGTTCAGATCTGTCAGATGGTATCGGTGGAGGTGTGGTGATTACTCCGTCAACTTACACCCTGCGTAAGACCCTTCACCTATCAACTCTGACTTTTTATCCTGCAGTGTGCACCCAACGTTTCGGTTCAGGCATCCACCGTCCTCCGATTCAATACGATTATCCCTTTCTCATTGTTATATAGGATTTCACCTTCCCCACACAAGCGCCTTTGCAGTGTGGAAATCATACTATGCAACTATGCAGTGTCTATATTCCTGGACGGTCAACTTCTCATAGAGGAAGCGTAATACTGTTGGTTTAGACCTAAAAAGGTTCCAGGGGCGTTTACACAGTGAATTCTTTCTCATACGAGTCTCCTACCAATCAAAGCCTCTTCTCAAAACCGTATTGTGTCAATGCTGAAAGTATCGATTCTTATTCAGCAGGGCCCAGCGATTGGATGGTCATGCGCACAATGAAATCAGCACGCTTTGAAGTCCCTGTAGGTAGTGGGGAATCTCCTCGTTGATAATCCGGGCCACGTACGGCTCTCCCAAACGTGATCAAAGCTGCTAGAGACTCTGTCGACTCAGCATTAAACTCGCCAACTCTACCCCGCCTCGGTTTTGCAACTGATTTCGGAAACATTTACTCTTAGTCGAGGAAGTTACTTCTCGTCTGTTAACGCCACGATTGTTTTGTCCGATGTGCTTTATACACGTGTAAGATAAGCTTGAAGTAGAACACATGTCAGGGTCCTTACCTTGCTGCAAGCACGTTACTCCAAAACTCAAGCGAAAAGAGTGGATTGACTGTTTTCCAACTGATCTATTTGATTCGGAGACGCCCGATAGCATCTTTCTTCAGGCCAGACAGGTTTCGAGATCCCAAAGTGTTGTCCACGATAGGCCTAAAGAAGCTACTTTCCGACGCGACGAAGCAATTCCGCCGGCCTTTGGAGAAGAAGGCGAACACCTAAGATTCCCCGCACGAGCAAATTGCCGCATAGCGGCAGGATCATAAGAGTTCGATCGCCATATGTCTTTCAAAGCCGAAGAGGTACTGTTTACAATGACTCCGGAGATGTACGAGACTCACCCTCACGCTTGGTTATTCCGTGTAAAAAACCGGGATGTGCCTTATGGATCCGAGGAGCACGACCTCGGCTCAGCGTGAAGGCTCATGTCCAGATGAACGCATGTTTGAAGCGCCCGCCTTCTCGGAAGTTGTGGGACCTTTCATGTCCCATATGATTTGTATGCCGATCGAAAACAGATTTTAATACTTTCTGGCCAGGAGGTGAATGAGGATGACGCGCAGCGTGAATGGTACAGCAGGCAGTCGGCGGTCGGACGCACCCAGTCACAGAGACGGGTTGACAGGCATAAAAAGACACGGTTCCTTCATCCGAAAGTCATACAGACCATAAGTTCCCCAGTTCCTTTACCCTGATATCCACCCTAATGTGCCATAATGTGAGCTTGGTTATTGCACTTTGCCATTGCTCACGAAAACTCACCAGCCTAAAAGATTATTGACGGCCGTTTCCACACTGCGTGCGGACACTTCGTTTCCATGGCCTCCCGAACGCAAGATTGCCTTAGTCCAGATTGCTTGTTCAGCCGTCGGCATAAGCATCCATATGGTGCGTAGTGTACTGATATGACCAACCACGGGAGCACATCTAACGCGTTCAAACTCAGGTTGCAACTCACCGACATGCATACGAATGATGTCTCTTCCGGTAAAGAACCCAATACGAATAAGCCCGGCCAAGTGCGGAGACTGCATCAACAGGGAAAAGAATCCTGCATTAGTAGACAGATACTGAAGGGTTACAGAGAGTCGAGTGGTCAAGGGAGTCTGGAATCAGTGGCAGGATGCAGTTATCTACCCTGCGATGCGCTGGCGCATTGGCGAAAGTTATTTCTATGTTTTTTTATTCAAGGATTAGTTTTTATGTTGTACGCATCATACAAACCCAGTAAACAACACACTAGGCCTAGTTTCATAATTATTCTTACTTGTATCCGTCTGCAGTTTCGACGAATAATCTCACCCTCCAAAAGCACAGAAAGCCTCTAAGAGACATGGCGACGGCTTCTAAAGTCTGAAGCAAATGGAAGTAAACGGTAGAGAGAAAGACAAGAACTTTGCAAGGACGAATCTGGAAGAAGGTTGATATGAACATTCAGTCCTACCCAAATTTGGAAGTCTTCAAGTGCCGTTTTGGGCCACATATTTAGAACAAGGTGGTTTGCTGAGGCCCACCTTGTCTTAACTACATTATAAAAAACATAAGGGGCCACGAACCACAACTCTGCACATATAAAATGCAGATGGTAAATGACCTCGGATCTTCTACTTTCTCTCCGACCCACCATGTTCCCCTTCGTCTCCAGACAACCACAACCCATACAAGTGGCCTCGAACATTGCGAATTATGTGGCTACTGCAACCTTTCCAGAGCTACATCTCCATCCCACCACACCTCCAATGCCTATCCCCATGCATAAGAGCCACAGGAATATGCTCACGGTTAGGATAGAGCGCAATCATCTCCTCACACAGACGCAACGGATTAGGTCCTCGAGCTTTGATGCGAGCGTTATTGAATGTAAGTAGGGATTGAATCTTGGACCTATGTGATTTGACTAATGATACATTGCAGTCATCAACAAACACCTTCCCTCCTCTCCGGTTCCAGAAGACGATGCGGACTCAGAAACTGGAGAGCGACCTTGTCTCCCAGCCGCAGGCTATGTAATCGAGAATAACAGGCCTCGGCACCTTCGATATATAGAAGAGTGAGTTTGAAGTTAATTCAACTGGGAACGCTGCTTAATGTACTATGCGTCTAGGCTGGGTGTGACGTGGGTTAAAGACCTTGTTCTCGGAACCGCTCAGCGAGTGATTCAAATGTCACCGGAATATGAGAATGCAAAAGAATGGAGCTTCACGTTACCAGATGTCATGCGCGACGCGGATTCTAACTTGTTTAGATTCTTCATGTGGGAGAAAATTGCAAACACTGCGGGACCATCAAATGATCCCGATCCGCTTTGCAAGATGGTCGTTGCTTATCAGCCTCCATGGATCTTGTCTCCTCGAGATATTGACCAGTTTGTGCAGACCAGAAGGGTAAGCGCGATCAATTGTTTTATAACGTGTATATATTGAACAGTATGTATACCATAGATCCCAAAGTACAATCCAAAAGCTGGCCCGAACCAAGAGCGGTTGAATAGTGCTCAAAAGGTTTGGATCAAGGTGCGTATCACTTTGGTAGACGTTCTAATGATACTCATCGAACAATCATGCAGCTTCTTGAAGTATGCAAGCAACGCAACTGCAGTACCTTCGTCTTAACAAACTACACGGAATGGATCTTTGGAGGGTTTTCTCCTGGTACGAATTCTACTTACTTCGACACATTCTCCGAATTTAAGCTTAAGCCATTGTAGGATGGACATACGGGTTCACATCCAATGTCAAACACGCACGCGGAAGTGCAAAAGCAGAGTTCGTGCCCGCCAAGTTTAAGAGCGGCCCGAGTGTACTCGCCTGTCTTGTCTTCTGGATTCTTACTTCGATGGAAGTCCCCGATCGTTACGAATTTCCGCCGGTGGGTAGTCAACAAACTCATACGCCTCAGGAGCTACCTTGTCGGATGTACGACATATTGGGGAAATGCGAACCCTTTTGCGCCAAATCCTTCCTGCCGCTTCTTTCTTTTTAATATGCTTATAAGAAGCCCTGGAGGAAATAAACCGACACTTATTTACTTCTTAAATGTAGGTCCCTGAATCGGTTGATGTGGATATGTCCGATGACGAGAATATCGATCCTTACCAGCGTCAAGTACTCGGAGATATGCCAGTCGGAAACTTCTACGCGCCATCTGAATCTTTCTGGAGCGGAAAGAGTGAAGGCAAGTGTATATAACTCTTTGTCTCGGCCTTACTTACGTAACGGAACTCTTCAGAAGCGCCTACTTCAGCAGGAGTACACTTTGATTTGGACTCGGAGTCCGGTAACACACCTCCACCGTTTATGAATGAGAACTGGACTGGCCTCAATGAACAGTCAAGGAGCGTGAAAAAGCAAGTTAGAACCACCGTTAGACAGTGGGCTGTGACAGCCCGTCCTTCGAGATTCGTGAGCCCCGAGCCGATTTTGCCTCCCCCGAGTCCCGCTATGTCCGAGTGGAGCGACATCTCAACCGCTACGGTCAGGGCTGTCCATTCACAGGCATTCATCAGCCTTCAGACATGTGAGGAGGACGTTCGCGAGTACATCTATGATCAGGAGGAATGAGACTTAAGAATTCAGGACCTTTTGGATCTGTTCGCTCCTTGTACAACATACGTTCTTGCTCCGCATACTTCATCGCTATTACTGTCGCTATCGTGTACATTCAAACCTCTAATTTATAACTTACGAGAATCTGTCCGTACAGAACATATATAGAAATATGGCGTTGTGAGATAAACACATTCTAAAGACCAGCGAAAAGACCCCCCTCTCCCTCGACACCTTCTATATGCCCAATGTCGCCAACTTCTTTATATCCCAAATCCGTTCTATCAACCGGCCGAGTCCACTCGCCGTCCGTTTCCACCGCTAGAATTTGCTTAGGAGATGTTTCTAGATCATCACCCACGGCTTTTAACCACTCGATTACCGGTTGTATGATCCATCTGCGAACTGTGCCACGCTCTTCTGTTGCCTCGAACCAGCCGAGATGTCCACCTCCTTCCGTAACAGCCAGAGCAACGTACCCATTGTCACCAACATCATAAGGCATGTGCCGAACAATGGGATCGTCGGCAGCATTCACTGCTAGAAAGGGCACGCGGATGTCACTCAGGCAGTGATGGCTCGATGCCCATGCATAATATGCCACGGCTGTGGGGAACGGGAAAGGCGGGGAAGACCCTCCAACGTTCCTCGTTAGTCGAGAATCAACATCATGAAGCGTAGGCGATTTGATCGCGAATAGTTCGGGCAAGATTGACGAAAGTTTGTTTTCAGGAAGCTTCTCCACATATTGCGCATTTCGCTTCATGAGATTCACGAGGTTGCTCCCCATACCTTTTGAGTAGACATTACGAAGAATGAAGTTCTCTTCAAGCCTATCCGGGGTTTGTCAGTGTATCATCACGAGAAAAAAATCGACACGCTCTTACCTGCTGCTGTTCAGTACGAGATCCCATGGCTGTTGAGGGTAAGTGTGAGGATTGGAACGGTCAAACGAAGCAAAGATGCGCACACAACCGAGGCCGCATGCGGCACGTAGACGACATTTGTCTCCCTCTTCAGACAGATATCTAATCATTACGTTTGCACCCAGGGAAAATCCCAACCCGAGCAACGGCGCTCTCGGGTATTTCTGGGAAATATACACCACAGCTTGGCGAAGATCATCGGTGTGTCCGGCGGAGTAGAGCTGCCCGCTGGTAAGGGGCACACCTGCGCCTGAAAGTGATTCGAGTCAATTTCAGTAAGTTTCGCAGGCGGTGCCTTTAGCTGGGTTCAAACGCACACCCTCGGAAATTGACGACGATGCCTCGGTAACCTAGTCCACCCTCCTCCCTAGGCTTGATTGCTTGATGCAGAATCGCTCGGACGTAGGACTCATGCGAACCTAATCAATGCGACGGAATGTTTGGTACATTCACTCTCGATATACGTACAAGAGCGCACTGACCTCCTGTCAAGCCATGCAAGACCACGACGATGGGGGTATCGTCCGGAACAGTCCTTTCATCGGCAGGAGGGGTCGAATCTAAGCCACTAATCTCCGAATGTCTGGGTCAACTCAGTAGTCAACAGGAAGGAGCACTTACAGTGTGCCGCCATCCTTCAGACGAAGCAATGTCCTATCCTGTCGTTAGCCAGGTTCATCAGTAGTGAATGTGAAGCTGTCCCCTCACCTGTCGTACACAACTTTATCCACTTGCGAGAAGTCTCCGAATACACAGTAAGCTGTTTGCTTCCGGAATGAGTCAAGTGAGCATAGCTGAAACGCTGCTGGTATACTGTGCACCAACCAGATGACCACTGTTCCATTTACTTAAGTCAATAGAGTACATCCTAAAGGTCTACACCCTTCCTCACCTGTTTAGCCACCATGCTGGTGTGTAAGGCGAGAACAACGATGGACACCGCGTCTGCAAGAATGAAGACAAGGATAGCTCATCCTCCGCGCCAAGCTTGTCCACGTTCTTGACCTTTAAACGAACAGGCGTCGACACTGTATAGAGCTTTGGGACAGCGCCCGTTGACGAAGGTGACAGCCAGCTGAGCGCGGAGCCCATTGCACAACAGAGTAGAGCAATAAGCAGGAAATAGGAAATGAATGAAAATTGCGAATAAAGTAGCCGAATGTCTTGAGCCAGCTCTTGTCCATGACGAATACGGGCAACTTGAACGTCCATAAGCGACAAAAATAATCATGTGAAAAAGATCAACTTTGAAATTCTCTTCAGAAATTCGTTCGCACGCCACAAACGCGACCCGCATAATTGACGCGACGCGTTGAACATTTGCTTCCGTCTCCGAGTCGAGAAATACTGAATGCTCTGCTCAAACGATACATCAAACTAAATCGGATATAAAATACTTAGAAGACTATTAGTACAAAAATTTCGTCCCGATTCTTCCGGAAATCCTGTCTTGTGAGATCGATAAAGCCCTTCACTCGGAACTGCACTGATGCATAGAGGAGGCTAGTAATTCGACCCTTCCGTCTGGGCCTCGGATTACTACCTCGTGCAAATGACTTGTCGATCTACCCGGCTGAGTTGGTATGAGAGCATTTGTCCTTAGATGGGTGTCGGTGTGAGTCAAGAGGTTGTGTCTACCAATATACTTCTTCAGGTAGCATATTATTCACTGGTCTTCAATGCAACTTTCCCTAATTCGGTGGAATTCACGCCGACATTCCTCTCCATGACGTCTGAAACGTGTTCCCGGTGTTGCAGCTCGGAGATCCGATAAGCAAATCATCCGTCAATCCCGCTTAGACATTGAGCCTCATCGGAGTCTATATATCTGATCCGTGGATCGTGGCTGTAACAAGACCAGATTTGTGGAATAATCAGAGCAATTGTCAGTGACACTGGGTGAATATTGTGACATGCGAGGGATAGATCAAATCACCCGCACATATTCAGCTAGTAGCGTCCCGATGTGTGTTGAAAGGGTAGCAGAAGGAGGGTATTTGTTAATCACTCACAGAAATTGCTTCACTAGTTCCCCTATATGACGTCTCGCTAATGACAAGGGTGAGTGTCGAGAAAGAAGTTGCATCATACTAAGCAAACTCTAATGCAAAAGTCTATCGCATCACATCTGCTTCCGTCGAGTCCCTTTCAACGCGTCAAAAATCAGACCCTTTAGCCAAAGAAGCTAGGACCTCCTGTGCGACCCTCTGCTCTTCCTCCCATAGATGCTTGATATTTTCCTTTGCCCAAGAACAGTGTCCGCATCCTGTCATGTGTTCAACCGCGTTCCCGGGACACTGCATTGCGAGGGTTTCCAGGCCCTTTCCAGCTCGCGTGACAAGAAACTCACATAGGGTAGTAAGATCTTCTCGAACTGTTGCTTCATTTGCATCGGAGATGACCTCGGTCTCGCCCATGGCAACGGCTCGCCAGGCCCGCATTTTGTTAGAAATCTCATCCGATGTTGCTGCTCCAGAAAGATCAACATTGATAAGTCGGAGTGCAACGAGAAATCGCCAAGACGGATGGGCAGGTACTGGAGATGAATACAGGTGCCAATTTCTGGAATACAGGATTAGAAGAACATGCGTCCAAAGACATAGTAGAATCTACGTACGTAGCGTATCCTTCTTCATCAAGCAGGTGTCTAAGGTGGTCATTCGCCGGCTTTCCATTTAAAATTACATCAAGGCAATCGGAAACTTCTACTTCTCCTCCACTTGCGTCAGCAGACCCGTCTACAAAACCGTATTCCGTGAATAACGTCCGATTTGAGTGACTGCCATACTTTAGAAACAGCTCTTCCCCGCCTTCTATCTGGCAATCGGGAGAATTGAAAACAAAGTCATGCGGCTTCACAACCGAATCGCTTTGATTCGTCCATATGTCCGTCGTAACTTTCTCCGGGCTCACCTGTGGAGACGTAGAAGATGTCGAGTGGTTTGCGAAATCGATAATTGGGCAAAGGGTAAGATTAGATAGGGGTAGATGTTTGGAGAAGACCCGGAGGTAAAGGCAGCGCGTGTTTACTAGGTAGAAGTTGTAGTAATGATGGGCGATCTCTCCCTAAGAAAAAGGACTGACCATTGAGCCATGCCCATAAGAAGTTCATCAGCGTAAAGTTCTCCACTTGACGCTCATCGCAGAATATCTGGGGATAGTCTGTCTGCGGGGTAATTGATTAATATCATGTAACAAGGATGAAGGAAACATAGTGATACCTTCGATCGAAGTGCTATTTCCCAGTCTTTCCTAAGGCGCTTCGCCACATTCTCCAACTCTAATAATACGCCTGGAGGGCAAGCTTTGAGCAAAGCAATTTCACATGTTGTTGCTAGATTCTGTTCCTTCTTCACTAGCCAGGTAAGCGGATGACTATCGAATTGACTGGGTAGAGTCGTGATGTAAGGTCCGAAATAACCATCCTTAGATTCGCCAGATTCACAAGGTCGGTTCAGACACAGGTGGACAGAAAGGAGCTGCGTGCCGTTCAACACAACTTTCCCTTTAGATTTCCGTTCATATCCTTCCAAATTCACGTTCGGGTATATTGATCTCAGAGTTCTAGAATTTAGCAAAGCAGATTTCGGTATCCTCAAAAGAGGAGAAGAAGGCTGAGATGTAACTGATTAGCACGTTTCCACTTTCTTCACAGAAGACCTACTCAACTGCAAGGGGCCCTTTGGCATACAGACCACGTCCAGCGCCTGGTTTAATCGAGATTGAGTAGCTTCTACACGCAGACGTTAGACGAATCTACCTTCACGAGCCCGGCATTCGACCGGAACAGGTTCACTGAGTCCTTTGGTCCGAAGCCACGAAAGCAAGTTTTTCCACTTAGTGTCCTCCAGCCCCAGAGGAGTCGTATCTGGCATGGTGAATTGCCTGGGATGCACTATATGTTTTACAGTATCGAAAGGCACTGGCTCTTTATTTCTTGCCGAGATTTAGTTGTCGTCAACATTGTGTGGCGGTTAAGTTGGACATTCAGCACGAGATGGAAGATAGTAATTAGGCTTGGCTGACGCCGACAAAACTTCAAGTTGTTTAGCCGTCGGGTATATTATGCCACTTAAGGGCAGCACGGAACACCGAAAGGTGCCGACCGTCGCTCCCATCGGCCAGCCACAAACTTCTTTCTAGCTCTCAGGCGGTCGCCCCGACAGTCAGATAACGATCTATCTACAACTCACTCTTCAACAGCCATGTCCGTATTCAACTCGTCTCGCTTGCTAGGAAAGACTGTACTCATCACCGGCGCAAGCGGTGGTATCGGAGCTGTAAGTCCCCACCAATCGGACAAAGCCTCGTTATATGCACTCAAACGCAAATGAACTCAACTATTTTGCATTCCGACAGGCAACCGCTTTACTTTTCGCCAAAGTGAGCATTTCCTGGTCATCGATGCATGGCTTTGTCTTACATGCTTTAGGCGGGATCAAATCTCATTCTGCTGGCAAGAAGAGCAGACGCACTTCAGAAGATCGTCGATACTGCTAAAGCCATTCCAGGCAGCGGGAAGGTTGCTGGCGTTCAGCTTGACGTTTCAAACAAACAGCAGGTTGCATCTTTATGGGATAAAGTGCCTCAAGAACTGAGAAACGTAGACATCCTAGGTAAACCATACCGTGCACATTCTCGCTTCAGATGTTGACAGACATTACGATCCGCAGTAAACAATGCTGGCTTCGTTCTGGGAGTCGACCGGGTTGGGACCATCAAGGAC
Source organism: Trichaptum abietinum (assembly GCA_910574555.1). Lineage (NCBI taxonomy): Eukaryota > Fungi > Basidiomycota > Agaricomycetes > Hymenochaetales > Trichaptaceae > Trichaptum > Trichaptum abietinum. The sequence goes on from CAJTBE010000001.1 coordinate 1,687,149, forward strand.
GACGAAATCGAATCCATGTTCCAGACTAATGTTTTTGGTTTGATTTCCATGACCCAGTTGCTCATCAAAGGCAAGTCGTTTTGCCTTTACTCTATTCGACTTGATCTAACCACTCTATCAGATTTCAAGGAACGGAAGACCGGCCATGTCATCAACATTGGATCTATCGCGGGGCGGGAGCCCTATGCGGGAGGTAGCATCTATTGTGCTACCAAGCACGCTGTGAACGCATTCACTGGAGCACTTATGCGTGAGCTTGTGGACACCCCCATTCGCGTCACGGAAATCCAGCCGGGTATGGTTGAGACTGAGTTCTCCATCGTGCGTTTCCGGGGAGATAAATCCGCGGCTGATAAAGTATATGATGGATTACAGCCTTGTAAGTTATTCGAGTGTCCACTGTAGCGAGAGATGGAAAACTTACTTTTAATTTCAGTAACTGCAGAGGATATCGCAGAAGAAATTGTGTGGGCAGCATCACGGCCTCCGCACGTCAACATCGCAGAGCTCTTCGTACTCCCTGTCAGTCAAGCCAGTGCTACCCTCAGTTATCGTGGAGGGAAGTGAGTAGAATGTAGATACTCTATTGAAAATCTGGAAGTGAATCGTGAGATTAGAGGAACCTCGATGTCAAGTCGGTTGTAAGAGTTGATTGTATATACAATATTGTACTCTAAAGCAAACTATACATCTTGGATATACGCAATAAGATAAGCAAGAATAAAGGAATACATGATAAGAAGACAGATGCAAAACTACACAGCAATATTTCAATTTTTCTTCTTAGACTTGCTCCTTGTTCTTCGCGGTGGCTCGATTTCTTCGACAACTACATCATTATCATATACGTACTTGGTTACTACCACCTTTTCAGGAGCAAGCCTGAGAGGTGCGTCAGCGTTCACCGGGTTCCCCAAGTCATCGATTGGGGCTCTCTGCTTAGAATATTGTCTGATATCAGTAATCATGCACTATGGATAAAAAGCGTAAAGCGCAAACTCACGTCCGGGTCGATAACAAGGCAGCTCTTCCGAGGAGTAATTTTTTCCGCAGTCTTCCACCTTTCCGGTTGCAGTTCAATCTCATCAAGAAAAACGGTTTTTTCAAGACCCCGATCCCACTTGACCCGTTTCCCAGCGTTATTAGTTCTCAACGGCGTCACATAATCCTCATCATCACCGGGTCCTCTGCGATGTTTCACATGTTCGGAACAGATAGACTCTCCGTCAATCTCCATACTGGAATCTCCGTCTGCAGACGTCCAATCACCCATCTGTCGTCGACGGGCACGTTCAGCACGCATCTGGACTTGCTCCTCCTTCTGCTTCTCCGCTATCGTACGTAACTTCATAGTAGGACTCTCTGGCCTGTTGCCTGCCTTCCGTACAATGAGAGTCTCGAGTTCTGCATGGTAGTGTTGATTTCGTGTCGTGTTGTTATTCGTCAAATTTTTCAAGGATGCACCATTGATGAAGAACACAATGTTACCAGGTGCAGAGGATTGAGGCGGCCCCTTGCCTGGTTTACGACGGGGTGCACCAGTCGGTGTTGAGCTAGTAATTGGTGCAACCGAGCCAAAAACGTCTGCCTGTACAGGCTTGCGGGCTCTTAAGGATTTTCGGGAGCCAGAGGATTTGATGACTGGTTCGGTTTCCGACAATCCAATGTCATCAACAGCCATTTGATCGTCATTAGGACCTGACAGAAGAGCGGGGGGCGTGAGTGCACTCGGTTCCATAATTTGACTGTCAACTTCCATGACATTAACATCCCGTTGTGGAACAGGGCAGCTGAAAGTGAAAGCATCAATCGAAGGACCCTGGGTTGCAGGAGGCGGTGGTGATCGCAGTTCTACATTTGCAGCCGCTGCAGCTAGAGCCTTTTCCTTCTCTCGTAATTCTGTATAAGATCCGATAAGCTTTGACGATGGCTCCCGCAGTTCAAACTTGGTCAAAGTGCCTTTCACGACTTCCCGAGCTTTGAGGGGGCCTTGCGGCATACTAACCGCAGTCTTTAATGGACTCCTGAGCTGTGTTTGGTCCTCATCCAGCTTACCGAGGTGACTTGAAGTAGGCTTTTTACCTGGTCCTCCAAACATACCGGGAACGACCAGTCGGCCCCGTATGGGGCGGGGCGGGGTAGTTTTCTTAGCTAGTTGTTTGGGCCTGGGTTTCGTAGCAGCTACAATGCTTCGCGCTGGACCACCAACAGGAAAATTTGGCCGCGAAGACGGACCGGAGCTCGAATCATCAGATCCACTGGAGTTTATTGGAACGTGACGCTTCGTGAGTTGTTTGACAGGTGATGGTAGACGAGAGGGCTAGATATGATATATGATCTTACTTATTAGGTTCAATAACGAGTATACGATGAACTCACAAGGGCAGTGGGAACGTGAAGATTTCTTGAAGATGGCATCGGTAATTTAGACAATCGCGAAGAGGTACCGGGTTTCGTTGTAACTCCAATTCTGGGTATTCGGCTACCTGTCCGTGGTAGCACAGGCGCTTTCCTAGCTGCTGAAAGTGTTGATGAAGATTTTCCCGAAGAACTTAATGACGAGGAGGGCGGCATGGAAAGGTCATCCTGTAGGGAGTCTGTTCCATGGACGTGAGGTTTCCTGATTTGGGGGCTTGGCTTGACGGAAGTTATCGGTCTGTTGATGGTAGTTATTGAGGAACTGGATGCTTCGTGAACCTCAGACCTTTGTCCGGATGTACTGGCTTTGAAAGGCGACAGAAATGATGGCCCAGGACTCTTGAATTGCTTATCAACAGTACTTTGGCTTTCGGAAATGGGTATTCGTCTCGCTGGTGTTCGCTGTGGATCTCCTACTGGAGGTCGAGAGAACACAGGGGTAAAAATAGTGCCCGGAGCGACTGCAGCGTTTTGCAGATTATTATCTGGATCTATTCTAACACGACGAGCGGGAGTACGGTTCGGATTGTCGAGGGCAGGAGTTAGTGTGAGTTTTATAGGTGAGGCTGGATTGATAAGGTTGAATGTTCCAGGAGGCGGTCTTTGAACGCTTGATGGAGGATGGCTTGAGGTTCCCATAGGTTCTGTCACTGTAGGAGGCGGACTCTTTTCACTGTCTGAGGTAGAATATCTATCCGTATCGATCTCAGGAACGTGCGAGGTCTTGGATTGTGCTTCTGGCGCTGCCAAAGCCATTAAAATTCGAGCAGATTCAGGAGACAGCGAGTTAGTGAATTGAAGATTTCTTTCGTCCGTTCTATTGTCAAAGCTGCCCTTCGCTCTTTTCTTCCTCTTCGGAGACAACTGTCTTTCGCTCTCGTTGTCTGTGACATCGGAATCGGTCGCCCAGTCAACTTTTAACGGACTAAGCAAATTGCCATCGACCAATTTTTCTAAGCCATTCCGTAAACGCTTTCGACTTCTTGGGCTACGACCATTTATATCTGACACTCGAGGCGACCCTCTTCTCCATGTCTCTTCGGTTGATTCGGGAGGCTCGGGTGAGGGAGAACAAGAAAGTGCGCTGAGTCGGGGACTTCGCCTTCTGGGCGGAGTACTCGGGGTGAGCCCAAGAAGATTCTCAGCGATAGGCATTGCATTGAAAGGGGCCGCTGCGCTCTCTGTCGCGTTACTCTCTGATATGTCAAGTAGGTGACTATCGGTTTGCACGACTATACAAGGCGGTGAGTGTAGCAACAAATCGTCAATGGTTTGCATCGGATTGGTAGCAAGCTGCGGCGAGGGTGAATGTATAATGGGCTCCGCTCCGTCCGTCTCCACATTTAGAGAACGGTCGAATGATATCAAGTCGCGTTCTCCTTCAGGCTGAGGTGTTGCAGACAATTTTCTTCGCGATGAGCGGCGAGGCGTTGGAGAACCTGATTGATCTCGTGACGGTGACGGAGAGGCTGCAAATGGAAGATCCAGGTGAAGAACTCTTGGAGGACTCGGTGAAGTTAAGCCCCCATTCGCTGGAGGAAGCAAAGCTTCGACAGCTGCATCGGAGCTTTCTTCGGAGGAGTCTAACGGCAGAAACACCAGTTCGTTTGCCAGTTTAGACATCGTCCGGGGAGTAGTGGTTGGTGGCCGCAGTGCCTTTGGCGGTGGCGACGGGTTATCGAGAGCCCGCATAATGCGGCTCGCGATGGCAGATGAGGGTTCTAATTCTAGTCAGGGATATATGGAAGATGAAAACATACATGAGCTTACCGTCTTGCCGCAAAATCTGCTGACAATGGTTTTCTTCCCAAAGTATTCGTGTACATTTTCCTGGTAATTCATCATTCCCTTCCTCTTCCTCTTCCTGTTCAGTTTCATCTTGATTGTATCCGTCAAGCTGAGGGGGCGTCGGCGAGGATAATCGAGGCGACCGTCGCAGAAATGAAGGGCCGGAGTCGTCGAGGCTTTCTGTTGAAGGCTTACACGGACTGAGCATGGGCGCGAACTTCTTCTCGGGAGATTGCACAGGACCGAAGTAAACCTTCGCGGACGAAGTATTGACTACATCGCTGTTTTCTGAGCTTGAGGATAACGGTGAGCTATTGCTGACGTCGTCCATAATGTCGAGCTCGCCGTTGAGCACGATGCCGACGACTCGCTACGTGTGTCCACAGACGTCAACAGCGCGGTGGTAAAGGACAACCTCCAATCGGGCGTGAAGGTGTCGCGCGGGCACGTGCACAGTTGCTCTCATGACGGAACAAATAATGACCAAATAGGGATTATTTTCTCTGTCTTTTTTGTTTTTGTTTTCACCTGAATCGGAAGAGGTGTATATACCTTTCAAAGTCTCAAGACACCGGTAGCCTGAGGCGCCTCTGTTTGCCATATTTCTTGCGGTGTTCAGCGGGAGCGCTACCTTTGGGATCAAACCGGCGAAGTGTTTTGTTTTAGGACTGCACAGCGCACGGCGTGTCCTTGCCGAGCCTTCTGAACATCCTCGCGCCCCCTCAAGGACAGCCTCGGGTCTTGTATACATCTTGGACTTCATCTCTTCCTCCTTCCACCACACTCTCTATTCTAATTCCGGCCTTGTCTGTCAACTGAACTATGGCCGTCGATCCTTTCCTCGGGACAGTCGCACAAAAGTCTTTTGTGGCGATCAGTAAGTCGCGTCCATCTGTTATTCATTCTATCAATGTTCTTGACGTGTATGACTTCCTCAGTTATCTTCAGTACGTGGTATCTCATCTAATCACTGCTTAATGGCTGCTTAAATCTGCCCCCTGAAGATGCGGCGGTTGTGCTAGCTATGGTGGCAATCGCATTCGGCCAGGTACTTTTCCTACATATGCACATTTATTCTTTGGCTGACATCGCCTCAAGGTGGAGGCACATGTACCAACCAGCTCGTCGTCGCAGCTCAAAGTTTGTGTCGCGAACTTGCAAAACCTTCCTGCGCTGAAGTATATATACTTAGACAATTCCATGCTATCTTGCGTTGTTTGGGCTGGCAGAGTAAGAGGGCCTCGTTATTGCGGTTCGTTAAGTTGCTGAACTTGGTTGAAAGGGTCTTTGAGCTTTTGATGGCTCTTGATGCTCTCAAACTACGGAATATCATCCAACTAGTCGGTATCTTGGGTGAGTGACGAATCGACTGCTCCAGAAATCGTTCTTATTCTTCAAGACAGTATTCCATATTGCACTCATTGTCTTCTCAGCGTTGCAAGTCCACGAAGCTCATACTGCACTTGTGTTTCTTAATGATGATCCGTGCACAACCTTTTTCGTATGTTGCCGTGGTTTTCTCTGTTTTCTATAAACTAAAACGTCGATCAGGGATGTGACGGTCCACACACGTTGTGGAGAAGGGTCGAGCCATTCTTGATCGTTGTTCCTTGCATGCTCGCTGCGTCCTTGCTCGTGATGGTATTCTTTGTCCGTCAACTCTTTGGAGAATTTGGGTAAGAAATTCTACTTCAGACGATCTTTTTAAACAAAAAGCTGACTGCAATCCAGATGGGCTGTTTTCCATGTCGTTGGGGCAAACCCCGTAATGAAAAGTAAGTCACCAATTGCTTGCTTCTTAACATTGTCTGACGATCATCAGCTATGTACCAATGGTACCAAATCATGGTTTGCCTACTGAAGTTTGACTTCTTCTGTTTTGCGGGAGTGACCATGCAGGTGGGCCCTGTTGAAAATACCATAGATGTCTTTCCTGACGTTACCCACAAGCTCCTTATACTCGTACTTCAAACGAACTCTGCAGAATTTGGTTTGACGATCGCTGCCATACCCATTGTCCTAATCTTGCTTGTAATGTGTGGCTTTGCACTTAAACGTGAAATCAAATGGTTTGTCTTTCCAGCTTGCTATTATCAACCTCATCTGACAACGAAGTAGGCTGATGTCCATATCTTTGGTCGTTATGTTGGCCGCGGAGACTTATTTCAGTACGTCATTTCCCTGCTTGTGATGGTTATCCATAGATTAATCGATCTGCAGTCTACAAGCTGGTTCGAATGTATGAGCCAGGTTCCGAATCACAATATGTAACAACACGAGCGACTCTCACCACGTTCAGTGAGTATCGCTGAGAAGTATTTCGATCAGCTTACTAACGTCCGTGTCAGCGATTGTTGCCTTCGTATTACTTTTCGCAACGTTTGCTGTTGGGTTGCGTTGCTTCTCTGACTTTGACAAAGGTCTAGCACCCGCCAAGATGCACGGTCAGTATACTCCAGTTGCAACAGAAATCAAAGAAGCATTTGGTGATTAATCTTCTTTTCTTATCTCAGATGTACAAGAGAAAGTGACATATTCTACTCCGAATACACCAGGTGTTGGCGGTAGACAATCGTCATACATCGGTGGCCAACCTCTTCAACAAAGGCTATCAATCGAGTAGATTCTTTCACACATCAGGAAATATCGTGTCTTTCTTGGTTATTGTTCTCGCTTTTGGATGGATGATGAATGACCCTTCAGCAATGTACCATTCCGCACTATAACTTGCTTACTTTTTTTAATTTATGTCCTGTTTTACGCGCATATGTTGAGTGAGAAGTTGCACAGATATACCTTGTCATACCCTTTGTTGCTTACTGGACCACTGCTGATAATCTATCTAATTTACTTACAGTCTTGTGTCCACCTATAGTCTTGCTGCTTTGTAGTCTCGTAACCAGACTACGCTGTTTTGTACACGTTCTCCAACCTAGTAAACCGGCCGTATTAGATTTAAGAACGGGTTCGGCCCAGCCGCCGTGGTTATGAACTCATGCTAGCGACGAGTCAGAGTCACGCACCCCGGTGACTATAATCAATTAAAACACGTTACTAGTACGTCACGAGGGCTTGTTACACCGTGGCATCCAAGTTGCAGAACAGACGCGACGCGATTCCTGAGTACAACCACCCGTTACCAGCATCTATAATCTTCTACTTTCGACTCACAATCTTAATGGATCAAGAAGATCCAATTTCTCAATTCTTTCCAGGGCAGGAGGATGTGGACTTATATACAGTACTCTCGCTAGACAACTCAGCAAAGCTGGAGGAGATCAAGAAGGCGTATCGTAAACTCGCGCTCATAAACCATCCAGACAAACACGTAAACTCGTCAGAGGAGACGCGCGCAGAAGCATCAACCAAGTTCCAGCAAGTGGGTTTTGCGTATACGGTGTTAAGTGATGAGAAGCGGAGGGCCAGATACGACAAGACCGGCAGGACGGATGAAGGATTTGACATGCATGCTGGAGATGATGGCTGGGATGCTTACTTCGCTGACCTCTTTGATCGGGTTACGAAGCAAAAGCTAGATGATATGAAGAAAGTCTATCAGGGTATGTACTATATTACGCCTTTTGTACTTATACCATCTTATACCATTCACAGGTTCTGTCGAGGAAGTCGAGGATGTGAAACGTGTGTATCTCGAGACAGACGGCTCCATTGGCGAAATTATGAACCACATTCCTCACTCCACGTTTGACGATGAAGCGCGACTCATAGTGCTGATCACGCAACTCATCAAAGATGGAGGACTCCCGAGGTCAAAAGCATGGGAGAAGAGCGTTAAGGATGAGAAGGGAAAGCTTGTTCGGAAAAAGCAACACGAGAAGGAGGCCAAGGAGGCGGAAGAGCTTGCGAAGGAACTAGGTGTTTGGGACGAGTTCTACGGAAGTGGAAAGGAGGGACCGAGGAGATCGAAGGCGAAGGGTAAAAGCGCACATGGGGATGATGAGGAAGAGGACCACTCCGTACTGCAAGCCATGATATTGAAGCGAAAGAAGAATATGGACGGACTCTTCGATAATCTGGCAGCTAAATACGCTGAGCCGGGGCCAATGGGTAAATCAAAGAAGGGCAAGAAGCGGGCCAAGGAGGAAGATGAGGACGTCGAGCAGACTTCTGGAAAGAAGCTTAAACCCTCGCATCCAGATATTGATGACGATGAATTCGAGAAGTTGCAGCAGAAATTGTTCGGAGACAAGACGAAGGGCAACTTGAAGGAGAAAGAGTACAGTGGAAAGTCTGCTAAAGGCAAGCAAAAGGTGCGGAAAGCAAAATGACAAGTCATTGTGGCCCTTGATTCCTTTCGATGTATTATTCTTTACATATTCTATACAGTTTGTATTTTATTTTTTTGTAGAACAATATTCCACATTGCTTTGACCTGACCATTTGACGAACATATTTGCGACAGTAAAAAACGGCGTCGCAGTTGAAGTCAATCTGATATCTATGCGCCATCTGACAAAATTGCACTATAGCCAGCGTGGGAACCCGACCGACAGATAGCGAAAAAAGTTCACCGCAAGAAAAGTTGCATACCCTTTGTCACCAAAATCATCCTCAACGCACCGATTGAAAATTTAAGCTAAAATGGCATTTGGTTAGTATATGTTCCCTTATGTTTCTCTCGTCGCTATGCTTATAACAATCAGGTGCATCTGGTGGACGCGGCGGTTTTGGAGGAAGAGGAGGAGGTAGAGGAGGCGATTTTGGAGGTAGAGGAGGAGGAAGAGGCCGTGGTGGAGGAGACCGAGGTGGAAGGGGAGGTCGAGGTTAGCAATATCCTTGACAAATGTTTTGCCATATCTGATTGTAATGTACAGGGGGTCCTCGAGGAGGAGGAGTTCAGAGTAGAGGGCGGGGAGGTGGACGAGGAGCTCCAGGTGGTCGCGGTGGAAGGGGACGGGGAGCCCCAGGCGGTCGCGGAGGAAGAGGAGGTGCAAGAGGTGGATCGAACGTAATTCTCGAGCCGCATAGACATCCTGGTGTTTTCATCGCGAAGGGCAAGGAACACATGCTCGTCACGAAGAACCTGGTACCTGGCGAATCCGTCTATGGAGAGAAACGTATCTCTATCGACGGTGGTGTTGATGGCACTAAAATCGAATATCGCGTCTGGAATCCCTTCCGAAGCAAGCTTGCTGCTGGTATCCTTGGTGGTGTTGAAAATATCTACGTCGTCCCAGGAGCGAAGGTCCTCTACCTAGGTGCTGCAAGCGGTACAAGTGTTAGTCATGTCGCAGATGTTGTTGGTCCGGTACGTTATCCTTTTCTATGTCTTGTCGTGTCAAATTTCTCAATCAGCCTTATAGGAGGGCACAGTATATGCAGTAGAGTTTTCCAATCGCTCCGGCCGTGACCTCATTGGTATGGCGAAAAAGAGGACTAATGTTATTCGTACGTCCGTCTTTCTCTCTCAGAGACTCATTCTTATTTCAACAACTTTCTGATTTAGCTATAATCGAGGACGCTCGTCATCCACAAAAGTACAGGATGCTGTTGTCGATGGTTGATGTTATTTTCGCAGACGTCGCGCAACCAGACCAAGCACGTATCGTCGCAATAAATGCTCACCAATTCTTAAAAGAAGGCGGTCATGTCGTAATCTCAATAAAAGCCAACTGCATTGACTCAACTGCGCCAGCAGCCGTCGTGTTTGAGAGCGAGAGAAACAAGCTGGCGAGCGAGAAAATCAAACCTATTGAGCAGCTCACTCTCGAGGTAAAATTCGAATGCTCATAATCCTCTGGCGGCTTTCTGACCTTTTTTTTCTCCCTCACAGCCCTACGAGCGCGATCACGCCATGGTCATTGGTATGTCTCAGTTTTTAAGGGACGCTCTAACTCTAATTTATGCTACTCCAGGCGTTTATAACCGACACTCGTAGTCACATAGATGGCTGTACATTTAGCTTATTTCTTTGTGCTACTTTTTCCTCTGTATTCTCTCGTTTATCGTTTATCTTTGCATAATGTAAATATGGTATTTCTGTGCTGGTATTATGCTGAAGTTTGCCTCCGTGATTTTTCCTTGTGCCTTGGCTCGGTATGACACGTACACTCTTGTTACCACATTCGTGTCTCATCAAATCCGCGTCAACATCAGCAGGTTCGGGCTCCTACAGCCGCTGCGCAGAAACTCACTCATTCGAAACTTTTATTTCCCCCCGACGTGCAACGTAGCAAGTGGCAGACAAGTGGCAGTTTAAATTGTCATTGCAGTCCAGTCTGGAACACCCAGAGACGCACTGCACCGTCTCTTGACGAGCTGATGCGACCTTCACAACTTGCGTTGAACCTTGGAACTCCTCCCGGTAGCCCAACGCGAACTTCCTCAGATTTCGAAGAAGTGTCTTATCCATCGTCACACTGGTCCTCGCATAACGAGGAGGAGCTTCCCATGCACTATTTGTCCGAAGATACCGCTCGCCGGAGAGGAAAGAGCGCAGCGGCGGGCAACAGTGTGGACGAAGCAAAGGCCGAACCAGACTACAGCGATGAGGGAAAAGATGTCTATAACAAAGTACGCGTAGTGAGGGGGCCAACACTTGGAGGAAGACCTCAAAGGCCCCCTCCGCCACCCGCCTCAAGCCTAGTGAGTGCTTCTACTTCATGCCACTGTAAGCGCCTGACCAACATCTGCCACCAACAAGTCCGAGTTCTTCCAGCAGAACCTTGATCAACTTCCTCCCATTCTCTACACACTTCTTTCATGCTGGACTCGCTTCTACCGTATTGGCAAGTCGGACGTTGTCGTCTGGGATGAGGCGCATTTCGGTAAATTCGGCTCGCACTACCTCAAGCGCGAGTTCTATCACGATGTGCATCCCCCTCTCGGAAAGATGCTTGTTGGCCTTGTTGGACTCTTGTCCGGATATGACGGGACCTTTGACTTCAAAAGTGGCTCAACGTACCCAGAGTCTGTGCCGTATGTCGCTATGCGAGTGATGCTGGCAACGTTCGGTGTGGCAATGGTCCCCCTGGGCTGGTACACAGCGGTTGAGCTTGGTTTGAGCAAACGTGCCTGTCATTTGGTTGCTATAATGTGCTTATGTGGTAAGTGATAAGGGGATCACTGCCTCCGTATCTGAACAAGCCTGATATTTCTTTCTAGACATCGCCTGGCTCTGCATCTCTCGCTTCATTCTTCTTGATGCTATGCTGCTATTTTTCACATTCACAACGGTTTTCTGTATGGCAAAGTTTAACAACCAACAATGGCGGTATGTCTAAACTATACCGCCATTGATCATCTCTATAATTAACGATTGCAGTTCCTTCTCACCGGAGTGGTGGTTTTGGCTCTCAATGACTGGTCTATCCATTGGCTGGGTCACAAGGTTTTTACTATAACTATTTGGTTTACCTAGAAACTGATGCTCCCCGCAGTGTCAAATGGGTCGGTATGTTTGTGACTTGCCTGGTCGGAGCTTACACGATCGAAGACCTTTGGAATAAATTTGGGGATCTTCGTATTTCTTGGGTATGTTCTAATATATTTAACAATTGCACGCGTGCTCAATGTTCTTATAGCGTGACCAAGCTCGTCACTGGGCTGCTCGTGTCGCTTGTTTGATCGTACTCCCAGTCCTGGTGTATATGTCGATGTTTAAGATCCATTTCACGATTCTTAACCATTCCGGCCCTGGTGATTCGCAGATGAGCTCTCTCTTCCAGGCAAACCTGATTGGCAATGAGTTCGGCAAGAATCCTCTGGGTACGTATATTGCCTGTTAATGAAGCTCAAGCGTTAATGCCTTTCCTCATGTAGAGATTGCTTTCGGTTCCAAGGTTACTTTGAAGAACATGGGCTGGGGCGGTGGACTCCTCCACTCTCACGTCCAGACATACCCTGTTGGATCGAACCAACAGCAAGTTACTTGCTATCACTATAAAGATAATAACAACGAATGGGTTCTCACCCCGAGGTGGGACGAGCCACCTCTCGACATCAATGGCCCACTCAACTTCCTCAAGGATGGTGATGTGATTCGAATTCAACATGCTCCTACAACCCGAAACCTTCATTCGCACAACGTCCCTGCGCCAGTTACAAAGCTCAACAATGAAGTGTCGTGCTATGGGAATGCAACTGTTGGAGATTATCATGATTACTGGCGAGTTGAAGTGGTTGATGATCTTAAGCAAGGAAGGAAGGAGAAGGTTCAAAAGATTCACTCCCTAACAACTCGACTGAGGTTCCGTCACGAGAAATTAGGCTGTTATCTTCGTGCTGCGAATGCCATTTTGCCCGAGTGGGGCTTCAAGCAGGTTGAAGTGTCTTGTATCAAGGAGGACGACCCAAGCGATATTCACACGTATTGGAATGTGGAAAGTCATTGGAATGATCGCTGTAAGTCACGCCAGTCATTTCTATCTGTTATGTCTCATATTCTGGCTTGCAGTGCCTCCTGGTGATGCGACATTCTATAAGTCGCCGTTTTTGCGCGATTTCTGGCACCTCAACGTTGCCATGATGACGTCAAACAACGCTCTCATCCCTGACCCTGATAAGGAAGATATTTTGGCGTCTGCCCCAACAGACTGGCCTTTCCTGCACCTCGGTCTTCGTATGTGCGGATGGGGTGACCAACAGATCAAGTACTATCTTTTGGGAACGCCAATTATCTGGTGGGCTGGAGCGACAAGCTTGATTGTTTCGTTAATCATGCTTGTCGTATATCTTGTCCGGCAGCAGCGCAAATATAAAGACTTCGAGCCAGGTTAGTTGTTTAGTTTAGCAAGTTTTAATTTGGAGGGATACTCATATTTCCGCAGAGGAATGGGAACATTTCCTATATGTCGGCAAGGTCGCCTTTGTTGGCTGGATGCTACACTACTTCCCCTTCCTTATCATGGGTCGTGTCACATACATCCATCACTATGTGAGTTAAAGACCTATGCTTACAGCTCACAAAAGCTAATAATGCGCGAACCAAATCAGTTGCCCACTCTCTACTTTGCAGTAATTATGTTTGCGCACCTCGTCGATCATTTCTTTTTGTCGAACCGCCGACTAGCTGAAAGCACCAAATGGGTTGTCTTTGGAATTATCGCTGTTGCTATCGTCGGAAACTTTTGGTGGTTCAAGGGTTTGGCCTTCGGTGTAGAAGGCCCGATTAAAGACCACAAAGGCCTTCTTTGGCGTAAAGTGAGTTACTATTGTCGCTACATCACGGGTCTTATATTCACGATATTATCTAGACTTGGAACATATACAATGATGTGCACCTCTAATCCTTTTCTGTACTGTCTCGGCTACCATACGCTTCTCAAACAGACTGAAGAGCTTTCGTACCCCCTCGACCGACAAAATTACATATACATACTCTCTACCTATATATTTGCCTCACACTCACTATATCAGACACAAATCAATGTGATTACGAGTGACTTCTTATCGATCTTATCATTTCACCAAAAGAAGACGTAGACATAGAACAAGTGAAAAGCATTGTGATCAATGCGTGAATGTGAGTACAGGTATGCATGCAAATGTAAAAGTGGTAAACAGCTAGATGCACACAACAAGATGACGACGTCTCAAATACTCAGGCTGCATCAACAGGCGCCTCGGTGGTCTCAGCCGTTCCGGGGCAATCACGGGATATGTGGCTAGAAACGTAGGCATCAATGAATATCTTCGATTATTGCAATTGTATACTTACCCTTCAGACCCGCACGAGTAACAAGCGCGCTTCTGTGGCTGCGGGCAGTCACGACTGATGTGACCCTAGGCAAGGCAATGGTATCAGTGAAAGCCTAGGTGAAAGGAAGTACCTCAGAAAACTCACGACGCCTGAGCAGTTGTAACACTTCGATCCTTGTACACAGTCACGAGATAGATGACCTACGCCTCCGCATGTGTAGCTATAGTGCAAGTTTGGTTCTGTCGAAAATAATGCTGTCAATTGAATTTAACTCACCAAGTTTTGCCACCAGATCCTCCCGAAAATCCTCCGCCATAGCTGCCTCGTTCGGTGCCTCCAGCGGCCTCGGGACAGCTACGGGCAATATGCCCGACCTTACCACAGCGGTAGCATTCCTGACCAGAATTTTGACTGCTGCTGTTGTTGAATGAGTTCTGACCAGAATTGTCTTTGGCCGGCTCGGGGCAGTCACGAGACTAAGAATAAGCGATTAATGAATGCACTGCAACGAAGGAGAGAACATAATACGGACGATGTGACCCTCCTGTCCACACCGATAGCAAGACTTTGCTTTGGTCTCTCCCGTGCAGTCGCGAGAAACATGTCCCTCTTGGCCACCTACGATCTCGATCAGCTTTCAATCTGATAAAATAAAATCGGAGTAAGACCAACAATTGTAGCTGTATATTGCATTCGATCACAACTTATTCGTCAGAATCACATCATCAAGTGTACTACTTAGAAACGTCACCAGATTTGCTTCTTCGTGCAGCTGGAGGCTTGGTGGCCGACTGCTCTCGCCATTTACGGATTGCATTAAATATAGGACGCGCGTACAGATCGACCAGAGATTGCGTTGAAATTATCAAGTTTCATTGGCGTAGGTCGTCGCGTTTAATTCATAACAATCGACGTCGCACATATAAAAACAAGAATAATCGAACCATCAGCACGTCTCCACTCTCTATCAGAAAAAATTTAAAAAAAAAGAACAAAACGCATAGAAGTAGCGTGATGTCAAGAGTAAGCTACTCAAATGACTCATGCTACTGTAGCAGTACGATACGATTAAACGTCACAAAGCACACGCACATCCACCGCAGTTAAAGCAACCACGAGCACCAGACATATCTCTTCGATCGATGTGATTTTTTACTGGAAAATGTTTGCCATCAGTATCGAGACAACACTGGCACGCGACAACGCTGCCAGCTCTTCTCTTCTTCATAACTCGTCAACAGCTCCATGAAGAATGCATACAGGAGGAAAGATGTAGAGGTCTGTTCAAGCTACGAAAGCTGATACTGAAAAACTTGCTGCGAAGTAGAGACGACGTGGTGGTAGTGGAACGAGGACAAGTGATGGGCGGAGCACACGTGCATAATTTAAGAGAAAATTCGCGTTACATAACGTGAGAGCGCGGGCGCAACACCGCCACGCGCGCCTACTACCGCCATCCTCAGGCTAATCCAGAGCCTGAGGCTCTTCAAGTTGCAGCAACACTTCCAGTTTCCCATTTGTCTCCTTTCGCATTTCGACCTTCTCATTATACCTGATATCCATGTCTCAGGTACAAACATACTACTACATCGGTGACTTACTTAAATGCAGGCGGAATTCTCACTGTGCTTTATGACATATATCCATATGGTTGCTCTTCGCAGAATTACCAACTGTTCGCTGGCAGTTTCTCAAATTCTCGAAGAGATAAAGGCCGCCGGAGGGTGATCATCAGGCATAATCTGGGCTACATTCGCGTCGGATGTAGATGTACATCATCAAGAAGGTATCTATCTGTTCATTCACGTTATCATGGTTCAACAATATCAGGAACGCCTTTCTACCGCGGTTTCTCAGTTGATTTTTCTCGCACGTCCGTAGCACCCATTGTTCCGCTTGACTTCTGGGGCCTCTGGGATGAACATGAGAGCCATACCAACGACCCAGTGAGCGGTGCCGGTCAGGTTCGAAGTGCCTTAAGAGGGAAGATCTTGATTTCAGCAACTCCGACGGCAAAGCCTAATCGAACGTTTGCACCTTCACTATTCCGTATTTTCGAGGGCTTCACGTACGTTTGCATTCACTGGCTCAATCAATTTTCATAGGGAGACAATGCGAAGCTTTCGTATCCATACCTACATCTTATTCTCTGTAAGCTTCTGTTCAATCCGTTGGAATCGGTTCCTCGGCAACAACAAGCGCTAGCAGCAGGCTGAGGTAGCCAATGAACGCAGACACGTGCGAAGCGAGGGAGACAGACTCTCAACCGGTGCAACTGAGAACCTGGAAGGCAGAGCATTAGTATGAATAGATGATGGTTAATTATTTCCGTATCATACAAAAGATACGGCCTACGACGCTACACGTCAATTTCCTGCTTTCTCACAGAACCCCCAGGCTACGTCTCCCGCCTGCTTGGCCTCCGAAGCCAGCCTACCCATATGGTGCACCCATCCTTTGGCGCCATGCTCGATAGCCTGAAAAGGGCGCAAGAATGCGCATGCCAAATGAAAGTACACCGGGTGAGTGTTTGTCGCATCCGGAAACAAAAACCTAAATATATTTGCTCACTACATCCCAGAGACAATGCGAACTTCTCTGCTCGTTTGTGGAAGACGCTTTGACGAGAGCCCCCCAGGCGGAACGAGGCCCAGAAAACAGTCAACAATGGGATGAGTGAGTACACTTATCCTACTCATCATCCAAGCTTATTAGTTAATGATGTATGTCACTAGCGCATTGTCGGTCCTCCACAGCCAATTAGCAGAATGGGCTCGGATGGACTATGTACAGAGCTACTTGCAATCGGATCGGATCCGTGTCGGTATTGACAAGCTTTACGGTGAACTGAAGTGGACTGCCAAAGACCTGGAGGTACTAAGCCGTCTCATTGCTCAACCATATATTAAATTCACTCAACCAAATATTATTTGTAGGGATCCCCGCTGCAGTTTAGCGAAAAGCGTAGGCAAGACGAAGATCTGCTGCAAGATATTCTGGTCACAATATGCACGAACGATAAATACTTTCAAACGGTCTTTCAGCAATCCTCTGACTCAATCCGTCTGTTTGTCAAAAGACTCCAGAGCGTAAGCTTCTCGTCATCTTGATCGTTGAAGGGAGATTGACATATTATACCCAGGCCATACGGACTGGCATCTTACACGACCATGAACAATTAAACCTTGAGCGCGCACTGAAATCACTATACAAGAACGCCGACGTACACCTGCGCACACCGGACTTGACAGCCATGATTCGCAATGTCGATCATGTACCTTTAGACAAGAACGCAATGACTTCATCGTACAAAGCTGTATGGATCGATGAGATGGTAGTCGTAAAAGCGCTTAGGCGTCCACGTGACAAGAACTCGGCCAGCAAGGTTAATGTCGTTCTTTTATCCTCAATACAACATCTTACCGTTGTCTACAGCAGATAATAGGGAAGGACTTTGAACATTACTTTAACGTTCGCCATCCCGATATCACCCGGGTGTATGGCATGTTCACCAACGATACGCTCGGATACTGTGTCGTGCGTGATCATCTGGTATCTAGGATCAACACTCTGCTGATTAGATATTGCAGGTCTCACCTGTCCTTAGAGGTGTGGACATACTGTCTTACATTCAGCGTTGCGGTGACACCGACGTCCTTACTTGGACGAGAGACATCGCAGGCGCCCTAAGCTATCTCCACGACCTCGAACCGCCCATAGCAATGGGATGTATACGTGCAGTATGTGTATCCGAAGTTCAAAACCATTGGCATATACTCAACGATGATTCCTAGGATAATATCTATATAAAGGGGAACAAGAAGAGCGTCACCGTCCGAGAATTTGGCTTACTCCAACTTTGCGGCCAACCTATAAAAGCTGTGCAAGAAAACCTACCTTGGTGCGCCCCAGAAGTAATACGCGCCTCAAGGATGATGCAGCAATCCTTAGAGACCGCTCTTGTTTGTACGAAGGAGAGCGACATGTACTCATATGGTTTGTTTGGTTTCCCTGTACTTCGTCGTAAACGGTACCTGATGTCATTTAATGCATATTAGCTATGTTTTTATTCGGTATGTCTTACATTGTCTTATTCGTATTCCTTTAAAGACGTTCATGCTTCTTCTTGTCCTTTCTCACGGCCCATCAGAAGTAAGTAAGAACTGCATTTGTGCTTGTCTTCGTTCTGCTAATCTAATTGTGTAAGGTATTCACCGGACAAGTGCCATTTCATCATATATCTGATGCAAGTATGGTTGAACCGGAAGTTCTTCATGGAACACGCCCGATCATGTCAAAAGAGCATAAATCCAGAGCCACACTCCGGGGCTGGTCGACAGATGTACAGAAGATCATGCGGGCTTGTTGGGATGGGGATCCGAAGAAAAGACCTGCCGCCCAAACAATATCTGAAATTCTTTCTGCGATAATTGACAGTCGGGCTGGTAAGCCTTAGGTTTCCTGCCTGACTCGTCAGTTCCTAACCTGATTCTGACTTGATAGGCAGTGAGATTCGCCCCGTTTCATCCTCTTCTGAATCATCGGAAAATATAAGTCTGGTTAGTTCTGGAACTGGGTGGTCGAGAAGCAATTCATTGCAATATCCACAGACGCCGGAAACAAAGGCGTCAAGTATCTTCGGAAGCCCCTCCCTCGCCTCGAGCTCCTCATTCAACCAAGCCCATGCTTCTTGGTCATCGACAAGTCCTCAGCTGAATGATTTGATTGGCTTAACCACGGAGGATCCATTAAACATCGACATGACAAGGAAGATGTCAGCGATCTCTTTTCAATCAGGTACATGCAGCTGTCCTAGTGTAAATGTACTTATACTGAATAACCAGTACTCCAGATAAGATAAACATATCTGAGAAGACGATACGCGCAAATCCACGGTCATCTTTCTCTGATGACAGCGATGATGAAAGTCATCTGGGGAAGGAGAATACTGCGTACGAGCGCATGCCGAAACTTAGGAATCCTTCTCTAAGCTCGACGAAAAAGCGTATAAATAAGGAACGGTTCGATATCCTCGTTGGGAGGATGACAATCGACGGCAAGATTGACCCGAAGTGGGCAGGTGTCGCATCCATGGAGGGTCTGCGGTCAATCACTCGGGGACCGAAGCGGCTCACGCAGGTCACGGCTGTCGAGAATATTCTGAAGCGAGAAGTGCAGTTCTGTGGAGACAAGACGGCTGACTACCTTGCGCAGCGCCTTCGCCAAGATCCATCCTTATTAGGCGAGGCAAAGACAGAAGAGTTCCTATCACAGATTCTAGAAGATAGCCACAACCTTCGTTTGGTGAACGAACACTTCAAGAACGCTCTACAAGCGTGCTCAGACGTAGTCTCTGTCGGATTCACGAGGATGGCTCTTCTCTGCAAAGAAGGTGCGCATTCCGAGTAAACTATATTCGGAATAAAGGAATTCGTATTCACCGGCTCTTGATTTCAGCGGCCTCTCAAATCTCTATGACTTATCCGGAATATATTCATAATCTTCCGGCGATAGAGAGAATGATTCAGAATGAAATGCAGTCAAATGGTCGCTTTGCTGTTCTGATGAAAGTGAGCTCTTTCTTCTAATTATCATTTACATTGGAGATCTGACTGTGACTTTAAGGAGCAAATGAATGATTCGTCGACCTTGCATGAAGCCCTGTTAAGGTTTCTACGGTGCCCAGCCACACACCTCGATTCTCATCCTCGTGCCTTGCAATTGATCCTAAATGAGATGACAACAGGTGATCAGGAAGCTGATGCCTTACTAGAGGCTCAACAAGAAATGAACAAAGCCGTTCATCTTGTGCATCTAGCCTCCTGGCAACAAAGCGAACGGAAGGGAAGTTGGAAGGATTACGTCCTACCGGAGGCAATGCGGGAAGCGAAAAGAGATGTCACTAACCGCCAAATGTATGTGAACGAAACTTCTTGTACTTATCTTTGAATGCTAATAACATAATAAAACACAGCGCGATCTTTAGCCTCATCACCGAGGAACGCGACTACGTGAGGAAGCTCGAAGTCTTGCGGGTATGCCCCCTTTTTTGTTAAGCCAAAATAGTAGGTTTATGCATAGTCGTTAGGGAGTTCTTCTCGTCATTCAAGATGAAGTGGCCAACCTTCGGAGAAAAGATGATGCAACTATGCAAGATAGCATGAGATCTTTAGTCGCAATCCTGGGTGACCTCCTTCGCTTTCATCGCCAGCTTTCGGACAACTTCTTTACCTTGCAGCGCAGCCAACACCCTTTCATCGGGCCGATCATTTCGACGTGTGGTATCGATCAGATACCATGGCATTCTCTGTACGAGTTCCGATTCGCGTCTTCCTATCAAAAATTGGCGAAAATAATGGAAGGGAGCAAAGTCCGGGCAGGAATATTCAGGCGTGTTATGCAGGTACGTACATAGCACTTACAAGAAAGGCGTGATTAAGCAAACAATAATTAGGATATGGCCCCCGATGAGGCTGATTTCATGGCTTTCTTACGTCTACCAAGTCTCCATCTAAGCAACCTCGTAAAACTTTTGATGGACATTTCTGAGTCCACTTCCTCGGATAACGAAGACCGCCAGCTCCTGGACGAACAGCTTTCGAGACTGTGGACCACTTGCAGACAGGTAGAAATGAAGACGTCTTTGAATAAAGAACGAGCCCGTCTGGCCAGCCTTGCATCTGCCCTGGATTTCTCAAAGTTTCCCGGTGCTGTTGAAGTGAGTGCAAGACTTCTTCAGCGAAATTCGCGATGCATAACCTATCACATGCGTAGGACATCCATCTGGCATCTGAGTCGCGTATACTTGTTATGTCTGGACCTGTAAAGATGGTTTCAAGTGACTCTCAGACTGGTCAGATCTACGTAGAGGACTCATTCATTGTTCTTCTTGACAATTATTGTAAGTTCTTTTCAAAAAGACCTCCGTTTCCATTTGCTAACTCTTTGTTATCTTTTTATCTACCGTCAGTGATATTTGCCGATAAAATAGATAACCAGGGAATTTACCGATTTGTTGTCTCTCGACGTGTAAGGCATCGTGCTTACCGAGTCATCAATCTTTTTTACTGAAATTGAATATAGCCACTTCCCTTGGACATCGCAAAATTTGACTTTGGAAACATTCCATCGTTTTCAACTGAATCCGTTGTACCATGTGTGACTGTCGTGCGTTCGGCTGGACTGGGAGGGCCCTTGCATTTGTATACTCACACAGAGACGCTAAATGTGATATGGCAAGACAAGTTTAAAGAGGCCCTAGCAATGCGTGCTACTGAAAGGGAAACTACAAAGGTACTTATGACGTCCAGTGCAAACGAGTATTCAGAGCTGCCCTAATGCTCACATAGATTGTTGACCTGGAGTTGCTCCACAAGTTCATGAAGATGCCCAGTTGCTCATCTGAATTTAGTAAGCATCGTCGCATTTCCAATGTCACTGCACACCTGATAGCGAGTTCTTTAGTTCACGACGGGTTTTCGAATCTTGTCGTTGCTTGCATTAATCCAACTTCTGGCATTTGGCTTAGAAGGAGCTATGAAAGTGAGTGACGTGAGAATTTGCCAACTTAGCGGATCTGAAAACAGTGTCTTTAATCAAAGGCTCATTACAGCATGTTATTGATCAACCGAGTGTGTCCGGCCTCACAGTGGTGAAGGAACTTGGTATAGCATTGGTACAGACGGAACATGTATGTTCTCACATAAACTGCGTTCTTTTCGTGACGCTAAGACTTATATGATTCTGCACAGAATCTATACGCTTATCGTCTGGAAGAGATGGTCAAAGCCGGAAAGCAGTCGCGGCGCTGCCTAGATGAATCAATGACTATTCATTTCTTCCGCGTTGGTATTCTGAGGGGCGCCTTCTTCCTCGTCCTCTCGGGTGTGCGCAAAGGGGTGAGTTGTACACAATTTTAGGCCTTCTGTCTTAGGTAGCTGATGACTTCTTGACAGAAATTTGTGTTACGCTTTTACGATGCGCATCAGAATTCCAAATCTCCCAAGGTGCTTTCATTTAAAAACAAATTTGGACCCTTCAGCTTCTATGCAGTGAGTTCGTAACGAGTGCCCGCAGTCACAGTAGCTGAAAACGCATGATTCTAGGAGGCTGAGATAACGTACGAAGTGAAAGATGTGCAGTTTCTGACAAGCAGTCTTGTCCTCGTGACAAATAACTTCCAGCTCGTAACCTTCAACAAGTTTGTTCATTCATTCTAGCCTCTAGCTCTCTTCTGACAACAATAATGGCAGCCCGTTTGAATTGAAAGATAACCTCACGAATGCGAAGCGGCAACTTGTTCCTTTCGATGACGACCCACAAGTGGATCTGGTGGACAGATGCCGCGCATCAGAACCTCTTGCCGTGCACAGATCCAAAGATGATTTCGTCCTGTGTTACAAAGGTAAGAATACGTTCCTATTGTGCATCATGCCATACTGAACCGTTAACTCAGAGTTTGCGGCCTATATCAACCTCAACGGTCGCCTGGCAGCTATGACCGTTGAATGGGAAGTGGAAAATGTACAGCGCATCATTTTCCGTCATCCATACATGTTTGTCTTCGGCTCTCGCGCGATTGAAGTGCGCGAGATCGTCACTCGTGAACTAAAGCAGCTTCTACCCATTCCTGGGCAGCTTGAAGTCGCCTATGAGGCAGTAGGTTGCCCGGAGTTCTACACCAATTTTGGCATACACATCATTATGAAAAGTAATTCTCTTTCTGGAGATCTAGCGCCTTTCAATCTACTTCGCATTCGCCGTGTTTAAATCGTTAAGCTCAAACAAAATTGAGTCATGCACTCTGTACTTCTACTATTGGATTCAGCTTTGCCACTTGTTGTCCCCTGTTTAGTTCTTGTATCGATAGCCTGTAGTTTGTCTTTGTTTTCGCTAAGTCGCTTGATTGGAGGTCTTATAATATATCTATCTCTCGCTGTACTTCGCTGTCCAAAATCATAAACTTACACGGCAGACACCTCTAGCCAGATGTTGACATCCAACAGCACATGAATGGAAATGGAATAGATAGCAGAAACACCGAAAACAATACAGCAAATTACTTCGGTTTCTCCCCACCTTTACCATCTGCATCACCCCCGGCCTTCGCAGTCTCAGCTTTGTCTACCTTCGACGACTTCTTAAGCCTATCCTCCCCCTTGCCTTCCTCGAGCTCAGCCCTTCCATTGGCAGCCTTGTTGTCTACGAGGGCGTGTAAAGCAATGACGGCTCGTACTAAACTGCTTAGATATACGACAAGGAGTTGATCATTCGTATTGGAAATGAAGCTTTGCGTGACAGCGGGATCCTCGAGGTCGGGAAGAAGGTTGAAGACATCTTGCAGGTGATAGACAATTTGGTGATTGATAGGAAGTTTTCCAGAAGCGACATCCGCTAGATACTTTTGCACGTCCGATAACCGTGATCGAAGGCCTTGTAGGGACGCTAGTTGTTCACTAACGCGTGTTGAAAGTGTAGTAGTTGTAGAGTCTTTTATGTCTCGTAGAAGGTGTTCAACGCCAATCTCTTCAGCTTCCTCGGCTTCAATCGCTGTTGGCACATGTAAGAACGTCTTTCGAGTTTCCGTTCCATCCTGTGAAAGCAGTTAGTCAAAAGTATTCTCACATTGCTGAAGACGTATTGACATACATCTTTGATCTCCTCTACTGCAAAGTATGCATCTGTGGGGATTCCAACAATATTATGCCGCACATCAATTATGACCATTACCGGCCGGGGGATGAATCTCTTGAACAGTTCGTTTATTTCTAAGTCTGAGGCTCGTAATTTAGGTCCAGAGTGATACCACCCGATCATCCGTTCCCGAGCTGTTTTCCGGTCAGAAAAGCGTCTAGCTCAAAACTAAGCCGCATCCTTACCATTGACCTTTTTGAATAGCTCCCACATCTGCTCGATGTAGTTGTGATCAAGGAACCATGTCTTGCTATCCTTCTCGTCTTCTTCAAATGGGATACCGAAGGAATTGGCGACGTTGATGACTTTACCGTTGTCTTGGCCCAAGAGCACGCCGACAACTCGCTTATTTGAGCTCCTCGCAACCGAGCGAGCATGATGATCGGCTACTGATAAGAGAACGAGAGGATGTACAACTGAAGGATTTCTTAATTATTTAATCTGCGTGAGGATGCCTTTGAGAAGCTAGTATTCACCTACAGTGGTACCCTGAAGAGCTGCAAGCTTAAGTCATAGTCAGCATCGTTGTATTTCTTCGAAATAGCCTGTGTACCTGTTCAGTCGTTGTTGCAACCATGATTTGAACGCTGAGGGTAATAGTTGAGAACGAATGCCAGGGACAGCTGCTGCAGTGAGTCTGACCGTTCTGGACGCGTAAGTATACGACGCGCGTCGAGCTTGTTTGCCATCTCCATCTCAAACAAATAAAATAGATGGTAATATGCTCTATTTTTAGTCCGTGTACTCACTCAACAACCATCTCCACCGTACCACACGTACTATAGGGTACTGCCAGCACTTGTATACTTTCAATAGACTTATCCTCTTCCGCTAAATCTCAGTCCATGCTCTGGAGGTTGTACCAAACACCAGGCGTTAACGAGTACCGTCATGGTAGTGATCCTTGGGCTCTGGTCGTGTTTCCTCCACAATTGGCGGCTATCGGGAAGGCGTATGTACACAATTCTGCTCATGATTATTGTAGACTGAACCCAGCAATTCAATAGCATAGGCTCAGATACTGTGAGAGCGGGTTATAATGTGGTCATCCTCTCAAAAGAAATAAGGCACTCCGATGAATATACGAAATCCTTGCGAACCTCATTCTCAACCATCGAGACTGATCGCAAGATTGAGATTCTTACCGTTGATTCAGAAAAGCACGAATCGTTTGTTTCAAATCTGCACTCCCTGCTTAGGGACAAAAACCTCACTTTAAGCGTAATCTGCGTCGACCCTGGACTCGCACAACCTGAATTGGCCAGTAACGCTGTGTATCCGCTCAAATTCAGTGACTTTGTACAGATACAGCAGGCCACTCTGCCCCTTCTATCGCATAATACACCGACTGCCAATCTTGTGGTTGCTTGCCCTTCCTCGGGAACTGACTTTAGGCAAGCCATGAGAACTGAAACATATTTTGAAGTGAGCTCTTCGAATTTCATGTTTGTGTTTTAATATTAATTACTTGAGAAATTTACTTTTGTAGTCATTTTGCTCTGAAATGAGCCGCAACCTCGTGACCAAGGGATACAGCGACATCCAGGTTAAACTTATGGACTGTTACGCCGTTGCCTCTGAAGACGGAGACGCATCGCACGGAATCTTTGTCCCTTCAGCATCAACACTGTCCGCGTCAATTCTGCGCAGTACGGGACATAGCACACTCTCTACCATTCCGTATTGGCCCCATGAACTGTGGTCGTGGGTCATCTGGCTTTTATTGCTGTTTATGCCACAGAAGCTCTTGGAAAAGCTTATAGGTTATTCATAATTCCTTCATGCTCTTGGCAAAATTGTGTTCAAGATGACAGTCCTATTTCATTTATTCATCTTTATTATGTCCGCTTTAAAGCTACCAGATTCCATTACTACCTTGCTGTCCATGCTGTCCGTTTCACAATCCACCAGCTTTCCCCAAGTTCCTCCCCGTTGAATATCCCCTTTTTGTTATATGCTTCTGTTGAACGGGGAAATTCCATCCGCCTCTTAACTTTAAGCCCACAATGCTACTGCTTACGTCTCACATGATAGGTGCTGCAGGGCAAGCTTTATGTCCTCCAAGCGTCTCTTTCCTCTCATCGGAAGAAGTTGACCTCTGACACCTACATTTCCGCTTGGCGAGATTGATCCGGAAAAGGTCTTGGCAGCCATAGATCATCCATTGCAGATCATTCATGCCCCCGTACATCGAAGATTAAACGTCTCATATGATCGTCGCATTCTATTGATGTAGCTCGCCTTCCATCTCATGCGTTTCTTAACCTCGGTTCAATGACGGGTCTGCGAGTCGGGTTAAACGCGTTTCGTCGCTTTCACGCGTTTTTGGATAAGAAAAGCTACGAAAACTGCAGGTATAAATTATTCAAGTCACTGTTCAACATTTTCATACGAGCACTATCGATTCTCGTTTCATCCTATTCTTCTCTGCAAAATGAAGAGCACGGTTTCTACCTTCATCATCCTTGCCGTCGCTGTTCGACAGGCAATGTCGGTTGCAGTCTGGGGTCAATGTAAGTATCCAAATTAATGCTCGAACACACACACTTCATCTCAAAACCAAAGAACTATCGTAGGCGGGGTAATTGGCAATACTGTCTTCAGAGAATAAGTTAGTATCTGATATTTCTCTCCATCAATCAGGGCATTGGCTATTCTGGTAAGCCTTCAGTGATATGCTTGTTAGCTACCTGCATACTAACTTAGTCTGAGAAGGCAGCTCTTCGTGCGATGCTGGATCTACCTGCCAGTATTCCAATGATTGGTACTCGCAGTGTATCCCATCGAGTTCTGTGACAACCACGGCATCGAGTTCAACAATTTTAAGCACGAGCACGACTTCTGGGTCTTCGCCATCTAGTTCACCTGGTGCTCTCAATGCTAAGTTTGTGGCCAAGGGCAAGAGGTTCTGGGGCACCTGCGGTGACTCGAACACGCTCAATATTGCACAGAATGCAGCGATTATCAAGAATGACTTTGGCGCCCTAACTCCTGAAAACTCAATGAAGGTAAGTAGCAACTTCTTTCGAGCCTACTAAAATCTGACACCGCTCGGCAGTGGGACGCTACTGAGCGTAAGTTTATCTCAAGGTTACCAACATATTGTACTGATAGTAGGGACCCTCAGCCTCACGCAATTCATTCTCATTCTCTGGATCAGACGCCCTTGTCAACTTCGCCACATCGAATGGCAAGTTGATCCGTGGTCATACTCTCGGTAAGTAATGCACATCACTTGGTGTTCTTTCCTCTCTAACGTCTACACTTTTGTAGTGTGGCATTCTCAGCTCCCTTCATGGGTATGCAATTCGACTATTTCTGACGGGTACACTCATTTGAACTGCTCATATTCTCCATAGGTCTCTGCCATATCGGATAAGGCCACCTTAGCGAGTTGCTCACATCTTACCTTGTGTGTTTATCTGATGGGAAACGTTTGTTAAAGACCTCAGTCATCCAAAACCACATCAGCAATGTTATGGGTCGCTACAAGGGCAAAATATACGGTAAGCATTTATTGCATGGTACGGAGATATAAGTCTAACAACACCTTTTACATCAGCTGTAAGTCTACCCTGCACCAGTGTAATTCAATTAGTTTGCTAATGATAGCAGTGGGATGTTTGCAATGAGATCCTCAACGAGGATGGAAGCTTGCGCTCTTCAGTTTTCTCCAGCGTCCTTGGGGAGTCATTCGTCACAATAGCGTTCCAAGCTGCTCGTGCTGCGGATCCGAATGCGAGGTTGTACATCAATGATTATAAGTAGGTGCTTTTATTATTCATTCATGTTCTCCGCAGGTATTCACGGTCTTTACACAGCCTCGATAGCAACAACGCGAAAGTCCAGGGTATGGTCAACCTTGTGAAGAGTATAAATGCCAACGGTCAGGTGATCGATGGTATTGGAACTCAGATGCACCTTGAGGTTAGAGATAAATGAAAGCGCTTCTCAAAATTGACCGAACAACTCTACTTTTAGGCTGCTGGTGCTGGCGGTGCACAGGCTGCTTTGACAGCCCTGGCTAGCACAGGTTTAGATGTTGCCATCACGTAGGTACTTATAAAGGTTTACAATATGACTTACTAACGATTCTGGCTGATTTCAGAGAGCTTGACATTAAGAACGCAGCTCCTTCCGACTATGATAAGGTAGTTAAGGCTTGCTTGGCCGTCTCGAAGTGCATATCAATCACCAGCTGGGGTGTTAGCGACGCCGTGAGTATACATTTCGCATTTTCTGTCTGCCCGAAGTTAAATAACATACATGTGTAGAACTCCTGGAGATCCTCAGACTCTCCCCTCCTCTTTGATACGAATTACAATCCAAAAGCAGCGTATGCCCAGGTCATCAACGACTTATCTTGAATAACCGTGACATGGTCTGGAAGCGTGTGAGAAACTCGGGCCATGTAGGCAGAAGAAGTGCCAACTAATAGCGCTTTCAAGGCCCCGAATGTTCTTAAGCTTCCAGAATTCTGTATATCTAGCATTTTTGAAATAGCTCTTATGAAGTTGAATGTCATCGCATTTTCTTATATGTACATATGTACGGTATGAAATGAAAGCTTGGCTATGTATGCTCAACCGTGGGAATATAATTCAAGTTACTTCGCGCCGCGCATCCTGACTTGAAGCTGAATCATTGCAGCAGGTACTTAACCCGGCCTCTCTCCTCTGCTCAATGTCAACGAACGTGGAAACGTTAACTGTCAATGGCCAAAATGGAATTAAGACGAACGGCAAAATCAAGAGCAAAAATCAACTTCGCCGTTTAAAAGCAAAAGCAAAGAAAGTTACTGGTACAAACGGTGACGGAGTGAGTACTGTTTGTCTTACTCCCAAGGAGGATAGCTGTTCATGTCTGCACGATCTAGGAGGAATCATCTGTACCATTGGTTACGAAGGTGAAGGAGGAGGAAAAGCTCTCTGTATCAAATGTTGAGTACGTACCAGAGTCGCTGGAGGTCAAAGACCCTGCTCTCGAAGCATTCTCCGACGTCTTTGCTCGTTTCCAGCTTCCTCCTGATGAGGCTACAGTGCGTGATCATTTCATTCCTTTGTACCTGTGTACTGACTGAGCCACTACCACTTAGGCTAAAATCTCTGAACCTACCAAGGGCGAAGTCATCTACTCTGACGATGAGATGATGTCAGACGAAGGCTCGGAAGACGGAGAGAAGAAACCGCTGTCGAAGAAAAAGCAACGGAAGATGAACCGACTTACTGTTGCCGAATTGAAACAACTTGTCAAGAAACCAGAGGTCGTGGAATGGACCGACGTTTCTGCAGCGGACCCACGGTTGCTACTGCAGTTGAAAAGCTACCGCAATACCGTGCCAATTCCTCAACACTGGAGTGCGAAACGGGATTACCTACAAGGGAAGAGAGGTATCGAGAAACCTCCATTCCAACTACCGTCATACATCGCAGATACGGGAATTGCGACGATGCGGGATGCTGTGAAAGAGAAGGAAGCAAACATGTCGCTGAAGGCGAAGACACGGGAACGAGTTCAGCCAAAAATGGGGAAGATGGACATTGACTATCAGAAACTACATGATGCGTTTTTCAAATTCCAGACTAAACCGCCTGTAACAGGGTTTGGTGAAATGTGTGTAGCGGGTTTGTGCACACGTCTCATATAGTTCTGATTATTATTTTGTAGGTATTACGAAGGCAAGGAATTTGAAACCTCACTAAAGGAAAAGCGCCCGGGAGAGCTTTCACCGGAACTCGTCGAAGCCTTGTCAATACCTCCACTTGCACCCCCTCCGTGGCTTATTAGCATGCAGCGCTTTGGGCCACCTCCGAGTTATCCAACATTACGGATACCGGGATTGAACGCTCCCATCCCGGAAGGGTGAGTTATTAGCCTCGGAGGATCTATGCTTCTGACTAACGCTATACGAAGGGCTCAATGGGGTTTCCATCCTGGTGGCTGGGGAAAGCCTCCTCTCGATGAGTACAATCGCCCTCTGTATGGTGATGTCTTTGGTGTGCTTCCCAAAGCCAGCGATACCCAGGTAAGTGGCTCTATTCATGGTTCTTAGAGGAAAAACAAATGAACAACACATAGTTGGGTGAGCCTGTGGACAAAAACATCTGGGGTGAACTAGAACCAGAAGAAGGTGAGCAAGCATGCATAATACTATTATGATGTGCCATTAACTGTCTAACAGAAGAAGACGAGGAGGAAGAAGAGGAAGAGGAAGAAGAGGAGGAAGAGGAGCAGCCAGAGCCTTCCCCAATGGATGGCTTGCAAACACCATCAGGCATGGAGACACCGTCAGGAATGACTAGTGTTGTTTCAACTGTTGCTGGAGGCTTAGAAACGCCCGATTTCTTGGAGCTACGGAAGAGTCGGGAACGACACCAAACAGACTCGTCAGACTCTGGCCCTCGTTCATTATACCACGTTGTGCCTGAGAGGCAGACATCCGTTCGTGGTCTCATGGGTAGCGACAGAGCGTATGATGTCAGTGCCGTGGCCGGTTCGTCAGTGCCTGTGCTGGGCGAGGAACGTGGCACCAAGGTTTGCAGCCCGAATTCTGATGCTGTACAGCTTGGTTGACAATTGACTTTCCAGCGCAAGGTGAATGGCGTTGATGTATCTATTGACGCATCCGAACTAGATGGTATGTCGGAGGAAGGCCTTCGGCGGAAATACGACTCTCACTCGAGGGGTAATGCTGGTGTTCCTGGAGCTGCCAACCGCGAGGACTTCTCTGATATGATTGCGAAAGAGAATGCGAAGAAAAAGCAGAAAATGGAGCGAGATGCAGGGAAGAAGGGCAACTCGAAGGAGTTTAAGTTTTGATTTACTTAATATTATTACAAGTTTACTGTATTGCAACTTTTCTCGTGCGCTTTCCTCTTATTTAGGTTGTCTCTGTCGTATATTTTGTGCACTACATTTCCATGTCAATGACTTCAATTGCTCCCATCTCAAGTGCGCCATGTATCGGGAAGCCAGGGTCGAAGCCGGGGTCATCACGTGTAGATGCCGCTCATACCCAGGCGAGTGATGGCGATGAGCGCCGGAGTACATTGCTCAAATGCGTAGGGTCTCTTGACACGCATCTTCTGCCATCTTTCCACTATCTTTCTACGTCCAAGGGGTTTCTGACGACAAGCAATGTCGCAGGCGAGGATGTAAGAATTCATGTTCTACGGGACGTCGATTTTTGGCCGTTGACCTTTGACATTCGTTAATAGCACTTTACGTCCGCCGCCAAACGTCGAGTTTGTACAAGGTCAGACTAGTTGGAGAAGCTATAGTATTCTTATTTCAGATGGACTGACAAATTCTCCGTGTAGGATACCCTGGTATACCCGCGAACGCACCAGAAAGGCCTCACGCAGAAGTAAAAGGAGTACGTCCTCTGAGTAACATCACATCATGGAGTTTCTCGTCAACTAAATGTCCTATTGCTCAGACAATAGAGCTTCGCCTAGGCGCTCAAGGCGTCAAAGCCAAGTGGGTACGCGTCGAGCTTCGTAAAGTTGAGACACTGCCAGGTGGAGGCCAAGCAAACACGTTCTACGACTTCGTTGGATCAAGCCCAGTCAAAGTATGGGAAGCTGAGGGTGGTGCAGATTGGTCCTGGCTGCAGACTGTAAGGCAAAGTAGTATTGATGATGCACTGCATGTTTTGATCCGGATAACAGCAAGATTTTCCTTTCTCTATTCGTATACCAGAGTCTGTGCCTCCTACAATCACTCTGGATAAGAGCGGTAAGCCCGCACTAATTTCACAAGTGTGCGTGCTATGGCTTACCCGTCTTTTTCTACTGGCAGCCGGTATCAAATATGAGCTAATTGCTACATTATGTATGAAAGGCAAAAAGTTGGTATTTGTGTAGCTCTCATACGATTCCGTGTTAATGCATGCTTCCAGAGGACTGTTCCGGAAGGCTACGACGCCAACGCTCTCGACTATGACCCCCATAATCATTGACAAGCACGAGTTGCATTCGACGTGGCCCGTTTATGCCCAGCCAGAAAGCCGCCATACAGTTGATGAACTCTTGACCCTGACTGTGGATCGCTCTAATACCTGCTACGGGCCAGGTGATCGTGTTAAGGTGATGTCAGCCTTCAAGAATGATGGTGTTACCGTTGCTTCATTGCGTGCGTTTGAGTTCCTTTTGAAAGAAACCGTTATATTCCGAGCAGGACCGCACGTATCTGGAAAAAAGGGAGCTCCTCAGGTGTACGTTTCACCAATCGGAGAACAGAAGGTTCCCGTGAACGCGACTATATATGGTGGCCAGCAGCATCGTGCAGAGTTGGGCTGTTTTATTCCTCAGACGCACACCACTGCCACTGTCAATGCAGCAAGACATATTGATATCGCATACAGCATAACCGTCAAGGCTGTCTTAAGTAGTGGAAAACCACTCCTTTTGGAATTTCCAGTGACTGTTTCAAATTGGCCCAGGTATTTACATTTTAGCGACCATACTGTTTTGTGTCTCGATTACTGATGAGATCATAAACATTAAGGAACATGTCCGCTGAAGCTGTTAGGTATGCTTGTAAACTTTTGTGAGAGAGAGAGCCTCGTCTAATGATTATGTTTTATTCTATTAGGCGAATTGGACCTTCCCCAAATCTGTCCTTAATGTCTCCTGCCCAATTTCAGGCGATGCAAATGCAGAAAAGACCACCAGAAACTATAAGTGTCACTAGGCCGATTGCTCAACCACAGGCGGATCACAGCCAGAACTTCAACACTGCCCCAGGACGAATGGGACTACCTTTACAAGTGCGACCTCACCAAATTCAGGAACGTGTAGCACAACATGCTGGTTCGAACAACATTGCGAATTCGAACAGTCTCCCAGCAAGGACGAATGGAGTTGTAGCAGGAGCTGCGAGATCCGGTTACGATGAATTTGGCTATATGACAAACGGTAACGCGCAGGTCAACGGGTACACGTCTGTGCAGGACGACCAAATGGGCGACACTCGTCGACATCCACTTGTTAATACGAACGCAGCTAACCGGCTTACGATAGTCAACATGACACACGAACCAGAACCAGATACCCCCCCTGCTGAAGCTCCGTCGGCGAGCAGATTCCCGACCGCAGAAGAAGAGAAGCGAAGGCTTCGCAATGCGTACAATAGCACGGGAGCGTCAGGTTCATCCTCCAGTGCACAACCAAGTAAACCGATATCGATTCCAACACCGATTCAACCGTCACAATCTTCAGCACCAACTACCTCGAGTTCTCCGTCCCGCACGCCGTGGCCTACTGCAGAGGAAGAGAAGCAGCGTCTTTTTGAGACCGCCCGACAACAGGCACTCAAAGTTCAAGCACAGATGGGTGTCAATGTATCTCCGACTGTGAGTATATACTTATTCGTTCCCGTGTGCGCTTATCACTTATTCGTGTCTTTCCTACAAAGCCATCCGAATCCCTTCGGGAGTCAGATTCCCCTGACCCAAGACCTGCAACTGTACCACTGTCCGTTGCTTCTCCTGCTCCAGTAACAACTCCAAAGCGATCTACTCCTTGGCCAACTGCTGAAGAGGAGAAAATGCGCCTCTATGATAATGCTCGGAATGTTGCTGCGAAGACTCAGGCCGAAGTGCTCGGTGAGGGAGCAAACGCCTCGATGAGCTCTTCCCCTCCAATCAATCAATTTCCTAAAAGCTCGGGTGCTGATAGCTCACGGCGACCTGGTTCGAGTGGGCAACGACGTCCGACGGAGGCGAAGTCTGCTGGAGCACAGCTATATCAACATGCTGTAGCCTCAATGAACAGAGTTTCCGTCGCTCCAGAACCCCTCCCAGCGCCTGCTAGTCCGCCTTCTTCTCCACCCGTACCTAGCCCGCGCGGTTCTCCATCGGCTTCACGAAGTAGATTTCCGACTGCAGAGGAAGAGAAGGCTGCATTCCGTTATTATGAGGCGAAACGTGCTGTTGAACGTCATCAACAATTTGACGATTACATACAATCGTCGGTAGGGGACGACCCTATTGCCTATGACGCTTTGTACCCAGGTGCGTCGACAAGCCAGGGTCCATCGGGCTCGTCACAAGCACGTAATTATGTTCCGAGCTCCTCATCCCCATCGAGAAGCAACTTTCAATCCAATGGCCCTCCTGCGATACCTGGACACAGGTCGAGTGGCTCACTGCATAACGCAAATGACAGCTTCTTGCCAACTGTTACTCCCCCTGATAGTCCTCTAATGCCTCCTTCTGCGACGTCTCCGTCTGCTTTCAATTCTGCGATGACTGAGAAAGAAAGACTGCGCCAGAAGTATGCCGCAGAGGATGCAGCTGCGGCAGGGCCCCCATCGCCCCCGCCTCGTGCTATGACCGGCGATAGTCCTCCAGGTTATGGAGGGCCTCCGGCTCCACGCGCACAACCTCTGCCTCCTGTTAGTGAAACAGGCTCGAGGCCCTTGACCGCTGCCGAAGAGAAGGCCAGGCTCAAGGCTCAATTTGAAGCAGAGGACGCGGCTGCTTCTAGTAGTGGCGCTGGTCCATCGATCGCTCCATCATATTCTCCGCCTCCAGCATCCTCTCCACTTCTTCCGTCTTTCAGTCGTTCGCATTCACTGTCCTTTAACGGCAGCAGTAAGTCTGACGTAGGTCGTACGTCCTCTGTATCCTATGGAAAGCGTGCGTCCGTGGCACCGACATTGATCGAACATGACGAGCCTCAGGAAGAGTTTGTGCCACCGCCCCTGCCTCCCCCGCTTCCAGCCAAACCTCCTGTGGAGTACATCCAAGAGACACGGGAGGAAGACGCTCGCATTCAAGCAGAAGATAATGCTTTAGCCCCTAGTATTGAGGCAACTTTGTCAAGGGATAACACCCTGTACAAATCGCACCCACGGCCTGATATTTCACGCGTTGACTTTGGACTCTCATTTCGGCCTTTCTCTCCTATAAACTTGGATATCAATTTTGATAATATTGACAGGAGCGGTCGGCCCACACCTACAGGTACCCCAGGACCGTCTTTTGCCCCTCCTTTACCTCCGAAGGTTCCCGTCTTGGACTAAATTGCTTTATTGCTTAGTCGTTCCTTCGTTTTGCATTTTGGTTTACCTCTTTTAATCCCTATCTGATACCCGTCATTCTTTCACCGCTATTTTATTAACTTATTCCGGAATCCATTATATTCGTATATCAGTAAGGCCCAGGATTCCTACACAAAAACTGATTTATCTAAATATCAAATCCCTGTCGTACAAATACAACCCAGTTTATTCTCTCCTTCGACGTTTGTTCACCGCCTGCGTTTCGGCTTCGTAGAACCTATGCTTCGCTCATTACTATTATCTACTACGATATCAAAATCAGACTTCCGTTTGCGAGTTTTCTTGTTAGAGTTGACCGTACCCCTTGAAACGGCGGCCGCTGAGTCGTTGACACTGTCTAAACCAATCGTAATAGGTTTAGATTCCTCGAAAGAAGAGCGGCGAACAGATGGGGATGATGCGTCCGATTGAGATGCAACCTCGTCTACATATGCACTGAGACGTGGAGGAGTGGTCGGTTGAGTTTGATCGGTCATCAAGTAGTCGCTGAAGTCATTCAGACTAGAGTCACGAATGTCTTGGTCGCCTAAACCCTGCTGTTGGGTTTGCTCCTGTTCTTGTTGTTGCCTGCTATACTCATTGAGAAACGCATTGAAGTCGAAGTCAGGTATACCGTTCGTATACTGTGCATTATCCATTTTCATACCGTTATCTGTAAGCAGGGAGGGTGCGATGGGCTCCGACGTGGGTACAGTGGTAGATGTTGTTGAGTCCGGAGTAGCAATGGGTGTTGAGTTGTCATCGGCACTGGTGAACATAGGGTCCCCGTCTAACTGGGAGCCTGCTTCATGCATACCGGCTATCTGAGCAGGATCCAAACCTAAGTTCTGAATTAGCGAATCGAGGTTCGCCTGCATCGCATCGACCTCGGCAGAGATATCCGCCGCATCCTTGTAGGTTTTTTGCAGCTGCTCTTCATTGGAAAGGAGAGGTTCAAAATCGAAAGGAGCCACGATAGAATCATCCGATTGGAGGAGGGATAACGTCTGAGCATCCGGTCCTAACGCAGTGTCCAGGCCATTTGGAGACGATATTTGATTGATGGCTGGAGATGGTGGCTGCGGGGTGTTGTAATAAGCAGACGGATCGTGAATTGGGTTCGTGCTATTGAGATCTAGAGGAGGGGGGATGGGCACATTCTGCTGCTGCTGTAGATTTAAGAGATTCATGAGCCGCTGAAGCTGACCTGGGGAGTTAATGATGGCTTGAAGGAGCTCTTGGTTTTGTGTATGTTGGGCCGGGGAGGTCAGGGTACTGATCATGTTAGTGTTACTCGTAAGATTGGAAGCCTGGCTGTAGACCGGATTGTTGACTGTAGCGGTCGTCGGATAAGGTTGTGGTACGAATGGCGATGGAGATGCGAAATTGCCTCCCATTAACACTTCTGGTTGGTTGAGTTGGGTAGATGACCGAATAGGGATTTGGGCGAAAGGTGCCTGTATGTCTGGTGTTTTGACGGCCTCCCTTGTCGATGCCACAGAGGGAGCGGGTGATGCACGAGGAGTGTCTGTCGCTCCCGGTGTCGTGATAGACCCAAACCGACCTGAGCGAAGTTCGTAAGCATTCCGCTTCACGTAATTAGTATGCGAACTAAAGACTTACTTCCAGTATTATTATCGTGTTCCTCCTGATCCGACGCTATTATAGTAGACATATCTTCATCCAGAGGCTCAAGAGGATGTAAAGAGTCAAGCTTTGACTGCAGTTGGCCGCCCTCAATCATTAGACGCTGGCGTTTACGCGGTAGAGGGGATCCGTCAACGGGGGACCCCTTGCGTGGCGTACCGCTATTCCCAAACACGCTGGCAAGAAATTTAAGAATCTTGTTGATGGTGTCCTGCTGCTTCATGTAACGCTCTCGAGCAGCGAGAGCCTCCGACCACAGACTCGCGTTTGATTTCCTCAGATCATTCAAGTCTGACGAAATAGTGGCCTGGTGCTTTTTGATAGCTGTAATACCATTGAAAATTGCATTGATGTCAATAAGCGAGCCAGCATTTACTCCTGTGGTGCTGGTACTAGACTGTCCGTCTTTATCTCCGCCAAAGCCATCATCTGGGTTAGTGCCAGCTGCTTGCTTCTTGCGTGTGATTAGGCATAGCAGGTCTGGCTGGCCTCTGTGGAAATTTGGGTGCTCGAAGTTCCATAGCTCGGTCTCGGTCTCAGATCTGAGCACACCTTGTTGCAGATGTGGGATCTTATGAAAGCCATACATGTTCAGCTGTCTGACGAAAGAGGCGAAATTGTTATGCTTGAACCACCGGGGCAAGACATCGTGAGCAACACGTTCGTGGTCAAGAACTAATCAACAAAGACACGTCAGATATATGCTTCGGGAGTGAGCATAACACTCACCAAAGAAGGAATCACCGGCATCCGACCAGCGAATGAGCCCATCCGTTGCAGAGTCGCTGACCATCCTACAGTGCATATTACCATGTCAAGTGAAACCATCTAGTATGTGAGTAATCGACGCTCGTACTCGTAGAGTTTCTGTAGAAACGGCGGGACTGCTTGGCGGGTAGCTTTACTCAGAGCTCCCGACGCTCCCCGCGTTATTCGCGATAAGGCAACCTGGTTATCTACGGACATGGTGGAGGTATGTGACCAAGGAAGACACAGATGGCGGGGACAGCGAAGGGGAACGAGGAATCGGAAACGGTATAGTAGTAGTGTACTAGACGCCCACGCTGACTAATCAACTCACTGCCGGTGCACTTGGGTACATAGAACAACGTTATACTTAACGTCTTGGACACGCAATCTCTGACTCGAACAAATAATGAAAGGGGACATTACAATTGAGCTTCAGGAAACTTTATACTTCTTTCGCTCAAAATTTCGCCTCACAGCCTTCCGAAGCACAACCCAAGCTGCGCCAATGAGTCCCAACGGTGGTACCAACCATTCCAGCAACCAAGTCCACCTCGTCTCTCTCTCAAGTTGCTTAACGAGCACTTCGAATTGTTCTATGAGGCTTTCCTTTGTGCCAGAATTATCCAAGATTTCATCGGCTACCTTCGTTTTCTCACTTATCGGCATCTGAGACTGTATGCGCGCTTTTGCCGCTGCTTCTTGTGATTCATCTCGAGCCATGAGGCGTTGCAGCTGTTTGTCTTCCGGGCTAACGTTGACGCAACACTTCTTCAGTGCACTGCGCTGCGACGACAGGATGGAGGACGCACCAACTTACGACCACTACTTTCGCAACCCATTTGTCCAAACCGGACTCAATCAGCAACGGGACGTCCACAACACATATCTTGTTTCCTTTTATCCAGCATCGCAGGACGTCGCGAACCATCGCTCTACGTACTGCCGGGTGAACTATTGAATTGAGCTTCTTCCTCTTCTCTGCATCATTAAAGATCACGGCACCGAGCTTGGCCCTGTCGAGGGTGCCATCTGGGCGCAAGATATCCTGACCAAAGTATGCAACAATTTGTGAATGGGCACGTTTCCCGGGTTCTACGACCTCGCGCGCTAGTATGTCGGCGTCGACGACAGGAATTGAGTGCGCCTTGAACAAAGAGGATACTGTAGATTTCCCGGTCGCGATTCCACCTGTTAGCCCTACGACTATCACCCCCTTAAGTCGAGCATTCGATAAGAATTAGCCAACAAAATACATACCCAGCATTGCTATAAATTTCTTGAGTTTTAATCCAGTAGCATTAACTTGATGTCATAGTTAGAGAGACAGAGCTTGAACTTGAAGCTTCCCGCATTGGTTTCCCCCATCTTGATTGGCGGACTCCCATTTCGCACCCTGCCTCTGCCATAACATAACCCACTGTTCAACGCCCACCGCTTGCGATATAACTCTCATACAAGCATCGACGGTTCTGGCGAGTAGGCATGGCGGATGTTCTGAATTACCTTAAAGTCACCAAGAACACACTCATCGGCAACCCGACGGCGAAGATCGAACTACACAGATCTGCGGAACCCGACGGTCCTTTACTCGCTACGTAGGTCGAAAGCTTGAGCTTTTTGAAAGCACAATGAATGATTCTAGATCGTAGGATAGTTGGTTATTTGAGTTGGGACTCACCAAAAGAAGACCTCAGGGAATCAGTGACACGATCACTGGAAGACACGATAATTCGTATACGTATTGAAGCGGCCAATATCATAGCATCTCTTGCACATGGTAGGTCCTTCCATCCCGTAGTTCTGTCTGCAAGCTGAGTATCTGCCTCCGAAGGCCCGAGAGAAGTTCTGTCTGGTTTGTTAGAGGTAAATGCAGTGAGTGCCGTGCTTAGAGCTGTCGAAGAGCTTGCCCCGGATGATCCGGATTCTTTGAAAGTCGCTGTCCTGAGAGCTCTGCGGGCTCTGTGTGTCGCCGTCGCAGACTGCGCTGGAACATCTCTTTGGGGTATAGGCGATGAGTGGGTGGCCCTTCGTTCTGAATCTCGGTCTGTACTTGATTATATATTCCAGGTGAGCCGTTCCATGATGTTCTCGAGAACTCCACTGCTCAGGCCAAATTGTACAATACACAGTCTGAGTCTCAAGCCCTTGATACTATTCTTCCATACCTCGAGAGCTCCTCATCGCAGGCTAAGCTTGCTGTTGCGCAGCTACTTGGGTTCGCTGTCCGCGTACCTAAGCACAGACTGGTCGTGACAGATTGGCTTCCTCCAGAAGACCGTACGAAGGAACATAAGGGTAAACGAGGCTGGGAGGTATCTGCACTCGTGAACGTCAATGCACCGACTCGACTTGGAGGCTGGGTCGTGCGTCATCTGTCGGGTATGCTAAATAGTAGCGAATTCAAAGTGCGTTTACTATCATAATTTTCTTCAGTCTACTTACTATTCGCGAAAGCTCCAGGAAACTGCTCTTTACGCAATAGCAGCTTTAGTCAAAGATAATGCAGATATTTCTCGAATCTTATCCAATCCTCCTCTAGAAGGCAAAGGTAGTTTAAGTGTACCTCCTTTCATTCGCTTGGCTGAGGTCATTCAACCAGCGCAGTCCGTCCTTAGCACTGCTGCAAACCTTACAAAGGATAGAAAGTCGGAAGTGAAGCTTGCTGCATGCCTATGGTTAGTATTATCCTTTGATGTAAAATTATAAGCACTAAAGGAAAGGTTGCACAGTGCTACGAATATTTTGCGATCTCCACAGCCTGTTCATAGTCGGCCGACCGCTAACCCAAATCGACCACTGTCCAATACGATTATCCATGTACTCAGCTCAATCTGTTCGCATCCGTACGAAGCTCTAGTCAACCGGATAAAGGCGTGTCATATTCTTAGTTCGTTGCTTTTCAGTGTATGGCATGTTTGTGGACTGACGGAGATTTCAAGCTTCACTCGTGATCGACGACAGCGATCGATGTAACGATGCTGTCAAAGCTGGTGCCCTGACGAAACTATCAGATGTCATCAAAACAATCACTCCAGCCGTTGTTCCGCAAGAGTGGGAAGACGGTGAAGCAGTTGACATAGCTCGTCTTCGAGAGGTAACGTCATCTTATTTAATTGAAGACACCTTAGATGCAGCTCTAATTCTTGGGACGAAAGGCTGCTCTTACTGCTGTTGCGGCACTTTCTCTTCTTGACGAGGGTATTCGAGATGAGGTGACCAGATCCCTGTGTCTCCTGCCTGTCATCTCAATTTGCATGAAACACCCACAACCCCGCGTCCGGTACGGTGCCTGTCTCTGTATTCGTTCCTTAGCCCGCTCCGTGCGGGTCCTCCGAACCAGCATACTCGACTCCGGCGTGGGCTACGGGTTATGCGACATCATCGAGAAACCGGACGAGGACC
The DNA here is from genome assembly GCA_910574555.1 of Trichaptum abietinum. NCBI lineage: Eukaryota > Fungi > Basidiomycota > Agaricomycetes > Hymenochaetales > Trichaptaceae > Trichaptum > Trichaptum abietinum. The sequence goes on from CAJTBE010000001.1 coordinate 1,727,554, forward strand.
TACGCGTACAGAGCATGGCCTTAGCTGGGTTGTGCAACCTTTTGAATGATTTCTCTCCTCTGCGCAAAGTATGTGATCCCTGTTTTGATGCGATGGCTGGACTCAGATGTTTTGGGCTTGGACTAGACTATCATGGATAGGGAGAACTACAAGATGATCAGACGTATAGCTGAATTGGCCAGGTCCCATGAAGACACCATTCGTGTTAGCTCGTTCTGGGCAATAAAAAACCTTCTTAACAAGGCACATGTATCGGAGAAACGTTTGATAATGAATTTAGTTGGCTGGGAGTATCTGAAAACGTGAGTACTATCAGCGTTTATGAACTTATAGCATGCTATCTTACAATACCTTATTAGCTCTTTACAAGACTCAGACGAGGGTGTCCAAGAACAGGCCTTCAACTGCATAACGAATATTGCTTTTAACTCTCAAGAACATATCGACTTACTGTTCGATAACTTACAGGGAGATGAGTTGATGGTTGTCTTTGCTGATGCCCTGGATCCGGCGAAGGAAAACGTCCTATGTCAAGCTATTTATGCCCTTGCCAACATCGCCAACGGCGCGACAGCACACCGCATGTACATAATCCGCAACGAACGTGTTTTAGCCAACCTGCGAGTTGCCATGATCAACAACCGTGTCGACGTTCGTCGTGCGGCCGTCTCTTGTGTCGAATCGCTCGCCAAAGGACGACATTCGCAGCTCCGTATAGCTGGGATTGAGGACACGTTGAAGTCCATAACAAGGGGAACAATGCCAAGTGGATTGAGTGGAGCGTTGAGCTCGAGTCCGAGTAGTAGGGTTGAAATGGGTATAGAGACGGTGTCAGAGATCAGGGAGCTAGCGAGGAATGCGTTGAGATATCTAGAGAGTAGGGAGTAGTTACCTAACTTTGGGAGATGTGTTGTATACTTGTAAGTTCTTTAGGGATCATGTCGTGCGTTATGTTGTATCTCCGTATATCCATTGCAAACATTAAAAATTATATATACGTAAGGCTATAGAGTGCGATATATCCCGAGATGCTTTGATGAAAAGGAAGAGTACAAAAACACGAACAAAATAAATGATTCCTCAGAGTTTCGCTTTAGTTGTAGCAGCCTCCTCAGAGGCAACTTCCTGCTTCGCGCGCTCTTTCAGTTCACGCCTGAGGATCTTTCCAGATGCGCTCTTCGGAATAGCGTCGATAACTACTACGCCTCCTCTGAGGAACTTGTGTTTCGCTACGTGGCCTTCGATCCACTTCTGCACAGTCTTGCCAAACGCCTTTTTCTCTGCATCTGAGGATAGGCCTTTCGCGTGTACGACGTACGCTCTATAACAAACGGAAGCGATAAGGTAAGCGAACAGCTGCGGGGAGGGCCATTATACATACCGAGGTAGTTCGGTGGCCTCGGCGTGCGATTCGATTCCAACTACGCCAGCGTCAGCGATGTCCGGGTGCTGTAGAAGTACGGATTCTAATTCAGCCGGCGGAACTAGATGATTTAAATCATGTTAACATGTAGCTTTATGACTTTCGCGGAAGCGCAGAGAACAGCCCTACCTTGGAAACCCTTATACTTGATTAACTCCTTCTGACGATCGACAATTTTGTAAAAGCCATCCCTATCAATGATGGCAACGTCACCCGTCTTGAACCACCTGTCTTCAGTGATCGAATTCTTCGTTGCAGAGATGTTATTCTGACAAAGTAAATGAATAACTTTATTCGAACGAGTTGACAAAAAACAGCCTTACCAGATAACCCTTCATGACCGATGGGCCTCTTAACCACAATTCGCCCGCTTCACCCTCCTGAGCATCCCGGGTATCATCCACCACAAGTCTTGCCTCTAGATTAGGGAGCAGGATACCAATGAACCCGACCTTCTTTTCCGCATCTGCCGTGGGCACAAGATGGCACGTTGGCGATGTCTCCGTCAAGCCATAGCCCTGCGTGATAGCAAGTCCGGAGTTGCCACGAGAGCGCAAGCGGTCCGTGACCGCCTTCACAAGGGGTGCGCCGAGTGGTGCCGCGCCCGAGACGAGGAGGTTGAGTGAAGTGAGGTCGAACTGCGCTGCAGCGGGGTGCCGAGCCAGGACAACGAGGATGGGGGGAACGATGAGCCCAATGGTAATTTTGTACTGCTCGATCGTCTTGCAGAAGGCGACGGGCTCGAAGCGCGGCATGACGATGACGGGGACGCCCAGAACTAAGGGGTATTGCAGGAGATTGACGGCACCTGTAGATAATCGTTAAGGGATGCACGAACCATGGCCAATAGAAACTTACCATAGATATGATAAAATGGCAAGACACCGATGCTCCTGTCATTCCCATGCTCCATCTTTAGGACTGGACTCATGATGGATAAGACAGAAACCAGATTTTTGTGTGTAGTCTACAAACCTCCCGAAGTGAGTATATGTGCAATCTGAAATACAATGTATAAGTGTCATACCTCAACGCCCTTCGGATTTCCAGTCGTCCCAGAAGAGTAGCATAAGAGTACAGTCTCATTTGCTAAAGGTCCGTCAAATTTCTCTTCCTTGTCAAGTTTTCCCTTGCCTAGTAAGTCATTTAAACGGACTAGCCCCTTCGGAACTTCCTCGTCTGCTAGCCAGTCGGCCACAATGATGCGACTCCGTGCCTCCTTCGCGTCGACCTTCGCAAGCTTCAGCATATCCACAACGACCGGAATCACGGCCGGGTGCACAAATATCAGCTTCGCACCGGAGTCCTTGTACTGATGCAAGAGCTCCTTCGGCGTGTATCCGCTGTTCGCGAGCGTGCATCGCAGCCCCGCAGCGACGCTGCCGAACAGCAAAACAGGGTACGCAATGCTGTTCGGACTGAAAAGCATCACTGTGTCACCGCGTGTGAGCGAAGGGCCACCAAGCTTGCTCAGCTCGTTGCGTAGCCCCCACCCGAGCTCGAGCGTCAGCCGGTGCAGGTCGGCGCGCGTGATAGTTGTGCCCGACGCAGCGTCAACAAAGGCGGGTGTGCTCGAGGGGAAGTTGTTGATGGAAGAGAAGACATGCGTATAGATCGAGCAGTCCGGAATTTCGACGGGGGGTATGCTGGACTTGTAGATCGTCATGGCCTTTGTTTGCTACAGACGTCGATGAGTAGAATATATCGCGGATGTAGACAGTGGCGACGTTGAAGACACGATTGAAGTGGGAGAGGAGAGTCAAGCAGAGTACAGTTCTCATGCACGACGTCAATGAGCTTTATAACGGCCGCATTGAGTTCGGGTAGGAATGGTTGATCTAGGGACGACCTCGATGCTGTCCATCGGGCGACGGGAACCTTCGCAGCATTGGTCAATCCTCTTCTTGAGGCTCGTGAAATTCCTATTCCCCTTGTTGCTCATTTGACTTCTCCACGACAGCCGCAGTCCAGAAGTCAGCTGGACACCCTCAAGCGCTAGCCAAGCTATACCAAAAGTCTCGGATGTTCCTGGTCTTCAGTACAAGTTTTTCTTTTTCTTTCTTCGACATCAGTTTTTTCTTGAACGTCGAAGTGAAAGTAAGATATGCGTCCGCAGGTGCACTTCAGATGAACGACCCTGACTAAAGCCCCCACACTGATCATCCGAAGCCGGCGTGTCCGAGCCCGAGTTCGACTCGTGAGCCAGTCGCGTTGCTATTGGCTACTTGTAAGCCCAAGTTCACAGAGACAAATTTCAAGAATGTCATACAGGGGAAGGAGAGTTACAAGACAATTTCGTTCAATGTGTTCACTAATGGTCAGGGATAGCGTGCCACTTCCAAACTCGAACACCTCCTCTTCTCCTCCAATCTTGTTCGAACCCATTGCTTCCGATCCAAACCTCACCGTAGCCTAAATGTCTCAAATAACTCTCGACTGCTTTACCATTATCTTCGTCCAAGAGGGCTCCGAAGAACACGAGGTGAGAAGGCCAACGATGGTCCCAACGGTCGTCCGCCGGAGGCGGGCCACCTGCGACTGTAGACGGCGAGGGCGAGGGAGGGAAATCCGGGTTAACAGAGGTCGGAAAGTTTGACTGAAGATATGTCAACGGCGACGAATAGAAGACGTCTGACTGGTCGCGGTAGTGAGCTAATTCGTCCCCGCGAGACTTTGCTATGCTAAAAGTAGTGAACATCAGTAAAAACAATCGAATGAACGGAAAATGTTAAGCGTACTGCAAAGGTGGTTCGCAACCTAGAGCCCACAAATATCCATCACGGGAAAGATAGGATTTATGCAAGTGCGACTGCCATGGTGTCGAGTGGCACGGCATGAGGAATCCAACAGACTTCAAATCAGATTCATCAAGAGATCGCAAGTATGTCAGGACGTCAATTTGAGCTCTGCCGTGAAAATACATAACATAAATGCCAAGAAGGACACTCTGGAAAAGCATAGCACTCCATATGAAGACCCTGCTACCGGGTCTTTTTTTTATGTAGTCCACAATAGCCAATGAGCTGATTATGAGAGAGATCGGCAGTATCGGGTGCAAAAATCGCCATTCCTTATGCCCAAGTAGGGAATATATGGTTGTCGTCCATACAACGAGATGCACGAGCGACTTCTGATGCGGAAATCCATATTTCATGATGGTCCAACAGCCCCATGCGAAAGAAAACCATTGAGCGTTCAGCAAAATTGGTAGCCCTTGAGATAGGTAGAAGTGCCAGTCATTTAACCCGTAGAAGCTCGAGACGGAGGATAAATTGGTGATCAAAAAGTTGAGAGGCGTGAAAGTCGACTTTTGGAAGTACCAGCTATCGATACTGTAGAGTAGCAACAGGCTCAATGTACTGTAGGTTGATTCATTGAGTGACCAGAAGCAGTAGTAAGCGCCCTTACTAACCCGATGAACGCCACATTCAGTATCAGAGCCTCGCTGAATCGACCAATCTGAAGTCTCGCTCGCCAAAGTAAGTTGATGTGTCGTCCACTCTCATGTCTCAATCGCCAAATTATTCTGCTGAGTCGTAAACTCTCAAGATTCGATCGCCAAAGTAAGTCGAGAGCCAAGAAGATCCATAACACCGCGCTTGTCGGCCGAACCATACAGCTAGCTGCAGCGAGGGCCACAGCTATCGGCATATCCCTGTGCACACTATACATCAGCAACCGAAGCATGCGGGAGTCAGGAGTATGAGTCCATACGAGTCGTCATCGGTCCCTGACAGATGCCATGGCCAAAAGCACAATGCGGCTGTCGTCAAACTCGTTTCTACCGAGTTGGAGAGTGTGCGACCCAGGCAAAGGAAATGAAAGAAGGAAAATAGCGAAAGATAAAACTGTGGGCCGTCAGAAATCGATTGGGCAGGTCGAAGTCAGATACGCACGGCAGTGTTGGCGTATCGGACTCCGAGAATCTCCTTCGCGAGTTTGCGAGTGCTGATGTCGGTCAAAGCTGCGAAACAACCTTGAAGGACTTTCGGAGCTATAATCTAACATCGGCTTAGGCACCATTAAGAGAGTGGTCTAGCACCACTTACAAGTAACACTGTGTCATCCGTCTTTGTGACTTTCAGAAGCCAATATACGGGCATGTACAGCGCTGGGAAGACTATGCTACGAATCGGTGGATTCGTGGACCACTCCCAGGTGAGGTGCCCGTATCCGAAGACCGCATGGTGCGCGACTTCGAGACTCTGATAGAATTCGTCTGGCTGGAAGAATGTCCGTGTCGTTGTTGCTGTGAAGATACGCCAAGCAAGCGCGATGAGGAACGCGGAAGATGTTGAGGATGGCATCTGCTAAGGACTGCTTCGCCAAAAAAGGGACGGATGGCTGGAAGTGTAATAAGTTGTTGTTATCTAATCTTCCAGTTATCTCTCTAGCAATCCATCATGGTGTCTGGCTCGAGGCTCTACCTCCCTTCTGCTAGTACGACCGAGGCACCGGATTGCATCTTAGCGCTGGACTTCCACGACAACACTAACGTATATTTGGCCTCATATCTCTTGCTGAACCCGCGTGGACTACCCAAGCCAGCATTCATCTCCGACCTTCTCCTGATTCAAGCGGATAGTACTTATAGGTCCTCGTAACGCCTCCCGATAATCGAAGGGCTCCCAATCACCTGTATATCCACTGTAGGAAGCCCACTGCACGCTCAAGTGCTGGAACGATGTCGAGCAAATCGAATCTTCCCATAGCGTATTATGGGGCTGTCATCAACCCCGAGACCCTCGAGTCATACAGCCTGTGGCCTCGGGCTCTCATTGTGCTAGACTCTAAAGGCACTATTGCATGGATTGAGGCGGATGTGGAGCCATCGAAAGTGACGAAGTTATTGAAGGAGCGCGGTCTGGATAGAAAAGCTCCGCTCATCAGGCTAGCCGACTCAGAGTTCCTCTTACCTGGCTTTGTCGATACCCATACTGTGCGTACATTGCAAGTCAATTATCGGAAATTTAGTTAATACACATGTGCTTCAGCATGCTCCCCAAGTACCGAACATGGGGAGGTCAGTCGCTATGCTGTATTAGCTAGCATTCTGAAGTTTACTCATCGGTTGCTTTCAGCGGACAGCAGTACGAGCTCCTTTCTTGGCTCGAAAATGTCACATTTCCCATGGAAGAGAGGTTTGGGGATGTCGAATTTGCTAAGATGATCTATCCTAGCGTTGTACGTCGGTTCATAGACCATGGAGTGAGCTATTTCTTTAAATTACGCAGATCCATCCTCGTACTAATCCAAGGGAAGACAACAACATGCTGCTATTATGGCTCTCTGCACGTAGAATCGACTAAAGCTCTTGCTGATTCAGTCTTGGTCCAAGGTAATCGGTTTTGTTCAGTCTAGGTATCAGCTTATTGATTACATTCCAAGGGCAACGAGCTTTGATCGGGGTATGCCATTTTTCTATGTGTTTTGAGCTTCGCTCATCCATGTGATCCAGAAATGCAACATGAATCGAAATTGTCCTAAGACGTACTGCGAAGCCTCCACGGCTGAGTCCATAGATGCTACCAAGGACCTTATAGCTTACATCCGCTCCCTCCCTTCCGATCTCATTCGCCCCGTCCTCACACCTCGGTTTGCCATCACCTGCACAGATGACCTCCTCCTTGCGCTCGGGCAGCTCGCCAAAGAAGACTCCGAGTTACACATCCAAACCCACATATCCGAGAACTTAGGCGAGATAGAGTTTACCAAGTCGCTCTTCCCCGCGTGCCGTTCGTACACAGATGTATACCTCGAGCACGGGCTGTTAACACCCCGCACAATATTGGCACATGGTGTGCATCTGGAGGAGGACGAACTGGACGTAATCAAGTCCCAAGGGGCGGGGATCAGTCATTGTCCGACGAGTAACTTTAACCTGAGTAGTGGGATGGCGAAAGTTGGGAAGATGCTAGATCGGGGAATCAAGGTGAGCGGCCTGGTCTTCCTGTCTACCTTCCTACTTGCTCATAATGAATTTGCAGGTGGGACTTGGAACTGACGTCTCTGGCGGGTTCTCGCCCTCCATGCTTACCGTCATACAACATGCCTCTATGTGTTCAAAGATGGTTGCAATGAACGCACCATCGGCCGCGAACAAGGACGTGAAGGACAAGTACAGTACCAACCAATTGTCCATCGCAACGCTCCTCTACCTCGCAACCATGGGTGGCGCGCAACTTTGCTGTTTGGAGGACAGAATCGGGTCGTTCGCGCCCGGAAAGAGCTTTGACGCGTTGGTAGTGAGTACACACCCGGAGCACGGAAACCTTTCGGTGTGGGGAACGTTGGAGGAGCACGGGGATCGGGATATGGAGGCGATAGATCTCGAGAAAGCCAGGAAGTATCTCGATGCACATCTGGAGAGGTTCCTGTTCGGTGGAGATGATAGGAATATTCTCCAGGTATTCGTTCAAGGGAACCTCATTGGCGGGACCCATTTCAAAAAATCAGTGGCTTTCGATTTTGGAAACATAGATTTGCTTGCTCTATAATTAATTCTGATCTGAATTTGTTGCCGCAATTCCTCGATGCAATGTCTATGATTGATTGTAATTACTACATACAAGCTTGAAATCACCGTAGAGCTTCCATTCTACAAGTTAATATACAACATTCTTGCCTTTGTCTTTCTTGAAGTCCCCAAACGTCCACTTATAACAATCCTTGTTATGTCACCCACGTAAATAGTATGATCATATCGAGATGAGTAGAGACTCACTATACAGTCCTCATCCTCCTCCACAGGTTTTGGTACCTCTCTCCCCGGTTCCCATTCCCGTTCGTCCTCGAGCACCTTGTTGATCACCTCCTTGATAACATGCTTCTTCACATCGACTTTCCATCCATACTCATTGACCGTATCATATACAATCTTCTGTCCCAAATGACAGCCAGTCTCGAGCGCATACCCGGCCTCGGCGCATAAGCTCCCGACGCCTGTGCATGCGCCTTGTGGGATTGGATCCGCGTTGTGGTATACGTGGGTGATGGGGGACTGGGGAGGGATGGGGAGGTGGAGCCGGGAGGCGGCCATCCGTTCGCCTGGAGACTCGAAGGCGACTGCTGGGACGCCGAATGTGGACCCGAGGAGGGCCGAGAGGGCCCCGCCGAGTGAGTGGCCCGTAAGCCAGATGTTTGCGTCTGGGTACAAGAGTGTAAGGTTGCTATACAGATTCTAGGAGGCAAAAATCATTATCGATAATCCAGAACATACGACCGGTGCGGCCACTCACGATACCAATCGAATAGAACAGGCTTTCCTCGATGAGGGCTTTGGAGAGACAAGTTTCATCACAGCGCCAGTTCAGCCGGAAGCAGTCGCATACGGTCGAGAAGATCCAAGAGAAGTCGACCATCGCGCAGCAGCAGGAGAACAGCAGGTTGTCATTGAATTTGTCTTTCTTGCTCGTCGGGCCTTGCAGGGTGGTACCCTTGATTGCGAGGATAATGGTAGAGTTGTCGGAGGACACGAAGACATGACCGCGGAAGCCGTCGGCGCTGTCTTCCCAGCCAAACGGGAAAGACTTTAAGATATTTGATTATTCAGATTTCCTGTTCTTTTAAAATGCTATTATGCGCACCGTATTCCAGGCCTCGTCAATCTCATACCAGTTCTTCTGTCCTGGCAGAGCGTAGGCATTTCCTGACATCCTAGCAAGATGTTGCAGGGTGTGCCTGTTCTCGATATCTGGGCCATCGACTTCAGACCGCACCCATTCAACGGGCTCAGACACATCGTCTCTGATAGAACTCCACCGAGAATGCATGAATTGGTCTAAGGATTTCGGCTTGTAGACTGTCATTCGCCGAGTACGTAACGTCGGACTGGCGTATAGGTTTCCATCTCTGTCGTGGACGTTAAAGCGCAGCACGTTGTTGTCTATATGCGACGAGTAGTCTTGTGCGAGATGGAAAGTCAGAGAATGAGAAGATGTAGGGCGCTCAGCTGGGTTGAAACCATCGTGGTATGAGATGGCACCCCAAAGACATGCCGCGATTGAGAAGAGGCAGACGGCGGAGTAGGCAAGAGGCGGCATCGTGTTTCGTGTATTAGGGATGCATCTGAGAGTTGGTAAATGGTCAGCCCCTTCGCAAACGATGGAGAGGACTGCGATCTGCCAGGACTGTGGGGGTTGTCTGGCAGGCGGTTCGGTACGAGGAGGAGCTGGATAAGGTAGTATGCGTGCACGTGAGTGACGCTTGGTCTAATTAGATGCTATGTCTCCTGCACGCCCCTATACATCGCCGGCTCTGTCCACTATGTCCTACTTCTTCTGACTCTAATCTCTAAGTGTGTACTCTCAATCACTTGTACTTTTGACGACAGCGACGCCCCCATGACATTTATTGACGACTCTAACGACTTCCCACTGGCGCGATAGTATCTAAGTATCCTCATCATGCACTCCCCCTATCCTATCAGATTGGACACCCCACCACCTCAATCTCATTTTCGCAGGCCGTGGTCGCCGCAAGAACTAGAGCCACTCAGCGCCAGCGTAGCGCGTGCCGAACGCGAAGAGACGTCTGAGTCTTACGAGGCCCTTGACCTCGCAGACTATGCTACGACTCTGCACCGTACGAACGTACAGTCTTCGTTTCGTGAACCTGGACCATACCCTCCTTTTTCTTCTCCAGGGCACCAATACCCCGAGTATCCTGCAACGCCGCCCAGGAGCTTCTCCCTTGCAAGTCGCGGCTCGTATCCGAGCCCGCCATCGCTCGTCTCGGCCGGGAGCTCCTCTGCACAGACGCACTCTCGGTCGACGCGCCCGCATACGCCGCTGCGCAGACCATTCTCCCTGCCCACGCCCACCATTCACTACCCATACACACCGCCAGGTTCTAATTCCGGACATTCCCACAACTATCCGCGCATATTCGAGGCGCAGGTTCCTGCTCCCCTTAACGAGCCTCGAATAGATCTCTCTGTCTTTCCTGAGTGGTCAAGGGAATGGTATGATAGACCTAAGTCGCAGATGCCAGGTGGCTTTCAATCCTACGATTCTTTCAGCCCATACGACGTGGATTACGCCTCCCAACCACATGATGGATTGTTAGGATTTCCTACGAAGCAGCATTCAGTGACGAATGATTCCCACCGGAGTTTGCTACCTTGGGCGGAGGAAGACGATGTTACCCATACACATGTTACATCTGAAATGAAGGAGGAGCGGCTGCGAATGTTAGAGAAGGAATTTGGACATAATGGCATCAAGTTTTCAGACATTGCTCAGGCGAGAGTCATCGGAAGCGTAGACGCCAAAGGCAATATCATCACTGACGGGCCTAAGAAACGGATCATTACGCGATATGTCCAGTTTACTTTCATCTTAGGGACCACCATTTCTTCACTATACTCTGCCTTAGTGTGTACCATTTCGCCTTTCGTCTACTTCACATTAATTAGATCGCTACATTTAGATCCTGAAGCCCGAAGGCACCCCTCCACCGAAAGGGACAATTCCAGCTTACCTCCTTTATGTGCTCTCAGTCATCTCACTTCTTGCAATTCTCTTCATCTTCGTGTTTGCACCGTGCTGCTGCTCGGGAAAGCGGAGACAGAAAATGGCGCAAGAAGGGCCCGCAGGTATGATGGTGCTACCTATTCAAGGGCTACCCGGGAGCGCACCGAAGAAGGGGAAGAAAAAAGACAAAGGGAAGAAGGACAAACAGGGAAACTCGGGCGAAGGTGTCCAAGTCAACTTAATTGTTGATCCTTCGGCTTTCGGTATAAACGATCGTCAAGAAGAGGATGGTGTAGAGCAAGAGGAAGATAGATCAGTTGGACACCGACCGAAGGGCAAGAGAAGAGGGCTGTTTGAAGGCCTTGCGATGGAGCACCAGTGGAAGCTGGCGAGAAAACATTTGAAGAAGATTATGTTTTTTGACATCGCTATGTTCTTCCTCTGGGGTGCGGAGCTCATTGTGATATTGATGGGAAAGCGATGTCCTGTTGGAACATTTGCTGGATGGTAAGGGTGTATTTATCATCAAGATTTCATCGAGCTAACTAGTTCCTGCAGGTGTGATGGCTATAATGTGGCTACTGCGTTGGCTGCCTTCATTGTGATAACCTATGGCTTAAGCATATTCTTCGATATCAAGGATATTCATGCTAGTCGAGCGTCGCCTCGCAGTCGGACATGATAGACATATTGCCAGCACCTTCTCTCATTTCATTATTTTTTTTGCTAGCTCCGGCCAGGATATTCATTTACGCACTGGACTTTCGTATACCATGCATGACATCACGACACTAACGACCTCTGTAAATATACTGTTTCAAATTTCTGTTGTATCATTAATTGTTGTTAATAATGTATTGACTGACCTGAGATGTCCGTAGGCCTCGCGGTGACCTTGTGGTCGGCTAATGCGAATATGAAGACGGAGAAGCAGTGGCGAGCGAGACGTGTCGATCATTGCCAATGATCGACATTTGTTTGTGTTTGTTGATTGAGACCCTCAAAAACCATCATGCCTCTTAACTCTTCACCTTGTCCATTTACGTTCATCATCTTGCCTTCGTTGCCTACATTCCCGACGTCAAGGAGAAGCTCAAGTGGCGGTCAAGCTCTTGTCCTACTTGACATATAACCTCCATCTTCCACATGCTTCCACTAAAACGTCAAATTATGCTGCCACCTGAAATCTGGTTACAAGTCTTCTCAAATTTCGCCCATGTGTCCGGTGCATTCTCCCTCAACGATCACAGCGCTATAGAAGCATTCTCTGAAGACTCCGAAGGGATCTTCGCGCACAAACTTCATTGCGAATCAATGAGCGCAAAACTGGCAATAAGTCAAGTCTGCTGGCTGTGGAGGAAGCTTGTCCTCCCGTCTATGTTTGAATACGTTCTTATCAGGAGCAGTGCACACGCCAAACTCGTAGCAAATGCTCTCCGGACATTCAAGAAGATGCAGATGTCCTCGGAATTCTATGGCCTCTGGATCAAGCGCGTCGAAGTCTACTCGAGTGATCATTACTGGGACGACGAAGCCCAGATGGAAGTCGTCAGCATTTTGAACAATTCGCCAAACATCACCGTCTTCTCTGATCTTTTCTGTCCGGTTTCTTCAAACTTCATGTGCCCGCAAGTCATCAACAAGTTGCAGGACCTCTGTGAAGAAGGGCACCTCCGCAGGATCGAATGGTATACTGGACCACCTGACTTGACGACATGTCTACTTAGAGGGATGCCGTCTCTACAGGTCTTTATCTTGGGAAGGTCTAACATTGTGCCTTTTTGTGCATCTATGACGTTTCTCCCTTGTCTTCGGATACTCGTTGCTGGACCGCACGCCAGCCCTTCGGACCTCCTAGATGTAGAAGCCCCAAACTTACAAAGCCTTATAATGCATGCAAAAACGTTTTATACTTCCAGGGGGTTTCGTCCACTCGCTCTGTCTTTTTCTGCCATGCAGCGACTGCGCCTCCGATATAAAGACTACGACGACGCTCATGACTATCTCAACGAACTTCGATCACTAGAGGTCCTCACTTTCGACTTTGGGAGGGCATTGGATTTCAAGAGACTCTCATGCTTCAAGCACAAAACTCTGAAGAGGATCAATATTGTCAAGTTTCCCCTATTTCACCGATCACTGGCCTGGCACATTCGTTACGGTGACTGGCCTATCCTCTGCGAATTCATGAGCTCGCTTTTCGACCCATGCCACCTGCCGTCTTTGTCGACGATTGGCTTTCTGATCCCCAAAAGCTACTTCAGCTATGGCCCATTCATGACGGATCTGAAGAAAGTTCCGGATGGTTATGAAGAGTTCTGGATGCCCTGGATGAAACAATGCAGGGCGAGGGGTGTTGAGCTGGAGGCATCCCTGGGATCTGAAGACCATTGTCAGGGATTATGGCAACCTTTCCAGCTTAACCTGCTTCCTCGTGCCTCTAGATAGTTGTACGTTTAACAGATAGACGAGTGGATATTCATGCTAATCATGGGAGGAATAAATGCTGAATATATGCGCTCTTTTCGTGCGCGGCAACTTCCGGGAAATCACGGGCGATGATGCCACTCCGAGTCCCCAAAGCATTGCATGCGCAGGCATCGGAAGCGTATGGGCTCAACAGCAAGACTGACTTGAATGGCTTCATCATATGTACATTACAGCTCCTACAGACACTACATAAATGGTCCCGCTACCGACTGAAATAGCTCATTCCATCCTCATCATTCACCTAGCTAGTCTCAAGGATGTACACAAGTATGCGGACGCGATAAAGGCGGCGACCGAACAGACGACCGAGCGCCTCTTGATCGTTCTGTTCTGCGACATTTTCAATGAGGACAGACACCTGAATCATTCGGCTGTGTGGGATGAGGTTCAAGGTCTGCTGACGTTCGTATACGTTGAGGCTACTCGGGTCGCGCAAGATGCGGACCGTATACTCATGGACGTCAACGTCCTACTCAGAGGTCTTGACAAGGAGGTCAACATTCGCGAAGAAGATGGATGGCAACATGTATTCACTCTCAACGAAGGTGCGTTCTTTCTTTCATCTGCATCTTTATCTCTTCAACTTACCGATGGTGATAGACCTATCTGAATATCCTCTACCAAGTTGGGCGTCTAGCATCCCTGTAACCATTCTCCCTGTGTCCACACAGGCTCTCGTAGAGGCGGTCATTTCGGAAGATTCAATCGTGGAGAAAGCCACGCTTTCGAAGCCCTCGACCTACCCAGTTGTCGCACTCGGTGGAACGTTCGACCACCTGCATTCAGGCCACAAGATACTGCTGAGCATGTCCGCCTGGATCGCGCACGAGAAAGTGATCATCGGAGTGACTGGTAAGTCTCAGGGATTTCTTCGGAGCGCATCGTCAGAGACAGAAGTGTTGACAATGGGCACAGATGACAAGCTACTTCAGAAGAAAGCAAACAGACATGTCCTCGAGTCGCTAGACGTCCGGATAGAGCACGTCCGGAGGTTCCTAGAATTCTTCAAGCCTGGGCCTGTCTATGACGCAGTCCCGATAAATGATGTATACGGACCGACGGCTGTAGATCCAAACATCCAAGCACTCGTCGTGAGCAAGGAAACCTTGGGCGGAGCCTCAGCCAGTAAGCCCACATCATTTATATAAGGACCAAGCCTGTACCAGAGATTTACACAATGCTTCTTCGTCTTTTTCATCACGAAAAGTCGCCCAGCATCGCAAGGAGCATGATCTGCCCGCGCTGGACTGCTTCGTCATTGACGTTATCTCCATGACCGTGGCGAACCTCGAGTTCGAGAACTTGGACCTCCTCCGGAGTGCGAAATTGAGCAGCACGTATATCCGTGAGTGGATAGTGCAGAAGCGAAAGGAACGTGGAGAAGAGTAGTTCTTTTGTAGTATGTCGCCTTTTCCGATTTTTCGCTATGTGAGGGAGATAACTGAGCTGATCGAGTTTTTAGATTAAAGCATATGTACAATGACCTTTGCTGATAGTTAATTGAATTAGCAGCACTCTTTCTTTGCGTGTCTTTGGTACTCGGTGCGCAGACAAGGATTAAGATAACCAGTAAGCTGAACACTCAATGTCCACCGTCGCGACTTCGATGGGCTTACGTCTCAAAGTCAACGTAAGTCCCTCAACTCTTCTATACAGGTGAGATGACACAAGACATTTGTACTGATATGAACTTAGAATGTCTTCTCATACCCTGTCTAATTGCGACAACGCGCATGCAATGTCTGACAGAGTATGATGAGATACAAGAGTTGCGATTCGATATCACGGCCTAGCTCCCAGGAGCAAGGCACTCAAGGCTCAGGCAATATACGCCACTGATACAAACCGAAAGGGCGCGTGTTAGTGACTTCTCTATATAGTTCATCCTCTTATGGTACGGTATGTTGCTTTCAACTTAACTCCTTCTGTCCGATGATCAGATAAACTGACTGGTGTTCTTCACAGTATCTGACATCGACATCGACTATGTTTGCGGGGCCGTGCCTCGATGCAGGAACTCTCTAAGCGCAATACAAGACGCACATCACCAGATGCGTGCAAAGATATCCGGAGTACGACCTCCACCGGGGCTTGTGTCAAGTTGTGGCTCTGCGTTACTAGGACGTACATCGTGGCTCGCTCGTACGAGGCTTAGAGCAGAACGTGTACCTCCTTTCTCTCCAACCGCGGGCCCTCTTTTCGCATCATCACGATCCACGACGGCAAGGCCCGCGCGGAGGCCCAAGCACTGGTATCCATACTGGCTCTCCGTCACGCTATCAGTAGCCATCAGCGCACGCATGTACGATGTCCGCAGTCCTGTGGGCCGTGGCGCGGCCTATGCATACTCTCGGCCTGGGAAAACGATAGTGCATCGTGCTTTGCAGGCTTTGAGACTCGGTCTTACTAGCGCTCAGGCTGGGCCTCTGCGTCCTTATATGTCTACATGGTGTGCACTCGCGGGCACCCGCATACCGTTTGTTCAGTTCTGTGACTGATGGACGGTGGGCGCTCATTGATCGCCGTGAGGGAGGGAGGGGGGAGGCATATGAAATGGCAAGTAGGAAATAGACGGGGAATACACTTTAAGCTAACTCCCCGAGCCTGAGGCTGCTTCTGAGCTTCGCGACGTCTTAGCCGAGTACTGCAGCACACGCCTCGCTCGCTATTTTTCGAGGCGCGTTGCATTTGAATATTAGTAAGTTGGCCGGCCATTTTGACGCATTCACAGGCAGTGTATTTGGTTATAGGTCACCGTATTGGCTTCCCTTCCTGTCTTCCGTCCCCCGCACATCCTGGTCTTGTCTTCCTTTCTTTGGCCTAGGTTCGCCCCTGTTTCGTAGCTGGCCCCCCCTGCGATGCGCGTGTCTCGAACGCTTGCATGTGAATGAGGGGCGTGGTACAAGGCCTTCGCACAGGACGTGATCGAAGGCTCGAAGATGTGTAGTCTTAGAACTTAGTTGCTTGCCAGTGTTTCCTGGAAAGGCTTGAACGCCCGTCCGACATCGCGGATGGAAGAGCATTCGGGGGGATTACAGGCAACACGAGCTATTTGACTGGGGTGCATTACGCTCTACTGTTTCCAATATGCCGCGGAATGAACCAGACTTACTCTTGTCAGACGACCTCGTGCAATGATGCGACAGTAATCTGCGCACTTGAAATATCCTGGCGCTTCATTGAGAAGTAGTGCGAGAATGCAGGAATCGTACTTCATTTACCATGAGATCGTGATTGAAACAGGTGCACAAGCTGTTTTCGAGCATCAAAATTCGTTGCACTACTGGAGCATTGGCGCGTGAGTTTTCTTCAGAGAGATTTAATCACAATGCAATAGATGATCGATGGTGGGATGGGAAGCACTTTTATCTTCAATTCATAGATTTGACGTCGACGTTTTTCGACCACAATGATTGAAATACACAGGGGCATGTCGGCGTAATAATAGTCGTAGGCTCGTAGTAAGCACGCCCAAACGGCCAGAACGATACAGCGTATCATAATCTACATACAGTATGTACCTCAATTCGCAGCAATCGCATACAGAGTATCTGTAAGATCTGCATGAACATGCTCATTGGCTAGCACTGGCCGTGCATCGCATCGAACTGGCCATTCATCCTGCTCACCGCCCGCAAACTCTAATCAAGCATATTGCACCTTGAGCTGTGGCCGCGGCAGTCGCAGCCGTGATTCGCGCGATCGGGTCGACTGCACGGCGCTGCCAGTGGGTGAACGGATGGCCCAACGGCTTGAACAACGGCCTATGTGCGTTTGCAATGAGTTGCAAAGCTGTTCGCTCTTCCTGCGTCTGAGATGACTTTGCGCGCAAAGCATTGTGCGAGGCTCGGCGATAAGTGGGATCCGTTGCTGCTGCCAGCGTGAATATCAATGAGTTTGTGCTCAGGCCTCGGGATTGTTGCTTGGTGTGGGTGGGCCCACGGCCGCAGCGTGCGTTCAAGCTTCGGCGCTTCTCCCTTATCGCTGCGTTTTTCTTGTGAAAGCTTTCAGCTTCTCTCCACTCTCTGAATCTGTACTATATGCAAATGAAATATAAGGACACCGTCAGTCATGAATGAGTGAACGTACGAGCAATGCCGATCGGAATCGAGATTTCGGACCAAAGGACCGGGTCGCATTGCCCAAGTCGGGTTGGACGGAAGGACGTGCCGAGAGGCAAACGCGGATCCGGACGACCAGCAGGATAAAACTCTTTTTTTTTTTTTGCTTGTTATTTATGCGGAAGAGGTATCTGCTCTTAACGGTCTAATATAGGGCTTGGTATTAGTGGCCGTCATTAGCAAGTGACATATATTGGCTCTTGGAGCAATACTACTGTGCGTCGTCTTCCGAAGATGTGATTGGGGCTTCCGGGGTCGGAATTCGTGTCCTTGATTTGCGATACCGATACCGATAGATGGCAATATACGCAATATGCGAGCGTTGTGTGATCCGTGGTGTACACTGTCATTGCGCACGGATGGGGATCCGGAGTGCTCTCTCTATCTCTGAAATTTGATGTTGTCCCGGGGTCGACTCAGGAGTGCGTTCAGCGTATGTGCAAGCGCTGTCCGGATAATTGGTTTATTTTGGCCATTCGGTGTAATGTATCTTTCTCCTGCATGTCAAGAATAAGTCGAAGCTCGATTGTTTG
This sequence comes from Trichaptum abietinum, assembly GCA_910574555.1. NCBI lineage: Eukaryota > Fungi > Basidiomycota > Agaricomycetes > Hymenochaetales > Trichaptaceae > Trichaptum > Trichaptum abietinum. The sequence goes on from CAJTBE010000001.1 coordinate 1,745,594, forward strand.
CCTTGGATCGGAACAGAGCGTACGGGGAATTTGGAGAGAATCACGAGAGGATGCATACCGGCGGTAGGTTTCTCTAGGGTTGTACGTATGCTGTACGTTATTATTCGTACTCGGGAGCGCCGAGTCACGAATCTCGGACTGGTACACTCGGGCAGACGCACGAAGCTCCGGATTATCCGAGTTCGTCGGGACGTCTGATCAGCCGTATCCTCATCGATGATCAGCGCGCACACACGCATGGTTTCTGATCAATATGCATAAGAAATCTCGTACGGATGCTTTCAACTGACCCTTGGTTATTCGAATAGTGACTTGCGTGCCATTGGTGCATGAGGACCGGGACCTTGGTTGACTTTCGGATATCTTTCTTTATGGTGACGCAGCTCGTTTACCCTCAGGCATTTCTTCAAATTATCACGTATGCGTCGAGCCGGAGCGGTTACGGTTTGTTTCAAGACGGTTCGTCAAGTTGACGAGGTTGTGAAACAGGCCCTTGGGCCTATGTAGCCAGGACACGTATGTATATGAATGCAATAAGTGAAAAGATGAGTTTCAGCTTAGTCTGGGGTTGCCAGTGGTCCCGTTCGTTTACGATGTGAGCGGGCCCGTCCTGGACGCCGCTCGGAAGGCATGGGATGATGGAGACGTCGAACAAAGTTTACCGCTTCTGTTACTTCTGCTGTGTTTCAATGAGCTATATTCTTTCTTTCCGGTTTTCTTTTGAGCATGGAGAGGATCCGCTGCGGTTCCGGATTGCTTAACGCCACGTCGACTACTTGTATCGGCCGGAGATGTGGAGATGTCATTGGGTCTCGTAGTCTGGCTGAAACCACCGCCTCTTGATTGTAATTCAATCCCATTCCGACTCCGCTATATAGGTCAGATATTTCATGAAGCTTGGTATTGCTCCCGGAGCTAGTCGAGTTTGAAGTGATACTGACGTCGACTTCCATGGTCCTTTCATTCATTATTCGACGGTATGCTATGGGCACGAATGGGTCCCAGCCTGCGCCTGTAGCTCGGACGCCACTGGTGCTAGTACCAATACCGATGGATGAGCGAAAAGTAGTCTCACACCGGCGAACGACATGTATGCATTCGCTAGGTAACGGCCGGTACCGCGTACGTCACAGGAATGCTCCTATTTCCGATTGCTACTATGATCGCTTGCTTGATGATATCATGTCAATGAGTCCAGTGTTTACCAAGCTCACGCTATCCTGGGCGCTTCTCCAGGCTTGTTCGGCTGCGACTGAATGTGGGGTGTATGGCGAATGTAATAGGTGACGTTCATCTGTCACTCCACCTGGGCTGCGAGAGGTAGCAGACGAATATATGCGCCTGATATCATACCCGGGCACCTAAAGCGGAGGTCGTATCGAGATAGAGTTGTTATTAAGGAGCAAGTACTTTAAAAGTAGGGGAGCAGGCCCGCGGCCGGTTGACAGGACCTCTGGCGACGAGCGTGACGTTTCGAGACGGCAATCATGAAAAGAAGAGGGATGGATAATCGCTGGGAAACAAGCATTAGAATGCAGGGTACACCTAAATATCGTTGCTGATCTTCTTCGCCTTCTTCTGCTTTTCTGAATGCCATTGATGGAACGAATGCCATGGGCCCGTTAGCGTCTCGCGATTTGCATGCTTGGAGTTTGCGAGTACTTGGTTGCTATTCTACCGCTTATGCCACAGATGTTCTGCGGTGCGCGCGTGCTCGTCACTAATGAGCTCCTTCCTCTTTCGGCGCACGCGTTATGCTCGCTGTGGCCCTGCGCTCTCTCCGCCGAGGCTGCAGAGGACATATGCGCACACTTTGGAAGTGGACGTAAAGATGACATTTGTGCTGGGCGTCAGAAAGCGTCTGTGGAACGTCGGGACCTGGGAGGACGACGACGAGCAAGTAGGCTTTGGGCCGGACCGAGCACGGATGATATCAGTTGTACTCTCCTCTGTCACATTTTCACATTCCCATTCCCATCTTTCCCGTCCTTTACTTATATTCCCCTCATCTCCACTTTTTTTCTCCTTCCTCACCCCCTCCCGTGTCCTCCTCGTCCTCCTCGTCCTTCCTTCGTCGTCGTCTTCACCGTCGTCGACGCCCGCCACGCCTCCTTCCCCATCGCCCCCATCCCCCGTCCCTGCGGTATCTCCGGCGCTAGGCCTGGACTGATTCGCATTTCGCATCCTCTGCTACCATTGCTCCCGCCACTGCGCCACTGTGTCCACCCGCTAGACCCGTTTACGCGAACACGATCAGTGACGACCAGGCTCAGGAACCAGCAATGCCGTCGCTCAGACGCACAGTCTCCTCGCCCATGGTGCGCGCGAGCCCGTACCACTACCCGTCTTCGCTCTCTACGAGCACAGGCGCAGGTGCGAACTCAGGCATGGCGGCCGCATCGCGCGTCCGTCGGGCATGCTCGGGCTCGGAGCCCAACACCGCTCGGCGCGCGCGCACCGTCCTCGCGGACATCGAGTGGTGGCGCGTCCTCGACGGGCAAGACCCCGAGGGGAACGATAGCACGAATGGTGCGGATGTCGATCAGGACCAAGACCAGGACCAGGCCCGCCAGATCGACGCTGAGACTGCGCCAGAGCTTGACGTTGTGGGTGGCATGATGCACGCCTCGGAGTGGGATGCGGCAGATATGGATGTCACGTTTGGCGAGCCAGGGGTCAGTACTCTCACTCTGCCTCGAATGCATCCACTGATTCTAGCCTTGCTTTCATAACATATTTGGTTCCTCGACTATTCGACCGTGCTCTTCTTGCATTACGAACTCCTTTCGTGTGCCTTACGCGCTTTACTACCGAATTTCCGAAAACACACATATAGGCACTCTCAATCACGACACCCTTCGCTGCGCTCTCGATATCGTCCATGCTGCCTACGACACCGCCGAGGAGACGCTCTGGGATGCAGCGCGAAGCGTCGGACGCGTCGGACGTGTCATCAAGCGAGTCGACGCCTGAACCCTCGCCGAGTGGCACGTCTTTCGCAGATGCGCTCGCGTCCATGGGCTCCGTGGAAGGCGCGTTCGGTTTAGGTTTCGATCTGGGCTTCCCCGCATCCACCGTCAACGCCAGCAGCAACAACCATAGTCGGGCGGAGCTATTCTCGTCCGCGTTGTTACTAGACGTCCCTGACGCTGGACGGCGGCCAAGCTCGCTTGGTGCAGCATTCATGCTGCGCTCAGTGTCCTTCAATGGATTCGAGGTCCCTCGCGAACACGTCGACGATCGGTTTGGCGATGTTGTTTTCTTATGATGGATTTACGCCATACGCGACGGAAAGGAACATCAGGTTTCTTCCACGAGTCGCTAAAATGACCCGCATACACCCACCTCTTCCCGCCAATACACACCACCCATTCCGGTTCATGCAAATAGCTTTCAGACATCCCACACCATCATCATTGCATTTACAATCATCAACAACCAGCACCGCACACCGCAAATCATCCGCATCGCATTCGCATCTGTCCACTCTTATTCTCCGCACCATTTCACGAAGACGATCGATCATCCGGCCTACCGACCGATCACGTTTCTGCGCATCGGATTCACGTCCTCCTTCTACTAACGACTCGGCCCATGCACGAAACTCGACGTTGAAAACAGCCTGACATCCTGATCACCTTGTGCTATTGGTTTTGACCTTGGCTCCTCGACTTTGGAGTGTATTGCGCCTGTCTCGAAGCTATCTCGGACAAACAAGAACATTTGGCACATCACCACCACCCCCTTCCTATCTTGCTCTATTTCTATTTTCTTCTCATCTATTGTTCCCTCTGTTGCTTCTCTTGGACTGACGACCACCCAACAAATCCACTTTTTTGCAGTTGCTCTTCATCTCGCTTGCACATATATTTTTTTTGCACAGAAAGGGTAACCTGGATTTGTCCACGCCGATGCCCATCACGCCTTTACTTCACGTTGGTTCACGTATATTCTCTCTTAACGACCTCATTGCTTTTCCAGCCTTTTTTTTTATCCATTTGTTAATCATTTCTATTGTCCATCTCGCTGTCGACATATCTTTCTTCATCTAAAATTCCTTTCTATTTTTTTTTTGCTTTTTGCTCTTCCTCTGCCCTACCTTCCATCTTGTCTGAAGAAGCAACTGTAATGATAGATATGCACGCGATCTTCTTTCCCGATCTCTCTATCTCATCTCTATCCTGTTTCCCCTCCAGAACTATGTGCACGAAAGACCTGTCGCAAACATCCAACAAATGCTAAAAAGTTTGCTGGGACTTTCGTGCTGCTCTCCGTGTAATGACCTTCACGACGATTTACGAACCCTTATTTATTACTCTCTCGCCTCAAAATCGCTCTGAATGTAGTCAGCCCTTCCCTCTCACCCCAATTCTCCCCCTTACTTCTCGAACCATCCCTTTTACTATTGGTTTGAATCCGATGCCGCTTTCAACATCCTTGCGTTCACCTTTTCTTTTTTGCGGCGGTATACGGTAGAAGAATTTATAAATGACATTTTGTTTTGGTAAACTTGATTATGTGCTGGTAGCAATGTACGTTAGTGCGTTTCTTTACAGTACATACTTATTAGAGTTGTTATGTTTTTCTTTTTCTCGATTCAATGAACATATAATGATGAACAGACTGGGATGAAGGACGGTGTGATAATTCTAGTATGGTATGAAATCTGTAGAGGTAAACATCAACGTTACTTGTGATCACTGATGGAGAGTTTGGATAGGCTTACTGGATACAAGAACATGAAAAGTGTAATCGAGGGAAAGAAGGTCGCTAAGACAGGGAAGAGGGGAGGAGGAGGGAAGCTACTACTACTACATGTAGAAAGCCAAGTTGCATATCATATAACAAAAAAACGAAAGCAGGAACGAAACGGCTGGGATGAACTGCACGAAGATATGGTAGGGCGGAGAAGAACAGGCATGCGGCATCACCGGTTGAAGCCCATTATCGTCTTGGGACCGCCGACGCGGCTGAACGGCGACACTTGGAGGGGACCGTACCGGAGGTCGACGGAGGGCGCTGCTCCTCCCCTCCCTGCACCTGCACCGGCATTTGGTGGGTGGGCGGCATGGGGAGGATAATGTTGCTGCTGGTGCTGGTGTTGTGGATGTTGGCCCTGCGGAGGCGGCCCGCCCCGAGCAGGCTGGGCTTGTCGTGCCTTCCACGCAGACCGGATCGCGTTGGATCGCGCAAGGAGCTACGAGGGAGAAACAGGGATGGTCTTTGAGATAAGGATCTGACTACGTGAATGGGTGTGCGATAATAATAAAAAAGCACTGAGAGAGGGGGGATATGAAGCGAGCAGAAACTGGGTATTCAGAAGGGTTTGCCGGTTTTAGGGATGGAAAGAAGAAGAAAGGATAAAATTGATGATGAAAAAAAGAACAGATTTACGTACGTCTTCCTTCTCTACGCCGTCGATGATCGACTGGATGATGTTCTCGACGACGGTCTTGAAGTTCCCGTTCGGTTTGTCGTCACGAAAGCGCATCATCCGCCAGCGCTCATGTGATGTCTCCCAGTACACTTCGACGATCCGATCTTCGACCTGCTCGCCTGAGGCCTTTAACCTAGAAGCAAGATAGACACCAGAAGTTGGGGAGAGAAGAGGAACGTAAGTTCGCATTACGGAAAGGAAAGGGAGAAAATGGGAAATACGTACTGCTCCCACTCCTCGTCGTCCATGTAGAGCTCGTCGAACGGCTCGTAGACATCATTCCCTCCTGTGAACACATGCAGGGCGAAGATGGGCTTCGCGCAGAAGTCGGGCGCGGACGGGTTCTGTGGGTTTGGCGGGAAGCGCAGCATGAGCTTGAAGTCGATCGTGTTTTCTGAAGGCGGTTTCCACTTTAGGCTGTCAGAGAAAATTCGGGGGATGTTCGCGTCAGTCATGCGATGCAAGGAAGGACCATAAGCAAACAGCTTCAAGGGGAAGGAGTATAGGGCTGACGTACATCTTGGGATCGGTACCGACTACGTACGGTGACTGAAGGGGAGTGTAAATCAGCCCGTCATTGCCGTGCTGCAGTTTGGGGATATCTTCGTTGAAGACTTTCTCAACACCGTATGAGAGGTTCATAGGCTTGACTTTGATGCTGAAAAAGATTTTGTAGTATCGTTAATCTAGTGGCAACAGGGATTCGAAGAACAGCATGCGCACTCAAACGGCAGGCTTTCCACCATGCGAGGATGGTCTTGCAGCATTTTCTTAAACGGCTTGAAGAACCATTCCTGAAGCCTCTACAGAACAGACAGACATGTCAGACATGACACTGGAAGAGATAGTGGACAAGTTACGCACCCCATAGCGTTTGTCGAGTGTTCGTGACATTATATTATTTCCGTCTATGAAAGGACAATCAAAGGCAAGGAAGCGAAGCGTCTCCTGCACAATCCCGTGAGTAACAGCAGGCAGAGCATACGTCTAGTGAAGATCATGATAGTCGTACACACCTGTCCCGTCCGTGGGTCTACATCTAATACAAGCTCTCCGTCCACGATCGTATCTCGAAGAGGGAATGTCGGCTGTTCATGATGAGGAAAGAAGAACCCGGTAAGCGTGCGATAGTTATTATGTCGGTCAATCTGATGTAGAACAAAATAAAGAGAGTTGTCAACATCGCGGGCGATTGCCGAAGAGAGAAAAAAGAGGATACACTCACCAAGTAGACATGTTGTGTGGCGGCGTCTATGGTCTGTATGTAGAGCAGAACACGAACGCCATCGGACTTCTCGCACACCCAGTAGCTGAACAGTTACGAATCAGTCATGAGTCAAACAGAAAAGCGTAGCTCGTTACTCTTCGTTCTCAAGCCTGTCTAGGTCCCTTTGAGCGAAGCTGACGGGTTGACTACCGGGAAACCTATAGGGGGCTCAGGTGTTTATCCTTAGCAGACCAAAGAGTTCATGTTTACTTTGTAGTATTCGCTTGACATTGCTTTGCTACAGTTCGTCGGAGCCCGTCGAGGTAGGGTTGTGATACAACGTCGCCAGGGATGTCAGGGATGTTAGGAGTATGAGGCATGAGCAACTGTGGCCATCGAGCTTATTTCCAGAGCTTAAGGTATAACAAAGGCGCGCAGCCTCACTGAAAATATCTGCACTAGTAAACCATGCTTACGTGAACAAGATAAACTTTCATCAGTCGTACACAATGTTGTAACATATCGTTGAAGGTAAAGAAGAAGCATGGTTCACGAAGCACTTTAGTAGCACATATTCGTTATTTTCGATTTTGATTTTACAAGAACAGACATCGACAGCGAAAAAAGAGTAAGGGGAAAGGTAACGCGTCATAGAGGGATGTATGTGATTGTTTAACGATCCTCAGCCCATTCCTAACAAGCACTAGTTAGATCTAATCAGCAAGAAAAAAGTAGGAGTGCTCACGTTCTCTTTCTTGATTTGTGCCTTTGATGATAAAATCGGTCAGTAAATGTTATAGTGAGCAAGAAGAAGAAGAATCGCATTACCTCCTCCTCGGGCGTAAAGTCATTAACAATGTTAAAGAGCTTGCGGATTTCCTCTGGAGTCTTGCCCTTGATCATGTTTGCCACAGTCTTGCATCCCACATCACTAAGAAGTATTTGTAAGTATCCGCATGTAGATCATAAGCCGCTTTTACACTGACAGTAAGGACTTTATGTCAAGGTAATTAGCGGCGAGGATGATCTCAAACAGCATCTCCTGGTCCACAGTGATGAACTTCTGGTCCCACTCGCTAATGTCAGTTGTCCGCTTGCGCGATTCCTCTGCGCTAGAGTCATCCGCAGGGGGGAGAGGGTCGCTACGGTGGTGTTCGCAGTACTCAAGAACCTATCATGCGCAGTAATCAAGTTAAATGATGTACGAAGAAAAGTGGCCAATATGCGCGCCAAGTCGCGTCAATCCTCACCTTCTTCAGTACACTAGAAGAAACATTGGGCAAGGGGATGGGTTGATCGCTCTCGCCGACATCTGAGAGATGAAAGACGCGTTGTCAATAAAGCGGCTCGGAATGCCAAGATCGTGTCTTCCGCTTGATGATACTCACCTTCAAGCATGTTCTTGATTAGGACACTGCGCTCAGCAACGTCCTTATCAACAACGAACTGCTCATTATCGGAGGTGACTAGAAGAACCATGTTGGAATCGATAAAGGAAAGACAGAGGCTGTGGCGGTAGGAAAGAGGGCGGAGCGAGATGCATCTCCCGAGCTCAGCGTGCCCTATAAAATAGGTAAAGCTTATCTAATCCGACACCGCTTGTGGTCCCTTTGTGATTCATTCTATTGCGGGTCGAGTCAAGTCTCCATCATAGTTATTTCGCAACCACAACCACATTCCTACTTTATCTTTGGTATCCTGCAAAATTAAGTGGCGAACGGACCAATCGGCTGTGCTAGGCGACCTCCTGAAATATGGCTTTCCTGTCTGCGTTGAAAACCATTTCCTTCCAGAGTGTCTACAATCCATTTTCTGCGACAGGTATACTCAACTCTATCATCTCTACCAAATTTGAGTCTCACATATTGTCAGGCCTTGGCTCGGTACGGACAGCCACGAAGCGTGCCGGTGGTACAGTCCGCAACCACGGTCATTCTCCAGGAAAGCGTCTTGGTGTAAAGAAATTCTCTGGTCCGTGGTTTATGTGGATGCTCTTGCTCTCCAGACCTGAACGTTGTGGTCTATTGTAGACGAATATGTCATTCCAGGAAATATCATTGTGCGGCAGCGTGGTACACAGTTTCACCCCGGACAACACGTATGATTATTCGGTCCACTCTTTTCGCTACATCATTGACCTTACGGCCCTTCGTTCAGGTCGGAATGGGTCGTGATCATACTATATTCGCACTCGTCCCAGGATATGTACGCTTCTACTCGAAGAAATGGATGAATGGCGAGCGTCGGTATGTAGGCCTTGTCCTGAACCGTGGCGAGAAGCTACCACGGGACGAAGCCACTCTTGGACGAAGTCGTTACTTTGGTCTCGTAGATCTCAATGCCCCCAGCGCGCCACAACCACAGACCGCCAGCGCTTGATCACTAACCATCTGGCCATCTGGTTTCCGCCAGCAAGGTTCATGCGATGCAATGTATCATGTCAGTCTTTCACATACTAAGAAAGTCGTTCTACGATCGGCTACTGCTGAAAGGATTGCGGAAAGAATACCGACTTCATCCCTGGACCCGCTATCTGCATATTGGCAATCGATTTACTTCCGATTGTACATGTAAAAGTAATACATAATGGTAATCAAAAGCCCGCAAACTCCTCATTAAAGGCCTGACTGTCCATAGTCCCCTTTTTCACCTTTTTCGCCATTCGCTCTTCGCGTACTAACTCATCCCAGTCATCATCGTCAACATCACCCTCGTCCAGACCGTGCTTTTTTCCAATAGCTGACTCTTGCACATCGCTGTTTTGTGTTTTCAACCAAGCTTTCTTTTTTTCCTTTTTCTCTTTCCGCTTCTCCTTTTCTGATTTTCTATCGACATTCCGACTCCAAGCGGCATTCCTCTCCTTCAGTTCTTCGCGTTTCCTTTTCTTCAGATCACGCTTCTTCTGTGCTTCTGGCGCAGCTTCTTCTGCGAAGGATGTCTGCCTCTGTGCTTCTCGCGCTTTGTCGGTGTAAGCAAAAGTTGACCACTGCTTACCACCATCAGCAAATCTCAGTGAGTATATGACGGAAATTTTACACACATCCACATCTGCATTCTCCCACCCCTCTGTCGATTTACCTTTCAGCTCAGGCATCTTAGGTAGCTTTAGCAAACCAAAGGATTTCGCAGTGCCGACTAGATCGAGGTTCTGCAGTCGGAAAATATACGATGCCTCGTGCTTCGAATACGCGCGGACGAAGGAAACAAGAGCCTTCACACCCTGTTCATATGTTGTGAACATGATATGCAGTAGGTGTTATATGGGATACAAACCTTATCGTGGAGATCCCGATCCTTGCGGACCACGGTCCTCATCTTCTCTAACAGAACATTGACCTCTGGGTCTTCAGCCTCTGGATCTATGTCTATTTCTCTCGAGCCTTCTCCCCAAAACTTCTCCCGTTCTTTCAAAGGAATCTTCCGAATTGCCATAAAATCTTAAGTAACAGTCATAAGTGGCGGCTTAGCAACCGACAGAAAGAGGGGGATATCGTACCGACATAGTCCACTTCGTTCTCCGTTAACATGAGCCAGGCCCTCCCATCTCTGCCAGCTCTTGCAGTTCTGCCACATCGATGACTGAACTGCTTAGGGTCTACGGGAGGGTCAAACTGAATCACGCAGTCAACGTCCGGTAGATCAAGGCCTCTCGCCGCAACGTCTGTGCAGAGTAAGACAGATGATGAGTGAGGTGTTGAGGGATGTGAAGTGAATGATGTAAGTGCGAGGGTACGTTTTGCAGGAGGAATGTGACCATGAAGAGAAAAGAACGATATGGAAGGGATAAGAAAAGGGAGAACCTATGATATAGATTAAGGGCTAGATTAATGCCGAAGAAGTAAGCGTAGCTCACTCGATAGAAGTAGTCTACGCAAGCACATGTTGCAAAGTAGACGATAAAACGAGAAGAACCGGACTGAGTTGATTCATGACTTATAATGCGGAGGAGTTGAACCATTTTCTCGGACGATCGACATGATATATAGTAGTTCTGCAGGCTTCGCAAGAAGATGCCGAAATCAGCTTCATGAAGCTGATATGAATAACAAAAAACTCACCTGGCCGGAACACGTCTCTCTTCAACCTTTTCTTTCGTGACTTTCCCGTCTCTTGTTTTCTTAGCCTCGACTTTCACAACAACACGAACAGGATTCCGAAGTCCTACGCGTACCAGTTCTGTTAAGGCGTCTGTCATAGTTGCGCTAAAGAGGCCAGTCCGCCGCTGCTTCGGTAGTGCTGATAATATTCGAGTAAGACACTGAGTAAATCCGAGGTCCAATAGTCTTAAGTGCATCTTAGCAAAAAAAAACTAAGAAGGAGCAAATAATCTTACCTATCAGCCTCGTCAAGCACCAACACTTCCATCTCCTTTACAGAGACGGCGTCCCGGCCTTTGCCCAGCAGGAACTCTTCGACACGTCCAGGAGTGCCTATAACGATATCGGCTCCGGTTTCCATAAACCGCTTTATATCTTGTGCAGGGGAAGAGTCGGACGAGGAGATAAGTAAGAGAGGAGGGGGATAATTATTCTCATCTTGAGAAGAGCCGTCTTCTTTAAAAGAGCTTTCGTTCTAAGAAAGAAAGAAATTCATCAAAAATCCGCGGAGCAAAACAACGCCAGTTCCCTCACTTTCGGTTGTGATTTCAAGAACGTTTCGAATACCGAGTGTATTTGTGTAGCCAGTTCTCTTCATCAATTGGAGTCAGCCAGAGCGGCTAGTCTGTGCAGTGATAATACGCACCGTGTCGGGCTTATAACTAGCGCACCGATTTCAGACTTTCGCAACTTCTTCTCCCTTCGTATCAACCTCTCAATAATAGGGATAACAAAGCTCAGAGTCTTTCCGCTCCCTGTGACTGCCTCGACAACTACATCCTTGTGGCGCATGAAAAGAGGGATAGTTGATGCTTGTACAGGCGTCATTTGAGTGAAGCCGAGAGAATTTATCACATCGAGACTATAAGACAAAATTAGTGCATTTCCGCGATCCCTTGAATTGATCTGAAGCTTACATCCATGGAGTCAGTTGTGTTGGTAGTGAAGACCATACTCCGGCTAGAGCATTGTTATTAGACATGACTATAAGTCTTCAGATAGAATGTGTATGGAGAACGAGGATAGAAGTATGCATCCCGAAACGCCGGTTCAATTTGGGCGTGCTATTTCTGTAACGCATCTTCCGCGGTTACCATTATGACCATAAAACACGACCATGGCTCCCAGATTCATCCGTTCTCTCACAGCCTACAACCATTACCATGCTCCTACCCTGTGGCTTAAAGATCAACATTGCACCTGTAAAGCTTGAAGGTATGCTCCGAGCTTACTAGAAATACTCTCACATGACTAAAAACAACATTCTTCGGTTTAGACATACCACCTGAGGATAAGATCATTCAGGCTGGACGGGAGCTAATTGAAGATACGAATAGCTGGAAGCACACAAAGGATTATGCTAAGGGCATTGTTAAAGGTCTAGCTCACACTAAGGACTCGGATGATGAGGAACCATGGTTCTGTCGCGTCAGTGTCCATACTGCCAAGGAAGCATCATTCGACGAATTCTGGTTCGCATTGGGCACGAACAAAGCTGAGCACGAACGCAAGTGAGCTTATGTCAATATTTTCTATCTGCAAATACTTCGTCTAAATGTCCATGAGATTTGTCACTACTATAGACAATATTGCGCTTCTCAAGCGTCTCTCGGACAACGCGTCAATCTGGAGTTTACACTACAAGTTCAATCCGCCCATTTCAAATCGAACGTTTAATGTACTCCAAGTTACGCATCTTGATACGTCTGGGCCAAAGAAATCGGGGTATTACTTATGTTTTAGAACTCCAGCCGGCTGAACTGACTTGAGACTGCAGAATCATCGTATCGATACCTATCGACGTCACTACAGACGTCGAAATGTCCAAGGCTGAGCTACGAGGGACGCGAGGTCGGTATTGTGCAGTCGAGAGGCTCCTCGAACTTGAAGACGGGAAGACAGAATGGAGGTTTGTGTATCACATTCAATGATATTCAAGATTTGTATCTCTAACGCTGTTGCTCCAAGGATGGCCGCATCAAACACACCTGGTGGAAGCATTCCTGCATTTCTAGTCCACGCCAGCGTACCAGCGCAGGTATCCAATGACGTTCCGCTCTTCCTCAAATGGCTAAAGTCGGACAGAGAATACTTCAAGAAGGGCGCTGCGAAGGGCGGAGAACCGGATCCCTCTCCTACAACTGTCCCAGTTGATCACTCAACGGAAGAAACCGCAATACCTGCACCTGTAACTCAACCTCGTCAGATCCTTGAATAAGTAGTCTGAACACTGTTTCCTTGATGTCTTGTTGTATGTTTTCGTCTTGTGGAAAATATGAAGAGTCTCCTGACTCGTCAAATCATTGTAAAGTGAAAGACCTGAGATTGCCCAGTTTCAACTGTAGTCGTACGAAATTAACCATCATTCAAAAGTTCACCATGTGTGTATAATAATAGTATGCAAGTGCTAGAACGTGAATGCAATCTACTGATAACATGTCTTCAACATCTTCTGTCTTAACCCGGCATATTTGAAAGTAACACAGAGGACAAAGAGAGTTGCAATGAAGCTGACTCAAGTTAATCTTGCTCTTGTAAAATGAGGAAGACGCGTGGGTTTATAACGCCAACCAGAGTGTCAAAGAGCTTCATTGGAAGATGAAAATGAAAATGAAAGACGAAGTCCAAAAAATGCAAATATATTCAAGAGTAGCTGCGTAAATTCTGTTAGAATCATATAAGAAAAGAATCACCAAGTGCACTCACCTATTACATCTGTCATAAATACATCTTATGAAGTACGCAATGTGCCACGCGTGACAATCTCCGAGCTAGCATCAAACCCCGAAGAAATATATGCGCAATCGGTAATTCTTGCTCTGTTACATGTCAGGACGGACGCAGTGTGGATAAGTACGACGTCCGCGACAGTGATATGAGCGCCATTTATATGACGTTTCATAGTGTTCGCAGAATTGTTCTTATTGTATTCAGATTCTATCAAATAACCTGCAAAAAGAGTCAGAAATAAGTAGGTTAAAATAGAGGTTTGCTTACATGTAAAGATGAGTAGATAGCTTTGTACGTTCTAAAAAGCTTGTCTCCCGCGTGTGAACCTCCAAACCGATGTCAAGGATAACCTTGACAAAGAGCCGGAATGGTGGCAAAAATAAAGAACGGGATATTAATCTCTATCTTGCTCATTTGAATGAGCAAACTTCCGTAGGAAAGCGGAAGAATGCTAAAGTGACAGAGCGAATTAGAATCACACGAACTTCTCCAATATAATCCAGTAAAAGGTGAATATGTTATGCGAAGATAGTATACAGAGTACAATCTGAAAGGCAAGCAGAATGAGTGCCAAGATCAGAATGCAGGGGAAAATTGACTCACGCAGTATGCTAGGTAATACAGACGATCACCGATCTGAGGGTGTTAAAGGTGACATTAGTGCATATTTTATATAAATCAAATAAAACGACTTACAAAACTCTAAAGTCTCGTCGGTTCTCTTCACAGTTTGCTGTTGAAGTAAGGTTTAGTCAAGAAGAAAAAGGAAACAAATTAATCAGTAGCGCACCTTCCATCCCTCCTCGAAGTCAACAGGAAGAATGACATAACGATTCTTCCGCACGGCTATTAGAAGTCAGAAGTGAACAACATCTGCCCTCAGTAAATACACGACAAACCTTGTAGGCCAGCGGCTTGACAAATTGAAGTTATCTCAGCCGACGATAGGCGGTCAGGACGAGAAACAAGGTCTTCTAAATCAACATCAGGGCCAAGGTTCATTTTGCTTGTGACAGTCTGGAAGATGAGACGCTTTTCTCTTCGGGAAGGCAAAGGGAACTCGATTTTGCGATCCAAACGTCCAGGACGAAGAAGTGCAGGGTCCAAAGTATCCGCACGATTGGTAGCCATGATCACCTATAATGGCATGCATTAGGCATCGAAGACGTTGATTGAAGTATTGGATTACCTTGACATTGCTACCCTGGTCAAAGCCGTCCATCTGGTTGAGAAGCTCCAACAAAATACGTTGTACTTCACGATCAGCACCAGTCTGCGCATCGAAACGTTTTGTCGCGATCGCGTCAATCTCATCAATGAAGATGATAGAAGGCGCGTTCTCTCGGGCCAGTCGAAAGACATCTCGAACCATACGAGGACCCTCGCCCAAATACTTTTGAACGAATTCACTTCCCACAACTCGGATAAACGATGCTGTTGTGTGGTGCGCAACGGCTTTTACAAGCATGGTCTTTCCGGTTCCTAATACAGTTATGAGTAAAGCATCACAACACGTAGGGGTATAGCTTACCTGGTGGTCCATATAAAAGAACGCCTCGAGGTGGGTCAATACCAATTTTCTTGTACAGGTCAAAGTGCGTCAATGGTAGTTCTACAGCTTCCCGAATCTCTTGCTTCTGCGAGTCCATGCCACCAACATCTTGGTAGGTTACATCAGGTTTCTCCTCTGCGCCGAGCATAGAGATAGAAGAGTCAGCTTCTGGAGGTAAGATGTCGACAAGGGCATTTGAATGTCGGTGAAGGGCGACGGAAGATGATGGTTTGAGGAGTTCGCGGTCAAGGGTGGAAAGCATACGGACGACGTAGTTGGAGCCGGTAGTTGACCCAACAATGCCAGTAGTCTGGTCAATTGGTTCAAGGAATTGTCCTATTACAAGCGGTACTGATTGAATTCGCTTGACCTCTTCCTGTGCACGGATGAGCTCGCGCTTGAGATTGGCTTGTTCATCCTTGATGTATCCTTCTTGGATTTCCAGCATCTCCAAGTGACGCGTAAGTTTCTTGAATTTGATGTATAAGTCTTCCTCCTGAAGCTCTTGCAGGAGTTGTGACTTTTCAGTCACCACAGACTCAAAAGTCGGCTCCTACACGCATACTATATCAGTCAATACCACGACAGGTATATGTTATTTGCAGCTCACCTCTTTCCTTATTTCAATGCCAATTTCGTCCATGTTGAGAGAGCAAAGGGGAGAGAAATTGTTGAGGAGGAAAGGTTGAAGAAGAAAGGGTGACGCGGCTTCGAGTAGGTCGAAAACGCGAATCCTTTGTTGATACATGTTTGCTCTCGCGCCGTGGGAGCACGCGCTAAGCGCGTCCTTATGACGCTGTATACTCTGGGATACGCGTGCGCCTGATTCTGCACCTGGTTCTTCAATACCAACCACTACCTTCACGCCGACAAATGCCTGTGACTGTAGCCACAGAAAACGCTCCAAAGAGCTTGGATGACCTAAGATCTATACTGAAAGATGACAACAAAATAAAGGTCGCAGGTGCGTGTTATCAGCATATATGCACAGGAAACGTTGAGTTGAATCGACTTTATATGCTCAGGCGTAGACGGTGAGCGCTAGCGTCGTTCGCGACTTTTGCTCTGCCCCTAAACCCCCGTTAGTCGATGGGGTGCTACGTGGAAAATTCATGGTTCGTCCTCGTCGCTCTTGCTCCGCTGTGACTGATAACACATGGTGCATCTTTGTGATCAGTCGAAGGACAAATTCCTCAGTGCGGCGTCAGGTGGATTCGGATTTTGTAGTGTCATATTGTATGTCCTTGGTACACTCCTTTATCTCGCTTCTAACCCCTCAGGATAGTGGATGGGACATTCACGACCAAACATATTCAAGAGAACTACTGATCTCTAACCGAGGAAATGGTTATCGTGACCTCATTGCCAAAATCGACTTATCGACATATCGGCGTATACCATGGGAAGGGAATGTTCCCTTCTTTCTTGTTTCTTTCTTGGACCCGGAAACTAAGGAACCTATCTGTGCATGTCCACGAGGCACCCTTCTACGGGCGATGGAAAGAGCAGAGTTAAGGAACTGGGAATGCGTTGCAGGAGTAGAATACGAGGTAAGCATTCTCGGCTGCTTGACCGTCACACTTCTGACGCATTTCTCACTCTATTCTTGCAGTATTTCCAATTTGATGGTATGGCTACGCTGCAACGCTATGTAGTACATCCTATTCACTCGGCTTGTAGAAACTCCTCAAAGTGTCGCGGAAAAAGGCTTTACAAATATAAAGCCTCTGACTTCAGGGAGTAAGCCACTTCAGTGTCTATCCTTCCTTTGCCCATCGTAATAAGCGTGGTTATTTTGACAGTGCATGGCTACTCCCTGTTAAGAACCCAGCTGAATCACGAATACTTTTCTGACCTATATGATGAGAGTTACAAGTTTGGGATTCCGGTAGAAGGGCACCGTGAGTTGTAGGATGTTTTACCGGGATTGCAATCTTACCTCGAACATTCTCAATCAGACACGGAAACTGGTCCTGGGGTTTACGAGACGGCGCTCGCATATACGAACGCATTGCGCATGGGAGACAATGCCATCCTGTTCAAATACTTAGCGAAAAGTATTGGGATGAAACACGGGGTACTCCCCAGTTTCATGGCCAAACCTTGGGGAAGCGTACGTGCTGATTTAGAAAAAAAAAACAGTCTATGTGATTTGCTAACTTCTATGTTCCGGTATAGCTTCCAGGATGCAGTGGGTAAATCGTGAATTTTTGGAGAAATCAATGTTCGTCCTGACGTGCATTTCAGTCATACACACGTTTCTCTCCGAGATCACAATGGAAGGAATGTTTTTGCGATATCGGATGAAGAACTCAATAACGGTGGTCGAAAAAACGCCGAGTATGACGACTTGAAATTCATCAGCCAGGAATGCGAATGGTTTCTCGGAGGCATCCTTGCTGGTCTACAAGATGGTACGTATGTCAAGTTCTAGTTTCCTGTCCAGTGTTGATTTCGTTTCATCACAGTGATGCCTATGGTTAGTCAACTTTTGATCTTCGTGCTTCCATTATAAACCCGTATTGCATTACAGCTTGTACCGACAATCAATGGGTACAAACGACTGGTCGGCGGGGAGGCTTTCTGGGCGCCCAACGCTACGACGTATGGCTATGACTCTCGAGCCGCCTCCATTCGAATAATCTCGCCCCCATCGGCACCACCTGCCGCTACCCGACTAGAGATACGTATTCCCGGCGCTGACATGAACCCATACTTCACGCTCAGCGCTATATTCCTACTTGGCCTCCGCGGAATTGAGAAGAAAATCACCCCTGGTCCTCCAATCTCGCACTTCAGTCCAAAGGATAGGGACGAGGGTAAGGTTAAGAAGCTGAGTACGTCACTGGAGGCTGCGACTATTGCCATGATGAAGCCGGACAGTATTGCACGAGAGGCAGAAGTGTTCGGGAATGATTTCGTAGAACATTTCGGAGGTACGAGACAACACGAAGTGAAATTGTGGAACGAAGCTGTTACAAACTGGGAAGGTGAGTCATACATATCTGTCCCCATTGGAAGTATTCTGATATACCGTTCTTGCAGTCGAGAGATATCTGGAGCTCGCTTAATTACTAAAGGATTCAGTCGAGCTATAGCTTACAATTCGGAAACCATTACTTTTCAACCTCTTTCCAAATTACAGCTGTTATACACAGGTCTCTAGATAAGTTTGACATTACTTTTACGAGGCAGAGGGAAACCCCAAGTCATATCCTCTCCGTCGAGGCTTTCACCGCTTCGCCGCAGGTTGTCCGAGCTCTGCCGCCCGTTCTGTAGCCACTTGAATCGCACGAGCAATTGTTGAGCGGACTCTTCCATCTTCGAGGGTTAGAAGTCCCGCGATAGTGCATCCACCAGGAGCTGAGACATAACATATATCAACATATTTCCCGGATACAAAAGGGTAAGAACGCACTAGTTACCGCATCCTTAATCTGGGCTGGATGGGCACCTACTTGGAGGGCCATCCTTGCTGCGCCTTGCAAAGCTATCAGGATGAGTCAGTTAAGCAGTTCCTGAGATAGGTATAGAACATAAAAGCATACTTTGTGCGGCAAGCTCAAGAGCCTCCGCTCGAGGCAAGCCCATCATAACCCCTCCATCGATCATGGCTTCCAAGAATATACAGGCAAATGCAGGCCCGGAACCACTCAAAGCGGTGCAAGCATCGAAATGTTTTTCATCTAGGAAACGACACCGGCCGATGGACGAGAATATACGCAGGATTATTTGTCGGTCAAGATCAATTTCCGGTGATTGACTAAGGTTGGAGACTACGGTCATTCCTTCTCGGATCTGCAAGGAGCGAGTGTTAGAGCAGTGCGAGCTCGATTGCAGCATCCCTACCTTGCAAGGAGTATTGGGCATGGCACGGACTACACGTGTGGTGGGCTTTACCCATCCTCTGAGCTGAGACAAAGTAACACCAGCAAGGATGCTAATGAGGAGTTTTCCTTCCAGAGCATCGATAATTCCCTCTTCTGATAAGATCGAATGCGCTAGCTGGGGCTTGCAACTTTGAAAATCTTCAGCATTGCAGAGTAGGATAATCCACAAGCGAATGCCCTCGCTTACCAGAGCAGGACCACGTCTGCCTCTTGTACACTTGCTAAATTCTCGCCGGCAACAATTTCGATGTCATCCGTTAGGCTTCCTTTACCATGGAAGACACGCATTAGTTTCTGTACGCTCTCTTCCCTGTTTACGCATGCAATGAAGCGCGAAGGCAACGAGGCATCCGGAGCGCCGACAGGAGTAGACGTTCCTGACGTGTGATGTTCCCACTTTGGTACTTGGTGTTGCGCAAGAGTTTTCGCAAGAGAGGGAGAGGGGAGTGATGGAAGCCCATTACTGAAGCTAGGAAGAGACTCCAGGCTGGCCACTACGCCGGAAAGGATGGCAACACCCATCGTTCCGCACCCTAACAAAATTTCAGTTCGTTTACTTGCACTTGAAATAGGTAAAATCTTAAACCTAGAACACATAATGTGTAGCCCATGACCTTTCTTCAGAACTGTAGAGAAATAGAGTGCGTGGTGGGAGGTGAAGAAGAAAGTTGCCAGTGAGTCAGACATGGCATACACCCAGCAAACCAGGCACATTCGCATAGAGCCAAACATGTATGTAATTTAGCACCGTCGCGTCGGCCGAATGTGGCACGCGTTCAACTTGAAGGTCAAGTTTGAACATTTACCGTGACACGTCCATCTCATCTCCAGCTTTGTTTCTAGTTCACAACGAGGCAGTTCTTCAGCCCATGTACGATAGATGCGAGCATTTGTGACAGTCGGCTCGACGCAATTCGACCCTTTAATTCGCGCGTCGTTGTCTCCTCCTGTCCTCGAGGCTCTAAGAGCCAAGGGATATACTCACCTCGTCGTGCAATGCGGCAAGTTTTCTGATATCGGGGAGCTTGGAAGTCCTACAGGAGACCAGAGGTGGAACCTTGTGAGGGAAGGTGTACAGGTTGAGCTATGGCAGTATAAGCCAACATTACAGCAAGAATTCGAAGCTGCTGATCTGGTCATTAGCCATGCAGGTATGTAAGCACATACACCTGGAAAACCTACTTTTAATTGATATGACCCAGGTGCTGGAACTATAACTGAGGTACTTCGAATGGGAAAGCCTCTGATTGTCGTTCCGAATCCATCACTACTCGACAATCATCAGGTAGACCTTGCATCTGAGCTCGACAAACTGGGCTATCTAAAGGCAAGCTTAACAACGTAGGTGGAGAGGTCTTATGCAAGGCTTGTACAAGATTAAACAACTATTTAGCACACTGGCGAATGACATTGAGCATCTAATCCCGGGCGAATTGCGACCATTCCCTCCAATGGATAAAACGAAGTTTCGGGATTTGCTTGATGAAGAGATGGGCTTTATTTGAAGTTGGATCCATCTCCTTCCTGGTATTTTGTCATTGCAGCATTAAAGATTACCCTCTCAGACGAACACATTGCTGTTGTAGAAGATAAATAAGCTCCTCTTACAGAATCGCATGTACTTTAGCTCTCATGATGACAAATACTCTTTGAGGCCAGCCACGAGAATTGCACACATGGCATTCAACAACTCGCCTTCTTCGCTATCATTGGTACCTCCTTCCTTTCGTTCCTTTACAACGGTCCGCGATATTGTGAAAGCCGTTGGCGGATGTATAGCGCACACCGCCAGCAAAGACCAGCGAGAAAGGAACGCGGATATGACCTAATCTCGGATACTAGTAGTTGACCCGTGTAAACCCGAAGAAAGTCGAGTCAGTAGCCAGGCAAATAAATCTTATCTGTGACTAGTCAACCCCGGTCAGAACTTCCGAGTTCATTACTTTATTATTCCAGCCGCTACCTTGCTTACTGCCACATCTCTTCTCTCTTCACCTCTATCATCCAGCTCACGATGTGTGGTATATGTGCAGTATTTGGCTTGGACAACCCCGCAGCGTCAAGGGCAAAGGTTCTTGCACTCTCCAAAAAGCTTCGCCACAGAGGACCGGACTGGTCGGGATGCTATGTCGGGAAGGAGGCGATCCTCGCTCACGAGCGCCTGGCTATTGTCGGTGTTGGTATGTGGTGATCTTGGCTTGTAGTTATCCAATCTGATTCAAAGCCAGATACTGGTGCTCAGCCTCTGTTGAGTGTGGACGGAAAGCAGGTTTTAGCCGTCAATGGTGAAATTTACAACCACCTTGCGTTGAAGAAGGATCTGGGTCCGGACACGAAGTTCAAGACGCATTCTGATTGTGAAGTCATCTTACCATTGGTATATAAATCAGACTAATAGCATATATGCACGTTTACTGAGTATCTGCGTCATATCCAGTACAAGAAGCATGATAAGGCGCTATGCGACATGCTCGATGGAATGTTCTCCTTCATCCTCCTCGACGAGTCTGTAACGCCTACCCGCGTTATCGCGGCACGCGACCCGATCGGAATTACTACCTTATATCAGGGTTGGAGCTCAAAGAAGCCCGGCGTAGTATATTTCGCATCGGAGCTGAAGGCACTCGTTGATGACTGCGACGACATCATTTCCTTCCCACCCGGACATGTTTATGACAGTAAAACTAACACCACGGAACGCTACTACAACCCGTCATGGTGGGGGACCGATGTTGGACCAACTCCGACGAACAAAGTCGACTTAACCCTTCTCCGGACATCCCTTGAATCGGCAGTCAAAAAACGCCTTATGAGTGAGGTACCTTATGGTGTCTTGTTGAGTGGCGGTCTAGATAGTAGCTTGATTGCTGCAATTGCTGCGAGAGAAACGGAGAAGGTTGCACAAGCGCTATACGATGCCCGAAAGAAAAAGCTCGCCGAACACCGTAGTGGTCCACCCACTCCTCTTGGTAGTGAAGTCGACGAAACATGTGAGAGACTTTTTACATTGCCTTTTATCGGAGCAACTGGTCTTATTCATTGTTTGCTAGTGACGCTTGCCTCATGGCCTCAGCTGCACTCTTTCTCAATCGGTCTCGAGAACTCCCCCGACCTCCTAGCAGCCCGAAAAACCGCACATTACCTTGGCACATTCCACCATGAATATGTCTTCACAGTACAGGAAGGCCTAGACGCCATCCCGGACGTAATCTACCACCTGGAAACGTACGACGTGACCACCGTTCGCGCTAGTACCCCTATGTACCTTCTGAGTCGGAAGATCAAGGCCATGGGTGTGAAGATGGTGCTCAGTGGCGAAGGGAGCGATGAGATCTTCGGAGGGTACCTCTATTTCCATGCTGCGCCGGACAAAGAGTCTTTTCACCAAGAATGTGTCAAGCGGGTCAAGAACTTGCATACATCCGACTGTCTGCGTGCTAACAAGTGGGTACTTTGCCTCAACGGTCATCCCACGTTATTCTGAACTCGTACAGGTCAACCATGGCTTGGGGCTTGGAAGCGCGAGTGCCCTTCTTAGATAAGTCTTTCCTTGAGGTGGCCATGAACATCGATCCCGAGGCGAAAATGTTTAGCAAGGGCAAGTTACAGCAAACGGATGCCGATGGTCGGCCGATTATGGAGAAGGTGGGTTGCAAGTTTGCCTAACGCCAACAATCGGATGCTAAAAGGTTTTTCGTAGTATATTCTTCGTAAAGCCTTCGATTGCTCGCCCGACGGCAAAGTCAGTGTTTTTCACTTGTTCATTAGACCCTCCTCTCACAAAGCTGGTTTCTCGTAGCCTTATCTTCCTCATTCCATCCTTTGGAGACAGAAGGAACAGTTCTCGGATGGTGTAGGATATTCTTGGATTGATGGGTAACTTAGTTCTCATTCATTACTCTCTGAACTTTTTCGTTAACTCGATTCAGTATGAAAGCGCACGCGGAAGCCGTAGTCAGCGACGAGGCCTTCTCGAAGCGACAAGAACGCTGGCCGGTGGATACCCCAGATACAAAAGAGGGCTATTTCATCCGCGAGATCTTCGAATGCAAGTGACTTTTGCCTCGTTCCATGCGTTGTAGTGACTCACCACGGTTTATGTTTATAGCCCACTTCCCGACTGAAGCTGCAGCCAAAACAGCGGTTCGGTGGGTCCCTCGTGGTGACTGGGGATGTTCATCAGATCCAAGTGGGAGGAGTGTCAGCATACACAACGCAGCTTATGAAGAAAGCTAGATTCCCAAGCAGCTATCACCAATGTAATACACATTAAAGATCTATCTGATATCATAGTTAGCATATTTTTTCCCGCTACATAGCCGGCTTCGTTTGATTGGGAAAGTATGTGAAGGAATGTTGGTTTGGTATGTAGCGTCAGAGCGCAATTAAACGAGCGTTACCGATCGCAGAGGGTTCGCAGTATCATAAGTCACAGAGAAAGAAAATGATGAAGAGAGATTGCTGGATAATTGGTTGTTTGAATGAGTGGAAAGCAAGCCATAAACGACAATGTGAAGAACAACAATACACGGCATGAAAGGAACGTGATACGTGTTAGGTCGTAAACAAAAGAACGTGATATTGCATGACGCAGACAAAAAGGCAGGAGGTGATTAAAGAGAAGCAGCATTAGCAGATGAAAGAGGGGGGAGAGACACGATATCAAAGTAAATGAGAAAACAAATAGACAAACGACACAGAATATATATGAAAAGTGTCTAGATTCGAACCTAGAGGCCGTTCAGTTGCGAATCCTTTGCCATCAGCTGTCGGTAAAAGCCTACCCCAGAGTCCTCTGAAGGCGCCGGCGAAGCTAGCGACTGCTTGCTCGCTCTTGGTCCTACACCGCTTGTCTGCGATGTATTCCGTGTCCGGGGTCTGCTCGATAAGGGCGTTGTGGTGACGGCTCGTGTACTGCCGACCCATGCAGGTCGTGTGCTTGTAACAGTAGCCCTCGCAGAGGAATGGCCGTCCTCAGAATTCGCAGGACGGCGGGATGTCGGGGTTGCCTGTGTACGACGGCTCGCTGGCCGAGTATGGTGATATGGTCCGTCTTGGTTAACGAGACGCGAACCAAACTTAGCGTTCGCAGAAGATTCGCGCCCATAGCCAAGGGGTGATAACGTAGCCTTGCGGCTACCGGAGGACGACTGTCGAGGTTTGACGACAGGTTTATGGATCGTGACCTTGTCGGCACCCCAATAGGAGAAACTCATCTTACTCTTCCGATCTGAATCAGAGGAATCATTTGCTTCCTCTTCCTCCTCTTCCTCTTTGGTCATTAACGACGACCGGCCAGTGATTGTTGTAGAATGGACATCGTTACGAGTGCGCAATACACTTTAAAGCTTTATATTAGTATACGCTGTGTCTTGTACTGTAAGTCACTTACTCTTCCATCGCAACGACACCTTGATTGGGATCTGCAATGCCAGTGATGGCCCAGTTCTCGATCTGTGCAACCGTCAACCAACGTGGCGGCTTGAAATTGATATCAATCATACCTTTAAGAATTTATACAGATTTCGAGGTTTGGTGTGCATGCCTTTGCGTCCAGTCGTGGCATATTTGGCCTTCGCTTGCAGTTCCGGCAGCGAATTTGTCCTAGAATTCGTCGAGGATGCAAGAGGAAGAGAAGTAACACCTGTCCGCTGACAGCGTAGAACAACATCGTTGAAGGAAACAAGCCACAGATCCTTCTTTCCGCCGACACCATTCGAACCAGGGTGTAAGACGTCACTTAGTCGGCGGAAAGAAGTCTTGCCCTTCACATTCTTGTTGAGTGCAGAAGGAGGTGCAGATTGTTGTCCATTGGAGTCAGGAGATGATAGAGGTCGCTCCTCTACGAGTAGCCTTGAGGGTTTCGGCAATGCCAGTTGCTTCACCTTTTCCAAGCCCTCGATACGAGCAAACGCATCTCGAGTTTTGTCGCGTTCTTCCTTCTGTATCTTCTCGTCCTCGATACTCCGTACGATGTTCTCAACTTCGGCGACCATGAGCAATGTGCTTTCGTACTCAAAGGTACTTGGATCAGTATGATACAGAAGGTTTTGGAAGAGTAGTGGGTATTTAAGTAATCGCTGGAAAGGCTTTGACAGCGAGATAGCCAGTCCCGTTTCACCCTTTACGACAGAATCTTCTTCAAGACGTTGAAGTGATTTGCAGATTTTTATCCACATCGCAGCATCTTGGTTTTTAGGCTTCTTCGAGTCGCTCGCGGTGGAAAGGGCGTTGTCCACTTGTTCAAGTGCTCGCTCTAAATGAAGGACATATGTTGCATATTCTCGAAGAATATCCGACTTACGAAGGGAAAGAAAAGGTGATTAACTTCGAATGAAAGGGGAAAAACGTACACATACATTGTTGACGAAGACGTCCGCAAGACTACGAACCAGAGGATACTGTTCTTCATACCTCTTTCGTAGTCCTTCGCTCAGCCGGACATGCCCATCGTATATTCCGCCTTCGAGAACTTCCAGACACCTCCGAAGGTCTTCTGGAAGCTGTTGCGGAGGCACCGCGTCTCCGAGCATGTCAGGTGTCGTCGTGCTTCTCCGCAATTTCCGTAAGACCTTAGAGCCGGAGGTCTTGTCCGTCTTCTGAGTGGGGGCATACGATACCTCTCTATCGCGATCACGTTCAGCTGGCACGCCCACAATAGATTGTCGACCAAGGGACGCAGTTGAACCTTGCGCCATCCTCCGCGGAGGGGGTAAAGATTGATGTGAGCGACTTGGGAATGGCAGTGCCGCTTTGTCATTCTTGCTGCGCTGCGCTGTAGTATTGTATGGAGAGCGAGGATGGTTGAATTTCGCAGCTGCAGCTGCAATTGCTGAGTTCCCACCTCGCCTTTGCCCGGAGTATTGATCGCCGCTATAAGCCCTGCCCATGCGATCATTCGCCTCCTCGTCATCCGTTCCTGCAGAGTCACCGTCAATATTCTGCATGCTATCCTTAGCTGTTGATGATGATGGAGGTTGCATTGTGGTAGTGGTCGCTGTTGCAGGTGTTTCCGGGCGCAGACCAGGCGTTGGAGATAGGAACCGGGCAGCAATTGGAAGGTGATCAAGCGACTCTCGAGGAGAGTCTACGCGAGCATAATATTCATCATGATCAATAGGTGTTGGAGAAGTAATAGGTGGGGATGCGTATGGGTGTAATAGAGGTTCGATGAAGGTTTCCTTGAGCTTAGTTAGTTCGTTAACGTATCTAGCAGTAGGTAGCTTTTCAGTGTTCTTAGAATCTACAACGACTACTGTCGAGCTCACCGTTCCTCGCTAGCCACTATCTCCCATAATACCTCTTGACGTGTCCGTTCTCGAGGCCCAAGGTTAGAAACGAGATCCTCTTCAGCGGCCTCACTCCAGGACGCGGTCGCTAAGATGCGACTTGTAGACTGACTGGCTTGGGAATATGGCGTATTAGACCGCATCGATGCGTTGACGCTCGCCGAGTCTGCGAGTGTTCTCTGTAGATTCGGAGAAATGGCTGTGCGTGTTGATGTTACAGTAGCTTTATTGGAACCCCCATTCGTACCCTTCTGCGCTACATTGACTTTTGAGGAAGAGGCTGTAGATGTCGATCCACGCGACTCGGCGCCATAAGTTGCTTGGAAGCGCGTCACAGTCGTTTTCATCGGCGCAGACGCGTTCTGCCTTCCATTAGCCGCGCCCGCGGTCGTCGCAGCCTCGATGTTACCGTCCATCGACAACGTGTCCGACTCGCCCAGGGCACGATGAAGGGGCGCGGGTGTGGGCGGGGGGGAGATAAACGCTACTTTCTTCGGATTTGCAGCATCGTTTGAGCTCGCATGCGTTGTTGTGCTCCCATCAGTTGGTTTGCGCGCACCGCGGCCCGAGCCCGACGACTCCGTCGCTTCTACGCGCGGCGCTTCCGTGCGCGTTACGGTGCCCAACCCAAGACCCATCCTCTCATCCACAGAAGGCGCGGCCGACGATGCAGATGCAGATATGGGCAGTGGTCCATTTGACTGCGCAGATACCCTCGACGATTCTGTACTTGCTAGCGAGTTGGTTTGAGTTACTGGTAAGGACGATTGATCTATCGGCGGCAGCGGACGCGAGGAGAGGTCCGGGAGAGGTTTGGTGGAATGAAACGAGTTCGGTGTAGATGTGACGCGCTCTGGAGGCCAGTTGCGCAGCGGGGGGAGTTCGAGCTTCTCCCTATGGTTGGATGACGGGCTGTCTGTGGACGAAGAATATTTGTCTCGATCCTTGTCCCTGTCCCTATCCTTTGAACGATTAAACCGATTGAAGAGGGCTTTCATTATGAGTTTGCAAGGATTAGCACGAGCGTATGGCACACTTGGGTGCCTGCACGCTGACCGCTGGTTGCGAGCGGGAGGGCTTGCTCGACTTCGTCGGCGGGGCGCAACGTGTGAGGGAGAGGATGGGCACAAGCAGTGAGTGGACGACCGTTTTACGACTAAGTTACTTTTTGCCCCCGCCTATTCATCTGCCTAATTCAACACAAGGTTTACCATTTCCTATCTCAATTTATTTCTCTCCTCTTTCTATTCAAACAAGCTATCCAATTCAAGGATCGCTCTTTTTCCACTCCCATTGTTATTTTTCCGCTTCTTACACGTCTTTGCTCTACGTGCTCAATGCTCGTCAACGTTGTCAGGGAATTTAGAAGCGCCCGTCACACAGAGTGACAGGAAATCAGCGTAACCTGAAATTAGGGCTTGCATACCGAATACTCGCCGTGCCTATCGTGCGCGCGGTGTTTTGTCCTTGCAGTGCTCTCTTACCATCATCACCCATGGACAACGTGTTGCCTGCACACAAAACAAAGCACCTTGATTTGCTTTCTTATCAGTATTTCAACCATACTTTCGAGCTCGCGCAGCAGAGCGACGGCCAAACGAACGGCACGGCCCTTTGGCTCGGCGCTCAATGCGTGTCTGTTCTTCTCGCGGACATCCTTCCCTCAAAAAAGCCTCCACCCAAATCCCCACCCCGGTTGGAAACGGTTGGCCATCATGTACCTTCTCCTGTGGACCTAGACACGCGTGGCTACTAACTTTGTTTTATTTCGTATGCCACGCTTAGCACACGAAGGTCCAGGCTACGTCACTAACTCTTACGGACGATACATCACCCGAGTCGACTCTACCGTCTGTGCGTCGACCTCTAGCAATTAAGCTCGGTAGTGGCATAGGACTGACTGCGTATGTGTTCTTCTATTCGCTTTGCTCGCAAATATCATTGCCAATAACACTTCCTCGGTAATGTGGCCCATCACTGTTCGGAATCTATATTCTTTCATCGGCTTCTGGTCGGACTATCTCATGAACTGGCGTCTGATGTCATTTACCCAACCTAAGTCTCGCTCTGGCTGCGTTAGGCTGGGATGTCGTTGCAACAGATATTGCTTCCGTAGTGAGCACAGTCCTGCGGCCAAATATTCAGCGTAACACGCATCTACTCCATAAAAGCGGCAGTTTCCACGAGGACTATGGTACTGTGGAGGTGTGTGAGCTCGACTGGACGGTCGAGCCCGATGCATGGACATGGGACGATCCCACATGCATAGCATCTTCCGGGCACACGGATCGACCAACTTGCACCAGTACGGACAGGAGCCATAAACCCGAGGCGGCCGAATTGGAACCATCGGAGAAGACAATCGGCCCTCCTTTTGACCTGATAGTAACGTCCGACACCATCTACTCTGCCTCTTTAGTGGCACCTCTACTGCGCACCTTACATCACCTCTGTCTACTGTCAAGCTTAAGGCACGGAACAGACACTGATGCTATCTACGATAATGATACTTCAATGTATCCTTCGTCCACTAGCAGACCCAGCCCTAGATCACCGACTATTTATTTAGCTTTGGAAAATCGGGACCCGGGATTGATCTCGATGTTTCTCAAGCAAGCCAAGGAGGATTGGGGATTCAATCTGAACCGCATCCCCTATCGCCGCGTAGTCCGTGCGATGGAACGTGGAGGGCTAAATTGGTCGAAAGGTGACTGGGAAGGCGTCGAAATTTGGAAGCTGCAGATCGGAAGCCTAGTTCCCCGAAGACGAAAAGGTTTGATCGCACAGAAGGAATGACGCAAAGGGGGTGTCTATTTTATCGTCTTTTGCTGGTTTTCAAAGGGCAATAATGTGTAGTGTGTAACGTATGTGTAGTTAGTCCTAACGATTGATATCTGTGCATCGTTAATTGTGTGTGGCATTTTCCTAACATGCAATCAGGAGATAGAAAATGGTAATCCAGGGAAAACAAGATAGAATACCGAGTGGGAAAACGAAAGCCTACGAGAAGTTGTTAGGTCACTGAAAGGCAACCGTCATCCATAGCCGAATAGGAGAGCAAGGCAAGTAGGTTCGTTGCCACGAAAGAGCACCGGAAGACGAACAGGCGTAGCTCCTGGAGTAAGTTTGAGTATGAAGGCACGGTGGTGAGTTGGCTGTATCAAGGGCTATCCACCGTTACGAATGTATGTCACTTGTAGGCGCTTCGGATCTGTTAACAAGTCTAAGCGCTATCGATCGCGATGATTTTGAGCACGGACTCACGCAGAATCGTCTTCTAATACTTCCCTTCGTGTTGAGGCGAGAGAAAGACTCCGATCAAATCCATGCGTAGACTGGGTTAACGCATTTCATTATAGATCATAGATGGGGTAATAAAAAAATTGTCTCACGAGGTCTTTCCAAGTCTCTTCTTCATCGTTTTCTGTCTGCAGTTGGTATATCTGCAAGAATCCTTTAAATCTGGACGAGTTTCAAGTAAATACCATCGATATGTATGAGAAGGTAATAGTCGAAGCGACGTACGTCAAATTGCCATCATCGTTTACATCCAGCATATCCTTCAGCTCCTCCTTTGTCTCCTCCGAGAATGGAGATCCGTTGGTATCAGTAGCCCATTTGTCCAGTGCTTCCGTAGTCAGATACGCGTTGGGAGGAGGCTCAAGTAATGACATAATTATCTTCGCGGGCGATCGTACAGAGGAGGGCTGTGGCGTGCAATACTTCGCGAAGATGTGCTTTAAGCATCGTTCGAGCTGAGAAACACCAGCAAGCTTTCAGATTGGTATACATGATGATATATCTATGATACTAAGTACCTTTTCGCTGATCGCTCCCTCGTCGTCCAAAAGTTGTACGCCCGTCTCCAAGTTCCGCCTCCCTTGACGCGCATCTGGCTCGGGCGTTTCTGGACGCGGCGACTGGATGCGCATGGATTCGTCCGGGTCAAAGTCAAAGGGCGGCATAGCAACGAGGGATAGCTCCTGTGTATGTGAATCTAGTCGTTGTGTCTTTTCTGCCTTCAAGGTGAGTCGAGCCTCTAACAGCACGATGCAAATGGCCTTGGGTTGCGTTCAAGAGTTCAAGCCAAGCACGCGTATCGCTAGCCCGAGAAAGGCAACCATGTCTCACGTGATCGTGAAATTACGTCGGCAAACTAAACTCAAATTCTTTTGGAATCGAAATGACTCGGACTCGGGCCATTGCCATAAACGCCAAAACACCCCTTCGCCAGCAGCGCTGCCCTTCCCCTCCATACACGAAAAAATGGCTCCGAAATCCAGCTCAGGCAAAGAGAAAGCGATTGAAGGTCAAGAAGAAGAGATTCTGCAGGCTGTCATTCTTGCCGACAGCTTCAACAAGCGCTTCAAGCCTCTCACTGTGAACAAGCCCCGCGTGCGTATTATGACTCATTCGTCATAGGGAATTCTGTTGACTCTAACTTTGCGACATATTTTGTCTAGTGTTTGCTTCCGGTCTGCAATGTACCTCTTCTGGACTGGACATTCGAAGCTCTTGCACTTGCTGGTGTCCAAGAAATATTCGTTATATGCCGATCGCATGCCGACCAGGTCAAGGCAGCCATCCGGTGCGTCATTCACGACATATGTACATCTCTTGACATTGTGATTGATCTTATATTGCGTATGCTGTAGGGACTCAAAATGGTCGCAACCCAGATCAGGGATCAAAATAGTGCCCATCATCACTGCGAAGGAGGCCTTCTCGGCGGGAGACGCGATGCGGGACATCTACACGCACGGGATTATCACTTCCGACTTCGTGCTCGTCTCGGGTGACCTTGTGAGTAGTGTGCGCATCGACGAGGTCGTCCGCGTGCACAAGGAGCGGCGGAAGACGAACAAGGACGCGATCATGACGATGGTCGTGAAAGAGGCGGGCGCTGTGCACCGAACTAGGTCCGCATTTCATCTGCTTTCGTCTTGCGACTTTCACTATGCTCAACACCTCTTCATTTACTCGCTCCCTCACTTGCTCGATCATGATGGCCTTCGGACCTTCGGATAGACCTAGAGGAGAGACATCCGTATTTGTCCTGGACTCGGAAACCTCTGAATGCCTGCACTACGAAGCCGTGCAAGGCTACCCACCAAAATCGCATGCGCGAATACCGCGCGAGATCCTCAACGAGCACCCAGAAGTAGAGATCCGCAACGACCTTATAGACTGTTTCATAGACGTCTGCTCAGTTGAGGTGAGCCCTTTTCCCCAACGCACTAATAACACCCTATTCAAGTATAGTATTATGTTTTAGGTTCCATCCTTATTTCAAGATAATTTCGACTACCAGGACATCCGCCGTGACTTTGTGCACGGGGTCCTTACGTCTGACCTACTTATGAAAAATATTTATTGCCATGTAGTCTCCGAGGGCTACGCTGCGCGTGTCAAAGATACCAAAAGCTATGCATCTGTTAGGTTGGTTACTCTATATTTCGTTCGTATTTGCTTGACGTATTCCGACTCAATCCTATTGTGCCTTCAGCAAGGACATCCTCTCCCGATGGACTTTTCCGCTTGTGCCAGACAACAACTTACCTGGATCTTCGACCACACTATATGAGCACCTCCGCGGTAACAAATACTTCTCTCGAGCTTCTCCCCCTCAACTCGCGCGGACGTCATACGTTGGACCGCTAACCCTCTTGGGCCCTGGCGTATCCATTTCTCAAGACGCGCGGGTCTCGTCATCCGTCCTTGGCTCGAATTGCATCATCAGCCAGGGTGCTGTCGTTTCCGACAGCTACCTATGGGACAATGTTCAAGTGGAGGCGGGATGTGTCGTAGAGGGAAGTATACTAGGCAGGGGTGTGAAAGTGCTCAAAGGATCGAGGATAGAGAGGGGCTGTTTAGTGGCGGATGGCGTGGTCGTAGGGCCTGATGCCAGGCTAAGAAGACTTGCGCGTGTGTCCGCGAAGAGAGGAAGTGTCAAGCGACCTGTGGAAGATGAGGATGAAGAGGAGGATTCGGAGCTCGAAGATGTCGAGGCAGGTGAGCACTCAGGATCATCTCCTTCTGGACATTTTGACGAAATGACTTGTTAGCCCAAACCAGCCATGGCAGAGAAAGCCTTGGTCGACAATCAAATGGAATTGTTTGGCCGGACGAATTGCAACAATCCGAGGATGAAGACGATGACGAAATCAACTCCCGTTTAAACCAACGGTTATTACGACTAGGTCAGTTAATCGGCCTCGTGTGCGTTGTGAACGCTAAAACTCAATTAACCTCACGCACGCCTCTGCACAGGCGACAGTGCGTCCGACCTAGACCTCTCCGACACCGGATCCATCACCTCCTCCTCCGATTCCGAAGATGACTCGTCCGACGACGAGGGCATCCCCTTGACGAATGGCACTCTTTCCGGATCCGACTCCGCCACCGCGCTGCCTATCTCTGCATTCTCAACAGCCGCGAGCGATGCGCAGGCAGAGAAGGAGTTCCAGGCCGAGGTGGCCGCCAGCCTCGCGCGGGCGTTTGCGGAGGGGCATTCGGTCGATAATGCAGCAGTCGAGTTGAAGACGCTTCGAATGTCAACGAACGTGCCCCTTCGCCGAGTGCGCGAGGCAGTTGTCGCGGGAATTGTCGATTCTCGTCCCTGTAGTCCCTGAGCCTGCTGCCCAGCGGAAGGAAATTGCACGTGTGGTGAACCGGTGGGGCGCCTTAATCACTATGATTGGCGGCGTGGATGCCGTGGAAACTATTACAGTCCTGCAGGTTTGTTCGTTCATTTTGACTCATCAGGGACGTGCTGCTTATTTATGTACATATTCACTCCGTATGCTCGTCATGATCCACAGGAACATTGCGCGCAGTCGCCTCGACTCGGTCTGTTTGGGCAGGTGCTCGCCGCATTGTATCAGGGCGATATCGTTGACGAAGACGATATTCGCGCCTGGCATGCGTTGCCGGAGTCAAAAGGTCACGATGCTGATAACCTCCATAGATGCTGGACAGTCGGCTCCCGGATGATTGAGCAGTTTGACGAACAGGATGATGAAAGTAGTGAGAGCGAATAGGACAAGGTCGAACTTGATTACAGCAGCTAATAAACCTTTGTATAATATCGAATGCCGTGCACACAAGATATTGAAGAGAGAAATAGGGTATCGTCATCATTACATTACGGATCGTGTACATAAGATGGCTGATATAAAGGCATGATAAATTCGTAATGCGTCTGTCCTACAACCCGCTTAGTATTTCAGAATGATGTACAACGCATGTATAATTCCCGGGCTGGAAAAGGATGGAGCATAAGCAAACGTAGAGTTTGTTGAATGATGGCACATACATGTATCCCAGGATTGTCTTCAGAAACGATTGTTTTTCAAAGTAAGTAAGCTGAATTTCAAATAAAGCAGAACCACGACAACATACCAACAAGATGTTAATCAACTAGAACGGGAATATGAGCGGGAAGAAATTCAGGATACGACGTGCTAACTCACAAAGTCAGCGCCACAACCTCTCTCAAGGAAAACTCCTACGGGAGGAAGGAAGATGGCGATGCTGCAAAATGGTAAGACTAAAGCCACACACTCAAATGAAGAGCAGACTTACATGATCTACAGAACAGAAAGGAAGGTTAATGTCAGTATGTTGTCTAAGTAGATTATGAGCTCATGGCGACAAACTTTGCAAATGTCAGATCCGGTGAAAGCCATGGTGAATGAAGTTTCTTGGGGAAAAGGGAGAAACGGGGAGAGGGCGAGGCTTACTTTATATACGTGCGCGCCGAGCACTCGCCTCATCCGGGAAAGCCTAAGCAGTGACGTCGTCTCTGACACCATGCCGGGCTTATGCCCTAAATTAGCCCGTGGCGCTAGACTGACACATTCTTCACTTGTCATTTGCGCTGATGTCAAGATAATGGCTTGAATTTATCTTATCTTCGCGCGAACTGATAGTCTTCACCAACAACATGTCCATCGCAATAACAAACGACATCCCCTACGGTGAGCTCGCGGCTCAACGCCTCGACCTCTACATACCGGCGACGTCGAGCTCAGAGAGGGACAGACCCCCGATAATCTGCTTTGTGCATGGCGGTGCATGGAGATCGTACGACTTCTCAAGGGCTGTCCCCTCGAGCTGAATTGAGCTAATTTAGCATTTATGTTTGCACAGCGAAGATAAATCCGACCATCGAGAACTTGCAGTGCGGCTAGCACATCGCACGGGCTGCACGGTCGCAGTGCCCAACTACCGTCTGACGCCGAACAAGCCTACACCGGAGACTGCACTTCAGCACCCTACGCACGCAGAGGACGTGTTGGCAGCACTCGAGTTTCTCGTGCGTCCGCCGAGCAGCTCCGAGCCCGAGTCGCGGCAAAGCGGTAGACAGGACTCGGACCCACAGCGCCCACCTGATAACGCCCGTGCCGATGAGATCTACGCGATCGGGCACAGTTGTGGCACGCATATACTCACTGCAATCCTGCTCGACTCTTCGAAATCAACGCCTTCGCTCTCCCCGTCCCCGATGCTACTGAACGCGGTACGCGGTGTGGCGCTCTCGGAAGGCATATACGACATCGACCTCCTCTTGCAGAGTTTCCCTACATACAAGGCGTGGTTTATCTCAAACACCTTCGGGGATAAACTATCATATTCGAGTGATTCGACCATATCGTATCCCCGCAGAGAGAACGGCGGTGATCCAACCTGGCTTATCGTGCACTCCTCGGGGGATACTTTGATCGACGTTGCTCAGTCCCAGGCCATCTATCGGCACCTCGAGTCACTCAACTTCAAGGTAAACAAGGATTGGAAAACGCTCATCATGGAGCACAACGATATGCTCAAGACTTCACAATACAGCGATCTCACTGGGGACTTCATCAACGAGCTGATCTCCAGCCAGTAGTATTCTCAAACATACATCTGTGTACATTACCACGTAAACAGTTTTTTTATACATCTTTCCATGCTTACATTACTCGGATATCCCAATTTTGTTGAAAACCTCCTCTAGTATTGCAGCAGCTCGCTCGCAGTCCTCGACGACGTTGTATAGAGGCGCAGGCGCGAGGCGGATGACGTCTGGACGCCTCTCGTCACCGATGACTCCGTAGCTTTTCAGACCATCTGCGACCTGCTGCATTACTCCCTGCCCAGGCGGGAGGATAAGTAACGACAGCTGCGCGCCACGGGAGTTTGGGTCACCCGGAGTGATAATCGTGAATGCGGGTGTCTTCTCTTCTCCCAGCTCATCAACGCCGCCACTCAGTTCCGCCCCCCTCCCATACCGCGCCACAACATCTTTCGGGTCGACGAACCTATTCGAGCTTTTCAGCAGTTGCTCCAGGTAGGAAGTGAGCGCCACAGAGCGCGCGCGGAGGGCGGGCATCATGCCGGCTTGCTGGAAGACCTGCAGGGAGCCGAGTAGTGCAGCGACGGAGAGGACGGAGGGGTTGGATTGCTGGAATCCCTGTGCGCCGCGGATGGGCGAGAAGGTGGGCGGCATGGCGAACCGCGTGGAGGGGTTATGACCCCACCAACCTGCATTCCTAAGGAATAATTAAAAACACATGAGTACCCTTATGAGATACGATGATCCTTCATAGTATGAGTACAGATATTCAAAATTATCACGGGGGGATGGATGGGGGGATAACGTAGAAGGTGAGGTAGGTAGAAGATGTGGTAGAAGACTTGAAGAATGAAATAGTATGCCTTCCAGCATCAAATAGATGACCCGGGGAAGTAGATAGAGCAATAAAAAGATAGGGGCTTATGCCAGTGCTCATATCTCTCGACCCTCGAGGCCTTGGTTCGGAAGCGATGGTGAGAAGGGGGAGGGGGGAGAGGGGGGAGAGAATCCCAGATCCCGAACATAGCGAGAGAAAAGTTTAGAAGACCTGAAATCTGATTTATGAAGAAAATACTAGAAATAGTAGACAGGGAAGCTCGAAGAAATATTTAAAAGAACATAGAGATTAAATCCATGAAACGGAAATAGGCATAAAAATTGGGTTGAGAGACGGAATGAGAAAAAAAGGGGAAGGATTACTGACTTTGGTTTCTCGGCGTCTGCCCACTTCTCGTGAATGTACAGGCCGGCGATGGCGCCAGGGCCAGCATTGAGATACTTGTACGAGCACCAGACTGCGAAGTCGACGTCCCAGTCGTGGAGCTGCAGGGGAACGTTTCCGATTGCGTGGGCGAGGTCCCAGCCGCATATACAGCCCTGATTATATGCGTAACATGTAAGCCTTATTCTTTTTGCGATGCAAAACAATGAAGGGCGACAGAAACAAAAGGGCGACAGAACGGCTTCTAACTGACCTGCGCCTTCGCAGCTGCAGTGATGTTCTGCATTGGAAACCACTGGCCGGTGTAGTATTGCACACCGGGGAATAAGACGAGTGCAATAGAGCTGCCTTCTTTCTCGATGACGCTCAGGATGTCGGCTTCGCGAAGCGCGTACTCGCCCGACCTGGGCGCGAGGGCCACGACGGCGGTTGCGGGGTCGAGTCCGTGCTGCTCTGCCTGGGATGCAAATGCATACTGTATGTGTAGGAGATAACATAAGATATGGATGGGGTGATATCAGTAAACTACAGATGAACGTCGTATTTCTCCCCCTCACCTGGTCCGATGGAAATGCTTTTGCCTCGCAAAGAATTTTATAGCGAGATGCTGTGGGCTTGTAGAACGAGTTCATCAAAAGATGGAGGTTGTTCGTTAGGCCACCCATGCATGCCACCTCATGTTCATTCGCGCCTGCAAAAATAAGTAGGTCAGGACCATAATTCGGTAGTGAATTAGAGGCATCACAGACTCACCGACAATCTCCGCAAGCAGAGGATTGACATGGTCTGTTATGTCTTTCCACGGACGCCCCAGAGGGTGGTCAAAGTGTCCTTCAACACCTCTATAGACAAGTCATAAGCGATAGCGAGAGTCATGATAATCGGTAAAGGGGAGGGAAGGGGGGGCGAAGAAAGACTGCTTGAGCGATCTACATGCTTCGCGTAAAATGCACAAAACACAGGAGAGGCGAGTTACTGACCGAGTTGCCCAGACCTGGATCTCCTCGTCCACGAGTGCCTTTGCTCGTTTCGGGAGGGCCCCAAGCGAGTTCCCACATAAATAAGTGCATGGCGCATCGACTATGATCGAGAGAACAAAGGATATGCCGCAAGGGGGGACCCGGAGCAACAGGTCCGTTTTGTTCGATGCAGTCAGGAGCGTGAGCAGACAGATAATTATATTGTCATTATTCGCGCGTCGGCCGGTCATTAGTACAGCGAGACAGCCGACAGTCGGTCGTTGCGCGCACCATCAGAGGGCAAAAAAGAAATGCGGGTGTAATAATGGGCCACCCAGTATTTGGTCAGCCAGCCGGAAGCAAAATTCAGTTCAATTTGGTTGTTAAATAGAAACTTACGCTCAGCCTCGGCGACCTTAACACCGGCGACAGCACGGTTAGTAGGAATTATAAACTCTGCACGCTGGCCCGCCGATTTGAATTCGGTATCGATATCGGCGGAGGTGGAGGCGGGGGACATCGTAGCAGCAGATAGGCACCTCGATTAGTTTGTGCAGTTATTTGGCACGAAAAGAGGCGGCTGTTCAGGCCGTCTACGCTGTCGAGAAAGCGTTTAGACCGACAAGTAGATCAGAGACGAGTTGCACGAGATTCTTTATTTTTCGAGGGATGGGTGCATATGATCAGGTTCAAATGAGCTCACACCTCAGGGACGCCGATACCCGATCAAATCTTCTGTTGTACTTTGTTTATCCTTAATTATTTATTCGTAATTTCATGACAATTTTCGTAAACCACACACTCTCCTTTCTCGGACTCGGACCTCGCTAATCGATTAGCATGACGCCGTCCTGGCCGCTATGCTCGACGACCATGCTCCTGCCACTGCTGCTACACCTCTTGCATTAAGACGATCAAACACTTCGTCGCCGCGTGCATTTAATCTTAATTCTCCTCTTCCCGTGTATACACATATATCTGCTTCATTAATTTCTCATGCCACCAACGGATACCAAGCTTGCTCGTAAAGCCGTAGTCGTAGGAGCTGGCCCGGTGGGCTGTCTTTCGGCTTTAGCTCTTGCAAGGGCGGGCTGGAACGTCGAGGTATACGAGGGAAGGCCGGGTACGCCATGCTTTCATTAATTTATCATTCTTATGTCTTGAACTCTGTGATCATATACTACAGACATGCGGCTTCCTTCTGCCAAAGCAAGCGCGTCTCTCCGCTCTATAAACCTCGCCATATCGGCGCGTGGCATAGCCGCTCTCCAAAGTATCGATCCAGACGCCGCTAGCCGCTTTTTACAGAGCGTAATACCCATGAAGGGCCGCATGATCCACGACCGAACAGGCAGACAACAAAGTCAGCTGTATGACCCGGATGGCCAGGTAAGGAGAAACAGCTCAGAAACTGGCTATGATTCTTCACTGACGCTGAGAAACTTTACCACTGTGCGGGTGATTCGATAGTGCATTAACTCCATAGACCGCGGCCTTCTTAACGAAGGCCTTTTGGATGAAGTCATGAATAATCCACGCATTCGCGTATTCTTCGAGCATAAGCTCACCACTGCGGATTTCGACCAGCGAGTCATGGCCTTCCACAATTCGGCCGCGAACGAAGACCTGCGCGTCTCTTTTGATTTTTGCATAGGGGCAGACGGGAGCTATTCAAATGTGAGGCGTCAGCTTATGCGTTTCGTTAGGTATATCAATGTATTTCCTCTAAAACCATTACGGGAGCAAGTTCTGATGCACAATGGGCCGTTCACTTCCGGGCCGTTAACAGAATGGACTTCGAACAAACCTACATTCCACACGAGTATCTTGAGCTCAGGATGGCACCAGGAATAGACGCTAAGGGGGAATCGATATTCCTACTAGACCCCAACCACCTTCACATCTGGCCCAGACACTCGTTTATGCTGATCGCGCTGCCTAACAAAGTATGCATGCCCAATTATTAGCTGAGCATGTTGCTTCTGGGGCACAAAATAGACACTGACGGACCTTCTGACCCGTTCTCGTCCGCAATTCTAGGACAAATCGTTCACTTGCACGCTTTTTGCTCCCACCGCGACCTTCGAGCAGTTGGGCGATGCCGATAAAGCCTTAACATGGTTCCAAGCACAGTTCCCGGACGCTCTCGCTCTGATAGGCGAGTCGGCCGTCCAGGAGGCTTTCCGGAAGAATCCTCGAAGCCCCCTCATTGCCATCAAGGCAAGGACTGGTTAATCGGCGCGTGAACGTGTGTGCTTATAGACGAGTTCCTTATTCCCTTATGTAGGCCAATCCGTATCACTACAAGGACCGGGTTGTGATTCTCGGGGACGCGGCACATTCAATGGTTCCGTTTTACGGCCAGGGCCTTAATTGTGGCTTGGAAGACGTTCGAGTCCTGGACGTTATTCTACGCGAAGCTGGAGTCGATCCAGCCGACCAGAAAGCCATAGCTGAAGATGCCGTTGATTCGCGACTAGCAGGCGCGCTCAAAAAATATTCTGAAACAAGACATGGCGATCTAGTGGCCATCTGCGACCTCGCCATGGCGAATTAGTGAGTCCCCCCCAAATTATCTTTGATCAGCTACATTTCTTCTGCTGCACCGCGTGTGACAAGTGTTACTTACCGAGCATTTTTCATTGCAATCATTCGCGCTTTGTCTTTTATGCGACCGGGGGGATCACCGATAATGCTACAGCGTGGAAATGCGCCACTCGGTCGCGACTCCGCTGTACCTTTTCCGGAGAACTCTGGAGAACTTATTTTCCTACGTGTCCTCGAGGTCGCAGGTAACTTCAGAGTCGGTTGGTCCGCTATTGTCCCAACAAACGTTCCCGACGAGCTTTCCGGCGGGATGGATACCCCAATACACCATGGTCACCTTCCGACCGGATATCAGCTACGAGACAGTGAAGCGAAAAGCAGAGCGACAGCAGAAGATCCTCACCGGCTTGGGATGGTGTGGGACAGCAGGAGGTATTCTTGGACTCGCATACGCGGGGTTGAGATTATTCCAGCGCTCCCGACTATTCAATTGAATATAGAAAGGGGCCTGTTGATAGATATGCGATGATGGCGTTTGCGTAACCTGTTGACAATTGGTGCAGGGTGTTCCATTGCCATTGTTCAATGTCAACTAACAAGGGGCATTCTGTTAGAAGAATAATGGGCCTGGGTGGGAGGGGCATAAAAGCAGATAATCGAATATGATCGATGTGATGTAGCAGTAGTGACGCGTGAATATTAGTAGTTTTCGCTAGGAAACGGGGGACTCGAGCCTTAGTGCGGAAATGAAGGCATTAAAACTTTCCTTTCGCGTTGGTGAATCGAGTGTGATTTGAATGTAGGATGGGTATTTGAGCGGGTGTTAGGTCGGCCAGGAGAAGTTCGACAGAACGGGGGGACCAATCACATATCATACAAGGGTTAACCGCGTGCGGAAACAACTAAGCATTTCGGGCTTTAAATCAACCTATGAAGACACGTCGTTTCGCAAATACAGAAAGACAGGGAGAAATAGAGAGAGGGGGAGAGAGGGAGACAGTAAACGCGAGAGGGCTCCATAGCATATAGTAAGACCCACATGTATACTCGTAACAGGAAACAAGGTAGAAGACACTAGAAATACGTTTAAGTGAGAGAGAGGACAGGAAACGGCAGGCGCATCTCGTAGAGTGTAATAATCGGGAATCGATTTGATGTGCGCGGGGGATTGGGGTGAAGGGTTGGATTGATTCAATAACAAACAGAACAGAGTGAGATGTCGTCGCACGAGTCGTGAAGATAAAAGAGCCCAAACAGATTAAAGGTGGGTTTGCGGGAGGCGGTGAAAGAGTCCAATAGTCCGACGAGAAGGGTGGGATATGTTTCGCAAGATGGGGCCAGGGGGGATCCGGGTGAGTGTTTGTACATGCGACGACAAAAGTGTTCAGGTATCCTATGCATCGCGTTCATTCTGCGGCGGAAGCGGTGGACTTGGGTGGCCTGCCTCTCTTCTTCTTTGGCGGCTCGCCCTCCTCGGTGTCGTCCTCCTTCGCAAGGGCCGGCGGCGGCGGAGCCGCTGCTGCTGTTGACGGCGGCTTGGGATTCTTCGGAGGCCTTCCGCGCGGCCGCTTGGGCTTGGTCGGCTCCGCGCCCTCCGGTTTCGGCTGATAAGCGAGGACGATTTAGTCAACGGTACGTTGCATACGGCGAGCCAAGGGGGAAACGAGCAAGAGGAAAGAGAGAGAGAACAATAAGGGAGGGGGGATAAGTGAAGGGAGTGCACGGGAGAGTGATAATATGCGCAATACAATAGGACCGGGAGGGAGCCAAATAGAACCGGGCTGGTGTTCAAATTGATGATGAAGGACAAACATACCTTGGGAGGCCTGCCCCGCTTCCTCTTCTCCCCGGTCGACGTCGAGGGCCCAGCGGCAATGCTGGAGGAGACAGCGTCGGTGCTCTTCTTGTTTTTGGAGCCCTTTGGACGGCCGCGGCCGCGCTTGACGGGAGTCGTAGGCTCGGCACCTGTTGATTGTAAGCACATCTCGATAAGAGGATAGCAGTCGGAGATTGAGATGGAGAGCATACCTGCGTCGTCCACGTCGGGGTTTGAGTCGTCTTGTATCTCGTCGGCGAGCTTGTCGACGGGCTCTTCGTTTGTTGGGGACGCCGACATGATGGGCGGGGGGAGAGGAGATGTCGGGCGGTGGTTGGGAGGTAGGGAAAGGCAGGGGAGGACTGGTTGAAGAAGTGATCTCTATTTATCGAATAATTCCCCCCGTGCGCGATAATAAATAGAGACCCCGGAATATAGATTTGTTGATTTCTGGAGATATATCCTTCTTCCCTTTCTATTTCCTCCTCGAAGACGTAAATTTAATTTGTCCGAATTTCATCACTACGCTCTACCAGGCCTGCACCCCACTGGGAACTTTGCACACAGCGGCGTATAGGGGGCACAACACAATCAAAGATAATCATCATCCTGCCTTTCCTCATCTGCAATTATTTTTTT
Source organism: Trichaptum abietinum (assembly GCA_910574555.1). Lineage (NCBI taxonomy): Eukaryota > Fungi > Basidiomycota > Agaricomycetes > Hymenochaetales > Trichaptaceae > Trichaptum > Trichaptum abietinum. The sequence continues at coordinate 1,787,815 of CAJTBE010000001.1, forward strand.
ATTCTCCAATATATATCGTGCCGCGCTGTCTTGTGACGCCCATCCACCAATGCGGAGTCCCAATTTCCGGCGGAGATAAGCTGCATTTCGCAATTTCCGTCTTTAGCACTTAGCAGTGGACACGACATCGCCCTGCGCTCAGATGCACGTCCTCCCCCTCTCGGTGCTCGCTCTCTCCTACGCCCTCGCATCGACCGCACGCGTACACTGGTCGCTCGCGGAGGACCTCTACGCGTTCCCCAAATACCGCGTCTCGTTTCTCAACGGTCTACCTGTCCTCAACGAAACAGCCGAACGGTGGTTAAAGCAGGGTCTGACCGGCGGTGAACGCGAGTTTCTCGACCAGCAATGGCAGGAGGAACCCCAGGCGTCGACCGGGGGCAGGAAGGAGATTGAGGGGGCGGAAGGAACGACGGTGAGTCTACAGCATTTTAACTAAGCCTAATCCTTCTCTGAAGCTACACCAGCAAAACGCTATGGAACCGGCGGACCAGACACGCTACAAGCTGCAGCGCATGAATCTGTCAGGACAAAACCCCTACGTCTGCTTGATCCCACCCCCAATAGAAAGCCACACCCATCCAGTGGAAGAGCCGCAGCTGGAAGCCAATCCTGCACAAACTTGGAGCCTTTTGCAACCATTATCCGGCTCTTGCTTATACGTGCGTGCACATGCAGTCCAAATGCATAGTAACTCAGTTTCTTATTGTATGAAACAATAATGTCCATTAGCACAGGCAAGGCTGGTTCACATATGCCTACTGCCATAACAACCAAGTTCGCCAATTTCGCGAAATTGCGCACTCACATCCACATCATGCCGGTACGTCATCCATCTTACCTCGTGTTTCTCCTTGGTTGGTCTGGATCTGATCATTCAATTGTTTTAGGTTATGTCCCGGAGGAAGATCCAGAGGTCTGTGATTCCCTGTCATTGTATAGCCCGAAACTTTAAATCCCATATTATCTCGTTTCTAGTGGGAAGCATTTACATTAGGACAGGCGGCAACAATCCCCGGCGAAGGTCGTGAACTCACCAATGCCCAACAAGCTGCGCTGACAAGCAACGTTGAGATCGCTCACACCGCTGGACATCATTATCTAGTACAGAATTGGGGCGACGGGACTTATTGTGACAAAACCGGAAAGCCCAGAGAAATTGAAGTCCAGGTCCGTGTGCTTAGTGCTGTTTATGCCGTACAATAATTGATCTGCGACCACATTCTTTTTTTTCTTTCCTTTTTTTTTCTCATCTACTCCCAACTTTATTTCAATTCACACTATTCCCGTTTACTTATCTATTATTTCACACACAATCACCCGACTGACATCTGGGGGGGATCCTTGTGGCAGTTTCATTGCTCGACATCGATGACAGATACGATCCTTTTCGTAAAGGAGACTAAGACGTGTCATTATGTCATGGTTATCCACACCCCGCGTCTATGTGGCGAACGCGGATTCAAGACGAGACTAGAGCAACGGGATGAAGCGTTCATACGCTGCAGGGAGGTGCTCGCGGACGAAGCAGCTTTTGCCGCTGTCGACAAGAGTCTGCCTGAGACGCCGTACCCGACGCAGCGCAGGGCGCGGAACCCGATCCTCGGTGCCCCGCCGACGCTCTCGACTGCAAGCGCCGCCGAAGAGACCGCTGAAGCAGAGGGGCGCAGAAAATCCGCTGTGTCGCCTCTGGCAGAGCGCGCCATCTTGCAGGCCATCGAGGCGCTTTTAGTAGCCGGGGCTGCTGGCGGGGGCAATACCAAAGGAGCTGGAACAGGATCTCAGCAGCAGCAGCAACACCAATCCGAAGGCACGGGCGAGTCCTCGGGTGTGCATGTCACGCCTGGGAAGGATGGAGAAGTGATCATCGAATTCTTCGATGCCGCGGATGGGGAAAATGTTGGCCGCCTCGAGGAAATTATCGACAGCTTCTTAGCGGAGTCGAGTGGGAACTACCAGCGGCTACAGGACATCCTTCGCTCAGCTGGGCACGTGATTGATGGTGCTAGCCAACAGCAGTCGCAAGAAGGCGAAAGACGGCCAGTGGACGAAGCAGACGGAACGGAAACACGGAAGCAAAAGAAAAACGAAGACGCGCGAAAAGTGCAGCGGCATGAAGAACTCTGAGAGGAATATTTAGTCTGATCCGAGTTCGTGTTAGTACACGTTTACCGAGGCACACTTTTCCGCTTCTTCCTGCATGTATGTACACTTAGCTTGGAAGCTCAATGGTATACTCAATAGCTTCCAAACACCCCTTTTTATAATCATAATATGTATCCAAAATTAGAGATTGAAAGTCTACATGCCGTATCATTTGTCCATAACATTGGGCTGAGTTAAAATGCCCGTGAGTATTACAGTAAGCTTACAGTTAACGTTTCGATCTACCGCTACCAGTACCAAAGATAAGTACGATGTTGTAGATTCTCAGCATCGACGGGAAGGGGGGAATTGGAGTAATCGAAGAAGGCAAAGATGGCTGTATGAGATAGTATAACAGCAGTGCCAAGGCGGATGTAATTGTGCGTGTCGAATCCAGGAAAGAATAATACGGCACGGACAAAGATGTATATGTGTGGGGGCATGGGTAGGAGAATCAGTAAAGGCAAGGGTGGTAAAAGGAATAGCAATAGTGGTAAGGTCGTCGGAAGAGTCTACAAAGCCTTGTAACGGCAGCAAGTTAACTTTATCTATATACAACGAATGAATTGGTAAAATATGAATCATCAAAACGGGACATAAGGCGAAAGTAAGCGGACGGACGAGCCCAGGAGCAACAATATCGCATGTCATCTAAAAGAACCGCTTTTTCGTCTGCTTTTCTTCAACGACCACTTTGACATGCGTGTGATAAGGGGTAGGTTGAGTGCCTTCGCCAGAACAAGGGACGATGCTCTTCAGCCACTCATCCCCATCATTTTCATCCTCCGGGTCGCAGCAATGATCCTGACACTCGACGGTCACGCCATCTGAGGCGCGGAGCGTGCGACAAGATCCACCTTCAGAGGCAAGACACCCGCATAAGAGGGCGCTGTGTTTGCCCTTGCCCTTCAGTAGGTCTGAGAGCGTACAGCGAGCCGTCGGCTCGACGTGCATCATCCGACGAATGGCATTGCGTGACTCACGAGGAAGTAGACGAAAGATCGAGTCGGCACCGCCAGTAGTCGCTGTGCTGTCTGAACGAGGCCGAGACACAGAAGGGCGAATCGTCGTATGCGAAGAGGAAGTTTCAGAACTAGAAGCGCCTGGGACAGTCAACGACGACTTGCTCTGCGGGAGGGGGGTACTGCTTTGCTTAGTCGACTGAGGGACAGACGTCGGGACGTCGTCTGCCAAAGCTAGAATAGGTGGGAGGTTTCTCTCGCTGGGCAACGTCGATGACCGCTGAGGGTGACGTTCCGCCTTAGGCGTCTCCGACGGTGAAGGTGGGTCGACGGGTGAATCCATAGGATCGCTAGGTGCAAGCACAGGCGAAGATGGTGCTGACTCAATCGCATTGGAAGGACGTGCAAACCGAAGAACCGACGGATCCATCTCTTGTGGGCTATCCGAACGCAACATAGGCTTCTCGCCTTCATGGGAAAGTAGTAGCGTAGGTAGTGTCGTAGTAGAGGCCGACGGACGGTGGAACTGCGCATCAAGAATTGCATTCCTGAACAAGGATGGTTGTTTACTGCTTTTCCTGCTCTTACCACCCTCACTGCTGTCGCTCTGATTCCCGTCGTCTGACTCATCCGGAACTGTAATCACTGTGGCAGAATCACTGTGCCCGGGGAAAAGCGAAGACGCAGCAGTATCGGTCGATGCAACGCTTGAATCGATTTCTGCAGAACTGGCACTTGCAGATCTTGACGGTCGACGCAATGACTCGTTCTGCTGACCGGAGGACAACAATTCACGTTCTTTCTTCGGCTCCGGCTTGATACACAGGTCCGGGTGTGCATGCACGAACGATCTGAAGTTCGGGTCCGTCTTTGGATCAGGCAATTTCCAAGGAAAACGGCGTAGAATCATGCACAAGAAAATCATTGCCACACTCCATACATCCGTCTTTCGAGGGTCGTAATTCTCTTCGCTGAGGACTTCGGGGGCGAGGTACGGGTCCGAGCCGACGACGCCTGTCGCTTTGAGCTGCTGCTTTCCAGGATAGTGGAATACAGTTGCTGTACCGAAATCAATGATTTTCACCACATTCTGTTCGGTCATAACACAATTGTCCAGCTTCAAGTCGCGATGTGCGAGGCCCATTGAGTGCAGGTACTCTACACCCTCGCAGATCTGGCGGAAAATGCAATAAATCTCGGGACGGGTCATCTTACCCGACATCACTACGCTGAACAGATCGTAAGGAGCGTACTCCATGACCTACAAACGAGGAATCGCCCCAATCGATCCAAGGGAAAGGAGGACGGATGGAAATAAAAATGGGAAAACAATAATCAGAAATCCGGTCCACGCCGTCATCACGCACATGGGTAACGCGCTGCCTACCTCGTAATAATGACCATGGTCACTGACAATATCCACAGTTTCGATGATGTTCGGGTGATGCAAGGTGCTGCCGACACAGAACTCTGCCGTGACCTTCTTCTGATATTCCTTTTCCGACTCGCCAGTACGTTTCGGTCGGAATTCCTTCACAGCATAGATATGTCCGCCTTGCTTCGTCGGAGACTTTATTAGGCGCACCGTGCCGCCTGCGCCGGAACCAAGAACACGGCCCCACTTCCCATACTTCTTCGTCAAGTGCGCGTGCGTCGCGTCGGACAACGACAAAATCGAATTGTGACCGTGCTGATTGGTTGTCGCCGGAATATGGTGCTGCGAGCTTCTTCTCGAGGGTGACGAGCGCCCGGAGGGCGGAGGGGCACCGCGTGCTATTGCGCTGCCACTATCACCGCTAGCGCGCGTCCCGCCTGAATTCGTCTTCTTCGTAGCATCAACCGATGACGCATCATCAGTCGTAGCAGCTCCATGTGCAATATCTGGTCGTCCTTTAGCGTGCTTCACGGCATCTTGCATCACAGGGCCTTCCTGCTCGACGCTATCCTTCCCTTTATCCTTCCGAGCTAACCCCGTGGAGAGACTAGACTTGGAGTTCCGACGTTCTTGTTGCTTAAACGGCGTGGAAGATGCGATGGGAGCGGTCGTAAATAATGACGAAGCATTAAGCGGTGCCTGGGAAAGAACCGCCTTTGCATCTGAGAGGTCAGTATTCGTAAAGTCATTGCCGCGAAGCTGAACTTTGGGCTCTTCATGAGGCTCCGCAGGCGTGTGGATCGTCGTACCAAGAGTCGAAGACGTGCCCGATGATGAATGGGAAGGCGCACGCCTGTGATTTGCATGGGCATGAGAATGAGGATGCTGATGATGTGGAATGTGATGATTCAAGAAACGTTTCAAATCGTGCAGCGGACCATTGTGCTTGAGCTTCATTGTTATTGTGGCGGACGACGAAGAAGATGCGTTGACATTGGAATTTGCTATCATTGAAGAGGAAGACTCTGATGCTGTTGGAGTTTGGGGTCTACTTGATGATGCGAAAGGCGATGCCAAACCGAACAGACTACGCGTCGACTTGCGAGTCGGTAGGCCGAAACGTGTACTACTGGCGGAGGATTGCTCTGGAGTGAGAGCAGATGGTGGATGGAGAACAGCGGAGGAAGGGCTCGGAGGGGAAGGCGGTTTAGATATAGAAAGGTTTTCCGTACTGTGTGGCGAAGAAGGCGCGGGAGCCTGGAGTCAATGTTATAAATTTCGATTTACAATTGCCGGTTGAAGTTGGATATGACATATTGTGCCGATGTAAGGTGGGTGCATGCCCGAGTTGGAGGTGATTCCGTCACATTGCGGATGCCGCGAACCATGACAAATGAAGCACATCAGATCGGCAGAGACAGAATAGCGAGACATTGGAGGAGGATGCAATTAAATGTCAATGGTCAGCAAAGTGAAACTCCTAAACCATACGCCGAGAGCACGTATTTATACTATAAGCAATGCAACTCACCTGCTCCGGAGCGATCTTGCCCGTGTCGTCTACCTCGGGCACTGCCAGCAACTCCGTCTTGCTGCTGCTCCTACGACGCGCGTCGGGGCGGGGGAATGCGTATTGCTGAGTCGACGCTGTCGAGGTGGTGAGTATTGAAGCAGAGTCGTGAGATTGCTGGGAGGAGAGGGAGCGCGTATCGTCGGTGTCACTAAGATTTTGGCTTTGATTCTGGCTCTGGCTAGCAGAGACCGCGTCGAGAGGGAGTTGACCGGGAACGGTGGTGAGCCTACGGCCGCTGGTTGTGAGAATATGTAGGCGGTCCGCTGAGCGGTTGGTGTCTCGCCCACTCGACGGCTGGCGGTCTTGACCAAGCCCAGAGTCGATGACGCTGTTTACGCTAGGAGAAGGTGGCAGACTGGCGGGGAAGGCCATAACCACGGGTTCCATGGGCTTTGCAGAGAGCATATTCGTCGTTAGAATGGCCGACGTGAGCGAGTATGCCCTGCTCGTCGTCACAAAGGACGTTGAGCACTATTGAGTGGACAGCTTGTCGCTGTTGTTCGCAGCGGTGAGCGTGCGCAAGGTTGTTGATAGAGAGATGGAGAAGGGAGAGGCCGGGGCGATGAGCGCACTCCAGATACATAAATCCATTTATTCTCACCGTCCCTTTTCGGACGAAAACACCGCCCGATCCGAATCTTGCTCGGCCCGCATATTGCGTAAGCTAGGACCCCAGGTATTGAAGAGCCACGCACCGAGCTCGGCCAATAACCGGCTTTACGAGCAACTGCCTCGCCCGACATGTCTCCCACTTGCAGCTTTGAGCAGCTCTTACTCGCAATCAACACTCTGCTTTAGAGGTTATTACGGCTAGGAATGCTGCGCTGGACATGCTAATCAACATGATATTAACCCCAGATTGAGTGGTTCACAGCGTCGTGCAGCGATCCAATCGCCAAGGCAGTTATAAACAGAAACAGGTCGGGTGTGCATATGCTCGCGTCCCGTCGTCCTCGGCATGCTCTGCTGTGTCCTGGCTCTGCACCACAGACAGACCACATGTCAGTCCATCACTCCTGCGGCGTATTGCCCGCTTCCTAATCGAGTCCAACCTGCCTGCAACTTGTAACAGACGTCCTTGTGTCGCAATCGTCTATATGCATTACCGTCCACGTCCTCTTGATCCGGTCTACCTTCGAGGCACGGCGCCCGCAGAAACCAAGTAGCTCTGTGAATGGCAGTCCTATGCGCTGAACGCTAAGCTTATGAAAGTTTCTCGTATCATCTCCATCATGAACACACGTTCGATCTGGCCAGGCAGTTGCGCACCCGAACAGCTATCGCACCCAGCTTTACGTCCGCATAATATGTTTTTTGTAAGGGCACCATGAATTCAGCCTATCGGCACACGCATGCTCACATCCAATCACAGCGTAAGCTTGAGACTAAAAATAAGTACAATCCGCCGCGGCGCTTGGTCGTTTCTCCCTTTTCTACCGAACCCACCATGCTTCGTAATCATCTATTTTCAAGACGAGCAGATCAAGGTACGATTGTAGATTACAAGCTTAATCTTCTCGATTAAGTCTGCGGTCTTGGTCAGATTAGAGGTCGAAGGAAAGTCGTAAGTTGACAAACGCCGTTCTATCCGCGATCCCCAAGTACGCTCTGCTTTACGCCGCACCGTGCATGCGTCGGTGTCGCGCTCATTGCTCCCACGCACGTCCTACCTCAATCCGAGTATAACCGCGCGCAGTGCAGTCGGGCTTGGCGCTTCTCACCTCGCAAGCTCTATCCCTCACCCACACACAACAGAAGGAACTCGCGAAATACAACTGGAACTGGTAAGATGCAATCACGTAAACCTCATCATCCCCAAGTCCGCAAACCGGTGGGTGTTGCTAAGCTTGTATTACATCAGACAAATGGTCAGTTGCAATTGGGTAAACCCGGCCGGTTCGGGGCCAATGCACTTTGGGTGCACCTGGTGCCGAGTGGATGGAATGCCGGGTCGCCCTGATCCGTGCGGGACCCCGAAGCACCCTAAGATACCGGCCGTCGGCTAGTTGCAACGAATTGACGGATGTAACATTACATAATGGATATCAGGCAAACGAATGGCTATGACGTCGCTATGCCTGTTGGATGTATGCGCGCATTAAGTCGAAAGGAGGCGACTTGTTCGTCAGCCTGTTTGATATCTCGGACAACATCGCAACCAAAAGTGTGCAACATTCACTTTGTGCGGCGCAAAGTCAAGGACGAAGAAACCGCGCCGACAATGAGCGATGCACCGACGACCACCTTGGCGCGGCGCAAAGCACCCGATAAATCCACTCCGAGTCTGGGTGCGCCGCCGTTTCGTTCTTACCTTTGCACATCGCCCACGACATCATCAAATGCAAGCAATCTTGCACGCTCAAACCGATAACTTCCGCATTCCTCTGCGCAAATTGAAAAGGAATGTGCGAGAAGCGCCCTTTCGTCAACTGAGCCCGGACACTGCATTCAACAACATCTTCGTATAATGGGCGTCTACGGACCGGGTCGATCTATTAACCCGAGATCTACACTTCATGAATGCTAGTCTTGGACCCGGCCTGGCCCTAAGTTCTTGGCAGTGGACGAGGCTTGCCAAGTCGACGGTCTCCTTTGTGTTCATAATGTCAATAGAACACCGGAACAAAACACATTAGTCTCATATGTATACTACCGGCCACGAAATGCTGCTCCCCGAGCGGTAACTTGTCAGCAGAAGGCACCATACACAATGCATGCGCATACTGTACTCACATTCTCCTTTTCTCCTCTTCCCCTCTGCAGTTCCCAAAGGAATGAGAGCCCAGTCCCACAAGTGACCACGACATTGGGCTGATTGATGATTGTTGCCGGTGACTCTTTGAATAGGTACAGTACATGCACATCAACACCCTTCTTTCCTCTTCACACCATGCGAGTGATCCAGTGATGATTGATGCCAGTAACACTGCATTCGAAAAAAAGACCCCATGGGGAACGTTTCAAAGAGCTCCGAGCCTTCGAACCGTGCGCATCAGCTGCAGGGGCACTCTGCCATCTGGCAAACAGTAGGTCAGTTAGCTACTTAGCACCACCCTGTCCGTTCACTCAGTTGCCTGCTATGCCATGCCTGACGGTGCTGGCTACGTCGGAATGCGTAAGGAAGACGGGTCGGTCAAAGACAGGTTAGCTGGAAACGAAGTAAAATTTCAAAGTGATTCAAATGAATTGCTTTGAAGTTTTTCTACTCTCTGACTCTGAGTGTATCAAAGCTGTCAGACGAAAACATACGTGTGCATCTCAAACACTCAATCTTGCGGAATACTGCCTCAAAAGAGCTCTAACTCGACGAATCACATCTACGAAAATGAAATACAATAGTTCAGTAGATGTTCCAGCCGCGAAGGTTTGAGTAAAGTCTGTAGGTACAAACATACGATAGCTTAAATCCCGTCCCGAATCCCGGAGTATCCATGTGCAGCTCAGGTTCAGGCAACCGCAACCCGCTATCTTTGTTTCTATTTCACTCAAATAACAAAGTGGAATTGAAAACAACACCGATGAGTCCGTCGCGTTCGTATACCACACTCCTTAACTCCGACACAGTGCTCGATTCTGTACAACCATTTATCACTGTATGCAAATTATATTCACAACTACAAATCATGCACGGAATCCACAATCGTATACATACACACACCGTCTTCCATTGTACAGGACCCCGAGTACCCACTGCGCGACGCCGCGCAGATCTATGCACATCTGTCCCCGGAGTCCAGTCGCCCTGGCGTGGCGTTCTGGGGAGTCAAACGGCTTTGAAATCCAGAGTGACGACTGCGATCGAGAGAATGTTGAGGCAAGTTCGGCGATAGGGACAACTCGGCGCGGTACCGATGCTGAAGAGGAATAAACAAAGGGGAGGGGGCTTTGGACAGAGATGGACGGATGAGACGAGTGTAGTTACTAGAGTTCGGGTTCGGGTGAAAATAGGCAGCTAAAAATTCGCGATCGGGTGTGCGGGGAGCATAAAATTGTACGAGAACGAGAACATCCGGGCCAGTACAAGCACCAGGGAATCTGGATGCCAAATCAACCCTGGTCTTCCGCATCCCGTCTGCGCTTCATCTCGCGCGAGACCTTCGCTTGCGCCGCCTCGTGCTTTGCAAGCTCGGCCGGAACCTTCGACACCGGGCTCTTCGATATTTCTGGGCATGACAATCCGAGGGAAAGCGGGCAGTGTGATTAAGAAAGAAGTTGCGCATGTCAGCATGTATATTAAAAGTAAACACGAGAATCAAAAACCGATCGCGCGTGTCTCGATTCCATAGGAATCGATTCCGCGCGATGGCTGCGATAGACTCACCCTGCTTAAGATCGTACCTGTACAACCCACATTTAGGCAAAATAAAGTGTCTACGTCAGCGTCTCGAACGAGAATTTGATCGTAGAAAATAAGGCATATAGTAGAAGAATGAATGCTGTAAATGATTGAGGAAGCAGACGGAAGAAGCGCGGTATGATGGCACAATATATAAATAACGAAAAGAAGCACGTACATGACCTCGTCATCATCGTTCGTGAGGAAGGTGATCGCGACACCTTGTTTGCCCGCACGACCAGTACGTCCTATGAATCACATGAATCAATACCAATTGTATCAGGTCACACGTTTCTCGACGACCAACACAAGAAAGTATTATACTTACCAATACGATGGATGTATGCCTCAATGGTGTTCGCCATCTGATAATTGATGACGAGACTAACATCTTGCACATCAATACCACGGCCAGCAAGATCAGTTGCCACCAAGATATCGGATTCACCGCTGCGCAGAGCCTGTAGAGCGGCCTCACGCTGCTCTTGGTTCTTGCCTGAATGGAGAGTTGTCGCGCGGCACTACAAAGTTGGAGTTTCTTGTCAGAGTTGCGCAGATAGACTGATCTTGACAATTACTCACCCCTCCACGTTGGATATCTTTGCAAACCATATCAGCCGTCTTCTTTTGATTCACAAAGACGATTATCGGAGCCGAAAAGCCTCCGTTGTTGAGAATGTCGAGTAGACGTTGCCTGAAGTGCAAGGATCAGCATCTTTAGCATCTCACGCATATAAATCAAAGCCAAAGCGCCGTACTTCTTCTTTTCATCTCCGCTTACGAATTCAACGCGTTGCTCAACGGTGTCGACCGCCCTTCCAGCCTCACCAATCGTGACAATAGCTGGGCGCCTGAGATATTTCCTCGTCAGGCGTTCGACTGCAGGCGGCATCGTCGCCGAGAACAATGTCGTTACACGCGTGCGACCCTTCCTAACAGTTTCACCATCGATGTCCATCGAACCTTCATCCTCACCCTTGAGGGTCTCAGATGGCAGCCTGTCGAGGATAAACGTAAGGTCAACTTCGAAACCTAGATTCACCATTCGGTCCGCCTCGTCCATAACAATGTAAGTACACTGCGAGAGCACAATGACATGTCGTTCAATTACGTCCTTCAAACGACCGGGCGTTGCAATGATGATCTCAGCACCCTCACGCAAATTGAACTGTTGTTCCTCCACGGCGCGCTGTAAACCAATCGGAGATATTAGTAAACATTACAACCGATCCCGACATGACGAAGAGAATGCAAATAGACGGCCGACTTACACCACCGACGATTGAAACACAACGGAAGCCGAGTGGAGAGGCAAACTTGCGTGTCTCGGATTCAATCTGCTGTGCGAGCTCACGCGTGGGCGCCAAAATTAGCGCGTACGGTCCCATGTGCCGAATTTCATCCGTGAACGGCGGTAAGTTTGAGATGTACGTAAGCATAGGAATCACAAACGCCGCAGTCTTTCCCGAACCTTGAAAATGCCTTATGAGTTCAGTAAAATCTGTGTTGAATTAGCAGTACTGACCAGTCTCTGCAATGCCAATGAGATCACGATTTTGAAGACCAATAGGGATAGCTTGCCGTTGAATAGGTGAGGGCTCCTTATACCCAACCTGCTCAATGACTTCCAAGATCGTTTCAGGAATTGTAGACTCGGCCCAAGAACGGAGTGGATGAGGAATCTGACCACCTGCACATAGACACAGTTAGGAAAGTGAGAAGCTGACGGAGAGCCATTACGGTACCTCTCGCAGCGATGCTGAAATCTTCTCTAAAGATACGCCAGTCTCTGTCCTTCATTTCAGAGAGCGGCTTCTCAGTCCAGTGTCTCTCATCGATTCCTGCCTTAGACGCTTTTCTCCTCTCCATAGCGTCAGAATACTTTGGATCTACCTTGCCTCCCGACTTTCTCAATCCTCCGCCATCGTCCATGCCCGCCAAATGACCGTAACCGAACATCACTTGCGCGCCTTGCCGTTTAGCACCCATGGCATAGGGAGAATCTTCTGTCAATGTATCATCCTGTACGTCCCAATCGAAGACGAATTTGCGGTCGTTCATTTTTCGTATTTTGCGTTTCTTTTTGTCTACACCGAGGTAACGAGAACGAATGGCACTAAGGTCGTTGTCATTCATCTGAGGCACATAGTTTGAGGACGCCTCAGCTAGTGGATCATCAACATTTTTTGTCGAGGATGGCGGCGGCATAGACGATGACGGGCCTGTCGGCGGCGCCTTGTCACGGTTTGCACGAGGTCCGGTAGGTATGTTCTTCGAGTTCGATGAGGCTTGCGCACGGTCATCTCTCCTATCGTCTCTCCTGTCCCTTTGGTCTCGCCGGCCGTGTCTTCCGTCCCTATCCCTATCTGAATAGCGATCATCATCTGCAAGAAATTAGAAAATTGCCGTCACTAAAGCGCCGACAAATGGTAGATGAGATATTCGTTCACTGACGTCGATTGCCTCTGCCATACCTGCTTCCTTCATCTCTGGATCTCTCTTTCGCCCTGATACTCTCCGCCTCACGCTCAAACTCTTCGCGCTCCTTCCTTTGCCTTTCCTCTTTCTCCCTCTGTTCTTTTATCTCTTGAGAACGCTTCTGGATGGCTATTTTCGCGCGCTCCTCTTTGGACAGGAATTTCGGCTAAGATTTGGATCCCACTGAGTGATGATGAAGAAATGCAGATGACATTAGCACACACCTTCAGAGCGGCTTCCTTCTCAGCTCGCTGCTTCTCCAAAAGTGCCTCAATAGACAGAGGCTCTGATTTTGCCATGTTGAGGGAGTCGGTGTAAGATGACTGACTACAACGAGACTTGCTGAACTGAACTGAACTGAACTGACCACGACTCGGACCTGATCTGATTACGTCATGAACTTGTGCCAGTGGCCAGTGACTCGCGCGGTACCCCAGTTGTCAGACACGCTTGCTTCAGGCCTTCAAGCGTGTGCGTCCTTCAGCGTGCACCGGTCGCTGCCCACACCATTCTATTAGAAATCACTAAGATATCTGAAGGTAGCGACAATAGCACAGGTGAACACACAGTTCGAGGGGACTGATAACTCGATAACATTTATGAGCCTATATGCTCTACTTTATATACTGTACAACATTGCGCACAGATCATGCTGTGTAGTTTGTACTTATGTATCTACTTTGCACATGCAATATAGTGGCACTGGGTCGTTGCCACATAATGACACCATGTGACCGTACATGTGTAAGCTATATTCTAACACTCCTCCTCAAGCACGTAGTCGGATACCATCGACGAAGTGATTGACCTTAGGCTCAGGCAGAGCCTTCGTCAAGATGTCAGCAAGGTTGTCGTCAGTGGCGACGTACTTGACATGTATCGTCCCTTTAGCCACTTGCTCGCGGATCCAATGATAGTAGATGTCGATGTGCTTCGTGCGTGCGTGGTAGACGTCGTCAGATGCGATGTTGACCGCAGACGTGTTGTCGCAATGAAGCGTGATTGGCTTGAGATCTAAATTGAGTGCCTGGCCAAGTACTTCACTTAACCAGATAGCCTCCTTCCCGGCATACGTCAATGCAACGTATTCGGCTTCAGCGGTCGATAGCGTGACGAGTTCTTGTCGTTTAGATGACCAAGAAATAGCTGAATCGACAAACCGAAATATGTAGCCGGAGATGGGCCGTCGTCCTTCCGTGGACATTCCATCAGAGTCCGAAAATCCTTCCAACTCATCCTTCCCATTCCCTCCTAGCATCAACCACTTATTCTTCGTCGCCTTCAGGTACTGAAATACACACTTCAGTGCAGTCCAGTGCGTCGGTCCAGGGTTGGACATGTAGCGAGCGAGTTGCCCGACAATCCAAGCGATGTCGGGGCGCGAGACGTCGGCAGCGTAGCGTAGAGCTCCAACAGCTGCGCGGAATGGTCGGTTTTCCATCTCGGCGCGCTCCTCCTGAGTCTGAGGAGACTGGTCGGTGCTGAGGTGAACGGATGTTTTTGCAGGGATCTTGATTGGCATGGCTTCATCAAAGCCGTAACGAGTAATGATTGTCTCGATGTATGGGAGCTGACGTATAGCGATAACGTGAGTAGGTTTGTTCCGCTTGATCTCCATACCGAGTGCCCAGCTGACTTCCCCGCCATCGGTGTATTCGACTTTCTCACCGATCTTCTTCTTCAGCTCGCTGCAGTTGCCTCGCTTGCTCGATGCAAGGAACAAGTCGTCGACCCATGATACCGTGATAGTGATGTGGCCGTCCGGGTGATGCCGATAGAAGAGTGCTTCTTCCTTATCGGTGCGTTTAAGTCCGGCGCCATCTAGGATCTTGCAAAGAACCTGGTACCATCGCCGACCTGCCTGCTTAAGACCGTAAAGAGCTTTAATAAGACGTATCACCTGTCCTGGCTTGATACCTGGCAGAGTATAGCCGACTGGTGGACGCGCATAGATTTCTTCGTTGGCGTCGAGTTCGCCGTACAGATATGCCGACTTGACATCAATCTGATGGATCTCCCAGTCGTGTGCTGCAGTGTATGCGAGTATAGCGCGAATTGTAGAGAGTCGAGCGACTGGAGCACGTGTGTCGCTGGCGTAATAATCGATGCCTTCGACCTGGGTAAATCCCTGAACGACTAGTCTCGCTTTGTACTTATCGATGCTGCCATCGGTTCGACGCTTTGTCCGATAGACAAACTTCAAGCCTGTGAGGTTTGCGCCGTGCGGGGGAGTGACGTATTCCCATGTCTTATGCTTAAGAAGTGAGTTAATTTCAACTTCCATAGCCGCATACCATTGGTCCGCATCAGGTCGCTTGTTGACCTCAAAGATAGTGATCGGGTCGCCTAGAGGGTCTCCTCCTGAGGCTAGCCACGCCTCGGCTGTGTCCTCGATCATGTACGTAAGACGTTCTGGAGCTTTGATCTGGCGCTTCGGTAGCTGATCTGAGGTGTTGTCTTCGCTTTCTGGACCAATATCGATGTCCGGAGGCGCTTCGTTACTATTCTCCTCCTCAACGCCGAAGAGCATGCGGATGTTGCGCTCAACTGACAGTTTGCGCGATGGCCAGTAAACGTGATAGCCATTAGATGGCTCGTCCGGAGCAAGCCACCGACACTGTACACCACGTTCAGTTAACTTATCGGCTGATTCAAGACGTACAACACAAGGTTGGCCAAACGGATAGATCGAGTTAAGATCCGGTGTTGTGCCATAGCGTGCTTCGAAGGGTGACCGAAACTGAAGACTGGAGTGCGGGGTTCGATTGTAGACGTAAAGTGCATACGTAAGAGCTTCGCCCCAGAGGTTGGTGGGCAAGCGAGCACTAGACAGATTAGTACGAACAATCTGGAAAATCGTTCCGTGAACCCGTTCTGCAACTCCGTTGTGTGCAGGTGTGTCATGTACCGTAAGTCGCCGATCCGTGCCATTCTTCGCCAAGTACGCGTCGAATTCCTTTGACAGGAATGCACCATCGTTGTCCGATTGTAGAACCTTGACAGTGATGCCGTACTGAGTCTGTAACCAAGTCTGGAATTTGACGTACTGATTTAATGCATCGGATTTTGTCGGCATGACAAACATGTGGCACCATCGTGTCGCATCATCGACAATAGTGAGTGCGTAGCGTCCGTGTGACGGAGTCTGTACCTTGGCGGGTCCCCAGATGTCCATGTGAACATGATCGCCATACTTTGGCGCTGTAGGGCTGGTCCGCTGTGGTGGTACGACTGTGCGGCGGATCTACGATACCGTGCACGGGATGCAGCTTCGCTCCTCCTGATGGTCAGGATCAAGACGTAATCCCTTGAGCTTACCAGAACTAGCCAGCTTCTTAATGTAAGCGTAGTTGACGTGCCCAAGACGAACGTGTAAGTCGTAAAGTGATAGCTTGGGCCATGTGCTGGTGTCGTCAGTCTGGTATGCCGTGACCATGTTTGCCCAATTCGCCGCATAGACACCATTACGTTTGGTGATTGTCCCGATAAGCTTCTTCGCCGGATTGCGAATAAAGAGCTTCCCGTCCTCGAATAGAAGAGCGTAACGTTGCTCATCGAGTTTGTTGGGAGAGATCAGCGTAGATGTGAAGCTTGGGTTGCAGCGTACGTCACTTATCTTAATGGTGTTGAACCGGTTGCCATGTGGGACCTTAATGTCCATGTCGCCCTTGATGGTGGTGTGGACGTAGCTACCATTTGCGGTGCGAATAGCGAATGGCTCCGTCTTCTTTACGTTATAGAGACGGTTCTGGTCCGGTGTGACGTGAATAGTGGCGCCTGTGTCAAAGACGTCAATAGCGAATACGGTTTCAGGAGTGATTGCCATCCATGCATCGGCTGGCATAGCCGTTGCGGCAACTTCCTCAATCTTAGCTGTCTGGGCCTTCTCCGCGGGTTTACTACCCTCGCCCTTGGCCTCGTTGGCGCTGTTCTTCTGCTTCCGTTTCGGAGATGGGCACTGCTTCGAGTAGTGGCCATAACCCTGACAGTTGTAGCATTTCCGGTCGTCGGATTTGCCCTTACCGTCCTCGTTCTGCTTGCCCTTTCCCCAGCCCTTCTTCCCTTTACCCTTCTCGTCCTTCTTCCCCTTCTTCACCCAATTCGCCTGCTCCTCCTTATCCTTCTCGTGTCGATCGTGCTTGCGCGTCATGCCGGAGGTAGCAGCTTTTGAAGCAGCTTTCTGGCGAAGCGCGTTGATGACTTCGGTGGACGTAAGGAAACGAGGTGTGAAATTTGGAAGGTGTGCTGGTGGGAAGCCTGGCATGGCTGTGAGAGCGGTGCGGAGTGCCAGAATCTGCGCGCCGTTCGTCTGGTTTGACTGATCCACGCTCTGTTTGGTGATTGAGATGATGTCGCGATAAGCCTCGGGGATCGATGCGGAGATCGCGTTGATAAACGTTTCGTCGGTAATTTCGCGTCCGAACTCGGCAATCTTGTCCCGAACTTCAAGCATCTTGTCCAAGTGTCCGTTGATCTCGCGCTCATTGGTGCATTTGAGCGTGTAGAGTTGTGCCTCGGTAACGGCTTCGACAGCATGTGTCACAACGTTGTAATCGCGCTCGAGTGCAGCAATAAGTTCGTGAGTATTGTCCAAATGCATGACTTTGGTGTAGATTTTAAGCAGTATGCCGTGTAAGCATAAACAGAGTAGTCCCAGTAGCGCTTTAGTTTGAACCACCAAGGCTCATAACCTATTAGAAATCACTAAGATATCTGAAGGTAGCGACAATAGCACAGGTGAACACACAGTTCGAGGGGACTGATAACTTGATAACATTTATGAGCCTATATGCTCTACTTTATATACTGTACAACATTGCGCACAGATCATGCTGTGTAGTTTGTACTTATGTATCTACTTTGCACATGCAATATAGTGGCACTGGGTCGTTGCCACATAATGACACCATGTGACCGTACATGTGTAAGCTATATTCTAACACATTCATCTCTCTTTCTTACCACCATGTTATCGTTAGATAGCAGACCGCTGTTGACTCAGCGCATTCAACTAGCGTTGACTTGCCTTTCGATAGGAGCGAACGCGTGAGTGTCGTGACTCTAGTTTCGAGCATAGATACTTCATTCACATCGTTGTGCTAATGCAATCAATGGTTCTTAGACTGTGTGCTGGTGGAATATTCACGTTTCCCTTGCTCTCGCCGGCGCTAGCTGAGCACCTGAAGCTCACGCAGCCGCAACTCACTACTATCGTTCTTGCGTGCGCCCACCTATTCTCTCTCTTCTCGATTAGACATGATTAACACCACCTCGTTAACAGAGGTATGATTGGCCAATACCCCTTCGCTGCACTCGTTGGGAAGGCTATAGACCATTACGGACCCTGGTCCTGCTCACTCGCCTCCTCCCTCCTATTCTCTTCTGGTTTCGGGCTGTTTGCACTTGAGATCGCCAAAACGCCCGATGACATTACCGTACCTTCCCAATCCTCGTTTGAGCGCCTTGCTCTTTTCTTCTTTATGGCCGGGCTGGGGACTGTCACATCGTACTTCTCGTCCCTATTTGCCGCGTCAAAGAACTTCCCGGACTATATTGGTATCGCATCCGGTTCGAGCATGGCTCTATTTGGACTCTCGCCGCTCTTTCTCTCAGTTATCGCGTCGAATTACTTCACAGCAGAAGACGGCGCTCTAGAAGTGACACGTTTCGTAACATTTATGGCGATCCTTACGGGTGTCGTACACGTCTTCGGAGCTATGAACCTTCGGACGCCCCAGATTGCTCAAGTAGAAGCACTAGATTCGAGTGATAGTCAGGATGATGAGGAGAGTTTATTAGACCAGCCATCGGACGAACGCTCCCCGCTCATTTCTCCCAATAAGAAATCTAATGTGCAAGTTACAGTCGTTCCTGTAGAGTCCAAACAGACTGTTCTGGACTTACTGAAAGACCCATACTTTTGGATACTTGGTTTCCTTGTCATGGTCTGCCTCGGTACTGTAAGTACTACAACTATCCCTGCATCAGAAGGCCATCTTACTCACATTCTCCCCACAGTGCGAAATGGTCATCTCAAACATCGGCACCATCGTCCTCTCCCTTCCATCTGATTCTTCTTCCACATCAACTCTCTTTTCTATCGCTCAATCCTCTTCAACCTCCGCAACAGCGACGCAAGTCCGCCTTCTCTCGATCTCTAATACTGTTTCGCGGCTCTTCGTTGGGCCGCTGGCAGACTTCGTGTCTCCCGTTGCGTCTTATCTGCCATGTGGAACAATCTATTACACGAGGAAGCATCGCGTTAGCCGAGTAGCCTTCTTAACTGTATCCAGTACACTCCTTGTGTTGACTTTTGCGAACATGGAGTTCTTCATTCGGAGTCAGTCGGCCGTTTGGATGCTGAGGTAGGTTTCTGTATTGCTTCTCAGACAAAGATAGAAGTCCTCATCTGCTTAAAACGAATAATTTTAACAGTATTGGCACTGGCATCGCGTATGGTTCCGTTTTCACCGCCCTTCCTGGAATTGTATCCTCCGTCTGGGGCCTTTCCAACCTCGGTCGCAACTTCGGCATCATCACTTACGCACCCTTCATTGGCACGCCATTGTTTTCATACCTATACGCATTCATCTCAGCCTCCCATGCATCTGACGGCGCAGTATGCAAGGGAACAGAATGCTGGAAGCTGACGTTTGGTGCTACCACTGTTTCTGCGATCGGGGCGCTAGTGGTGAGTGTGGTGTTGTGGAGGAGATGGAGGGGACGAGTGTAGGTCCAACGGGTAATCTTTTAGATAGTAGATTTTCGGCGATTGAACTGCATCTGTACGAACAGCCCACATAATATTTAATGCTGTACTTGTACTCTTAAACTGGTTTTCTGCGTATTATTTATATGCAGGCCTTCGTCCCTTCGTTTAATATATATAATATCAATTCTCCTGTAAAATTACCGTGACAAGTTACATGTTACATGTTCAGATCTATACCGTTCTGCCAGAAACTATTAACGCCCATTGTCGTGATATGAAATCATTCCTTTTTGGTGCGAACAAAAGGTTGGCCATTGAGCTTAATGTGCAGTTCGTTAATGCCCCGGAATGATGCGACCGCGATGCTTATGACAACAGTGTAAATAGCAATACGAACGGGCAAGGGGTTGCTAAGGAATGGATAAGGGACTAAATCGAGGTGTAAGTTGAACGTTGGTTCTGCCCATGTTTATCCTGAAGAAGCGCTCACATGTTCCATTGTACCCTGCACAGTATTCCACCCAAACGGCATACCAGATGCCAAACAAGCTTGCTGCGAACGTTGCACCCCATCCTGCTTCAAACCTTCCGTATGCTCGCTCAAATGCAAAGAAGTCGAGTAGGAGAGAGACGGCGGGAGCCGCGTGCAAGGCGAGATCCAAAGAGAGCGGGATGCGGAAGACCTCCGCCTGAGCAGACGAAGTGGAAGAGGGAGGTGTGGATCCAGGCTTGCCTTGCAGAATAAGGTGCGGGAAGAGAAAGAGGAGCGACCAGTAGATTGCAAATACTACTACTGTGACCTGTTCCGGGAAGAGTGTGGGTGAGTAGATGGTTGGGGTTGGGGAACATAAGAATTTGCTTACTGGGAGCGCGACAATGAAGAAAGCACGCTTGAGTTTCCTAGCCACTTTGTTCGGGAGATTTGAATAATACTCTGACTGTAATGAATGATCCATTGCTCACACGTGAAGGATGGCAAGACATCGGTGACCAAACTAAAGATCGTAGTGAGCAAAGCCAACGCAAGCCTACATCGCCGCCAATAATAAATCCATGTCAAGACGTCTAGTTGGATACAGCAAGATAGTACAGAACTTACGCCTGTATGGTCAAGAACTGAGCATGACCCCCCTTCTGGCTCGTAATGTACGTATTAAGCACGGTGGTCTCCAGACCTTTATACCCCGCCAGCATAATTCCTGCCGCCGATGCGTGTAGGACGAACGCGAAAAATCTCTCCGCCATTTCACCAGATTTACTCCGTAAGCTTTAGAGGGAGAGAAGAGGATGTAGTGGAAGAAGGAAGAGAGTCGAACTTGAACGGCGAGGAACGGCCTTCTCTTGTCCGGTGCCGGACAACTTACAGAATGGAACGGAGATGTGTCGATGACGTCATCAATAGTTAGACGCAGTTGTCTGGTTCCAATTTCGTTTCTCAATCACCAACTACAACGATGCTTTTTAGGCTGTCTTTATCCTGCACAAGAGGTACCTCCTCACTCGTATCTTGTTCTCTACCTCGTTTAGCCAGCAAGTTTTCCATTCACACCCTTCCTCGACCGAGCTCAGGCTCCTGCACCAAGCCTGGCTTCACTCGCGGACTTTTTTTCAGCTCAAGATATGTTCTGAGCTCGGGCGCCGACTCTACGGTACCAAATGGAAGATTAAGAAAACTTGGAGGAGCTGCTGTTGTCGCTAGTCTTGGGCTGGGCTTAGCAACCTTCGCTCGACCTGTGGTATGCGACTGTAAGCCCCCGGCCTCGGATGCTCTCTTCCTATTGATATTTAACATAAATATCTCTCTACAGCACCCAAATCTTCAAGCCCGGCTCTTCATGCAGCAAGCACGCCTGACTCACCCATCCTCCAGCAGGGTGCATCCTCGGTTGGCACTCCTGATGATCTACCACCTCTTCCTTCACCCCCGAAGTCCTCGCTGAACATGTTCGAGCTCTCCTTCGGTGCAGTCTGCGGGATCTGTGCGGGTGTCTTTGTCAAGAAAGGTGTCAAACTTGTAGCTTTCTTCCTCGGTGGTGTCTTCGTCTTACTCCAAGTGAGCAATCTCATCATTAAATTCAGCGTAAGATAGTTCATGATCTGTTTTTAGTATTTTGCTTCCATAAATCTCATCAACGTCAACTGGGCCGGAGCGCAATCACGGTATGAAAAGACATTCAACAATACCGACCCATCAACTGGAACCAGCAAGCCTCCAACAGCCTATGCTTTCTGGAGTTGGATAGTGAACTTCCTAGCAGCCGACTTTCCTCCTCGGGCTACTTTCATTGCAGGATTACTTCTTGGAATTCGCGTCGGTTGAAGTATTATTGTGAATAGAAATACACATTGTCCGAGCGAGATGCACAAAATAAAAACACTGTAATAGGGTAATGGGTAAATAACCCAGGATGCATATGCAATGGCATACATTGACTGGCATACGACATGAGCGAGTATAAAACAACAGCAACAGGTAACGACCATAACCTCGACTTCCTCAGACCACACCTGATTCGCATAAAAATACGATTTTATAACAGCTGAGGGCGCCAGGCGATCAGAGCTTGGCGGCATTTGCGGCGGTGAGTGTTTGGCCAGACGCCTTGGCGCGCTTACGCATCTTCTGTGCAGACTTGTTGCCACGAATACCTCCGCCCCACTGGCGACGAGCATCCTCATACTTGTCAGAGCTGGTGACAAAGTCAGAATTTAAAACATAAAGATAAGAAGCTACTCACAAGTTCGCCTTCGCGGCAGAGATAAGAGTGCTGAGCTCCTTCTGGTCCTCGGAGCGCACATCCTGAAGAGTAAGGACAGCGGCGGTCTTCTTGTGCACAACAGTGCCAAGACGAGCCTTGCTCTTAACAATAACGTAGGGTACACCCATCTTGCGGCAAAGAGCAGGTAGGTAGACGACAAGCTCAATCGGGTCGACATCATCAGCGATGATGACAAGGCTAGCCTTCTTCGCCTCAACGAGGGCAACGGAGTGATTCAGGCCGTACTTAACGAAAAGAGGCTTCTTTTCTGGCTTCGCAGCGGCCTCCTTCTCCTCAGCGGTCGCCTTCGCAGCAGCCTCAAGACGTGCCTTCTTCTCCTGCTTTGTCTCTGGACGGTACTTGTTCAAAAGCTTGAAAAGTTGGGTCGCAGTGTTCTTGTCAAGGGTATGCGAGAATTGTGCAATGGCCGGGGGAACCTTGAGGCGCTGGTGAAGGATAACCTTCTGGCGCTGAAGGCGGACATACTCAGGCCACTTGACGAAGCGAGTGAGGTCGGTCTTAGGCTGGATGTCCTGGCCTGAACAGAATTAGTTCCGATATCCTGTGGAAAAGAGGCTGAATATACTAACCAATACCAAAGTTTTTCGCGTTCGCCTCAAACAAAGGGTTCTTCACAACCTTTGCAGGCTTGGATGCACCAAAAGGCGCGGGTGCGGGCTTCTTACCGGTGGCCTTCTTCGGGGGCTGGTCATTGAGACGAGTGTAAGTCAGCAATTTGTCCACTGAATTTAACCCTCGAAAACGAGGTTCAGCGACGTTGCAGGACGACTCGGAGCTCTAACGTCTGCATCGATAACGATGCAGACCCAGCATTATACACATCATCAGCGATTAAGCTTCAGTGTTATATGACGTGCATGATGCAGGTGCGATGGTAAACAAGTCTGAAGATAATTGTTAGTGCATAGAGATAGCGTTATCCAGATCATCCACATACCATCCATCACCTTCCTGCCGATCCACACGCATTTTACTGGTCAAGTTATGCTCCTTATCGTCCATACAACGTTCTGCACCATGTCGTCGAGGTTATACGACGACAACTCACCATGTTTGAGGATTGATGGTCTTGAGGGGTTGCTGAGAGTACGCTTGAGGATGGTGGACTTCACAAACGTCAAAAAAATACTCGCCGGCACGTGATAGTATTTCCGAATTTGGACGTCTCAAGATTTTTGTATCCACCTAGAACGAAGAAGTTTCCTTCTGTAGAACTTCACTTCCTTCAGATAATTAGACCTATGGGCAGACGCGCAAAGAACAAGCAGGCGGCCCCGGTGCCCTTCATCGAGGTCAAAGCTAGTCCGGAGAAGCCCTCAGCGAAAAAGCTCGGGAAGCGGAAGCAGGCTCCTGAGCAGGAAAACCGACCATTAAAGAAGGTCAAGGCGAAGAGCAGCTCGAAGGACGACGCGAAATCAAAGAAATCCTCTAAACGAGAAACGAAAAAGGCAGAGGACGAGGATGACGAGGATGAGGATAGTGGCTGGGAAGGCGTCCAAGATGATATGGATTTGAAAGAAGAAAAGAAGTGTGTACTATCTTCCTTTTCATGTAGCGTTTAAGCTCATTAGTTTGCAGAGCTCTCTTCGCTGACAGCGATGGTGAAGAAGTAGGATTCGTTGGTGACCTGAATGATCTAGATGGGGAAGAGGATGATGAGTGAGTTCTCAGTCTCTCCTTAGTATCTAAGATAATGCTAATACAATGGCTAGCTTTTCGATACCGGTATGCAAAGTTAACCATGTATTCTTTCCGCCTTCCTAATCCTTCTCTTAGAATGGTGAAGCGCAAGAGCTCGAGCTTGGATCTTCCTCAGAAGATGAAGACGAACTACCTGCGAAATCAAAATCAAAACAAAAGACTTCAAGCAAAAAACTGAAGTCAAAGTCAAAGCCTACCTCGGGTTCTTCGAGTTCTGAAGACGATAGTGAAGCCAACTCGGATGATGTTCGTATAACAGCAAAGAACATGGAGGCTCGCTCGCGGGCACTAGAAGAACAGGCTGCGCGAGATGCGGAGATCGACGCTGAGGAGCTGCGACAGGCGGCTTTGGCGTACGGCTCGGACTTGGAAGATGACGAGGAGATGGCAGGTGGTAGGGATGATGAAATGGATGAGATGGGCGACGGCGACGGTGATGGCTTCGCTCTGCCTACCGCTGAGGAACGTGAGGAGGAGCGCAAGACCGGTGCTGAGGACTTGTCTGCCGTGCATCGGCGTATGAAGCACTGTGCAAGAGTCTTGTCAAATTTTAGGAAGCTCGGGGCTAAGGACCGGTTCGTGCATTTATTCCATTCTAAATAGATTACTTACCTCTACAATCGTAGATCACGGTCAGAATATGTGGAACAGCTTCTTGTTGACATTGCCAGCTACTATGGATATAATGATTTCCTTGCAGAAAAACTTTTCAATTTATTCTCTGTTCTTGAGGTGAATGGAGTTCTTTTGCGAAATGATTAAACTTTCACTCATGACTTTACAGGCAATTGAATTCTTTGAATCCAATGAGATGCCTAGACCAGTGACCATCCGCACCAACACACTGCGCACTAGACGGAAGGATCTCGCGCAAGCTCTCATAAACAGAGGTGTTAACCTCGAACCCATCGGAAAATGGACGAATGTCGGACTCCAAGTCTTTGAGTCCAGCGTTCCTATTGGCGCAACACCAGAGTACCTTGCAGGGCACTACATGCTCCAAGCTGCATCATCGTTCCTGCCCGTCTTAGCTCTGAAACCCCAACCAGGCGAACGTATACTGGATATGGCGTCCGCCCCTGGAGGTAAGGCTGCATATGTGTCTGCCCTCATGCAGAATACGGGTGTGATCTTTGCAAATGACGCAAATAAGGCGAGGACGAAGAGCTTGACGGCGAATGTGCACCGGCTAGGGTGTAAAAATGTTGTTGTGTGTTCGTATGATGGCAGGGAGTTCCCGAAGGTGATGGGTGGATTCGATCGCGTGCTCCTAGATGCGCCGTGCAGTGGGACAGGTGTCATTAGCAAAGATGCCAGCGTGAAAGTTAACAAGGTAATTATATTATCTTCTCCTCCCTCGTCACTTGTGAATGCCCTTGCTGAAAAACCATCCCTCAGTCCGCTAGGGACTTTGTCCTCCTCTCTCATCTCCAAAAACAGCTTATCCTCTGTGCCATCGACAGTGTCAACAGCAATTCTGCTACAGGTGGCGTCATCGTCTACTCCACCTGTTCAGTGACCGTAGACGAGAACGAGGCTGTCGTCGACTACGCGCTCCGGAAGCGTCCACACGTCAAACTACTCGATACAGGTCTCGAATTCGGGCGCGAGGGATTTACAAGCTTCCGCGGGAAGATATTTCACGAGAGCGTGAAGCTCACGCGTCGATTCTACCCTCATGTACATAACATGGATGGATTCTTCGTCGCGAAGTTCAAGGTCGGCAAGCCCGCCAAGGGCTTAAGGAAGCAGGGCTTAAGGAAGCCAGACTCGGATGTCGGTGTGAAAGACAGCACGGATGCGATGGACACTCAGGAGGATGTGAAGTTTGATGCGGATGAGGATAAGAAGTATCTCGAAGAAAATAAACGGAGACAGATGAAGGCGAAGGGTCTTCGTGTCCCACCTCGATCAGCTCCCATTGTAGAACCAGTCAGCTAGTTATATACAGTATTGCTTTCATTATTTCCCTCACATAGTCATCACATCTTTCACTCGCAAAACACTTTTCAAAAATTAATGCTCGATATATCAAAGGTATACTACTATGAAGATAATAACCCTCCCATCGCATGGCAGGGATGGAATTGGGTATACAGGAATAAGTCCAATGCAAACGCGTAAAAAAGATTTAAGTCCGAATCAAATTAGTCGTCGATGTGTTCGTGTAAAATCCAGGAAGTTTCGTGATAGTTTGTGGTCGACGTAGGCGATTAATACGTAGCAGAGCGTTTCCTGCAATTAAGAAGCGTGTTAATCTGGGAGAAAATACATAATAATGAAAAATTACCTTCGTCCACCGAAGGCAAATATTCCACAGCAAGCACCGAAGCATGCGAGCCAGAGAAGGACAGTCGCCGCAAGCGTCATCCAAGTCTATTTCAAACATTTAGAGTTAAGCAAAATACACATTTATGGTCGCAAGGAGAGAGCACTAACTCCGCTACCCCAAGTCGCAGTGACTTCTCCGTCCGACGCATTCTTGATCTTGTGGCGAGCAACTGCGACGGCGATGACGTCGATCAGGAAGACGATTGTAGTCAAAATAGCCGCAATGACCGTCATAGCAAGTGTCAATGCAGAGCAAGCGCGCTCCCTTAGGGAAGGACGCGAGAGCATGGCGAGCGAGAACAGGAAAGCGAGGAACGCCAGGCCACATGCTTTCGTTTTGAGATTAATGAGTTGCTTCAAAAGTAAGTCAAGGTAGGACATACCTATGGGGTGCAATACCAGTACAGCAGTTACGGCTCGCGAGATGTCATTTTCAATCCCTTGAGCATGCCTGGTTGGATACAATTCGTTATATAATCAACTTGAAGGAAACGATTATATGCTATTTTAACTCACAAAGCTTGGGCGACTGTGCTGTCTATCGTAAAGCCCAGACGAGGCTTCGAACATTGAGCTGGCTCGTCGAAACTATGCCCAGCAGCACTACGGAGTAATGGAAATAAGTGAGCTCACCCAGGTCACAACAGAAAAATGAAATACTGACGTTGCCTCGATTGCAGAGATACAGTACCCCCATACGCCGTACCTCACGTTCCCATTCGCATTTACGCTCACCGGGCCAAAACCTTCGCTGAACGTCGCACTAAGCTTGAAGAGGTCGATCGTCTTAATGATCGGCACGGATAGCGACACCAGCAAGAGAAGCAGGAACGCTGCAAATAGCAGCACGGGCGTAATAGCTGCGAGCATAACAATATTCGTCGCGTGAGATGAAGGGACAAGGTGGTTGTGGGATGGGGGGCAGACGTACGAAAACGAGGCTTGGACAGCAAATGAAGATGGTCTTTATACTCCAAAGGCCTAAGCACGCAGAGACGGTGCTATTATTCTTCTACCGAGTAAAGAGGGCACCACGCCACTTGCACATCTACTCGAATGTACTGCCTCCATAATGACGTCTCCGAGTAATCTTAGCGAAGATAAGGTTCACAAAGAGCCATCAAGTTCAACTTGAAGCTGTGGAGGTGATGCACAGCCTCATTAGGGAAACGGAAGCGTAATCTCAACTAAAATTTGTTGATGTCCTTACAACACTGAATTAAGTAGTACTTCAGGAGATAAGTAATACATCAGGAGGAAAGTTATGAATCAAGGGTAAGCCAAACATAAGTAAGAGTTAAGTACGAGCAATCACAATTCAAAATACAATATGCAAGCAGTACATCAATAAATTCAGTACACACATTATTCTTCCGCCAGTCCGATCATCTGCCAGCTTTCCTTAGGTTCTCCACCCCCTCTTCATCTTTGTCACCATAGCCAGTACCGTGCTCATCCTCGCTGACGAGCCTAAGCTTTTTGCCGATTCTAATAGACTTGTATGAGTGCCTTGCACGCCTAAGTGGGCATGTCAAGGTCTGGCATCCAGTTAAAATTCGCCAAATCAAATCGGATATTTACGATTTCGTAAAACAGGGTTCGACGTTCACACCATTCATCCCTGTGACAGTCTTCCGTCAGGTCGATTTGAAGATTCATCTTGTTACTAGTACGTGAACGCACGCCTCCTACGATTCGAGCTTCCGAAAAGTCAGGAAATTTAAAGTGAAGATGATCAAAAAAAGTACTCACATCTGTCTACTACACGCAAAGATTCCGCAACATGCACCGAGACAGGACACCCAGAGGAGGACCGTTGCTGCAAGCGTCATCCAAGTCTGTTTCATTTTTAAGTGCCGGATATATCATTCACCAGAAATGAGAATGAAGGTACTGACAGCACTGCCCCACGTCGTGGCCACTTCACCGCCCGAATTATCTTTGATCTTGTCCCGAGCCACTACAATGGCAATAATGTCGATCAGGACGACGATCGTAGCTAAAACAGCGGCTACGAACGTGATGGCGAGCGTCAGAGCCGCACATGCGCGCTCTTTCCACGACGGACGCGATAGCAAAGCCAACGAGTGTAAGAACGCGATGAACGCCAAACCGCATGCTTTGCATCAAACGAAAGAAGTCAGTAGATTGCTTTCTCGGTTTGCGATGTGTGACATACCTACGGGGTGCAATATTAGCACCGTGGTTATAGCGCGCGGAATGTTGTTTTCGATGCCTTCGGCATGCCTGCATATCACGACACAGGTGAAGTGAGGAACGCGAGAAAATGGAAAGGTCAACGACGTACAGTGCTCCCGCGACTACACCGTCAATCGTATAACCAAGGTGCGGTTTAGAGCATTGAGCTGGTTCGTTAAAGCTTTGCCCAGCGGCACTGTAACAGAGAAAATGGTATTAACTTCCTATGGTTCAAAATTGCGAAAGAGGTGGGAGGAAGAATACCGACGATGCTTCTATTGCAGAAATGCAGTACCCCCACACTCCAAACCGCACAGTCGCATTTGCACTCGCGCTCGTCGACCCAAAGCTCTCGTTGATCTTTGCAGTGAGCTTAAAGAGGTCTATCGATTTCAGAAACGGCACCGATAGCGTAACGAGCAAGAGCAGCAGGAACGCCGCGAAAAGGAACAGAGGTGTGATAACCGCAATGGGCATTGTAAAGCGTCTGGAAGACTGGGATGTATTCACAAGGAGAGGGCGGGACGTACGAAAGGGATGCCCGGGAAGCGGATGAATTTGCTTTTATATCAATACTGCCGATAAAGTATGCATACTGACATAGTGACGTATGCTTGTAATCTTATCGAACATAAGGCCTCGACCGCCCTGGCAAACCAAAGAGCAAAGTACGTCGTTCACCCGGAACCGGATAATTGGCCAACACGGACTCGGACAGCACACTGGCAGCCGCACCAATCCCGGAGCTCGATGTCGAGATACAATGATCGTAAATTCTGATATACAATATTACAAAAATAAGCTAAAATAGGGCTCTAATGTACTCCTTTTATGTTCACGAATATGTACGCACCGCACGATGTACACACCAAAGGCCTGCCCGGGACGTTTTCCATAACCTCTACAAAGCTGTGACGCTTCACAACATGATTGTCGGGTCTAACTTCATCGGCTTCTCTGCAGCTGACTTCAACTTTCTCCGATTCTGAAGTGGCATCGACCTCTTTCTGCAGACAATCTCCTTCTTGGGAAGAAGGATCACCCCCCGAATCCGAATCGACGTTCTCTGAGTAAGGCTCAGTCGTGGGCTCGTCCTCTTCAAAGATCATTTCGGGCCCAACCTCTTCGTCTGCTGCATCTTCGGCTACAGTTTCATACTCAGTCGCATTATCCCATTTCTGTAACTCATCATCCGCGGACGCGGGCGCAGAGTCTTCTTCTGCAAGAAAGTTTTCTCCCAGAACACCCTCAGTATCGTCAGAAATCTCGTCCTCAGGTTCAGCCCCGGCTTTATCAACGAGTTCCGTAGGTTCTTCATCTGATGGCCCAGAAGCATCATCTTCCATAACTTCTGCAGGGTGAGCTTCAGCCTCGTCAGTATCGCCTAGCTCAGGCCAAGATCCTATTGCAGGCTCTACGTCGTTGATGAGTTCCCATGTCTCTTCAGGTGCGACCTCATTAACCACAGCCTCCTCTTGGTCTGACTGTACCTCTTGACGTTCTTCGGGAAGAACGTTGTCATCGGTCGGAGGTACATCATCAGCCGAGGATTTATTAATCTCCAAAACACGTTCTTGCGCAGGGCTTTCATTCATGGCTTCCTCGAGGCGGCGATCTTCAGCTACCTCGTCCCGAATCACACCTTGTTCATCAAAGGACTGCGTTTCTGTGTTTTCACTTACATCACCCTGCTCTTCACCTTTCATGTTATCACCCGGTAGATCGTTCTTTCCGTCTTTGAGAGTAAACATTTCTTGTAGCGCCTTTCGGATATTCGGCCAAGTGAGGTAAGAAGGCCTCGCAACCGGTTTATTCTCATCTATAGTAGATTGTTCGTCGGCGGAGTAAGAATCAACAATTCGGCTATTCGATAAATTAGCATGTGCATGACTTACGATTAGAGGTACTGTTCGGACCAACATCTGATGTACCATTACGCATCTCTTGAACACTTGCAGCGCTTTGTGAGTACACCGAGCTCGAATCATCCTGCACCTCTGACACAACAATGTCTTGAAGTTCAATCTCCTCGGGCGGTTCAGAGTTGGGTCTCGATCGTTTCAGACAGGGGAGACACGCAAAGATAGGTGACTGAGCACTCTGATTATGATGTTGCTTGTACTCATTCGTACTATCAGAGTGAGCATCAGAGGGTGAGTATGACTCATCTTCCTCATGAGGTTCCCAAGAAAAGCGCCGATGTTGTGGCGGTGTACTCGGTGTAGTTGGCACGTCATCACGATCCTCAGGCACGAGGAGCTCCCTCGGTTTTCTGCTCCTACCAACCCCACAACAGAATAAGGAAGTCGACCTCCCAGGAGCTTGAGATTTAGCAGCATTTTGAGATTGATCAGTGAAGCTTTCCGCGGCGCCAAAAGCATCTGATTGAGATGGAGTCGTTAAGGAACGCGATTGCAAAGATCGCGGTGATGATGAGGACGTAGACAATCTACTAGTACGCGATGATCGAAGATCGAATATTTCGCGACGTTGCCTTGATCGGCTGGCTTTATTTCTGTAAATTATGATGAGCGCTAAACTAATTGTTGCAATCGAAGAATAGTTGATTTCTAAAGATATACCTAGGTCTTTTAGCAATTTGTATCGCTAGGACACCCCATACAAGAATCGCAGAGACAAGAGTTATCCACGTCTGATATATCGAATAAGATGCAAAGGAAGCGTGTCCAAAAATTGAAACGCACCACGGAACCATAAGTGACAGTCACCTCGCTGTTCGTGGCGTTCCTTTTCGCAATTGAAACAACAACGATGTCCAGGATCAACGCAATAGATATCTGGACGGCTAATTGTAGGGTAAATAGCAAAGGCAGGAAGAGGGAAGCAATCGTTTGAGCAAGACGTTCGTTGCTGTTGCTGTAACGTAAACGATTTCCCAGCTGTTGATGCAGATCAGGGCGGAGCGCAAATACCAACGCCAAGACAAATGTCACAAAGGCGAGAACAGTAGCTAATTGGAAATTGTGTCATATAAATAAATTTTAAGCAAATTTCAGCAGTTTTCAATTTGAGACTATTCAACAGTGAAACGTACCAACTACATGAATTAGCAGAGCGTTTGTTAGGCCCGATGGTATCAGACTTCCCAAGTCATTGAGT
This sequence comes from Trichaptum abietinum, assembly GCA_910574555.1. NCBI lineage: Eukaryota > Fungi > Basidiomycota > Agaricomycetes > Hymenochaetales > Trichaptaceae > Trichaptum > Trichaptum abietinum. The sequence continues at coordinate 1,819,527 of CAJTBE010000001.1, forward strand.
ACGCCTGTGCAGATACGTGCATTTGTGCTTGAAGATGACGGGAATGGACATGTGTCTGATGTTAACGTGTTCTCCAAAGTCCAGCCTATTCGTGGCTTGCTACACTGGAGGCCATGTACGGTGCTGTCCCTATGATATGGAGCCAATTTGTTAGAGAGTATGAACACCGGGTGGCGAATTGTAAGCAAGAACGCACGGTACGCAATAACCCCAAAGGCCCGCCCGGATGCCCGCATCCGCTTGCCGAATATCAAGGTCAAAGAGGGTGATTGACTGGGATATAGGGATTGAAACACATGCGAGGAAAGATAAAACGAAGACAACCAGAAGGACGATAGGTGTTCCATATGCATATGTTCTCGGCCGATCCATGCTAGAAAGGCCTCAAGAGGCGCGGGACATGTGTTCCGTTATCGCTTAGCCGCCAGCTAAGGAGCGCGTAAAGTGAGGCAGGGGCGCTGATGATGTGGACAGTACAAGTTCAGAGGATAAAAAAGCGGAAAGTCAAGATACGGGCCACAGGACATCAAGAGTTGAGCAAACAGCGTATATAGACAACATCGTCAAGCAAAGTAAGCTAGAGCTTGTTCCAGCGCAACTAAGTGGGATAGAGGCGAAGAAAGGCTTGCAAAGGGGATGGTGAGCGAGAGGTTTCGCTTGTAGGCCGGCCATAAGGAGAAGAAGAAGAGGTCGTCGGAGGACTTGAAGAGGTAATTTGCGGAAAAGATAAAGAATACGTCATCAGCCAGATTAGGCAACCCGCACCAAGGAATCGGGTCACGGCTCACGTCACGTCGGAAGAAAGAGTTGGAAGGTTGGAAGGCGTGAAATGATCGGTATCTACCGCCACTTGCCGTGCTTTGACCATCGAATGTTCCATCGAACACACTCCCACCCTTTACCCATCTCTCTTATACCGCAGAAGCCTCCAAGAACAGCTCACCCAGAGCATTGAACACCCGGATGTGTATAAAAGCACATTTTGTCTCTGCCGGCGCTGCACAAGCGTCCTTGTCGAGGACAGAAAGGGGCTATCAGGAGAGCTAGACCCGTCGCCCAGGTCGGATGACTTGTTTCGAGTGCAAGATGAATCGTGATCGCCAGACTCGCTTAGAAGAGGCCTAAGACGTTTATGACACGCTTTCAAACTCCGAGTACATTTCAGATAAGCGTTTGTGCTTCGCGTCGGCTAAGCGCACGCGTGTGAAAGAGCAATTGGCAACAGGAGTGCAAGCTTGCAAGGCGTGATCTACCAGATCTTGACGGTTGGGACGGTGTAAGGCCAGTCGAAATGGACAGACAGGTGGTTGCTGTGTGTGATGGGGGCGTGGATGGCGAGCTGATGATGGGGATACAAAGACGGGGACTGAAAGAGATGCGACAATACGGAGCCTATTGGGGCTAAGAAGCTTCGATTTCCTTTTCACGGCTTCCCTTTATGGGTCCATTCTAAACGCGAATTGAATGTGAATTTTATACGAAGGTTTGGCCTTGTTTGGCCCTGGGAATGGACGAATCCTTCAAAATTCGAATTTCCTTGGTCACTCGACCTTTATCGCTCTCTTCTCTCTCTCTTCCCCCTGTCCCGTCCAAAGGCTGCGTCGTACGCGCCCGTCCTCCTCTTCTTTCTAATTATCCTCACAGGTATGTGTCCTCCCATTCATCACGTTGTATTCCCCCCCAGTTATGTCTGCGCGACGCGTCTTCTTTGTGGCGCTTAACTTCTATATATATGCGATTTATTTTGCTGTTCAAATTCAACTAACGTGTCTTTTTCATTGTTTTTTACAGTCTAACCCTCGCACTTTATCGTAATGTCTGCCCCTACTGAGACTGCTGCTCCCGCCCCGGAGGTGAAGCCCGAGGAGACTGTTACCCCCGCCACCGAACCAACCCCGGTTGAGACGAAGCCTGAGGAAGCTGCCCCCGCTCCTGTACGTGCATGGCCTAGGTTTTTCTCTGCCTTCAAACTCACTTTACTGTCTCAGGAGGCACCCAAGGAAGAAGTTAAGGTTGAGGTTAGTTGCAACATTCATACGTACGTAGTATTTCAATTTCTGAGCTTTCATTCATGTAGGAGCCTGCTGCACCCGTTGCTGAGGCATCTGAACCTGCCGCTGAGTCTACTCCTGCTGAGGAGCCTGCGAAGGAGGAGGTTAAGCCGGTGTGTTGCTTCGATTGGTCCATCTCTAAAATATATCTAATATCATTTTAAGGCTGAGCCCACCGAGACTAAGTCGGAGGAGAGGCCCAAGAGCCCAAGTTTCTTGGCCAAGATCCTAGCTCCTTTCAAGGACATGAAGGTGAAGGTACCGAAGAGCCCCAAGAAGGAGAAGAAGAAGGAGGTCGAGGTCGAGGTACATTGGCATGGTTACTTGATAATATTTAAAAATGCTGATCTTAATTTGGCAGGCCCCTGCTCCCGCTACCGAAGAGCCAGCCAAGGAGGAGCCCGCTCCTGCTGCCGAGCCAGCGAAGGTTGAGGAGACCCCTGCTGAGCCCGTGAAGGAGACAGAGACGCCTGCACCGGCCGAGGCTCCTGTCGTTGAGACCCCGAAGGAAGAAGTGAAGGAGGAGAAGGTGTGTTTCTCTCTGTGTTTCTATTCAACTGAATGCTTATCTTTTTGTAGAAGGAGGATGAGTCAAAGGTGAAGGCTTTGAAGGTTACTCGTCGTCTATCAGCCCGCGTTGGTGGCTTCTTCAAGTCCAAGCCGAAGGAAGAGCACGCTGTCCCCGCTAAGGTGGACGAAAACCCTCCGAAGATCGACGAGCCTGCCCCAGTTGCTCCTCTTGAGAACCCCGCCACTGAGGCGACTCCTGAGACACCAGCTGCCCCAGTCGAGGCTGAGAAGGCCTCGGAGGAGCCGAAGCCCGTCGACACGACGCCTGTTGCTCCCGTCGTTGCCGCCGCTGCATAAATGATCTGATCTTTCTTGCATCTGGACGTGCCTTTTAACGACGTTGTTATGCCTAGTTCCTACTATTATGACCTCTTTCCTCATGACCACTTGCCTATTGTTGTCTCACGACATTACCTCCACACATAGCGATTACTTTTCATTCTTGCTTTTTGCATTTCTACGTTCGCTAATAGTTCCTCCCTAGTCTTTATTACCATGTCTTCGACTTTGATACCACCCTTACTTGCGCACCTTTAGTTATCTCATGTAATTGGTTTTTCGGAACGATTTGGTTTGTTTCCTTGGATATGGTTTGATCTGTGAATTGTTCGTGAGTCAGGGAATGAGTCACTACCTCCTGAAATGGAAGTTTATGAAGAAGAAAAATTACGATTCGGATCTATTTTCAGCTTTTCATCTTCTTCGTCTTTCCATTCGATACTCCTGGTGCTCGAACGATTACCCATGGCAGAACAACCTACGAAACAGAAACTATGGGGTGGGCGTTTTACGGGGAAGACGGATCCATTGTAAGCCCGTTTTCAGTGCAGCTCGGGTTGTTAACATGGAACAAGATTGAGATTAGGATGCATGAGTTCAACCAGTCTCTTCGGTATGACCGACGAATGCATGCGCAAGACATCAGAGGCTCGATAGCATATGCGAAGGCTCTCACTCTGACGGGAATTCTGACAAAAGACGAGGAGGAGAAACTCATTGCGGGCTTGACGCAAGTAGGCGAGGAGTGGAAGAACGGCACGGTACTGTCCACACGGCGCTGTGTTATACTGCACATTGTCCACTGAACACTTTGAGCAATCTAGTTCGAGCCTATGCCCGATGATGAGGACATTCACACTGCGAATGAACGTCGCTTGAGTGAGATTATTGGCCCTCTCGGAGGAAAGCTGCATACTGGGCGATCACGCAATGATCAGGTTGCGACCGATGTTAGGTTATGGCTCCTCGACGAGGTCAAGGAGATCGAGGCAGGCTTAAGGGCGCTCATCACAGTCATGGTCGAACGTGCAGACAAGGAAAATGATATTCTGTTGCCTGGATATACTCATCTACAGGTGAATAGTTATACATACATTTCTTTAAACCCAGAAGCCAAGAGCTGAACTCGGTTTTATCGGATAGCGGGGCCAACCTATCCGATGGTCACATCTGCTTCTCTCTCATGCATTCTCCTTTAACAACGACCTCGAGCGGCTCAAACAGCTCATCCCACGCATCTCAGTGCTCCCCTTAGGCTGCGGCGCACTCGCAGGCAACCCATTCGTTGTCGACCGCGAGTTCCTCCGCAAGGAGCTCGACTTCCAGTCCATCGCCGAGAACAGTTTGTGGGGAGTGGGTGACCGGGATTTCATCGTCGAGTTCATGATGTGGGCCAGTTTGGCGATGACACATGTCAGCCGGATGGCGGAGGACTTGGTTGTGTATTCGACAGCGGAGTTTGGGTTTGTGACGCTCAGCGATGCATACAGGTGCGCCAATCCTCATTCGTGCGCCATTCTGAGAAGCCCGAATTAATGTATCCGGTCTTGTTCCTAGCACGGGTTCAAGTATCATGCCGCAGAAGAAGAACCCGGATTCACTTGAGCTGCTCCGCGGAAAGAGTGGCCGCATCTTCGGGAACGTGAGTTCCATTAAGTTCTGTGTGCATCTATACGAAGAAGCTGATAAAAGTCCGGGCTATACAGATGGCCGGCTTCGTTATGACATTGAAGGGTTTACCGTCTACATACAATAAGGACCTTCAAGAGGACAAAGAACCGTTATTCGACACCGTCGATAATGTCTCCGCTTGCTTCCGCATCGCTGAGGGGGTCGTCGCTACGCTGGAAGTCCACAAGGAGAAGATGCGCGCAGCATTGACTATGGACGTCCTCGCCACCGATCTGGCTGATTATCTTGTTCGCAAAGGGGTGCGTGACTGCTCTATTTTCGTCATCGCATAAGTGTAGTTTACACCATGGCTATCTACAGACGCCCTTCCGAGAGACGCATCACATTTCGGGACGGGCCGTTGCTCTTGCTGAGGCGCGCAAGTGTCAGCTCAACGAGCTGACGTTGCAAGACTTCCAGGGGCTTAGCAAAAAATTCAGCGAAGATGTCCACGCCGTCTTTGATTTTGAGGCCAGCGTTGAGAGGCGCAATGCGATAGGAGGAACGAGCAAGGAGATGGTCGCCCGGCAGGTGGAGGTCCTGCGTAAGGCACTTGCGCAGCAGCAGTAGTGGCTAATTGCGTATGTCCGGGAACTGAGGTAGTGGGTCTCAGAAAAGTGGTCCGACAGTAGTGGGCTGGTGAGACCGCTATGGCAGTCAGGAGCCTTCATTAGAAAAGTAACATATAGACTTCATTACATTTTGTAGTTGTAAATAGATACTAGGTAACACGTTTTGTATTCGTGGGAAACTGTGGAACACATCGGCTACTTTCATTCTTAGGGCCAACACCGCCATCAACGCTCCCCACCGCCTTCCTGTTCGCGCGCAGCCCCGTTGTCATCGCCTTCCGTGTGTCTCTCTTCGACGTTCAAAACACGGGCCATCGCATCTCCTAGCCCAGCGCTCCTTTGCTTCCCTTCTTCCTTTTATCCTCTAATACTAGTCAGCTGTCTTAGGTTCTCGTTGTCATGGCTCGCGACAGACTTGCAGCAATGAGGGTGCGCTTTTTGAAAACGAACCTGTTCATTTGATGGAAGCAATTCTAACCGCCTATTTTACTTTTGCGTACAGGCCCAGCAGGGTGGTGATCCCTACGCTAGGTAAGTGCTTGGTTTGTGGCCTGACGAATGCCGTGGATTTACGTTCAACTTTTCGTATTAGCAATGGGAGTGCGCCCTCGCCGCGTCAGACTCGACAAAATCCTTTCGACCAGCGTGAGCCTGCGTACGACCAACGCAACAACTATGAACTTTCGCAGGTCGGAAATCGCACCAACTACAATTCTGCACCCGTGGACGATATGACGACGTTCTACAACGAAGTACGTGCCACACTTGTTTGGACTGAATTTAGTCACAGAAGTCTTATTTCGGTTCTCTCGTTCTTGTTTCCTGTCCGGCGAGTGTAGATCGCATCGGTGCAGGACGAAATCCGAAACTATAATGGCAATGTTGATCAGATTTCACGGCTACATACCCAACTGCTTCAAGATGTTGAACCAAGCAACAGCAGGGGCAACCAGGATCTCGAGAATCTTATTGAGGAAACGCGCGCGATGAGTGCCAGCATCAAGCGTCGAATTGAGGCTCTTCGTCGTCAACCGGTTGATGCACGGTCGCAAAATCTTCGGAAACCTCAGATTGAGCTTGTGCAAGCGAAGTTCATAGAGGCCATCCAGAAGTTCCAAGGGGAGGAGAAGTTGTACCGTGACAAATATAAGGAGAGAATGGCCCGGCAATTCAAGATTGGTGCGTTTACCGCTTGCTTGTCACCTTAGCCAATTCATAATTAACTATTCTACAGTAAATCCAAATGCCACACAGGACGAAGTCAACCAAGTTGTGAACAATGATGCAAGCGGACAAATCTTCGCGCAAGCTTTAATGGGCAACCGGTACGCTGATTCGCAGGGCGCTTACCGGGAAGTGCAACAACGCCACGAAGATATCTTGCGTATCAACAAGACGCTTGCGGAACTTGCCCAGCTGTTTAATGATGTGCGTTCAGCACATTCTTTTGATGGATGTACGACTTGACGAGGGGCTTTGTTTCTTTAGATGAGCATTCTTGTGGAACAGCAAGACGAGCAGGTGAAGAACATTGAGTCCACGGCATTAACAGTGGAAAAGGACACGGAGGCTGGGTGAGCACCTTTATATAGCCTTACAGTATAGTCGACTAACGTCAGTGTGTTACAGTCTGGGCTACACTGATAAGGCTGTGAAAAGCTCTCGTGCAGCGCGCAAGAAGCGATGGATCTGCTTCTTCATCACGTTGATCATCCTGGCGATTATTGGTATCGTTGTCGGCGTCGTGGTCAGCAACAACATCCACAATAACAACAACAACAACAACAAAGCACAGTAGTTATCAGTAAAAAAAAAACTTTTACGATTGTGATGTTTGGATACCCAGCCTTCTACGTGATGAACGACACACTGTTCCAAGCCAACCTGGCGCCGGACTCTTCCTCTTCTCTTCCTATCATTTCCCCACATGTATACATAACTTTGTTTGCCTGAGTGTTGGCGAACGTATCCGGGATTGTCGCTCGTTATCTTCTTTAGACATAGGATTTCTTAATTGACTTTTATTTGCAATCGACTTGTCTGTCTCTCGGACGCCTTGCAACACAACAGTAGATTGCAGTGCTTGATTACGACAGATTGAGCATGATGCTCCTTGCGGCGCAGCTCCATTCTCAGGCTGGTGAACTCTAGGCTGTGCAAAGGCCATCACAGCCCAGGCTGAGATAACCAGTCAAGAGTGCCAAACAAGTAATGTAACATATAAGAAAAAATTTCAAGTAACATTCAATTTCATAGGACTGGAGACAAGAAAGGTGTCGACCGTTTATAGGCGGAAAGACATACGGATTGAGCCAATGAGACGATCACGGAAGCAGGAATACCGGGCATCCCGCGAAGACTCGGATGCCAGTGTCGAGAAGCCACCAGTCGAAACGGAGATTAGATCACGTGACCTGTAAAGGGGCCTGTGCTGCAGGCTTACGCGTCCCGCCTTTATAACCAGGAGCAGCCCAGTAACCTTCTCCTTGTCCTCCACCCACCTTATCCTCTGTCTGTACACATTCGACGGAGGTTACCCCTCTTCCCTTCTCTCCTACCAACACCCAGCCCTACATTGTGAGTATAGCTCGAGCTAGTTAAGTGTGCTGGGATTAACCTGCCCTTCCCCTCGACGTAGGATCACCTACACTCTACGTACATACGACGAATCATGCCCGCCAAGAAGCGCTGCCAAATCCAAACCGAGCCCCGTTGCAACTCTGCAGCCCTCAGATACGCCGGTGAATGCCCACATTGCAAATCGTGCTTCTGCAGCGACGTGAGTGTGCCTATCCTTTCCTCGGTCTGTCTACTCGTGTGACTAATGCCTCCGGGTTTACGTAGCACCGTTTGCCAGAGCACCATGCTTGCAATAAGCTGGAGGACTGCCGACAGGCTGCTTTCCAGAAGAACAAGGACAAACTAGAGAGCGAACGGACTGTTGCACCAAAGATGGCTATGGCTTGATTTGACCTCGCCGTTTGTGTCCTCCCGTGTCCGCATGCCGCGTGGCCTACCATTTATCCCTCTATCCTGTTCCAGCATCTTTACCTTGTCCTAGTCCTGCATATATAACTTAATTATCATCCCTTCCCACATCCCTCCCTCTATGACGCTCTTGCTTGGACAGTTTCCCTCACCATACCACTTGACGGCAGTCCTATCTTTTTTACAGATTGACATAGCGCATAGAATTCCCTCCGTACTGGCTGTAATGAGTTTCTCCTAGTGTTCCTATATAGCTTTCCTTATGTATACGATTCTTCTTCCCTTGTAACATGACTTCATTTATGTCCATGAACACCCGCACACTCAGTTCCTAAGTCCGCCGTCCGCGAATATTTCCGCCCGATTTCGTACCCACCGAGCAATCTGCCTCTGATGAGACGCCTCTGAGAGCAGTGTTGCGGGTGTTAAGCGGTTCCTACCTGATCCGCTCACACTGTTGCGAGCGGTATAAAGCTCCCTGTTCCATGAGTGCATGCAACCTACCCGAAGATTCAGTTGCCAGCACACTGGCTTGGAATTCCCGAAGTGTCTGTAAGAGGACTCCTCCAGCCACCGGCCGGTCGGATTACGTGCCAGTGTTGCTAACGTAATAAATTTCCTTTGACAGAAAAGAAAAGAGTGATTCACGGGAAATATTTGCCACGTGAAATCGAGTTGGTAAGGGCCGGGGTCGATCCTCCCCAGTCGACCACACTGTCCGACCGATATCCTGTGCTAACTCGCCCGGCTTCATAAAGACCAATCCAGAGTGTGCCAAAAGGTGTGCAATACATTCTCTTCGTATATCTACCATCTACCTCCTCATCTTTCTCTAACTTATTCCTCTTACTTGTATAATTTCTGGCTCGCTATCAATCGGACGGACGACGAAACCATGGCGCAACGTGCGAAGCAGATCTATAATCACATCGCGACTTCAAATTCGAAGGGAAGCATGGCGACCACCGGTCAGTTCCTCAGTTATCTTGGTGGTGGGCAGATAGAGCAGCGGATGAGGACCGATTTGGAGTAACCGGCTGTCGAATGCTCTCTCGTTCTGCCCTGCATGAGTTGCAGTGAACTGACCAATAGCTGTTGTGCTATTTGTCTCCTACAGATCCTTGGGCTTCTCTGCAGGCTGCTCCCCCCGACAGGTATGTGTCACTCGTACGCCCTATGAACCTGCGACTGACAGGCATTGCAAAAAAAAACTTTTCATTGCGTGTTTTGAATACGGTGGCACGGTTGGCACTCAATATATGCGTGACTCATCGCTCGCGATAATCGACATTGGACCTACAGCATCTTCAAGCTCACCGCCGCTTACAAGGCGGACCCATTCCCAAACAAAGTGAACTTAGGTGTCGGTGCTTACCGCGATGACAATGGGAAGCCATGGGTTCTGCCTGTCGTCAAAAAGGTGCGTACAAGCAGATTGCCTCACATAGACCAGTACTTACGCCACTGCAACTTCTTCTGTATCGCTGCAATCACCGGTGCACTGTTATCTGAAATGCACAGGCCACAGCAATCCTCCTAAACGACCCAGCACTCGACCACGAGTACCTCCCGATTACAGGTTTACCAGAGTTCACAGCCGCCGCAGCAAAATTGATGCTCGGTAATGACTCACCTGCGATCAGCGAGGGCCGTGTCGCCAGGTTGGTACTACATCCTTTCGGACCGGTTTTTCCTCGGAGTCGATGTTATTGACTGATGACACGTACTTGGACAGTGTGCAGACGATATCGGGAACAGGCGCGAACCATCTTGGCGCATTGTTCCTGAGCAGGTTCTATCAGTGGAATGGGCCGAAGGTTGTTTATCTGAGTAACCCGACTTGGGGTGTGTATATGCTCTCTCTCACCAACATATCTCTTTCATCTCATCGACCCCATCCTACTTATTTCAGCCAACCACAAAGCAATCTTCAAGAACGTCGGCATTGAGCCCAAAGACTACCCTTACTACGACCCCAAGACTATCGGGCTCGACTATGCCGGATTCCTCGGCTCGCTGAACGACGCGCCCGAAGGGTCCGTGTTCCTCTTGCACGCATGTGCGCACAACCCGACGGGCGTGGACCCAACACCGGAGCAGTGGAACGCCATCGCGGATGCGTTCCTGCAGAGGAAACATTTCGCGTTTTTCGACTGTGCGTACCAGGGCTTCGCGAGCGGGGATTTAGACCGGGATGCGAGTGCGGTGCGGTATTTTGTAGAGCGGAACGTGCCGCTTCTTGTGTGCCAGGTTCGTGCTCGATTTAAGTTCGTTCGTGATGCGTTATGGGAAAGCTAATGTGTACATACATCATTGCATCATTGCCGTTTCCATTCCACCTGCTTGATCAATGTCTGCCGACGGAACGATTCCGATATCCTCGCGGCTCTGACAAACATCAAACGGGTTCCTCAAACCACAATTACAACCTAAATTACAACCTACTCCCCTCGGCTGTTCGTTATTGCCTCCACACACGCACTACAAACATAACACAGAGCTTCGCTAAGAATGCCGGGTTGTATGGAGAGCGAGTGGGTGGGTTACATGTCATTGGCATCACGAAGGAGGAGGCAGACAGGGTGAAGAGTCAGCTGTCTGTGCTCCAGCGCAGCGAAATCAGCAACCCACCGTCACACGGTGCCCGTATTGTGCGTCCTCTTACATTCTCCGTCCCCTTCTTCTCGTTCTCTCGAGACTTTCGAAACTTTTAATCCTTTTACGCGAGATGCATCTCTACATTCGAAGCTTGAGAGAGGACCGAACCCGGTCGACGCCATTGCGTCCGGGTACGCTTGGGGATTATTTGGGTCGTAGCCTGGATGGGCCGAATTGGACCCTATTTGGCCAATTAATCCCTATCGCGGTCGGTTTGCATTCGAGTGCTTCTTCGTTTTTTTTTCGGGTGGATGTACACACACTAGTGGATTATGCCTGTCCCCTTGAGTGTTCGATGAACCGGTGGCTCAATTGTGGCCCATAGAGGGGCCCCGGGTGTGTGGGCTTCTTGACTTTATATGATTTGACTTGGTGGTGTGAATGCGCGCACCTAGGCTCTGAGACAGTTGGAGCTTTCATCGTATTATCTGTCAGCCTCAGTTGACAGACGTACTAACGCATTTCACCTGTTTTTGGGTCCAGATGGCACTTATCCTGAATGATGGCGTGTTGTTCGAGGAGTGGAAACGGGATATTAAGACGATGGCCGAGCGGATTATCAGCATGCGAAATGAGCTCCATCGCCTGCTGACACATGAGCTGAAGACGCCTGGAAACTGGGACCATATAGTGAACCAGATTGGGATGTTCAGGTGAGTGTGCTGGATCAGTCAGATTTCATGATCGCTACATGAGGGCATTCGTGCATGTGAACATGATGCGTTGATGAGGCACAGGTGTGAGATGACGACATTGTTTCTTTTGAATTGTGTCGCTCTGGCCCACGGCCGTCGTGGTTATTTGGAGTTCTGTATGCTGACAATCCTTCGTTTGTGGAACCAGTTTTACCGGACTGAACAGCGCTCAATGCAAATCGCTGACAGAGAACGCACACGTATACCTCACAGAGAATGGGCGGATATCAATGGCGGGTCTGAACAGCCACAACATCAGGTACGGTTGGATATATGCGCGATGGAGCTGTTCATTTACAATATACATGCAGATACTTTGCGGAAAATCTAGACAGGGCGGTAAAGGGGTTGGCGTAGCGCTGTAGTAGTAGGATTACTATTAGACCAGAAATATGATTAATAATGTGCCGAAGCCAAATAGGAAGATGGTTTGCTTGCCTAGAAGGGATGACGAAAGAGGGAAGAATGAGGTCATAGAAACTAGCATGCCGTGAGCCAATAGTAACAACGACGCGAGTCGAGACCTGGGCCCACTCCTCCTTTGCCATGATATCCCATTTTATTCCTCTTTTTTTCCCTCCCGTACATCCAGTCGCCTGCGGACACCCACTTCTAGTCGGGCTCCTCCCTTCCCTTTTCTCCCCTCCCCCCTCGACGTGTCCTCGTCGCTGTCGCTGTCTGTGTCTTGTCTCTCCCAACGGCGCGCTCTCCACCATCAACGGCCTCGGCTCGTGCTCGTCTGACCTCCACATCCACACCCGCCGCTGGCGTCACTGTATGAATGCGCGCGCAACCGGCTGAAGAACATAGCCTCGTGCCATAAGCCTGTTTATTGCGTCAGTCCAGCCTTTTCTTTTCCTCATACACGAACAGTCCTCAATCTCAAATGCGCATTCCGAATAACAGCAGCACACGCGCGAGCACCGTACGTATATACTTGCAGAGTCAGGACAAATACAGCATACCTCAGTGTGGTGCCCATATATGCCAAGACACGGCCCTTCGCGAGTGAGCCGACGTTCTGTCGCCTTTTCCTCTTCTGTGTTCATCCACGAAACAGACTAAATATGGGCATCTTAGTGTCCTGGATCAACTCTGCACTCTGGCCCAATGGTGATCCACAGCTGACCTCCGAGTCCGACGACTCCTCAACTTCTTCTTCTTCCGGACAAGAAGTTTTCCCCTCCCTGTCTATCAAAGACCCAGCTCCAGCAGACAACCTCGTCCTGGCTCCTATACCTCGGAGGATTCCCTCACCGTCCTTAAATCCGACTATTACTACCCCTGCAATTGCCTCTCTATACACGTCCATGATGCCCGTTACTTCTTACTTCGACGACAGGCATATGTTTGCGACCTCTTCTATAGACTCTGTAGAGTTCAGCGCACCGTCGACTCCAAGGGCGGCGCACCTGAGCCTGACGCCGACAAGCTCCTCCCCGCCCCTGCCAGCGAGTTCCGCAGCGCATGTGAACCTCCCCTCCGGAAGCGCTGAACATGGGCTAGACCGTGAGACCGATACCGTCATGTACGATGTCGGGAACCCTGCCGATCCCTATTCTAGCACCGATACTTATTCCGAAGCATTACAAACGTCCAGCGAAACGGCAGGCGCAGCGGACCTCTGCTTTGATGATGATGCTGCCCTGAGCGCACTCGAGCGCATCTACCTGTTTTCGCGCAGTACTGCTTCGTTCCATAGGCAAGTCGCGTCCCCCCGCTGTCGTTTAATTCCATGTGGACGTTACGTCATAACCCGTGCAATTTTGTTTACCCAGAGTCTTCATTGCGCGCTCGCTACTGCAGTATCTACCGGACGTTGAACCCTCTGAAGCCGTGGAATATGTAATTCCGCTCATGAACGGCCTGGCCATGGATGAAGGTATGCTGTAACAGGCTGTATCCTCGCGATCAGGTATTAAATTAAAGATATGACGTCTAGATGAAGCCGTCAGGGAAGCTCTTGTGGAAGATCTAGTCAGCACGATATGGTGGTTCCTCACGGTGCTTGCTTAATTCCCCTTCGTAATGGAGATAAATGAACTAACTAAACTATCATCCCCCTCACATTCGATTCATGTGGAATAGCATTGCCAAGTGGTGGATCAGAACTCGTTTGTTTCGGAGCAAAATACGACTACTCTCGACGTTCAGACTTTTACGCCTTTACTCGGAACACTTTTACTGAATCCGAGCACTTCTATCGGCACACCCGCCCGGTTGTGCGTTGTGACTTTGTTGAAGCGGATCCGTGATGCAGATCGAAAAGGCGACAATACGGGATGTTTTGGGACGAAAGAGCGGGTATTGTTCGAGCGCGAGCTCATCCAGCAAATTGTCATCGGCATGGCGCACCTGGAGGTTGCGAGCGAGATCAACGGCCAGGTTTCTGCCGAAGAGGGGATAACTGAGGCTTCTCAACCACAAACTGAGGTACTACTTCAGTCATCTCCTCCAGAAGAATTGGATCTGTCTGGCGCCAAGTCCCCGCCTGCAGCAGTAGCAGGTGACGAAGTGGTAATGGCCACAGTTGTCTCGCCATCGTTCTTGACATCTCAGATGGTTGATCAGGAAGAACGCAAGCCGTCAGAAATGGCGGCACTCGCGGCATCTATACCACGACCGCCTTCCCCTATCCCTACCTCTCCTCAAATGCAGCCTTTAGTGCTACCCGAATTCGAGCCGGAAGATATTCAGAAACCGCTTCAGGAAGCTCATCTCATGAACGAGCCCATGCCTTTATCTCCTGACGCGGCACAGTGGTATTCTGCTAGCACGGCTGTCACAGGACAAGATATCCGAGACGAAAGCAATTCAGAAATATCACTAGCCCCATCTCGTCGCGGGTCGGCGTCTGGTGCAATCACACCAAACACGTCAGCTAACGGGGGTGATGCAGTGGACGGCTTCTCAGACTTCAACGAGGAGCAGGCAGCGATCGGTCGGTTAGCTAGCATGAGTCTCATGGCCGCCGTTACAGCAAGCGGTAAGCATTTCCACCATCAGCAACGCTTTTGGAATGTTTCATTAGTGGTAGATACTCGTGCTGACGACACATCAATTAAAGTTCCCTTGGACGAAGATGCGCAGAGGGCCTTTGTCATCGAAATTGAGCGTGCGAAACACGATCCTGTATATTGGGTTCGAAGGGAAGCAACCTTTGCTCTGGGCGCACTGGCGAAAGTCGTCCCAAAAGAACTTATCTTTGTATCCCTGGTATGACTTTCTGAATCAACAGCCTTCAGTATTTCGTGTTATCATTAACCGCGAATCCTTGCCCTACTTCAGGTACCACTATTCGAATCGTTCACGGATGATTCCGCTTGGAACGTGCGACAATCTGTCTTGTTCTCCCTTCCTGCTATTTTGTCGCGGTTACCGCCGGATTTGCGGCACGCGCAAGCTCTGCGGACGATCATGAAACTGAACAACGACCAAACACCGCAAGTTCGGACAGGGGTCCTGGAGGTTTTAGGAGAGGTTATCTATTCCTTTCATGAAGAAGAGAGCGGCCCTCCGGATGAGATCGTCCATTTATTCATTGGCGAAGAAGGTAGAGATTGGCATGGACCTGATTCTCCTACACTGGGGGCGTACGAGAAGATCCAATCAAGCAGCCCATGGGCAGACGTGCTGCTACGACCTCGCTCTCTGAATAACTCGCCAGATCTATTTGGTCAGTCTTCAGGAGCCTCTACACTCGCATTATCGAAGCCGAGTAGCAACCCTGCGCGGCCCCTTGTCTGCGCGTTCAACCTTCCTGCAGTTGCCCTGACGCTGGGGCGCAAAAGGTGGCCGGAATTGCGCGGCCTGTACCTCTTCCTGGCCCGTACGGGGGCGACGAAAGTCAGACAAACACTTGCCGCAAGTATAGGCGAAGTAGCGAGGATCATTGGCCCCGAGCACGCGCGCAGGGACTTGATGCACTGTTGGTGGGATTCTGTACGCGGACGCGATGGCCCTGTACGACTGAAGGCGCTTGAAGCCCTTGACATGTTTCTCGTTGTTCTTGATTCCGCGGACCGTATGCAAATTGCACTTAGTCTGGAGGATATTTGGGAGAGTAACCTGAAGGGGTGGAGGGAGAGAGAGGTGCTGGCGAAAAGCCTAGTGCGGTTGGTTGCACTGCTCGTTGACTGCGGTGATGTACTTCGCGCACTGCTAGGGAGGGCTTTGCGTGACAACACTGCCGCGGTGAGGAAGGCCGCTGTGGACGCAGTAAGTCAAGACGCATGATTCATTTACTCGTCTTCTAATAACTCTCATTTTTTGTTTAGTATCCGAATATTTCTCAGATAGTGTGCACATATCCCGACATCCTTCGGTCGGTTACTGACGAAGTGAACTCACTGGCTTACGACCAGTCATTCCGCAAGCGACTAACGTGAGTTTCTCTTGATATCACGTCATTGAGCGAAAACTGATTTTTCTCTCAATAGTTATGTGGAATGTGTAAAATCTTTATTATTTGCCAACCCCGATCAAAGTCACATCATGGACGACGCGTTCTGGCGACCTATTGTTAAATTAGCATCCGACAACGTTGTAGATGTACGAATTGGCGTAGCGAGGCTGGTCAGCACCGCATCCGGTATGTGGGCTTCCCATCTCGAGAATGCTTGATAGTTGCGCTGATGAAGCGATTCCCTTCTTCGGTGCTTAATTACATTAACGTCAATCACCGCTCTTCTGCCGCCGCCGCACTTTTGCATTGTGCTTTTTAACAGACTATCTGATACAAAATCAAAATACTCTTCCTAGCGTAGTGAATGAGTTGATTCGTCAGATTGCACAGGATCCGTCTAAGGATGTGCAAGCATTTGTGTTGCATCTGTTGGCGGCAGAGTCGATTCCTCCGGTGAAGCAGGAAGCTGGGCCAGCAATCGCGACGACTATCTTCTCCCGTCCTCCGAAAGCTCAACAAAAGCTCTTGGACGGTATGAGAGATATGCACATATTGGAGAGGAGGGTGTCGCCGGTTACGCCTGTAAGTGACGATGTCGAGCCCTACTGAGGGATCATTGCCCATAGCTGCCGCATCTGATACTTACACCACGCAGACGCATGCGGAAGCTGGATGATCTGCAGGCGACAGCCATTCGCAGGATTTGATTGATGGCATATGCTATCGTACCCGTGCTCTGTCTTCTCCCATCCCATTCAACAGCTGTGCGTGTGCGTGGGTCTGGCTGGTTCTTACTCGGCGAGAAGTGGTGCTGGCGACTTCCTAGGTCCCCATTGCGGCATCTTCGATGCATTGGTCTGTGATGGGCGGCGTGTTCTCGGTATTCTATTTTCTCTTCCCGCACTGTTTTTTTCCTTCTTTCCTTTTCTCCTCATATTTATCGATATCGCATTGCAAGAATTTCATTACACTGTAGAAAAAATCTCGTTCACTTCAAAGGGACTCAATGATTATACATAAGTAATATAGTGGAAGTTGTATTTTAATTTGTCATTGTGAAATCTACGAAACAAAGAACAAGAGGCGGTGATTTGTATGTTACGGGCGCTGTGGTGGCGAGCCTGGGCCGGAAGGACAATGCACACTAAGGGTCTATTTGCGGGTGCTTGGTGCGGTGGTTTCCCGAAATGGAACCACAGAGGCATATGCAGTTCCCGTGTGAGCGTGCCGCCTTGCCCGTCTCCCAGCTGCCTCCATCACTTCTATCTCCACCGTAGACCGGTTCTACTCCCTTTTGCTCCTCCCCGTCTCTCCCTTACACCTCTACCGTACCCTCTTACTTTCTTTCCGCCCCTCCCGCTCACCGTACGACGCATGTATTCCCTCTTTCTCCTCTACCGGTGGGCCACCTTCGGTCAGTTACCCAAACTCAAGTTTAGAATCTGGTCTTTGCTCACGCACATCGTTCGTATTTATAGCTTTCTTCGTCGTTGCCAACGCAGTCATATGCAGTGTGGCAGCGTGGAACTTGAGCTTTGCGCAGAGTCTAGCGCACCCCAACATCGGTACATCATACGTAGCACGTATATTATGACATGAACTCTTCGCTAAGCGACGTTTGCTTTCAGTACACATTGACGCTTTCCTTGTGTTTATCGGGGCCGCTGGGTTGGTGGTTATTTTTCCGATGTAAGTTACTTGCTTGTTGGTTACTCTGATTTGCGATATGCACCCGGGATGCGCGCTGACGACCGATCTTCCGCGTTGCCAGTCTGTTCGTCGATATCTCACGGAAGGGAGCTATTTCGAGTCGGGTCTGGTTTGAGGTTGCTTGGACTACACTGTTCTGGATAATGAACTTTGGTACGTCTGTTGCTAGATTGTAACGCTCAAGGAACGCTTTGCTGATCTGGTTGTTATCCTCAATAGCGGGAGCTGTTGCTATTTCCGTTATTGAACCCAGTACTTTTTGTGGCATCATTGGTGTGTTCTTGCTTTTAGCTTTTGCCTTCGATGTGAAAGCACCCTTGCTTAAAATTTGACCATGTAGTCCCTGGTGCTGTTAACTTCGCTTGTACTTCGTCAAAAGTACTTGTTGTATTCTTGTGGCTGAACACTGGCTCTGGTATGTTGCTCATCACACGCCTCGATTCGATGTTGCTGATAATCATCTCAATAGTGTTCATGTATTTCTTCATGCTCACCATTTTCACTATTGTACATCAGAAGGAAAACGCTGGCATATGGCATGTAGGCGTTCGCGACTTCCCATGGTTTAACACTCGACTATGCCTTGGAAGCGTCCCCAGTTCACCAGTCTTATCAGCTACCCGTTTCTCGAAGCCCAAGTTACCCTCCCTTGCAGCTCCGAAGCCACGTCGCCCTCCCCCTATTTTCGTTGCCCAGCGCGCAGGACTAGGTTCGAATATCGAAATTGAGCACTTTCCCGACCCTGGTTCGATAGAGGACGCGCCATTGCCGTCTCTTCCACCTGCGGTGTCGCAGATGGATGTTGCCGTTTCACTCTATCCGCAGCATGTGCAGGCGTCCGTACGCCAGGTTTCGACACATCAACCCCCAAACAATACGTACTACCCGTCGAGGACCGGTCCCGGGTCTTCGCCTCCGCCTATACGCGATTGGCCCCGTCCTATGGCGTCTACTTCATCATCTTCTCATAACCGTGTACCGCAGATGTCGGATAGAGCAGCGGGAAAGAAGCCTGCAGTTTCATCAAGCAAGTCAAGTCGTAGTGTGGATCGTGCAGGGTCTGGAGGATCAGCTTCTTCGCGTCATGGTACATCGGCAGCAGCGCCGGTGAGACCCTTACCACAGACGCGCGAATCATCTCAAAGAGTCCTACCTGTGCCAGTAGCTGCGCCCGTACCTCCTTCATCCTATTCACCTTCGCGAACACGACCCACTGGGCCACGAACGCGATCAGAGTCATTATCAGGCACAAATACATGGACGCGGCCTCGGCCACCTCCACTTGACTTGTCGCGAAACGGGTCGACACCATCCATCGGGCGGCGATGATGAATGGCTATGATAATTGACGATCACATGTAAAATTCTAATCGGCCTTGTACGACCTTAAACTACTTATCGCGTTCGCCACCTGTGATGCGCCGTGCGCCCCACGAATCCACTCATTATATAACTAATGCCGGTCGTTTCCAGCTGACTTCTGACACTTTATCTGACTTCTTCGAACGGAGTTGCTTTTAGGTCGTAGATTTCCCTTTTGTCTGTATGATTATTTTGTTTCTCTATGGGTTTTGCATGCGCGTAGTCATCATTTAGGTCCTCATGTATCCAGTTACTTAGGACCAATGCTAGCTACTGTATAATTTGTACATGGTATGAGCTGGAGAGATGAAATCCGATATACATATAGGAAGAGTATAAATAAGAGTAGCTGTCGAACGTAGGTGTCAGAAGATATCATGAAAGAACATATCCGTCAATGCCTGCACCCGTAGCTGCAAGCCGTCGTCGAAGCTGCGCATTCTCCTCTATCGTGCGGTTAAGGACTTCTGTCTTCTCTCGTAACTGCTCCTCGATTTCGCTGAGTTGTTGTACGAGCTCTGAGTTGACCTCTCCAGCTCCGACAGCAATCCCTAAACGAAACAAATCAACGTAAAGCTTGAAAAAACGGCAAGGCTACTACAATGGAAACGAACCTCCGACAAGCTTGACCAGCCTCCACAAACGGAAAAGGATCAAAAGGCCGACAAGCTCCTGTTCCCTACCGCGGAGCACGACCTCCAACACGAACGTCGTCACAATAACGAGGGCATCGAAGAAATGCAGGCTGGACATGGTATATTTCTTCGAGAAGGGGATGTAGAAGGACCATCCGAACGCCCATATGTGTAACGGGATTTCGATGAGGAAGATGGTGGTGATGGTGAGAGAGATGTGCGAGAGGACGGTGAGCCATGCGGGCTCGGCTTCGGGCTCGCCGAACGCGGAGGTGGGGGTGGTTGGTGTGGTGCAGGAGTCGGAGAGGAAGGTGTATACGAGGTCGGCGAGGACGCAGGAGGCGTCAATCACGATCTATGGTACAGCAGCGCGTATGCATCGAGTCGGCGAGGACAATTCGATAGTTTCGTCCAGCCGAGATTCAGATTGAATTCGTGCATTTGCATATCGAGATGTTTGGGCAGGCAGTGTGATGATCCCCCGTTCGTCAGCTTCTCTATACTCAAGCATCCCTCAGGAGCAAAAGAGGGAAACGTACTAGCGTAATAACAAATTTATGCAGGGCCCTCGACTCGAGCTTCTCCGCCATCCATTCACGTCGGGATAGCTGTTTCTCCTCCTCCTCTTCATCATCGATGACATCGATCCTCCGTTCGTCGAGATCTCCGGACTCAAGGTCCCTGTTGGAAGCGGAGGCTTGGCGGTCATGGCCATGGCCCAGCAAGGGCTGTTGTTCCTCCATGGACATAATTGTTGTATAGTATCTTTCTCAAGACACACCTCGAAGTGATTTGAATTGTCCTCCGCTGCGGCCCTAGAATTGGAACTGTGAGCCTGGGTCTGGGTACGATACGTTACAGTTCCGCAGCCACCAGTTGTTCAACTATAGCCCTATGTTCAAAATTTAGGTTCCGTATCCACCTTGTGTTTGCCTAGATCCCAAGAGCGCCACAGAGTCCCTCTCTTGCGATAGACTGGTGTCGGATGACGGGATGGTGTGAGTGCGATGTTATTCTACAAGCGGCTGCCTATTATACCGCCATTGAACTTTACCCGCCGTAGGAGTATTCATATACACCGAGCTGTGCCTTGGTGCCATCTTCATCCGCGTCGTTTGCGGAGAGGTAATACACCTTGCAGGCCGGAGCGGAACCGCATATGGTCACACCCATCAAACCGGAATTCCTAACCCGCAAACTTCAGAACATAATTTTAGTATGTTGACTTAGTAGCACGCAAAGTTATCTAAGTAATAATAAACCTGCACTCTGTATAGATGCAAATGTCACGCCACGGTACGGTACAGTACAACAATAGGAACTCGGAAACAAGGTATTGAGGTGTTCTGTCCAGGGTATTGAGACGTGAATAAACAACCAAAACAGATCAGGGTAAAGAATAAAACAACTAGTGGTAGAGGAGGAAATCATGGCCTATGAGTTTTGAATAGTGATAACAGCTATACAAGTCATACAGGCCATTGGCGCAAATGTCAAAAGACATCTACCGGTCCTGTGAGAACAGAGAAGACAGTACAAAGTCTCAAAGAAACCAATGAGAGTATAAAACCGAGCGGGGACGAGGAAGTATGACAGAACAGAAACAACAACAGTATCACCCCCTATGTACAGTCCAGAGATGATGATCTGAAGGGGTGGTTTCAGAGCGTGATGAGTACACCGACGAGAGCCATGGCGCCAGTCATTGCGATGGGAAGGAGATTGAAGTCATTGCCAATGTTGCGAAGAGCCGCGCTAGCGGAGGACGTGCCAGAAGACGTAGCAGATGTGCCAGTAGATGATGCCGTGCCACTGCCACTCGGCGAAGTCGCAGTGGACGAAGGCGCTGCCGATGTGGAAGCTGGAGCAGCTGTGCCACGAATACAATTAGATACACCCTATAGACATGAATCTATTCAACTTACTGCCAGGGGCCTTTACATCAAAAGGCTGGGAGCTAGCGAAGACAATGGTGGGATCGGAAGTATTGACAAAGTTGACGACATATCCTTTGGGAGAAACATATGATTCAATTTGTTTCTGAATTGAAACTTGAATAACCAATAACCACGTACCGGAGGCTACAACCAGAGTGACATTCGTTACAGTGAAGGTGCCGTTCGTGAGATCGACGAAGCGGGCGATCTGTGTTACGAGCCAGGCATGGCGGTCAGTAAAGCCCGTCTATGACGTAGGAAAATAGGCGCACAGAAAAGTTGCCGTTAAGCAAGCTCGAGTTTGAATTCGAGACAGTAATGCTGAAGAGTTCGCGAACATCAGCAATAAGCAAGCTGCGAGAAGACCACTCGCAACTCACTCAATGGGGTTGGGGTCACCAGAGTTGAATGTCCAGCTAATGACGTTGGACGTGTTTTGGACCCTGTACGAGCACCAGTGAGTAATCGCGCCTTACACACTTTGAGATCGGGTATACCAGAAGCCAGAGGGCGACGGACCCGTAATGGTGATCGCTAAATCATGTATCGCGCATTAGCACTCAGCAATTCCCGGCGCCCAAGGCTTTAAACGCGTACCCAAAGCTGAGGAGGCAGCAGCGAGGAGGGTAAGGAGTGTCTTTGCAAAGAACATCTTGATTGTTTTTCGTGCTTTTTCGTGTCTTTGCGGTGTTGGTTAGTTTTAAAGAGTGTGTGGGTGCGCCTGAGGTTGAGGGGAGATGAAAAAGTTGTCAACGAGAAGTCAACAGTGGGAACCCGTCTACGAACAGATGGAGTCTTTATTTACGTCGGCAAATGCATGTGTGACTGCTTCTGCGTGACATGCCTCATGATAATCTTTGCCTTGTTCGGACTCTTTAGCGTTGTTCTGTGACATCAATAATATTTCATTTGACATTCGCAATGATCGGCAATACATTTGTCACATGTTCGTTTTTCCAACGGAACGGGAGTTCAGTGGACAAGAGAGCCGAACAACCACCTTCCGCTGCCTTGCTTTTTTCTTTTCTTTCCTTCGGAACGTCAGACTGTTATTCCATCTGTCTATTTATTTCCTCGTTGCTTGTCTTTTGACGCTTTTTGATGAGCCAGGGCGGCCATCATTCATCATCACGCGTGCTCTATTTCTCTCACTGGACCCGAGGGATTCACCACAAATTACCAGGCGTCTAACCGCCGTCTTTCTTCTAGCTCGCTTCGGTCCCCTGAAGCTCATTTCTTGAGTACTTACGCCTCTTTACGCCGCACCCATTTCAATTATCAGCCTCGAGGCGGTGTGCTTAGAAGTCTGTAGTCTGAGCAATATGTCTGGAGGATGGGATTCGACCAGGGTGAAGGTATACTTGGATGCACACTTCTTTCTGCAGTACGCTTTTTAACAGCATTACTACAGGCACAGCTACGGCTCACTGCACAGCGCCTTGGACAATTGCAAGACAGGAAGGATTCCATTGCACATATAACGAGCAGAGACATTGCGACGCTACTGGGACAGCGAAATGTCTCACTTGCCCGCGCGAAGGCGCAAAACCTCATTAAGGAGGACGCGATGGGGGATGCTCTGCAAGTTTTGGAGATGTACTGTGGGGCGATCCTGGAAAGGTTCTCGGAGCTAGAGAGCAGGTGAGTTCTCTTCGCCTTCGATAGTTATCCCAAGATACTTACACCTAAATAACTGCCGCAGTGCACTCAAGGTACAACCACCCACCATCGAGGCTGCTGCAAGCATAATTCATGCTGCACCGTATACTGAGAGCAAAGGTGATATTCTGTCTATCATCGAAGCTCGCTTTCTTAATTGACAGACTACGTAGACTTGATGCTCGTGCGGGAGCTCCTCGCACAACGGCTTGGCCCCGAATTCGCACAATCTGCAACACATAACACCGACGGGCATGTTTCTCCGAGGGTACGTACAATAGCTCTACCTTCCCCCCCTCTCATCTCACAAATATATGCCTTTACCATCCAATAGATCCTACGTGCATTACACTATAGTCCATCGGCTGCAGAACTAGACGCGTATTTGCTCAAAATAGCTCGCTCCTTTAATGTGAACTGGCTACCCCAAATGCGGCCAGAGGAGAAGTGCGTGACAATCAATTCTAATAATTCCACTCTCGGCATTGGTATATTCTGAGCTGAGAATGATGATAGAATCGCGGTTCTTTCTGAAATGTTGGACACGTCGGATATCATGGGCGTTGTCGATATGCAGAAGCTCAGACTGATTGCATCTTCGGGTATGTCGGTCATCTCATGCTTAATGCAAACGTATGTCTATCAGAGAGGATTGCTCACCATTAAACGAACGTAGGTATACCCAACAGTCCTCCATGGCTACGTCCAAGGATATGGAAGTACGTGAAATTATCTCAGTCCATATGAGGATTAGAAGGTTGACAGGTTATTTCGGTCCTAGGCTTCTCTTCAGTCTTGTTCCGCCGGCTAAAATACAATGGGAAACGGAGGTCCGCTCAAAAAGAGAGAGCTACTATGTGAGTTACGAAGCTTCCGAAGTCTTGTTGGCCGCTCAAACTCCCGTCTAGGACCTGGTCCGCCGACTTTTAGCACAAATCCCGTCGACGTCTTCGTTGGATCAAACCTTGCTCGGATTGTCGGAATCGCTGTCGCACGTTCCTGTACACCTGTATTCCGGCTTGGAAGATGAGCCCGAACGATCGAGCATTTGCCCTTTGCATGAGTCAGCATCCTCGGAGACGAAGATTGCTTGCGCGTCGGCTTTGGATTCTAGATTAATGGCGCTGGAAGATGCGGAAGAAGAATCTATTGGAAACACTTCGACTCATAGTACACCCTCGATTGTTTTGGATATCGGCAGTCCTCCAACTTCGCCCAACAAGGATGAATTCAAACAATCGCAAACCCAGCCTCAATCAATAGCACAGGCACAAGCACCATCTCCTCAACGAACATTATCCTTATCCTCATCCTCATCCTTATCACCAAGGTCATTCAGAAAGATCCCAGCCCACCAACTTCACGCCTCATCTCTGTTACGAATACTTTATATACATAGCTCCCTTAATCCGGGACACCAGTCTCCGAACAACGCTTCTCTGTTAGTTCCACTTTATGCTGTGCTCAACGAGGAAGCAGAGCCATCGGAGGTTGCGCACACTGAAGCCGATGCGTTTTGGTTATTTGAAACGCTGGTGAAGGAAATTGCTGAACTGGATGAGGAAGACGGTGGGATTGTGTGGATGAAACGGTTTAGTGAACGAGTTTCGACTGTGGATAATGAGCTTTATGAAGATCTCGTACGTTATCTTCTTTCATTCGGAACTAAAGCGGTATACTTATTCTTTGACCAGAAATTGAAGGGTCTAGACCCTGCTTTACCTCAATACTCGATGTGTGTCCCGATTCTGAACTATGTTGATCATAAACTAAATTTGTTACTTTCGCAGTCGATGGCTGTCACCTTTATTGACACACACAATGCCACTCCATTCTCTCCTTGTAGCCTGGGATTCCATCTTTGCGCAGCCGGACTCGTCAAGACAGGGAAATCCCAAGCTAGAGCATTTATTGGATATATGTACTGCTATGCTTATTCGGATACGAAGTCAATTATTTATGTCAGTACTCCCTTTCTGCGCCATCTCTTGTTATTCTCATATTTATGTCTATCCGTCAGGCTAGGGAAGTCTGGGCGGAAATCCTCTGGTCTCTATGGTGAGGACAGTGCATTAGACTCTCGAGCTCCACTCAAGCCATGGGAACTCGGGAATGCTTTCATGGAGGGGATGACTTTACTCCAGTCATACCCTCTACGACAGGTTGGGGGCATTGAAATGATTATTCAAGCTGCGGGGGATATTCTCGCTCAGAGAGAAGAGATTTCGAAGCAGCCACAAAATCAAGGTATTAGCATTGGAAGTAAGATAAGAGATGCCGTATGGAAGGGATTAACAAATCAGGCATCTTCAACGGAGGCGTCGCCCGAAAGTGATGAAGACGAGACGGAGGATGATGAAACAGAAAGTGAGGCAAATCATGTATACGTCCGACACGACAGGTCAGATTCCTTAGCATCAAATGGCTCAGGATGGACCGCTCGTATAAAGTCAACAGTTTGGCGAGGTTTAACTAATCAAAGCGCCTTGGATGTCCCTCCGTCACCAGAGTCTTTGTCTCCATCGCCTTCACCCTCTCGTGAACGATCTCCCGCCCCACCTCCAGTTCCAGAGAAGGAGAAATCAATTCATTTATCTCCACCGAGTTCTGCGACAAGCAGTATCTGGAATTATGCCGCGAAACTCAAGCAGAGTGACGTTGCTGCGACGTTCTCGAAAGTCAGTACGAACATCTCCGCGAAGGCACTGGATGTTTGGAGTGCCAAGAGTGCACCACCGAGCGACGGTCCATCCTTTGACAGGCAGAGGAGCGATTCGACGGCAGGTACACCTGTTGGAAAGAGGCTGGCTGAACAGTCGTTTGAAGGCTATAGACGTGGTTCCGTGCCGAACATAGATCGATCAGATGTCTACTCACCACCACCACGGCCTGCGTTCTTCAGACCTCCTAGGGATTCTCGTCTCTTTTCCCATGAGGAAGCTATGGGACTGGTTGCTCCGGAGAGCCCGGAATCCGTGACTTCAGCTCAGTCGGCGCCGAGTCCAGTATCCCATAGCAGGACACAGTCGTTTGCTCGCTTAGCAGTTCTTCCGTCCCTATCGTCGTTCAACCCAGCTTCCCCTAAACCATCGAAATTAGCGCCTCGGCCCCTTCTTCTCAATCCTCAGTCACTCGTCACTCCATCACCACAGAATCATGTTACGAGGTCTGCAAATTCCACGCCTACACCCCAATGGACCGACGTATTGAGGTCCAGAGTTCAAGCTCCCCGGCACAGTGATTCGATATCCTCCATGTCTTCCATCCATTCGGGGACTGTAGTCTCGCCGAAAAGTGTGACGAGTGGATGGGATTCGGATACGTCAATTAGTCGACTTGTGCCACTCAACCGGGCATCAATGTCTCCTATGGCGCCTGGCTTCAGGGTGACGCGCAGCCAGAGGAATGGGTCGGTTTCGTCACAATCGGAACGTGAAGGTCCCGCTAAAGCGGGAGTTGGCCTACCAACATCTCCGCGAGATACTGGTGTAAGGAGCCGTACGTCTGCGGAGGAGGAAA
Source organism: Trichaptum abietinum (assembly GCA_910574555.1). Classification (NCBI taxonomy): domain Eukaryota; kingdom Fungi; phylum Basidiomycota; class Agaricomycetes; order Hymenochaetales; family Trichaptaceae; genus Trichaptum; species Trichaptum abietinum. The sequence continues at coordinate 1,846,238 of CAJTBE010000001.1, forward strand.
CACGTTCAGTGCGGGGCTGGGAACAAGTAGCTATCCCAGACTCTCCCTCTACTTTACCGTCTTCCCCTCCACCTCGAACACCGGTGACAAGCATACTTCTGAGTCAGCAGACCGTCCGCGTTTCGAACCCTGATCGAAATAGAGGATCCGCTGAGTTCAGCGAGTCAACGGTGCCTCCTCTCGATCCCGCCCCACAGTCCAAGAGGTTGCAGAAAAAACCTGTATCATCGCCGACGAGCCCACAGGGCGTCGAGGATACCTCTGACTCCTCCGTTGCTCAGATCTCGCCGTCCAATAGAACCGCACCGCGCTTACGTGCAAAACGCTACGGCCCTCAGAGCCGCTTGTCGACGTTGCGTATCCGTGACTCGGGCTTGCAATCCCCCCTTTCCGAGCAAGGGGCATTGAGCCCAAACACCCTTGCCGCTCCATCCTTCGATGCGGAGATTGACCTGGCCACGACACCCAAAGCATCTGATTTCCCGATATCTACCTCGCCAACGGATGGACGGACACCCCGACGCTCTCGAAAGATATCGACAGAGGGCCAAGAAGTTAGGACGCGGAAAATCTCTGGGGATGGGCGGGTGACTCGTCCGAGGAAGATTTCTGCAGCAAGCTATCATAGGCACACCGAGAGTGCTGCAGACGAAGGCGACGATGAAGGTTACGACGAACTACTTAGCGCATACGAAAGCGAGGAGGGCTCGAGAGACGGGCATGCGTGGTCCTCTGAGGCTTGAAGTTTTTTTTCTTGTATACAAATTGAAAGCTAGTTCTTTCGTCAGCATTTTTAGACACATTTTTCCTCATAGTTCACGCCGCAAAGCTCAAGCCACGTTCGCAATCTTTGTTGTAATACCCATAAGATATATATTGGATGTAGATACTACTAGTATACGTTCCCACACGACAATCATTTACTATATGATCGTTATTCTATATGCATCTGCCTTCGAACGTCGCGAAAAACCTCAAGAAGAACCGGAAGGCGCGGGAGTAGGTTCTGAGATAAAACATGATTAGTTTCATACTGAAGACAATATCTCGGTTCTTCACCTCAAATGCAACGGCAAGCTCATATGAACCGTCTGGTCGATGCACGAGGGCCGCCAAGTAGTAGCGAACGTTCCATCGACGGAGGGCTTCATTTATGATGATGTCCTTCATGTATGAGACGGGAATAAACCTCCTCTGGACAAACAGCGGAATAGACTGTAAACCTCTATGTGTCTCCAGTTGAATGCCGCACTGAGGAAGAGCGATCACTGATTCTACACTCGGGTTAGTATGTTTCTGAGAGACAGCTATAATTGAAACATACCATAGACTACCGCAGTACATCTCCAATACCCGTATAATAGCAGCAAACAAGTAGCTGCTGATAGCGTCCGCCTACTATCACACTGATTTATATGTCAAGTGAGACTCGGATCGAGCATGGAGGAATTCTGACAGCACTGACGGTGTAACATACGAACGAGAAGAAAGCGATACAAACAGCGTCGACTAAGTTCCATATGCTAGACTTTCCAGCACTCGGAACATAGCTGTAGAACCGATATTCTTTGAAATTCGAAGCTGAGATGACACGAAACTGAGGAAAGCGAGTTGTCACTTCCTGCCAGTGATAGTCATCGTTCATCCGCGTTCTCGTCGAGCTGGCGCAGGCGGATACTATCAGGAAGTTTAGAGCATTCTATGCTTGAGGATGAAGATTACACAAAATCAAAAAGCAAGCACTGATAGTGGATTGTGGAGAACGTAAGCGATGAATGTCGTCCAGGTTAGGTGGCAAGGTAAAGCGCACGCTTTTTGACAGCCGGACTCAAACAATCACTTAAATCCCACCACGTATACCAATCTACATCCAACAATGATATTGCATGAGCACAGCTTCGGAAACCAGCAACTCTCGGCCATTCCAAAAACAAAGCGAGGACCTTAGAAAACATTTCAATACCGACAGTCCTGTCTCTGCCTGGATGGATATCGCAGGACAGGAGTCGGGCTGACACCCAATGACCCAGCCCAATACCTTTACAAAATGTTCGTCTCTGTGTTCTGTCTTTCCTCAGTATCTTACCATCTTGTGGGCCGGTACCATTCCTTCTCCTTCCTCACAGATACTCGGCCAGGAGCCCTACATTCTCTTTTTTCTCGCTGCCGGTCAGCTAATCCTTCTTTGCCTCTCGCACTCTTTTCAGGCCTCTCCCATTTGCATCAATCAGTATGCTTCTCTCTTCGGAACAAATTGCTGCTCTTCTTCAGGCCCTCGGTCTCACGCAGAGTATCTTCAAACCAATTCCTGATCTTGTTGGTAGTCTGACAGCTCCGATCGATGGTGTTGTCAGTACTGTTGACGGTGTTTTAGACGGTCTCGGGCTTCCTAAACTGACGGACTTGCCTATCATTGGCAGCTTGCTTGAGGCAGACGATCCTAACTCTGATGATGCATCCCCAAAGAAGAGTACACCATTCATGAACTTGGCAATGTCGAACTCTTGCTATGTGGAGCCATATGACCCTTCGCCAGTTCTATCGCAGACGTTTCCTCCGTTTGATCAAGCGAAGGCGAATGTTTTCCGATACAGGCAACAACAGTCAGTCAACCTGGGATCATGGTGCGTTCCGGTTGTGTTCTATGTCGACTGTTTGATACTGACTTCTTCATTAGGTTTGTTCACGAACAGTGGATGACTCCATCACTCTTCACATGTGCTGACGGTCCTCAGATAGCCGAGATAGACATTGCCAATGGCTGGGGAAATACTACGAATGCTCGTGCACTTGTGGAACATCATTGGGATACCTTTATCAATCAGTCTGACTTCGAATATCTATCGTCGATAGGTATCAACACGGTGCGGATTCCAATTGGGTACTGGAGCCTTGGCCCTTTGTATTGTCAAGGCACGCCATTTGAGTCTGTTGCGGATGTGTACACGAACTCTTGGAGTCGGGTTGTGCGCGCGATTAACTGGGCTGCGGAGGCTGGCATGGGTGTTCTTGTCGATCTCCATGGTGCTCCGGGTAGTCAGAACGGTCAACCTCACTCTGGCATATCTGACGGACAGGTCAACTTCTTCAATTCGACCAATATGGACAAGACAATCGATGTGCTGACGTTTCTCATGCAACAACTGGCTTCGGTGACAAATGTCATTGGTATCGAGATACTGAACGAACCGAATGATGATGGCTCCCTCCAAAACTTTTGTGAGTTGGCTCCCGTTTATACATTAAAAAATCATTTACATATCTATTCTCTTTTAGACGACCACGCGATTACAGTGATGCGACAGGTTTCACCAGAGGCAGAATCCTTCCCCATTTACATTCACGATGCATTCAATCCCGACCAGTTCAGTGATTATGTTTCGAAGCGCAGTGACTTCGTCGTGGAAGATCATCACTCCTACTTCGTTTTCACCCCTGACGATCAAGCTCGTAATGCTACACAGGATACAAACATGGTACAAACGAGCGTCATGAACCAGCTCTCCTCCGACTCCTCGCAAGAGCGTCGCAATCTTGTCATTGGAGAATGGTCATGTGCGCTTGTGCCAGACAGTTTAGCAAATGCAACTGATCCTATGTCTTTGCGCCAGCAGTTTTGCCAGGGCCAGATGCAAGTGTACGCCAATACGACTTCTGGTTGGCATTTCTGGAGTAAGGGACCATCTTAACTCGTTAAACCAGTATCTGACGTGTTTATAGGCTATATGAAAGAAGATTGCGATACTGATCTAGACTGGTGCTTCAAGAACGCGGTCGGAAATACACTTCCGGAGACATTCTTCTCGTACAATTCTACACCTGCTACATCACCGTTGAAAGCTGTGTCTTTTGCTCGGGCTATCTCGGAAATGGAGCTGCCTTCTATGACTGAGGTTCTTGATAGGGCTGGTACACGCGGTTCCACTGATGACTCGGATGACTCTGGTGCCTCTACTGCTACTGCGGATTCTGCGCCTGCGCCCTCTGGATATAAAGCTAAGCGCTCTGTTGAATCAATGCACAAGAAATCAACATATAGGCACTCGCATTCACACCGCTTCACCGAAATTCATCATCGATCCAAGCCCTCACATACCCGTTCAAGATGGCACAAACGAGATGACGGTGACAATGCCAGCCCCAGCTCGGTCGCGCCTCCTTCGCCAACTGGACTGACATCGATGGAAGTCAGCATAACTAAAGGCTACTCAGATGGTTTCTTGACAGCCAAGATCTTTGCTCAGTATGGAATGTCAAGACTTGGGTTCAAGGGCCAGTATGTCACCGACAGCATCAGTGCACTAGGTCCGAACACTGTCGCTCCTGGTACAGAGGACTACTATACAGCGTGGTTCTACCGCGGCCTTTCTGATGCTGAGTCAATTGTTGGCTCGGCGGTGAATGCTTAAATTCACTTGATTTATGAATACCTCATTTTTTCTTTCGTTTATGATTTGTGTTCTTACATATCTATATACATGTATTCACTAGATTGGTTTATCTCAAACGAATGTTACTTGCCTCCAAAACTTTGTGAATTGTAGAGGAAATTATGGCTCATAAGATAAAGTGCAACGAACGCGATCGAGTCGCGACGCGTCTTCCACGTCACCGTGATCTTCAGTCTTGCTCCGCACCCAGCATCCTCATTTTGTGCCCCGTCTCCAATCACCTCTCTTCCTACGGTGCCAAACTGCGACTATTTGTATGCGCCTAGCACTGCCGAGTGACTGAACTCTGGAGTCAGACATTTCGCTCCGGTCAGGCAGTACTTGAGATCATGAGCTTGCACACTATCAAACGATTGGTCGCAGCTCTCCTCTTCCAGCCTAAATATGCTCCCGTATTGGCCATCTTAGTGATAATAGGGGATGCTTTATTGACCCAGCTTATTATTCGCTTTATTCGCTGTAAGCTCGAACCTCCAGCTAAACCTGTACTCAAGATCACTAACGTCTAGCTTGCACAGACACCGAGATCGACTGGGAAACATATATGTACCAAGTAGAATTGTACATTAAGGGAGAGAGGAACTATGCAGAAATATCTGGTCCAACGGGTCCCCTCGTGTTAGTAAACTCATTAATTCATCCAGATCTCGGATGCTCATACTCAACGGCAAAGCTACCCTGCAGGCCACGTCTACATTCACGAATGGCTCTATAACTTAACAGCAACTGGACTGAACATTCGGCTTGCCCAGCAAATCTATGGTTTAATCTATCTTGCATCGCAAACACTCAGTGCCGCTACCTACATACAAGCAGGAAACATCCCTAACTACGCATTGTTGCTTCTGTCTCTCAGCAAGAGGCTGCATTCGATATACGTCCTGAGGCTCTTTAACGACTGTTGGGCAGTAGTAGGGGCACAGGCAGCCATATTGGCTTTGAGCAGAGGTTGGGACAGCATGGCATGTATTCTGTTTAGGTGGTCTTGTTTCTCCGCATTTCTCTGGCGCATTATACTGATGGTTTTTATTGCAGTGTCGCAATCTCTGTGAAGATGTCTGTCCTCCTATACATCCCGGGACTATTTATCATTCTTCTACGCCGGAGAGGCTTTATACAAGCTGCTCTGTATGGTCTCTTGATCGTGCTTTTCCAAGCCATCCTTGGAAAACCTTTCTTGGTAGAATACCCTCTGCAGTACCTTGCTGGGTCATTTGATCTATCTCGAGTCTTCTTGTTTAAGTGGACTGTGAACTGGCGCTTCTTAGGCGAAGACATATTCCTCGATCCTGCATTAGCGAAGGGACTTCTACTTGGTCACCTCTGCACATTGCTGGCCTTTGCCCATGTCAAATGGTGTCATAGTGATGGTGGACTTTCCGGATTACTTTGCACGAGTGTTAGAAATCCTTTAAAGGGTTCACTCAAACCTCTAACATCCGATTGCGAGTGTTTTTTTTTCTCATTTCATTTTCAACCAAACTCATCATTTCTTCTTAGACATCGTGACCGTCCTGATGACGTCGAATCTCATCGGCATCGTCTTCGCGCGTTCACTACATTATCAATTCTACTCCTGGTACGCTCAGCAAATCCCTTTCTTAGCATGGCGGACGCGCTTCCCTTTGCCAATAAAGTGAGGAAAGAGAATATGTGTTCAAGATGTTACTTATTAATTTATCTTCCTTTGACAGACTTGTATTAATCTTCGGGATTGAGTATGCATGGAATGTATTCCCTTCAACGTCTTTCTCGTCTGCCTTGTTGGTGGGCGCAAACGTTGTTCTCCTTGCGGGCATTTGGCTAGGTTGGCCCAACGGTTGCGTTTCGACAACTACACAAAAAGTAGAATAGATTATTTGCCTCTAATATACAAATATATTGCACTATTGTGGATGGTGATAACAATGAAAGCATCTACATATGCTGCTGAAAACCCTATAGTACTGGGCACTTCTCAGGTGGGTCTCGCTGAGCGGCCACGGCAGGTTAGGGATGTACTAGTTATTATACCTCCTTCATCACATTAACCATGAAAGTAGTTTTTCCTCCGCGTGGTAGAATGAGAACCTTCTCTGCGCCATGCTGTTGATATGTCTCTAAAGTTGGAGGAGGTGTGGAAGTGGAACCTTCACGAGTATGGAAGGCAGTAACAAAGACCTTTGGTAAAGGTATTTCGCCATGTCGAAGAGCCATTAATGTGAAAGAGACTGTATGTATACCTCCGTCCTATATAAGACAGTATAAGTTAACCAATCTAGGGAAGAAGAGACCGACTTGCCTTTGTGACGAAGTCACCTCGCTTCTGTCCACTAATTAGCCAGTCTTTGATCATCTCCTCAACTTCGAAGCGTATACGGTATTTTCCATGAGCCTTTTCATGATCAGCAGACCATCTATAAGAAGTATTGATAGATAGGATTGCTGTTATAGGTTGACCCGCAAACAGAGGTCTTGACTGTCTCCAAGAGATTGGATTCTTGTCGAAGGGATTTGCTAATAGACGTATGCAAGTCGTGGCCAGAATCTTATGAAAAGGTTAGTAGTGAAGACTAACTTAACAGGTTATCATGACATACATCCACACAGGGTAAATCTACAGGGATTGTAAATTGCCGCCAATCGTCGCTCGGGGAACTAGATAGACTCTGTCCGAGGAGCTTTGTCGATGTTAGCTATCTATACGCTCAACATAAACACTATATACTCACCTTCTTCACGCGATCCTCATATTCGGGGAATGCTCCATCGAACTCGACATCGGGTATGTATAGTTCGCCAGTACATTCATACATGTCAACCCATGACGCGCTATTCTCCAATGCTTGAATAATCGACGCCTGGATGGTATCTTGAACTTGTGTTCCCTTAACATCTGATAACCACGATTTGACATTTCTGGATATCAAAGATTCCACTTCTACAAGCAGATCATAAGCGGGCAGACAGTATATAGATCTCTGGAGCGCACCTTGGCGTAGAAGCCTATACTTAATTATCAATTTCAGGGGTTTGATGACTGTGAAGTTGTCAGTTCTAGAACTACATCTGCACGAAGAACACTTACTTTCTGCCTTAGGGGACAGTTGGAACATAAAACTCGCTGGTTGAGCAGGCGTGACCGTCTGTATCGGAGATTAACGCCTGTAATTGGGAATTGTGATTAAGAACGCACGATTAACCTTCGCTGGACGCCGCCGCCAAGAATGTCTAGTTTTACAGACTCATCATTACTTGGTCTGAGTTCTACAGCCGAAATCCGGAGATGCTGGTAGTTGGTGGTGGATATGGTGAATTTCATCAAAAGTCTTGTATGGAAGTAGATAAGCTTCATATGTCTATATAAAAATGACTTTCGTACCTCTCTGCGCGGAAGAAGTCTTGTACATTTACAGTGAGCGCAAGTGATGTGGCTACCGCCTTTTGCGTCTTCAATTTCCTTGTTATATCAGGTTCGTTCATCGTCACATATTCGATATCAATGTAAACCTTCAAATTGGGCGTCAATGACAGCCCTCCATGAAGAATTTAGGAGCTCACGAGAAGATCTTGACCACTGCTCCCCGAGTGGGTCAGGATAAAGGGTATAGCCTGCCCCTCACTAACATTCACTATCGTCACGCCCTCCTCCGAGAATGTGATGTCAGCATCATCACCTTGATTACACGTTATTTCGATGCACATGCAAAGAAGTTGGTCAAGATTGGCTTACAGGTGCAGACACCCGCGCTGGAGGATATGCTAACTTCTGGAGACGAGAACTTAAGGAACGCGCGCGACAGGCCATTACGCCCTGAAGTCAAGGAAATCTCAAGTCTTGAAAGATCGCCGATCTCCACTAGTGCAACATGTTAAACCAAGAGACGCGACATTGTGAGAACTACATACCGCTGGATGGTTGCCGTACTTGTACCTGCACCGCATCTGGATCTGGGGGCAACTTAACAAGCCTTTGAAGCGGTTTCTCTTGTACAATGGCGGACTGCCGACGTTTCTGTTTGGAGCTGTAGGTCCATTGGAAGATTAAATGTCCGACGTGAATGTCTACCCGATCTATCAGGTACGAGCCTGGGAGAGGGGTCTGAATTCGGTCAGATAATGCTATATAAAAGTTCGCAACACATACAGGACAAAACAGACTGGTCCTCATCTGCCCCGGGGATATAGTTACAGCATTACTCTTGAAGGAGAGTCTATCCCCGTATCTGCCGACTAAATCCAAGCTTATATTGTCAATTTTAATCACCTACTTAAGTGTCAGTAGCTTGTAGGCGATTACATATTAGTCGTAGGCAACTCACACACGGAAGTTTGTTGGTAACGTTGATATCAAGGAAGTAGCCGTCTTGTTCGCCAGCACAGCGCTCACTCTTCGACACGATTTCCACCACGAAGAGCGCAGGATCCTGGAAAGGGACATCTAAAAGTCCATCGTGAATAGCGGATAAATTATGTTTATATTTGAACGGACCCGATTCAAGGCTTGCTGACGTGGACAGGAGCGCATCCACTAAAGCCTTTACATATGCTTTTTTATCCTGCACTCCAACCAATAGTTCCATCCTTGCATCCTCAACGAATGCATTTAGAAATGCCATAGCCGTATGGACCCATTGTCGATCATGATTAGATTGGGAGCTAGCGTGCGCCTCAATGCTTTGGAATAGCATATATGATTCCAAACTGGACCATCGATGGGGAGCGTAATGGGCTGGTAAGGATGTGAATGTTTGTAGAGCTGTCGATTCTCGCCCTCGATATCTGACAGATCATTAACATTTCTGACGCGGACACGCAAGACGCAGCGATATCAAGTAGGGGGAATCACACGTACATATCTAAAGCTGCTAAGCTTCCATGTAGTCTCAGAGCAAACTTTCGCCGACCTGCTTTGACATAAAAGTCGATAGCACGATTTGTGAGCCGTACGTATAAGTCATAAAACGGCGTTTTCTCCTGTAAAATTTTCGAGATATCGGCGTTTGTTACTCTTCTCGACACGCGCTTCTCCGTCGGTGATGCGACATTGTCACTTGAGGTAGACCCACACCCAACTGCGCACAGTGAGAACGGTGGCTCGTCTGGCAAGTACCCAAGTCTGATACCAAGCTTATCCAACTAGGTACGGAATGAGCTCATCAGTTGCTACAACGAAAGGATATGACGCTTACTTGGCTGCGTGAAATTTGTAGCAGCTCACCTTTCGCAGCGTTAAGGTGTGCCGATTTTACAGGGTCGAGAACTAGTTTCCGGGCCCAGTCTTCGCACGTATCAACGGCACTGAGGGCAGAAGAATAGACCCAAGATTCAATAAAGAAGTCCGGTAACATAACCTAGTCAGAGATAGACATTTGTTTGAAGTCAATGAGGGTATATATAGATATATAAATACACGAATTACCTGGATTTCACGCAAAGACTTACTGAACGTACCGAGGAACAGCGATACCTTATGTGCAATTTCAACAGTCTTGCCCATTTGCCCGAGTAAGCTGCATTGACGTGCAAGCAAGTACACACGGAAGTCAAAGACTGATATGGTATTGGCGAGGATTAAGTCCCTATATGGCTTCTTCGTCACAGAGAGCAGAGGCAAAGAGTCGTCATTGGGAGCAGGCTCGATGAACTTCCCGAACCAAAGCGTCTTGTCCTTCAACACCTGAAAGAAGGAAGCCTCCAGCTCGTCGTACTGCAAAAGTGCGTCATCGAGCAAGTTGACGCCCTCAAATGAGCTAGCCAGGCTCTCCTGTCGGTCATTGGACGGGGTCAGAAATAAAGGAAGGGAGTCAAAGACGGGCTACGAGCTCACCTTGAGGACGAAGAATGTGCAAAAGTTCCAGCCAGGCATCGTTTTCTGGCTCTCAGACCGCCGCACTTCCTCTTCACGTAGTGTCACAGCAGAATCAAACGCCGCAATGATTCCTTCTTTCAACTTCGATATAACCTCTGCCCATGCTGCGGGGTTCTTGAAGTCATTAGATAAATCGTTTGACCAGTTAAGTTGGGCACAACTGTCATGATAATGAAACAGGTTGTCTTGTAGCATTCGTGACATGACATACCGGTCTTTCTTGTCCACGTTGAAGTCTGCTCGGATCCTGTCCAATAGGGTACCCCGCATTTTTGCTAGTGCGCCATGGTTCTGCTTAACGTCTGTCCTCGAAAGCAACAAGATCAACCAGTCTTGGTTTTTCCTCGATGAAACTTGAGTATGCCAATCTTTGACCTGTTTCTTGACGACATTCTTGTACATATCGCTGTCCTACACGGTACAAGCGACTGTTAGTCAGGAAGACACAATCGAAGCAATGATACACACCTCACACATCACCACATATATGTTCAGCAGCGGCTTGTCCAATATGCTTGCCGGAATCTGGGAGGCCCCTTCCTCCTTCACTGTCTCGAGCGCGACTATGTTGACATCCAGGTACTGTATCGTTCGAATTGATGTTCTTGTGGCGGGTTTCCAATGCAGATTGCGAAGAGGGAATTGAGCAGCAAGACCAGACCATATTAGAGCCCATTGGTCTGTGGACGTGAGTTGCTGAGGAGCAGAAACGGTAATGCGAACGCGTTGCCCTTGCATTTTCTTTATAGCTAATTCTATTTCAGCCTTGGGAGCCTTCGGGCTTTTGGGCTGCGCACGTCAAACGGACACTGAAGGAAGCTCAATATCTGGCAGGTAGTAGTAGCTGAAAAAGTGTTCTTTGCATAGATGTATAGGTAGTCAAGAACGTAGGTTGAAACAAAGATAGATTCAGCTCATGCAGCACAATGTCACCATTTAGAGCTGAAGGTAGCTATGTCTCACAGGATATGAGAGAAATATAGAGGTCAGAAGAGGTGGCATAGTATACACGAATAGAGATCTGAGATAGTAGGTTCAGGGTTCCCACCACGTGGTTAAATACTAATACGACTCCGTGCCAGTGCCAGTGTCCTCTTCCTTCAAAGTTTGGACATCTTCTACTTTTTTTCCATGCATACCGATTGATCTACTCATATTATACACCGTTCACAAGGCGATGTGCTATCCTATCAGATTCTACTCAATTCAGTAGGTGGATCTGATGTCGGCCGGTCTCAAGTCTATGGATATCCGGATAACTGTGAAGCCATGAACCGTCAGGCTTAATATGAGTTTTGGAAAGGTATCTTTCTCTGTAAACTTGGATATGTATGTATATTGACTATTAGGCTTCTTTCCTTCATCAGCATGCGCTTGAAGAAAGGCGCAGGAGAGACGCGCCGGAGAAATTTGTGCACATGGAAGCACCGTGTCCTGCGAACATTGCTTCCAGCTCGCATCGAGCTTATCTCTGCAAGTGAGGTCGTGGATCATTACAATTGCACGCGTTCATTTACGGACTCAGGAGTATATTTTTGATGCACACACACGCATGACATCGTCGGGCGATTCAATCGATGGTGCCATATTTTAACTACTAGCGGCTGAACTAGGTGGTGACTGGTTGTGTGCTTCGAGACTGTGGCCCGAAACTCCTTTCCCCTGGAGAAAGCCTTCCAACCTCGCGCACGCAACAACGACTCCAAGTCGTTGTTTTTGAAGTTCGGGAGGCCAGTGCTGGCGTGGCACTGGCAGTGCACGCAACGCCGCGGACAAATTGGACAACACAAAGGCGTCAACTTCAGTAGTCATCCGGCTTGAAAATATCACAGGAAAATGGAGTAAAACCACACAGTCGCGGGAGAAGATATCAAAAAAGCGTTAGACGATGGGTCTGGAAACAAATTCTGCGGCAAGAGGTGCTTGTGAACAAAACATTGTCGCGTAACTGTGCTGACTGAGAACCGGCCTTGGCGGCTACCCCAAGGCACACTTCCTAATTCGGCAACCATGTCTTAATTCAAAGACGTCAGCCGAGAAAGTCGGCATGAACTGGGCGAGGGTCGAAATCGCCGAGGGCGAGGAATGAATTCGACTTGAAAGAGAGCATCCGTCACGTCTACAAAATCCCCATGCGTGTCAACAAGACGCTAGCCTCCATCTCGCTTTCTATCCACCATGGCCAGGTCACCTAATGCTGCGGCACTCCTCTCCTTCATCCTCACTCTTTCCTGCCTTACGTCGTTTGCATCCGCAAAAATGCAACGTTTCTGTGAACCGCAGTTAGGCCCCAAGCTTGACCCGTGTAATCCATTGGAGTACATTCCGTCAAATGTTTTAACTGGTATTGCGGTGGGTACGTACGAAACTTACAGTATCAGTATCGGCATGCATTGACTCAAGTTGTTTCACAGGTCTATGTCTGTTCAGTGGCATTTGCCATCTTGCAAGCATGTGGAAGTGGGGAGCGAAGTGGATGTTAGCAATGACGATAGGGATATTCAGTGCGTTTAGACATTAAGATCCCGGGCTTTGTTTAAGGACTGATTCACACTATATCAGCCTTTTCGATTGGCCTTGGAATGCGCTTTGGTCTCCACACTAATCCGGACGCCAAAGGCACCTACATTGTCGAATATTTGTTTATTGTTCTTTCGGTGTGTAACAGAAACATGTTCAGATGTAATATAAAAGCTAATGCAATTAAAAGCCATGCGCTTTTATCGCAGCGGACTACGTTCTTCTAGGCCGCCTTGCAATATTCCTTAGCACTCCAGAACACCTTGTCATTTCACCGCGACGTGTTACACCGATGTTTGTTTGTTCTGATTTAGTCACTTTCCTTATCCAAGTAAGTTTTATGAAGCTATACATGGGATGTCTTACAATAATTCTAACCATGTTGTAGGCTGTAGGTGGATCGGTTTCGATAGCGGCAAATGATATAAAGACAAACAAGTTGGGATCGAATGTGAGCTTTTTACCGCTCGTAGATGACATTCGTAGTCATATTAATCATCATTATAGATATTCCTTGCGGGGCTCGTGCTTCAATTATTTTCATTTCTTTTATTCACCCTCATGTATCTGCGTTTCGTCTATCGAGTGAAAACATACCGTCCGGAAGTTTGGAGCCGCGGTACAGCACTTAATACGCCTTGGTATAAAGATTGGCGAGCCCTCGCCTTCGCACTCTTCGTTAGCTGTATCGGGATTCTAGTGAGCACTTTTTTTCATGTGGGCGACTCCTATGATCTGATACACGATCTTCTCAACAGGTCCGTTCAGTATTTCGTGTGATCGAACTATCACAAGGCTTCAAGGGGCCTCTAGCAACAAACGAGGGCATCTTCTACGGCCTAGATACTCTTCCGCTTTTCATCGCCGTATCAGCATATGTCCCATTCTGGCCAGGACGTTTTATCCCTCGTGTTGCCAGTGTTCAGAAGACGGGTTCACCGAGAGACAGTGAAAGTGATGGGCCGCAAGCTGAGAAGCCATCTGATTCGAATCCATAGCTTCTGTCAGATCTCATGTTTTTCAGACGTGCGTTTTTTTCCGAGTACTACACAGAAATTCGTTTCACTGAATGCCGTTCGTAGTCATCTTTCGGGTGTACTTTATGATACTCTATTAATCATATTATCGTGATCCTATTCATATGTCACTTCTCATTCGCGAGTGCCCGTGTTGATGGAGTGCTTGCTTCCAGTACATCTTCAAGCAAGTCGTCCAGGGCTGAAGATTTATTTGCTTCCGACTTTCACGGCCAAAACCAGATGAGTTTCAATCGCTCGCCTATCAGCTTCGACCAATTGGTATGTGGAACTGGATCAGCCAGACGTTCGATGATCCTCGCAGTGACTCAAAGGTTCAGAACTGCACAACACCAATCTGAATTCAAAGCTCATGAACTAGCTTTTTTCTCAAAATGCTCTCGATCAAATATACTGCATTATTTGAACGCTTCGTTTCATCATCTTTTTGCAGGTTTCTAACAGCCGACAATCACATCCATCTACATACATTGTCTTGAAGATCTATATCTGCTGTCATTTGGATCATATTACTTGAGCCACAGACTTGGTAGGACTGGAGTTCCCTCACATTTGCTCTGCTGGCACTTCTGCTGACATGCTTAGTTAGTTTGCACCCCAGGAGCTTTAGACGATTAACCTCGCTTTTTGTAGTTTCAGTCAGTATACGTTCATTTGAGCTTGCGCGAGGGTATTGTAGTCGACTTTCTACGTCAGAGCCTGCTTTCTACTACCATAATGATACCTTATCTCGAGACAGTTTATCGCTGTGCTGGTCAATATGACTCCTTCCAATAGAGACAGTAACACAGAAAAATGCCTGGCGATGGTTAGATGGAAGCCCTTTGCTACGTCAGAGCTGCATAACTGTTTAGTGATATAATCGTTAGTACGCATTCCGTTGGCAGACTTCCCATAATACTTATAATGAAATGCATTCGTACCACTCACATGTCTCTACTCATTGCTTTCGGTCTAATCACATCAAAACATCGCATCATAAACATTATTCGCAGCACCGTGTGCTCCAGAGGAAGGATAAGTAGTACAAGGAAGATGTAAGGTTAGCACAAAATCATAATAAGAAAATACATCACTATGCGAGAGAAGTTTAGTCAGAAGGAAAGAGATTACGATGCCGCCTCGTCCTTAGCAAGAGCCGCTTCATTTAGTGCCTCGGCTTCCATCATGATTTTCTCCTCCAATGCAGCCATACGGGCTTCGCTTTCCTGCTTGTCGAGCACAAGTTCCTTATACCGCTCTTGCAAATTCTGTTCGCGCCTCTCCAACGCTGCGACTTCGCTACGTAAAGCCTCCACACGCCGTGGGCCTGCAGCCTGTTCGTTGACATGGAGTTGAATAAAGCTCTGGAGGTCAACTTCTCCTTTTTGCATCTCATCAAAGGCGTCCGTAACTCGCTTCGCCAGCGCCTTGAAACGTGTCTCGTAGCCTCCTAGTTGAATAGTAAGTTTCTTCTCAGCCTTTGAGGCTTTATTTGCCTCCTTCGACATCGTTTCCCGATCCTCCCGAAGCAAGGCATCATAACCGGCTATACGATCCTCTAAGGATAGTGACGACGGGTCAACCCACGATGAAGTTTTGGCATCAAAAGTAAGCGAGTCCCTCTCCTTGTCCCAGAGGAGTGACTCATCTAACTGCTCTGCCTTTACCGAAGCAAGTAGCCCTTCTGAGACCTGGCTCGCGCTGGCATTTGGGAAGCCAAGGGAAGCCGCCAGCTCTGCATTGATAACGCCCTTCGCCTGCTCGATATAATCATCCTCCGGCATTTCGTATGTTGAACGGGTCGCGCCAGGTAATGCGGTCCCAGGTAGGGGATGAGCTATGGCATCATGTTGCAGAAGGCGAACCAACTCCATATTCACAAGCTGTAGAGCTGAGCCTAGTTCAGAGTCCTCCTTATCAGTCAACGATAGCTCCTGAAGGAGTTTCTCAACATCCACTCTTGCTGGACGAGGTAATCCTTGCTGAACAGCTTGACTCCTTCGAGCAAGAGCCTTCCTTTCCTCTTCCTCTCTCCGTCTCTTCAATCTGGCATCTCGCTCGGCCGCATCCTCCTCAGAAATGGCCCTGGTCTCCCCTTCATCCTCTTCTTCGTCATCTGGGACAAGAAGTTCGAAGTTGTTCTCGGGTTTGGGGAGGTTCGCAAATGCAGCTTTGAGGGATGAGGCTACACTACTATGACGGCCACGTCTCTCTCTAGGGGTATCGCCAATCATAGAACCAGCGTCACTCGGGTTCAGACTAAGGGTGTCTCGTAAAGGTGTTCGAAGGGGGGTCGCACTAGAAAATTCAGTCCGCGGGGTATCGCCAGGGCCAATACCACCTTGCCGCAGAGGTGTCGCGAGGGGATTAGGTGTAAAAGTAGCCTGGTGTCTAGGAGTAGCACTTTCAAATCCGGTGCCGGCCTCTGGTCCAACATGCAGGGGTGTGTTCTCGTCTCCCAGTAATGGGGTCTGTGCACTAACCATATTACGGAGATTGCGGGCCTCAGCCATAATATTATCATCTAAAATTTAAGTCAGAGAGGTGTTAGACAACCAGATAACAAATTAACATACGCTGAGGGGCTGTTCGTGGTGTACGAGCCATGCGCGCCTTTTCTAGCCCTTCGTATTCTCCCAATAATCTTTCACTTGCCTCTGACCCATCGCCAACCAAAGCTCGTGCGCTTTCTCCCGCCTGACCAATCTTCACAATCTCCTCCAATTCCGCCTCTCCCACTTGAGCTTCCGGAAGTAACAACTTCCTTCTCTTACCAATCTGCTCTGCCTCCTTCAATTTCTGAATTTGAGCATCACGGGCTGCGACAAACTTCGTCTGATGTTCGCCTTCCCCCTCTTTCCCTTTGCGCTGACGTTTTTTCCGCTCCGCCTCCTCTTCCTCGGGCTTCCGCTTGTTTTCTAGTCTTCGTAAAGTCTGACCAACAGGAGCAATTGTCGCACGAGCCTGCTCCTCGGAAGTGTCGTAGAATCCAGGTGCGGCCTTTTTCTCGAAGGGAATATCTGCGTTGTACTAGGAAAAGCATTATTGAGTTGAGTTGTTAGTAAATAGTAGTTGAATATTGTCACATACATCCATCCCCTTCTTCTTTGACTTATGGCGCATGCTCCCACTACATTACATTTAGCAACGAAAGATGGAGAAGATTGCTTGCACGTACATAATGCCAGCTGCTTTCAACTCCCTCTTCTTTTGAAGCATAGCAAGTCGCCTGGCCTCTTCAAGTTGGCGCTCTCTCGCCTTGCGTTTCGCCTTCTTACCCTGAGTGTTAGCAAGACGGGCTCGAGCTTCCGACAACATCTCCTTTTCTATTTATTGATATAGGTCAATTTACCTCTATCCCACTTTGCAATTCAATCTGAACATACCATCCTCATCCATATCAATGGGGTCTGGCCGCGCAGGCTTTGTTTCCGGGTCGGGATCAATCTCTCCTGGTCGAAGCTTCCTCACGTCCTCTGCACTCGGTCCACTATCACCAGGTCCAGCAAGCCCCAGTTCCTCATTCTCCTTTGCTTCCGCTTCGTCTAGCAGCTTCTGATACCGTTCCAAGCATTGCGTTGCAGTTCTGCCAACGATAGGTGCAATTGTCCGCCATTGCGTAGGCATAAGCTTGGCAAGATGAAGAAGTTTCTCATCTTCCGTCTTCAAGCAAAGTCAGAGACTTGCAATGTGACAATGTAAAACCCATGCATACCTTCGACCATTCCGTCTTCTTGATAGAAGGATCCAGCCACTCATACCAGCGAGCTTTGCATTGTTTCGGAGTTTTTCGAACCAAGAGAGAGGAAATACGTGCCCTATAGTTGTAACAGAGAGTTAACGATGAATCGTTCAGGCAATAACGGCTTCCGCACCATTGATTCTTTCCGTATTTTGCAATCGCTGCCTTCAATACCTCGTCCTCGGTATTCTTCCACACCTTATTTTAAAGCAGAAGTTAGCGCTGATACAGAGAACCCAAATATTGACTTACTGTTCAAGTCAGAAGAACGGCAAGTCAGAATTTCATAGTCCAAACATGTACCTGAAAGCAATGACGGCTTACCTCCTGCATAAGAATGTTAGAAACAGCTTGGTTTGCGAAACAGAAAGATATACTCGCCTCCTTTGATAATGATGCGAACCATCTTCTATTGCCTTCACGTCGTAAGTAGAAGCTGGAAGCGAGTGACTTTGGTCTCGAATTCCGCGTCAAACATGCCACTGGCAGCGCTGTTAGTCATCCTGCGTGAGAACTTGAATGTGGATGCTTTCTTCGAAGCACAACTAATTGAAAGATTTCTTCATACCACTACCATCTATCTACCGTGATTGAGGCGTTATTATGAAGAAAATCCTATACTACGTTCATCTACTCTTTTAGCTAACAAACAAGCGTGCAGACTACTGCAAAGGACCTTCAAGTTACCGCCCGCATCACGAAACTCCTTCAAGTGTTCTTTCTGCCTTCCGTCTCTGACGCATGCTTCCACAAATATGCATTTCTTTTTCAATCATCCGGGACAGGTGCTCCATTCAGCAACATTTCTGTTTCCCCTGTTAACAGTTTGAAAAGCTTCGGAGCTTGGTTTTAACGCCTTCCGGACGGATATTCTACGATGATGACCAGGTCCGTTCCAATATGGAGTCGAAGGCCCGTCCGCAAAGTCGCAGTTCTTTGGAAAGATTCTTGGCTGGGATTGCTATACAGGATGCTGCAGGACTGAGTTGCCCTCTGGCTCATGCATATCACTACTAGAGAACGGCCGACCCTTTCATAACAACTTGTTAACTATCTGGAAAGGATGCATAAAAAGTATGCTTGGCTCGGTCAACATGGCAATGTGCAGCCAATCCGAAGATTATACGAGCTATGTACGTGCTCCGAAGGACTTGAATCGTTCTGCTCAAGATTAGCTACTTCCTTCAGTACGAATTCTCGGTGCGTATTCTTCAAGTTCGTGCGCATTCTTCAAGTTCGTACGCGGCTAATCAATATCTAGATGTCAAGCATGGGGCTCCGGAGACGCTGAATCGTCTTTCTATATTCACCGTAGATACGTGATCCAGCAATCTCGTACTCATACATATAAATGTACATCAATCCTGATTAAACATGCAGAGTTCTCCCTAGCAATTATATCTATAATTGACTAGTTCATGAACATGACATCGGAGCGAAGCACATATTTCGTTCCCTTCTGTACTAATGCACCTTCGTGCAGTAAGCATTCATGTCCATGCCTATATAGTCAGTCCGCTTCAGCGTAGTGTGCTACAACTGGTCTTTCGAATCACGTACCGATGAAGAAGTGCCATGCCCCTGTGCAAGGGCGGTTTTACGATCTGTTTCCGCTTTCCCTTCCCCTTGTAGAATATGGTCTGTAGGAGAGAGAATCAGCAAGAGACATTTCAAAAGAACGAGTGTTTTTTGTCCGCGCTAAGCTTCCATCCTGTCAGGTGGGAAGGTCAGAACTCACCTCACCACCGACGACACCATCTTCCTCCCCGCTAAGGTAAATCAGGAGTGTCCACTCCGAACGTGCACCAGTGTCTTCATCCCTGCACCAATCATCGTAATGACAGCCGAAATGCTGGCCTTCTGTATATTTGTAAAGACGTATGTTCGAGTTGAACGAATGAGCAGGCCGAGCCGCTACGTCATCATCCTGTCCCGCCACCTTCTTCTTAGCGATTACTTGAGACGGTGGGTATGGAAATGCCGGTAAATGAGGACTTAGTACGGCGAAAAGCTCGTCTGCGAAGAGCTTTGATGGGATTGAAACTCGATCTGTTCCCAAGTTCAGAGTATCCCTATAGCGTTGGAGTTGAAACGGAGAAACATACGATTCACCCTCTCAGCCTCTCCTTTCTTCGGTGGAGGCGTTAGCTCCAGAGGTAAGGTATCTATAAATTTGATAAACCGCCTGCAATCATCGATATCGAATGCCTCCTGTCAAAATACGAGCCATGCGTCAGTTGGAACGCCTCCAATTCCACGTAGGATCCAGAGACATTGGAGAGGCTATATTACTAGGAGACTAACATGAATGAGGATTATCTGGTCTTCTTCCAGAACTTCGTTAATGAGAGTGTCCTTATGATTGATGGGAGGAAAGGAAGGACTCGGAATCTTCGGAGGATCCGTTACAACATTGGATTTCGAAGAACCTGCCATTGTCATGTCTTGACCTTTACGCTTCAGGGTAAGCCCTGCTGTTCGTTCTCTCTTACGCATTGAAGCATGCAAGCGAAAGAACAAAACTAAAACGAGCTTGAGCGTTAGACATGTTGATGTTTATGGTCATGATTAAAACTGAGTACATTGCCAGATTCGGGTTTCAACACAATAGTAAATTGTTACACCGTAGACATTTCGATGCGGACTACGATGTATTAAATCTCGTTTAGAGTTTATACTGACCTCTGTTATTTCTGTCGTATCTCGAGAAGTTTCAATGCAAGAAAAATAAGTTCTGAGACAAAAAGATTCGTCACCTGAGCGATTCGAACACTCGCGTGCAAAGCACAACCGCTATAATATTATCCAAGTCATTTGACTGGAAATAGCAGGCGATCCCGTTAACCACTCCGGCAAAGTGACTTATGTTTGACCTCTCAACTAGTATATAAATATAGAGCACATTAAGTAGTCAGGTTTTAAATCCATTACATACTATACATCCTAATTATCTGTTACAGTCGGGGCCTGATCTATGAATTGACGTATGAAAGACACTACACTATCCACCTGCTGTTCTGAGATTGCATTGTAGATTGATATGCGAATACCTATGGAAATTGTCAGCACCTTGAATTTAGATATCACTTAGACTGACCTCCAACCGAACTGAAAGACGAAGAGTTAATTTTCTGCATATAATATTGAAGTAAAGACATACCGATGTCCCTTCATGGCTTTGAATCCCGCTGCTTCACCAGCCTCGAGGAATGCTTTCTCGGTTTCTGTATCCTTTCCTATGAAGACAACGTTCATCCAGCTGCGCGAACCCTCCTTGACTTTAAGCCTGAATAACCCCTTCTCCTCTGTTTCTTTCACAGCCGCATATAGCTTTTCCTCTTTCCGTTTATTGGCTTCTTCTACAGCGTTCAACCCACCGAGCTCTTCCATGCGCTCAAGAACCAACATAGCAACATAAACGGCAAAGGTAGGAGGGGTGTTGTATAAGCTCTTCGAGTCTGCATATGTCTTGTATGCAAGAGTGATTGGTACGGGTGTCGCACCCATCTTTGCAGCTGCGTCAACATCGACCAAGCAATCATCCCGGACAATGAGAATCGTCAAACCAGACGGCCCGATATTTTTCTGTGCTCCTGCGAAAATAATCGCATGGTCCACCAGACGTGGAATTTTGCGGGACATGAACGACGAGGAGTAGTCAGCCACGAGCGGGGGAGGTATTTTGCCATACTTGTGCGGCAGCAAGTGGTACGGGAATGCCGACTGCGAGCCCTCTGTGGCGGAAAACTGCACACCATCTACCGTCTCGTTCTCGCAGTAATATATGAGCAATGGGTCCTCTGAGAACTTGAACGTATCGTGGGGAGGGATCCCCTCGAAGCTCTTCTTGTCCGACGAGTGTTCCCGGCCGTCCGCAACAATCTTAACCTGCCCGCCGCCCAGCCTACGTGCCTCCTCCGCTGCCTTTTTGCTCCACGACCCGGTCACGACATAGTCCATCGTGCGCTCCTCATCCGCCAGGTGAGGGTGCAGCAAGCGGTGACGTGCCTGCATGTTGAGCACGACGCTCGAGAACGCCTGCGAGCCGCCTCCCTGTGTGAACAAGATATGGTGCGTCTCGGGAACATCGAGCTGAGTGCGTATGAGTTGCTCGAGGTGCGCAACAACCGCGCCGAACTCTTTCGAGCGGTGCGAGATCTCTGTGATGCCGATCCCTGTGTTCTGGAAGTTCAGTAGCGCCTTCGTCGCGTCTTCCAGCACCGACTCAGGCAGCGCTGACGGGCCGGCGCCAAAGTTGATGACTTGCGTGCGATCCATATCTCACAAGTGCAGTAAAGCAGCTATCAGGTGTTCCCGCGAATCGTTGAGTGGCGGGCTGATGTCGACGGTGCTTGATTGATTGATGGTTGAGAGGCTATAAGATCGACGCCTTTTCGTAGTTGGCGGCGTCAATACAGTGACTCGAATGCTGAGAGGGTGCTAAACAAGGAATGCACCGACGTCACTCCAGCCGAGTATAACAGAGTCCAGACCACAACTGGCACGCTCGGCCGACGTCGCTGCTCTTCGTCTTCCTACTGTGCAACAAACATACTGTGCAAAAAATCCTGGAAAAATGGAAATGTTAAATCCTTGCAAAGAGTAGACAGATAGACATACTATACATCTGATAGATGTTAATGATACTGATTTTCTTTGATATCATTCCGCGTATCTTTGATAATATTTGACTGGCCTTAAAAATACGAATAGAATGCATTCATCTTCATCAAACAAACTGCTATTAACAACCCCATCGCTGATACACTCGATACCAAGCAAGCCAGTGGACTTATCTATCCGGAAGTATATGGATATCTCTCGGCCTTCGCCAGCTGACCCCTGCTGGTCACGGATAGTATTCGACGCATTGGCAGGTTTCTCGGCAAAGTCCTTTGCCACTGATAAAATTGTAATCCACCTTCTCCAGCGAACGTTCCAACCCCCAGATAACAGTATGCGCATGAGATCTCTGCGGAACGATCCAGTCGCTCTTTGCTCAGAGTGGGAAAGATAGCACCAAGTCAGGAATAAGCAACCCAGGAACTTGTCCCTACCGAACTCTATGCTCAGGACTGTCGGGAAGCAAATATAGATGGAAGTCTCGATTGAGAACAATGCAATTGCACGATAACATGAATAATACAGCGAGAATACTAGGACGATTGGTGCGATATGATGCGATAGCTATAGAGTACTAGAGGCAGACAAACATTGAGCCCGTTTGCAATGATAAGTGACGTCGTCGTGATCATATACAAGGAAGCCAAGGGGAAACTAGAAAAGCAGCTAAGTGGTTAGGAGAAGGGGAAAGGGGGACAATCAATGCAAACCCAAGTAAATTGGCCAATGCTCTGGAAGCAAAACATCGAACAGACGGCACAGGCAGAAAGATGGAAGAAAAATCAGAAAGGTTGACCAAAAGGAAGCCTGCACGTCAAGGAATTGAAATTGTGTCCTAATGAGGACTAGAATCAAAGAGCACACAGATAAGAAAAGAAAAGACTCGTTACACGGAGGAAGCGTCCGTAGCTACGGTCCGATAGAAGAGTAGAACCTGAATGAGTAAAGCACAGTAGTCGTATAAGAAGGTGATGGAAGAAACTTGGCCTTTGCCAAAAATGATGCATAATGTTGCAGGAATAATATGTTATGCAATCGATGAAATTGCTTGTGTCTTCAGTGTCGTGATGATGAGCGTTGATTGAGGTGAGATATTGAAATACGTGGCGGTAGATGCGATGAAAAAAGCAAGGTGATGGAGGAGGCGCAAAACTTCACGATGAGAAGCAGTTGTCGACGTTTCTCAACGTGACAGGCATCAAATTCCTGAAATCCACTTCAGAGAGGCACACCGGAGTGCGTGGGGGTGGTGTGCTGGGCCGGTCGTCGCCGAAAGATAGCCTGCGTGCACGGGCGAAAGGGAGTTCTAGTAACGGGGAATCACTTGGAAGTAGGGAAGACAGCTCAGGAGGGGAAACTACGCCCGGCATAATGTCCGTGGGGAACGGCGCTGACCGCAGTGAAGACTTGCGACTTCGGATGGGTCCGGTTGTCTTAGCCGGACGGTTCGACCTCTCAAACGTCAGTTGAGATAAATCGGCAATGTCCCAAGGTTGGATGATATCGACAGTCGGGGATTGATCTACCATCGGAATCCATGGTAGTTGGTCGAAGACGGACAGGCCGTCTCGGACAACCGGACAGTCAGGCAGCTTGCAGTGACGATGGCGAATCGGGCCACGAATGTGGGGTCTCCGTCTCTTTGGGTTGGTGCTACTACACAAAGGGGACACGGAAGCCTGCGTGTATGAGGCCGACGGTGAGATATGTGTCTTCGAAGGCATGGAAGAGTTGTACTCACGGAACAGGAAGGGCGTGCCCGTCGGTCCATCAAACGTATGGGCGACAAAAGACGCGATGGTGGGCTGCAAGGGCTTCGACAGCGAGCAAAGGTCTGTGAGCATATAGCCGCATAACAGATCAGTATTGCAGAACGAAGACGCGACGTGGGCCACATACGTATGTGGGGTCATTCGCAATGACGATGGGCGAAGCAGCCGACTGAGAAGCTGCGCAAGATGCAGCGCGTCGAGGCGAGGGTGCGTGGAGGGTGGAAGTGGCTTGAATGGATGCCATAGTGGGATGTGTCTGGAATCTGGATACGCCTCGTGTTGTGGGAGGTGTGGGGGTGTGGTGTGGCTTCGGGCGTTCTTAAGAGATACAGCTAGTGATACAAAATATAAGAGAAAATCGTAGCAGGGAACGACGACTCAGAGAGCAGAATAGAAAGGGAATGGCGAGGGGGGGATGGACAGGCGTCTGTCCATTGGGCGGGAAAGGGGAAATAAAAGGAGACAATGGGGTACGGGACTGAGGAACGTGCCGAAGCGTTGAGACCCTTCCTCCGGCGCGGGTCGCAGCAGTTTAGGGCAGGCTGGCCGACCCTGGCTGCCCCTTCCCTCCCTGACATCACATCGCCTGAGCTACCTTTATCGAGCAGCACAATGCGTCTCTCTGCTTCCCCCCTCATTGTCTTCGCATGTCGCGTAGCCGAGACGCGTCCAATTTTACGCTAGGACGCGTCGCGACGCGTTTCTAATTCATTTGTGTAGAAAATTGCCTCCGTCGCGCGTCTCCATGACTCTCAGTCGAAGTGGCTGAGCCACATCGATATGTGTGTATCAACGGCATATCATTCAACAAAAGACTATCTGATTCCCGAGCCCATTGTTAATTACAGCGGCTGCTCACTTCAATCACTGCGCCTGCGCGTACAATAACCCGTTTTTTCTTCTCTGCGCGTTGCTAGTGACATGCTGGACCCACGGCCTCTGATTCATCACAATAAATAACATCATCAAAAGTGTATTCCGATGCGTGCGTCTCGCAGTGTTTCACTTCCCTTTCGAGACTGTGACTTGGCCTTTGGAGGGAATTACTCGAAGGACGGGCGCTGGCATTCTCTTCCTCCATCAATACACGTTCCGCGGTGTGCCAGTACCACCGCTTTTGTCATCTCACCCGATAGAGACCCGACCCCGTCTCTGCTCTCCTACATATAAAGCACGTAGGGCGGCAATCATTGCTTCTCTAGTTCTTTCCTCGCTCTCGTGCCTTTTCTGGCGATTGTGGCAAACGGTCTGCGGTGCCCGTTTCTGTGCACAACCTCGATTGAGCCTCGTGTTACGACTAGGGCAGCCCCGGATACGTTTCGCTCGCCTCTGACAGAGATCCTACCTCCCGCACTCTGCCCGCATCCAGCTTCCAGCTTATCGCCACACACCATTTCTCGGTCAGCTACTAATTCGGGCTTTCTCCCGTCCTGTGCTCTTTCCCAAACTCCTACCTAAATGCGGCTGCGAACCCGACTCATCGTAGGAAGCCTGGCCGGTCAGAATGCGGTAATGGGTGTTGCGAACACGAGGCGAAGGAGGAAGTGTCCTCTCGCTGTGCTAAGATGGCATAGCACGGTGGCGAGTTTCTTCTTCGGAGATGAATATGCACCACAGTCGGGCCCCGATTCACGTTCGCTAGCTTTCAATTCATGAAGTCACCTCTAACCGTCATGATTGACTACCGGTCTTAATCGCATTCATAAGTTGCAGTTGCAATGGTTTTTGAATAATCTAGGTAAATTTGAGGTTTATCAGATCTATTCGGCAGCCTTCCCTGTTCTTGTGGGTCCATATGGACCCACGACGCGATGCTTCTGCCACTCGGCTAACTGCTTCGCCGAAGTCTGTTCTCGTCCATTTGACATGCTTTCCACGCACGCCTGCGACGTGTCGTTGTACGCTCACGCGCATCCAGTTCGTAATAATACGTCGCGATGGTCGATGTGTCGTAGGATCATAAGACACATGGACACGCAAGCACTCTGTATTGACAGCACGTCGCCGAAGATGTGCCTCCTACTAAATTTGTCTCTTCTCGTGAAAAGGGGTATTAGTACGTCTTCTTCGATAACCCATCGATTCCAGCACTCGGCTGACGCGCGGACGTAGTCCGCTGTAGAGATTGCAGAAGCAAATATTGTGTGGAAGCTATACGCATACATATGTGCACACAAAAGTCATCCAGGGTCCATCAATAACATAGAATTCACCCCAAAACGTCGTGAGTATGTACCGCCCGCAGCACCTTGGAGGCTAAGTCAAGGAACGCATTTCCCGGTAACTCATACGAACGGAGTGCACCGCCGGGTACTCACCGCTTTCCACAGCCAGAGACGCATCAGTGCCTCGCGCGTGGGACGGTTGAGCGTGCCGCTGACCCCTAACATGTATTGTGAGAATATGCACGAGGCCAATTGATATGTCGCGGTATGTTTGATCTGTAACTTTTCATAATGCGTTCGGTACCAAGCTGGGCGCGAGAGGTATTAGGTGCATCATAACTCCCAAACCAAGATGTAGACCCGATCGTGGCACTCGGTGGATTCGGCGAGCCGCCAGAGGTCGACATCTACGGGAAGGTACTTGCATCCTTAGAGGCGAAACTCTCTTTGATCGGAACTTGTTTCGTATCAACGCAGCAGCGACATATTGCCCATCCTTGGAGTCGAGAATCAAATAAGGTCCAGGTTCCAGTCCAGAAATCGAGTGTGACTTAGCGGCAGAGGTGATGATCTCGACGTAGAAATAGAAGCAGAAGAATGCTCTATAACGCCTCCGTGAGTCTCACCGCAGTAACTCCCAATCATCTGTAGAAAAGCTGATGATAGTGTCCGCTAATGCCCACTATTCTCTACGCCGCAGTAGGAATGCATGTCCGACGATCGACTCATAGCGGAATCTATAGCAGATAAGCGCAAGACGAAACTGGCCGCACGTAACGCTGTCAAGAAATTTCGGATTGCTCGAGCTAGATGGACAGTACCTCTTTGTGTACGTGGGCGATCAGATAAAGACATGTTGCACTGAAGTAGCCAGGAGTCGTTTGCGTCCTGTGGAATGTAGAAAAGATGAGGGAGTTCCTAGAGTTCGTATCATAAAATTGTAGAGTTCCGCTTGTGCTGTGCACGCGCATGAGCATAATACGCTCGCACATCGTCGGAAAACCACGATTTTTTGCACCAATTGAGAGCCGGGTCCGAACCAGATAGGGTCGGCTAAAGCATAGCACCTGTCGAGACGATGTTCAACGTCAGGTACGGGCGGGGGCTAACCATTAGCTCCCGACAAGTGTAGCGAGCGCATACGGAAGCATCTGTGACGCAAGATACACTCAGAACCTTCTTTGTGCTGATCAACATCGGGCGCACAACACGTGTTCCGTTTGCGGGTTGACATTGCGTATGATCCCAAAGGTAGCCAACCTGTCTATCAGTGCTCTCGGGTCTGTGTAAACATGCAGTTCACGTCGGTACACAAAGTAGCAGGCTTGGACTGCAGCTTGCGAGTTCGGTTCTAAACGCGAACCAACCGAGCAGGGCAGTAGATTGTAGCCTGAATGTATGACGGTCGCCGTAGCATAGATCTATTCTCAAAACGGAAAATCAAAAGGTTGTACTAAAAATAGAAATAATGGTGCACGACAACAAAAAAGCTCGAAGTCATATAAGTTGTTCTCCTAGCACTTAACATGGGGATATGGGGATGCATCAAAGAAAGGAGATGAAGGACATTACCTACGATTGCCAAATCCAAAACCAGTCTGCTCACTTCTCTCCTTCATTCCGATTGTACGAACTATCTTGTCTATCCTCCAACGGATGAGATAATGAGCAAGCAAGCCTCGGTAATCCTTTTGGTGGGAAAGTAAAGCATTTTGCTAACTAGAGCGCGACAGAACGCTCCTCAGGACCATCACGCGGGGGTAACCCCAAGATGATGCGTAGCATTCAAAGTAACTATAGGTGAGTCGATCGGTACCATGTTCATTAGGGGAACAATACGAAGTCCAACGGGTGCAGCGCATGTGTGTGCATTCCAAATATCACTTGCTAAGACCGCATTCTCTTGATAGGTTGTGTCCAGGGTGTTCGGCGGAGCCACCGCCTCTGAGCCACGAGACAACCGACGCCCAAGTCCATATCCACCCATGGAGTTCACAGCTATCGCAGAAGCTCCGGATCTTTCTTGTTCACCACGTTATAATAAGGAAACACGTGCAAGGTACTGCAACAGTATGTGAGCAGCCCCCTTTTTTTGTACTCTGAATGCAAATCCCGGTCGGCACATGACATGGCCCCGGATACTTTAATTTAGTGATTAGCTAGATATGCTAAGCTTACATACTTTATTTGTTAAAATAACAACATACAACCACTTCTTATAATTAGTTTGGTGTGCGGTGCCACATCGGGTGTGCATAGTAGATCTTTTCCGCAACTCCGGAGAAAGGTCACCTTTCTGTCCCTGGGGAGCCTGAACTTGAAGGCAGCCCATTGTTTCTCAACTATAGCCTCGGGCCCTCGGCTGCTAATACCCCTTGAAATGTCTTGTTAATCAAAGCTGGAATCTTGCAAGGCGTTTTGCTTTCGATTTCATTCACTCAAGCCTCAGATCACACGGTTCAGATGCGGAGGGGTGGGATTCGTTGCATGCTCCCCGCAAAAAAAAAAAAAAAAATCTTCCCATTGAAGGGAGGACTCGGATGGTGGATAAAAACACGTCAGCCTCGGGGGGATAACCAGCACCCAAGTTTAGACCGGGTTGGGTCTTGCTGAACGTGAAAAACTCCCGGAGCGAGTATCGTACTCGCCCCACCGCCATCCAGAATTCCAATTCTACTACAATTGTACACATGTTTCCCCGTCGCAGAGACGTTCAGGAGTACGAGGTGGCCGTCGATCGCGACAGGGGATCGACGGTCGTCTTCAGCCACACCATCCGCGAAACACAAGGTGGGCAATGCAGCCAACAACTACCCACAATGATGGCGTACAGGCATGACCGAAGGACCGAGGGGAGTGTGGCTAGGCCCGAGTAGCGCGCTCAAACCGAAGGACTGGCAAACGTCTCGGTGACACCACTACGTATTGAACGGGCCATAGCTTGGAAGGTATAGAGGGGAGAATATTTATGGCTGGTGGTCGGCGGTGGTGGAGAGGAAAAGTTAAGAGGAGTTGGGGCTTCACACTCCAGCCGTCGACTACCCACAATGATGGCGTAAAGGCATGACTGATGGACCCAAGGGGTGGGTGGCTAGGCCCGAGTAGCATGCTCAAACCGAAGGACTGCCAAAGGTCTTGGTGACACCACTACGTCTTGAACGGGCCATAGCTGGGAAGGTATAGAAGGGAGAATATCGATGTGCTGGCAGGTGGTCGGTGGCGGGAGGTCGACGGTGATGGAGGGGAGACGTCGAGAGGAGTTGGGGCTTCAGGCTCCGGACATCCAGCCCTATATACCCTGCAAGTTTGTGTCGAACAAACAATCACTTTGGGCGTGTTGTTTTGTTCTGGACGGGTGTGGTGCGCCTGAAGGTCGGAGGAGGACAGGTAATCGCCGGTGCTCGCCACATATCCGTCAGCTGCCCAGCCTCAAAGTCAATTCGAGAGGGAGGCAGGCCCGTCTCACGCTGAGAATCTGGTAGTGATACTGTAGACTTAAGCGTTTAACAGTTCAAGCAAATATGTGATCATCTATTCTTGATCAGGTCACAATGGACGTTAACCATTAATTGCTTTCCCATTGTCCAATCCGTACACTGTCAGCAAACTCCTCCGACTACTCGTGAGCGACACACATGATATCGCAGTGTGAAAAATCTACAGCAGCAGCAATTAATAGAGATTCATCACTTCCCAGACCCGATCACTCACTTTGAGCAAACCAAATGATCACAAGGAAGAGCAAATAAATTATCCCTAACTTCCCAACAGGACCCGAATTCCTGATTGGCGGAAGGCACTAATTCAGAAAAAGAGGTTTTTCGAAAAGATTTTGATATGTAGGCGCGGTAGAACTGTAGAACTAGAATATGTTGTTGTCGGGTTACCGATAATTGAATCACCATTGAATCCGCGATCGACCATAAAGCATTTGCAGCCGGCCTGCGCACGGGAGAGAATGAGTACTATAGACCCGAGCAGACGTCAGCGTTTCGCAAGCAATGGCATCGAATTTTGAAGCACTCACTAAAACCGAAGCTCGCTAACGAGTTCGAGTTGAATATCTTCACTACTCCAGCTTAAGCGCAGTCATCGACCAGCGATATAGCGACGGGCATCATGTCTGTCATCGTTAAACATGGAGTGGAATACCCAAATAGACGGAAGAGAGTATCAAGCAAGAGCGATGTTGCCGAGGTCAAAGACTTCAGTCTCACGTTCATGCACAAATTTCAAGTTTGCAAAGCCTTATTCGCAACATGAAATAGAGTTGTCGTAGTAATGTTTAGGTGGTGGGTGTGCGCTCCATTCTGAAGGCGTAAAATATATCCGGAGGCCAAGGCTGCTCATCTTCTCCTGTAAGTTAGACAATAAAAACAAGAGATAATCAAGCTTCTGTGATATATTTGCTTACGCAACCTCAGGTATCGGAAGGGAGAAGTTTGCTTGTGTTTGCTCTAAATACTATACATAGTAAGCCTACTACAGTAGCTCAGGGCTTATTCTAATCTAAAGTGACCCGGGTCCTGCTACCTTTTTCAGCAAGTGAAACGTCGGAGTATCAAAAAGGGAGGCTGCTCACATACTGTTGCAGTACAAGGAAGCGGTGCATGGATGCTGCTGGAAGTCACAGCGCCTATGGGGATAATGAAAGAAACTTACAGAAGACGATCGAA
This sequence comes from Trichaptum abietinum, assembly GCA_910574555.1. Lineage (NCBI taxonomy): Eukaryota > Fungi > Basidiomycota > Agaricomycetes > Hymenochaetales > Trichaptaceae > Trichaptum > Trichaptum abietinum. The sequence continues at coordinate 1,877,057 of CAJTBE010000001.1, forward strand.
AGGACGGAAGGCTCACTGCGGTTGATCAGGCACTGCAAAGCCCACGAGCAAAAAGAGACTGCAAATGCTGTTGCGCAGTCAACTTCGTATGTGCGGTGCTGCTATATCCTAGAAGCCAGTGTTGATAGACAGAATCCAAAAACTAGGAGCACTGGAAACGACGCACAGGCTTTTACAGGCTGCACTGGATGGACGAATTGGGATGGTTGCCAGAACCTTCGAGAACTTACCAGAGTCGTAAGCGCCCGGTGAGCGCCCATGCTTTCAGCCGTGGGAAGCGTATCAAAGAGCGCGTCGAATGTTCTCGAAATTCGCGAAGGCCCATACATAAAGAAGAGCGATACAAGGCGATCATCACCTGTTCAATTTTCGCTCTCCCTTCCATCTTTCGTCCTTTCCTACAGTCAGTACAGCTCTTCGACTTGCTCACTTATCTTGCTCACGTCCCTAGCAGTCTCTAACACTTACTCAAAAGAAGCATAATGGCATCAGAAAGCTTTGGCTTCCAGGCTGAAATCAGCCAGTTGCTTGACCTCATCATCAGTATGCCCCGTCTCATTTAGGCGCTTATTGACTGAGACTGATATTGTTCTGTGCAGACACCTTCTACAGCAACAAGGAGATTTTCCTTCGTGAGATAATCTCGAACGCCTCCGATGCGCTCGACAAAATCCGTTACTCTTCCCTTACCGACCCTTCTGCCCTTGACTCCGGCAAGGATCTCTACATTCGCATCATCCCAGACAAGGAGAACAAGATCCTTACTATTCGCGATACCGGTATTGGTATGACGAAAGCTGATCTCGTTAACAACCTCGGTACGATCGCCAAGTCGGGTACTAAGGTCAGCACATACATCTTGATACTTATATGCGTCGATTATTAACATACGCCACTCTTAGGGTTTCATGGAGGCTCTAAACTCCGGTGCCGACATTTCCATGATTGGACAATTCGGTGTCGGATTCTACTCTGCGTATCTCGTCGCCGAGCGTGTACAGGTCATCACCAAGCACAATGATGACGAGCAGTACATCTGGGAGTCTGCGGCTGGTGGTACCTTCACCATCACCCAGGACACTACCAACCCACCTCTCGGCCGCGGCTCTGAGATTCGTCTCTTCCTCAAGGAGGACCAGCTTGAATACCTGGAGGAGAAGAAGATTAAGGACATTGTCAAAAAGCACTCCGAGTTCATCTCCTACCCGATTCAGCTCGCTGTGACGAAGGAGGTTGAGAAGGTAAGCATCTGTTCGCTTTGATACTCGTGGATAATAACTAACTTTATTCTTTGTAGGAGGTAGAAGATGACGAGGAGGAGAAGACTGAGGAGGATGGCGAGAAGCCGAAGATCGAGGAAGTCGACGATGAGGAGGAGAAAAAGAAGAAGACGAAGAAGGTCAAGGAGACGACCGTCGAGAATGAGGAGCTCAACAAGACTAAGCCTCTTTGGACTCGCAACCCCAGCGAGATTACCACCGAGGAGTATGCCGCATTCTACAAGAGCTTGAGCAACGACTGGGAGGACCATCTCGCTGTCAAGCACTTCTCTGTCGAGGGTCAGCTTGAGTTCAAGGCCATCCTCTTCATCCCCAGGCGGTAAGTGATTTCCAGCTGGTTTTTTGTACTTTATGCTGACTTCATTGTTTATTTGCAGGGCACCCTTTGATCTCTTCGAGTCCAAGAAGAAGCGCAACAATATCAAGCTTTATGTTCGCCGCGTCTTCATCATGGACGACTGCGAGGACATCATCCCCGAGTACCTCAACTTCGTCAGGGGTATCGTCGACTCCGAGGATCTCCCGCTTAACATCTCTCGTGAGACGCTTCAGCAGAACAAGATCCTTAAGGTCATCCGCAAGAACGTCGTCAAGAAGTGCCTCGATCTCATCCAAGAAATCTCTGAGGATAAGGACAACTTCAAGAAGTTCTACGAGGCTTTCGGCAAGAACCTCAAGCTCGGTATCCACGAGGATGCGCAGAACCGCAGCAAGCTCGCCGAGTTCCTTCGCTTCTTCTCCACGAAGTCTGCTGACGAGCAGGTCTCCCTCAAGGACTACATCACTCGCATGCCGGAGATCCAGAAGTCCATTTACTACCTCACCGGCGAGTCACTGACCGCTGTCAAGGACTCTCCGTTCCTCGAGACTCTCAAGAAGAAGGGCTTCGAAGTCCTCCTGCTTGTTGACCCCATTGACGAGTATGCCATCACCCAGCTCAAGGAGTTCGAGGGCCACAAGCTCGTCTGTGTCTCGAAGGAAGGCCTTGAGCTTGAGGAGACCGAGGAGGAGAAGAAGGAGCGTGAGGAGGAGGCCAAACAGTTCGAGGAGCTCTGCAAGGTTGTCAAGGACGCGCTCGGTGACAAGGTCGAGAAAGTTGTGATCTCCAACCGCGTCACCGACTCCCCATGCGTGCTCGTCACTGGCCAGTTCGGTTGGTCTGCAAACATGGAGCGCATCATGAAGGCGCAGGCTCTCCGCGACTCATCGATGTCATCTTACATGGCCTCGAAGAAGACCCTCGAGCTTAACCCGCACAACCCCATCATCAAGAACCTGAAAGACAAGGTGACTGAGGACAAGGCCGACAAGTCTGTCCGCGACCTCACCTACCTGCTCTTCGAGACTGCCCTCCTTACCTCCGGATTCGTTCTTGACGAACCCACGTCCTTCGCGAAGCGCATTCACCGTATGATCGCTCTTGGTCTCGATGTGGACGATGAGCCTGCCGCGGAAGCGGAAGCGACGACCGAGGCTCCTGCAGAGGAGGCTGCCACAGTCTCTGCTATGGAAGAGATTGACTAAAAGATTCTCATGTTTTTATCGCTTTCAGTTCTCATCTTTCCTTCCCATTTGCATTTTTGTGTTTTACATCACGATCTGTTACTGTAGCATTGTTTTTCATTCTTACGACTAAGGGCATACAATAAAATACTCTTTATCTTCTCAGAGAAAGCACTCAGCTTCGTAAGAACAACGAACTATGTGAATGCATTTGCGATACATGAAAATGTAAGTAAATGAATATGAATACAGAATGAAGATGATTATGAACGACTAAGAGAATAAGTTGGTGTTAACGCATACTGATCTGATGGATAATGTGGGACTAAATGAGTCCTCGTGTGCCTGTTACTTGGCCTTTCAAAACTTCGACCATGGCCTTCACTTCGTCGATCTCGTCGCGAAGTTCAGCATTCTCCTCCCGCAGTTTCTTGTTCGCTGAAGCAAGGAAGTCACGGTCCGCAGTTTGAGCAACAGCAATATCGGCTGGTTGAAGCCTGCGCTGGTCTTTGCTCGTTTGCGAAGATCGGAGAGTAGCTTCAAGAGTGTATATTCGCTGACGATCAGTTCTGGGAATAATGACAATGCTATCAGTGAAGTATGATACAGAGCGCGGAAATGAACATACCTGGCTCTGCTTTCAAGATCGTCTTGCGTCTTCTCATATGCTTCAACTCTCAGCTTCATCTTTTGGTATTCGCTAATGAGCTGTGACATCTCCTTCGATTGCTCATTATATAGAACAATGTCCTTGTTCCTGAATACGACGATTAGCGCACGCGGCCACCTTGATGAAAAGAGCTTAGTATTTACCACATGCGATGCATAGCAGTAAGCTGCTCGATCCGCTTTTCATAGTCCCTTAGCCGGTCAACCTTGTGACTGTCTTTCTTGATAGCAGTTTCTAAATCAAACATCCTATTCGTCGCTTCAGAGAGCAGCTTGGACTGAGCCGCAAGTTGAGACTTAAACAAAAACGTCAATAAATGAGTGTCCGGAAAGTGATTTGTCACCTTACCTTCAACTCTAAGTTCTCATTCTTTAAGGAATTAGCATCAGCTTGCCACCGCTTCTTCTGATCGCGAAGGTCCTTAAGTTTGCCCGAAAGCGACGTGCTCCATTCCATGGATTTCTGCTTCATCCCTTCGGCTTGCGCTTGGTGATTTTGAAGCTCCGTCCGTAGCTCAAGCAGCTGGGCTCGGTATTCGCGAAGCATATTTTGCTGCACAAAAAGACATCAATAATAAGGAATAGACATTTGTGCGAAAGGAAACTAACTAATCGCTGCTGCTCGGCCTCTGCGCCTTTCGTAACGATGTCTTCTTTTCGTAACCGGCTAATGTGGTGAACGTTCTCCCTTTTGAGCCATAACTCAAAGTTGAGCTCAGTCCGAAGTAGAAGAACCTCTCTCTGAAGACCCGCGATGGTCTCCCTTATTTCAGCTGAAAGTTTTACTTCGTTAGGGCTCGGCAGAGAACTAGGGCCGGCCTCAAAAAGGTTGGGGGAAGAGTTGGCGCGGACGAGTGGCGATGTCTGATGAGGAGTGAACAAGATCGAAGGCCAGCACGGAGCATTGTCTAACACGTTGATATCAGCACCAGACTTCAGTGCGACGGATGTAGCGATAATCTCTCTTAGAGAGACTTTGCGCTGTCTGGGCATTGTTATCCCAAGATCTGATGCTCGTATTGTCGGTGTCTGGGCCGAAGTGGTGTACCCGTCGCGTACGCGACTTAATGTGGCATATTTGGGAGTTGTGGAAGTTTGCTCCGGAGACGTGTCTCCTCGAGGTGCACGTGAAACTACGCTTACATCAAGCATCATGCTTTCACCAATAATTTGTGAGACATCAGATGTTGCCCATCTCTCAGAATCAGCGAGCTCCGTTTGTACATCGTGGGCGAGGACGGAAGGGTGCATAACAAATGAACGGATTAATAACTGTTGATATACCTCATTAGTTTTAATCCAAGATATATTTTCTATCAAACTCACACTACCAGCTGTTCGAATTTCTAGGTCGTCTAGAGCATCTTCCCAGCCCACAGTGAATGGTGTTTCAACATTGTTGTCGTTCAAATATTTGGTTGGATGTCGCAAAAAGTGCACAAGGTTGCAAGGGAAGAGATAGTACAAAATCGAGAAGAATTGACGGGGGACTGGTAAAGATGATGTAGACATGTCGAATGTCCGTTCTAGGCGTTCCCAACCTAGTTCTTCACGGACTGATAGTTTGAGTTGCTTATTCTCCACAATTTCGAGGATGTCTTGTTCTTCATTCTTCTCTGCCTGAGCGAGGAGGACATCATCATTATAATCAAGTAGATCGGAATAAGCAACTTTGTTCATTTGCTGTGTGCGGCCATTGCGAGATTTCCAGCACAACACCCTGCCCAGTATTCCTAACAAGCGCGGGAGTGAATCAACAAGCACCTGGAAACTCCCAATTGCAGCGACAGGAAGAAGCTTTATAACGCAAGCAAGCTCGACAGCACAGACTGTCGAAGAGTTGTCCACTTCAAGAGACAACAAAAGGCTTGTAAGCAGTGAGTGTGAGATGATCGAGGAGGATATTTCGATGAAGGAAGGGTGGGTTATGAAAGAGTCCAGCAACGTTAGGATCTGTAGCCGTGAACTCGGGCCTCGGAAGCAATCGTTCATGACAGACATGAACTCCTGAAGACACTATAAGTAAACATTTCCTTGAACAAGTTCATATGTACTCACTTCAGGTTCCTGTAGCCCATACCTGACGAGAACATCTTCTAGATTGTTCTTCCACCATGAATTCTTTTCCCGCTGGGCCTCATCCAGCTCCGCCCATTCGAAGATGTCCTTACCGGAACTTTCGTTCAGGACATCTAAGAGGAAGAGATCCAGGAGACGACGCCTAAAACTCGCTACCTTCTCCGATACTTCGCCGTTAAGTGCCTGCAAGATGAGCTGTTTCGCATGTTCGACAGCCGTAGAGGACAACCTCGGCTCCCGCAATGAAGGACGTAGCAGGAGGTCAAACCAAGTCGATATTATCGATACGGACGGAAGGATCGTTCGACAGTGGAAGAGGGCAGCGAGGAATATTTCAAGTTGCTGTATATGTGAGTGATCGACGTCCTTGTCGTAAATTACTTGGAGTTCTTCTTCAAAGTCCTGTTGCGCCTTTGGGAAATCTTCAGCCGATGTTATTTCTTGCACTCGTGCATCCAGCTGGTCTAGTACATCACTTAGGTTTGGTGCGCTGGGCAGGGCAGATAAGAGGAGATGAAGATTTTTTGTGAGATTAGATTCTGAGCTCATAGCATATAAACGAGCCTACCTCTACCGAGGTCGGAGGTGAATGAATGAGACTGGCAGGATGATCCTCGTCATAAGCGTCAACGCGCTTGAAGCGCCCGTGGGAACACGTTCAATACCGATGAGCAACTCAGGATGGTTGTTGCACGACTCGTTATAAGAAGAAACTATCCTTTTATTTCACGTTGATGCATACGACTATACCAATATCAGGCAGAGTCCATGAATGAAACTGGCAGTCGGATATCGTTATATTATCCAGTGAAAAATAGGCATTGGATCCAGAACCAAAGACCTTTCCCCGATGTCACCGCTGAAATTCTATATCTTCATACAAATAACTCAACTGTTCGTGCGGCAATATCTTGCTAGCTACTAGAGGCTATTCTACGTGGCTACGAACTGTGAAGAGGCAAAATCGCGCTGCTGTGACTCATCGTTCAAGCTTCAAGCCTACAACGTGTAATGTAGCAAACTCATTAGCTGATTGCAGCTCCCCAATCACTCCGACATCCACCTACTTTACCCATCGCTTTCTAATGATTCAGGCTCTCGGCATCGTCATTATCTGCACCATCTGACTCGAGTTATGTTTGCATCCCCTATCTCTCATTTGACCTTCGATCATCGAGAAGAACACCTGTTCCTCGACACCTGTTTTCGCTGTTCGTACCACCAGAACGGTGACAGAACCAGCCCAGTCATCGTTACTCAAGTCCCCTGACCAAGGGTCCGCCAAGTTTTGGTAATGGTTTCACTGCAACATCACGTCGACTGATTCGCCTCCTTTCGAATGCGCCTGCTTGAAACTGCATAGGGTACAACTTCCGATGCACCCCGGTCTACATCCCCCGACCTTCCCGTTCTCGATCGTACCGCTTCTGCCTCCGCGGTGCAATGATCTCCTCCGTCACAATCTTTGAGGTCGCTGATCCACGGATAGCCATATACAGAGTTGGCATTGTCTACTCGACATTACCAGTATAGCAGAGGCTTCATCTTAAATCGTAAGTACCTTTCTTGGACTCTAAATGCTATACTGAACCTCAGGATTAGTGTACCTCGGGTCCATTAGCTTGGACGGCAGTCCCCCTTCCGAAAATGTGAGTACCTGCTTTTACTACTCTTGAAACACAAACTTACCCTCATATTACAGTGTAGGAAGTTGGCACCTAGATACTCAAACTGGGTCCAATCTCTTAAGTGGCAGACCACTTCTGAAAATGCAAGCGCTTCCTTCTTAAATATTTCATATCCTTCTTACCCTCAAAACTAGTGTAGGAAGTTGCTATTTAGTCAACCACGATATTAGGGGCCGTTTGCTTAGTCTCCGTAGACATTGTGCAGTCATCGGCGCACCTGAAGTGAAGTTTCGTCCACTGAGAAACCTCCTCAATCATCCGCTACTGCATTCGCCGCTAAGACGGTTCCTCTTTTTCGCTACATTCGCCTGTGCACGGGCTACTAGGACAACAACATGCGGCTGGTCGGGGCTAGTGACAAGACCATGACCCCAATCACCCAAGCCTACAGAGCGAGCAGCCATTTATCTTGGAGCACTGAAGAAGTCATCAAGAGAAGAACTATCTTGTCCTGAGATCTCAAGAGTTTCGAATCTTAGATTTGGAGCTGGATCAATCCGAGCGGCATCATTCGACCCCTCAACCCACTTCTGGTTGATTGTTGCACAATGGGAGTCCTCTGGCGTTTTGGAACCTCGTTAACAACAGGAGTGACACGCCCATCACTCCTGCTGGAGGGTGTCTGGCCAGCACCCTCATAGGCAACAGATCGTGGCCAGGTCTGTTGTTACAAGGCTTCCTTCCCTTACGCGGACTGGGTCATAGCCAAACTCAGTTCCGCCCTCGCCGGGACGGTTCCTCTGATAGCATCCTTTGGATCACCCGCTCGGCACACAATTTCTTCGCGCTCATGGTCATAGCTCTCCGAAAACTCCTTCCAAGATTGCAACGAAGACCTTTACTCCTGGACTCTGCTCATTTTGCTTCTTCGGTGTCTCTTAGCTCTTAGCTCTCAAGGATACTATGCTTGCTTTGCTTCTCTGGTCTCCCCTGCTCATACCGGGAACCCGGGGATAGCTCAAGCTAATGCTCGCGCTGGAATGCAGCATGGATCGACTTCTGCTCTGAGGCGATCTGCTTTCGTGGTTTCTATATCCACATTCTCTACCAAGACTACTAGTACTTCCCGTTTCTTTCAGTCTCCTCTGTCTTCTATCGTCTCCCGGCCTTCTCTTTTTTCGTCTCTTATACCCCGGCTCTTTCTTCTCTCGTCATCTCATTACGCCTCATACCGGCGATGTTCGAACTTCAAAGAGTCCGTGAATTACCACATATAGATACCGAAGATCAACTGGAAATTATCACTGCTTTGACTTTCAATTCCGGTCTACGCCATTTGATAACATCGTACGAATTAAAAGTTTTAACGACCTCGAACAGCATCAAAAGGTCTTCTTGACCTCCCTTTCCACTGGCTTGAACACTACAGCTTTACCAGATTTCTCCCAGGTGTCTGCATCATCCACTTTTCGATATTGTGGAAGGTACTGCGCTCGGGACAATCTTTTGCCCTCCGTACTCATTTCAAGCCGCGCATCACGGCTCGTGACAAGTTCAGGGTCGGCTTGACCTGGCTCAGTGAAGGACATCATGAGCTGCGGTGGTCCGAGTGGAAGCTCCGGATTAGCGTCGATTTGCCAGGTATGGATGGTCTTTCCATACGTTCGCTGTAACTGAAGAATTGCTGGTTGCTCAGCAGAGTCCATCACGGCACCTATTCTAAAATGTCAACATAAGTCATGAACAGCAGTAGGGCCTGAATTATACCTGGTACAAGCGACTTCATCTTGAAATACGGGTCAATTTTTATTTCAGCTGTCTCGAAAAGCAGGAGAGAAGTACCTGCAGCTGTAACAAACCGCTTTCAATCTTGAGAATGGCACATAAGTGCAGCGCAAGAAGCAATAAGCCATTGTGCTTACTTCATACTTGTGAGAGTGCCAATAGCGCTTCTCGTCCTCCGGCAGCGATTTGAAGACCTGAGGCAATGTTCAGCGTTCCCTACTGCTGACGTTGGTTTCTCATACGAACATCTTCAGTGACAATGTATTCGATACCGATAAGTTTGGCATCGGCCTTGTCGGAATCATAGATTATACACTGGTGAAGATTTTCCGATACGTGTGTGCAGAAATGGTGTGCCTCGACTTGTCGCGTAAAGTCATGTCTATATCTTAGCGTCAGCTCGAATAAAGATGAGAGATGATATACGTCGCACGCATAGGGGTGGAAAGCGCATATGTGCTGATGAATTGCATTGATCGGTTTGAAGCTCATCAAGACCTCTCCAGCAGCGGTGTAAGCGGTAGTATGATATGCATTCTTTTTTGTTTCTGTATCCATGGCAGTTTAGGTTATTGGAAAGAGAGTGAACTGCTGTGCTCCAGTAAGCGACATATATATCATGTATACTCAATTTCTTGTTGACTCCGAGTTCGACGTCAGAATGACATACGGTAGGGGTGAGATCCATGGTGAGTCAGAAGTTCCTCCACTAAAGGCAGCTTCTTATCTGTATACCGATAGAGTTGTCGGCCAATATAAGCAAGACAAAGAGCGGCAGATATTCGAATGTAATGAAGTCATGCAAAGCTTGAAATTATACACCTGCACTTGGAAGCAGTCACCGCACTTGAAGATCGACGCAGGACCCTGGGTCGGTATTTGCCGAATTTCCAAATACGTTCAACGTCGAGCTCATTGAAGTCGACGACGTCGAAGACACCCTCGAAGAAGTGTTTGGGCCGTAAAAGTCGTCAGAAGGTGAGCACCGTCAGAAAACTCCTTTAGTAAGGTGCTATATCACTTTCGAGGAGTCCTGTACGATGATGGATTGCTGACGCGGCTTTTGGATGCACCTTCACCAGCTTTCCCACCCTCACCTTGCTCCCTTCTTCCACCACCTCTCACCTTCACAATGTCGGCTGCCATTGAGGAAATCTCGGACCACTCTGACCACGATCATGACCATGATCACGACCACGACCACGACCACGCTGGTCACATCCATGATGAGGACCCGACTTCCACGGCGGCGCTCGACAAGATCACGTCGCGTTCCGAGCGCAAGGCGCGTAAGGCTCTCATCAGTCTTGGTTTGAAGAAGGTGCCTGGTATCACCCGTGTTACCCTCAGGAGGCCAAAGAACGTGCGTGAATCTTACCTCAGATAGGCTTCTTTGTCTAATAGTGATGTCCTCTGTAGATCCTCTTTGTGATTGCGTCCCCAGACGTGTACAAATCGCCGAACAGCGATTGCTACATCGTTTTCGGTGAGGCGAAGGTGGGATACTGATATTTGTCGTCATTCATCTGTGATTTTTCTTAACAATTTATCTGCCTCAGATTGAGGACGTCAACCAGCAGGCACAGATTTCCGCTGCGCAGCAACTCGCTCATAGTAACGCTGCTGCTGCTGCCCCCAGCCTCCAAAAGGCATCTAGTGGTGACGCCGACGATGACGATGACATGCCCGAGCTTGAGGCCCCGGAAGAGGAAGGCGAGGTCGACGAGACTGGCCTGGATCCGAAGGACATTGAGCTTGTGATGACGCAAGGGGGATGTTCAAGAGCGAAAGCAGTGAAGGTATTGAAAGAGAATGGCGGTGATCTTATCAACGCTAGTGAGTAGACTTTTTTGCCTTGTTAAATATCTTTGTTTCTAACAATTCGTGACTTCCAGTTATGTCTGCGTCGGATTAGCTTTCTCCTTCTATTTCTGCTGTCGTACTTAGTTTCTGCATCTCAAAATCATCGTCTTTCGTGCTCTTCTGCAAGAAATCTGGCTACTCTAAACTCATGAACTTGCAACCTTACTTTGTGTACATGAATCCAGAGTACAAATCAACCTTCCCACAATTGGAATTCGACATAATAATTTGACCTCTCCCAATCATCCTTCACAATGCTCATGCATCTTCTTTGCTTATGCTCATCATTAGAGATATCGGATGCTGCATGACATTCTATCCCGATCTCCTCAGCAGCGGAACAGATGAGAGCTCGCAGTTCTCCCGAGTCAAACATATGGTAATACCGCTGGTACACGGCTCCACCTGATAGTTTTGTATCGTGCTCCTCTATCTTTGGTACGTCTGTTTCCGAAGGCTTTGATGAGCCAGTTAGAGTCCACGGCACGAAAACGTCTTGTCCTTTCATAGAGTCTGCATTTGAGATACTTTCTGCACTGGGTAAAGTGCGTTTCGACAGCTCATCTTGCTGCGTTGCCCAGACATAGATGAGACCTCTCCCATGAGCAGGCGACAAACACCGCAACAGACACTATAATACGGAAAAGAGGACTTAGTAAAGAAGAGAATAGTAAGCACGCACTCCACTTCTTCACCTGGATAGCTTTTCTCCTGCGCTCTGGGGTTGAAAGATGGTGGATGGTTGCGATAGATATAGCGTAGTCCTATGCAGAATTGGTACACATGCAGCGTAGCGCCAAACAGTCTCACTGACGAATACGCCCTCCCTCCAGCAAAGGCCAAGTGCATCGCCATGTATGCACTCCCTCTCCTTTCCTCCAGCGTTCTTCGCAATCTCGAGAAGTTTGATACTCCTGTCCAGTCCTAAAGTCCATGTCTGACCAGGTCGATCTACAGGGAGAGGAAGATATTTCCCATTGCCAGTCCCGGAGTCCAGTCCAACCCATCCCGCCGGGATGGATGAAAGAAATGCTGCAACTACAGGCCAAGGCTTGTATCTTGTTGAAGAGAAATGCGTCGCTATACTGTCATAAATCGTGTGTACATGTTCGGTTTCGTAGTCAGTTGGCGATGCGGGGGGTCCGGCAGGCTGCACCTGTTTCGATGACATGGGGAGGAATGAAAACGGTTTGAAGTCACATTATGCTCGACATAAGAAATCGTGACTGTCACAAAAATATCACTGTGACGGAGCGTGTCCGTCACAGTTAGTTTCAAGTCACGGTGCCAACGCGCTGAGGCTTTCCATTCGCATCTTGCCCGACGCGTCTGAAATCCACCAGCACTTTCACTGGCATACCCTTGCTCATCTTCTGCAAAAACTTGTCCAAATGTTTGCAGCTTCGTCGTCGAAGCCTACGCAGAAGTCGAACGGGATTGCAGGGCTAGTTCAGAAGCATGAACTCCTAAAGTATCCAAACCGACTGAACTTGTGAGAGAGGGCACACACTTGACACGATCGTAGCTAATCGAATCTTTAGCTATGACACACCTCCACTTGATGACATCTCGCTGGATGAATTTGAAAACTTCGCTATCGACAGACTTCATGTTCTTTCAGAGATAGAAGCGTCTTTTGTTCGAAACAGAACTTACGATGAGTTGAAGTCGATCGTGAAGCAGCAAACCGAGAAATACCTTCCAATGCACTCCTCGCTCGCTGTGGGTCGCGATGTCCTTGACTCCGAGCGGAGAAAAGATCATATTGGTCACTTCATTCTTCGACTTGCATTCTGTCGATCGTGCGTTTATCGTTGACTCACGTCGGCTGTGTATTGACGGATGATTAGTGATGAGCTACGAAGGCGATTCGTTAAGACAGAGGTGCTTCTCTTCCGTTATCGCTACGAAGAACTTGATCGGGAGGAGCGTGCTCGGTTCCTAGAATCAAGAAATTTCGGCCTAACTATGGTGGGTTGAGTGTTCTAGTTAATTCAGCACTTGCTTACATTCCTATTGCATAGCTCAGTGAAGAAGAGGAACGGAACAATACTTTGATGGGTGACCTTAAAGTGGTAAATCCTGGCGAGACTACGTGGTATAAAGTGAGTGTTCAGGATGCCCAATACTCTAGTCGTCTTTGCTAATGTGCAACGTATTAGGTGAAATGGACTCGAGTGCCGGACCTAATAGAGAAACGACGAGTGCATTTGAAGGGTGGCTGGGCTTTTGTGCCATCAAAAGAGCAATCAAGTATTGTTTATCAAGAGTTCCAGACTTGCTTGGAGAAAACTCTTGAAGCGAGTTGGCAATTTATTCGCCTCAAGTAGTGAACTTCACTGATCATTGTACTTTCTTTAGCAAACCGCAAAAGCTTTGCCAAGGCTTGACGAGGATTCGAGGCTTATGCCTATTCTAGAACATCTAGGGCAAGGCTTCTTGTCGGGAATGAGCTCCGCCTCTGAATACACCTCATCAGAAGGTCTCGGAGATGGGGAAGAAGTGAAGGCAGAAATGGTTGATGACCTTGCGATGAAGCATTGGCCACTATGTATGCGTCACCTTCACGATTCTTTACGAAGGGATAGGCACTTGAAGCACTATGGGCGTTTGCAGTACGGGCTGTTCTTGAAGGTCAGCCCAAGAATTGGTCGGTAATGCGAGTACTGATCTTCCACTCTAAAAGGTTGTTGGTTTGCCTATCGAAGAGGCTGTTGTATTCTGGCGAAAGGCGTTTGGCGGAAGAATCACCGATGACAAATTCAATAAAGAATATAGATACAACATCCGACATTCCTATGGCTTAGAGGGTAAACGTACCAACTATCCGGCATTATCGTATGTATTGTACTAGCTATTTTCTGCTATTGTTATTCACCGAGTCATTTAGATGCCAGCGAATTATTACGCAGAATCAACCTGGGCCGCAAGACTGCCACGGTTGTCCTTACAGACATTTTTCTCAAGACAGGCTTCAGACAGCTCTTCTTGCGACGTATAGTAGTCAAGGCCTGGGCTCTTCAGACTTGCCTGAAATAATGAACGCGATTAAGCAGCAACACTACCACGTTGCGTGCACGAGAGTCTTCGAAATAACACATGACATACCACGTGGACAAGGATTAGACGGAGAAAGCGTTACACACCCAAATCAATACGTTGCCAAGAGTAGGGATCTGGAAAAAGCGAAACTTGGAGGGACAGTGAAAGCGGAAGTCAAAGACGAGAATGCAATGGACGTGACGACACTCAAACATGATTGACATTGATTTCTAGTATTGTATTTGCCTCATCTTCGAAGTATGTCCCTGTCCTGCATAGCTGTATATATGTGTTCTTAGTGTAACTATTTACTCAGTATCTGTTCCGGTTGCGTTTGCACATGTATAATTATGAATACCGAAATGACGTCTGTTGAGTATTCTAGGTAGCCAAATTCGGACGACGCGACGTATGCAACTTGCGGCTGCGTGGCGGATGCAGTGCAACTTGAACGAGTTGAATACTTATAATAAGCACGCGCTTTACTGTTCCTTTCAATTGAGCCACGACCTACCCCCACACAATCCCTCGGTTATCACTCTCTACTATGAGCCAAAGAAAACCATCTCCGTCAAAAGTGAAGAAGACGAATGACGTCGGTCATGCACCGCTCCAGCAATATGTCGACGATGAGGGACATTTCAGTCTCGTTCGGTAAGTCTTTCCATGAAATTTGGGAGCATCGTCATAAACTGGCAGCAAATCTTAGTAATTTTCGTCTCGCCGATTTGGTCACAATTATGAATGGTGTATGCGGGGCGTTCTCTGTGTTCTCATCCGCACGATACCTTATAACGAAGGACGAAGCGTTCCTCTATGCTGCGCTTTCATACCCCGTTGCTGGTCTCATGTTTGACTTTATGGATGGGAAAGTGGCACGGTGGCGGAAAGAAACCAGCATGCTAGGGCAAGAATTGGACAGTTTGGCTGACTTGGTGAGCTGCTGGCATGTATTATACGATATTCAACATGCATCACTAATATGACTGGGATGCGCGCTAGGTATCATTCGGAGTAGCGCCTGCTTTGTTAGCATTCGTTGTTGGTCTCCAGACATACCTCGACACTGTAGTATTGACAGCATTCATCTGCTGTGGCCTCGCTCGACTAGCACGCTTCAACGCAACAGTGGCGTCCGTACCGAAGGATGCTACCGGAAAATCGAAATATTTCGAGGGATTACCCATTCCATCGTCCTTAGGTCTTGTCGCCCTCCTTTCGTACTGGACATGGACAGGTCAGATCGAAGGAAAATCTGGCATTCCTGGTGGCACTGTTACCCTATGGGGCGCTAAGGGAGAAAGTGGCGAGGTGCACACCATCTCTGCTATTTTTGCATTGTGGGCTGCTGCGATGGTCAGCAAGACACTTAAAGTCCCAAAAATTTGATGACGACAACACGATGGACGCATGAAATGTGCATAATGGCGAACTTTTTGGATCGCGAGGAATGGTCAAAAAAAGGCTCTGGTTACGACTTGTTGGGACGCTAATGATACACGATCTATGATTAATCTGGGAAGCCGGAGTTGAATCGTAATAATCGCTACTTACACCACTTGTATACCCTTAAAGGCTTCAGGTCCTTTGCTTGTAGCAGAATAAACGAACGGCAAATGTCCAAATGGCTTTTCTCTTGCGGCGAAGAACTAGGAAGACCATCCACCGTTCATAAGTTTTTACAATGTGCTACACTAATACGTACGGAATTTCAGTCAAAAGGAGTGTTGCACGAGCCTTTCTTCGGTCTTGAAGCTGATCGTATAAGTTTGCTAAGTTATTATCAAAGACGGTGCAGAACATGCTTTAACATACGGTTCGACGGTCCGAATCCGGACTACCGCATGGCATCATGATGCCACTGGCAGTGTGGTGATGAGCGTCACGTGCATTCAAGTTACGCGTCGAATTGCGGTGCGCGTTCCAAATTAGGGCGCGCATACTCTTTCCTTCTTACCACCACCATCGTTCATGGCACCGTCACACAACAAGGAAGATGCCAACCTTGGGCCTGCACCAATCACGCCTGGTGGATCTTATACGCTAGAAGTGTGTTTGACAAATTATTTTGAATGCGTCTATTAATCTTATAGACAATTGCCTTTGTAGACTATAACCGTAGGCTGTAAAGTCTATATAAAGCGCAAGGACTCCGACGGCGAAATAGAAGAGCGTTTGGCTGAGATTTTATCTATTCGTGATAAACCTAGGAGTGCATTCTCCTCCCGGAAAAAGAAGATTGACGATCTGGACGATCAGGATTGCAACATTGAATTCTTTGTGCATTGGGATCAATTTAATAAACGTCTGGATGAATGGGTGTCCGGATCTCGTGTTGTTCTGAGCAGAGATTTGGAGTGGCCGCGACCTAAACTTCCTCCAACGAAGAAGTCTGCTCCTGGGAATAAGGCGCATCCTCCCGGGAAGGCTACGAAAGCTCCGAATAGGTCGTCTAAGGCTCAGCTTCCTTTCGGTTTCGATTCTGCGGCACCTAGTCCTTCTCCTGCAGCACCTTCACCAGCTCCATCGACAGGTTCGAAGCTTAAGTCTCCTCATGATGAGGGAAGCGTTGCTGAAGACGACGAGGATGCGGAAGGCGAGATGGATGTAGACCCAGTTAAACCCTCTAAACCTCCGCGAGACGAACTCCCTAAAGACGAGTCCGGATACAGCAAGGAGAAAGAGATAGAAAAGCTTCGGACGTCGGGCTCAATGACTCAATCCATTTCCGAAATCGCTCGCGTAAAGAACTTGAACAGGCTACAAATTGGCAAATACGAAGTCGAGTCATGGTACTTCAGCCCATATCCTCGAGAATATGCATATCTTGATGTGCTTCATCTCTGCGAGTTCTGCCTATGCTATTTCCATTCACCTTTCATGCTGAAGCGACATCGAGCTCGCTGTACTCTGTTACATCCTCCGGGTAATGAAATATATCGCTACGAAGATATCTCATTCTGGGAGATTGACGGGAGGAAGCAACTCACTTATTGTCGGAATTTAAGTTTACTTTCAAAATGCTTCCTGGATCAGTGAGTTTTCTTTCCAATTCTGTGATAAGCTCTAACTGTTAAAAAGCAAAACCTTGTACTATGATGTAACGCCTTTCTTGTACTATGTCATGGTGTGTAGATCTCAAATTTTCATATTCGTAGCTCATTCATTTTTTTTATGTTTCTCAGACACAACGGGATTCCACCGGTTGCCATATCGTTGGGTATTTTTCGAAAGAGAAGGAGTCTGCGGAGAACTACAATGTTGCATGTATCTTGACTCTACCCCAGCATCAAAGACTCGGATATGGGAAACTCCTGATTCAGTTTTCGTACGAGCTCAGCAAGAAGGAAGGGAAACTCGGTAGTCCCGAAAAACCTCTTAGTGATCTCGGTCTATTAGGATACAGATCCTATTGGGCAGAGACTATCGTGGACCTCTTATTAAATACGCAGGATGAGCTCAGTATTGATGATATTGCTCAAAGAACGTCAATTACGCATGCGGACGTTATGAACACGTACGTGCACCTTCCTACCCGGCCCTTTTACATTATTGGAGTCACTCAAGGCTCTTTTCTTAGGTGTACGACGCTCCAACTTTTCAAGCATTATAAAGGGCAGCATGTGATATGCTTGTCGGATGCTGTCCTTGAGCAGTACGAACGAGTCAAAGCTAAAAGCCGACGAAGCATTGCTCCGGAATATCTGAACTGGAAGCCGCCGACATTCTCTCGTGATCAACTGAGGTTTGGGTGGTAAATAGATATTTTCCAAGCTATCATGGACTTTGCAATTCTTACGCGTCATTTAATTTATACGATCAGCTTGTGTAGATAATTTGTAAAATAGTTGGAATGTAATTCATTGCTTTCTTTGTAGTATTTGTCGGCAATAGCCGAGGGCGTTAATTGTAGTACTTGCCTTTGACGCGACGCGGCGCGTGGTCGCGTTTGTCTCATAGCACCATTCCACCCCCATGGTGTCCTCAAGAGTTCACTCGCACGATGTGCAAAAGCTTTTTCTGCAAGCGATCATGTCTCGAAGAGTCATGTCCGACAAAACTGTGAAGGTCCTTTGGAAGAAATGTACGGAAGTGGTCAATGGTAAGACTGTACATGTCTTCAAAATTCATGGCTGTATGTTGAGCGGATTGATATTGCAAGCTGCTGCTCCTGAACTCGACATCGAAATCAATGAATCCGAAGAGGGCTGGAATAATTTTCTAAACAAGATCAACAATTCTCTAAATCCCTTCGATCTTGAGTTCAAATTCATTGTCGACGAAGTCACTTCTGTGAAGACATGGTCTTTGGTATACAAACTTGTCTTGCCTTTATCCTTCTGTTAACCCCACTCCCTCAGATAAATACCAGAGGAGATGAAGTGGCCCAGCTTGCGTCTGATTATAGCCCGACTGAAATAGCTTACTTCAAGGCCCTCGTACGTGTATTAGACTTGCATTTGAACAAGGTTTTTGACGCCTATCATGCAGGTCGAACAAATTGTTCTGGCTCCTAACTACTCGTTCTCAATCTCTTCCATAGCCGCACTACGAGAGGTCAGTCACCTCAAACAATCAAATATGACAAAGGCACAGGCAGAGGTAGTGTTAGGGAGCTTTGTTGCTCGAGGCTGGCTCATGCGGAGCAAGTGAGTACTAGCTGAGACGTCCGAAAAAAAGCTCTTAATTGCTGCAATTACTAGGCGTGGTCGTTATTCGCTGTCAGCGAGGACGATGCTTGAATTGGGCAGCTATCTTGCACAAACTTACGGGGAGGATGTTATGATAGATTGCGTCATTTGCCAGGAGGTATTTTGTCTCATACGAATGTTTATGTATTTACCCGGTAGCTTACTTTCTTTTCAGGATGTTACCAAAGGCATTCGATGTGCAACACCTAACTGCAAGGCATACATGCATGCCCATTGCTATAATAAGTACAAACATGGGAAAAACATCTGTCCTAATTGTCAAGAAAGTTGGGCAAATAACTCAAATATGAAACCACTAGGTGAAGAGGCCGCGAAAAATGGCCAAGACGAACGCCGTCAAACCCGGAGGTCGAGCGCAGGCAACGGCGATGAAGACGAAGAAGAGCAGAGTCAATATCTAGATGATTCACAGGCACTTTCACAGTCTCAATCACAGAGCCAGTCGCAAGCACAATCCCAGTCCCAGTCCCAGTCTCAGTCACTATCTCAATCGCAGTCGCGATCTCAAGTAAGGAAAGACAATGCAAAGCAGGCCAAGAAGATCACAAATGGCAGAAGCAAGCGGCGAGAGGAGTTCGTACTTGATTTCGTTTTGTCGTATAGTTCTGATAATTTATCACAAATATAGGACACCTGAATCAGAGTCAGAGGAGGGCGATGAAGATGTAATGGACATCGACAATCTTGCTTCAATTCGCGCAAGATCGCAGAGGCGCTGAAAGGACATTGGAAGCTGTGGAAGGACATGATGGAGCACGGACATTAAGAGTACAGTACAATTCCTCTTATTTACTTTACGAACTCTAAAAATGTATGAAAGAAATTGACCACACTCAGAAAATGCGATTGTAGATGGGGTTTTGCGTTTGTGCGAAGTCAAGATGTGAGTAAAATACATAATCACGGTGCAGAGACATGTCCTTGTAGAGGATTGTCGGTGTTCGTCTCGGCGAACCCAAAGAGACCTTTGCCCCACATGATCTTGCGTTTTTTCTTCTGACCTTCACCAAACTCCTCATTCCATTTCCTCAAAGCCGAGAGACTGCCCAACGATTCAGAGGAAGAAGGCGTGATCTCCTTGAGGGCTTTATCGAAATGACGAAGGTAGAGAACTCGGGGATTCGGAGATCTTTCCGGTGCAGCATCTTGTTCAGAGGGCTGTCCCTTCTCCTCTGATGGCGCTGGTGAGCTCTCGCTTGCCTTTTCGGCTGAAGTGCCCTGTGTCTTGGGATCTTCACTACCAGCCAAATCAACCTTCGCCTCAGCGACATCGACCTTTGGAGTTGCCCATGGAAGAGTTACACCTTCCTTAACGGCATCCAACGCGGCTGAAACGCACAAATCTATAGATCGTAGATAAATCTAAAGGGTTAAGTGAAATTTCAAGGGCTGGCACGTACGTTTCAGGTCAGAGCCGGAGAATAACTCCGTGCGTTTAGCCAATGCCGTGAGATCCACGTCGTTCGCCAAGGATTCGTCACGCAGGAGGATCTTCAGAATTGCTAAAGCGAGTGATCCTCGTATAAGCTCACTGTCTTGAACAACGATGGGTAAAGGGAACTGACCTTCTCTCTCTTTCTCACCGGGGAGATCTACGAGAAGACGCCTCGGTAGTCGACGCAACACAGCATCGTCCAAATCAAATGGACGATTCGTCGCGCCGATCACGATCACGTTCGTATCCCTATTTGTCTTCAGCCCATCCATCTCTTGCATGAACTCAGTGATGACACCATGATGAGCTAGAGCACCGCCGCTTTCTCTTGCAGAGGAGCGGGCGCCGAAGAGCGCATCGATCTCGTCAAGGAAGATCACACAAGGAGACAGACGCCTCGCAAGAGTGAACACGGAACGAACGAGTTTCTCGCCTTCTCCAACGTACTAATAACAACCACATGAGGATGAGAGCGGGGAAGGGATAATGAGACGAACCATATCCATGACGTCCGATGGCTGTATGGCCAGCATCCGACAACCAGCTTCTTTGGCGAGGGCTCGCACAACCAATGTCTTTCCCGTTCCCGGAGGACCGAAGAGTAGACACCCAGTCATGCTGTGTTGACTGAGAATGCCCTGTTGAAAAGCGGAGGGATACAGCAATGGTAATGAAACAATTGTTCGGATGGAGTCAATTGTATGCGGAGGGAGGTGGACTTCACGGAAAGAGGTGGGCATAGACGCTGAGGAAAGTAAAATCTGAGCTACATTCCGATGAAAGGGTGTAAACGAGAATCATACCTGCATCTATAATGCAGCCTAGTAGACGTTGTTCATGTGTCGTAAGATCTGGATCCTCTTTGATACGCTGAATAACATCATCCACTTGAGGTCCCGACTCTTCCTTTGCAAACCCGTCCTCCTCAAGCGACTCTTTCGCGAACTTACCTGCCGACTCCTGTACCCATGCTTTCCGAACATCGCGAGATGAGTGGTGCGCAGCCCATGCGGCAGTGACGGTTGACCACTGAATCGGTGTATCTTCTAACGAAAGGCGCGCTGTTGCGATCGTCTCCACAGGACGCTGCGCGACAATACTACCAACAGCACGATCGGCGATGGCTTTGACGTTCGGCCAAATTTCAACGGACTTGCCCCATTCATCCCACATTTTGAATGTGTCGGACTGTTCAGGCTCAGTGCTGGATGCTTGTGCTGGCTCCTCGTTGGGCAATGAAACTTCCTCAGGCAGTAGCAGCTCCGGATCAAAGTCTCCTTCTATCCTGCCTCCGACGGCGCCGACTCCCATGCGCATTGTGAGCTCATTAACCTCTCTCCGTCGATTAACTCTGCAGATGCGTTCTTGTGACAGGTTGCGAATCGTTGGCACCAGGACCGAGACGCGGAAGAATCGTGTGTTATCGGGGCTGTCGTCACTGCGGTTTGACGACGAACGAGAATGGATTGCTGAGGATACGGCTGGAGGCATCGCAGGTGTCATCGGACCAGACATACCAGGTGCGCCGACTATAACGATCCCGGGACGGTCATTTGAGGAGCCGTCTGGGTCAGCTGTAGGTGCCAGGCGAGGAAGATCATCAAGGAACGCCTGGTCATCCCTCTCCCATCTACGAAGGCGCTCTCTTAACCGCTTTTCGCGCGCCTTTTCCGCATGCTCGTCCTCACCATAGTCATGCTTGCCTTTCTTAGCTGGCGCGTTAAAGATAGCAGGAGATCCTTGCCGGGAGTTCATTAAACCAAGGAGACTTAGTGGACCACCATGCCCTGAGGATGAGGGCTGAATGATAGGCGGGGTGATGCCAAAGACTATGGTCACCGAGTTTGTGACCGGGGATGTCGGGCGGGATATCGGTCCTTGGCGTCGTTGTCTTACAGAAGCTAATAATGACGGATACCAAGAAGATGCAGAGGCAGCGAGCGTAGGATAGTCTCTAATATAAATTAACCGCGATCGACGTCGTCCTTGCTGAATAGCTTCTGCTTCCCGTGGTGAGGGTAGATTAATAAGCTCGTCGAAGAATGCCTTTGTCCTTGCTGCAGGAGATCCTCTTGGGTTTGATGAGATGATAGATTGTCGGCTAGAGCGCGGTCGGATTTCAGGCGCCATAAGATGCAAAGTCATGTGTGATAATGTACTGGAGAAATCATCCTCATCCTCGACATCTTCATCCGCGGGCGAACGGCTGGGAGGACTATGAGATCGTCGGGAAGGTGCGTGAAAATGGAGGGGGTTCTGAGGGAGCTGGATAGCGCTTGCAGCTTCGTATTCATGTTACATATGTCAGGAAATATAGTGAATTTCACGAAATATTGACGGACGCACCTTTCCCAAACGCGCCCCACTCTCCCGCTGCAAGCTGCACCGAATCCAACACAATCACATCCGAGTCTGTACGCCTTGCCAACTCGCGCACTGTCTCATCGATCACATAATCCCCTCCTTCTATAGGACAATATAGTCCTAGCGTTGGCTCGATGGGCGGGCCATTCGCGCTTGCGTATGCGGCTCGATTTTGAGTCTGAGGATGTAATGTGATTAACAGATTAACCAGAGCTTTGTTAAATATCTCTGGAGGCGGGATGGCGGATAGAGATGGCGGTGGATCGGACGCGTCAGGTGTCCACAGTACCTCGAGCTCTGAAGGTAGAGAGGGCGAGTCCTCGTCCTTGGAAGAAACTTCCACGACGCGGGGTCGGCGCGTGCGCTTAGTTTTCTCGCCCTCCTCCGCCGAGGAAGATTTCAGAGCCTCTGCCTCTACTCCAGTCTCTGCGTCTGCTCCTAGATCTGCGTCATCCTCGGGTGGTGTAGGATTCGGTTCCTCTGGAGGAACTGGTTGGTGCCGGGTAACTGCTACAAACCCTTCATTCGGCGAGTCTGCTTGTAGAGAGGATGTTGAAGGTGTTGAAGACGAAGAAGCTCGTCGTCTCGAAGTTCTTGATACTGTTACCCTTGATGGAGAGCGCGCAGATTCCTTCCGGGATGGAGGACGTGCTGCTCGAGATAGTGAAGACGAAGGTAGAAATCCTGATGAACCTGAAGCACTAAGGAGAATACGCTGAGCTCTTGTAGCAGTCGAAGTCGCCCGCTTTTTTGCTAGTGAGCGTGCCGGCTGCAGGAGCGCTTGAGACCGCATACAACTATAAGCTTTGTTCGTCCGTTCGACGCGCTGGAGACACAGATAATTAGAAACTGGCCCCAACGGTCTCGAAAGCTGTTCGTGTAAAGCACAAGAAAGGATCACAAGGGAAACAAACTATTACGCCACATCAGGGAAACTACTTTCTGCTGAAAGTGACTTAAGCGTTACTTAAACGTCCTGAGTGACTTGAAGTCTGAATAAGGCAAGCTTGCCTTATTCATGCATGTCCTCCCATTATTCAGGACGAGTTGCCTGAAATAAGGACGAGTTGCCTGAAATAAGGACGAGTTGCCTGAAATAAGGACGAGTTGCCTGAAATAAGGACGAGTTGCCTGAAACAGTGCTCTAAGTGTTTCAGGCAATCTGCACCCCAGTGCTCCAGTGCTTCAGTGCTTCATCCTTTAATTACAGCAGGAGACAAGTGTTGTAAGACAAATTGCAGCGCTCAAGAGTTCAAGTGCATAAGAATGATCCAAGTATTTCATTGCATCAGAAATAATATAAGACAACGGTAAGTAGCTATCAGTGCCTCAGTGTTCAAGTACATCAGTCATTTACACAAGACTAAGCATAGCAGTCACTATCGTGGAACCCGCCACGACACGATTCTGAACCACTGCCACGGGCAGTGGCAGGCCCATTTCGCTACCGTGCCTTCAATTCTGCATGTTCTTTAGCGTGCCAGTAGAAACGAAGGTTGCTCTGCGAGTCGATGGTAATAAGTTATTGAGCGCACGGACAGAAACGAAACGAGAGGCTCACCAGTGAACGATTTGCTCTTAGAAGTCGACGCATTCCGTGGCCGAATCCCATTTTGAAGCGTCGTCCTCCTCATTATCGCCATCTCCGCCTGGATCCTTCTCCTCGCCCTCGTCCTTGTCCGCGCCCTCGTCCTCGTCCTCGTCCTCGTCCGCCCCTCGCCCTCGTCCGCGCCCTTGTCCTCGTCCTCGTCCGCGCCCTTGTCCTCGTCCTCGTCCGAGCCCTTGTCCTCGTCCTCGTCCGCGCCCTTGTCCTCGTCCTCGTCCGCGCCCTTGTCCTCGTCCTCGTCCGCGCCCTTGTCCTCGTCCTCGTCCGAGCCCTTGTCCTCGTCCTCGTCCGCGCCCTCGTCCTCACCCTCACCCTCAATCTTGTCAGCGCCCTCGTACCCGCTCTCACTCAGGTCGTCATCTCCTTTAGCATCGGCATCCTCGTCCTCTGCATCACCTTCAACATCGCTTCTATGCTCAGCTCCTTCACGCTCGTCGCCCTTATCATCGCTCCCGTCTTCCCAATTACCAGCGCCTTCGTCATACGCTTTCTCGCAGGTCGAACCCGGACCTGCAACATCAAAATATAAGGAAAAGTTCCCTGCCAGTGATACCCGATCCAAAAAGTTTGGTGTTCTTTCCAGCATCGATATCGTTACTGGCATCGTAAGCTAGGAGGTGGGATCGAACCTTTTCCCAGTTTGATTCAGTGAAGAAAGAGGGATTCGACAGCAATTTAACATAGTCGTCCGTATGAGGCTGCCACAGAGCGCTAGTGAAATACCACTCAGCGCCGCCAAGCTCTTCTTTGATATTTTGCAACCGAGCCACCTGTTTATCAATGGCGACCTTGACCTATCCATGAGGAGATCAGCGAATAAAGCCACTATAAGTTCTGAAAAAAAATACCGCTGTTGCCGCAAGGGCGAGGGCACCGATAGGCTTTCCTATGGAGTTTTTGTCCAGTACTTTATGCCGACCCATGGCTAAGACGATGTGTACGGACAACACTGAGACCACGAGGTCAGAGCAGAACAGACCTTGCTTCTGTACATTCAGGGTCAATGCATGGACACAAAATGCCACAAGTACTATTTTACTTACCCTTTCCATACTATACCAGCTTTCCCATAGAAACGGTTTGGCTTTCTTCTTATCAACTAGCGTCTGCAACGTCTTCACAATTGCTTCGTTTTGCATTGACTTTGATTGTTCGCCGCTGATAAAACTCGCAACTGAATGCTCAGCTTTCTCAAACAGTTTCTTGCGCCAGCTATCAGAGCATCTCTGGGCCGCCTGAAATACAAGGATTGCATCTCAATCTGGTAAAGGTAACTTGAAGATAACTAAGAATGACTCAACTAGAGAACAGATGTCGGCGAACTGTGTTTCGTAACTTAGTTCCACAGAATCAAACACTTTCCCCCACAGTGTGCTGATGAGCTCATTGTCCGGGTTTTGCCATGGCGTGAGGGACTTTCCTACTGCGCGGAAAAGTGAAGGTAAAAAAATATGAATCCAACCGGCCTGAGTACCGGGAGGGAGACACTGGTTCGTCGCCCTTTTTCTGCCTGGCACGCGAGATCCTTCCTTTCCTTCATTTCGACCCTTGTCCTCCAGCCCCACTGATGTCTGCATATAAGTGAATCAGCAAAAATATGTCATAGTAATGAATTTGATTCGACACACTGAGCTAGTAGTCCGAGAGACTTTGCGATGACCAGGATAAGCCCCAATCACTAATACTTCGGGTCCGGGAGTGCAGGATACTCTCGTCATTGCAAGCGACTGTGTTAGAGGTGCTAACGGCATCTTTCGACCACCAGTCTAATAAGAATAGTGAGTGAATGCTCACATTTAGAGTGTATCAATCGACCCACACTTGCTTCATTATCAGCCACCAGCGACTGCCTCTTGCGATGAGAGGTAGCGGATCCAATCTCAGACTGCAATACGTCAGAAAGCTGTTATCCATGGCAAGTGAGCAGCTCGAAAGGAAGCAATTACCATCGTGTCGGCCTCAGGCCGATAAGGAATGTCAGAGGGTTTCCTCTTCTTACTCAAGTCCTTTCCGCCTGGTCAGAAACGAACTTAAAATGCCGGTTACCAAAGAATTGGCACTTACTGTGGCACCGACCTGTGTGTCCATGCCAGTGAACAATGACTTCTTGACCTTGACACTCTTGCTAGCCTATTGAGATGGTGTAAAGTAAACATAAACATGAAGGAATCCATAACACGTGAAGGTGGAAGAATTACCACATCAACCTGGGAGTCGGTGTCCGGTGGCGACTTTCTCTTTCTGTTTTTTGTGACTATGATGTCCTATTCATAGGCACAAATTAGCGATCGACCCGATGTGAGGAAGGGAACGAATAGTTGCTACAGCGGAGGTGAGCCTACGGTGCATCGACGCTCACACATACCTGTATACGGGGTTCCAAGGCTAGTGATTGCACCTTACAACCATAAATCAGGGGGAAACGAGAGAAATTGGAGTAAGATAGGACTTACCGGTGCGCTGAGCTGCGAGTTGGCAGTTCTCTTGGTTGCACCCTGTCCAAAGATCAATTCAGCAAACAATGAAGGAAGGATGTAGCATGAAGATCACTGTGCTTCACTGTCTGGCACTCACCTGTCCACCTGGTTTTGTTATTAAGATAATCACTCAGTTCGTAGGGAAAAGAACTCAATTAATCATGTAAAGTACCTATTAAGATAATCACTAATACAAGTAGTTAGTTATCATATGGAAACTTATAATGATAAGTCGCTCACCTCAGTTCGTAGGGAAAAGAACTGAGGGAGCGACGTTCCCGAGAAGACAACTATATACGAAAACTGTCCAAATAATTTGTCTCGGTACGCACGTCATGTACCGAGACGTTTCCACTATGTAGACGTGCGGATGATAATATCCGACACTCTACTCCTGACTATATGCGCCTAATGCGCATACTATCCGAAACATGCTCCTATATGCGCTTCGGACGCGCGCGGACGCGCGCGGACTTGTCCGTACAAGCGCGTCTCAACTGTGTGAGCTGAATAAAATACATAAAATAAAGAAATAAAAATGAATAACTCTAACACTCCCCCTCAGCGAGCACTGTGTAATGGAGGTGGAACGGATAGTGTGAAAGAGGATTTTAGATGGTTTATATGAATGTTATGTAGAATGATTTTTGAGGATTTATGTGAATTTTGTGTAGGACGGTTTTAAATAAATATGAGTAAGAAGATGATAGAATATAAATATGCCAAAAGAAATTAAAACAAGCCGATGGCACGCATGCACTTGTAATGCGAGTCGCGCGGTAGTGGCTTGGTGAAAATATCGGCTGGGTTTTCTGTACCAGAAATATGAGTAAAAGATACCCGGCCTTTTTTCACTTCGTCTCGAAGGTGATGTACTGGAATGTCGATGTGTTTCGTCCGGTTGTGTTGAACAGGATTTAATGTCATATTGATTGCTGCTTGATTATCAGTGTATATGCGTGCAGCTTCGTCATGATGTGATCGATCGATTTCAAAGAAAAAGTTCCGGAGCCAGATAGCTTCGCGAGTCGCTTGAGAAGCTGACAAGTATTCGGCCTCAGCAGTAGATAGTGCCACTACTTGCTGACGTTTGACTTTCCAGTCAATAGCACCGTTTCCGAGCGTGAAAACGTATCCGGAAACAGAGCGACGATCCGAAGGGTCTCTCCCCCAGTCAGCGTCGCAGAACCCAATTGGAGACGGGGATGTGGATGACTTGGAATAATTGAGGCCAATATGTTGAGTAAATAATAAGTAGCGTATGACACGTTTGACGGCGATGCAATGACAAGGAGTTGGGGCAATAAGATATCGTGCTAGGACCTGTGCAGCGAAAGCAATGTCCGGGCGTGCAGTCGTTGCGAGCCACATAATTTCCCCGACTGCATTTCGATAGGGGAAAAATGACTCGGATATAGGTTCCGACTTGTCGCTTGCGAATGTCTTTAGGGCATCAATTGCCATGGGTGTTGAGGCCGGCTTCGCATCTTGAAGTCCATAACGCTCAGCAAGCCGTTGTATTTTACTTTCAACTGAGATCGTGACCAGCTCTGGCGATGTCGATAGTGTCCAGCCAAGGAGTTTCGTTTTCTGTTTGAGATCTTGAGATTTGTATTCGTATTTCGATCCCAAGTCAGATTTGAAACGTTCAGTTTCGGGTTGCGAAGCATACGGCGCTGTCTTGTGCACGCTTACTATGTCATCGACATGTGTGCCTGCAATCGTTTCCCCTTGATTGTCAGAACGGCGGAAAGCTGATGGTGCCGTGACAAGAGTTTGAAAGCCACACGAGGACATAGTCGATTTAAATTCATCTTGCCAAGCGCGTGCCCCTTGTCTAAGTCCATAGAGCGCCTTCTTAAGCTGGCACACGGACCCGGGTGTTAATGGTGAAAATCCAGTAGGGTACTCGACGAAAATCGGACGGTCGAGGTCGAGTTTGCTGTGTAAGTATGCTGAAGATATGTCATTGACCAAGAGACTTCCATCTTCGACCGCGCTAAGAGCACAAATAATACGAGCAACAGTATAATCCCCAGAGGATGCGTGGATCTCACCAAACTCCCCCTCAACCTGTGAGTCCCCTCGAGCCACCCAACGCATACGATATTCCAGTGGTGCGCCTGGTTTTTCTTTGATGTTAAAGACCCACATCCCCTGGATGACATGAGTGTCGATCGGTCGCGGGACTTCATCCCAAACATTGTGCTGAAGGAGCTTCCCTAGCTCATACGATGCTGCTTTCATCCACTCTTGCGATTGAGGCGATCTCAATGCTTCCGCGAAGTGACGCGGAACGGGGATCCCGGCAATCGTTCGAACAGAGTGCGCAGCGTTAGCAGTCCATTGAGTACCTAGAACTTGATCCCTTCCATCGCGCGTACGCGCGGTGGTATGATCAAGCCTGGCAGAACGGCGGAGAGTGGGGGGTGAAGTAGGAGCAGGTGGTGGTGGCGAGGAAGAGACAGGGGATGTCACAAGTGACGGTGCCGGATCGGCAGGGGGTGGCGCAGGATTAGCGCCATCAAGCGCCGAATCGAGATCGGAGTTGTCCGGGGGAACCAAGCTTGCCTGCGTATGGTTCAGGGTCCTGTTGCCCAGACCCTCCTCGAATAGTACGTCCTTTGACTTAATAATAGACCGGTCGGGCCGCATGATTCTATACGCGGCATCCTCGTAGTAGCCGACCAGAATACCCTTTTCAGACTTAGGGTCTAGCTTGTGCCTCTTCTCCGGGGGTATCCGAGTGTACGCAACAGATCCAAATACGCGTAAGTGTCCCACGTCTGGTTTCTTGCCGTAAATGACCTCATACGGTGTCGTACCGTCCGGTAGGAAAGATGGGGTCGAGCGGTTACGCAAATAAGCCCAGCAGTGATAAGCCTCGGCCCAATACGCATTTGGCAAGTGAGCCGCTATGAGCATCGCGCGCACGGCGTCTCCTGCCGTACGATTAGATCGTTCGGCAATTCCATTCATTTCATGCCGGTGAGGTGCAATGGTGCGATGCGAAACACCCCTAGAGGACAAATAAGCCGTCATTGCATTGTTGACGAACTCGCCCCCATTGTCAGAATGTAAGGACAATATGCGCGTAGCAAATTGAGTCTCGACCCACGAATCCAGGGCTCGAAAATGAGACAAAACCGTGTCCCCGGACTTGTCATTAATAGCATATACCCAGCTAAATCCGCTGGCTTCGTCTGTGAATGAAAGGCCGTATTTTGCCCCTCCAAATGACGTCGAGCCAAAGAATAGGATGTCTGAATGTATTATGCCAAACGGGCGATCGGCTCGGGTGTCTCTTGCTGGGGACGGTTGTGCGACTTGTTTCCCCAGAATACACGCTTCGCATCGTCCGGTGGGCTTCGGACCAGTAATTTGAATACCGGTAATCGCGCCATGTGTAAACATGGACTGAATCCGTGCCTCAGACATGTGTCCGAAGCGACGATGCCATATGTCCAAGCCTTGCGAGAGATCTTGTTGCGTAGACGCCAAGTAAGCGCCCTCTGGTTTAGCATATACAGCACGCAAATAGTATAGCGACCCTGATCGCTCCGCGTAACCAAACTCCTGGTTATCCTTAGCCAGATAAGCCCGGGATTGCCGAAAATGTAATTGAATGTCGGCATCTTCCAGTTTAGATACCGAAATCAGATCCGTGTTGAGTTCAGGTACGTATAGTACGTCAGATAACGACAGTGTCTGAATATGGCCATCGCGGATGAATTTGAGGGTCAAAATCCCACGACCCATGCTTCGAAGGTACGTCCCGGATTTAGCAGAGCCAATGAGTAACGGCTGATCGAACTCGAGATAAGAGACCAGATTAGCTTTAGAGTTGATCATGTGTGACGTTGCACCCGAGTCAAGAATAGGTCGACCCATATCGGGTGCATCAGTCACATAAGCCATGCGGGCCGTTTCAGAAGGAGCTGCAGCTGGTTCAGAGATTGCGTTCGCTTTCTCTTCACTCGCACGCATGTTTGCGGGTGGCTTGTACCAGGGAGGGGCTTGTTTCTCCATTTTTCCCCCTGGTGCGTAGCAATTGTCCGCCCCGTGGCTTTTCCGACCACAGTGAGTGCACGCTGGTCCGTTGTACCGGCGTCGTTGACTTTTGACGTTCGCAGACATGGCAGTTTCTTCCTCGGCCGTCGAACTCGATTCCAGTGTTCGGGCTTCGATGAGTAAGTAGTTGATGATCTTCTCTGCATCCTCCAGCAATAATAACACGGGCCGGAATTTCTCCCAGCCATGTTTCAGGGATTTCGTGATAATAATGCGCCACTGAGAGCCCGTTAATGTGCCGCCAGAGTTAAGATAGGCGGTACGCAACCTTCGTAGCTCAGAGATATGCTTGGACATTGTCTCCGTCGGACCAATACGTTTCCCGGTGAGTTCGTCGTGTGCCAACATAATGGCCGCATCTCCACTCGTCTGAAACCGGCCTTCAATAGATAGCCACATAGACCGAGCGGACGAAATATCGAGTTGGCCCAAGAGCCCAAGCGACACAAAAGAGCTGAGCTGAGCCATGGCTCGTCCGTCGCGATGTTTCCATGCGCGAATCTCAGCAGGAGACGATAAGGACGTGTCCGGACAAGGTTCCGAGCCGTTTACAATGGTGATGAGGGTGGTTGCGGTCAAGAGGATGTTGGCAAGTGTTTTCCAATTATAATAATGCGTACTGTCTTCTGATAGCCGCTGTTTCTCTTCCATCTTCCAATGGTTGTCTGACCCGCCGGATACAGCTGATTCGTTCCGTGCGCGGTCTTCAGGTTCGCCTAATGGATCGACAGGAAGGGGTACTTCTGCCGGATCCTGGGGTTCCGGAATTCGTCGACGAGGAGGCATGTTTGTCGAGGAATAATATAAAAGAAGGGGGGGGGGATACGGCAATTGAACACTGGGTTGCAGAATTGACGGAGTTCTTGACGAATAGTGCGGCACTTGACTAGGGAGCGCCAAGGCTCATAACCTATTAAGATAATCACTCAGTTCGTAGGGAAAAGAACTCAATTAATCATGTAAAGTACCTATTAAGATAATCACTAATACAAGTAGTTAGTTATCATATGGAAACTTATAATGATAAGTCGCTCACCTCAGTTCGTAGGGAAAAGAACTGAGGGAGCGACGTTCCCGAGAAGACAACTATATACGAAAACTGTCCAAATAATTTGTCTCGGTACGCACGTCATGTACCGAGACGTTTCCACTATGTAGACGTGCGGATGATAATATCCGACACTCTACTCCTGACTATATGCGCCTAATGCGCATACTATCCGAAACATGCTCCTATATGCGCTTCGGACGCGCGCGGACGCGCGCGGACTTGTCCGTACAAGCGCGTCTCAACTGTGTGAGCTGAATAAAATACATAAAATAAAGAAATAAAAATGAATAACTCTAACATTTGTTTCGTTGTTCTTATCCTCAAGTACGGAAAGGGATTGGTTAGTAGATTGGAAAAGGTAGGAATGATATGACGTCGCTTACCGTTGAAACCTGCGACCCGGAGAGAGTGTCGCGCAGCAACTTCCTTTTCTTTGAGTTCAAGTTGCTGCTACCTCCATCCTGTTCATTACACGACAGTTGGCAGAAAAATAATAACGAAGGGATATGATCAAACGGTCATGGGGTAACTGACGTGAATCAAACAGTAATAAGTCGCACTCACACTAGCTTGAGCCGGTGAAAACAAGTAGTTTTGAGGGTGAGCAGTTGTGTAGCACTAGACCTATGTAGGTACAAAGGTAGATAGGTAGAAGGCAAAGAAGGAGAAGACAAATAAAACAACTAAGAAACTGTCCGTCCGTCCGTCCGTCCGTACGAGACGACCACAGAAAACACAAACTGTCCGACCAGCGTCCGCGCCCGTGCGCCGAACAACTCTCGAGACCAGTAACTCAAACCAACTCACTGTCCAACCTTCAGGCTAACGAGCCTCCGTCTGTCCACTAAGTGAAAACCACAAAATAAGCTTGGTGCCGGCTGCGCGAGTCCGATGCTACCAAGGCGTCCGTACGCCGACCAGCCTTCGCGACTGGCGCAAACTCAGTGAAAACCACAAAATAAGAAAGCCCCGTGGCCCTCTACTGTACCGCGGCAACGAAGACAGTGTGCAGAATGAGCCTATGCTCAAACTCCACTACCCCCGCGCTCTTCTTCCTCGCTCGCGACTCACACAAAATAGATGGTGATGGTCGGGAAGAAAAAGCTAGATTGTCCCACGGTGTACATGGGGTGACTAACACAAGTTAAAATCGCGTGTGAACCCGGCTACTCCGGGTGTCACCCTACTGCCGAGCCGTCTCCCGCGCCACCTTCTTTCCCTTTCCCACGCCACTCTCTCTCGCGCGCGCACAAGTCCGCGTCCGTCCTCCCTGTCCTCCCGTCCGCTCGTCCGTTCGTGCGTCGGACACTGGCTTTTGTTCGTTCGTTCATTTGGCCGCGAACACCGGACTGCTCGTATGCTCGTCGCTCGAACTCTTTGTTCGTACGCGCGTCATCCGAGCACTCATTTGTGCGTGGCCGGCCCGTCCGAACACTGTCCGTTGTCCGCTCGTCCGCCGGATGATGTTCTTCTCCTTTTTGCGAGGCCGGTACCGTTTTCCCTGGCTCGTTCGCTGGCGGACTTGCTTCTAGTGTCTTCGGACTGTGTACTCTGGCTTTCCCGGACGTGTTCTGCCTGGCTTTGCCACTCCGGACTCGTTCGGACTCGTACTGGGTCGTTCGGTCTTGTACTTGTGCACCGGACTTTGCTGCTCGGATTCCTCTGGGCCTCGGACTTGCTCTGCTGTTGCTGCTGTTGCTGCTGCTGGATCTGCCGCGAACACTGGATGAAATCCAGGTGTTACATCTCCCCCCAAGTTTTAAATAGTGACCTCCTGGTCACTCGACTCCCTCGCCGGCCTTAAGCATGAGTCTTGGACTCGCTCGCGTTGGTAAGTTGTACGCGTCGTCGTCTGCTGAGCGGACTCTTGCTAATATTGATCTTGGCGGTTCGTCGAGGTGACTCTTGTGTGCCGCTGGTCGAGATATCACTCAATTGTCGGGGTGCTTGCAGCAAATCGCGAAATTTTCTGGCACTGAGCGGCTAGCTTGTCCTGGTCGTCCGTCGCAGTCTCTTCCTTCTCCATCCTCCCCTTCTATACCCCACTCCTCTCCTTCTCAATCCTCGGCCTCCTCCTTTCGCTAGTCGACCCTCCTCTCTTCCTTCCTTCCGCCTCCCCCTTCCTCTCGTCCTCCGCGTTCTCTCCCTTCTTTTCCCCCGCTCGTCGTCTTCGTCTTCGTCTTCCCCTTCTCCTCCCTGTCTGTTCCCCTTTTAATTACTATGTACTCGCTATTCTACTGTGTCCGTGTGTGTAATTGGCGATTTTTTTTTTTTTTTTTTTTTTTTTTTTTTTTGAACTTGAAATCTGAACTCTTCTATGTTGCGAATAAATGAATAAAATTGTATCCTCCGTATGCTTGAAAAAAAGAATGAATGCCTATATGATACGAAATAAAATTATGCTTGTCTTTGAATTATTGAAATAAAAGATATAGAAACTAAAAGAAAGAACCAAAATTTTCCGCCGTCCGGATGGTCGAGCACGCTGCGATCATTACTTGCTTTCCGCTGTTGTTGCTGCGACATCAAGCTGCGCCTCTTGTAAACTCTACGAACTGGCGCGTCCGCCTTGGCTTCTGTCATCCCATCTCAAAACCACTCATGCTCTTCGTTCTCGTCCTCCCCCTCCTCTGACCACAGGTCGGGTGTCTCGAAACCTTCCTCTTCCTCTTCCTCTTCCTCTTCCTCTTCCTCTTCCTCTTCCTCTTCCTCTTCCTCTTCCTCCTCCTCTCCGTCCTCCTCGCCTGAGTCTGAGGTTTGCGCCGGCTTATCGAGTTCGGCCTTAGTCTTTGGCAGTGTGTCTTCTGGTGTAATGTCCATCGACACCCCTGCGGACCGGCCTCGCTTCAGTCGTCCCCAGACATCGACCGGCACGGAGTACCAAGCAATTGTACCCTCGCTCTTCCCGTCGTCGGCCTTGCTTGCCTCGCTCGGGACCTCTTGCTTCTTCTCCTCCTTTCTTCTCTCCTCCTCCCTCCCCTTCGTCTCTGTCTCGCATAGCGCGAATGCACTGTGTCGGACCGGTGCCTTGCTCGACTTTGCTTCAGCTGAGCTTTTCTGGCGTATGGTGGTCTCCGGACGGGATATTAATGCGCTATCTGGCTGTTCAGCTCGTTCGTCCGATCCCTTAGTCTTCCAGGCGACCGCTAGTGCTCGCACTCGCTCGCACAGACTCCTCCCCCTCCCCTCCGGCAACTCCGAGCCATCGACTTGGCACACTTTGAACCCCGGACCCAACTTGCACCGTCCGCGCGCAAGGTCGGCTCGAAGGTCCCAACACCTTTGCTTCTTATGCCCTGGCCTCCAGCAATAGAAGCACCCGAGCTCGGCCCAGCTCGTGCTTGTCCTGCGTCGCTCCTTGTCAGGCTCTCGCCCTTGCTTCGCAGTCCTCTTCCCCCCTCGTCCGCGCGCCTCGTCCGCTTGCTTCGCGTTGCGGCTACTCTGCACCGGACGCGCTGCTTCAGCGGCCGACCTGCCCTCCTGACTCTCCTGGGCTTCCGTCTGCGTCTGCTTCTCAGCCAGGAAACCCGCCTGGGGCAACTGCTCCCCCCGCACATCTTGACCTCTCTTCTCCGGCTCACGCGCCATTGCCTTCGGGTTCTGCTGCAAAGCCCAGGACCAGGCTTGCTGCAGGACCTGGCAATATTCCACTGCCTCCTTCGCCGCCGCCTCGGCACTCATGTACTCGAGCGGACCCCCCATATGCTGCAGAGCCTTCGAGCACCAGCCCCCTTCCCCTTCCTCCTGCAGCATCCAAACGAGGAACTCCCGGACTCGGCCAAGCTTGGCCTTGACCGCTTGCATGTCCTCCCCCCCTTTTCTCTCGCTCTCGAACCCCCCTTTTTCTTCCTTCCTTGCTCCTTCAGCCACCAGCCTGCTCTCCTGTCTCTTCTGAGGCTCTCTCTGCGGGTCCCTTGCTGTCAGAAAGCCCGCGTGCGCCTGTAGTTTTCCCGGCACATCTTGAGCGCTCTTCTCCGTCCCTCGTGCTGCTGTATGCACTGTCCCCGGCACTTGCGCTTCTTGAGGAGAGACTACCGGTTTCTTCACCGTCGTCTCGCACCCAATCAGCGGCGGAATATCCTCCTGTGCTTGCGCTTCTTGAGGAGAGTCCGCATGTTTCCTCCCTGGAACTTCATTCAAACCAAAAGGTGCCTGCCCCCTCCTTGCTCGCACCAATTCCGTCACTAACTCTTCCTCGGTCAATTCCTTGAGCTTCGTCTGTCCCCCTTCTCCCCAAAAGAACACATCCACAGGCTCACTCCGCCTATTTCCCCGCGCCAGCCTGATATGCTGTCGCAGCTCATCAAGCCTCCTCTCCTTTTTCCCGGCTTTCCGCTCTTTCGCCGACATTCTGTCCATCTTCTAGACCGGACAAGTCTTTCCTCGTTGTCTTCCCTTTTCTCTTTCTTTTCCTTGGCTGTCTAACTCAATGCAAAACCTTTCCAACCAATGAAATCAATGTAAACTACTTAAGCCCAATAGGGGCAACAAATAAAAGTCTTTTTGTGTGCTACACAAAAACCCTCCCTCGCGGTGGGCTCCAGATGAAAACAAGTAGTTTTGAGGGTGAGCAGTTGTGTAGCACTAGACCTATGTAGGTACAAAGGTAGATAGGTAGAAGGCAAAGAAGGAGAAGACAAATAAAACAACTAAGAAACTGTCCGTCCGTCCGTCCGTCCGTACGAGACGACCACAGAAAACACAAACTGTCCGACCAGCGTCCGGCGCCCGTGCGCCGAACAACTCTCGAGACCAGTAACTCAAACCAACTCACTGTCCAACCTTCAGGCTAACGAGCCTCCGTCTGTCCACTAAGTGAAAACCACAAAATAAGCTTGGTGCCGGCTGCGCGAGTCCGATGCTACCAAGGCGTCCGTACGCCGACCAGCCTTCGCGACTGGCGCAAACTCAGTGAAAACCACAAAATAAGAAAGCCCCGTGGCCCTCTACTGTACCGCGGCAACGAAGACAGTGTGCAGAATGAGCCTATGCTCAAACTCCACTACCCCCGCGCTCTTCTTCCTCGCTCGCGACTCACACAAAATAGATGGTGATGGTCGGGAAGAAAAAGCTAGATTGTCCCACGGTGTACATGGGGTGACTAACACAAGTTAAAATCGCGTGTGAACCCGGCTACTCCGGGTGTCACCCTACTGCCGAGCCGTCTCCCGCGCCACCTTCTTTCCCTTTCCCACGCCACTCTCTCTCGCGCGCGCGCACAAGTCCGCGTCCGTCCTCCCTGTCCTCCCGTCCGCTCGTCCGTTCGTGCGTCGGACACTGGCTTTTGTTCGTTCGTTCATTTGGCCGCGAACACCGGACTGCTCGTATGCTCGTCGCTCGAACTCTTTGTTCGTACGCGCGTCATCCGAGCACTCATTTGTGCGTGGCCGGCCCGTCCGAACACTGTCCGTTGTCCGCTCGTCCGCCGGATGATGTTCTTCTCCTTTTTGCGAGGCCGGTACCGTTTTCCCTGGCTCGTTCGCTGGCGGACTTGCTTCTAGTGTCTTCGGACTGTGTACTCTGGCTTTCCCGGACGTGTTCTGCCTGGCTTTGCCACTCCGGACTCGTTCGGACTCGTACTGGGTCGTTCGGTCTTGTACTTGTGCACCGGACTTTGCTGCTCGGATTCCTCTGGGCCTCGGACTTGCTCTGCTGTTGCTGCTGTTGCTGCTGCTGGATCTGCCGCGAACACTGGATGAAATCCAGGTGTTACACCGGCCTTGTCAGCCTCCTCGGATCGCTTTCGCCCTACAAGCAAGGTATTCAGACTGCATCTGCCATTCTAATGTTCCGTCAACTCACAATATTTGTGTCCGAATCGACAAAATGTGCTGTCTGTTGCACGCTGATTGAGCTATTCTTTACACCATGATAGCTTGCGAGGGTTATTGTTTCCCCTTCATCCTCCCAAGGACTTAAGTTTTCATTGTCTTGCAATGAGATGCTGTGTCTAGTGTAGCTTGGCATCAGCGAAGCTCATAATATGGTAACAAAGACGAGAGTGTCAATGTTGTAGGTAGAAGGAAATTTGATCCCGTTCTCCATGATCCGCTTCCTCAGCACTGCATGAACATTAGTAATCTAGTTGGATCATACTATGAGCTTTAGCTGAGTCTAAATCAAGCTTCACACTTACCATTACATCGTGCATACCAGAAATTGATCCCGTACGCATTGCAAGATTTCAGATTTAAACTCACAAATTGATCCCTCTCGAGTCTATCCCTGCCACCTCAAGTCCTCCATCCTCTTCACCAATGAAAGTGGATTCATCTGTGTTGCGAAGCGCCCTGGCCAAGTCGCTTTGTCTTGTCGTCCCGCTTTGACGTAGCGGGCGAGTCTATTATATCCGTTTCTTCACCAGAAAGGCTCTCGTTCTGTCCGGCAGGTGCGTGAAAGAAAGTGTTGCTTGGAGTGGCGGCAGATCTCGACGTCTTTGCGGTCTGCACACGGGTGCGAAATGGAAGTTCACCTTTGGGATCTTCTTTCCTAGCCTTTTTTGCAGGCTTTCTGTTTGACGCATCCGTACTTGCCGCTTCATATTGTGAGTCAAAGTAGTCAACCTCCAAGCTTTGAAAACATCTGAAAATGTATAGGCAATATAACTCACCAATGTCTAAGTCTTCGTCGTATTCAACTTCACAACCCGACACGTCTTTAACACCGTTCTTCGAGCCTGCTTACGCCAGTTCAAAGCTATGTAATTACTGATCTGAAGTTGAAGACTTACTACTAGCTTTGCCCTTTGGCTTCCTACGTCCACATTTTCCAGCGAGTTTAGGCACTGTTGAGCCCATCTGGGTGCGTGTCTCAAGAGCCTTCGACAAATTGTTTTCAAGCTCTACGGTCTCTAGCATCACTGCTTCTTGGTTTTCTGCTGCGGTCACCTTCTTGCGTACCTTGTCAGCTGCCTCTTGTTCTTTTGCTGCCCGTTTCTGCTCCGCAGCGAGTTTTTTCCTCTCTTTCGCGACCGCGACTTGCTGGGCCGCAGCTCTGCGGAAAGCTGCCCGTTCTTCCTTCTGTTTTTCCTTCTCCTCCTTCTCCTTCAATGCCTCATCCCGCCTCGCTGCCTGCTGTACTTTCCTTTTGTCTTTTTCTTCCTTCTCCCGCAATATCTCCTCCTTTGTTCGTCTTGTTCTGAGTTGGTCAACTACTGCTCCGGGGTGCTGGTTACTGTTCTTGGCCCTCGTCTGTCTTCGAGTTGACATTTTGTGCAGTGTTTTGAGACTTGGGTGATAATAAGATGGATCGAAGGTGCAAGTTCAAGATCAGGGAGGCGAGGGCGTCTATCTTAGACAAGTTGAAAATTTACGCCCACTCACTCAGGCTGCCACTGGCCAGGCTGCCACTGCCAGCCTGAGTGTGTGACTCACGCACTGCCAGTGGCAGTGGCACTCAGGTTCACTGGCAGCCTTACGGCACTGGCACTGGCACTCAGCTGTGAGTCCCAATCATCGACATATACTACTGAAGGCTACATTGATGCCAGCGACACGGAAAAAGCACGACCCCTTTCATTTTCCACCAACTATTCGATGTACCTTGCCCAGCTGTAGTAGGACGTTCAAGAGTCAATCTGGAAGAGCAAGACATGAATATTCAGCTCATCCGATGTCATCCGTGGCAAGATCTACTGCCTGTGGTCACGACTATGATTCTTCACCTATTCGACCCACACGAGCTCCAACTCCTCAACCTCTACCGAGGTCGTCCGAACTTCCAACAGAGGGTCATTTTGAGAGCGGCTCTGACTCCTACGATTACGATATTTCCATGCTTACACAGGATATCTCGATGCTCAGTATAGGCCGAGACGAGTTGCTTCAAGACCTAGACAGACCTGATTCTCTGTCCCATTCTGGCACCGGAAGTGACAGTGGCCGTAGTGCATCCTCTGAAGACTTGGACTTCGACATTGGAGATCATGAGGAGAGTGATGGTAACCTAAAGGTGTATCACAGATATATGAATGGTGCGCACCAAGTATATTGTCCTCGGTTTGATAGCACTCTGATGAAAAACATCGAGCAGCCACCCCGTGTGATGCGGAAGGAAACAACTTAAAAAACGAAGAACCACCTGTTCCGCGAAATGAACCTGCACCAAATGACTGGTCTCCCTATTTGTGCCGAGCAGATTTTGAGCTAGCAGACTTTCTTTATCGCGATGAGCAAATGTCTGCTGGTAATATAACAAAGCTTCTCGGAATCATGAAGGCTTACCAGCGAATTCAGTCTGTGAAGAACGCAAAATCTGGCGGATATTCTGAGTTGGACGTAACTGAACCCGACGATGACTCAGATCTGGATCCTACTAGTACGCTACTCGATGGAGACGCACAAAAGTTGTACAATGTCATTGACGCTACGAGAGTTGGTGACGTGCCTTGGAAATCCTTTAGTAACTTCTACACGGACGACAATGGCCAAAAAGCGACAGACGAGAACACCGAGTCATGGAAGAGGAAAGAATATGATGTATGGTTTCGGGATCCCTTGGAAGTGATCCGAAATTTGGTGGATAATACGGCTTTAGAAGGCGAATTTGACTATGTCCCATTTCGTGAATATCAGCCAAAGGAGGAATCTGATGACATCAATGACAAAGAACGAGTGTTCAGAAATTACATGTCCGGAAATTTCGCTTGGGAACAGGCTGTAAGTCATGAATAATGCAGCATTCAAAGTTGGAGGAAGCGTACTGATTATCCTTGACTTAGAACAAAATCTCAGCCGAAGATGAAGCAGTCCATGGGTCCATGTTCGTTCCGGTGATCTTGGGGAGCGACAAGACAACAGTTTCCGTTGGAACTGGCAACAACGAATATTATCCGTTATATCTCTCAATAGGAAATGTATCAAACAAGGCCCGGCGGTCCCAAAAGTTGAATACAGTCCAGCTCGTAGCATTTTTAGCAATACCAAAGAGTGTGTGTCAAAAACTGAGCCATTCAATTGTGTTTTGACGCTTTTTTTGCAGCTGAGCGGCAGTACGAAAAGTCAGATGACTTCCGTCGCTTTAGACATCAAATTTTTCATTCATCTATATCGAGAATCTTGAGTTCATTGAAGACCGCCATGTCCATAAACAATGAACAGACCATTCTCCGGTGCCCTGATGGTCACTTGCGTAGGTCGGTTCTCGGACTCGGCTCGTATATAGCCGATTATCCGGAACAGGTGAGTCTATGCGCAATATGCACTGGATGGTGCTGCAAGTAAGTACTGTCCTCAGGCAACGCATACAAGTCCGTGAGAATGGCTTACTGTGGCTATATGATATAGATGTACAGCACCTCACAAGAACCTAGATAATCCGGAATTTGTTACAAACCCTCGAACAAAAGAGCTGCACGAACGATTGATAGAACAGGTGGATGACAACGTCATAAGTAGAGCAACAATTCGAAAAGAGTATGGATTCCATCAGGAAATCGTGGTATGTGCTTCAAAGTCTCCCCTGGATGCATATTTTACAATCAGGTTGTCCCGTAGCCTTTCACCAATGACTTTCCGCGAGCGGATATATGCGATCTCATATCTCCGGACCTACTACACCAAATCATCAAAGGCGTGTTCAAGGATCATCTTGTCGAGTGGATTTGCCAGACCTTGACCACGACAGAGCTGGATATTGTGGATAAAAGGTGCTATTCTCTCACAAGTCGTATAATGTAAATACCATTGCTAACCCTCTACAGGATTAGAGTCGCTGCTCCTTTTCCTGGACTTCGCAGATTCCCCGAAGGCCGAGGCTTCAAGCAATGGACAGGCAATGATTCTAAGGCACTGATGAAAGTATGTGGCCTTTCTACCTAATTCGAGGCGGTGGATTGCTGATATTTGATGCAAACCGCTTAGGTGTATCTTCCGGCTATTGTGGGCATTGTGCACGATGATATAATCACCACAATGAGTGCATTTCTGGACTTTTGTTACCTTGTACGTCGGTACACGATTACAGCCTCAACTCTTGATCAGATCAAAGCCTCTCTGGACCACTTTCATCAATTTCGGCAAATATTCATAGCCAAGGGCATCCGGGATAACTTCTCACTGCCACGACAGCATGCCATGGTCCACTATCCTACAATGATCCCTCTCTTCGCCGCACCGAGCGGGCTGTGTTCATCGATCACAGAGAATAAACACATTTACGCGGTCAAGGAAACATGGCGACGCTCAAACAGAAATGATCCTTTGGGTCAAATGATCACAGCAAACCAACGACTAAGTAAACTTATTGCATCGAGGGCAGACTTTGAAAGGCGTGGAATGCTGGACGATTCGTTGGCGGAGGCTTCGTGGAGAGCTTTGCGTGATGTTCTGCGCAAGAATATCTCAGAGTCGGACACGGATGACGCTGAGAAGATTTCTACTAGTACTCGGGGAGAGCATAGGCACCTCCGTGGCGTACTATTGACAGGCGCAGCTGATGATACAGAGGACTTCT
Organism: Trichaptum abietinum; assembly: GCA_910574555.1. NCBI lineage: Eukaryota > Fungi > Basidiomycota > Agaricomycetes > Hymenochaetales > Trichaptaceae > Trichaptum > Trichaptum abietinum. The sequence continues at coordinate 1,919,074 of CAJTBE010000001.1, forward strand.
TCGATGACATTGTGGGCAATCATGAACTCAATGAAATTGCAGACCTGGACAATTCCGAAAGCTTAGTGGATGGGCCGCAGTGTGGTGCGGTTCATGGCATACGACATGCTGAACGCCAGATCCGCGTGGGCGGCAGAAATGACCCTTTGAGCTTGATATTAATGGCTTCAAAGCAACGTGAGTATTACTTATTACTAGTAGTAACCCGTGCTTTTGGTGCTGCTCAACTGACTTCTTTGATGTTATCCTTGCAGAGTCCAGTAAGGTGTACCCTAAACAGCTCAACGCTCTTGCAGCGATGAAAGGCTATCCTGAGTTCCGACAGCTCCGACAGCTCATCAAAGTATACTTACTTAACAAGTACGAAAAGCACACCTACAACTCAAGGGCTTATTCTGGCAGAACTGAACCAGGACATGCGCAGTTTGAATTAGACATGAGCAATGACTTTTCAATTTTCCATTCAGCCACCGCTTTCTTTGCCTACCGTGGTGAATCGATCCCTATAGAACAAGCAATGAGGGAGGTGATCAGGTCCAATCCGTCTTGGCGCGGAAAACCTCGACGAGATGCAGTACTTGTCCGAGTTAGTTCACGCAAACAGGGGTTCGCAGGAATGAGAGTTGCTAGGGTTATACTTCTTTTCTCCTTCACAGCCAAAGCGGAACGTCAGGAATGCGCTCTCATACAGTGTTTCAAACGTGTTGGCGACTCGCCTGACCCGAAAACAAGTATGTGGATTGTCGAGCCGGATTATGAGTCAGAGACTTCTAGTACCACCTGGCAGCGTGTCGAATGTTGTCCTGGAGTGAATGCCAGTGGCAGACGTCACTATGACCGTGACTGCAAGGCTCCGAAGTTATCTGTGATAGATATAGGGGACATCTTCCGTTTAGCTCACCTCCTTGGGGTTCAGAAGGGTGATGAATGTCCTCCGAAGTCATTGACACCTGAGGAATCCCTGGACTTTTATGATAGATTTTATGTTAACCGATTTGCTGACATGCACATGCACAAAACATTGTATGAAAGAAGACACTGTCAATGATAAAGATAAACTCTTCATTTAGCACATACTACAAAGTAGATTGAAACCTACGAAGTGAGGATCCTGCAACTTCAAGTTCTTGAAGTTGAAAGTCCGACGACTCCGACTCCGGCGACTCGGAGTGGAACTTCAAGTTCAAGTGATAACTCACGCCACCTCAGGCTGCCACGTAGCCTGAGTACGGTAGTACTACTGCCAGTGACTCCGACTCGGAGGACTCGGACTTGGAGCCGACATCATGATGATGATCCGAGTTTTTCAAATTGAACTTGAATGCCACTGGCATGTCAGTGATGTTTGGCGACTACTACCTACTATTAGTACTCACTGGCAGGGTACCGTACTACTACTAGCCACTGGCAGCTGAATTATCCAGTCTCAAGCCTCCAATTCTGTCCACTCAGACTGGCAAGTTGTCACAATCTCAACTTTGAGTTCAAACGGTTCAAGTTGTTGTTCGCTTCTTCTAATACTACTACTCAGGGCAACTACTATCGTGATTACTACTACTAGTAGTACTCGCTTCACGTTCAGCAGTCTACTAAATCTGTAACTCTGTTGCCTGGAATGTCTGGAACTCGGAGTCCCACTGGCTGCCAATGTTCGAGTTGTGGACACAGCCTGAGTCACGGTACTAGTAGTACTACTACCAGTACTGGCACTGTTGACACCCGCCGGCGCCGTGTCAAACCTGAGTCGGCTGCCGACTTAGTAGGCATTAACGCTCACTGGCACTGGCAGGCCGGCGCTCACCGTGTTCACTCCCCAGCCAGCTCTCAAGTAGACGGGTACCATCGCTTGCCAGTGCCAGTGGAAGACTGGCATGATTTGGATTCAGAACTTGAAGAAAAAAACCCAGACCACCCAAGTCGCTCATACCACACACAGGACACTACACACTTCCGTGGTAGATCCACTCGGGCCGACTCGGAAAGCACTCGCAGTCTGAGACGCAGGTCGCGCGAGGTTTCAATCGACAACTTGAACATGGAATGCCAGAGTCGTCACTATACTACTACTAGTGTACTACGTGATAGTAGTCTTGGGCTTGACCAAACTGTTCGCAACACTGGCAGTGGTAGCCAAGGTTCAGTCAACAAGCGCTCAAGCTTCCTCCCCAACTTGAAGTCGTTGGATCAGCGTGACAATCGTCATCTGCACCCACTATCGCACGAGAAATGCCACGAACTTTCTCAAGTTACAAGGGCTTGTCGTCATCCCACTCAGCTCCTTCAAGTCAGCGATCCGACAACGTCGCGAGAGTGCGAGATCAGTCAACGAGTTCCTTGAACAGCCCGAGGGGTAAGGTGTCAGGAGCGCGGAACTTGTCGCGCGACCCAGTGGAATTCAATCTAAATAATGCGGAGGGCCCAAGGAAGGAACCTATCTGGGAGGTTAAAGCTGAGATCAACGAGACAAATTCGAGTCCTTCAGGTGTGCATTATTTTCAATTGATAAGTAGAAATGATTATCGATTAACGCAAACGATAAGCCTTTATCGCCAGGGAAACTCTGACGAAAAACATATGTCGGCAAAAGGAAACACTCAGGTCTTTATCTTCTGAAACAAATGACCACGTCGAGGCAATACAGAATAACCACTATGAAAGCGTATCGGATCGTGCTAGGACGGAAGAGCAAGTCGAGCAAGAGGAGGGGCAGGATGCATCAATTGTGCAGTCGGAAGACGTCGATCTTCGTGCAGCGGTGGCAGCTCTGAAAAGCGAGATGATGGAAATGAAGAAGGCGTACCTTGCGAAGTTTGAAGAAATTACGAGCCTTAAACAGTCTTTCAATAAACGGGAAGAGCTCGTCGAAGAACTCTTCGAAACAGTCGATCTATTATGTGAAAGTGTCGTTGGGGTTCGTAACAGTCATACTCATCAACATTGATGTTCTACATCTGACTGCCTTTCTTTAGAATCAAGCGGCGAAGGATGCGGTGACTTTACGGTCTTTCCTGGAGGACCTTCAACGCTACGTAGTTCACGGCTCATTTTTCCTTCTCCGTTTCTCGAAGACTGAGAGGGAAAAATGCCATCAATTTCGAGGCCAGCGGAAGCTAGAATGGTCAAGTTTCAATAAAGAAAGAAGGAGATCTTCCTGAAGTATCATGGTACACCTCGAGGTACAGAAGGATACTCCCAACTGTATCAAAAGAGGTCTCCGATGGGAGAAGCTTTATACCCAGGGGACGGAAAGACGCCTAGTCGAAAAGCATCACCTCTGCCAAGGCAACAGGTGCAGACGCATCTGTATTATACTGGAGACAGACTCGAGTTCGACGTTTACAAGCTTGGGATATTCTATTTCTTCATTCCCTTGTTCCTAGCCCACTATGTTGCCTATAGGAACCATATCGAACTTCTGGAGGAGATGATTCACGCGTTTCGCGACAAACTGCCCGATGCCGTCGAGAAGGAACGAAGGGGATTGGGAGGATCACACAATTATCAGACAGCTGCGCAACAAGCACGCATTGATCTTACCAGCAATGTGGATATCTACCCAGATGGGTATACTCGGTGGCCCTCTGTAGGGGCAATTGGCTTGGACAGTTTACTGAAATTGGTGAAAGACGACGTAACGACACGGCGGGAGAACAGCAAGACTGTTGATGATGAACTTCAAAACGCAATTGCTATTTTCGAAGGCAGCGGTCTGCTTACGTCCAGCGACCTGGCGAACGATTTGGAACCCACTGTATTATCCTTCCGACATAGACGTATGGTTGCATATGAAAGGCACCGTACACGATTGAATCAAAGTATTGCTTCGGCAAACCCACGAAATGTGGAACAAGGACCTGATACCCATTCCTCTAGCCACGCGGGTGAACGTCGCAAGCTTGACTCTTTGGATTCCCCGAACGATGAGGATGAGCCTCAAAAGAAACGTACCCGCAACTCCGACAATCAAGTGATCCCCACCGAACCGCAAACGACGAAATTTTTTTCTCGGGCTCTAGAGAAGGCGGAAAAAACGCAGAGTGTTCTAATTCACGGATATACGACAGTGAAAAGATGGCTCGCGGTAGTCACCAACGATGAAATATTTAAGCACGTCGTAACCGGGAAATCTGTCATGGGTGAAGCACTGAATGCAATCGCGCATGAGAGAGAGAGGAGTGTCGAGAAGATTTACGAATCCGCTACAAGGCTGTCAAGTCTGTTCGCTTCGGACGCCGAAGGTTCCAATGGGAGACCCCTTTCAGAAACCGAGAAAGCAAAGTATACGGACGCGTTTCAGGAAGTGGTCGCGAGTGTTTACGAGGTCAGCGGTGATTTGTTGGGACCAGATTTACCTCTTCCGTCAAATAATGGGCGGTTGAAAGTTGCGGAGTTTATCTCACGCGCGAGGGCTCGGACAGGGGAAGAGCAATTGAAATCGATATTTGGATGCGCTGAATTTGCCCATCTGGATTTGGCATATGGCAGGGAAACGTAGGGATATCGGGTCTTGAGCCAGACTGTACTACTAACCAGATGTGCGTAGTATTCAAGCTGTAACTACTACTACTAGTAGTACCCATAGTACCTAGTACTAGTACCTCTACCTCTTCCTATGAGTTTACTAGTACTATATTTTGCTTTTACTTTTTTCTAGTACTAGGTTTTAAATTATAACCACCCAATATAGTGTTCAAGTTGAAACTACGGAACTTCGTTGGATTTTGATAGAGTCTGGCCCCGGCAACTTGAAGCTCCACCGGCGTGACTCAGCCTGACCTCAGGCTGGCACTGGCAGCGCCGGTGGCGTGTGACTGGAAACTAGAGCAGTGGTATAAGACCAGAAATGCCCCCTCGCGGCACCCACTCAGAACCCTCTTGTGTATTTCGTCTTGACTACTGCCTAAATTGTCTCGACCACAATTTGAACTTCCTGAACTTGCATTATTCAGCAAAATAGTATCCCTACTATGGCCACAACAATGCATTCGAAACTTAGTGATCCTAGTAAACTTGAAGCTCGCGCCGGCGGTGGAAGTGAGTCCTGCGTTCTTTTTCACTGACAATGCCAGTGGCAATACTGATTGTTGCTCACCACCACAATAACAGACTCTTCATCGCCGGTCTCTGCCAGTACCGGATCAGACACCAGCTCGCCTGGCTCGATCTTGGAAGAGCATGCAAGCCCCGGCTCGCGTAACTCAGGATCGGAGAACAACAGTGACAATTCACATGTTCCCAGTTGGACTCCTGTCTTCGCTAGCGAAGTTGCTATTTATCCGATGCCTGTGCCGGCATGGACGGGGCCAATGCCTCCGCCATCGACAACGCTGTTGTCGGCGAACCAGTACGATAATCTGAGGATTTTTGCGAACTCTATCGGCGGAGCTGTCCCTAACAATACTCGGCGCGCCGATCTTAACAAGCCATCACCCACCGACCCTACTACTGGCAAGCCACCACCCACCGACTCTACTACTGGCAAGCCTGCAGCACCCATCGTGACAAGCCTCACAGCACCCATCCATCACGTACTGTTCACGGAAAGAAGCCATCAATCGAAGGGAACACCGATCGGAAGACGGGAATTGGCCTTCCTGACAAGTCTCAGAGCACCGATCGTGAACGAAGGACAACCGTGTCACCAGAAGAACAAGACAACTACTACCTTGGCCTCCCGGGCAAGCCTCGCCTGGTCGGGCGCACCGGACCCGATTGGAAAGAGCGAAACCAGCAGAAATCCGTAGACATAGTTGGCGACCACAAAATCGTCCCTATCTGGGAGAAGATCTTGGGCCCAAAGATTCTTGACGTACTTGACGAGGAGAACGTGCGTTGGACCAGTTTGGAAGCCAACCGCGTTGGCTACGAAGACGATAAAGGAGTGATCCCCGTTGTCGTTCTTGTCGGAATCGAGAATGATTCGCTTAAACCTGAAGAGGCGTGCCGCATCTCGAAACGCGCTAAGGATATTTTGGTGACATATGACATTAACGACGTTCAAGTCGAGATGAGGGAGCGATATGTCTTTCCCGCCACTCTCACCTCCACGGACGGCTCCCCGGTTGGCCCATCGGACGCAGGCGACATTGGCTCATCCACAGACGGCTCCCCGGATATTGGCACCTCCACGGACGGCTCCTCAGACCCAGTCTCCAACCTGCAGCCAACCTCCACGGACGGCTCCTCAGACCCAGTCTTCAACCTGAAGCCAACCGTCTTCACTGAAGAGCCTACTCAGGTTGTTGAAGAGCATGTAGACGCCATGGATATTGTCCCTACATTCAGATTTTCAATCCATCAACCCTTTGTTCGTTCCTCGACATCATTATACAACAGTTTGATGTCTTCTTTCTCCATTGCTCCGGGGAATTGTATAAGCTCCAAGGACGAACACTCCAGAAATATATGGTCAACAGGGACACTCTACGCTCTCGGAAAGACAGAGAAGGGCGATCTCGTGGCGTACATCCTCTGTTGCCGCCATGGTCACGTTTACCCTTCTTTAGCTCACGGAATACTAGACACCTCTATCTACAATTATCCGGATCCGAAGGAGAAGGATAAGGGTATCATCTACCCTATCAACCTGTTCACACAGCAAACACTGGACTTGCTCTTCAGGGTGATTAGAGCTGGGTGGGAGAGGGTGAAGGATGATAGGAATGCAGATACGGCAGATTTGGATATGGCTAAAAGCGAGATTGGGTCTTATGAACGAATGTTTCGCGGTGGCCCTAGGGACTGGATCGACAATCGTATCGGAGAAGTGTTTTACTCTCCGGGCATAATGAAGGGCAACTTGCTTCAAACCCTAGAACCCTACTTGAGGGACTGGTGTTTGGTCAAGGTGGATCCGAAATTGTTGCCAGATGATCTCGACTACGACGGTTTTCATAACGTCGTGAACATAGAAAGGGCTGCACCGTCTATTGACGTACAGAAGACTTCGGCAGATGCTACTTCCATTCGCGCATGGCTCGGCTGGACGGTTGAAAATTATGGATTTGTGCCCATCAAGACATACGCACCAATGAAAGACATCTTCCCCTACAGTATGACCGAACAGGAGCTGGAAAACGGGCGCTGGCTATTTACCGATAGTATACGACTTCGCTCTTATAAAGTGTACAAGTACGGCTGGGCAAGTGGCCATACACTAGGACGTGCCAACAATGTCGCTGCCTTTTTTACTGGACCGGATAAGGGTACTAGAGTACTTGCACTGCAAATTCCTCCGCTACGGAGGACAGATCAGTCCGGGACGCTCCACACGGGCGGCCCATTTGCAGTATCTGGGGATTCAGGCAGCTTAATTATTGATGAGCACAAACGAGCAATTGGTATCGTCTCACACACGGGAGGAATTATACGGGCGGATGTTACTAACCCGAACACCTCCGAAGGCGATAGTTTTACTTATGCAATAGCCTTTTGGCAGGTTGTGAAGGATCTGAAATCCATACCTTCACTAGTATCGAATGCAGATGTGAAGGTGACCTTTGGCATGGTGGAGGAATCTAGACCACTGGCACTGGCAGAAGCGTAGGAGTGGCGATGCCTTTTTACAATATCTCATGCATGCATTTTAGTAGTATATTGTCTTCTGCTCTGTCTTTGATGGCGTTTTGCGTGTACTCTGTGTATTAGCACAGTTGTTGTTGTATGACTTGATGAAAGAGAAATGATATTGATTGCTTGCCCATACTTTGAGCGAAGTTAGAGGTGCGACGAGCTGGAGCTTCAGGCTGAGGTGGACTCGGAACGGGATCTCGTCTGTCATTGTGTAGTAGTACTATAGTGGGACAACCTTTGCAAAAATTTCAGCATTTTGTGAGCTTCAATTCAAGCACGGCTTCCTTAGTAGACACAAAATGCCTTCAAGTTGTAGCACTTCTCTAAGATCTTGTCTACATTTGTATGATTTTTATTTATTTTATAAGAATTAGACAAAGCTATCCGATCGGCCTATGACCGAAATGTGATGGCACTCAGAAAGACCCCACTTGCAAAATCTCGGCCGTACTACTAGTAGTACTATGCATGATGTAGCACAGTACTACTACTAGTAGTATAACCCGGCCCTGAGATTGAAATTGCAGAAGATTGTACAAGACAGTGAATACTACTACCGTGACTACTATACTACTAGTAGTACTACTAGTAGTAGTATGTGCAGTACTACTTGTACTACTACTAGTAGGCTGTGCAGTCAAGTTCCTTCATTTGCCACTGGTGAGTGCGATTCACTGCCACTGGCAGCCTGAGGAGCACTGCGCAGCTATTAGTACTGCGCATTCCAGAGACAACTTGAACTTGAACTTGAGAAGCTTCCCTCCGGCTTCCGCACTACTACCAATGGAAGAGGTAAAAGCATATGAGCGGATCCTTTGATGGACATTCATGATAAGACCTTCAAGTTCTCACTCAGGCTGCCACTACTAGTAGTAGCCTGAGTGGCAGGCCGACTCGGATAATTTTGTGAATTCAAGTTCAAGTTCAAGTCCTACCTTTCCGGCTTCTTCGGAAACCCAACACTAGTACTAGTATCACAGACTTCAAGTCATCACAATCATCATTGGTGTGGTTCCTTGGAAAATGAAATCAAGAAGTCAACTTCAAGATCAACTTGAATGTGACTCGGGTTCAAGTTCCTATTGGTAGGATTACTGAAGAGGATATATTGTCCTTCATCTCGGAGTTCAAGTTAGGGCGCTCCGTAGTACTAGTAGTATTAGTGGTGAGTGATCTTTCGAACGATCCAGAATGAAGGGTTCAAAAAGCTACATATAAAATGAGGAAAGAATCATGATGTCGCTTCAACTTGAAGTTGCCGAAAATCTTCAGCCTACCATTACTACTACTATCCACAACAGCTTTCACTACTACTAGTAGAATGATACACATCCAACTTCAAGTTGGAGTTGCAATGCTCTATATTGTGTGGTTCTTAACATTCATCGCATTTCGCCCCAACGGCGAGCTTGAGAGGCGTAGACTCCGACTCCGAGAGGACCATCATGCCAACTCCGACGCAGATGATGAGCTTCTCGACAAAGGTGATTAAAATCGACTTGAAGTTGAATTGTTACTAACCTTGGGTTGTTACTGCTACTCTGGTAGTGATCGATAAATCGTACCTAAGTTAGACTTCAACTTCAAGTTGAAGTTCAAGCCCCGAGTCATAAACATCAACAAGAGTATGTTTATCATAATCATGATCCGAGTCCCTAGCCTCAGGCTGCACTGATGCTAATTCTCTTTCAACATAGTACAATTCATTAAAAAACTGTAGTACTACTACTATCAGTAGTCGGAGTAGCGCAGTAATTTCAAATAAGTTGTGTTCAGTGTACTATACTTCTAGTAGTAGTCACGGTGCCAAGTCCAAGTCCGAGTCCGAGTCCGAGTCCGAGTCCGAGTCCGAGTCCGAGTCCGAGTCCGAGTCCGAGTCCGAGTCCGAGTCCGAGTCCGAGTCCGAGCCTGAGTTCAAGGCCGGACACCGGATCTGAGTGAGCTTGAAGGCTGGCCCAGCAGTGAGTGGTACTCAGGCTGTCCGGCCGGCGTGACGGCGGTACTTCAAGTTCAAATTCAAGTTCAAAGTTCAACTTGAAGTTCAAGTGAGGCTCAGGCTGAGTCGGAGTCGGAGCCTGAGTCACGGTCGGACTCGGAGTCGGAGTTGGAGTCGAGTCGTCATCAATTCAAGAACTTCAAGTTGAAGCTGAGCCTCCGACTCGGACTCGGAGTCTCACAGGCTCAGGCTTCAAGTTACTACTGCTCTACGCCCCGACTCGTGAATGCCACCAACTAGAACTGAGGTTACTACTACAAGAGGTAGTAGGCCTTTCGTTTCACTGTTGAGTTTGCTGTGTATACTCTCCTTTTTCTTCCGCCACGCATCTGCCAACTCACTCGCTCTGCCTGTCTCGGCACGCTCAATTGTTCTATCGGTTTCAACGCCTTGCGCAGCTCACGTACGTCTGCACGATACTTTGGTAAGCTCCCTGTGGGTCGACGTGTTTCGGCTCGTGCGGCACGCTCGGCTCGTATGGAAACCCAGGGGGTAGGAGTTCGACCGCTTTTGCAGAGGACACGAAACCACTACCGTCTACGCAATTTACTGCGCCCACAGCAGGTGGTTGCCCCAAGTCTTGACCCAGGTTTCTCTCGCAGATTTATCCCGACGCGTATCCCCTTACCGACTAAAGCAATGGCGAGCATACTGGAGCGCATGCGCACACGTCCACCTCCACAGTTGACAACACGAATTCCTTCAGCAATTGGTGATGGTAGAGTGATTACATCCGTCACCATATATCATGAGTGAACCTTCTCAAAGGGATAGGGCTACGCCAGAGAGCTCATCATCAGTGGTGGCTGATGACCAGCTCAGAGTGCAGGACGTTAAAACTGGTTGCTGCACTTGCATCCGAGGTCCGTTCCTCCCAGGTTTTGAATCGCGGACGCATCACCGACGTTTGGAATGTGCAAAGAGGCAAGTTACTGAACCGGCGCTCACAGGAGAGGATGTGCCACGTGCGGTAATCAGTGAGCGAAAGCCACAACTGTACTTCTCGAGTAAGTTGTCATTTTAGTTTTTGAATAATAATACTCACAGGCTTCTTCAGCTTTGGAGCATTGGCACAGGGAATGTCTATACGTTCTCCGAGAACATCTGCAAAAGATTTACGCCGAAAATTATATTGTCTATTTTCTGGGGGGTGGGGGATTGGACACATCCGTTTGCGTATGGAATCTGCAAATGGGTATGATTTTCTTCACATTCATTCATCCCCGACTCGTCAGTGACAACTTTTCAGTACGACTCCGACTTTCTGGTCACCTGAAGGAACGATGGCCGCGTCAGCTTCTTCTCGTTTCATCGTTCCTCTTTTCCTCGACCATCTCAAGCTCAACAATAAGCGGCCACAGGACTCGCACTGAGCAGTCAGTCGGGACGAGTCTCTATCCCTACCGTCTACACTCACTTCAGGGATCCCTGCTCAATCGACATCTAAGCCTAAGTTCGCCTGGCCTGAGCGGCGTTGAAAACAAGTAGTTTTGAGGGTGAGCAATTGTGTGCACAAGACCTATGTAGGTACAAAGGTAGAATAGAATTGCAGAAGAGAAAGAAGAAGACTACGAAACAAATGAAAACTGTCCGTCCGTCCGTCCGTCCGTCCGTACGAGACGACCACTGAAAACACAACTAACCGTCCGACCAGCGTCCGCGCCCGTGCGCCGAACAACTCTCGAGACCAGTAACTCAAACCAACTCGCTGTCCAACCTTCAGGCTAACGAGCCTCCGTCTGTCCACTAAGTGAAAACCACAAAATAAGCTTGGTGCCGACTGCGCGAGTCCGATGCTACCAAGGCGTCCGTATGCCGACCAGTCTTCGCGACTGGCGCAAAACTCAGTGAAAACCACAAAATAAGAAAGCCCCGTGGCCCTCTACTGTACCGCGGCAACGAAGACAGTGTGCAGAATGAACCTATGTTCAAACTCCACTGCCCCCGCGCTCTTCTTCCTCGCTCGCGACTCACACAAATTAGATGGTGATGGTCGGGAAGAAAAGCTAAATTGTCCCACGGTGTACATGGGGTGACTAACACAAGTTAAAATCGCGTGTGAACCCGGCTACTCCGGGTGTCACCCTACTGCCGAGCCGTCTCCCGCGCCACCTTCTTTCCCTTTCCCGCGCCACTCCCCCTCGCGCGCGCATGCACAAGTCCGCGTCCGTCCTCCCTGTCCTCCCGTCCGTTCGTGCGTCGGACACTGGCTTTGTTCGTTCGTTCATTGGCCATGAACACCGGACTGCTCGTATGCTCGTCGCTCGAACTCTTTGTTCGTACGCGCGTCATCCGAGCACTCATTTGTGCGTGGCCGGCCCGTCCGAACACTGTCCGTTGTCCGCTCGTCCGCCGGATGATGTTCTTCTCCTTTTTGCGCGGCCGGTACCGTTTTCCCTGGCTCGTTCGCTGGCGGACTTGCATCTAGTGTCTTCGGACTGTGTTCTCTGGCTTTCCCGGACGTGTTCTGCCTGGCTTTGCTGCTCCGGACGCGTTCGGACTCGCTCTTGTGCCCCGGACTTGCTACTCGGACTCTTCTGGGCTTCGGACTCGCCCCCTTTGGCTCGGACTGGTCGTACCGTCGAATGTACCGCTTCTGGTGAGTGTGCTACGAACACTGGATGAAATCCAAGTGTTACAGCGTAAAGAGCCCAAAAACATCGGAAGGATGCTGGACAGCGACGCTCTCTCACCACCTACCACAGTGAGGAGAGAAAAGGTTGCGAAGTTGCGCGGTCGGATTCGTATATGCGGGGCTATGTATCACCGGGCAGTTTGATGCGTCCTAATATTCCGCTTGCATGCACAAAGTCCACCAGACGTCGACAAAGCGACACACAACTCAATTTGCAAATGCAGCGAAGGGAAAAATTATAACTGCATTTTCGACATCATCCAACGTGTCGTGTCCCCATTCCTTGCCAAACACCTCTGCCCCGCCATTATTGCCGCCTAAACGGAGAACGCTCGGTTTCAATGTGCAGTATGAGTTGATCGTCGGCCGACAGCGCGATTCCCTCAGCCCCGAGGACGAGAAACGCGCCTTCATGCAAATTACTCCTTCCGAAGCGGGTTGGGATGCATTCAAGTTGGCTCATTTCCCATTTTGGCACGGTTCTAGTTCAGGTTTCGGGTTGTGTACAGGGATGACTGGTTGTATGGTGAGTTACTCGTGGCTTTCTTCGAAATCCTTCTAGAGCTGATGGAGCAGCTTCTTGTGCAGTGGGTTGTATCCTCCCGACTTCTTCGGAGTTAACATGACTCATTTTCTTGTTCGTTTGTGCTTAAAATGAAAAGAAGCCTTATAATCAAGTCATTCGGAAGAAATCATTTGTTATCTCCTATCAGTTCAACTTGCGGTTTATCCGAGTCATAGTACAAAGCACTAATAGCTCCCTCTCTCTTTCCAGAAGAATGGGAAATCAGAAAACTAACTTCAACTACTTTGTATAAGTGTGAAGTGGGAGTGGGTATCGTCCCCAAGATCATCATCAAGCCATTCCACCGTGAATCATGTTCTCAAATCTTCGTACTATCCTTCTCATCCTCCTCTCCCTTGATTACGCACGCCTGCACCTCCGCACCGTCCTCCGCTTTCAGCGCGTTCAACGGTGGACAGCAAGGGCTCAAACGAAGGTACTTGTTTCATTCATATCAAGATCTGTCCACTGACTTGTTGCTAGATACACAAGAAACTGCAAACGTTTCTTGATTTACTCGGGGTACCACCCACACCTCTCTCCGAATTAGATGAATATAGGCTCCATGAGATAGTTCCGATACAGTGTCGCACGGGCTTGGGATGTGGACAATGCAATGACTGCAATATATGAATCTTTGCCACAGGTACCAGCTAGGAGATTTATCTCGATCGACATCGAGTGGGCAAGTGGCGGAAAAGGGTCCAATCATCGCGTAGACCTCATCCAACTTGCAGTTCAAAACCAGGTTTATCTGGTCAGGACGCATACTCTTACTGACCTTCCTCTTACGTTGGCGCAACTCCTTGGGGATGGTACAGTCATGAAAGTATCAGCTGGAATTAACGGTATGAATAACTTATCTTTTCTCCTGCGAGGTGGCCTAACAGAAGAAATGGCAGGTGACGCAGTGCGTATAAAGCGCAAGTTTCGCACCTCTGTGCGCTCCTGTGTCGATCTGACAGATTGGGCGCGCGTTGTCTACCCGGAAGTCTGGCCCAAAAAACCGACCTGGTCCCAACTGCTCTTAAACCCTCGTCTCTGGTTCCAGCATCCGACTCCGACTGTCAAGCTCGAAAAAATAGTGGGAGAAGTATTGAGGCTGAACGTCAAGAAGAGCAGTGAGGTCACGATGAGTGACTGGGCAGCTAACGAGCTATCAGCGGCAAATACAGTGTAAGTTATCATTTTGTTGCTCAAGATCAACCATCTTCAAGTTCTCACTTACATGATCTGCTGTACTGGAATACTAGATGCTGCTATCAACGTTCACAGCACGTTTGCTGTAGCTTTGGCCCTGAGCCAAAGCCACTCACCCTTACCGGATGACATCAAGAACTTCGAGAACGACTCAAGGCTTGATCTAGTAGGCTGAGGCCCACCAGTAGCAGGTTTGACCAAATGTGCTTGAGTTATCGAGTAAATTGTTGTGCGCATGCACTTGTCTTTCAAAGTTGCCAGGAGATTCATGATTTGAATTTATTATTGAATTGCTTCTTTTCGAATGATCACCATAGTCTGAGGTATCAAAGTGGTTTGGAAGATGTCGCCAATGGTGTCTGTCTGCTGTTCGGATTGCTTGCCATGATGATGCTTCCAGTGGTGAACAAGCTTTAAATCTAAAATTGGAACTTGAAGAGTTCACTGGCAACCGTGACTCAGACTGCACTCAGGCTTGAACTTGAACTTTTTACCACTGCGTCCCCTCAACAACACAGTGTACGTTCTCCAGTCTTGTTATGAGCACTTCTCCGCCATCCCCCACCCATTCCCTAAGACCACTTATTGGCCTGAACAAGTTATGTTTTATCCTACCCTCAAGCTTGTATTGAATTCGCCTAGACTTCAACATTTCCGAATGAACCAAAAAACAATAGTGTATGTCTGAGAACGTGCTTCTTGTTTCATATTATCACTCACATTTGTCTTCAGTACCTGGAGAGGAGAAGGCGGGCGGCCATGTTATAGTGAAAGGAGCTCTGACGTGCACGCTGAAGCGAGCAACTTCTACCTTTCGAACGACACCCGCTGAGGATAGGCCGATACATGTTGCATCACCAACTGTTGTAATCTTCATCAAGAATTAGTAACAATCCTTCGTCTTCAACTAGAGTCGACACCGCCTTATAGGAAAGGAAGGGCAAGGGCCGTCCGCTGACGATGGAAGAGGTGGCAGAGGACGCTATTGATGAGGGAGTGCGGCAGATGAACTCGGAGGTGGATGAACTACGCGACCGATCCCGCGCCAGCCTTGCGCATGTGTCCTTGGATGCCCCTCGCTTCACATACCAGTTTCCTGCGCCGAAACCGCCATTGCAACGTAGTAAATCTCGCGTCCGTCAATTGCAGGCTGACGGCCCCGGCCCCGACCTCGGCCTCGGAACACCACCTCATACCGTCTCGCGAGACACCTTCATACCTCTAGTTGAATGCGATACACCTCCGATAGAGAAAAACGCGATGAAGCGAGGCGAACATCCTTCCATGAAACAGCTGCCAGCATCTCCCGGCCAATCTCTAGCAAGTCGCCGGAAGGTAGCGTGAACCTAGGCGCTACATCTAGTTCACAAGCATCGGACTACGGTGGCGAACATCTATGAGGGCATGCTAGGGAAGAGAAATAGCGCAACCTTTGAAGCCTCTGGAACTATAAGTACGGACTTCTCTTCTTGCTATTATATTACTAGGCTTATACTGGTTTATTCATCAGCGAAACCACATGCGTCTATTTCGGATACTTTGCTCTTCAAACATATCATATCAACACAGATCTAACCGAAGCTAAATGTGTTAGACAATTATTGATCTGGACAACTTCGCGGGGCGATGGAGCTCGAGACTGCGACTACTAGTACAGCAAATGGGCGGTCAACCTATGCTGCGCTTTTGTCTTGGAGAGAATTGTCTCACTTTTTCTTTGACGCAGTTGAACTTTCAAGTGCATACCATTGCTGTCGCGACTACGACCGTCGCTCGTGGCGACTTGACGCAGAAGATTGTGGGCGTGTCCGTTCAGGGCAATATTCTGGTCTTGGCCATCAACGTCATGGTTGACCAGCTGGCTCTCTTCACTGCGGGGGTGACCAAAGTCGCGCGGGAAGTCAGAACGGAAAAACTCGGTGTTCAAGCTGAAATCGAGAATGTTCATGTCACAGCAAAAAAACACGTATGTTTATTTCACTAGCATTCCGCTGAATTGTGTAGTGTGGTTTTTACTGAACGCACTCCGAATAGAATGGCTGTTAACACCATGGCTGGAAACTTGACGACCGAAATGCGTGGTTTCGCGCAGATCAGTACTGCAGCCATGAACGGCGACTTCACGTGTTTCATCACCGTCGAAGGCTCAGGCGAGATGGAATCCTTTGAGCTCATCAAATCAATTAAATTCTGCACTACTTGCGCGAGTCGATTTAGAAGAACACCGCCGCTCGTGAAGCTGCCGAACTTGCCAATCGCTCCAAGTTGGAGTTCTTGGTGAACACGTCTCATGAGATTCGACCCCTATGAACGGTATCATTGGTATGAATGAGTTTACGCTGGATAGCGATTTGAATAAGAGTCAGCGCGAGAGTCTTCTGCTGGTGCATAGTTTGGCTCGGAGTCTGCTATTGATTAATGACGATATTTTGGATATCTCGAAGAGTAAGCAAATCCGCCGCCGATGCTTCCAAATTCAGTTGCTAATATTTCGATTAATTACTACATTCGAAGCAGGCAGGATGACGATAGAGCAAGTTTGGTATTCACTGAGACACACGGTTTTCGGTAACCTCAAGACTCTCGTTGTACGACCATCGCAAAACAACCTTGACCTCACATATGACGTTTACCCAGACATTCCTGATCAGCTCATCGGTGACTCGCTGCGTCTGCGCCAGGTTATTACGAACTTTGTCGGCAACGCTATCAAGTTCACCTCGAGCAAGGTCGTGCGGAAGGGACACGTTGCGCTGTCGTGCCGTCTGGTTGGCATCAAGGACTCGATGGTGAAGTTAGAGTTCTGTCTCACGGATACGGTATCGGTATTACAAAGGTACAGTAAACTTGATCTGTGGTACGTTCGTGCGAGGGGATGGATCAACCACTCGAGTGAGCTCTTTTCGAATAGTCATTTGTTCCGGCCTGTAGTGGTGTTACTGACCTAAATCTAGGACTACGGTGGTACTGTCCTTGATCAATCAGTATCGAAGTGTCTTGTGTCGCTGATGAATAACACGATGTGAGTTGAGAGCGAGCTGGGCAAGGGAAGTTCACGACCACCTCCTAAATCAGCCAGTCGTCCACCGAGAACGTACTTTCGATGATGCAGTCATTCGCAAAGCAGAAAATCCGGCTTGCCAATACGCTGGACGACCGAACAGGTGTAGTGATGCGTATCACAGAGCTTATTCTGAAGCCTTACGACGTGAGCGACGTGAGCGAAGTTGCAGATAAGGAGTGTTGCCCACATATCGGCGCGATACTTGTTGATTCGCTGATGGCCGTAAGTCATCCTGTTAAAGTACATTTGAGCTACAGTATAAAGCCTTACTCAAACACGTTTCGGATGGTCCAGAAGGAACAAACCAGGAGTATGAACACTTGCGATATATGCCGATCGTTCTGCACGCGTCAGACCAGAATTCCCTATCGAACAAACAACTGCCAGACCGAGATCTACCCCCACTTCCCACCGGAGGCAATCTGCTTCTCAAGGATGTAGAAGCAGAGCTAGATCGACAGGTTGCGGTGACGAGAATTGACACGAGCGGCTACGGCGGACCATTCAAGGTGGAGGGTAATTCAAGTACATGGACCTTGAGGGAAAATGAGCAGAGCGTGCGCAATCGGGCAAGAGAGAAATTGCTTTCGGAACAGATTGAAATAGTATGTCCGAGTCCTCCGAAAACCCGTAGTAAGAACTCTGGAATTTATGTTTGACAATTGTTTCAGGCGCCAGAAGAAGATGCCACTTGGGCGGAAGTCGGACAATTCTCGAAGCGCACAAGGCGAATGTGCTTGAGTCGCTCAGCCAACAACGAAAAGCATGAACATCCTTATCAGCGATGGCGAGAGGAAAGCAGCGCACGACCTACAATACTGGCGTACTGAATTACTGGTGTACTGATTTGTACTTACTTTGACATTTGAATTGTACATGCTTGTACTTAGTCTTTACTTATGCTTGACTGACCTCCTGATGTACTGACGTACTGAGTGTGTCCTGAAAATCTGCTTATTTCAGTGTGTTCAGGCCATCAGTTGATTTCAGACAGGCATAGCAACACATCAGCAGATTTCAGACAGGCATGGCAACGCTTCAGTCCATTTAAGGCAGCGTCAGGACGCGTCAGTCGCCGTAAGCAAAAAGTAGTTTCCCTGATGCAGTGCTCGGCAAATCCCGTCGACGCTTCTACAAATTCATAAGATTGCAGCGCTTTCCAGTTGATGTGACATTTAGGAAAATAAAATAACATTGAGGTATAAAAAGGCCGAGTATATAATTATTTGTAAAGATGTAATATCGATGAGTTTCATAAGGTTGTTAAGACTGATCCAAAAGTTCGTCATAGGCCTTCGTCCATCTCTAACTCAGCTATAGCCCGGCCATATCATTACCAAGTAGGCATTCTAAAGCTTCTCTGTCGCCCTCACTTTCCTCAACTCCGTCTCCTCCCTCTCTTTCGCCCTCTCCGCCAGATCTATACCCACCAGGATCTTCGACGCTTTCCACAGCTGGACGACGTTGAACACAAAGTTTTTCATGAAGCACAGTGGGAGAGTGACGAGAGCGAGGACCTGCGCCCAGGTTATATCACCCATGTAGTTGAGACCAGTCGGTGTGTGGTCCCACTTCATGAGATAGAGCGCGACAAAGAAAAGCTCATTGCCTGCGCAGAAGACAAAAAGGGTTTTCTTTTTATTGGGATTATTTAGTGTCAGACCAGTACAGATAAGAACAATATAAAGCCGTACCGGGTCATTATAATAATACCACAATATGCGGCTGACGTCGCTTTTTACAAGCTTATGGCTTTTAGCACCTGTTGCAAGGGAGCTTGATAACATTGAGCTTCCTAGCGATTGGAGAAATAAAAATAAAAATGTATACCTGTACATGTGCATGTAGTGGCTACTAAAATCGAGCGCGATAAGGAATTGGAAGAGCGTCGCGTAGGAGGGATATGCAGATGATAAATAGCATAGTAGGCATGATGTTGTACAGCTGTAATTAGTAATTTTCAATGTGAATTAGCGTTCTCTCCAACACGAATGAATCGAAAATATGAAAAAAGCAGATACATACCGATCAGTCACCATATCCAGCACCGCCCCGAACTTCGAAGTCTGATTCAACGCGCGCGCAGCATGCCCGTCGAATGCGTCCAAGAGGCACGAGATGCAGTATGCGATCGTTGAATACTTCGGGTGGTAGCTCATAAAGTGCAGCGATACGGCGGCGAGGATGACGCGCGTGTAACCTGTTGTTCATCTAGCTTCAGTAAAAGCGTAACTCCAAGATGGTATAAACTTGACGAAAGCAGAGGTGAATGTTGAAGACACACCGATGAGGTTCGGTACGAACAGGAAGACATTTTCGGAGTACGTTTGCGCTGTGGCAAGGTCGACCGCGAACTTGGCGTCCACGACCTCAACGCTTCGGCCTCTCCTTCGCATGATAGAGGTCATACAAGATATACACTCGAATTCTTATTTGCTTTGCGTTGATCCGCAGGTCTCCTGTACACGAGTTTGTAGGCGTTGAGCAGGTCGTAGGAAAGAGAAAACGGAGAGGAGGGAAGACGGGACAGAAAACCTGGGATAGGATTTTGGCTTATGATGAAGTAACGCGTCAGGCCTCAAGCGTGGAATAGCTTCTTAGTACTGCGAAACGCCAAAGATGCCGCGCAGCCGGCGCCAAACCGCGAGGCACGCTTTCAAAAGTGTAATCACGCTTAGTCGAATCAATGCTGAGTTTTTTTGCTTTATCAGGTTCTTTCCTTTGCTCTCCTTTGGTGTAAGATAGAAAATTCATTGAATTGAGAGCTGTTTCAAATTTCCTCGATGTTGCACAACATCGCCAACATAACGCGTCTCGCTAGACGGACGCGTCGAACGGGACACGCGCCCCGTTCGGCTGGGTCGCATTAGTATTCGGGCTCGATCAACTTCACATACACAGATATAAGAACCTCTTCCAGTTGCGAAAAAATGTCTTCCGCAGTTTTTTAATCCAAAATCTGTACCCATGACTGAATTGCATAGCGCATTTTGTTGACGCTGCCTTCGCTGCTAAGGCGAATGAGCGCCAGTAGGATTTTGTTGCGCAGCTCGAACCAGATTACTTTGATAAAAGTACCCGGAAGCACGCAAGGCGGAATGGATTGTGATTCTGTACTTCTCTAAGTTCTCTTCTTCACAAGTCAAGGTCTCCGAAATAGACCATTTTCGAGGGGTTGCCTGGGCTTGAAAATGTTATTGACCAATGCCAGTCAGCACCTAAATATTAAACTAAGTGGAAACTCACTAAGAGAAATACACTGAAGTATAGGTTCCGAAAAGCACCCGCTACTAGTATGATCGATGTATGTATTCAAGGAGCACGCCCGCGTATCCACGGATCAAACATTCGGACGATCAATAACGGGAATGGGTCAAAACGGCATGAATGTGTCGCTATTGTAGTCTTTATAAGCTCTCCGAAGTATTTGACGATTTACTTAAAGCATGCTCGTCACAGATAGCGGCGATCTCGTAGATATAAGATCAGGTCGACTCCGACATGTGCATGCAGCAGTGGAAACCTGGAGAAAGGACAGCATAGAATGATGTTTTCCTTAGGCACGACAGCAGATGCAGGTTACAGTCTCTGCTTTCGAGAAGGAGAAGATGTGAATGATACTTGAAAGGTGGGATTTCCGAGGTAGGGCTTCAAGTTGAAGTTGAAGCGACTGTTCAAGTTGAAGAGGATGAGGAACTTGAAGGCACTCAGGCTGCAGTGGCTCCATTCAGTAAATCAGACACGTGACACAATTCCAGCTGCCGACGCGCGATGCTCAAGCGGACGTTTGTACTCCTACCACGACCGTGTCCGTCATGCTTGAACTGTAATCTCAGTCCGGAGGCGACAATGTCCTCATCGTGGCTCCCATTTAACTTCACCTTGCCATCGTTTCAAAACATAGCGCCCTCGCTATCAATTCAGCGCAGATTTGTCTCCTTTATTCTTAAGCGCAGTCTTGGACACCTCCTCAAGCCAGGACAACTAGACATCAACCAAATTGATGCTCAGATTGGGAATGGATCCGTTGAAATCAAAGACCTGATACTTGACGAGTCGGTATGACTTTATCGCCTAGATGTTTGAGCACCCTACTCAATGGAATGATGATAGGCCATTAATTCGTTCTTGACTGAAGCACCTGTTCAATTACGTTCCGGGACAATCGGCTCTGTCATAGTACGAATCCCATGGCCAAACCCATTCCTGGCTACCATTGGCTTGTCCGTATCCGGGCTTAAACTTGAGTTCTGCGTGTCGGATAAAAACCACGCAGAGAGCGACAACTTTGTATCCGATCTGTCCCAGTCCGTAGCCTCCGTAGCAGAGACGTTTCTACACGAAGAGCTCTCGCAACGAGAGGAAACGGAGCTCCGTAACTCTATTCATGCAGACTTCGACATCCCAGGAACATCTGCGTCCTTCTCGAGACCACCTGGATCGCTAGACCAGTTCGAGCATGACCCCACCGCACCCTCGGCTACAGATCCTGAAGGCATTTCAATATTTGCAGGTTTACTAGAGCGACTACTCGCCCGATTTGATTTTGATGCATCCGATACTCAGATCACTCTGGTGAACCCGAGCAGTGCCTCGTTTACTCTCAGAGTTGAAGGGATTACTTATGCTGCAAATGGCATCAAAACGGCACAGACAGTGGAGGGATCAGCATCACGGGAGAAACGTTCGGTGCAAATATCTGGTATCCAAGTTACAATGAAGGACCTTGAAGAGCGTGAACCTCTTGTAGAAACCCTGCATCCTTTGACGACCTCAACTTACCCTCCACCGCATCCTATTATGGAGAGCAGCGACTCAGAGATGGACGAGGACACACAGATGATGATGTCGCAGTCGCTTGTATCCTTACCCCCTCGCGCTGGGGCTTCTGGAGCTCGTCCTCCGTCTCCCGCCCTCTCAACAATATCATCAGCTGCGTCCAGCTTATATCAGAGTGCAATATCGGCCTCTGCTATACCCCCTTCATCTCCTGAGAGGCCTTTCAACGAGCCTAATTACCCTGCGGCCGAAGACAAAGCGATGGAAAGCCCCGAACAGACTCTACTTCAGATGTCTGATCCAATTGTGCTCCAACTCACTACCCCTCCGGCATATATTCCTGCAAATACTTCTGAAGCCGGCCCGTCGACTCAACCTTCTCCGGATACTGTTGATCGTCAATCATCAGCGAAGTTCGAACTTGATATCTCTATTGGTATAATAGCCATCGCTTTGCATGCGAGAAACGTAAACGCGATCCTCCATCTGCTTGATGTCCTATCGAAACCGCAGGCAACCGTCACTCGACCGACCCTCAAATCTGAAAGCGGAAGGTCCATGTCGATGGCAGATCGTCTAGAGTGTTCACTGTACTGCAAGGGTATCGTTGCTGTCGTCCTCAACTCTCCAAAGGACGCGGAGGAAGGGGAAGGGAAGGGTCCTTCTTTGAAACAATTCTTTTCTCGGCCGCTCTCGCAGCCTTTCTTAACTAGTGGTTTCCTTCGTCTCCACCTAGACACTATTGAAGCCAGTACTTCTCCGACACTAAATTCCCAGTCTACTCAGAGCAAACCTACTGCAGAATCCGAACAACGACCTCCCGGTGTTTTGAATATTTCGCTGAACATTTCAGATCTTTCCATCCTTGCATTTCATGCAGTTACAACATTACGAGGATCAAGCTCCAATGCAACTCACAATTTCTCCTCTCCTGTCCTGTTATCGGACGCTAACCTAACGCAATCGTATTATGTTCCTCCTCTTGGCAACGCTCAACAACAATCCGCCTTAAATTATCATCTTCACCCTCATAGTGAAGAGGACAAATCGATTCATCTGCCTTACTTTGATGTAATAAATTGGACGAAGGAGAGGGAGCGGGATCATGGCACGAGCCTTCGTCCGTGGAGATCTAAAGTCCACTCGCCTTATTCTCAAAAAGCGTCTATGGGTGGGTTTGGGGCAGGCATAGCGTCGAAGGTTGGATTATCCACCTCACCCACTCGTCTATCACAGTCGTTCTTGTCAACCTCCCCTCCTCAAGTACGAACCTTGCGTTCTGCCGGCCAACACCAGCCAAAACAAATGCGAACGAGTACAATATCGCTCGTTGTCTCCGTTGGCGAAAACGATATAGGTCTTGCTATCCGAACAGTACCTTTCCATGTATTCTTGGATCTCGACGCTGTTGAGTCCTTGCTGACATTCGTGAAGGAGGCTCTGCCAAACCCTTCTTCCTCCGCAGCCCCTACAGAATTACCTTCTCCCGTATACACGGAAGGACATACCTTTGTATGATTGATCACCTTGATAATGATTTTATCTTATTTTATCTTTTTAGATTCGTGACAAATACGCAGAAGAAAGAGATCAGCAAGCGAAGGTCGTTTCAGACGATCTAGAACTAGAGATGAACTACGGAAACCAGATTAATTTCGATGGAAAATCCAAGCCAAAGGTTGGTCAGCAAAGGGGATCAAAAGTGAGGAAACTTCAATCTAATATTCAATCTAATATCTAAAGCATTCTAACACTCTTCATGTAAAGGATGCTGTCCCAGGATCTCAGAAGACTGGTACTCAATGTGATCTATGGATACCCCTGCTGCGAGTCGAAGTTCGAGTCCCCTGCCAAAAGAATAGGCATCCTAGATCGGGTTCACTTGTAGTTGATGTGCACTCCATACATGTGGTTACAGGTCAACCCGATTCCGGAGTGAGGAGACAGCGCTCGGTGCGCATCGAGGGTGAAGACGACGTTGCGGATTTTGGAGATTGGATTAGCGACGAAAAAGGTCAAGTTCGTATGATGGTGAAATTGAGTCGAGTCATAGTCGCATATGCTCCATTGCAAGATACCAAGGCTCAAACAATTCTCTCCATCGGATCATTGGAGGGCTTAGAAAAGATACCATCGGATGGAGACGAGGCGGTAGTAGGCCCGTTGATCTTATTGCGTTCTCTTGATACGGGAAGCAATGCCCAGAAGGAGGCATCTGCTGTGGTGGTTTATCTTCCGTCCTTGCATGCTAATGTAGACAAATCCCTGCTAGATGGCTTGCAGGTGTTTGTAGACGATATCGGTCAATGGTCTGAGAGAACGTTGGGGAATGGTATAAAGTCTTCCAAAACGAGTACCAACACTAGCCCAGCCACTACCCGTAACCCGAGTATAATCGGAAGCCGGTACTTTGTCCAACGTGCCGGAAGCGGCGCAACTGAGAGTGACCTTGCAAGTACATTGACTCCGAAGAATAGCAATCAAGAATTCGTTGTGAAAGCAGCTGTGTCAAAAGGTAAGCCTTCAGTATATAGTATGTCGGGAAAATGCTAGATAACTCTTTGTGCAACAGCATTCATACGACTCATCATACCAATTGTCACACCAACATCTACTGGCTTATCGCGATATCTCGATCTCACTGCTTCGGGATTGGATGCTCTGATTGAACTCAAACCTGACGGAAAGGTGAGGTAATCTGCTGCAATTTGATGGTGCCCATACTCAACCCATATAGGATGAAACTGTGATTTCTTTGAACTTAAGAGACGTTAATGTGCAGCAGGCTCACCAGGGCTCGTCGCATACCTTACTAGCTAGTAACATGAATATTGTGAGCTCGCGCCCCTCGTTTTCTGCATGTTGTTCTCACAATTGACGATTGTCTCAATTAGAATAGGAAAAGTTCAGTCTTCAGAATGCGTTTTCGTTCTGTGGTATTACCAGGAACGGCTGCAAAGGAATCTCGGATCAACCTGTCTTTGCACGGACTACGCATTGACTTACTATCAGAGCTGGAATGGATAAAGGACCTGTCAGAGTTCGTGAAAAACCCGCCCGGGACTTTTGAGTCCGTCATACCTAGCGAACATACAAGCATCTCGGGACATATCATGGAATGTGCTCTCAGTCTGACACCGACCACTCGGTCAAGCTCCTTAGTTCTCTCCTTCGGAGATGTTGAGGCATCAACGGATCTCGTAGGTGATTCTCCGGAAACAAGCCTCAAGGCATATATTGGCCGCATGTCTGTTCTATTGAACGGCGACTCGGAAAATCTTAGACAGGGTGGATCAGCCGGTTACTTTGAGACCGATGCTGAGTCTTGGATGGTCAGTACCTTTATTTCATGCCAAATACACTTCCCTTAGTCTCCCACAGAAATCCGGTTATGCGCTGCTCATAACACTCGACGACCTCGACCTGCAAGTGAAACACGACATCAGTGTCGCTCCTCCAGATTCTCGGGTGATTGGTTTTGTTTCTGTGTCGCAATGATTTCGCTAAGAGAAGACGTCGCGTTTGTTTATATAGATAGGGATCGATGGTATGAAACTCTGCGTTCATCTTTGCGCAGATAGCATCGCGGGGATCGTCCTTTTCGTGACCGATATCCAGTCCCATTTCGCCAAAGAGGTTGATGACACTCCGTGGGTACCTTATATCATCACTGAAAGGTCCCAATCACTAATACATAGTATATAGGAAGCCAAAGAGGAGACCTGCGAACGTCTCAGACGTTCGGTCTTCGAATGTGTTGCGTAAGTGCTTTCGTTCTTGGTGACAATCTTGTGTGGTGAACTTACTCCCAAACTTGCAGGATCATTGGATGAGTCGGCTTTTCGTCGTGCGCCTGTTATCGGACCTTTGCCAGATATGATTGACGATGACCTACCCACAAATCTTGAGTACCTAGATGCCTCCTTTGGAGCTGCTGCAGGGCTCCGCCCGATTGAGGATGAGGATGATGAGTTCTATCCCGAGGATGATTCCACTCCAGAGCATGATTCTGAACAAATTGTTTCAAGGCACGGTGGAGAGACAATAAAAATGTTTTCACCTACCATAAACTACGTCGAACATTTTTATGACACCCTAACGCCAAGCTCCGTCGACTACGCTTCCGAGTGAGTGATGTCTGCACTTCGTATGTTCTGTTAAAGACTTAAGCAAGTTTTAGACATGGCGAAACGTCGACCAAAGTGCGTGCGGAGAATTGTGAAATCCACGTTCTTCTTTATGATGGCTATGACTGGGAGCGCACGAGGCGTGCAATCCAAGAGGAAGTCAAGCGCGTCAAGCGGCGACTAGCGAAGATTCGGCAACTGCTGGCCAATGGGCAGACTTACGATCCCAATGTCGATGAAATCAATACTGTCCTCTTCAACTCTGTCTATGTTGGGCTAGATCAGGAAGCAGAAGAATATGAACGAGATGCATTAATAGCGGCCATTGATGACGAACTTCATAGCGACACCGAAGCAGCTACTGAAAGCTCATGGCAGTCGTTCAGTCCAGGGATCCCGGCAAAGACTGAGAAGCAAGAGAAGATGATAATACGGGGCAAGAATCATAAGCGAGCTAAGTCTCCGAGCATCGAGTTTTCCGTGTCCGGAATGGCGCTTGAATTTGACAAATATCGACCTGAGGCAAATCTCGCATCACGCCTTCTTTTCACAATTAAAGACTTAGAAATCCTTGATCATATTCGGACTTCGACATGGAGCAAGTTCCTATCGGGGAGGCGTTCTGATACACGTGGAAATATTCGCGAAACAGATTCAAATATGGTCCGCGTCGAGTTGCAGATGCTATTGCCTTACAAAGGCCGAGAAGAACAAGAGGCTCGGCTCAAGGTGCGCTCTCGTTCAGTGTATAAGCTTTAAACGTAACTAAATTTAATGAACTGGAGGCGAAATTATTACCATTACGCCTGCACGTTGATCAAGATGCTTTAGATTTTTTGAAGAAGTTCTTCGCTTTCAAGGATCCCGATGCTGCACCGTCCGCGCCCCCTGAAGATGAGATATTCTTCCGTATGTTTCATCTAATCTGACTTTCTTTCACGAGCTTATAACTCTTATAGAACATGTCGAGATCTTTCCGGTGGACTTAAAGTTGGATTACAAGCCTCGTAGAGTGGACTATAGAGCCTTGAAGGAAGGCAAGACGATGGAGCTGATGAACTTCTTCCATTTTGACGGTGCGGAAATGACGCTCAGGCATCTGACGCTGAAGGGGGTACGTACTTACTCTCGGGAAAGGAAAGAATAAATAACTGACAATATCTCGTGTTCTGGCTTGGTGTAGATAACGGGCTGGCCGAGAATGTTTGACACGTTGAACGACCTTTGGACACCGGATGTTAAAGCCAATCAACTCGCAGAAGTCATTTCTGGCGTTTCTCCGATCCGCTCCGCGGTTAACGTGGGTTCTGGCGTTGCTGATCTCATACTCCTTCCCATTGCACAATACAAGAAGGATGGTCGCATCATTCGTGGGCTGCAGAAGGGGACTACTGCGTTCGTCAAATCGACTGCCATGGAGGCCATTAGGCTCGGCGCACAACTTGCCACTGGGACACAGGTTGTCCTCGAGCAGGCTGAAAGTGTGCTTGGTGGTCAGTACAAAGATTCTATCACTGCAGAAGCTGTTGTGCTTGCGCCTGGACTAGCGAGTTTCGGAGAAGAGGATTCGGAAGGCGAAGGCAGTGAAAGTGGTGACCTCTTCAGCAAGTATGCAGAGCAGCCTACCAATATTACGGAGGGCGTGCAATCGGCATACAAAAGTCTGTCGCAGAATATCAAATCCGCTGGTCAGACCATCCTCGCCGTTCCGATGGAAGTGTACGAAAGGTCTGGAAAAGAGGTATACAACTGTTTTCCATCGATATTCTACCTTTGACTTAGTTGCTTTACCTTATTTGCAGGGTCCTGCGAGGGCAGTAATTAGAGCTGTTCCGATCGCCGTTCTCAAGCCACTGATCGGTGCAAGTGAAGCTGTCAGCAAAACTCTTCTCGGTATTCATGGTACACTTAATCCGGACGCTCAGTTAGATACAGCAGTGAAGTACAAACAACGGTGAATTTACTTTGTTTTTTTGTTTACCCAGTAATGTTTTGTCGCAAACATCGCTTTTCCCACATATTCTCAATTTCTTGCACCTGGCATCACATTGTACCTCATAATACGTGCATTTCTACATGTTGTAATACTAAGCAATACAATGGACATAGAAGTAATGAAGAGAAAAGTTGAGACGGGACAAAGATAACTAACAAACCGAAAAAATCGTGTACACCGAAGACAAAACGCTATCCTCCTCAATCCAGCTCCATCCCCATCGACCGTCCCTCCCCAGGTACCAGTGCACTTTTCTTTGTCGGAACCCTGATCTTTTCCTTGATCTTCTCTGGAGTTGCCTCGACTGATAAGGATTCCATAGGCTGGATGAGTTTGATGGAGGAAGGGGTTGAAAGTTTCTTTTTGCGGTGGGTAAGCAGCTTTGCCCGGCTCGCGGCCATCCTGGACAAAGGACGGGTATTAGCGACTGTAAGGTATGCTGAGGCATTTACTGCATACCTGTTCTTCCAGAAAGTATGTTCTCTCCGCTGGCGAATTTCGCCCACACGTTTCATCGCCTTGATCGTCGTCTGGAGAAGTTCGCGGTTGTAGCGGACCGGAACATTTCTGCGCTTCTCAAATTCAAACGTCGAGTCCTGATTGACATAGAGCAATCAGAAAATACGGATCTTCACTTAAATGGTCCAAGCTCACGATAGTCATCTCCTTCCCATGCGCCTTCCTGAATGCCTTTGTCCACCTTACTTTCCTCGGATTCCTCTTCATCCTGTAGCTCGATGTTAGCAATAGTTCACAAGAAGTACTTTCTTCACTGACTTGAAGTTTTTGTGGCACCTTGTGCATATTGAAATTCAGAATTCGAGACACATTTTCGGGGCGAGGCAAACTCACTTTGAGGTGCAAAATCTGAAGACTTTGGCATCATTACGGACAAACGCCGAGCCTAGGCAATATCATTAGCACATAAGAGCATCAGGAGTAGTATCAGACTCACCGTGACCAGGGTATACGTTGGTTGAGCAGAAATAACACTTCTCAATTCTCATTTTGCAGAATGTTAGATTATAGGAAGGGTCCAGCGGGCCAGCCTGTGCACTCACCGAGTAAATTTACATTTTCCCACGAATTAATGAGCTAATCGGGCGCTTAGTGTCACTTAGTCTTTATGGCGTCTGTCTTCTCTTGAGTCTCAATAGCTCTCAACGACGTTCACAGTTGGTCAAGGCTACGTCTTACCGACTGAAGCTGTCAACAACTTTATCATCTGATATTTCTCGCTCGTAAGCGAAAATTATGGATACCCGTACTTAATCACGAACAGTCCTTGCGGCTGGCTTCACGCCATCCGACTGCTCGCCTGACGTTGTTCACGCTGTAACCATCCGACGATAGCTCAACTTCTAGGCCTCTCCGATTTCTCCGAAGCTCTGTGGAAAGCACGGGAAAATACTCGAACCTGAGCGCAGCGTGTCGGCGATCGGATGCGGTAGATGTTTGTATGTTTCACTCAGCAAAATCAGGTTTAATGATAATATTTATCTGATATGATATGATATGATAAGATCTAGAAGTGAGATGCGTCATCATCCCGATTGTCGATCCTCGATATTGGTGGTACATGAAAAAAAAACTTTCCATTATCCCTTCACAACGTAACAGAACTTGTCTGCCAAGATTTGTTATGGCGTCTTTCATCATATCTATTGCGCCTGTACGCCAACAAGAAATGAAGGCGTCCGTTACTTGCCTTGCGCAATCTACGCTTCCCTGAACGGTTGTCATTGGTCCCCATCCTCATCTCCACAGAGATCATCTACAACCTCGCCAGCACGCACGCCGAGGACGCTCAATAGGGTGTCGCTTAAGCCGTGTGTCGCTTCGGCGCATCCCTGGAGGTAGATATTGCTGGAAGTTTTAGGGACACGAGGAATGAGGCGGTAGTTGCGTGAAATGTGAAGGGCTACAGTCGCCGGCGTCTCCGACAGAGAAAGACCGGGCGAGGACGGAGGGCTGTTGGTGGAGCTTCCGGGGCTAGATTGTGGTGTAGAGTCAGGGAGGCTTGGCGGATTGGAAGGTTCGACATCGGGATCGCCGAAGTCGACCAGTTCATACTTGACCTCCGGGTCAATTATATGTTCGAGGTTCAACGCGTTGTCGCCGAGATGATCCTCTGGGGTAAGCTTGACGACCGTCGGCCTACCGGAGCTTTGACCGTGGCCGATATAATCCTCTGCGAGATTCGACGCGCGCAAGAGACGCAGCCAAGATTTGCGATCGTACCCGGTTCCGCAGATGATGCCGTCGTATGTGCTGTCCACGATGTCGTGCGAGATTAAGTGTTGGCAGGTCAAGGTAAGCACTTTCCGCGATGAATCGCCTTCTGTTACAGATTGAGCGCTCGCGGAAACGATCCTTTGATATGTACGGATAGCAACACGAGGTGTAGATGACGAAGCTGCCCGAGCTTTTCGCGCCGCTATCCCATCGGACAGCTTCTGGTCGTAAACGAGCTCGTAAACCTAAGAGGCATAATGAGTGCTCGTTCAAAGTTAAAGATTTGGCACACTTGCGGTGTCGAGAGTCAACGGGTTTACGACACTATAGTTCGTGTTTTTGTATTCTGTGAGGATCGAGCGTCTGGAACTCTCCGTTGGGTAGCTGTACCAAGCACTTGTCTCTGGATAGGAGGTGTGATAACTCAGATGCTGCACGTGTATCGCA
The DNA here is from genome assembly GCA_910574555.1 of Trichaptum abietinum. Classification (NCBI taxonomy): domain Eukaryota; kingdom Fungi; phylum Basidiomycota; class Agaricomycetes; order Hymenochaetales; family Trichaptaceae; genus Trichaptum; species Trichaptum abietinum. The sequence continues at coordinate 1,949,690 of CAJTBE010000001.1, forward strand.
GTGGCTACTCTGATGCTTACTTTCAGGATCGAAGATTTCGTTCACGAAGGGGCTATCATCGCTGGGCTTTAGGGACCCCTTGCGGATGATCATGTGGACCTCATGTGCTCCATCTGGAGCAGGCATGGACTCGAGACGTCTGTGGACATCTAGGAGACATTCGGCGGCGCTCTGTCCCGACCCTACGACTGCGATCTTAAGCGCTTTGGAGCGGCAAGGGAGACGATTGAGGAGTGTCCCGACCGACGTCATATAAGACGAGCTGTGGATGACGGGGACATCAGGGACACCGCCTAGAGTATCCCAGGAGCTGCCGAACGAAGGGAGAAGAGCAGATAGAACGGGAGGAATAATTGGCGAGCCGCCTGGAGATAAGATGAGAGATTCTGATGAACAAGTCAATATTCAGCAAATGAGGGAAATTTCTCATGGAGTCGGAAAAAAATGATTCATACTTGTACGTCTAGTCACAAGCTCGCCTGTCTTGGTCAGACGACTCGTTACTTCGATTAATTCTTGTTCTTGGTCGTCCGCGTGGACCTTGGAGATGCCGATGACTTCCTCTGCGTATGCTACTTGAATGCCGCGCTTCTCGACTTCACGCGCAGCCCATGAGAGATAGTCTGCAAATTCGCGACGTGTCGGAATGGTTGAGCCGCGGTTGATGAAGGCCACAAGCCTGTTCTGCGAGTGCAGGTAGGAAAGGAATGTTAACGGTGATGAGGGATTCCGCAGGGTGACTAAGTCCTTGAGGCAGCTATAGAACACGCGTCCGAACTTTGTTAGGGTGAACATTTGAGCATAGTTGAATATATGCACGAACCTGATTTGCATTCGAGAACCTGGAATAAGCATTCCAGGGTGCCAGAGTAGTTCAGAGTGCTTCTCGACAAAAAGCGCTCTTTGTATGTGCTTTGCCTACAAAAGAAAGGGGCTATATCAACTCGAATACCTTCAAAGTCAGGTTACAGTTACACATACCCTACCAGCAGACCATTTGTCGGTGAGCGCAGCGGCGATTGCAAGGTTGGCAGGCCCGAAGCCGCAGCCGAGGATGTCATAGACGTCGGCAGGTAAAGAGGAATTCTCCATAGGTTCTACGGAGGTCATAAGCAAAGTATAAGGAAGGTACGGAGCAAACGGAAGACGATTGTGGCTGTTGAATGTCCGACCGAGAAAGCGATCTGCCTTTTCTAGGATCGTGCCAGCATATACATACAGTACACAAATATCATAATTATAATTGCTAGCAGCCTGTGTTGAGATGCACTGAGAACCTGGGATGGTGCTTGAGGTGCGGTAGAGAGGACAACTGGTATATCGGTCAGGTCGAGGCTTTGCAATGTCCCGGGCACATGGTGGTTTCTTGGAGGAAATTTTCAACAATTTGCGAGATGGTGAAGAGTGGGACGAGGGGCTTGTGCTTCCGTCCTGTCCTCGGTGGGAACAGGGCTTGTGTGGATGCATGTTTGGGCTTCCGTAGCGACAGGTACGATATTTTACCGCCGTCTCGCAAACAACTCTCACTCCTGACTTGCATACGCATGCTATCTTTACTAGACAAGACGCTTTCGTTAGCTCTCGATTAACTAGAGACTATAGCTTCCGTCTTTGGGATAATGTCGTGAACTATTCGCCAACTTAATGGTTTCCAATGATTCCTCATTCTCCCTCTGTTCTTCGCGCCGGAACTGAGGCGAAAGCCGTAAATTATTTGACCCAGTCAGGCCAAAATTACTTGACAATCATTTCAGCAACGCCAACTTCGTAGAGGAGGAATGAGAACTAAATTATGACCCCAGATGTTGGTGGATGATGGGAAGACATGGCTGAGGACGGATTGTCGAGGAGGACTGCTACGTATCTACGATGATCTGATCACAGATAAGAAACCGGTTAGATCCGATGTAGATTTAGATAATCGGATATCAGAATATATCTTATCTTGATTAGATTTCTTTTTCTTCCTTTTCCCTCCTGTTCAGCCCGAGTCCTCTTGGCTCCCACGCCGTGTTCTTCATCTTTCCTACGAACATTTCTACCGCTTCAGTGCTGAAGCACTTTGAGAGCAGGCACAAGACACGACATGTGCTCGTTGAGACTATCACAGCATAGGACGTGTATCTGACGAAGCAAGCGTCGGACGACTGGGGCCGAGGAGCATAGGAACTGACTGGAATAGTGTGCACGGCCATGCTGTCATCCAGCGCGACTCACTCTGGGACTGTGACTGCCTTATCCTCGGACCAAATAAAGCCCTGCCACAGCGCTCTTCTCCACTTATAGATCTCGTACTGTATTCCAGCCCTCGGCTCTGCTATGCCTGACGCCGACATGGGTGGTTCAAACGCTGTCGACAGCGTGAACAATCCGCTCGAAGGCTACAAGGTCGTCTCATTGCCTAATCTCTCGACACTCCGACACCCGCCCGACGAGCGAGAGACGTATGTTTTCAAAGCCCATGAGCAAGCAACCGACACGCTTCTCGTCGTTGCGCTCGCGCGTTGTCTGGGTGCTTATTGCGGGGTGAGCGATATACTTATTGGGTGGCAGCGTGTCGAGGAAGACGCGTCGGTGGCAAGAAAGGGACTCGGGGCGGCACGCATATGCTGGGAAGACGAGCCGACTTGGGAAAGCCTCTTGCAGAAAGTTACGATCGTCAATGTTGGCGAAGACCCTGCCAGTCTTTCTCATTCACTGGGGTTCGAAGAGGATGCTGGACAATCACCGTTCCTTGCCATTATCTCACCGGAAGCAAATTGCAATCACCCCTTGGTGGCATGGCTTGATAGCAAGACAGGCACAATGGATTTGAAATACTCTACTCTATTTTTTCACTCGTCTGCTGCTGAGACTCTGGCAAACCACATAGATGCTGTTATTAGACACATTCTGGAGCATCCGGAGAGTAAACCGAAGTCTGTTTCATTTCTCCCCCAATCGCTGTTGTCGATTGTCGAAGAGCGACAAGAGTCAACCTACGATCATTTCCCTGTTGCCCGCACGGTCTCCGAATACGTTGCACGCACTACGAAATCCTATCCCGATTTGTTTGCTTTACTATTCTACTCTGATCTGTATCGTGAAGATGCTTTGGATCACGTCCAAAAGCTCACTTACAGTGAATTGCATCGCCGCTCAAACCAGTTTGCTGCTTACCTCTGTGACCTTGGCATGAAGCAGGAAGACCGTGTTGCGTTGTGCATGCCACGCGGAATAGAGTTCCACATCTGCATGCTAGGTCTTTTCAAAGCGGGTGGTTGCTACGTTCCGGTGAGCTCTAAACGATCATCTCCCTATAGATAGGACAAGACCTATTGATAGCACTCTTCACTGACCACTAGACACTTCTCTTGAAATAGATCGACCCGGAGCTCCCGAACGAACGCCGAAACTTTATTGCGCATGACTCGGCAGCGCGATTCGTATTTACAGCGGACAACATCCATGAACATACTCAGAAAGCGCTGAGCTACCCGGATGAGGACATTGATGTTGCGCGTCCCGAGGACCTGGCGTACATGCTCTATACGAGTGGCACGACGGGGACGCCGAAGGGTTGTCTTCTGACACACGAAGGCTTTGCACACGCCATCCACACGCTGAGCTGGTTCTCCAACCAAGCAGGTCCGAACAAAGGGAGATGGCCGCAGGAGGGACGCTATTTGGCCGTGGCATGTACGTTATTCCCCCTTCTCTGTTTCTATCTGTTCCTGTCTTCTCGTGGTTCTGACCAGTGCATTGTTTTGCTCAAATCTTAATCGTTCACGGAAATGACTCTGCTCACCTCTCCGCCCCCCTCGTGTGCGTTGTTGCGATTGGTCGACGAATGTACACAGCCGTTGCATTTGATGTACATCTCGCGGAAACGTTCGTTCCTTTCGCTTTGGGCATGACGCTCATCAGTGGCCCACGCGCTCAGCTCCTTGAGGACCTACCGCGATGGATTGAAGAGATGCGTGTAACGCATATTGGAATCGTGCCCAGTCTGATTGAGGCCACAATGCTAGCTGTTGCGGAGTCCGTGGAGATAGCCGAGGACAACAGTAATGCGGAAAAAGCAATGGCACTAGTGTACATTGCCAGTGGCGGTGAGAAGATGAGTGACTCAGTGAGTGCAAACTATGTGTAGACTCATCAAGAGCTGGATCTAATATAGTAACAGATTTTGGAGAGATGGGCCGACCACCCACAGGTGACTCTGGCGAATTTTTATGGGTGAGTAGTTATTCTAATACGTATTCTACCTTGAAAAGATGGTTACTGAGAATCTATCTGCTTGCAGACCAAGCGAAGTAACTATTGGGTGCTCTGGTCGGCTGATGTCTTCGAACACGCGCAAGGAGAACGTTGGTCGAATTTGGGATAACTGCTCTGCATACGTTGTGGATGAGAACCTTGATATTCTCGTGCGCGGTGGTGTTGGAGAGCTTTTGGTTGGCGGCCGTCTTGTAGGTCGTGGGTATCACAATCGCCCAGACTTAACCGAGAAAGCGTTCATTGACTGGAAAGGTGGTAAAGCATACCGCACTGGCGACTTAGGTATGTATTTTTGCCCACATATAGGCATCTTGACAGGCGAATGCTGAGAAGTCGTGTTTATTTCCGCACTTAAGCTCGATTAATGCCGGACGACACGATCGAGATCATGGGCCGCATAGATACGCAGATCAAGCTTCGCGGAGTGCGCATTGAGTCCGAGGGCATTTCCGCTGTCATTCGCAATGCCGCAAAGACTTTCCCAGGACTAGCGACGAAGACTGCGCCCGATGTATCGACAGTGCTAACTCGTCACCCCATTCTCCAGACGGACCAGCTCGTGTCGTTCATTGCATGGGATCCGACTGTGACTATCGCAGTCCGACGCACGGCAAAGCCGAAGGTCCTCGAACGTGCGCCGCGTGGCCTGATGAAGGCTTTGAGAGATGCGTGTGCAAGAGAACTGGCGAGCTACATGCGCCCGGCACATATCGTGCCGCTGGAATTCCTGCCGCTGAACACGAATGGGAAGACGGACAACAAGATTCTCATATCGATCTTTCAAGCCGAAAGTCTGGAGGCGCTCAGCGAGGCTGGCTCCAACAAACAGGAAGTGGGCGGCGAAATCCCGCATGCTCGACAGTTAACGGACACGGAGAGTAAGATTGCAGACGCTGTGGCCAAGTATACGGCCGTTCCCCGTGATAGGCTCTCGCCGACTTCGAACTTATTTGAGCTGGGCTTTGATTCGCTAAAGCTCGTGCGCCTCGCTTCAGCCTTAGGCACATCGTTCTCGAAACCATTGTCAACGATAACGATAGCTGATCTCATTCAGAACCCTACAATAGAGGAACTAGACGTGTTGCTTAAGATGGACCAAGCTTCTTCAGCAAACAGTGACAAGGAGTCCTTCAGTGGCACGTTCGAAGAGACATGGAGGCCTAAATTAGAGGAGACAGTGGATTTGACCGATGTGGAGACTGTCTTGCCAACGTTTCCAGTGCAGGATGGGGTTCTGTACCGCTCCGCCGACCTTGATACGCTGTATATTCAGCACGTCATCCTTGAGCCCAACGAGGACGTTTCTGTCGAAAGGCTAAAGAACGCTTGGGATAGGCTTATGGCGCATTACCCAATTCTAAGGTAAGTGATATGCCGTACTGGCATTCAGTTTCTTACGTATGTATGCTTTATCTTCAGAACCGTGTTTCAGTTCTCGACGTCTATTGTACAAGTCGTGATGAAGCCAGAGGCAGTCGGACTGCCTTGGACGGAACACGACATAGATATCGACGATTCGGATAGCTTCACGAAGCAATTTTTTGAGCGGGACGCTGGTGAGATCGCTAAAGATATCAACCAGAACATTAGCGTCAAGCCACCTTTTCGACTGAATCTGTATCGTTCGAATTCGTCTGTGTGTTATCTATCAGTAGCGATTCATCATTCTATCTACGATGGGATGTCTCTTGAATATCTCCTTCGAGACGTGGAGACACTTTACAAGGACGTCGAGTTGTCACCTTCCGTTTCGCCCGGCCTGGTTTTGGACGAAATAAATAACTTCAATCAAGATGACGCTCTGCGGTTTTGGAAAGAAGTCTTCAATGGGTTCAACTGGGCCAAAATTCCGGGACGTGTTGCTTCCGGTGAGGTGGCGCACACAGCCTCATTGGTATTTCACGACTCGCTTCATGTTTGGGAGGAGATGGCGGCAAAGTCGAAGGTCTCAATCCAAGCGTTGTTGACAGCTTCGTTTGGTGTCTGTTTGGGTCGGCATCTCTACGGTCATTCCGATGTAGCTTTCGGGGTTGGTTCGTCTATCCTTCTTTCTGGTCTAGAACTAACTAGAGATCCTTTAGGTCATTCGCTCTGGACGATCGTTTGCAGATGAACGGCTGAATGAGTCGAGATTTCCTCTTCTCTCGGTAAATCCGATGCGCGTGAAGGCGGGTGAAGCCAGTAATGTCTTGCATGAAGTCCAACGCGACATTGGAAGAGCTCTGCCATTCGAATTCTTTCCCCTGAGTCGTATCCAACCAGTGTTGCGACCCGGGAAGGCACTGTTCGAAACGTTGTTTTCAATTTCCATCGATGAGGGTCTAGAGAGTGCCATTTGGAAAACTCTGAGGAGTGCTCAGCCGGAAGCCGATGTATGTCATTATTATTTAGTCCTCTCATATCTTGATATTCATAGTTTTCGTAGTACATTTTGGCAGTGGAAGTAGTCCTTGATAGGAAAGAAGGCCATGTTCGCGCGAACTGCGCTTTCACCGAACCGCTGTCGAGGGCCTTCGCAAACGAGCTACTAGAAGACTTGGAAATAACTGCTCAGGCGTTAGTAGAAGGTAGGAACCCGATGAGCCGAGTCGGCAGTTCTAATGGACAACTTTCACCGACTCTTGTGCCTTCACATTTCGGCAGCTTGGACTCTGAAGACGAATCGGATGACGATGAATCGATACCTATTCATAAGGATCTTGAAGCGAAGATACGAGCGGTGGTTGCGCGCTTCCTTCGCATCGAAGAGGGGAGCATTTTAAGCACGGCATCGCTGATAACTCTCGGACTTGATTCCATCAAATCCGTGGGCCTTGTCCGAACGCTACGGCAAGAGGGTCTGAATTTAACTGCTACAGAACTAATGCGCTACCCAACAATCCGCCGCATTGCGGCTCGCCAGAACCCATCTGAGAGCAAGCCCATCGATCGCGAAGAAAGACAAGCAGAAGTTTTACTAAAGGAAGCTTTGTCAGAAATCAATGCCAATTTCGATCCTTTGTCCGTCAAGTTAAATGACGAAGACAACATCGAGGCCTATCCGACTACTGAGTTACAATCGGGAATGTTGTCTCAGGTAAGCAACAGCGTATCGTTATACCCTTACTAACCCACTAACAACCACTTTAGACTGTTGGGTCAGGTGGACAACTATATGTCCATGCCTTTCCGTTTACGTTGGCTGAGGAAGTCGACTTGGGACGCCTCAAAGTTGCTTTGCAGAAGGCAGTCCAAGCCAACAGCATCCTGCGCACCTCCTTCCACTTTATCTCAAACCTCGGACGTTGGGTGCAAGCTGTTCATTCGCATTCAGAGCTAGTTTGGAGCGATGCTGAGTTGAGCGACCCTTCTTCTTTGCTAAGACAGGTGGAAGAGTGGATTGGCACCATGGATTTCTCATCGGAGGACTCGTTCGCAAGACCTCCCGTGTTCGTACGTCTCTATCACAAACCCCACGGACCACGTACCCTTGTACTGGTCCTGCATCATGCTCTTTACGATGGGATTTCTATGGCAAGGCTATCTGACGTCATGGCATCATACTACCATGACGAAGAGCCTTCTCCAGCCTCACAATTTGTCGACTTGATTGGATACTTCCTTTATCAAGAGGCTTACGGGCTGCAGTACTGGCTTAACGTGCTCTCGAGCTTCAGACGCACGAATCTCTTGCGGAGTGATCTATCTCAACATTCCCTAAATGATCCAGCTGTCCAATCTGAAGTCGTTATTCCAATTACAGCTGAACGGTTCGGGGAGGCGTGCATGAAATTCGATGCAACTGCACAATGCTTTGGTCAAGCCGCTCTAGCTAAAGTCCTCGCGAGATTATATGAGAAGTCGGATGTTGTATTTGGTCGTGTTGTCTCGGGTCGTAACACGGTGAAAGCTGAGAACGTTATCGGGCCGATAATTGTGCGTTTCCACAATTCGAATAACGCAGATAGTCATTTTGCTAACGACTGGTTCTATTCAGACCACTCTCCCTTGCAGAGTTACCTTTTCACCTGATATGACCAACATGAATCTTGTACGCATGATACACCGAGGGAACACCACCTCTCTCAAATGGCAACATTCATCTTTGAGAGCTATCCAACACAAACTTAGTACTCCATCACTGTGGGACGCGATCATCCTCTTTCAGCCCACTATCGAAGATGCCAATGGCGATGGGCCATGGCATTTCGCGGATACAGAAGACGAAATAGCCAAGATTCAGGTAAGAATTATTAACTTCCTCTTAAATAATCTCACTCATTGTCTTCATGATAGTATCCGTTGAATATTGAAATGTACCAACAGAGCGATAGCGTCAATGTCAGGGCAGCCTGCCAGGAAGTCTTCATGAGTGAATCAAGCCTCAAATCATTGCTTGACGAATTCGCCCAGGCCATGCTGGACATTATAGACGACCCTCAGGCAATCGCTATGGAGAACCTTCCTATCTCCGATAATGATTCATTTGCAAGTTCAGATATCCTTAGAAAAGACGTTAAGGGTAACGAAAGGCTAGGAAATGAAGAATCTGAGGATGATTTCCGTCCGAGCGCTCATTTCAAACAATTGCGCTCAATTATATCCTTTTCTACTAAAGTACCTCCATCGATTATCAGACCGAACAGCTCATTGGTTTCCCTCGGTGTCGACTCGATTTCTGCAATCCAGATTTCGTCCAAAGCTCGATTGGCAGGCATGAACCTCCGTGCTGCTGATATATTACGATGTGACACACTCTCGGACTTGAACTCAATACTATCTCTCGATGGCCAGGGAATCTCCATGAACGAGGAGGAGCCATTTGCTCGTTCTATGTCGCCGGCTTTAAAGACTGCTCTTCTTCAGCGGATCGGTACGAGCGCAGAATTTGTTGACGATGTCTATCCGGCATCGGCCGGCATTAAGTGGCTCGTTGGAATGTGGCAGATGAGTGGACGATCGCGTTTCCAGCACGCCTTTGCCTTCAGATTGCCGAAAGACGTGGACATAGATAGAATCAGAGCAGCATGGAGTAGAGTTGCGAATGAATCACCGATCCTTCGGTCAACCTTCGCTTCCACGGATGCCTCTAACTTACACATAATTGCATTCAAGCAATTTCCTCCTGATCGACTATGGAGCGAGAAGCAATCTAAGAGCGGAAGTCCTGGTCCGGAAGCTGTCGGAGAAGTGATGAAAGAACTTGTTTCTTCACCGCTTACAACAGTGATACCTCCTGCACAAGGAGTATTTCTGCATCACGACCACGCGTCGTATTTCATCCTACATCTACATCATTGTCAATATGATGCCTGGAGCCTGAAACTCATAGTAAACGACATCGAGCGAATTTATGCAGGCAAGGAAGCAATCGGTGCTAATAACTATGAAGCATTCATACAACATTATCTCGCGAAGACTGTTCGGGAGCAGCAAAAGAATTACTGGACGACTTATCTTCCTGTTCCCTTCGTACCTTCCCTTCTCCCGAAAATCGAGACTAATCACACTCCAGGAAGAGCCATCATTATACACACTTCGGCTCTTGAAAATGTGCCATTACTTCGTCGACGCGCGCAGCAATTATCGCTTTCGTTGAATTCTGTCTTCTTGACATGTTGGGCGAGGGCCCAAGCAGCGTATTCTCATGCCGAATCCGCGACGTTCGGTTTGTGGCATCTAGGCCGGACAGGCGAAGCGGGTAGTCTGGAAAACTTGACATACCCTTGCATGAACGTATTGCCTATTCATATTGATACATCCGAGTCATCAACGTCCGAGTTATGCAATCACGTTCAGAAGATGTTACGAAGACGTACGGCAGTGATCGAGCAAAGTTACCTAGAGGACGTCTCAGAGTGGCTTGCTTGCTCTGGAATTCTATGCAATGTTTTCGTCAACATCGTTGCGACGTATGAAGATGAATCGGACTTTGATCCTGGAAAGGGCAGAGTCCTAGAACCCGTCAATGTGAGCTTCTAAGACGAACAAACTGAAATACTGATTCTGAAATGTAATCTAGGTCCCATACTACATTCCTGATGTTACGTCCACAGAAACGCACCCTTCAGCGGAGAAACTTGCCGCCTGTGATTTGGTAGATGTAAGTTGATGACAAATTTGAACTGAGCAAATGGATTGAATGTTCGTACAGGATGCACTTTTAGTCGACATCGTAGCTTCCGATTCCAACGTAACTATTTCCCTCGAATATGCGGAGGATTTCTTGCATGCAGATGGGGCTCACGAGCTCATTCAAGTTTGGGCAAATATGGTCCGGGATGTTTTGAATATTTATATTAAGTAATAGGGATGCCCTGTACATATTCTGTAGACGGATGCAAATTTTGTGAATCTCGGTGTTCAGGGACAGATCCAATAGCAAAGATTCACTTACATGTACGTTCAAGGGGTGTTACCTTTCTCGCGACATCCAAACATTCCTTCTCTAATCCTTTCAACCATATAACGTCTATTCCCGCGTTCGCTAGTTTCTGTGCTCCTTCGCAATGAACAAAATCGTCCGGTTCACCCACTCCTATGATACAGCGTGCAATTGCGGCATCTACCAAGGCAGTAGCACAAGGTGCCAGGCCAGAAGTCCTGATTGAGCACGGCTCCATCGTGGTGTATACGTCTGTATGTCGTAGTACGTTGGAAATGTTTAGCTGGTTATCATGAACTCCAGGGAACAGCTCTACGAGTTCTTCTTTTGTTAGACTCCAGGCTTTCGTAAGTGCGTTTGCTTCCGCGTGAGTATTCCCTTCCAGCTCTCGAGAGAACCCTCGTGCAAGTACTACTGGAGGCGAGTCTTTCCCAAGCTTCGAGACGAGAACGCAACCGACGCAGAATGCACCTGGCTTCGGCTCGCACTTCTTCGCCTCTAGTAAAGCTTCCATCATCATGTTGAGATGAAATTCATCCTCTATAGATCACCATCACCAAGAGTCAAGGAGATCGCTGACGTTGTCTTATGCGAACCTGATGCCATCGGAGATAATAGCTCTTGCAAATACACTCAGAATGAGTGCGCTATCGAAGTCGAGGACTGTACCTTGTCGATGAACATCACTTCAAAGAACAAAAGATCACACGAATCTGATGAACAGGAGCGATAGACTCTATTCCAAACAATGTGCAAATAAACAAAACAACGAATACATGGGTAGAGTAAAATCGAGATAAAATAGGAGTCATGGCAATACATTACAGAAAAAAATACAGATAGTTTATGTTCCGCATTTTCGCCTTCGAAGCCACATAGAAAGGACTACTTTGAATGATTCCTTCATGCCTCAACCGGAACAACCTGATGCCCATGCAGAATGGTGCTAGGCGGAGGAATGAAGTGCTATACAAACGTTAATAAACTAAACTATGGGATAAATCGGAAGATCTTACCCGTGTCTTAATCCCACCAACTGTTGGAAGTCTGGTTGAACCTCCCATGAGCCACTCATCCACCTCAGCAGCAGCTCCACGACCCTCGCTATGAATAAAATAGTAAGTACACGTCGGTGCAGTATTACCAGCGAAACGTACTTAATACCCCAGACAATGAGTGATTGCCCACGACGACAGTCTCCCGCAGCAAATACTCCCTCGATATTGGTAGAGAATTTCTGTAAAGTGTTCAGGAACGGAGGGCAGGAATGATGACAACTATATTCACCTTCGGAGGTGTCTGGATATTCGATCTTCCGTCCTGCTTGATGTTAAGACCCTTTATGACCTGCGCTTCAGGGCCTAAAAATCCAAGAGCGAGGAACACGAGTTGAGCTGGGAAGAACTTCTCGGATCCGGGGACTTCCTCCATCTTCCATCGACCACCACTTTCTTTGGTCCACTCAACGCGCACTGAACAAACCTTTCAATAAGAGCAACACTCAAATAGAATGAAGAGACCAACCAGTGTTAAGACCCCTCAAATTTCCATCCTCATCTAGAAGGAATTCCTTCGTCGAGATGCAGTATTCACGAGGGTCTGCGAAACAGTATTGATCAATAGATAATAGAGTCTATTGTAGCTTTCTAACTCACCATTTCCAAAGTGTGCAGCGACCTCCGTATGGCCATAATCAGTACGGAAGATGCTGAAGACAAATCAGAAAAATAAAAATATGTAGACGATGAGGACATACCGTGGCCACTGAGGCCAAGGGTTGTCTCGGCCACGCGACGCGGGAGGCTGAGGGAGAAGCTCAAAGTTTGTGATGGACTGAGCACCATGTCGCATAGCGGTACCAATGCAGTCATTTCCAGTGTCTCCACCTCCGATAACGATGACGTCCTTGCCCTTCGCGTTGATGTACTTTCCGTTCTCTAGTTTCGAGTCGAGAAGTGACGCAGTGTTGAGCTAGTAAGAAAAAAGCGTCAAAAGACGGAAACGAGCATGAAAAAAGAACTCAATGAACCTTTAGATACTCCATCGCAAAGTGAATTCCGTTCGCATCTCTCCCTGGGATCTTGAGGTCTCTCGGCCACGTCGCACCCGTGCAAATGACCAGTGCATCATAATCAGCTTTCAACTGGCTGACTTCCACATCCACTCCGACATTCGCATTCGGAACAAACGTCTATTGATCATCAGAACAAGATTTAAACATGTACCAGATATTGCCAACGTACCACACCCTCTGCAGCCATGAGGTCAAGCCGGCGCTGAACGACAGACTTGTCAAGTTTCATACTACGGCAAGGAACAGTAAGCACATGCTAATTACACAGGTTAACAACCACTTACTTGGGAATACCATACATGAGAAGCCCTCCCATACGGTCATTGCGATCGTATACCGTGACTAGGTGCCCGGCTTTGTTCAGCTGGTCAGCACAAGCCAGCCCAGCAGGTCCTGCCCCTACGATAGCCACTCGCTTTCCGGTACGATGAGCGGGAGGCTTCGGGGCCATCCAACCCATTTCAAAGCCCTTAGCGAAATCATTATATTAGACATTTCCATTTCTTTTCCTCACACATTATATTTATTGAAAATCTTACCTTGTCTATTATGGCACATTCTATACTCTTGATGCCTACCGGATCCTCGTTGATGCCCAAGACGCACGCGCCCTCGCAAGGTGCTGGACAAACACGGCCAGTGAATTCGGGGAAATTATTCGTCAAGAGGAGACGGTTAAGTGCGTCTCGCCATTGTCCCTTGAAAACAAGATCGTTCCACTTCGGAATGACATTCGAGATCGGGCAACCGGTGTCAGATTGACAAAATGGAACTCCACAGTCCATGCAGCGGGCCGTCTGATACTTGAGCTCGCTTTCGTTGAGACGGGTTGAGAGTTCCTTCCAATCCTTGACACGCTTCCGCGGGGGGCGGTAAGCTTCACCAAGTCGTTTGTACTTCATGAAGCCTCGAACTTTATCTAACTTCTGCATGCGTTGTTTACTAGCGCCTTCATCAACCATTGAGTCTTCGAGATCGACAACTGATGACTCCCTCTCCTTAGAGCGTGGGCGAGAAGGCGAAAGAACAGACGAAAGAGGTTCCTTAGGCTGCAAAATGTTTTCGATGTTATCGCTCGCGAGGTCGACTTGACTGGCAGTACGGGATGGAACAAGCTCGACTACGCTTTGTCGAAGCCTTTCTTCCTTCGCCTTCGCTGCCTGTTCTTCCAATACCCGCTTGTAGTCCTGTGGCATAACACGAACAAACAATGATAGTAGATGATGGAAGTCATGCAGGACGCGGTCAGCGACCTCTGAGCCTGTATAATGGCGATGGTCTTCAATAAGGCTACGCAGCAGTGCAATTTCACGCGGATCCGTGACTTTGCCTAACTCAACCATCTCCATGTTGACTTTAGAAGCGAACGTGTGCGCGGTGTCAAGTACATATGCAATGCCACCGCTCATACCAGCAGCGAAGTTGCGTCCCGTAGTGCCGAGAATAACAACGCGACCTCCTGTCATGTATTCGCAACCATGATCACCAACTCCCTCTACGACTGCGTTTGCGCCTGAGTTGCGTACAGCGAAGCGCTCGGCAGCCACACCACGAATGAAAGCCTCGCCGGATGTAGCACCATACAAACATACGTTGCCGACAATGATGTTTTCCTCAGCCTTGAAAGTAGAGCTCTTCGGAGGGTAGACAATTAGACGCCCTCCAGACAGGCCTTTTCCGACATAGTCATTGCAATCGCCCTCAAGTTCGATGGTGATACCTGGAGCCAAGAATGCACCGCATGACTGACCGGCAGAACCCTTCATCGAAATGTGGATTGTGTCCTTAGGCAGACCTTCCTCTCCATACAGCTTTGAAACCCTATACGAAAGTGTGGTACCGAGAGCGCGATCTGTGTTCACCACGTCACAATCGATGTGAACTGGGAGCCCCTGTGTAAGGGCAGGTTCCGATTCATCGATAAACTTATTGTCGAGACGAATGTATAGTTTGTGATCTTGTTGGCGCACTTTGTAAGTTGCAGCACCGGGGCGCATTTGCCATGCTGGTTTGAGGACTGCCGACAGATCGAGATATTTGGTTTTCGGCGTGCGGAGTGATTCGTTGACCTTCAGCATGTCTGCACGGCCGACCATTTCGTTAATGGTGCGGAATCCAAGCTTCGCCATGTGGCTACGGAGGTCTTCGGCGAGATAGTAGAAGAAATTAATGACTTGCTCCGGCTGTCCTGCGAATTTTGCCCGCAGCTGAGGGTCTTGAGTGGCGATACCAACTGGGCATGTATTAACTATGTTGCTGAGTTAGCGACGTCTCTGGAACGTGTAATGAGGGATAAACTTACGATGACACTTGCGCATCATTATGCATCCCATGGCAATCAAAGGAGTAGTTGCAAAGCCCCACTCCTCGGCACCTAGGAGACATGCAATTGCAATGTCACGGCCTGTACGCAGCTGGCCGTCTGTCTGTACGGTAACACGTCCACGAAGATCATTAAGAACAAGTGTCTGATGGGTTTCCGCTAGACCTAGCTCCCAAGGTAATCCAGCGTATTTGATGCCCGTCCAACGAGAAGCACCAGTACCACCGTCGTGTCCAGAAATAAGGATATGATCCGCCTTCGCCTTTGCCACACCACTGGCAACAATGCCGACACCAACCTCAGATACCAACTTAACGGATACACGCGAACGCGGGTTTGAGCACTTGAGGTCGTATATGAGCTGCTTCAGGTCCTCGATCGAGTAGATGTCATGATGTGGCGGTGGAGAAATAAGACCAACACCCGCAGTTGAATGGCGCGTGCGAGCAATTGATAGCGAAACCTTGTGTCCAGGGAGCTCACCTCCCTCCCCGGGTTTGGCTCCTTGGGCCATCTTGATTTGAAGTTCATCTGCGTCAGAGAGGTAGTTGGATGTGACGCCGAAACGACCAGATGCAACTTGCTTGATGGCTGAACGCATGGAGTCGCCATTCGGCAGTCTTTGTGAGCGCTCAGCGTCCTCACCACCTTCGCCCGTGTTCGACTTTCCTCCCAAACGATTCATCGCAACAGCGAGAGTCGAGTGAGCTTCCATCGAGATGGAACCGTAAGACATGGCACCCGTGACAAAGCGGCGGACAATCTCGTTCCATGGTTCGACCTGCTCGATCGGAATAGGAGTTGCGTTTTCGAACTTGAAATCCAATAGGCCACGAAGTGTGACACTCTTAATTTGTTCATTCGCGTTCCGAGCATACGCGTCGAACGCGCCCTGGTTTTTCTCACGCACGGCATCCTGCAAATTGGCGATGCCGGCTGGGTCATTGATATGGGCTTCACCGCCATCACGCCAGTGGTACTCTCCAGACTCAGGAAGACCAGGTAGAGTGACTGTTTCTCTAGTTGGCCAACCGCGCTCGTGGAGTTCGAATGCATCCATAGCTAGGAGGTCGAACGTTGCACCCTGAACGCGACTTGCGGTGCCGATAAAGCATTTTGAAATCACTTCTTCGTGAAGACCGAGGGCCTCGAAAATTTGAGCACCCTTGTAGGACTGAAGAGTAGATATACCCATTTTACTCATGACCTTCAAGATGCCATTATCAACCGCATATCGGTAATTGTGCAAGAGCTGGTCAACAGTTTTGTCGCCCTTGATTCTATTTTTATTTGCTTTAGCCTTTCGATCATCAGTACGGAAGTATGTCACTTACAAGCCTTCCCGACCAATTTTGTGGATCGCTTCCATAGAGAGGTAAGGGCAGATAGCATCGGCACCATAACCAACAAGTACGCAGAAGTGGTGCACCTCGCGAGCTTCTCCTGTCTCAACCATAAGCGCAACCTTTGAGCGCTTTTTGTGTTGTACCAGGTAGTGATGAACACCGCCGGAAGCGACCAATGCTGAAACAGCAACGTTGTCAACAGAGACCGCACGATCCGAAAGTACAACCACCTTCACTCCATCTTCAACAGCCTGAAAAACCTCCGAGAAGATACGGTCGAGCGCTGCGACATATCCTGGAAGACCCTCCGACTTCGGGAAAGTGATGTCGATCGTGACCGATGGCCAGGAAGAATATGCGCTCTTCAGGTTCTTCATCGCATTCATCTCTTCGATCGTAAGGATGGGAGACGGTAAACAGATACGATGGCATTGCTCAGGACGAATTTCCAGCAAGTTACCCTCCGGTCCAACATAACACTCTAAGCTCATGACGATACTTTCACGGATGGGATCGATCGGTGGGTTCGTAACTTGTGCGAATAATTGGCGGAAGTAATCGTAAATAATGCGTGGCTGGGTCGCCATGCACGCAAGAGGAGCATCATTACCCATAGACCCGAGCGACTCCTTTCCGTCAGTCACCATTGGAAGCATAAGAAGATGGAGCTGTTCGATTGTGTAACCGAAGGCCAAGAGCTTCGGATCCGTACTGAGGGAGAAACTATCGACGCTAGGCGACACGGACTGTGTACGCATGACGCGTTTAACAATATTCGGCACATTGAGGATATTCGACTCGATCCAAGCTGCGAATGGCTTTGAGCGGGCAGTTGTGAGCTTGAGCTCTCGGTCGTCGACAATGCGACCCTCGAGCGTGTCGACAAGGAGCATGCGACCGGGCTTTAAGCGGCCCTTTTGCACGACCTTTTCCGGTGGGATGTAAACGGCACCTACTTCGGAGGCGCAGACCATGATATCCTCGTTAGTGACAATGTAACGACATGGTCGAAGACCATTGCGATCAAGATTTGCACCGCAGTAGCGGCCATCGCTGAACGCGAACAGAGCCGGGCCGTCCCAAGGCTCCTGTAGACAAGACGCCCAGTTGTAAAACGCCTTCTTCTCCGCCTCCATCAGGTCATTCCCCTGCCATGCCTCCGGAATGAGCATCATGATCGCCTGAGGGAGTGTAATGACGCCGTTCACGACAAGAAGTTCGAGTACATTGTCAAAAGCCGCCGAGTCGGAACCACCTGACTCAATGACAGGATAAAGAAGGTCGAGCTGATCGCCAAATAACTTCGACTGGATCACTCCCTCGCGCGCGCGCATCCAGTTCTTATTGCCTCGCACAGTGTTAATCTCACCTGTATGAATGAAAGCCGCATGTCAATCTATTTCATCTAACCAACCTTTGTATGGATCATCACTAACCGTTGTGAGCAGCCCACCGCATTGGTTGTGCCCTGTCCCAGCTAGGGAATGTATTTGTAGAGAATCGAGAGTGGACGAGGGCAAAATGTGCTCGATACAAAACATGGTTCAAGTCGTGATAGTAATTATAGACTTGAGGAGGAGATAGCTGTCCTTTATACACAATATTCTTCGTAGACAAACTGCATACGTAGAACCACTTTGCGAGAGTACTTTTATATAATAGGGTGAAATAAAATTCAGCATATATTCGTAACAAAAGATAAATAGAAATTCGACAAACATAGTGTGAGTGGCATGCTTGCGTAAGACATAAAGCTGTCGTTCAAACTGCTTCTGGTCAAAGGTTCCATTCTGGCTGACATTTCCGTCACCATAGTGCTCCCGGAGGACGACAAAAGGTTGCAAGATCAAAGGTTCTTTGCTGCTGGACGCTGGACCAAGAATAGAACCATCGGTTGGTACTTCTCTCCAGCCCAGAACACGAAGCCCAAGTTCGGCAGCAATTTTAGAGAAGATGGACTGCTGTCTTTGGAGTTCGACAGGGTCGTTGGGCTTGAAGAAGACATTTCCGACAGCATACTGGCCAGGTTCGGGTAGAACACAGCCAATGTCCCTCTCGGCTTCGCGCTTAAAGAAATCATGAGGGATACCAGTCATAACGCCGGCTCCGTCACCGTCTCGACTGTCCGCTCCTGTGGCGCCACGGTGGGTCATGGCGCAGAGCAGCTGGCGGGCGTCGGAGACTATCTTGTGGCTAGGCTCTCCCTTGATGTGGCAGATAAAGCCCACACCGCAGGCATCCTTATCGTTCTCATTGTGGTACAGACCCTGGGAAGCTGGAAGAGCGCCTGCCCATGACTCTGGGTCACGCTCGACCGCCTCGAAGCTGGCGATGCTGTCCGGCGTCGAAAACTCGTCGACTAGAGGAAGAGTGTCATTCTGAGGATAAAGTTGTTGAGATAAGCGAGTTGAGCTCGCCGCCATGTATGCGCCTTCTTTTGAGAATAGCAGAGAACGACGTAGGATGCAGCGCAGATACCGACGTCGACGTTGGAGGAGGATGACAAGCAAGAGGGAGTTAAGAGAGGAGAGGAGGATAGTTTTGAGAGCGGAGTACCGCTGTTTGAGGCGCACGGACCAGGCGGTTCTCTCTGACTGTCTTTCTCCGAATTCAACCGGTCATCCGCTCCGCCCTCTCGGCCGACATCCTGCAGCCAATCAGAGGCCAGCGAAATGTCTTCTTACTCAACCCACGCTACCGCTAATTTACGCTTTCAATTACTGTCTCGAGCCCATCGGTAATTTCCCTATGTTCCTACATACCATCTTCTCTGAGCCACCATCTCCATTGTTTGCTGCTGCAATCTGGTCAGTTGAAAGACTACATTGTTATGTTGAATATTATAGCGAGTTGAAATTGTTAGCATGCCAGCCGACTTTCATTGCGAACTGTGCGTGGCTCCGTGACCGTGACTCACTCGACGGATCCGGATTTCGAGCCTGGCGTTCGATTTCCTTTCGATTTCCGAGAGAACTTAACTTCGCATTTTGACGGAACTATCTACTGGCATGTAAGCTAACGACTACTGATTTACTTATCTTGTCCGAGAATCTTGCTTTCTTTCTGGCATCTACAGTTCTAGAACTTTGAGGCAAATTCTTGTGGTATCGTTTCATCTTCAAGGAGAACTTGCCTTTTCAGTCAAAACTTCTCCACCGGGCCGAGATTTCCGTTTGATGTGTAGTATCATGCAATAGTACATATTCTTACCCATAATATTCTTCTGTGGCCAGGCCTTTCACGGCGAAAGATCCACCAAACTTCGGTCAATGTACAATGCGACGATCAGTTTCGTTGTCCGTCTTAGATTTCATCCACAGGTCAAACAGCCCATGTAAAAAGTAAAAGACACCGGCGCTCACGCCCATGCTTCGTCAATGATGATGCACCCTCTCACATCTGCGGACTTACGGTAGTAACGACCGACAGTTTGGGCTGTCAATGACATGTGGTCCCTAATAATGAACATGAGCATCGATAATATGTACAGCCTTCTGTGAACGCACTATACGTGTCGGGCGAGTTTCTATTTCCATCACCATGTCCTCACTGGTCATGTTCTAAGATGTTCTAAGAAGCATTCACGAGCAGTATGTTGCTCTCCTCTTCTAGAGTGCCTATCATCTCCTAGAAAGGGTGCAAAGCTCGAAGAAGTCTTCCTTTGCTTAGTTCGTGCAAAGGCGCATGTTTGATGACATTGGATGAATAACAAAGCTCAGCGATGCATCTAAAGTGGTGCTGAATGGTACTCGAAGCTATGCGTGCTTCTCCCGAAGTTTAAAATCTTGTTCTTCTGTCAATGACTCCAGGCTCGAATACGTAAAATTTACGCCAGCATCTTGAAATGACGCGTCCGGGGCAGCCTTCAATCCTACTTTTCCCGCATGATGATCCTGGACCTGGGTTGCCATCGGAAATCGTCTTGGAAAGAGCCGGCACTAGTCGGAAAACACACAGGAATGTGCAGGATCACTAAAACTTTCTGGTCATGTTATACACGCGCGAGCATATTAGATCCATCTTCGCGATTTGCATCTCTTACGCATAAGAATGCAAGAATAAGTCCTGGAGAAGGGAAGTTTCAAGTGCTCATACCATATCCACCGCTGTGGTTATTGATCGTGTTCCAGATAGATCGTCGTGGGACGAGTATGGCCAGAAGTCTGGATGCTGAATAGACAATATACGAGCAACGCATGTTGTGGAACACGAGGATGATAGCAAACTGGATTAGCTTTCGGGGTGAGTTCAGGTATTACAATTTGCTGCCACGACCAACTAAAACAAGTAGGGGAGCGACGTATCGCACTGCCGAGGAAATAAGATGATATGCTTCCCTGTGTTGTGCCCAAAACATCAGATAGGTAAAAGCGGAAGAATTGATCCCACTAGACATCAAATAATAATAGAGTCAAATCCTAGACGTACATGCTACAGATTACAATTCAAAGTCGTCACTTGGTCGCTGAGCTTCTGCTCAAAGGCAGGATTAGGCAGATAATAGTGACCGGTTAGCCGGCGCCATCGTGCAAAGCACAGCAAACAGCAGCTATACATGTGGATATTCGTCAGTCTGTCGGTCAATCGGAACAAAGTTGAAAGCAGTATTACCCTTGTGATGTCCGTTGTATTGGCGGACAGTTTCTCCGGATGCCATCTCCCAAAGCCGGGCCACATGGTCCGAAGAAGCTATAGAAGTAAGAGGTTCTAGGTGAGTATACTTGAATGTAACTAAGAATT
Organism: Trichaptum abietinum; assembly: GCA_910574555.1. Classification (NCBI taxonomy): domain Eukaryota; kingdom Fungi; phylum Basidiomycota; class Agaricomycetes; order Hymenochaetales; family Trichaptaceae; genus Trichaptum; species Trichaptum abietinum. Next base: position 1,970,797 of record CAJTBE010000001.1, read on the forward strand.
TTGAAACCTACCTGTAACGAGATATGCAGAATCGGCACTGAATGCACAATCCCAAACCCATCTCTGGTGCCCTTGCAGAACTTTCTCCAGTTTGAAGTCCAAGGTATGGCCAATTGACCAAATTTTAACTGTTGTATCGGCCGAACATGTAGCTAGATACCTAAGGAACAATGTAAAAGAACAATACTTAGCTACAAGCCAAGAAAAGGAATAAGTTTTCCTTTACTTCACATCAGGGCTCAGGAGACATCTCGTTAAGTATTTGTTGTGCGCCTGAAACTTAGTGATGGCCTGGAACCTCGGTTGTTCAGATGTATCTTCATTGATCTTCCAAACATAACATTTTCCCTATTCAAACCAAAGAGAGAGGGAATAATTCGCATCGGGCTCTCAATACGTTCAGTGAAAATCTGCAAATCACGAACCTTGTTGTTCCCAGCCACCAAGCACGAACCATCTGACGCTATGGTCACCGAGCGGATTGGGACGTCGCCTGCGGGTGCCTACCTCCACGCCGAACCTGTCAACATAAGCGGAAATTTTACGGGTAAGTTCTAGAGCCTGACCAAGTCCAACATGCAGACATTCTCTGACAAGTCCCACTGCTTTATGCTCCCGGCCTGATCGCAAGATATCAATTCCCCTTGATTTGGGTGGATGCAGACATCGTTCACTTATAGTAGGCAGTCATGAGCGAAGATAATGACATAAAACAGGGCTATGTACCTGGTGCTCCATTGTCGTAATTCCGGTGCACTTGTCCCGTCCTAGCTAGTTCTCGGTTGTTTAGAAGTTAAGAACAATATGCATTGGCTTTGAAAAGACTTCACCGCAGATCCCATATTTTAATTGTGCCATCCTCACTCCCAGTGACTAACCATTTCCCTTCCAGGTGAAACGAGACTGCTGTGACGTTGTTTGTATGGCCCTCGAAAATCAAGAGCTGCACTAATGTGTCATTCTTATGCTACCAACGGTATTATGTGGCAGACTTACAGGGGTGTTAGACGGGCTTGAAATTTCGTATATATTGACTTTCTTATGAATTGCTGCCGCCAGAAGTCGTTTGCTGTAGAAGTTTTCAGAAACGAGAGGAACATCGATATTCTATACACACGTACTCCGGAGATATGGCGAGTCTGTTTACTTGCTGTTCGATAGGAAAGGATTATCAGCGAACGCACAAGCCATCCCGAAAGTCGGGTAATCTGGCACCTACACCAGATTCACCGGATCGTGCTATAGTTCTCGAACAAATCCCACTCCATGCTTCCCAGAATCGAATCTCATGGTCGTACGAGCCTGTGACCAGGATGACAGAGAGGTCCTGCCGCCCTGAACTACTCTTTCCAAGGGACTGAGTAGGCATGAACCGGAGTTAATGGCAGACGATGCAAGCGTGGCGAAATTGAGGAAGCTGAATCTCGATCTTGCTCTGGCCACGATGCGTAGAGGTGTAGGGATTGTGGTAGTCAGTAATAACAGCCAAATGAACAGCCTCTCAGCCTCCGAGTCTGCTGAACATTCAAGCCTGAGCCTGAGTTATGTAATGAAGCTTAAGTTCTCACAGCATTAAAGTTTGCTGCAGCGCCGCCGGACCTGAAGTTATCCCTGAACTCGAGGCCTACTATTTATTCCAAAACTTGCTTTCTTCTCAACGTGCTCGTCATTGTAAATTTGCTTCCGATGTCAAGTCTCTGACCCTTGGGATCAATACAAGCTCTATTTCCTGGGGTTGAAATTTCTAGAGCATTGGATCCTGTCAGGTAAGCACTAACCTGGAATGGCCATCAACTACAGATCTAATCTGCCGCAATCACCTTCAGTGCACCATTTGCTACCACTTAGGCAGGCTAGATATCTTCGCTGAAGAGTTGTAGATCTACCCTTTTTCTGAAATCCTTGCGTGAAAGCTGCTGTCCTATTACGTCGTCCCTGACACTCGTGCCTATAATATCTTCGATCTTAATCACAGCTTTCTCCGAGTCTACGTCCGATCGTAATGAACGAACAAGACTTCTGAACCGAACCTCCTGTTCGTTTGGAGTAATCGTCCTAATCCATGACGGCTTGCCTTGAGGTGAAGACCTTCAGGGTAACATTCGCCAAAAATGTGGTTCTCAGTCCTACATTTCAACTATTCTCGGGTGTCGGGATAGTTGATCTATCGTTCTATGGTTCTTAACTTCATTTATGGCTCTTCCTACTCATAGCTCCCACCGAGAAAGAGAAACAACAAGAATCTCTCCTCAAATTCATGAATTCAAAGAAGGCAGCCGCATCTTCCTCGCTGTCTCGTTCGATCTCACGAAGATGACATCCTGAAAAGTCCGGGCTAGGCACTACTTATCCATACAAAAGGCTCTGGCGCTCGGTGTTGACCATCACAGAAATTTTAGCTTGAGTACGTCTGCTTGACCTGAATACGACTTTGACCTCGTACAATATTGGCATTAGCCCCCCCGCAATGTCGGCGATGAACAATTTCCCTGTGAGTTCACCACTTACCCTCTTCACCAAATGCTTAACGCGATTTAGGCTGGGACACGCGTTTTCTTCCATGAAGCAAACGGCTGTATAAAGTACGGGATGGTGCAAGACACGGGTGTGCTGGACGACGTGCGTGCAGGCCAAACCTCGACAGATCTGATCCATCTTGACACATGACATTAGGGGACACAGATAGCTCACATCCGGATTGAAGTTACTAACCATGTTGTCCAAGTCCCGTGAGCTCTTCTCAGAACCTGTCAAAACCAACGGCTAATTCTCACCAAAGTGTCGCCGTAGTGAGCAGAGCCGGGCCAACTGGAATAGATGCATGAAGCATTAGAGAAAGCTCCGTCTAAGTTTCAATGATCTGAGATGCTACCTTCGGACTTCGTAAATGATCACTTCATGGTGTAAATAGACTAGGCAGATGTGTATGCCGTTATGCAACTCGTTTCAAGAAGCTTCCTGAGTGAGTGAGTCCCTCGTTGGCGTGTATACTTCGCCCGATTGATCTTCGTCGCTTCACCTCAGCAGAGCAGATGCCACGCTTGCCGATCCCATTGGAGCGCATTCCTGCATGGCTTCCACACTTTAAATCTCGATTAACTTCGGCCACTGCACGAGATCTGCGATAATGGCCGGAGAGTGAGCTGCTGTAATGCTGTTGTTTGCACTCGTTTCCCCTTTCGAGCAAGCAGGAAAAGTAAATAATGATGGGGCAAACAGTTTTCCGGCGGTTGTAGCAAATGGCAGGTTAGAAGAAGAGTTTCCTGCTGAGATACAAAGTTTGATAAAGATAAAGTGATGCAGCCCGTCTTCTTTGCAGGATTAGAGAAAACTTCTCTCGCTTGAATCCCATCCCGATCATTTGGGGTTAATCGTTCTTGGTTCTTTGTCTTCGATGGTCAGATATTAAGGCAGAATGAAGAAGTCTCCTGATTAAAGGAACGAGAATCGACTTTGGGCACAACTTCGTAATAGATCACAGGGAGCCCTTCCGGTCCTAATTTATGACTGGGTAAGTTATGTGTGCAAAAGGCGGAAACTCGAAATCAATACCCTTATCATGATACTAATTCTCTGCCCTCCTGTAGCAACTTCATTACGGAAGATCTCGTTCCTCAATATTGAATGCTTGAATTTGTAACGTACGGTATCCCTGTCGCCAATCCTCAGCCTCGATCAGCAGGGTTTGAGGGCGACTTACCTTTGAATATAAACACTGCCAGATGGTAGGAGGACATCAAAAGAGTCCTCCGTGTTTTCAGAGTTTTCGAGCCTCATGACCCGCGGACAACCAAGGCTGACTCCAAGAATCCAGCTTCCACTTGCTTCTAGATTATCCACATGCGGAAGTATCTCACCCAAAGTACTGAGGTGCAACAGATGCGTTTGCGTCTCGTCCTCGGGTATAAGAGCGTTAAGCCGTTTCAAGATTGGCAGTAGTGCAGGATAATCTTCCTCTGGCCACGATGTCAGATGGGTCTCGCGGTAGCTCTTGATTACTCCGTCATAGTGACCCTGCATATTAAACTTGAGTGCATCGCTGTTCCCATGAATATTTATCATGATTTACCTCCATAAACTCATACATTTCATCGGGAAGAAATAGAGAGCTGATAGTTTCAGTTGCCGAAAGATTGGCCATGGTAGGATGAGAACTAATATAAGACCTTCTTCTTTTTCGAGCGCGATGGGAGTCCATGGAATCTAGCTTCTTAAGACTGCTTTTCAAAAGTATGCGCTGTTCTGTCATGTTCAGGAAAAAAGGGTGGAAGGTGAACAAGTTCCTGTCGGGCATGTGATGCCCTTCGAGGAACCAGTCATAGCTTTTCAAGTTCAGTGTGCTAACTGCAGCAGTTACATTCGGTATATGTGTGGATCGGCCAAGTCGAGTTAGAAGGCTCATGTCTAGCGAGTGTCTAATCTGAAGAGGAGGTAAGTACGTGCTGCTATGCAAAAAACCTCGAAATTGCCAAAGACGAAAGTCTTAATAAGCATCATGATTACTAACTTCAAGTTGTTGAAGTTGACATAACAGGCAATTTCAGACCACTGCATAATGGCATCACGACTCTCTTTGCCTTTGGTCACTTGCTTTTTCTACAAATCCTGAGACACAAACGAACTAAGTCAATGCGCTAGGGACCGCATGTCCACAGATGATAGAAATGGTCAAGTAGAGCAAGGAAGTTCCTTATACGCTGCGCTGGCTCGAACGTTTACACGTACCCTTGCATTGTACTTCTCAAGACCTGTCAGGTTGTTCAGACCTTCCAAAGGTTAACATTTGTCTAATATTTCCAGCGCAATGGATCTCTAAATTGTGCGGATGGCAGTGTCTGGATGGATGTTTCTTCGTGGCCTGGCCTCACAACACGGCGGCTCTCTCTCCCCAAGCTTCGTAAAGGGGTTGGTGCAGCAACATGGCGTGAGTGCAGATGTCTTGCTACATAACCCTCATTGATCAGTCAAACAGATCCTAGTGATTCCAAAGCACTTCGTCCCTCCTATGGCTGTTAATGCGCTCCTTGGTACAGTCCTGTGGTCGACTTACGCGAAGACTTCGGATTTGCTGCAGGGACACTTGAAGCACCCCCTTGCCCTTTCACTTGTATCTGGTGGAGTTGCGGGCGGAGCTCAGGCCATCGTTGCCGCCCCGGCTGAAAATCTTAGGCTTATAATAGAAAACGGAGCACACAGTGGATGGTCTGCTGCTTGGAAAGACGTCTTTCTTGGAACACAGTCCAACGAAGCACCTAGACGAGAAAAGCTGCGCGAAGCTCGTCAAGTTCGTACATGGATGAAAGAAGTTAGTGAAATGGCAGGGCGCGGTTGGAATGGTTGGACCTGGGGTCTTTGTAAAGACATTGCAGGTATGTCTACTTTCACAGGGATACGATCGGTATCCTAAAATTATTTTAGGATTCTCCGTTTTCTTTTCTATGTTTGAGCTTACTAGAAGAACCGCCATCTCGTTGAAGGGTTCTGTGGTGCAACAAATGAACAAACGCGATGCTTTCGATGCAACAAAATCACATATCCCAGGCATTGTTCATGGATCGGTCCTCGTAGGAGGTGGAATACTTGCTGGTGGAGCCTACGAGTTTGTGGAGAGACCATTCGATGTTGCGCGCCGGACAGTCTATCTTCATCGCGTTACCCAACCGCTCGAGACTAGCCCTGCTGCTGCAACGAAGGCAATATATGACAGAGCTCGTAATGAGGGGTTTCTTACGTTCTTCCGGGCCCCCGTGACTCATCATGAAATGCGAACGCCAAGGAATCGACTTTATTCCGCGCTGCGTGTTCTTGGTAGGATGGGCCCTTGGGGCGCTGGGTTTTTGATCTGGGAAGCTTTTGGCCCTGGACTTGCAACATAAACATTTGGAAGAAGGCTCTTATCTTATTATTTGTATACTATGCAAAGACTTATAGACGCGCCATAAATAAGTTTCCATCCCTCTAAGACTTGACTCCAGTAGACCTGACTCTGCTTCGAGAAGTAATAGTAGATACTACTTCACGTGACAGTAATTATTTATCAGATTAATGCGATTTATTCAAAGTCGCAGTGCATAGCATACCGAAGTCTCTAGATCTTTCTTTCCTACTACACCACACAACGATGCCTACCTGCACGCGAAACGGCTGTAAAAAAGACTTTTCGCTCGAACAAAACAACGATGGCGATTGCGTGTATCATCCTGGCGCACCTGCAAGTAGCTCAACGTAACTGGACTTCATTCGGTAACTGACAGAAAGCACGTAGGTCTTTCACGAGGGTTTGAAGTCATGGTCTTGTTGCTCGGATATCAACAAGCCTAAACTCGACTTCGATGAGTTTATGAAGATAAAGGTGCCCGAGGAATGTTAAGATCATTGAAACGTCAGCGCTAACTCGTGCAGGGATGCCAAATTAGCAAACATACAACAGAAGGATCAAAACCCATAGCTCAGACACAACCACCAACCACGCCAGCTAACCTCCAAATCACTCAGACAAGCGATGGAAAGGAAATATTTACTACAGGCGCATCACATACTATCTCTTCAACAGTGGCTTCCAACACTACAAAGGCACGGACTGCCTCTCCTGCACCCCCGGCTCCAGAAGAGGAGGATGACATGACTGCTGAAGTGGAACCGGGTACACGGTGTAAGCACAAAGGCTGCAATGCGGAATTTATCAGTAACGAGGAGAGCCGCTTCGGCGATGGAAAGAATGCTACATGCATATACCATCCTTCTCCGGTATGAGCTTTGATTTTAATTTTATTGCATAAGAAGAAATAACCACTGTCTTCAAATGATCCCTTACAGCCAATTTTCCATGAAGGGAGTAAGGTAAGTTTTCTCCAATATATCGTATTTTCCTCGTTTATTAAGTTGTTGGCAGGGATACTTATGCTGCAAGCGGCGCGTTCTAGAGTTTGATGAATTCCTCAAGATTGAAGGCTGCAAGAAAGGTCGACATTTGTTCGTCCCTAAAAAGTCGGAAATGCAGGTTCGTGCAAATGCTATACTTCTGAAGTTTTACTAGATTTACTTACATGTGTTCCTGACGCACTCAACCATGTAGGAGGAGGTCGTATCCAATTGTCGAATAGACCACTATCAAACCCCTCAATCAGTTAACGTCTCTGTTTTCGCAAAGCAGACCGATAAAGAGAAGAGCGCTGTGAAGTTTGAAGAGGAACAGGTAATGGCACGTAAAGTATTGCTCAAGTCGCACGGTCTGATTCTTCTCGCTAAGCTTCACTTGGACTTATTTTTCTCCGGTACGAAACGTTTTCGTCGCACAGTTCCTCTCTACGATCGCATTGTCCCCGAGGAATCAAATTACACTATTATGGGCACCAAGGCAAGTATCGTCAACCTTTGGAGAGATAATCGGCTTTTGTAATATTGCATCTATTATAGGTTGAGCTCATACTGAAGAAGAAATATGCACGCAGCTGGAACTTGCTCGAGAAGACGGATGGAGACATAGGTCCATTCAATCTCACCTTCGGAGTCGGAGGAAGAACAGGTACGATAGGTGCCCGTGAACTTAATTTAGACGAGAATAATGCGCCGCGGGTGCATGTGTAACCAAATTTGTAAAAGAGGAGCTTGTAGAAGAGGAGGAGCGGAGCATTATTAATCTTCTGTAACTTGCCATCTAGGTGTGTCTATCATAGTTGTCCAGGCTTTTCTATCTCATCAAAGAACTGTACGAAATCCCCTTCCCGAAGATCGTCGAACTCTGCAAAGCTCATCCCGCACTCCAAGCCCTTCTTGACTTCTGTAACATCTCGTTTTAGTATCCGCAGAGTCTGGAGTGAACCTATAGAAAAATTATTAGACCTGTATCATTCTTAAGCTTAAGAACAAGAATAGATATACCAGTATGGATGGTCTGGCCATTTCGAATTACTCTAGCCTTTCTGTTTTTCTCCGCCAACCCATTCGAGACTCTGCAGCCAGCGACTTTTACAATCTTGCCGCCCTTCGCATGGATGTCAAACAATTGAAGGACATTCGCTTCACCAGTCACCCGTGTTTCTAGAATGGTTGGGAGTAACTTTATGACTTGGCTCTTCACTTCGTCGAGAACGCTGTAAATTATTTTCGATTCAAAGACTGTAACGCCGTTCTGTGAGGCCAACTGATTCGCCATCCGTGAGACATTGATAGAGAAAGCAACAATCATTGCTACGACAAGATTAGTTATGAACGTGCGCTCATCGAAAATTTCGGGCTCACCATCCGCGGCCTTAGCCAGCATGACATCCGTTTCTGTAACCTCGCCGACGCCCGCATAAATAACTTTCGTGACGGCGTCTCTATTGCCTATGCTCTCGACTGCAGCTGACAAGGCTTCTATGCTTCCACTCACATCGCCTTTCAAAACGAGCCTCAGGGTCTTTGGGCCAGAATCTTTGACCTCCTGAGGCGCACTAGTTTCGTCCACATTAGCCCTTCTATCGCGTTCTATGCGGCGTGCATTGTTGATGGCCTCTGCATCGTTCAGAGTTGCCTCAAGGCTTCGTTTACGCAGGCGGTTATCCACGGCCTTCTTCACGTCGTCTTCTGTACCTTGAAGCACTTCATCGCCAGCGTGAGGCAGCTCCTTCCAGCCAGAGACAATCACCGCAGTTCCTGGCACGGCGTTCTTCACCGCTTTCCCTGCTGAGTCTGTCAGGTGTCTCACTTTCGCAAATGTTGTCCCACTGATAATGAAAGAAGACGGTGTGAGGTTCCCGCGTAGCAATAGTACAGTCGCCGTGTTCCTATACAAGTCATGTGTAAGATTAATCAGGCTTCCTTCAAACTTCAGCTCACCCCAATCCTTTCTGAACCTTGGATTCAAGTATGTAACCTTGCGCTAGACCTTCTGCTTCTGCGCGGATATCCTGCATTTCGGCCAGCGCTGAAATAGTTTCTACCAATTCATCTAGGCCCTTTCCAGTCAAGCCGGATACTTCTACGGAAGGAATGTCCCCTCCCATGACTTCGAGTTCTAATCCCTCCGCCCAAAGTGCGTTTTGGACCTTTTCCTGGATGAAAGAAACGAGTTACGCCGGACCGGACTTAGATGGAAGGGAGACGACTTACAACATCGGCTTCTGGTTTGTCTACCTTATTGATAGCAACGACAACGCTGACTTTATCCCTTTCCTTCTTAATGAGTTCTAATACCTCTCTTGTCTGAGGCATGACACCATCGTCAGCAGCAACGACGAGTACAATGATATCCGTGACCTGTGCTCCTCGTGCGCGCATTGCTGAAAAAGCAGCATGTCCAGGCGTATCAAGAAACGTGATAGTTCGAGGTGTAGACGAGTTATCGGGTATACCAAGCACAGGAACGGAGAAAGCACCGATGTGCTGTGTAATTCCACCAACTTCACCTTTAGCAATGGATGATGAACGTAAAGTGTCAAGGAGTGTCGTTTTTCCATGGTCAACATGACCCATTATAGTTACGACCGGGGGGCGTTGAGGAAGAGAGGTATAATCAGGACGTGGTGGTCTAAATCAGGATAAAGCATTTATATCAAAAGATAAGATCATCGACAACACTACTTACGGCGTGTAAAGATCGAATGCTGCCTCATCATCGACTATTGGATTTCTGTTGAGCTCCATAGCGAGAAGCGATGCATCGTCGGCAGAAAGCACTAGTTAACCGAGTTAAAGTTTAGTTACCAATATTTAAAAAAAAAAAGGGCACTCACTGTGATCATAAGAAGATTGGTCAGTCATATCATTCTTTCGCATGCAACCCTGCAGTGTCTCTAATAGAATATGTGTCAAAACTAGCTTGGAAATGTGTATTGGTAAAACATACCCAATCGTACACCTAGGAGTTGAGCTAGATTTCCAACCGATATAACACTAGGGATAAAGACGTCAAGATTTACCGGCTTGACTAGTTTTACTCGCTTCCTCTTCTTTTGTGCGTCAAACTTATCTGTGTTAACACGCGGATGTCTAGGTATCTGGATGCTCTCCCCAGTTTTGAGACGCTCTACGACAGAACCGCGAGTTTTCGAACCTTCACGTGGAGGCCGTCTAGCTCGTACATCCGACTCCCTCCCCCCAGGACGATCGGACACTTCGCCCAACTCCACGAGCTCCTCCTCAAGTCCCACATCGTTCTTTCGGACACTGGGTCCCTCATCCACATCTACCTGGTGCGTTTTGAGGGGATTCGCAGACAACGTAGGCTCGTCATCTCGAAGGTTTGGTAACACCCGCGCAGGGTTTTTCAAGTGAGGAGCCTCGTCTCTATCAAGCACAGTAGCTGAAGATTTAGCAGGCCGGTTGGAAGAACTCGAAGCCGAGCTTGTCGAAGGAAATTTCGGAGCCCACTTCCCCCCGCCTACTGCATCTCTGCCCATTTCTCCAGTACGCACATTGGAAGGTCTGACTCTCCGAGGGGGTTGAGAAGACTCATCAAGGGCACGTAGAATAGAACTGCGTGGCTGTTCGGTCGAAGCTGGTCGTGCCCATTTGCTGAGATTGGGTTGGTATTCAGTCGATGAACTAGCGCTAGATGCCCGCTCCGGTTGACTTGTTCGCAGCCATTTATTGACGTTGGGAACGAGAGGTTGGGGGACTGTTTCTTCGAACGAAGTAGTCTTAGAATCCCATTTACCCAGGAGTCGAGGCTATAAAACATTATGAATGGTCAATTTACCAGACACGTGTAGATGCACTCACTGATGGTTTGACGGCGGCTGCAGTAGCAGTAGCTGCTGAACGAGCCGACGGGCCTGGAGTCAGTAGATGATATGCATACTTTGTTTGCCTGACATGCATGGCACTACGGGTGGGGTTGCAAGCAAAGTTGCATTCGCGATTTCTTCTGAAATATTTTGCTTACGTCACACCATTCAAGAGCTGCGTCACGGGAGGAGAAGCAAAGGTCTACCATAGACACATACTTATGCTCTCTACACACTTTTGTACACCTTGTCTTCGAGATTTTCAAGCCTTTTCACGGTCATGTTCTGCTGCAAAACTGGTCAACAAGTATCATATCAAATCTCGCCAGGTTTCTCGATTTCCACACAAAGCTCCTGGGACCGGACGGATAACTCGCAAGCAGCCTGCCTCAGCCAAGCCAGAATATTCCAAGGGCCTAATCGTAGAGAAAAATGAACAGCATGGAAACTTTCAGCAGCCATTAGAAAAAGAACCTGCAGTTGTTGCCTCTCCACTATGGGATGAAAGTCACAAACGGTCCTCGGGAAACCCTCAGGAGGGATTAGCAAGGCTTCTTTCTAATGATATCCTTATCGTGACGCGGTAAATAAAATTTTGAAGATGTTTCTTCTCTTGGCTGATGTATATCCAGTCAGATGGAGATGCTGAATATCTTTTTAGGGTTTGAGCAGTCAAACAAATATGCTATATGTAAGTATCTTAGCGTATTTGTTGTCTGTACTCCGAGTCTGATCCAACGTTTCGGACTGGGTACAATCATGACAATCATGTGTTGTTAAGATAACGCAGAGGGGACTGTTGTTGGGTATATCGCTGAGGAAGAGGGTAGCTTTACTTCAACCATTTCACGTCAATTACTTCGGACCCATCGTCCGTTTCGTGCTGTTATCATGGATACCGAAGGCACCCCAGTTCTGTGGGTAAGCGATGCTATGCGAAAACATAATTTGCCCTTTTCTAACCGTCCGGAATGTTGTTAGCTTCGACGGCCTTTCCAGTGGATAAACTCCCAAATGTTTGTCCAGAGGTTGCGGGAAGGATACGAATACACACCCGACGGAGAACCAGTCCTTGATACATTTTCAGAAGTGCAACAGCGATGGCATGCCTACCGCCGTCGATATGATTTGTTTATGCGTGATTCTCCGAAGCGTATCCTGTCACTTGCTAGTGATCGACAACCCGAGCCCGAACCAATATCGTTCAGCCAATTCGCACGTGTCGACAGTGGCTTCCTCGCGTGGACCTTCAAGTTGTACGACGCTAGGGGTGAGGTAATAGCCAAGATCTCGCGGAGCTTTCGAGGGCTTGGTAGAGAGGTGAGTCATATAATGATTGTGAAGGAAATGCATGTTCATCAAAGCTTGTGCAGGTTTTCACAGATACAGGTTGGTGTCTATGACCTCAATTAAGTTTGCAAATGTGCAATACCTAATATGATGCATAGGTCAATATGCCCTTCGATTCTCCCCTCCGCCAGACTCGGAGGAGTCGCGTAAACCCTTGATTGTAAGAGAGCTGACTTTAGAGGAGAGAGCTGTAAGTGCAACTCCAGTATAAAAGTCGCATTTCCTACTCACTTATACCCACTGCACAGTCGGTGCTCGCTCTATCTGGTATGTGCCACTCTACATGGATTTTCTGGACTTACTAATATAGTGCAGTAAACATTGATTTTGATTATTTTTCGAGACATTCAACTGCATGGTCAGGTTCCATCTCTAGGGTTGTTATTGCGCATTCTGACGTATCTGAATTTATAGGCCTGGACTTGGATTCCTCTTCATGCTAGAATAACGACCTGTTAGAACTAGCCCGTTCACCCCAAGGATTCATCAATCACTATACATAAGAAAAAAAACTCCCAGCATGGCTCCCTACTCAGCCACGGTGCATTTTTTATTTAGACAATGCTTGGCTTGACTCCATCTCATTCCTTTCAAACTATCAACTGCATGTAAGGCTTAATGGATGAAACCGATTGGAGATCGCTCCACAGAGGTGAATATCCATATTTTGCGACGTATATACGGGTGGTCAAAAGAATGATTGGTACTTCTCCTGTCACACACCATTCCTCCTGAACGTATATATGCTTCTATCCCAAGAGCAGAATACAAATACGTAGTTACTGTCATAATAACAGAAATCAATGTATTATCATCCTTCAGTCAGCATGGACGAAAGCGAAACTAACTAACACTACAGCCCAGAAATAATAGTAATAACAAATGCATGATGCGAGACTCTTTTAAGTACGAGTCCAGCTGGTGACGGTGGATTGAAGACCGTTTCTGTTGCTTGCTTGGTTGACAATTCCTTGTTCGGCGACGCTGACCTGGAAGGTGGTGCCAACAGTTGACAAACTCAGGATTGCGACAGTAGAAGTCGAGTCAATATCGACAAGCTGGTTTTGGCAGTTGTTATCATTCAGGCAGGCACCATTGAAGTCCTGATCCAGATAAAAAATATTAATTATTGTCAGCGAATGAAAAATGGCAGAAACGGGTCGCACCTGGAAGAAGCTGTACAATCCGGCGCCGAAGACAAGGATGTTCTGAGAATTCTGTACACGTAGCGCCCAAGCCATTTGTTGGCCGTTCGAAAACGTCGGGTCGTTGTAGTCAGTCCTCGAAGTGAAGGGCGCAGGTGGTGCCGGATTTGGCTGGAAGTAAGGCTAGGGTATATCGTCAGTAGTTTCCCGCCCCCGGTCAACGAAGCTTAAACTACCGTTTCGGTCTGGATTAGTCCCATATAGTGGTTCTGGGCTCCTACTAGGTTGTATTGGTATAGGACGCTATGCTCGGCTATTTTGGATCAGTAAGATCAGAGACGCGTAAGCGAAACTTAACGCACAGGCTGAAGTGCATAAATAACTTGAATTAATAATGCATCGCGAGAAGGACATCAATTAACTCTCACCAGTTCCAATCAACCACACTGGTCCCGCAGATTGCGAGTAAATCCCTCGTCCGCTATATGCTGTGATCTCATTGAAAGGCGGATCCAGACTAATGACAATGAGCATATGCTTCCGTGAGAAGAAAAAAAGAGGAGCACTCACGAATGATCCGCTTGCCAGACCCAGGTGCCCTGCTCGAATTGTAAGTAAAGGTCACATATACATAGAGCATAGATGTACCTCAAGGTAAGCACTTGAAGCTGGGGTGAGATGTAGGCCCAAGAATGCCGTAATGCAGTTGCTTCCGGTACTAGTCGTATTGGCACAATGTGTCCCGTCGAGGTTCGTTCCCAATGCTATTCACTTTTAAATTACACATCTGTATTTGCAGATCAAAGCACATACCTCCTCCTAACCTAACAGGAGCGTAAGTCAGCATTGATTGTTGGGGTGGAACGCGAGGAGCCTACCTGATATGACTGTCCCACATCCCTGCTGCTGCTTGCTGACCAGCGGGATCGTGGACGTTCCACTCTACAACGATAGCTCCAGGAGCTTCGGGAAATGTACAAATAAGCCTCGCAACGGTGCCACTTAGCAAAAATAGTGTTTACCTGGCCCCCTCGTAGTGAATATAATGTCTGAGATCTCTACCACTCCTTGAGAATTAGTGGCGCCAACGCGTACGACCGGCACAGGATTGTTGATATCGCTGAATGCGGAACCGCCTCCCATAATCACAGACCAAGCTTCGCCTACTATTTGAGTTCCAGCAGGAATGGTGATCGTAGATGAGACAAGATATGTGCCTTGATCGAAGAATATGATCTTGCATCCAGCGTACTGAAATAGCTGTAAGTGTCATCGTCCGTTAACCCTTTATGGAGCTTACTTGTGCTAGTGCGTTTGTAATAGCCTGTGTATCGTCTGTTTGACCGTCTCCCTTGGCACCAAGGTCCCTTATGCTGACGAATTGGCTAACAGCATAGTCCGCGTATTGTGGATGTGTCTTGCTAACGATCTTCCCAGAGCTTGTCAAGAGACTACTCGCCTTCGTCGGGGCAGCCAGAGTACCCTGTACGAATCTCCCGGTGGGATTAGTGCCGGTGAAAACATTCCCTTGTACCCAATGCTGGATGGTTGTTGTTCCACCACTAAGAACTGTGGCGCCGTTTAAGACTCCGACAGCCGTCGGGACGTTATTCAACTGAATGTTATTCAAAACGAGTGATCCCGCCAGTTGTCCATTACTGGGCTGGGAATTGCGGACAAAGATGGGGGTGTTGGTTACGGTGGCATCGATAATCGCCTCCGCACCAGCAGTCTGATCAGCAGACGTTAAGCCTCCCGTAGCTAAGTCGAAGCCAACCTACAGTCGAATGAGTCAGATTTTTTATTGTAAACAAACATATGAAATGAAGACAATCTTACTTGGCAATTGTTGATAGTCACGCCCTGAAACGTCCAGCCTTGTGGGGCACTTAGGCCCAGACCGCATATATAAAAAGAAGAATCCACCTACCCCAACTCCATAAACCATAGAAGCCTATTGAATAGCAACATTGAGAAGCGCGGATTTAGAAAGGTGCGATCGACATACCCGTGTTCGCATTGTTTACAGTAATGTTTCGCACGGTGAACCTGTCGATCAAAATCAGTCGAGGCTAATTGTTCATTAACAAGCATCCCTACTGCTGGTTTCCCGCCCAGATGCCGAACATTCCTGTTCAGATGTCAGAACCTGTACAGTGAGAAAGAAGACAAACTTATACCTCCATTGAAGATCATGTCTGATATAGAGTATTAGCGTGCTGACTTCCAACTTCTCGAATCACGCACCTCCCATAAAACCACCGCTTCCATTCTCCATCCATATACCTGTGATTTAGTTGAGATAAGCAGCTTCGGGACATAAGAACCTCGTAATACCTTGATGCGCATTGCCCGCGGCAGTCGACATTTCGAATACAATGTTCATTAGTGACGTGGCCTGGGATACTTGCCAATGGATACCAGTTGCGCTAGTCGACGGTGGCATCCTCGACACATCGATGACAAAGTTTCTTACGGACCGATAACTTGACGAGAAAAAACATTCGTTAGGGTATAAGTGACGAGTTAGAAGATAGAGTGCTTACAAGTTGTTCTGGTTAATGTACCACTGCGCACCGCCACCTCCAGGGATGTAAGGATCGGCGTCTGTTAATAGACGTTAGGTCTAGACAAAGATAAATAAAGTAATGAATTACCTATGACAGCCATGCCGGTGAAGCTCGCAGCAGCCAATAGCGTAGGCGGCTTCCGTGCATCACCGATGAGTTGAGTGTAATAGTAGGGAATGAGCGGAGTGGAGACAAGATAAGTTCTAGGATTGTTGAGTTGAAACTCATAACGTGTCTTATGTTAATGGGGATATAATGAGCTCACCCTTGCGGGAAGAATACGACAGCAGGTGAAGTACTATTTTAGATATTCGGTGAGGAAGTCGGTTTATCATGGTTATTTCAGTCACATACGTTGTTGAGTCGCAGTTGCCATTTCCACATCGGCTCCCAGAGGAAATAGCAGCACTTCATACCCGACATTAGTAGAGATCTAGCATACGCATGTCTGGACATACTTGATCGCGGCAGTATCATCCGTAACACCGTCTCCCTTGGCGCCAAAATCCTTGACATTGCGGAAGACCTGATAACCGGCAGGGTTCGAATTGAATGCCGCCAGACCTTGATGTTTGATATTCTGCATCCAAAACGGATCACTCGCTCCAGCTGTGCCTCCGCCCAACGGCGTGGAACACGTCGAGCCTAGTGCCAGGGTCATGCTGAAATACAGTACTAGTGTACTAGCGGCCAACAAGAGCCTATTGAATGCCACGAGCAGCATTGTGAGCGACAAGCGATAGGCAGAAACAAGTCAGAGACCGAAGTCCGTATAAAAAGTGAAGGAGGTTGCGAACTCGAAGGTTGCGCGACATCCCCCCCTCGGTAAAAGACGCTCATATTTATACCTACGCGTCAGATCTAAGTTAATTCCACGACAGACAGAGCCAGCACGTCAGTAGAGTATTCCGGAGTGTAACGAATCTTAAAGTTGAAGGTAAGATGGCAAGGCTGAACAGACTCGGAGGCGACTAACACTGGCAGCTGCCGCATTAGGTCAAACATCGCCAAGCACATGCAAACACAATTTCCTTTCTTGGGATTACAGCGCACACGTCGACGTTCTTGAGAGATGTTCTGAAGCAAAACGTAGTCGAAGAGGGCGGACCACGAGACCCTGCGCCACTCAAATGTTCGGTACATTCGTGCTCAGATTTTCCGGAGTCATCACAGGCGTAATGTTGCGCAGCTTCCAGTGATGAATGACCTGCCGTGCGTGTGGCTTTCTCCTAAGTTCTCTTCGCTGTCTGAGAATTCGCGCTTCTTCAACTCGGTACCTCATGGTTGCGTCCTACCCGGATGGCGGAGATTTGCATACACGAAAAACATTGGACACACTCATTTGCATAGACAATTGTTGTCGATACACGTCACAATGTGGCGTCCGTATTGAACCTATCAGGATTTAGGATCGTCCACGCTTCTTTGAATCTGCAAGAGTACTTTACCTGGAGAGATCCGATATGGAAGAAAACACTTCTCAATCCCCAAGCAGCGCAGTGAGAAGTGCTCGGATCAAACGATTCAGCTGTATAATGAGGAATAAGATTGGTGTTCTTCCGGTCTGTGCAAGAATAGCGAGGTCATCTGAGTGAAGGTAGAAGGTCATGTGCACGTGTCAGGCTTGCGCAATGAACGAGCTTATTAGCTTTCGGCTTGAGGAGAAAGTGAAGGCGATACAGGAATCATAGAGTAGAACGAGAATGGTAGAATATATTAGTTCATGACAAACCGTGTCATTTCTGTCTCCTTATTCATGCCATCGAAAAAACGCGTGCTCCTGATCCGCCAGTAGCCGGGAGATGGTTGGTGGAGTCGTCGGAGGAATAAAGCTTCACGTGCTAGACGGTTTAGAGCACCGGACTCCTATAGCGAGGCGCAATGCGAGAGACTGTGTAGCTTTCTTATGATGTACAGTCACATTGCCCTTTCCGAGAAGATCGTCATGTATGCCAGCTAGATGAAGCATGGAATGTGCAATAGAGAGGCGGGTGCTGTGCTATAATCAACCTCTAGATTGCGTGCGCATACGTTCAGTGAGGCAAATCTTGTAGCGGTTGATCAATTGGACTCCAGAGTCCGAGAAGTCGCACTAGTAGCTCTCTGGAGATGTCCAATTGTTCAGAATAGGATAGAATATTGAGTAATTGAGTAAGACTATGACGCACACATACCGGATGCCTCAACCTATACGTCGGTGTCTGCTTCGTTTGACAGCACACCACTTCATGAACTCGGTCCGCCTAGCGCGAAATGAAACTTTCGTTTTGCATAGTCTAGACATCATTGAACCACTGCTTTGATGATTTAGATGTATCATTGATAGCAAACATGAGACACTTACCTTTGTAGCATGCCGAACATAAGAGCCTCCTATATTCAAACTTAAGATGAAAGTGCTGTCCAATAGCAAGTAGTGTGGCGACTGCGCACAGGCCGTAGCGACATCATTCGGGTCATCGAAACTAGCGAAACTTAGCACAAGAAAGTTCGGCCGGAAGATGTATGCAATTTATAGACCAGGAGACTCGTTTACTGGATGAAAAGAGCCTTGATCATGCAATAATAAGCATGGCCAATGCTGTGAGATCGCCTATCGGAAGGAGACAAAACACTTTGTCAGATGTACGGAGCATGGCAGTTCGTTGTCAAGTCAGGTTGGTTCAAGTTTGTATACAACATGCAAATGTTTGATCGTGAGAAGAAGTATGTTGACATTGCCGAGTATGCCGAGACGAAGGTAGACCGATGAAGAGAAATTTATATGTTATCGAGCGAGGACGCCTTGAGACATATAGAGATAAAAATTAAACAAATGATAAGAGACGTACATCCGACAATAATACGAGAATGTTTGTGGTGGACTCGTATATCTACGAAGTTGAAGGCATGGCTATGCCGCAGATCTGGGATGATAGCGCCGCGTGGGAAATAGGAGGCAGTGGGCTTGAAGGGCTAACCCCGCCCTGCCAGTGCCATCGGGTTGGGTGTGCCATCGCAGCGCGACAACGTTCTCTTGTTCGCCCGCTCATTCTTTTTCTCCTCCGACCACCACTATCAGTCATTCCCGCCCTTTCCTCCCTTTCCTCCTCCTTTCCAAACAGTCTCAGGTGTACTTGATCGTGGTTGGGTGGCCGAATCTCTATTTCTGTGTGGGTACTAATAATACGTCCGTGGTGCGTTGCTAGTGCTGCTTCTGCCGTTCGTTCAAAAAACTATTAAGCTCACGAGTTGGTTTTATGTTCGCCTCGCTTCAGACGCGAGTATCATAACGCCGCCAGTCATGGCTGATTCATCTATAAGAAACCTACGCCCTTCAGATCCCCGCTACGACCCTCTACCTTTCGAGACAGACCCCATAATCTCTCGCTCCTCTACACCGGCTTCACCTCAGGCAGGTCCAGCCGCATTCCCAATGGAAGAGCTCCCATCAGGCGCTGCCCGTCCACGGTTTCAAGGACATGCTCTTCGTGATGATGGTTCCTTCCGCAATTCTTTCGCTTCGTCCAGCTATAATGCTCAATCCGTGAACTCGTCTGTATACGCTCTCAATCCCGAGGGAGCTGGCCCCTCCTCTGATTTCCTCGCTGGCTATCGTGATGACCCAACTGCTGAATTCCAGGATCAGCATGTAGCGCGTGATACGGGTGCGGATTACTTAGAGGAGAAGAGGCAAACATACGCTTCTCCTCGTACGAAGAAGAAGAAGAGATGGGTAATCATCCTTGGTGTTATTGCTCTGCTAGTTGTTGTTGCAGTAGCCGTATTGGTTCCTTTGTACTTTCTCGTCTTTAAGAGCAAGAACAAGAGCTCGTCGGGAGACACTTCAAGTAGTGATCCTGCAAGTCCGTCCGCATCTGGCTCAAACGGTGGCGGCGTCCGAACTGTTGTCACTGGTGGTGATGGTAGCACTGTTACGAAAGACGACGGAACAACATTCACATACAAAAACTCCTTTGGTGGAACGTGGTATTGGGATTCCGAGGATCCTTTCAATAATGGCGCTCGTGCTCAATCTTGGACGCCTGCATTGAATGAGACCTTCAAATACGGTATTGATATTATCCGAGGGTGAGTCAATATCCTACGCTTATCATCAATGTACTCACCTGAATCATTGGTCCCGTTAGTGTCAACATCGGCGGTTGGCTTAACACTGAGCCTGTAAGCGTCATTTTGTAACTCGATTTCCGTGTTTAAAACTAATGAAAATCTCGTCATCTAGTTCATGTGAGTAATGGTCATTTGGCGCTCCACTTTTATTTCTGTATTAAAACCATTGCTTGACTAGATCGCCCGCTCTTTATGAGAAATACCTTAATGCAAGCACACCTGCCGTCGATGAGTGGACATTAAGCGAGAACATGAGAAGTGATACCGCAAATGGTGGAATTAGCCAACTTGAGGATCATTACAAGACTTTCATTGTAAGTTAAGATAGCCTTATACGCTTTCGACTTCTTTACTTACATATACGACAGACCGAAGAAGACTTCGCGCAAATCGCTGGTGCCGGTCTCAACTTTGTTCGTATTCCTCTCCCGTACTGGGCGATCGAGACTCGTGACAGTGAGCCTTTCTTGGCAAAGACCAGTTGGACGTGAGTTTAGATTCTGTGCGTAGATTGTTGAACACTACTGAATTACGTCCATAGTTACTTTCTCAAGGCTGTCCAATGGGCTCGCAAATACGGTCTCCGCATTAATCTCGATCTTCATGCACTCCCGGGAAGTCAGAATGGATGGAACCACTCGGGTCGTTTGGGTACTGTGAATGTCCTCAATGGTCCGATGGGCTACGCCAACGCGCAGCGTTCTTTGGATTACATCCGTATCCTCGCTGAGTTTATCTCCCAGGACCAGTACAAAGATGTCGTTCCCATGTTCGGTATCACGAATGAGCCTCAGGCACCTACCTTTGGCCAAGATGCCTTGTCAAGATACTATCTCCAGGCATACGACATGGTCCGCACTGCTGGTGGCGTAGGACAGGGTAATGGTCCATTCATCTCGTACCATGATGGTTTCCTTGGTCAGAATAATTGGGCGGGCTTCCTCCCCGGTGCTGATCGAATTGCCCTTGACACGCATCCGTACCTGTGCTTCGGCTCGCAAAGCTCGAATCCTCTTTCCTCATTTGTCACCACTCCCTGTGATGCCTGGGCTGCGAACATGAACACGTCAATGTCTGCATTCGGTTTGAGCGCAGCTGGAGAATTCTCCCTTGCTGTTAATGACTGTGGTCTCTACGTCAATGGTGTTGGCCTTGGCACTCGTTATGAGGGCACTTACACCCCTGGAACTTGGCCGAAGATTGGCAGCTGCGATCCCTGGTTGGACTTTGAGAGTTGGGATGCTCCAACCAAGGCGAACTACAATAAGCTTGCTTTATCGAGCATGGATGCTTTGCAGGTAAAGTACAATTCAAGTCTTGTGATGTTCTCCATCACTAATTACTTCAACAGAACTGGTTCTTCTGGACGTGGAAGATCGGCAATTCGTCCGTGACTGGTAAAGTTATGTCCCCCCATTGGTCTTACCAACTGGGCCTTGAGAACGGTTGGATGCCGACCGATCCTCGTTCCGCTATCGGTTCGTGTGGTGGTGGTAGCCCGTTCGACGGACCCCTTGCTCCTTCGCAAACTGGCGGTTCAGGCGCAGATAGCATTCCTGCCTCCGTATCTTCATCGCTTGCATGGCCACCCGCCACCCTCAGCAACGCCGGCGCTGTGACTCTCCTCCCTAGTTACACCCCTACTGGTGCCGTCCCCACTCTTCCTGGCCCGACCTTCACTGCGACAAGTGGGAAGGCGACTACCACTATCTCTGGCGGAAACGGATGGGAGAACTCTGCGGACAACAAAGGCCTTATGACCAACATCGCAGGGTGCAGCTACCTTGACCCTTGGGTTGGTGATGCCGATCCTCCATCGCCGCTCTGCTCAGCAGCAGCCAAGCGTGAGGCAGTGCCCGAGCCTATGCTCACAGGTGCACCCATGTGGCGATGAAACTGAGGTCGGGTTAGGTCCGAGAGGGTAAGTTAGGGGTGTAATTAATACATATTCATTGCTTTTATTACTCTGCATACACAATGGTTCGTTGCTCTCACGTCTCGTCTCATTGACGCTTCCGGGTTTCCGCGTAGTTCTTGTACAGACTTTGACATTACAATCATTTAAAAGTCTTTTCTTCTTCTTTCTTGACGCTCATTAGCACGGACCATTATTAATGACTTGTGTTTAATACACAATCGGACATCACACTTGCAGTAGTAATACGGAATTGAGTGGTGCTTCATATCTGTCGCCTACGATGTCATCGTTTAGTGCTCCCCGCTAGTCGTAGCATAGCGATCCTCGAGATCCTCTTGCCCTCCATGACCGCCCTCAAAGTCCTTGTCAGCGCGAGCAGCGCTGTCCTTCGCGTCTTTCGCAATTTGCTCTTTCAAGGCAGCGAGTTGCTCTTGTTCCTGCCAGTGCACAGAGGAGAAACGGAATTGTCAATGCCCCTTTCGAATACTAATATGCATTTCTTCGGATTTCTAACCTTCTGTCTCGCATACTGTGCTTCCTCTCCTTGCTCCTTGGCTTTCCACGCATTATCCTATAGTACCGGTCAAAAGGTGATAGAAAAATTACAAGTTGAGAAGATATCTTACCTGGCTTGTTGATCCGGAGAACATGATGGTGAGGTGTAAAGGCTTGACAATGCGCAGTCAGTCTCAGTCGGACGTCATTACTTTAAGTTGAGGCTATGCACGACTCGGAGTCTATTTCAATTGGTCGCAACTACTAAGAATAGAATACACTGTGCGAGCAACAAGAGATTCACTTCTAGGTCTGCCTCTTGCTGCGACCATTACCTCTTAGGCGATGCCAGTGATGGATACAAGGGAGAAGTATGCAACAGTTAGTTATGCGTCGACATCCATAAGGAATAATAAAGTGATTCTGTTTTTGGTGCGTCGCAGAGGCTCTCTTCGATGTACACCGTACGCTCTGATAAGACTTGCACTAGGAATCCATTATCTTGGCTATCCTTGTTGTCTTCATCTACCTCCAAGCTTGCATGCTGAAGGAAACCTGGAATTCTTTAGCTTCTCCGAGTCCACCGAGAAGCGCCGAAACGTCATTCAAGCATCTAGCGAAACACTGCGCGCAGGTTCCGCCAATCAGTGCAGATGAATTCCATTCGCGTCAAGTTGCACTTGCACGAACATTGCACGAACTGGGCGCGGTGGCATACATCGCAGAGCCAGGTGCAAACGCAGAGTTCTTCGGGAATATCTCTTCGAGCCAGTGGCATCTCTCAGAGCGACCACTATTACTCATAATTTCCCCCAATGAACTGGATGGAAATGTGGTGCCAAGGATATCCATCCTCACTCCGACGTTTGAAGCTACACGAGCGAAGCTTCTGCCTGTCTCATCTCAGGACGTCTCCTACTTCGACTGGCCCGAGGATTCCAATCCTTACGATATCGCTATCTCTTCTCTGCCAAGCAACTTGAAGTCCGGCACCATATTTGTAGACAACTCGATCCGAAAATTCATCTCAGATGGACTGGCCGATGCGTATACAGGCGGAGATATCCTCTCTGCGCCTCTCGAGGTTCGATCCCTGCGAGAGCGGAAATCAGCCGCAGAAATCAAACTTCTGCGTTGTGCAAATGAGGTGACGCTCATGGCAATACGCGCTGCTAGAGAACACTTCTATATCGGAATGCGTGAGTCTGCTGCTCAAGGCCTCGTTGTCAAAGCTCTAGCGGATGCTGGTCTTAAGGGCGGATTTGCTCTCACCTTGTTTGGAGGTAAGTATATTAGCTTATCACACCACCCCATCGATTGACTCTCTCAATCACAGAAAACGCAGCCCTACCGCATGGCAGTGGTACTGACCGTGAGCTTGGAGAAGGCGATTTCATTCTTATCGATACCGGGGGATCTTTGCATGGCTATGAAAGCGACATCACTAGGGTGAGCTTCGTTTCCTACGTTCGCCCGTTCGCTCGTACTAACCGCACGCCCTTCCACAAAGACGTTTGCCCTTAAAGATTCCATAATTCCAACTGGACACCTGGAGCTCTGGAACATAGTGCGCTCTGCACAGCTCGCTGCTCACCACACGGCACGCAACGGAACACTCACACGCCGTGTCGACGAAGCCGCGCGTGCCGTCATCACCGAAGCTGGGTACGGGAGATACTTCACTCATCGCTTAGGACATGGTGAGGTTTCTTGTCCTCCTGCCTGACATTTGGTGGGATAGCGTAGACTAACACGTAAGCTTATCATCCAGGAATTGGACTGGAAGGCCATGAAGCACCTTATCTGCGAGGAGGTAGCGACGATATTATCCGCCCAGGACATTCCTTCTCAAACGAGCCCGGCATTTATATCGAAGGCAAAGTCGGTGTCCGGTTAGAGGATATCTTCTATATTTCGGAGGATGGCATCGCGGTGTTCTTGACGGATGGCGTTGGTGGCCTGGCAACTTCACCGTGGAAGATTTGATCAATGTCATGATCAGTACGACATATGTGTAACAAATAAATCTAAAAGAAGTCTTTGTATCTTCTGTATCTCGGGGTGGTGGGTAATTATTCTAAGACAATGAAATATCTGTATTGCAATTAGACCGACAAACAAGACAAACAAGGGTAGCAAGATGATAAAAAAAATACAACTTTGGAAACGCCAGAGGAGAAAAGAGTAGAAAAAGAGCAGAGACCGAGAGAAATTGTACGTGCATTGGGAAGAGAGTGAGATGAGTGAGATGACAGACAGGCTTGTAATTATAATAAGATAGAAAGATGTGAAAAGTAGCTAGAATGAAGAAACTTAAGTGGTGGTGTATTCCATGGGTCTGATAGTATCCAAATCATCAACACTTCTGATGTCAGGAACTGTCATTGACTGCAGGCCAGACAGAAATGACAGAGCGAACAAGCTGGCTACCCAGAGATTGCCTGACAACATCCCTTTGCTTATCGAGAAAGCAAATAGACAACTGTCAGGAAATATAAATCAGTGATCGAACCATATGATGAAAAGAAGGATAGACAACCTTGAGAATGTCGGCGCAACTGTACGAGCAAGGCATTGAGAGAACTGGGCGAGGCCGTTCGCCGTTCCAAGTGAGGTCGTCCCTGGCGTTAGTTCCTTGACCAAGATCATATTGAGGCTACAAAATTTGTGAAAATCAGCTTTCATTTAGCGCAATACATAGTTATTTCATAACCTACGAGAATGCCAAACAAGCGACTCGACTTATAGCCAGACTGATTCCAATGCCAATCCATAGCCAGAGACGAATCCGAGTGTCAAACATGTGCCCTAGATCATCTGTCCCACACTTGGCAAGCCAGCTCAGGATCGGGAAGGCCAAGAAAGTTATTGGCCAAAGCCACATACAAAACCTGTACAAGCGAACACAGGAAAAGCGCCGGAGAAGAGGTGGCATGACAATGATCTGAATGGCAGCAGATGATATGCCTGCTATTGCGAGAGCATAACCAATCTGAGAAACCTGTTGTGCAACATGATTACATTGGCTAATTCAATGGCTAAACGTAATACTCACGGAGAATGAAAGCCCCCCTGTTTCAATTGGGGAATAGCAGAATAGTACAAAGACAACGTCGAAGGCAGTTCCAACGAAGCTAAGAGCACATCCTGATGCGCAAAGACTTCGCATGACCGGTTGTTGTAAGAGTTGGATTGCTGTCGGCCTATTTTCATCTGCATCGATGCGGTCGCAGTGCTCCGATATCCCATAGGAAATGGAGTACTCCTTCTGGATCCGAACTTTGCGTGGTAAAGTCTTCGCGAAAAGTCAATATAAACAAATCGTCTGATGATCAGTTTTCATGCGTACTTCTTTCAAACATTGTACCCCAATCAGAACAGTTGCAATGGTCATCCCTGCAACAACTGAACAAGGAAGAAGGTAAGGGAATACGACAAAAAGTGCATTGTTGAAGAGGCGAGGGAATTTTTCCGAAGGATTAGACAGAGCTCCACCAAGTAAAGGTCTGTTGATATCTTATTTTTAGCATATAATCAACTTTATAGAAAACAACTACACACCCGATGATAACACCTAATGGCCAACACATTCCATAGATAGGATATGCTAAAGCTTGATTGGAAGGGTTGGTGAGCTCGCCAAGAGCTGAGTGCATTACCGCGACATTTCCGGAGAAAAAGCCGGCTGGAAGTCAACGGAAGAGATAAGGAGACCGAAGTGTAGAGAGACGGGTCTGGAGCGTACCTAATGAACGAGCAGCGAGAATACTAGCAAGTGTTTTGGAGAAGCCCAGAAGAACGGTTGAAGCTGCGATGCCAATGCTTCCGACGAGAATTATAGGGCGCCTGCCAACGCGGTCTAGACGAGACGAAAGAAGTCGCACGACGAGATTCTTTGGAGTCAGCGCCAGCACCACTTACCTGAGAGACTGGCCCAATAGTAGATGGACACCAGTTGAGCGAGTGCAAAAACGCTTTCCTGAGTGAGGCTGTTGTCAGTCCTCTCATGTTGGGCAGGAGGGGGGATGCAGAAACTTACGACAAGTCCGCTGTAGAAACCTGTCTGGGAAGGGTCTGTTGCAACTCCAATTCTCTCCATCATTTCATTAACGTACGGAAATATCTGAGTAAACGCTATTGGGTCCGACAGTCGAAGGAGACATAGCGTGGTGAGCTGGGCAGCCGGTAGAGACCTCTTCACAGCCCGGTGTTTACAAGATGGCTGACATTCTGTATCGTAAGGTCGTTGGTCGTGAAGGTCGTGTAGCAGAGGCTGTAGTTCATTCATTCCTGCAGTCATCGTGATGGTCTTCAGGTCGTAGAGTGCCCTCGACGGAGGGCTGATATGTGGTAGAGGGATGGGGGTTAGAAAGGGAGTGGTTGGTTTGTCAATTTTATATTTCCCGGTCATCCGTAGAGCCCTGTGCGCTGGAAAGCCCTAGACCGGGTCTGCTTTGTTACGTCATCCAATAATACGTACCATGCTCTCCTGGTCCGTGCCCAGATTATGTAAGATGCACGTGAGATAATGAGTGGCACGATGCAAGGGAACGACTGGACGTTGTTACCTCTTTCCCTTTCGCGTCGCTCCTTGTCCCCAACTCTTCCCGCCTCCCGCCCTCCATATATCATTCGCCATGTCCGACAACGTCGTTTTAATTGCACCCCGCCCTCTTCGCGTTGCCTCACTCACAGCTCAGCGCCCCGGCTACTCAGTAAGCGCGAGAATGGTGTCCCCTACCCCCGATACCCAGGTCTTTTCTCGCATGAAGTTCGGAGACAGTGAGGAAATTATGGAAGATATATCTCGACCGCCCTCCGGAAGGGCATCAGCATCACCTCGGTGAGTGTTAACGTCATCTTTATCTGTCTGATTTGTATGAAGCAGGCTTGTTTGTGCGGTGTGTTGACAACTTCTATTTTCTCCCCGGTTTTCACATTCACACTTTAGTCTCAACCTTTCTTCGGATGTCCTCGAAGAATTCTTGTCCATCTTGAAGCCGTCATTCTTTATGAGTCCCAGCTCCCCTACCTTTCGCCCTCGCCGTCAAGGCTCTGCATCAGCGTTTACAGTCCCCCTTGAGCGCCCCTTCGCTTTCAAGCCTCGAGACAAGACTCACAACGAGAACTCTTCTATCACCTCTTTCTCTCGTGAAGACTACGATGCATCTGCAAACGTAGCATACAGCGAAGTTTCTTCGCAGCAGGAAGTATCATCTCGCATTCCTGGTGTACTTGGTATGTTGTGGTTTATAATATATATCGCATGGCTAACACCTACTTTTCCTGCCGACAGAATCTCCTGTTTCTCGCATGAATACGCGTAACCCTTTCCAGCGCCATCCTACTTACGACCTAGTCACGCAGAACGCATTGACGAACAATGTATCGCCTTCACTTCTTCCGTTGCCGCCCTCCCCGTCGCCCGTCCCACTCCGTCTCGACTCGCCCGAGAGCGTTCAAGCGACTTCAGATTGATACGGCTTAAACCTTTCGAGAAAGAGTGCTTCTTCAACCCGCCAAGCTATACTCACCACACCACAACCACATTTCGCACGGTCATCTTGTATCAACTATTAAGTATCTGAATCTTATAACGGTTCTGTATCAGTTTCATCTTCGGAACACTATCTCTTATCATGTTTTTGGCAGACTGTCGCTATCACATTCCCTCGGCTTCCATGTCTAATATCTGAGTAGCTATCATTGTGTCCTGTCGTGGAACTATTTGACTTGTTTTAACATAGGTTTCTATAATTCGTTGCCTTTTTATCCAATATAAAGTTTGTCTTACTAGTCTTGATTGACGGAAGCTAGCGATGAATACTGTACGTGAAGACGAACAATATATAATGCGTAATCCTTGCAAAGTAAGTTACTACATATATGACTTAAACAAGAAGACCAGGATATGGTAAAATCTAGAGTTTTGAGCTCTGAGCAGACACAGGCAGGGCATACAGAGCATCGAGCTCCTTGCGGTATTTGGCCTGGGCGTCTCTCCTATGAAGCGTTGAAGCAGTCAGTGCATATTTCGACTAATAAATTGCTATGTTTTCTCACCTGCGAATCTTGAGCGTCGGTGTCAGGAGGTTGTTCTCCGGAGTGAAAGGATCTAAAGATATGTAGATTTTCTTGATCATTTCGAACCTAAAAATTAAGTGGACGTTTAGAAAAAGAAATGACACAGGAGTTCAAAAATCTGTACAGACCCTTTCAACCCAGCCTTCTTCGCGTCGTTTGACATCTCCGCCAAGACAGCACTCAAAACGCGCGCGTCCTTGCTAGCGGCGTCCAGCGCGGCCGAGTCTTCCGGGGTGACCCTCGCGCCAGTAACCTTGCTCGCGAGAATGGCAAATTGGATGGGATCGGGGACGACGACGCCGATGAGGTGGTCCTGAAGTGACTCGCCGTGCACGTAGATTTGCGCGAGCAGCGGGTTCGTGCCGTATGCATTTTCAATCTTCTCCAGGGCAACATATTCGCCTTGGGCGAGCTTCATGATGTTCTGAGGTGATGACAGGTTAAGTATGAATAACAAAAGGCGAGGGGGTAAGCTTACCTTGATGCGGTCGATAATCTTGAAACGACCACAGCTGTCGATCTCGCCCACATCCCCAGTGTGCAGCCAACCTTCCTCGTCAACCGTCTCACGAGTATTCTTCTCGTCTGATGAAGTAATTCAGCATCTATCAACTAACGGACGAGGACAACACATCCTACCCTTGTAGTAAGTAACGAAGCAGTTCTCGCCGCGGACACAAATTTCTCCGCGAGGATTCGGCTTGTCCGTAGAAGTGTAGTTCATATGTGGGACATCGACGAGCTTTACTTCATTACAAGGTTGCGGTGCTCCAACTGTACCGCTAGACGTCGGGTCCCTCGGCCAGACGCGAGTGCAAGTAGCGCAGTTTTCTGTCATTCCGTAGCCTTGACAAATAGAGACCATTAGATGAGAAAATAGATCCATGGAGCTTAATGCATTACAGACCTTCAACGACTTCGCAAGAGAACGCGACCTTCAGGAAGTCCATTGCATCAACACTGATCGGCGCAGAACCGCAAGTTATGAGCTTGGCATTTCCACCGATCACGGCCTGAATCTTTCTGAAGACAAGTTTGTCCCAGAACGCATGGGTGTTGTCGCCCGTCTCATGCAGACGCTTCAACTTTGCCTCCAACGCGCTTCTGAAGAGGAATCCTTTCAATCCTGGAGCCTAGATCAAGCAACCCACATAATGTTAGAGTGAAAAGAGTCAGTGTCAGCAGAACGGACCTGGCCAGCGAGCATCGCACTCTGATAAACTCTGTTGAGCACGCGCGGGACAGATGGGAAGTAGATCGGTTTGAGGATTGCGGCGTCTTCCAAAAGACGAAGGGGATCGCCAGTAAAGTATCCGATCGCGCCTCCGATACACAACATATTAAGCTCGTTAATCCGCTGGTGAACAATGGTAAATTCAATACAGATGTTTCTTTACGCCGTTACAGTTATAACGTACTTCATAGATGTGTGCAAGGGGCAGGTATGAGAGAATAGCGCCTGTTGATTCGAATTCGATTCCATGCATGTTAGAAAGAGCTGCAGATGCGAGATGTCCGTGTGTAAGGACCACGCCTATTAGACGAATGATAAGTAAAAGTACGATGGCCAATCAATGGATTTCCTTTTACCCTTAGGGTTGTTTGTCGTCCCCTACAACCATGAAGTCAGCAATCGATCGCTTCAAAGAACATGTAGACGAACCGAAGTGTAGCACACGGACGCAATTTGCTCCGGAGTGGCGGGGATAGTCTCGATCTTATTCGCCTTGCCAAGTGCCTCCACTGCCAGTGGAACATCACGTTATTTTTCAAAGGTTATTTTTCCTGTCTTATATTTGAGTACGCACGTTCTCTTAATTCAGTCACTTGAATTTTCGTGATATTCCCCCATGCTGTTAGAATACGTTTCGGTTCGTCCTGAAGATCATCAATAGAAACAATCATTTTCAGCATGGGAACTTTCACAGCCATTGCCAACAAAGTTGGTATATGCTGCGCAGTCGCAAATGCAATGGTGATATGAGAATGGTTTATACTAATACGCCAAACAGATATGTTAGCAATATTTCATGATGCAAAAGGGATGCCTTATACATATATTCTGCGGAGAGGATCAAAATCAGTTTTGATAATTAAAGGCTACTAGAGGCAACATACCAACGGCGTCCTTCCCCAGGGTGTCGTATAAACTGACACCGACTTTTCCATAGGCATGGAGAGCTGTATCGATGATTTGCCACTCTGATTAAACAAACATATGACTGAGTGACTCGTGACCAACGCATAACAGACGGAAACCTCACCTGGCCTGTTCTGACTCCAGATACCGACCGTTGGCAGCTCTCCTCCACCTAGAACACCATCACTGAATAGCTTGTGGATCGCGCTACCCAGGTTGCGACGGCGTTCGTCGACCTGTGCGTAGGTCTGCCAGACATATTGATCGGCAAACTTGAGCGGGTTCGTGGACACCACAGGCCTGTGTCCGAGGAAATTACCATCCCGCGAAAGGCTGAGGCCGAGGTCGAATATGTCGGGTAGCGTCCGAACATGATTCTGGTTCTCCAGCTTGATCAAGCCCCAGACGCCTGTCGGACAAGCTCGCGCGTCAGCCGAAGGAAACTCAGATGCAAAAAGCCAAAGAGCGAATCGAAGGGAATTATGATCTGACCATTCTGATAATGTCCTGGAAATGACCATGATTGTGAGCGCGCGATCCCAACCTAGCGAGCGTTGCTCGGTTCGAGCACAATATGCATTACATACCTGTTTGACCAGGGCGACGCGTCCCAGGCACCTCGACCGACTGCTTCGAGTAGTCGAGGTTTACTGGCCATGCTTTCTGGAGAGGGGAGGACATCGTGGAGGAGGAGGAGGAGGAGTGGATGTGGATGGAGGGACAAGAGCTAAGGTCTCAGAGAGCACACCCAAGCCTCAAGAACGGGCTCGGACAGGGAAATCACACTGAAAAGTTGCCAGATACTGGGGCGGGGCCGGCGGGTTAGTGATCACCCCTGTTCCCGGCGTGCCGACGCATACTAACACGTGAAAACAATCCCCGATTTGTCCTCCGACGTCGAGCGGATCCTCAGCAGCGCACAGCGACATACACATTGTTCGACAGCAATGTTCATAAATTCGTGAACACCAATAACTATAAGCAGTACAGTACATGCATCATTGTGTCGTAATAAATACCCGGGGGTGCGAAGCAAACAGCGGAGATTAGAGTTAGATCGGAAATTATATACATAGAAGTTGATCTATCAAAAGCCGAGTCACGGTGCACTTAGCACGACCTAAACACATTTCTTCTCAGCTAGTCGTCCGGAGAAAGGGCGTGGCTGCCAACTAACCTTCATGAACTGTTCGTAGTTCACTTGAATCCACCCACTCCGTTGTACGTCCATTCTAGGCAAGTGCATCCAATCAACAGGATAATATGCGGAATATTTACACCAGCAACTCACCGTTGGAAGGCTTCTGTGAGCGTCTTCACGGCCACACACGCCCTGACGAATCGATCAAACGTTATACCAGGCGGTGGCCCATAGTTCGTAGACGGTGGCGTTGCTGCGAAGAATCCCATATTCAGTCACTCAATACTGATCCCGGCGGCGAGATGTTAAGAATCATGCAGCGTGTCCTTACCATACTTCTGCTCAATGAGCATAAGAATTGGAGGGGTTAAGTTGTAGCCAAAACTGCGCAGAGCATTGGATAGTTCATGTCTGTCTATCGATCCGGACCGATCTTGATCGAAATGACGGAACACATCTTGCCAATCGGAGATGTATTTCCATAATCCAGCGAATTCTATGGCATTCATCAGAAACATGTAGGGACCATTCGCGGATGTGGCCCACCGTTGTAGCCAATCGTTCCACTACGATCCGTGTCCTATTAAACGAAATGAGGACGTTTAAAGTTGAATAGGTAGTGAACCACGTACGAATATGCCCATAAGCATCTTGACCTACAAGATGCCAACACTTCATCACAAAAGCATTTGTAAGAGAAGGTCAATATTACATACAGTGTCCAGGTCGAAATCTACCGTAGGAATCATCAGAATTGCTACTTCAGATAACGTTTTCATATGACTCAACTCGTCCAGTCGCCTGTTACATTCGCCACGGAATTGAGATCGGACTTAGACACGAGCGCATATAGACAAAACTTTCCCCGCTTACCATTCACGAGTGCCTGCTGCAATTCACTGTAAAGCCAAACATAATGAACACTTCGGACAAATGAAATATAGCTTAAAACTCACTTGGCTGTGATCGTACCATTTCCATCAGTGTCGACGGAAGAGAACCACTGCCATAGTTGCGGGTCTGCGCCTGCAGGCGCGTACCTATGCTGATGTTGTTGTTGTTGCGGCTGCTGCTGTTGGCCATATCCATAACCACTGTAGCCCGCATTACCATGGCCATAAGAAGGGGTGCGTCCGTACATGTTAAATATCGTCGGTGATGATAGTCAGAAGACAAGATGCAAGTACTCGTCGTCGAGTCGACTCAAAAGGCTGAGGCGCTGAAGCGCTGCAGTGTACCGTGACTGATCAGGTTCACCGGCGAAGCGCCCATACACAGGAAAGCTCCAGCCGGTTTCCGGAACAGTCGGACGGGCCTGTGACGCGATACTCTTCCGGCTCAGCTGTGACAGAACTCGGCAAGAGCGGAAGTTTGGGTCATCAAGTTGGCTCGGCATAGCTTCGGCAAAATTAGGCGTCTCCGTTTTTGGTCACCTTCGGCACAGTGAACATCACCTGCGAAGCGCTGATACTGCTGGGTTCTCTGTAATACACAAAATCCATCATCTCGTATTTTGAGTAAAAGACAGAGGCAGTGTACTACTGAGATGGCATCTAACTCACAAGATATCTAGCATGTTAAGATATACATCAAAATTCCACATGCTTGAATTATATTGATCTAAGAAGGGACCCAGGCAATGGTCAGATCTGCGCCTCTGCGCATCAGAGCGGTTAAATTCATAGCAGACATCAGCATTCAATATGCTGTCTCAGAGTAGGAAGTGAGCGTTGAGGTTATTTTGCTTCCCTGCTCCTTCATGCTCCTTGATGAGTACAAAATAGTGCACAGTAGATCGACAGTGAACACCGGCCCCCCCACCAACACGCTCGGAGGTTCATGCAAGGCGTTACCGGCGGATTGTGATCTCACTCCTAGATGTCCGACTTTAGAGCAACGCAGGCACTATACGACTCCGGAGCATCAGAAGAGGATCGAAGGCTCGAGCTTCATCCACTCGAATATCAGTTGACGATTGATGCTCTCGCTAAATATCTTCCCCTGATGGCTAGCCAATCAATCGCCGACGATGCAAGCCCGGCTCAGGCTCCTGGTAATACAGCAACGTCAACTGCTCCCGCTCGGAGGCGAAAGATCGCAGATATAGGCGGCGCAACAGGAACGTACGCCTTCTTTCTCGCAGGGAGGGGTGAAGAGGTACACCTTCGGGACCTTTCTCCCGCCCTATTGGAGATTGCAACTTCAAGAAATGCGAGGAGGGCGCAAGGCGATATATTTGACCAAGGAAAAGGCACTCGCGACACGTTAGCTTCGATTCAAGTTGGGAATGCATTAGATGCATCGTCTCTGTTCGCACCGCGTGAAACAGGAACCTTCGACGCAGTCCTGTTGTTGGGACCGTTATATCACCACATCGAGGCGGAGGAGAGGGTAAAAGCGCTGCAGAACGCCTTGGATCTGCTCAAGCCATCCGGGGTTCTTTTCGCTGCCTTTGTTTCGCAGAATGCCCATCTGCGTGACATCGCGAGAAGGGATCCAAGCCGCCTTGTCCGCGAGGAATCCTTTTACGAGGCATACCTTCAGACGGGCAAGTACGTGAGGAGAGGAGATAGGAATGCCGAGTCTTATCATTCGAGTCTGTCGGAGATCCCGCCGCTTATATAAGGGGCAGGGGGCCGTGTGCTAGAGGTCATAGGCACTGAAGGAATACTGGGAGGCGGGCTTGACAAGGAGCTGGTAGGCGCGAGTCAGGATATTGTTGAGTCTTGGGTCAACATCATGAAAGATCTTGGTCGGCAGCAAGAGAACTTGGGAAATGCCGACCACTGGCTGGTAGTCATCGAGAGGGCCACAAACCAGGCCTAGCGAGTCCGGGCAGAAGCAGGCAAAAGATTAACGGGATTAGAATGCCCTTGTCGTCTGTAGTACATGTACGACATCTGCATATTAATTAGCACCGGTTTTCTGGTGTATCCTTGCCTTTAGGTCGGTGTGCGATTAGTTCTCTCTCGGCTTCATGGAGGCTCATGTCCCATTCCATGCCTTTGGGAAATGCGAGCTTCCTGATAACGAGCGTGAGATTAATGCATTTTCATCGGTTTGGTCAGTAGCCAAGGATAGGCTAGTATAAAAAGAACAAGACACAAAATACTTACCATTTCGGCTAGCCACGATTTTGCGTTTGAAGTACATGGATGATCGGCGTTTCCCACCAAGTAGCTTGGAGCATCTTGGAACACATGTGTGTAAGCTCCACGAAAACATGTTGGCCAAGCTGCGCTCGAAGTCAGTAGGTCAAGCGGAAGCCAATAGTAGGGATTTGCGTCGTGTTCTGCGGGCCGGCGGAATGCAGGGGTAAAGAAAGCCTGTAGCACAAGTTATGGAAGCCCCGAGCTTCATCGGCGAAGGATGATGACTTCCCGTGGTGGCCTAACACGAAACGGTTTCAATATAAATCGCCAATATCAGCCAAGCTTCTAGCGCCAGATCCGTTTGAAATGAGATGCGAAGGCCAAAAAGCTTCTTCTGGCCCGCCGCTGGCACCACCAATCCCAACGGTGACTCCGGGTGAAGAGGGTCGCGCTGGGTGCAGTCGACTTGTGTGCAGGCTGTGTTGAGTCTCCGAGTCCCCGAGCTCCAATCTACGAGCGGTGGTAGCAAGAAACCGACGTCCGATGGCCTAAGCTACGAATATACGCTAGCTTACGCGTTATCGTCTGCTGACGTAGGGGTTCTTGGGCCTTACAGACAACGCTGAGGACTCGCGGGATTGTAGACGAAGAAGAGTCATGCAGGATGATTGGCACCGCGGCTTGGTGGGTAACAGACTTACCATAAAAGGAAGGCATATTTACGTACGAGTGCTTCTCCGGCTATGGGTCCCAAATCCGGTTATGAAACTGGCATAACTTAACACTCAACTATCACCTGAAGCTCTAAAGCTGAAGTCGAGAAAACACCCTGGCCTATCGTATCGCTGCGTATATCTCCACAATATACCTGACATGACTTCCCCGCATCTCAAGGCTGTCATTTTCGACGTAAGTATGGCAGATTTCCGACCATACGCCATTGGCCAGAACCCATTGCGCTATGCGTTCACATTTACTAGCCTGGTTGGTTGATGCTGTACAAAACTGACCTTTGCAATGTATCTCTCTCCATAAGATTGGCGGGGTTGTGGTGCGCAGCCCGCTATTGGCCATTGCGTCGTATGAAGACGAGAAGGGCCTCCCAAAGAACTATATTAACTGCTCGATGTACGTCTGTTTAATTGGCTCGCTTCCACGCTTGATCACACTAGTACTTAACGGAATAAACTTATGTCGTTCTCCTGTTCAACTTTATGTGCGTTGGCCAATGTTATCTACGCCGTTGATTAATTCCTCGTGTCAAACGCACGTCCGCGTCTCGACCCGACTCAACACTGGCACGGATTATGATCGGATAACTTGCAATTACGTTCCTTGTGCGCGTCTTCATATCCTATGGGTGATCGTCGCTCTCGTAGTACACGACGAGGACCGAACGGGGCCTGGCAGCGCTTTGAGCGCGGTGAAATGACACTATTCCCTTTCTACGAGGCATTCGGTCGGGAGCTCTCTGATACGGTGAACGGCAACGTTTGGTTCACTGAATATTGGAGGCGGAGAAATCCTGAAAAAGGTAAGTTCCAAAACTTTGATATTTTTAGAAAGAATGGCCATTATTTTCTTGTGACTGGAATATTCGGGAATTATAATAACAAACAATGTCTATGGAATTTGCTGACAATCATCAAACTATTTTGTAAAGAATGTCCCCAACTGCCCCATAAAATCGAGATAGATGGGAGAGAGGTGCGTAGATCAGCAGGTGGCCTTGAGGCACATGCAGCACTTGGGCTAGAATACTGATTGGTGTCAATCTGAACAGCTATTTGGACGGATGATGCGCGAAAGCACAGCCTATGATGAAAGAGTGGTGGAGGCCATTCGACGGATAAGAGGTAGGTCACATTTTACCGCCACACTTCCGAGCAATCAGATAGTTTGAGCGTCATGAACGCCATCAGTCACCAACCTGCAAGACGGTTGCAGACGGAGACAATAGCCCGCCCCCCCCTTCCCCATTTCCGGACTAACCTTGGGGGGTGGCAGTCATTCGCACCGACCCATTCCTGTCTGCGTAGCACGTAGAGAGACACTTGTGGGGTGGAGAGGGTGGAATGAAAGATTCAGGAAAACACTAACACACCAAATCCACCTACTCACCATCTAGCCACGCACCGTTGGCGCGTCATCGCTCTGACGAACAACTACGCCAAGTCCGAAGAGACGATATTGGGGCACGATCACGACGCCAGCTCGGGGCCGCCGCTCGACAAGTACCCCGACTTCTCCATCGAAAAGGAGCGCGCCTTCCTAGGCTGGACGGAGGGAGCGACGCCGCCTGCTATGCGCGCGTTGTTCGACGACTTCTGCGACTCCAGCACCCTGGGCATGAGGTTAGTACAGACAATAGACAGCTGGATCCACGGTGTTCCATCGTTATACCTCCCCTCCCCCCTTCGATCTCTTCCTTCAGTATTTTGAACTCTCAGCCGTTGATTAAACGCTGTCAAACGTCTGTCGTATGTGTACTCTGGGACTTTGGTATTTGTGGGTGGTCCTCGGACAACGTATACTTACCACATTATACTCCCTTCCCTTGTTTTGGGATGCTTTGTATTCGGAGACTCAGTTGCTTCCCGGGGAGAGAGGGGGAGAGAGGGGAGGTGCTCGAATGATGAAAAGACAAAATTGACTGATGCCAATGAACTTTCAGGAAACCAGATCCCGAATTCTACCTCCTTGCCTGCAGGCGAAACGGCGTACAGCCAAAGGAGTGCGTCTTCCTGGATGACCTCGGGATGTGAGTCCTTGCGCGATTAATAAATCAACGTACCCCATTCCATTCCCATTCATCAAACTTTGCTTCTCAATTCTTGACGTGCGCGCGGCTCTTCGCGTGTAACATAACTTGCAGGAAGAGACTTCGGGAAGATTAAGAAGGGCGAGAAGGGATATGAGGGTGGGTAGTCTCCGCGGGAGAGCGCTCACTTGTGTATGCTCATTTGCAGGGTGTCGAACATTGCGTGCACATGCGTTCTGCATGGTACTTCGATCAGCCATCAACGCCGCAGCCCAACACAATTTCTGCTGCTGACTTCCTGCCCATCCATCTTCAATTCCCCTTGTCTATCCTTTTCGTCCGTCAGCGAAGGAAGTGAGGCTAATGGCCGTTGATTGAATATAGGAACCTCAAGGCCGCACAGGAAATCGGCATGGAGACAATCCGTGAGTATCAGTTCCAATCAACGAGCGAATCACACAAAAAAAGAGAGAGTTGAAAAAGCTGACGGAGACTCATTTAACCTCTATTGGATCGTGTTACTTTGCCTTGATCCTCGAATCGCAATTCGATCACCAGATGTGCCTATCGGGGGAAGCTTGCAAGCCATTCAGGAGCTGGAGAGGAAACTAGGCATTGATCTGACAGGCCTGGGTGTCCAAAATAAGCTCTAGATGTATTATGCGGTTGCGACTCGCGGTTGAATGAATGGAATGTACATATCCGGTGCCAAAGATTTTTTCTTGTTCTCCTTTTGTCTTCGCGGCATGGTGGTCTATGTTTGATGGGTAGAATCTGAAACGACGTCTATAATTATTGCATCGGCGATCGACATTTGTCTAAGTGTTCTAAAACATTTTAGAATGGCTTGTCTGACGCCGGGGTTTTGTCTTCATAATAGCTGCCAAGCTTAGCGCGTTAATGGTGAAAGCACCGGCGTGTAACAAATAAAAAGAGCATAGAAAGTGTGTGTAATAAAGATCAAAGTCAGTAATTCACATTACGGCGAGGTCAATATCGCGACCCTTACCACAGGCACCTTCACGAGGAACGTCCGCTTGACGATCGGAGTAACTGAGAGCAGCTGCAAAACAGGAAAGACGCGCGTTAGTGCTTTGTCGCCGGAAGCAAAAGTAAGGAGAGCACGAAGCTCCGATGATAAAATGTATCAGCAGGACGAGGTAAATTGCAAAATGCAAGATATTGCAATGGCTTGGGCTTCAAGGAGATCTCGGGGAAGGAAAGGATCGGGGGGGAAGGACAAAAACGTCGTATGGTGGAGATACGAAGGCACGTCACATGTGGCGTCCTATGTCGAATCGGGTGAAAGAAATGTAAGTGAGGGGACGTACGAAGAGTGCGGCACTACCGAGGCCAACGCCCCATACGCCCAAGCTAGGCACCCATGGCTTGATAGGCTGTCGCCGGAGACAATAGAGTGCGAGCCAACGACAAGACGCGTAGGAGTAGCAAAGTAGAGTAGAGAAGAGTGATCCGGTCGCCGACGCAGATCACAGAGCAGATCACATTGGTCGTGTGGTCAGAGTAGAGTTTTTTTTTTTGTGATGAAGAGACGGAGATTCAGCAGTTGCGACATTCGGAGGGGGGCCATGGGTTGTTCGGGTGGGGTTGATAGCAATATCAAAAAAAGACATGGAGAAATAGAGCACGAAGCACCGGAGGTGGTGTAGTTCAGTGATGATGCACACATGTCAATGTCATTCATTGGACCAAAAAGTGTTGAGCAAAAAGAAGAGATTAGTCAATAGCGAGATCCCAGGGAGATGAGAGAAAAGAAAACTCACCCTGATGGATAAGGGCGAAGACGGGTGGTAAACGACTCGGGACATCGGTGTGCTGGTAGACGCGGAAGAGGATGAAGGTCAACGAGTTGAGCACAGCCAGACTTCGGTGACGGTGACGGTGGGTGGCACCGGAAAGGGAAGTCGGGCGAGCTCGTGGGAGAGATCCTGTGCAGGATTCGCACGGTCGCTGACCGAATCCCGAGGACCGAAAAAGGAAGTGCAAGCCAATCGGACTTTTTCTGTAAGAGTTTGTGTACACTCGACGCGCTCGATTGCATTGCGTCGCAAAACCGCATACTACGCAAATCCTCTACTTGTTTTTGTTCGCTCGAGCTTGGCGCCGCCGCCGCCGCCTCCGTGTTTCGTGCTCGACCTTCGCGGCTTCCTGCCTCGACGCTCCCTGGCGCTCCGCGCTCCTACCGCCCAGCGCTCGACGACCCTTTCCCCCTCCCAGACTTTTCCAATACGAACTATCTTATCGCCCTCCCCCCCTATCCTGACTGATTTCAAGTTGTTGATTCCGCAACTCATACTCTCCGGTCATACAGAATCGAACGGCTTCTTTCGCGCACAACCTTCGACTGCAAACTCTCGCCAGACCTAGCCCTCCCGGCCTGAGCCTTACTAAACAGTGGTACAGCGTCGACGGCGCCCTAGAGCTTGATACGGACTTACGCCGGCCTTACGGGACAAAGTCAGACCAGTGTACGATCTGTGTATTTCTCGCGAACCTGCATCTCGACGCATCCGAGGACATACCCATCCATATCAGGCTATTAGCAGTCTGCGCATCGTCACCTCATTCGCATTGGCATTTTGTCGTTTCGTTTCCTCTTTTGAGGTTGTACGGGCTCGCTAGCCATCTTACTATCGGACTACGTATTGTGACAGAAAGGCTTACTACTCACCTGTGTGTCTCGGTTTATTTCCCTTCTGTTCCACTTCCGTTTGTGACCGTGATCGAGCACGTCGTTTGATCGATCCCTCCCCTGCCGCATCATATTCCCGTATTCCATCTTCGTCTTGCCAAATCCAAGCTCGTCATTTACCCGCCCACCTAAACCCGAAAACCGAAAACCATTCAAGCTCTGAGTCCTTCACTCTCGACCACCTTCACTCGAACACGACAACGGCAGGAACATCTTGAAACACTTACCAAACACCTTCAACAGCACAAATGGCGAACCCTCGACAGCGGCGAAAGGTACGCTCCTCGTCGCACAAACCCATCAAGATCTCCCGCCAGGCAAATAAACTTCTCAAGAAGCAACCTCGTGTGTGTTCTCTCTAATGACTCTTTTATTACTCTATCGTCTCCATATTACCTACCATCGCCAGCGTCTTCTTTCGATTCTTCCTGTCTTCCGAGGACGAATCAACTCCTTTTTTTGATCTTTTCCTTTCGTGTTTCGTCGATATGTTTCTGACGTTCGATCACTTCTTCTTTTGCTTCTATATGTCAATTAGCGATAAAGGGCCCCAAGATCTTACAGGATGCATGGGATAAGCACAAAACTGTTCGACAAAAGTAAGTGCCTAGTCCTATTTCTAATTCTGTGTTCTGTAATATCTTTCTTGCGGTTATTATCTTGGATGGAGCTTTCAAAGCGCGTTAACCCTAAAAATACATCTTTTCTCAACTCTCTTGTTTCGGAATCTATGTCCTCTAATTTAACAACCTTTTCGTAACGAATGCTAATCAAAGTTTACTGACTTCACATCATCTTAATATTTTTATACTACTTCTATGAAGCTACGCCGCACTCGGCCTCGCGCATTCACTGACTCCGACGGATTCTGGTGGGAGGGACATTACGCATCTGCAGGTTCAGCACAGCTCTGAAAGCCGAAGCGCCGGAAGCAATAGATTGGAAGATGCAGCCTCGGGCACGCGCCAAAAAATCGAAGCAGCCTCGAAGGACTCGAAGGGCGCCAAGGCCGGGGGAAGAGAAGGAGAACCGCCAGGCTCGGGGACGTCGAGTATTCGAAAAGAGACACCCATTCCTCGCGGGTATGGCAAAATTGTGCGGGACGAAAAGGGGAATGTGGTGGATGTGATCCTCGAGGACGATGGTGGGCAGGAGATGGAGCTCGACGACAATGAGCTCGATCGACGACAGCCTGAGAGCCTGCCGGGTGCGGACTGGCTTCTGAAAGGCGAGGTGCAGACGGGTATGGAATTAGACGTTGTTGGAGGTGCGTGTCACGGCTTTATTACCGCATGCGGACATATTCAACTCATACGTGAACTATTAAACGCAATGACGTACGTGCGATGGATTAGCGCTAGAAGACAGGTCGAGAGAAGGCGCACCGAGGGTGGCGCGGACGTCGAGCAGCGCCGAGGTCAAGTACCTGCAGCAGCTGGTGGAGACGTACGGGGAGGATTACGAGGGGATGGCTAGAGACCGGAAAAGGAATGTGCAGCAGTATACGGCTGGACAACTGAAGCGAGCGATAGCCAAAGCCCAGCTTCG
The DNA here is from genome assembly GCA_910574555.1 of Trichaptum abietinum. Taxonomy (NCBI): domain Eukaryota; kingdom Fungi; phylum Basidiomycota; class Agaricomycetes; order Hymenochaetales; family Trichaptaceae; genus Trichaptum; species Trichaptum abietinum. The sequence goes on from CAJTBE010000001.1 coordinate 2,012,576, forward strand.
ATAGATACTTTGTTGTGATGATGACGGGATGACGGGGGGCTCGGAAGCTTTACTGTCGAGATGGTGGATCTCGGCCTCAGGTTCACTGGCATGTCTGTAGTCCGTCCGGGTTGGAAATTGACAATTGATAATGGACAGTCGGGCTCGGAGTGGACTCCGTTGTATTGGTACCATGTCGTCGGGGAGAAGGAGGCTATTTTCTTTTTTTCTTTTGGAGAAAGCTGTCCATGTGTCACTGTCACGGAAGGAGCGGTGCACAATAAGTAATAGAATACGCAAGAGGAAGCACAGCCGGAGGCAGACGTGAGCCAGAAAAAGGCTAAACGTACGGGGCTAGTTGCTGGATTTGCGGTTGTTTGCGCCGAGACAGGTATTTGCTGAACATAGATCTGCACGACAGTTCTGAAGAGTGCATTCTGGGGCGGCTGTGAGGATGTGGCCGAGCTGGCGCCGGCGGGGGGAGGGAGGGGACGAGGACGGATTATGTACAACGTATTTCTATATGTTTGGGATATGTCGATCGAGGAAATGAAGCTAGGGAGATGTTGGACAGCTTGCGTGGAATTTGCACCGACAACTAGATTAGGTTAATTGATCTCCATCTGGGCTGGGAATCGCTCAGTCGGATCTGCCTCGTCCTTACATACCTTCGACCTCTAGCTCTTTAAATATATAGCTCCTTCCTCCGTCCTCCCATGCTTCCCTTCCATCTTGTCCCCTCCCTCGACACTCTACACGTCCCCGACGCCCTCCTCCACCCCGCACACGTCGCCCGACCACCCCCGACGCATATGCCCCATGTCTCCCAAGTCCGACTCATCCCAGCAGCGCGCCTCGTCCTCCTCCAAGTCCTCCTCCACATCGCCCTACCCGCCCACAAGTAACCGGCGCACCTCAGCCCAACCAAAGTCCTCCCGACAGCAGTTCTCTGCCTGCGGCGCCTGTCGCATGCGCAGGCAAGTCATGCCACTCGTTATGACCGCCTGCCCGCTCATTTACCTCAATCCAGAGTCCGATGCGATCTCAAGGATCTCCAGGCCGCCAATCCCTCCGCCGGCCTTACCGCTTGCTCGAACTGCCAAGAGCGCGGCCTCAAATGCGTGTACGTTCCCGCAATACTTCCCATATTTGTCGATTATTCTTTTCGCTTATTTTCCCGACCCTTTGTCTTTAAACGCTCCAGAGACGAGTTTGCGGAGGTAAAAGCAGTCAAGCTCTTGCGGCGAGGTCGAAGACTGCAGCAGGTCGAGTAAGCTCGCGCGCCCACCGCGTATATGTTGACAGCGCAGAATTTTAATCTAACCGGATATTTAGGGCAGTTTATGGCAAGGCCGCCAATGATGAAGAGCGTAGGTACTCCTCGCCGGGAAGCGCACACAACCAGCCCAGCTCGATACCAACTCTGCGTTCGGAGTTCTTCAGATCGCCCTTCTTCCACACGTTCCTCATCCAACGTACGTCCCGCTTACTTTCTCTTCACCGTCCCGTCCAGGTCGTCCATAACTCGTTCCTGGGCCTTGAAAAATAAAAATTTATCTATCATGACATACAGGTCCGATCATCGATCCCCTTGAATTCTCCTCTCGCGTTATTGAGGCCCACAACGGGAACACGGACGCCCTGGGCGCGACCGGCCAGCTCATATGCATGGTCCTCGCGACCTGGGCGACGAGCTTCGGAATCAACGAGTCCGGTGAACCGGAAATGCTCTCTGGCCACCACGCCATCCGCCGCCGGAAAGAACGCACAAACATTATGCTCCGTGAACTCCTCCACCTTGTCGACCTCCACAGTCTCCTGCGCAAGCCAACTTGGGACGGCGTGCGGGCTTTGCTGCTCATCATGCCTCTCACCGAGGGTGAGCTTATTTTCATCTAAGTTGGGTCCCCCCTTTGGACTAGTTTCTGACACTTTGATTAGACGTTCAAACACCCATGGAACGACTGGTAGGTGCTAGCGCGCGAGGTCGAGAACCGCCTTGCTTACACATGATGTTTTTTAAGGCTATGTATGAAGCCACTATAAATCAGGTGTATACTCTATGTAGCCTGGCTTCTGTCTCCTCCGTCAATAGCGGACAAGGGGAGTTTGTGGATGCGGCCGTCCGGGCGCGCATATTCTGGTATGCCCATATCCATGAGGGGGTAACGACCGGGTTACGAGGGGGTCGTCTTTTACTGTACGCCCTAACTCCCACTACTTTTCATCGAGGCATTCTATTAATTCATCTTCTTATCATCTGCGCATATATCTATCTACCCTACAATTAATCTTTTTTATTTTACTACGAAACAGGTCGGAGGAAGACCTACATGCGTTCCAAGCAACGCTCCCCATGATCGTACCCCACTCCCCGCCTCAGGCTGTGGCTGCGAATAACTACTCGATTGCCCTCCGGTATTCAAAGACGCCCATTCGCCTCTCGGCGACTTGTCGAAAGGTGCATGCGGCACTGACGGGCCCCAAGGCAAGGCAGAGAGATGAGATCGACGAGGAGCGTCTCAGAACTGCCTGGGACGAACTCGAAGTCGCATGGGACGAACTTGACGCCTTGCGGAATTTCGGGACTGCGGGCATCGTGCATTCCGAGGACATCGACAGGTTCGTCAATGGATGGCAGGTGCGTGTTCTCACTCTCTTGGTGACCCATGCATACTCAATGAAGGCCCCCACATTAGATCTTAATATTCGAGTGCTGTGAGAATTTCTCTAATTGGTCGACCACGAGAGTTGTGGCGGTTATCTTACTGACAGATCCCCTTCTCCAGATAATGTGATACGCGAGGCACTAAAGCAACGGCTTGTGGCATGTTCATCAGGAAGTGATTCTGTATACTTGTCGAATGGGACGCTCTCAAGGTCTCATCGACTACCCCAAGTCGTGCAACTGCATTCGATTGCAGAAGCAAAATGCCATGAAATCGCCCGCCTCATCGTAGGCATCATCCGACCGCATCTTGGCACCGACTTTTTCAGATTCGACGCCTCGCTCGTCCGGGACGGGTGTTTCTTCGCGGGCGTGCTGCTCGCCGGATCAACGGGGTCGGAAGAGGAGGTCAACACCTGCCTACAGGCGCTGCGCGACATGCGTTGGGCGTTCTCGAAGAGCGAGGAGCGCGAGCACACATTGAAGATGGTCTGGGAGCAGCGCGTCTCGGCCGAGTCGCAGCGCCGTGCGGAGGCGGAGTTGCGGCGGAGTGATCCGCCCCAGCAGGACCCCACGACGTCGGCGTCGATCAGCCCGTCGTCGTTCGTCACCCCGAGCCTCACGCCGCCGCATCACCGCATGAGGCAGCCTCCGCCGCCCCTGTCGATCGCGCACGCGTCTGCGGCGCACGGATCAGGCCCGAGTACGGCCTCCACAGAGGACGGCGGGTGGGGGACGATCTCCAACTCCTCGTCCCATACGGCACGGTCGCATCATAGCCCGCTCTCTGCATCGAACTCGCCCCCGTTCTTATCTGCACAGCCCGTGCCATCGAGCATAGGCCCGAAAGTCGAGGCCCTCTCATTGATGAACTCAGCGCTTGGCGACCAATCGGTCACCGGTTCTGTGTACTATGTTCCGTCTGATATGGATACATTTGCGTATTCTTTGTCCTCCAGTGCGCTGACGAACTCGTCGCACGATCCGCACGACCTCACACCCCCTCACTCCTCCGCAGGCATGTCCACATCTTCCGCGTCGTTCCATGATTCCTACTACGACACTTCGGCGGTTTTTGTTTCCCCACCTGGAACCACCTCTAGCCGGGCACCCGGCGGCGATTCGTCAGGCGGCCTATCTGCAGGCGATAGCCCAAATTTCACTACCAGTTATGCCAGCAGCCAGTACTACGTGTCTCACTAAGACCCGGCGCGCACTAATAGTCCAAAGAACACAACTCAAAAATCGGATACTTGATCAGCGACCGGACATACATATGCTATCTCGACTGTGGACTTATGACTGCTCGGACATTTTCGCTTGTTTTCCCCCCTCTTTCGCTTTTGCTATCCTCGTTGCTTTCTTTTCCCAGGACAAAGAGACTCTACTACGCATCGTCTACATTATTAACCGCAATTCTCCTTTTGCATCTTCTTGTACTGGTTGTCCACATACTTAATCTACCGCATGTCAATATGAATTCGTACTTACTGCTTTGGATTCCCCCCACTCTCGTACCACTTCCACCCTCTTGATCATTAGTCCGTTTTCGTTGGAGCCCCGTACACCATCACATTCTTACTGATCTATCCCATGATCACTCATGTAGCTAGAGCGAATGACGTCTTGACCACGCTGTATCCATGTGTTATTACTTATTTTTTGTTAGATGCTGTCAATTCAGAAATCGAGAAGGCTCTCTCTTGGATCATCGATGGCCGGAATAGGCTAGCGAAGGATATAGCAAGTATGCTGATTGGCCGCTGAGCAGGCTCGAGGACAAGGTGCGGCCGCATCATATTGGTACGGCAAAAGCTAGCGAATGATTTGCAATAAAGCCCGCGGGTTAACCCTATAGCTAAGTACAATAGCCGTTTCCTCGAGATCGATCGCAATCGCGCTGGATATGTATTTCCAGAACACACGCATACGGAACTTCGATCATAGTATAAGCTTCGAGTCTGACCCGGAACTTGTCTGGGGATCTCGCGTAAGTTTCTTCAAGAAAGCAAGAGACTTGAAACAGACCGCTCCCTCGACCTCCTTGCGAATGCTTCCGGCGGCGAAACGCGCAAAAGAAGCAGTTGTACGTGAGCGTGTGTGTCGGAGGCAGCCAATGGTATGGGGGGCTCTGCTGCGCGGTGTGATGGGGAAAGCTTACCGCTTGCGCAGTGACAGGGAAAGTCTTGGGGCTCATACATGCACAGGTTGATGTTCTACATAGAGCACACATCGCCGAGGCCACTAGCGTTGAGTGTACCAGTGCTAAGATCTGGAGGTTAGACAAAGATCTTCTCGCAATTGAATTTATTTGTTCAATTTTTATTGCATTGCCATGTAAGCGTCGATCGCAATCTTGCCGCAGGGTTGGTTTGCTTCTCGGCATCCCTGACGTCGCCGGGGATCGCGGTGGGAAAAATAAATATGTATATGCGTTTTACTCAATCTTTGATCCCGTTTAGTGTCGGTCCGGATCGGAGATCGGCAATTCCATTGGGACCCGTGTGAAAGCTCAGCCGGACTTTGAGTCACTGTCACGGATCCTTTGGAGCGTGATTCCCACGGCAGCGCTGGGGAAGTTGCATAGCCGAACCCGAATCCGCTCTCGGCGTTAGAACAAGACCATCATCACTTGGATTCACTCCTCATCCACCGCTGTCCTTACGCTCTTGCATCCATGGGCTCGCCGCCAAAACCTTGGGAGCGCGGCTCTGTGGCTGCCACTGTAGCGTCCTCGGCTCCGTCGGTAGCTAGCTCAGCTACTCCTGCGATGTCGAGCGCATCATCGAGCGCTACCTCGACTCCCACGCGACCGCCCGCCATGACTGCGGCCCCGGTAGCTGCAGGGACTTCGAGTCTGTACAACAACAACGCCATGTCGACGTTCAACTCGCCCTACTCTCAGTACAACTCAACATACAACAGATTCGGAGCATCGTCTTACTCGCCGTACGGAGGCTACGGCGGAAGCACTATGTATGGCGGCGGAATGGGGATGGGGTATGGAATGAATGGGATGGGGTACGGGATGGGCGGAATGAATGGCATGTACGGAGGTGGTGGCTACGGGATGCCTGGCATGCCGATGGATCCCAATAACCCTTCGCTGACGCAGCAGCTCGAGTCAACGACGCAACACACATTCGCGCTTCTGCACTCGATCGTGCAAACGTTTACCGGTCTGTCGCAGATGCTCGAATCGACGTTCATGGCGACCCACTCCTCCTTTTTCGCCATGGTCGGTGTCGTCGACCAGTTCGCCCACCTTCGGAACGCCCTTGGCAGCGTCCTTGGTCTTTTCGGCCTTTTACGCTGGCTAAAAGAGCTCGTGACGGGCAAACGCAGCGCGTCGCCGATGCAAAATGAGTTCAAGGCCTTTGTGAATGGCCAGCCTGTCCAGGGCCCACAGGGCCCGCCCGCCCCCAAGGCTTCCAAGAAGCCTATCATCATTTTCTTCCTAGCCATCTTCGGTATCCCCTATGCCATGCACAGGCTCATCAAGGTTCTCGCCGAGCGGGTTCCCCCGCCGAACGCCCTTCAGGGTCCTGCGGGCGCAGCATTCGATCCCTCTACCTTGCAATTCGCACGTGCGAAATATGCGTTCAGCGCCGCGAGTCCCGTAGAGCTGTCGTTGAAGGAAAATGAGATTGTTGCGATCATGGCCAAACTGGATCCGGCCACCGGGATGGAAGTCGACCCCCGCGCACAGGTTGAGACAGATTGGTGGAAAGGTCGTACGCGTGAGGGCAGAGAGGGTTGGTTCCCCAGCAAGTGGGCGGAGATCCTTGAGCGGAAGAAGGCTGAGGCTGCACCGACGAAAACTGTGGAGTAATACTGCACAATCCTGAGATCTCTTGGTTATATCGCTCCTACTGTCTACATATCATCCCGTTTTTACACTTTCATTTCAATCATCCCTTTGTCGATCTCGACTTATTACTCGCTAAACTTTCTTTTCCTATCGTGTGTACTTCATAACTCTATGTAATAGCTTTGCAATTTGATTACGCTCTGTGCATGTCGATCCTTTGAATCATTTTCATCTAATAAACATGCGATTGCCTTCCCAGGACTTCGGCTGTTTTCCGTCAATGGTGTGCCAGGTGGTTACCATATTCGAGTGCAGCACTTCTTGAACGCGCCGCTCACAAGAGCGCGTTCGGGCTCTCTGGGCGCCTTGCACGCTGTCCAGTTCACTATGGATTACTTTTCAAAATTTCTTCGCTCGTCGGCACAACCACCCAAGCAAACTCAGGACCATGCTGGTGACTTCCACAAATCGTGGCTCACGGTGAAGGTAACATTGAACTTACATCAACGGTTTTTGTATCATGGTGCTTACAGGAGATGACAGGAAACTCTTATGCATCCCGATGAACGACAACTAGCGAAAGGGATACAGGCTACAGACGTTCCAGCTGCTTTGAAGTCGATGGTAGATTCGCTCGTATGGGAATCAACAAGGTCTGATGAAGGGTGTGTGTTATTAATTTGGCTTGTCTGAATGGCAATGTTACTCATGCCAATCTACAGTCTTACTGGAGCGTGCATGGAATATCTGCTAAAGAACGGTGGGCGACTCGATTTCTCTCAGCTGTGCAACTCGAAGTTCATTCTTTCAATGATAGATGTACTGGGGACACTAGTTCGCCTCAGTGAACCGGACAGGCCGTCCGGCATCCAAGCTGAGGTACTTCGCACAGTCCAAAATATGGTCGTTCTCCTCGACGAGCAGTTTCTCGTGCATTCGGCGGTACACCGAGCTGTCTTACGGCTCCTGCGCACTTGCGTCGGCGACGATATCCAAGAACAGTTAGATGGGAGAGGCAGGATCATGGGCGCTGCCGGTAACGCTGTTCGGGCTTCGCCCTCAGAATACGAGGAAGACCGTGCGTTCTTCTCATTGCTGCTGCTCGGTCTTGCGGCCTTCCTAACACATTGAGCTTACACTTAGTCGTCGACCTCTTGTGCTTGTTGTGCAGTCGCATCCGGACATTTCGGGAATTGCTCATGATATTCTTCTACGACAGACACTGGCATCACTCGGAAGCACTGCATCCTGTTTTAGAAGAGGACGAAGATGAAGATGAGGATGAAGATGCGGACGAGGGGGAGGAGTCCTCGGTCGCGAACGCAGACGGGTTATCAGTAACGCACCGCGTGCCGTCACCGTCGCCTTCGCAGGAGACAGTCACTTCCGCACCCGTTTCGTCCCAAGCAAAGAAACCGGAATATGAGTTCATCCTCTTCAACTATCTGCTCCGTTTCGTCCACAGAGAAGGGAAGATAGGCGAGCTGGCGCGCGCTGGTTTGCTCTTCCTCATGGACGTCGCCATGTCGCCCGGGGTGCCCGTGCATCGTTTAGCGGGAGACGACCTCAAGTCTTCGACGGCCTCGTCGGCGTCAGCCCAATCACAGACGGCATCCGACCCTATTGCAGATGCTGCGTTGGCCTTGGCTGAATACATACTCGACGGCGACTTCTGCGAAGTGCTGGGCGCTGGCCTGGGTGCCGTTTACTCTCTCCTTCCCTCGAAACTCGAGATGCGGCTTGAGCCGACAGAGGCCGGCGCTCAGACCGGTACTATGACCATAGGAAGCACTGGCCCCCTATCTGAAGAGGAGAAGGAGAAGCAAGAGTTGATTCGTGAACGCGCTCGGACCGTAGGATTGGAATACTCGACGAGCACGGAGTTCAAGGCCCGCCTTGATCACTTCGTGAAGCTGCTTGAGTTCCTCCAGGATGTACTGCGGAGAAACGTAGCATCGGTCGCTGATGATGGGAGCATTGAACCTACTTCCTTCGTGGGCTCGGCGATCGTGCAGTCCATCCTTGATGCCGTCCGCCGAATTTTCTTGGAAAACGTGCTATACCCGTCTATTCTTGAATGCTCGGACAGTGATGGCAGCGCGGTTGCTGTGATGTCGTATATCGACGTGATGGTCCGAACCCTCCACGAACCCCAGTTTGCCGAGACTCTCATAGACTTTCTCGTCAGTGAAGATGATACGGAGTCTTCTCGCCGTCGCCATAGAATTCGACCTACGCTGCTCTTGGACTCTCAGAGACAAGGCCCCCCGCAGGTTAGCGTATCGAAGGAGTCAAAACGAAATCGTCGAAGGAGTAGTGCAATGATGCTGCTCGAGATGGAGGCTCCAGATGCACGGAAGCAATCAGAATACCTAACCTCAATGGGACGCTTTACGCTCAAGGATCTTCTCTTGACGAATATGCGTTCTACCTCCCATGCGAGCATGACTGCCGCGATGCAGCTGATGCAGTCGCTCTTAGTACACCATTGTCACCTGACTATCGATAGACTGTTTATTTTCTCGTACGAGTCGACGCACCCGATCTCCCCGCCAATGGCTTTGAATCGAAAGGCTGTAACTGACGAGGATGAAGAGACTTTTACATATCCTGGATCTGAAACGCAGCCAGCCACCCTCTCCTTTTCCGGACCGGAACTCGTTTCCAAGCCCCCCGATGCTACGTATTCCATGCACGAGAGGGAGCTGGGGATGTATCTGGCCCTCGTTGCTCGAATAGATTCGGCAAACTCACAGGGCGCCTTCAGCACTGGCTATGACCATTATCTCCGTGATGCCCTGTCCGCCATAGCAAACCACGCGTGTTCACGATCGGACGAACCTCCACCCAAACACTTACTGGACGTAAATGATCCTCTACTTTCCCTAGTCTTGCAATCGCTCAGACATTTCTATTCTAACACACCGGAGTTAAATATGGCGTTGACCGGGATGCTGGCGGCGGTAGCGTCGTGTCCTGAACGGTGTTTAAGAGGGTGGCTCCTTTTCGGTTCAGACGCAACGCCGCCTCCGCCACAGAAGAAGGGGTCTTCAAACAATGCTCGCCTTTTCGACGATGGAGATGATCGTTCGATTGACTTCGATGTGAACGAAGCACTTTCTCTGAGCGACCCACCATTGCCTATACTTAGACCAGAGCCACTATCACAACCAGTCGTTCTGTCAATCTTCCAGGGCCTGTTATCTAATCTCGATCGCTTCCGCAGCTCCGTGCACGACTTCGATACTTTATTAAATGAGCGCCGGCAAGGGCTAATCTTCTCGGAGAATCTCTCGGACGCCCTGAGCCTCACGTTCGATTTATCGCAGAACATTACGGGAATTGTCAGCAGCCCACAGGCTGCACGGTCAGCTGCGGCGGGTGCAGGCCCTCCACAATCGCCCTCTTCAAAGCCAAAGGCGAAGTCCAAGACCTCGACATGGGCCTCTCTGCTTACGCCAAGGAAAAATCGTACGCGAGCGGCATCTCCTTCGCCGTCTGAGCCTTCTACACCCGCTCAAGCGGGTAAAGCGATCGAGGCTAGCCCTTTTGGTTCTCATTATCGGAAAACAAACGCCATCAGTGTCGAACCTATGGTTGCTCCTATGCCTTCATCAGGTGCATGGGCTCCAGTGGAACAACGGGCATTTAGTATCGATGAGGAGAATGTTTTTGGTTCTTCAGGGCAGTGGGGAGATGACGTTTCAGCTGATCTCGTATCTACCCCTCATCGTTCTCAGGAGCAGCAGGAAGAACAGGAAGAAATATCTGCACAGAAGCAAACGACGCTTTCACAGTTACTGGATAATGTCGTCATTCTAGAGGAAAGCATCAAAGAACTGACTGCAATCATTCATGCGCGACGTAGCCTTGGTATAGACACTCTATCGTATTTATGATTTGTTACGATACACAACGATACCTCCTTCCCCTCTCTGTTCGATTATGTACCTATAAATGCTTTTTCCCCACCAACTCTTCTGGCTTTCTATGAAGATGTTTCGCTGAAGATACAAAGTGATCAGTAAAACTTACTAAGTATTTTATCGATTCCCTGAAATCAGCCACGTGACAATGGTAGACGCGTCGCGACGTGTCACAACTTGAACTTGCAAAGCCACAGCCATCATGTACGAGCTTGGTGCTTGTATTAACTACTTCACCTCGCTACTCTCGACATTGCTTGCTCTAACACACTCTTCAAGGATACAATCAGACCTCAACGCACTGTTTAAAATTCACATAAATGGCAGCAATAACCTTGGATAATCCGAAAACTATACAAGCATCCGACGAGGCAGGCACTTTTATCGTCAAAAGTGTCTTAGCACCGTTACGAAATGTATCGAATTATAAGGATGAGATGCTGAAGCATAGGAAAAAATCCCAGTTCCCAAGACTTGGAAGTTTTTGTGTCCGGGCCCTTCTAGACTATACAGACCAGTTATACGTCTTGGGTAAAGTACGATTAAGCTGCGTGGAGATTCACACTCGTCGTAGAGACGGAAAGCGGATCTCGAAATATCATCTTCTGAAGTCACTGCTCCCCAACTGGGGGACGCCCTTCTTCAGTCTCGCTGAGATTGATCCCCGCCTTTGGGCGAATATCATCCAAATATACGAGGACTTACCAGAGGATCTCAGGACACTCCCGATACAACTGTCCGACCCTCACCTACCATTACTTCAACAAATCCCTTCGACTCCGAATTTCACTTTGATCACAGTTCTCGATTTAAGCCGAAGTCAAACCCTCACTGATGAGAGCATACTTTCCCTAAAAGCCCTCCACAATCTATGTGCATTAGATATCAGCTCTACTGAAGTCACATCGCGCGGACTCCGTCGACTCTCTCGCACCTTGATCTTCAACGATAATGGACAGCGCCGAGGACCTTGGGCACTTCGTATCTTACGAATGCGAGACTGTCGTAAAATTGACAATGGGATATTTTCATTCCTCAAAGATTTCCCATTGTTATGTGCTATTGGTAGGTCTGACCAACTCGAAGTTGCGGTTCGACAAGGCAAGCTCATAACGCATTACACACATATAGATGCAAGTAACACCCAGTGCCAGTGCTCCGGTAGACAAGCACACATCCTACGGCCTTTCGTTTTACAGCACTATGACCTTAGTGTTTTCAAGTCTACTCTGGAAGAAACTGTTCAGGAATTCGCTAAAACCCGCCGAAATGTATTTGCGCATCCGACTCCATACATACTTGCCACCCAGGAACGACCTGTACGGAAAGGAAAGCCACCAGATGTCGAATCTGCAAGATCTATGATATCTCCAACCCCCCTGTACACCAGTGCTCACAACTCGTTCATTGTCTTTCCTCCATCGCATGGTTCATCAAGCAAGGAGAATTGGGTACTATCCGGGAATACAGATACAGATACAGTAAAGAATACACTACGCCTGGGTCAGGACAGGCAACGAAGGGGAGATGAGGCCCAACGCCGTGAACAGGCCCAATTGGAGCTCAGAAGGGAACTGCGGATGCAGAAGAAAGCAAAATGTCGGAAAGCAATACGAGCAAATGACATGGATGACTCTGATAACCTCATACTCTCTAATGACACACACGATAGTGCATGCTCAACATGCGATGAGGACTCAAGCGACTCGGATTTCTTTGAGGAGGGAGACAAATGCTCGAGGGGAGAATATCAATCTGTACGTTGGCCTCTACTCATTCAAGCGTTATCTAATAATAGTAGCAGGGCCGTAACCTCAGAGTCGGTGGCCATACGTCACTCGTAAAGTCATTCTACGCACAGACTACGTTTCTGGCCAAGCCTTGTACCTTCATAAGTGCATCTAGCCACAGTGCCGATTTCATATTGTACAGAGCTCCACCACCATGGTCGTATTTAGACACTCTGACTCCTGATGCGTGGCACGGGATGAAAGCTGAGGAGAAAGATACGAACCGAACGGATTCGGTTAAATCTGAACAGAAGAACAATGTGAAGGACTGGCACCTTTCTCTGGCGAAAAGACGAAAGCCAGATGATCCCGATCCCCTCCGGAGGTCACCTTCCCCCACACCTACCTTGGTAAATCCGCCATCTCCAACACCCTCTCTCAGGCCACCTAGTTCTTTATCAGAAGCTACAGACGGGATAAATAATTTACTGCCGCCTCCTATCCTATCCCGGAATAAGGAGAAGATACCTCATATGTACAAACGCCCGCGATTGAAGCTTGAACCAGACGTTATCAATCCGTTTGCTTCGCACAATAACCAGAATCGATCTACTCTCCAGTTCAAACCACCTAGTGTGGGCCCGCGAGGCCACGCTGGGGAAACAAGTCGTTCTGCAACAGGAAAGTCTTCGACGATTCAAAAATTGTACGACCGGAAAGCTGGGGCTACCTTAAAGACGGATAAGACAGTTAAGATGCCGGAAGCCTCGAAGCCTCGCTCAACCCCCGATCGCAGAGACAAGAAGTCAGCTAAATTGTCTCACTCAACAAAACCCAAAACAGCTTTTGACTGGAAGGGCTGGAGTGCCAAATATTGATTGCTCTCAATGAGTCCGAGTTGGCTGGTCATTCAGTAGAAGCATAGTACGGGTTGAATGTTAAATATCCTAAGTTGTATCTTACTTGTCTTTTCCAGACAATTTTTCAGACTATCTCTTCACATATTATTATGATGCATGAAGTGGAGTTCTAATGGAATTAGAGTCTGGATTCAATCTCATAGTTCAAGTTAAAGTTCAAAGCGTCACTATGACTAAAAATAGGATGCGCCGGGAACCGGCCGCCTTCCTCACTAAGTTAGCATTACTTGGTTGCTTCTGAGCCTCTGGCTCGTCGCCTTCTCTTCACCATGACGGAAGGAAACATATCGATCGTGAACGTACATACACCGCAAACGTCCTTTGCTATCGTTCATTCATGTGAGCTGATATTCATCTATATGCGTCCTTTGCGGACGTAGCACAAAGTTCAGAAGCTGGATGATTTGATATAGTTATGCAGGAAACGCTTGAGAACCTGTTTCTCAAACTTACTCAGAAGACATCCGCGAGCTTAGAGGGAAGGAATGCACCTGTTGGTCAAGGATGGGTGAAATATGACTGGGATGAAAATGTGTGGAATCTGGATGATGGCACGTCAGTTCTGAATCGAAGAGAACTGGTCCGCAAGCTAACGACTACTATGTCATTCAGGCTCAGACTACACGATACTTGCATGGCGTCTCAAATCTCTTTCTGAATCAAAGCCAGGCTTTCTCCCAACCTTATACCTCCACAATCCGTCACAGCCTCTACCCTCTCCTCCCGAATATTGCAATCCTGCGTATTACTCGTTCAGACGGCCTACTTCCCCTCCTTCATCTCATAGACCAAATTCTAGAGGAGGCTCTCGCTCCGTAAGAAGTGGTAGATCACGCAGAAGCAAACGAAGCGCGATGAGTCACACAAGCGAGGAAGATGATGGGGTGCCGAAATTCAAGAAGGAGTTCATGAAGTTCCACAACGAGAATGGTGTAAAGACAATAATCGGTAGCATCGGTCCTGTGAAAGATGGTAAGTGCACTCTCATCTCTGGACATTCCAGAAATTAAGCTAATATCTGTCACTCCAGTTCGGATGTTGTTGAAGAACGGCTACAGACATGTGTATATTTCACGGTCCTTCGCGAAGAAGCACAACTTCATCCCTAAGGATGCTGCTCCTGGGCTATATGGATATGAGGGTCTAGTCAAGTGCGTTGTTCAGGATTCTGCCATACTTTGCATGCTCATCATTGCTTATGACATCAATAGTTTAGGTCAATGGCCGGTCACCGTCGGAAAGACGAAGACTATGCACAGTGTATACCTGTCCGAAGAAAATCATTTTGATTGCATCCTCGGCCGGTCTTTCATGGAACGCAGAGGGATCAAGATTGACCCCATCGATCCTACGAACGTTGTGTGTTTAGACACAGGAGAGAAGCTGGATTGCGAACTTGTCATCATTCGGGATGGAAACGGGGAGATCGTTACCGTTACTTGACATATCGTTATATTGTGCCTCGGGTAGCCTCTTTGTGGTCTGAGAGATGTTTTGATATTCGATCTGTTGTCTGATTTAAAGTGCTGTCTTCTATATATTTCTGTATATTGTTAACTTGGACTATTTTCAATAGAATACACTGCGATGCTTTGCAAAGTAATACTCATTGCTCTTTCGGTGATGTATTAATTATACTACTTGCTTGACCAGTATGAGTTTCTATAATATTATGTGCCAGTTGACCGAGAGTGACGTGACGCCGGTGATTCCGCGAGCGGTTTGATCTAAATTTGCTCAGCTTCCCTTTCTTGACTGGCTGTCCTTCTTAGGCCTCAAGAGGCACGTAGCCAGCTCCAGTCACCTTTCCTCGACGCAACACTCGATGTCGAGGCTATCCCGCCTGCTGCCTCCTCTGACAGCTGGTCGCCGTTCATACTCATTCTTCTCATCGAAGCCGGGTGGCGGTAGATATTTCAATTCCTCGAAACCAGCCAAGGTTATCGCACCGGCCAAAGCTTCCCCTAGCGGCACATCCAATGTCGCCCCAAGTAACGCAAACTCTTCGAGTGCTCCAGAATCGCCCGATGGACCAGTCGCAGAGGAAGTTGCTTCCGTAGTGAAACCTTCGCCTGAGAGGTTACGAGACACAAAGACGGCGGCCTCGCCAGCTTTTGCATCACCTTCACTATCCACTGACCACCCACCTTTTGCCCATCCAACTCTCAAGCCTCACGAGCTTACTCTACATCACTTCTTCGCACTGCATCGCCCGTACCTTCTCCTGAATCAGCCAACGTCAGTGTTGTTTGAGTCTGTTTCACCTCCGCAGACACCTTCCTCCTTAAAGGCGCCAGCATCCTTGGGAACAATTGACGACCCGCCTGTTGCGTCTCCCGAAGCTGATGCCGATTCCGCGAGGCAGATAGGACGTGCGCTCGTATTGAACAGAGTCGGTAATACTGTGAATTGGAGCAAGGCGCTGGCGCGTCTCGGCCAGCAGGAGGAAACTATGCCATTGCCAAGCGAAGTGATTGGGATCAACTTGGATAGCACAAAGAGGAAGAGGCGAAAGAAGATGAAGAAACATAAGTATGTGATACTCTCTATCTCCAGTATCTCTCTAATTAACTCGGCTTGTTGTCTTTGCGTCAGGTTGAAGAAGAGGAGGAGGGTGCGTAGATTTCTTCTCACTCTCTCAATGATGACAATGAATGACAAACATGTTAATCTAGTTACAACGCTCATTAAGACTGAGGTTAGGCAAGTGATGGATGGAGTATTGTCCTTAATAGCAACAGAGACTATCGCAACCTATTTTCTTCGTGTCTCATCCTCCATTTGCTGGGGCCCATATGTAGATCTCTACACTTCCGGGTACTCTTCGGGATCCCATGTTACTTATCTTCTTCATACACTCTATCCAATGTCTACTGCACCGCCTATTCAATGCATCTAATTTTTTTGTCTGAGTTTATGTCCTTTGCCAGCAAAGAAAAGTTAAGAGCGGCGGTTCACGGAAGCTACCAATCGCGGCAACTTGAACTTAAGTATACACTATTACGCGATTATGTAAACAACATGATACGCAACCTTTGGGATTTCGTTTTTATCCCCAACAGCGCGACTCCAGTCGTTACACTCTATCCTCTTCCCCCGCCATGGCTTCACTGGCAAGGCTTCGTTCTCCTTTATTACGGCGGATTGTAAGTTATTAAATGTCGCAGTGATGAAACATGCTAAGTTCTGGTGTCTCAACCGTCATCGCTGGCACTCTTGAAATATTGCAGCCGCTCGCCGCTCGTTCGTTGCAGACTTCTGCAAGTACGACAGAGTTGCATAATGAGGCATCAGCAACGGAGCCTTTCACGGTGAAGCTACATGAAGACTCCTTCCGGTCGTACAGAACGGACGCTCCTAGCCTGGAGGTCGAGGTCACGAAAGACATGCTCATTGACATGTACACGAAGATGAGCACCATGCGTCGCATGGAAATGGCCGCAGATGCCCTCTACAGGCAAAAACTCATTCGTGGATTCTGCCATCTGGCAACTGGACAGGTATTCTTCAACTCCACCCCATCTCTGGCTGTCTACTGAATAATTTTTTTGCTCGTTAAATAGGAAGCGGTCTCGGTCGGACTTGAGTCTGCGATTACCTGGGATGATCTCGTCATCACCGCCTACCGCTGCCATCCGTTCGCCGTCCTTCGCGGCGGCACGGTTAAGGGTGTCATCGCTGAGCTCCTCGGTCGTCAGGCTGGTATGTCGCACGGCAAGGGTGGCTCGATGCACATCTTCACGCCTCGCTTCTTCGGTGGTAACGGTATCGTCGGTGCGCAGGTGCCCGTTGGTGCTGGCCTCGCATTCGCCCAGAAGTATCTGGAAAAGAAGACCGCGACTTTCGCCATGTATGGTGATGGTGCGAGTAACCAAGGTCAGGTCTTCGAAGCGTTCAACATGGTATGTACCTTTCGTCCGCTTTGGCCGGAAATGGTACTATATACTAAATATTCCCTTAGGCTAAGTTGTGGAACCTCCCTTGTGTGTTTGTTTGCGAGAACAACAAATACGGAATGGGCACATCGGCGGAGCGTTCCTCGTCGAACACGGAGTACTTCACGCGCGGTGACAAGATCCCAGGCATCCAAGCTAACGGTATGGACATTATCGCGGTGCACCAGGCTGTTAAGTTCGCGAAGCAGTGGGCCGTTGAGGAGAAGGGTCCCCTGCTCCTTGAGTTCGTGACGTACCGCTACGGAGGACACTCGTACGTTCTTTTCTCATCTTACCCTGCCACGGCTTTTATTTGTATATGTCCTCGAAATCAAATCACATGCTAACTGAATTTTAGCATGTCGGATCCCGGAACTACCTACCGTACGCGCGAGGAGGTCCAGCGCATGCGCTCTACACAGGACCCAATCCACGGTCTGCAGCGCTACATTGAGGAATGGGGTCTCGCGACTGAGGCTGAGCTCAAGGTGCATCTTTATTCTCCCCATGCAATAAGTCTCCATTTTAATCATAACTATCATAGCAAATCGACAAGGATGCGAAGGCCTCCGTCGACCACGATGTTGAAGAGGCTAAGAAATCCCCTGAACCCGATATCAAGGACTTCTGGACTGATATTTATTACAAGGGTACCGAACCACCATTCATGCGCGGTAGAGAGCGTGAGGAGGTGCATCATTACTAGATTCATACATAGACTTTTCTTAATATCGGATGTTTGCTGTTGTGGACTGTTCTTCGCAATGCAATAACTCTTTACGCTTTCGGATTTAGACTGAAAGATACTCACGGGAAAGATGTAATCCAAGTGTAATTGACAGCGAGAAGATAGACGATGATACAATTACTATTCTTCGCTCACACCAAGAATCTGTCTCAGCGAAACCAAGCTACCGAATGGCCTTTGACTTCCTAATATCGTATTCGCAGCCTCGTACTTATTCTCTGGCTTGCGCACCTCCGTGCACATTCTGTCATACGTCCCAGCGAGCTTGCGCAGGGCGGCGTGATGTACGCGATCGGCCAGGCGTTGATCGAGGAGGGGGGAGAGACGCGGAGAGCTCACAACATCAGGGGAAGATAACCACTCTGAGAACGCGCGAAGAGATACGTTAAGTTGCTCAGGTTGCATGGCTCCGATGTGGGAGATCGGTTCCTATGAAGTTTTCAGATATGAGTAAAGTGGAAAATAATTGCTGATGATCTACACTGGAATAATACGTACATCTGTCTTCCTACTCTCGATTGCATTCACGCAGTTATACAGCGACGCATCACGTAGAATTTGGGCATACTACAGAAGAGCTGTTTTAATTTCGAAAAAAATTTAGGGAAGTGAACCGGACGTACGTGATCAATTATCAGCACCTCAGCACGAGCGTCGATATTTGTCTGCAGCTCAGAAACTTTGTAGTCTGCGAAGGAATACGGGCGAATCGTATTCTGTTTATCAACGCATCCATAGTCAGACCCATTATATTACCAACTCACTATTATATAGAAACTCACCAGTAGATGTGTCAAACAATTCAACAGAAAAACGTCTTTGTCCCATCCTTCTTTATTCTGCGACCGGGATTGCTGTGTCGACTCCGAGACAGCAGAACACATCTCGACCGCCGCGTCGACCATCGTGTCTAACACCGGTTTGAAACCCTGGCGCAGTTCAGCATCAGTCTCATCGCCTACGAGTGAGGCGTTGTAGACCGTCATGAGTTCGCGCAGGACTTGAGTATGGTCGAGAAGAGCGATGGGTGGTTGTAGGTCTTGGTTTGAGGGCTGGTGAAAGAGTGACAGAAAAGAGTTGGTAAGACGGAAACTACTAAAAATAAGTAATAAACTTACGTGTAGAGTTCGGGCGAGGTTGCGAGTTTGTGCCTCGACGGTGTTGAAGAAGACATTGTACGATTCGTTGGTGATCCTACAGTTCAGGTCCATTGGCGGTCATGAATGACAGAATATGTTTGCGAAACTTACTCGTTAAGCGTTTCTGAAAGACCGGCCGTCTCCCCAATCGTTCGACTCATAGTTAGATTGTAGAAGGAGAGAAGGTTCGCCACCTTATACGAGGTGATACAACTTTCCTGCGACCTAACAGTCTGCCTGACTCTCATCTATCGGACAAAAGGAACAGATAGATGAACTCTCAACTCCTCATATCGACACGATTAACCATTATACTCACCCTCAACGGCGACCGAACCTTCTCAAAGGCCCGATCCATCAAATCTCTAATCCATGTCTCTTCCTCACTGCCATCGAACCTCCGTACACTACCGACCATACGACGCTCTACCTTCGCCTGGAAGAGACTCTCGAGAAACTCACGTTCTCCCGCGATGCTCTGGTGTACCCACGCGAGCATGTCACCGACGTAGCGCAGTGGATCGTGTGCGTGAATTTCAATGGGCCGTGGCATTCCGCCTGGTCCGCCCCGAGTAAGCGCGTCCATAAAGGCGTTGAGGAGGGTGAGTTGACGTGTTTGCGTAAGGACGGAGAGCGCTTCGCTATTGACAGAGGGTCAAGGATGTGAGAAAAGGGTGTCTTATATCAGTAAACATACCTTAGAAGCTCGGGCTTCTTGCGAAGCCATTTGACAGCCTCGACCATGAGCGGGGTCACTTCCAGAAGTGCGTCCCGCACGAACTGACGGAACTCCAGCGCACACCAGCGGGCAATTTTGTCGTATCCTTGTTCAAGTTGCTGAGAGGTAGTTGTAACCACATCAATCCTACTCCATGTTCAGATTCGATACAAAAACGACTAAGAGCTCAGGAAATATGTATTACACACCCAGCTGCACTCGGCCCGCCTTCGATGCTCATCAATACACGCGAATCGTTTATGACGCGTTCTGCCTTGCCCATGAATTGGAAGAATTGCATGCTCAACTGTATGTCTCTGGACTGCAGCGCATCAACTTCTTCCTCGGTAAGCGTGAAGTGCTCTAGAAAACTATCAACAGCTACTTGCTGGTCTTGTATTGTTTGTCTGAAGTGAAACAGCTAAATCATTACATGCACCAAAATTATAAATGGGAAGGTCGGACTTGCCGTGCACTACGCAAACCTCCCGCCCTCTCGAGTAATGATCTGCAAGCCTCATTAGTCGAATGCAGATGGCTCTGCGCTTCGTCACATTGCAAATGCATCGCGTCGATGTGTTTTTGGAGGACATCTAGTTGCTTTCGGAACATTCAATATGGAACACTCAAAGAACAAGGGACATGCTATTCACTTTATCCACTTCCTTGAAGGCACACAGGAACTGCTGCGTCCCCTGCGTCAGCTTGAGCTCCGCATCGCGCCTCAAGCTCTTCCTCGCACGCACAGCGGTTCCGGTACCTAGCGCACCGCCCGCAAGTTTGTAGGTAGCTTTTGTTCCTAACGCATCTAGAGCATCCAGTTCATCTGTATCTTTACTAGTAGTAGCTCTTCCGGTGGCCGAGCTCGCTGGTTCTCGCGTTTGGCCGTTGCGGGAGTCCTCGGAGGATGTTGGTGTACTATACAATTCAGACAAGGTTTCGAGAGCTTCTCGGATCGCGGGGTCGTCATAGTTTGTGCCCAATATTTTGTAGAGCCGCGAAGAGATGGGATTGCGAGAGGCGCTCGGAGTAAGTCTACCGTCTGAAGTTGACTTTACTAACGCTGCACGCGAGGAGGATGAAGAAGGACGTTGAGGAGAAAGTGAGATTGCTGAGGTAGCCATGGTATGTGTGTGTTGTATATAAATTAGCAGTTCAGATGCATTGTAGATCGGGGCAAACAGGGAGTGTGGGGTATGGACACGGATGAGCCGGCAGGACCCTGACAGTGTAGCAGATGGATGAAACCGTGTTCACGTGCTATTCTCCTATGAACTGAAACCAAATCACTCTAGACTCGCCGTCATAAGCTTACCGGTTCAAATGCACGTCTTATTTCCCCTTGCCAGGCTCCGTCTTCCCCTCCTCCACCTACGCACGAGTCCTGCAAACCTCAAAATGTCGATGACCTTCGCAGAGGCAGCTGCTCTTCGAAAAGCTGCTCAGAATAGCGTACGGTCCCGGCGCGCAACTCGCCTGACGTCCCATGCCTCCGAAGTACATCATCGCCCGCCTCCTAAACCAACTCCCGACCCGATTGTGTATGAAGCGGTAGCGAGACCTGGGGCGTATTACGAGCGACCAAAGGTGAAGAGAGACCTACCGGTGGTGTCTGTGCGTTTTTTCGTCTTCGCCCCAAATTCAAGCAGGTTATAACTAACTGCCTGTCGAAAGTCTCAATGGCGCACGTTGTTGGCTTTTGGACTAGTTGGCGTAACTGGCTGGGGAGCTTTTGTTTTCTACGCAACGAACCAAGAACGGCTCTCCAGCTCAGTCGTGCGGCAAATCCTTCAGAACTTGCGTGACAGCGATCTTGTCCGGGAATCACTCGGCGAAGCAGTGAGACCGGAACCTGCGTGGTATCTAAATGGAGACCCGTGGATAGAGGGTGCAGTGAGTTGCACGTCTGACTTCGCAGTTCTGAGTACCTATTTCATCTTTTACTTTACAGACAAACATGTTACAAGGAAACGTTGATATAAGCTTCCGAGTGAAAGGATCCAAAGGCGCCGGGAAGCTATATTTTACAAGCATACGGAAAGAGAAGGGCCAGCCTTTCACAGTCTGTGAGTTGCCATCTGTTATTTGGGTAATGCGTTCTTTTCTGAGATAACACACATGTTAGTGAGATATAAAATTATTTGCGACAATGGGACAACTATAAACCTGCCCGTTGGACTGTCAAAGCAGTGATGAGCCCTGCGGCATATCGGACAGCGACATGAAATATTAAATTTGTATAATATTATATTCATGCGTCTCTTTAGTCTTCGTTTCGGCCGCTCTCCATTCCTTGAACAGCCCATCAAATGTTTCATCCAAATGCGCAGACTCGTTCCTTGATGACAGTGATGACAGCACATGCTTCTTGGAACAACGTGAGTCATCTTCCCTCAGACAAAACTTAGGCACTGATAATATCGGACACTATCATCTGCAAGCTTAGGCAGACCCTCGGCAATGACTTAAGTAGTCAGGACTCTTTTGAAGACATTGAAAACCGAATCGAACGATCACAACTTGTGTACTTCCTAATTTTCGAACGCAATATGGTCCAGCTGCGCTTAGAATCAGCACTATTCCGCCTCAGCAGCGAAGGCGGTGTCGATCGGTGTGAATTAGAGCTGAAGACTGCGGAAATTGTTCGCAGTTCGATGATGTCTTGGCAGTATAAACATTGAAACCCGAGCAATGTTCCTCCCATATTCACAGCCTGTTTAACCTTGTATCGTCGCAGCTTTCCGGAGAAAGGGTATGAATCTACTTCTCCTGTCGGGGAAAATAATCATCTACTGTAGTGTCTTCTCTCCAACATTCGACTGCTACATTTACGGAACTCAAAGTAAACTCGAATTTCGAGACCTTCCACATCACTGCTGCCACCATCTTGGTTCATTCTCTCAGAGACTTTCATCCAACACACACGGAAGTCTAGACATTCCCATGCCATGGCAAATGACATACTTGACCGATTTATATCAAGTACCAGTCTATTGTATAACGTGGATTGACTCATCGGAAGTGGTTTATGCATAATTGCCCACAGAATGCAAAAATGAAGCGTATAAAATGCAAAGCCAGTGGTCTATTAGTACGTCCCTTTCTTCCATCGTAGAATCCGGTTATGCTATTTGGGTAGTTTCTTGGCCACTCAATATGATGTTGTATTATGGCTAAGTGACTTTGTTTCTAACACTTCTAATGGCATCTTCAACGGCTACGAGAATTGCGGCATTGTTCTAAAATCTAGAACCTCACTGAATCAATTTGGTGCATGATATGAACGCTATATTAAACATTATTTGAGCTGAATCTCCTGTAGTCGTACAAAAGTATTTGTTATCGGAAGGGCATGTGGTGTAGTTGGTTATCACGCTCGCTTAGCACGTCTTAATTACTTCGGTTTCAAATCCGAAACCTATGTGAGTGCGAGAGGGGTCCGGTTCAATCCCGGACATGTCCATTTATCTCCCCTTTTTTTTAACTCTTGTCACTTACCTAGAAGAATCTGCTGAGAATTTGGTAGATTTTTAAAAGAGATGATACTGTAGGCCTACTGGATGAAACCGAACATTAGGGTCGACTTTAAGCGAAGGAAGCTAAATGTAATATTAGTTGGACGACCTACAGATATCGGGTTCGCTACACCTTGACTCAATGAATGTACTTCTGGTACTAAGTATGCGCGTGCCTTTTTTTCGACAGTGCTTTATGCAAAACAAAACTAAGAACCTGGCAACGGAAGAAGGTTCCGTATCCGGCAGGATCGACGCCGGCATTCCCCATTTGGTAGTATTTGTCACGAGAAGGGTGACTCTGACGCGTCTCTTCCAGACGTCCCGGATAAGTCCAGTGCTGCCAGTCAAGCACAGCACCATCTTTCACTCTCTGACTATGACTGCTTCGTTCGCGGCGTATGCATCACAGTTCCTCAACCGACAGCAACAACAACCTGGTTCTTCTATATCCTCGACGTCGCAGCCTCTCTTTTACTCATTTACAACCGATAACGGCTCTCAGACCGCCCTAGACATGTCGCACGCGCATGATGAATTGGACCTCGACGATGAAGACGACCCTCATTTGGGTCGTAGCAGCGAGCTCCTTGCGCGTTTTAAATCCTCTCTACCTTCCGTTGATGACGACGATGACCCTTATCTGCGCCTGGATGAAGATGACCGACCATTATCGCAAACAACACGGTTTAACGCTGACTCTGTACCGCTGATTGAGTCTGAGAGGATAGAGGATTCTGATTCTGATGAACCTCCGCAGGCGCAGGGATGGCTAGCTCATCAGGCGCCTATGTCATATCGTGTACAACCCTCTCCACCGTCGGATTCTTCGTCAGATCCTGGGAGTCCCCCAGCCGACCTCTTTGCGACCCCTGCACGAGTTGTCCCTACCGTCACAAACCCGCAACTCAGCAATCCTCTAACAGAGTCCTTACTTCCGCGAGATGGAGTTTCCCGACCGTTGGATGTGTTCTCTCTCCCCGATCCCAGAATGCATTCTCGCGGGAGAGTAGTTCGCAAGGATGCCTCATGGACCATGGCTTGGTTGGGGAGCGTCGCTGCATGTGTTGTGGGCTCCTTCATTATACTTTTTACTACCTCCTCTAATCCGAAGGGTTTTCATCCTGGAGCGGTTCTTCCATATACCACTCTACTACACTCCATACCCCTGATCACTATTCTGATCTTTCTGAGTGCCGTCGTGTCTTACGCACATATCATGCTTCTGCGGGTGTTCGTAAAACCTGTGATAATTGCTACATCCGTCTTTATTCCTGCAGCACTTTTCATCTCCGCCCTCTGGGCTTTCATCGGAAGTTTTATGTGGGAGGACGGCACGGAGCCGACATGGGGAGAGACTATAGGGTGAGCGTCCTGTATTCATACATAACGTCTTCCGCTAAATTGACGCTCCAGACTTCGCTTGTTTTCACTCATCATCCTGATTATCGCCATAATCACTTCGCGACGCTTGAGACACTTGCCAGAAGAGCTCCATACGACTTCATCCATCCTAACACTTTCTACATCTCTTTTATTGGCGAACCCGCTGTTACTTGCACTATCCCCCCTAATCCTTCTCGTGGCGCTGATTGGTTCAATTCCGTTCATGACACTGGCGTTCCGACTACTCCTGATCGGCTACTTTACATTGACAACCAACACAGCATGGGAGTGGCATGTTCAAAATTGGGCGGGATGGTCGATAGCAGGAACAATATCAGTCTGGCTATGGAGTTGGGGTGTTGCGCGCGGCGTCTTACGTACCACTTGCGCAGCCGTCATCGGTGCATGGTATTTTAACTCGTACGTTATTACCTATTCTTCTCGGTCGAGATTTAAGCGCTTATGTTCGAGATAGCCCGGAAGCCATGGAACCCCCACCTTTAGACACATATCGCCTGCATGCAGCATTGTTCCGATCAACCGATACCTCTCTGGGGTCCATTGTACTTGCATCTCTTTTACTCACTGGCATTCGCTTGGCAACACTCACTGCTGCATTCCTACGGAGGGCCCCCCTGCCCCTTCTTCCGTGGCTTACGTTTCCTCTGAACGTACTGGGTAATATTTCGGGGGCTCTGAGCAGCCTGGCATTGGTGTACACGGGTCTTACTGGAGACGCATTTTTCCCGGGTGCAAGGAGGGCCCGTGCTTTAGCAGCAGCGGTCGAGAGTTCCAGCGGTAAAGTTCGTTATCGAAGATCGGGTGTTGACCGTAAGAAATCAATTTACTGCGTTTTTTATCTAATCTAATATCTCCTCTTTCAGCTTCACTTGCCATACTTACGATCACTCCCCTCACTCTTACTTTGCCGTTCGCGTTGACGGCTTATCTATTTGTTGCACATACTCTTAGTGCGCCGGGTTATGCGCCAGTCGCAGCACTTCTTGCTGGAGGCGTTACTGCCCTTGTTGGTAAATTTTGCGTTGGACTTGTTGAGGATACGTAAGTAACTTCTCAAGGGATAAGATAACTGGAGGCTAATGTTTCTTAGGGCGGATACACTGTACATGTGCTATTGTATCGATCGAGATCTTGGTCAGATCCACCGTGACGAAGTTCAACGCGCGGTAAGTCTCTACTGCGTTTGTTTTCAGAGTAACGCTAATTGGTTTCGAAAGTTTGAATGGCAAAGCCCTGGGCGCCCAACAACGTCTTCACGTCGGGGTCAACAGCCACCACCTACAATGTCCCACATTGCTCCGTCACCGTCACCTTCGCCTCCTTTATCAGATTCGGGATCGGATATAGACATTATTCCTCTACGAGTCTCACAGCAGCTTCCTTCGAGCATACAGAAATCGAGGTCCTTTTCTCCACGACCAAAAGGGCAGGCTGACTTGAATGCTAGCCATGCAAGCCGCGTGAGTGAAGAGTCGATGATGCTCGGCCTTGATTTCGTGTGAGTCAGTGCATGGTAATATAGTAGATGGTGTAGTTGAGATTGAACCACCGGATCATGGTGTTGTATATATATTTTATTCATTGTGTACATTTTTTGCATGTGCCTGTCGATCTAGTCATAGCACATATTACTTTAGAATACACATCTTCTCATAAAATGAAGCAGCTATACGAACTTCGCAACGTTACCTTTCGTATAATTCAATCCCAAAGGCTGTAGCCAGCTAGTTATCTTGATGGCTTCTCGAAAACAAACATTAATGAAATTGAGTCATAAAGATACAAATACAATATTATCTGTCATATCTATCAGGAACAGCTTCTAGGAGAAGAATGCGACGACTCACATTGCAAGGAAGATATAGGAAGATGCACCGGTGAAACTTGCTGCAGTTATTGAGTCTTCAGGAAATTCTGCTCCTTTATACGCTGGCGATTTGCAGCCCGCAAGCGTAGCTTTTCTCCCTTTCCTCCGGGTCCGTCATCGGGGTAAACCTTGGGTTTCAAGAGCCCCCATAGCCAGGAAGGATACTCCTCATCCTTGAGTGCGAGTACGGGAGGCTGGTCCTTCAGGTAATTCAGTCCATTTAAAATAGTGTTTTCTGGGCACGAGGATAATGGAATCACTTTTTTCCAGTAGTGATTGGTGTTAGCAACAAAGCTTGATGAAATGAGAGGCTACCACTCACTTTCTATGACTTTTCCTTTCGGTTTGCTGCCCTCCTCCTTCGTTACTGCTTGGGCTTGCGAAGATTCTGCAGCGAAAGAACGCGCCAAGATTCGGGTTGACCATGTCAAGTTCCGCGATATCGTCCTCGAAGTTATCGACAGCATCGCAGCAATTGAACCGAACGCTTAGGGAAGAAATACTGAGGTTGAGGAGGTGAAGCGCTCGCTGCGCTAGGAGTAATTCATAGAAAACCTAATTCTAGTAGTCGTGGGAATTTCATTCAAGTTGTCCGGGGTAAAAATATTCAACAAACCATCCAACCCTTCAAAGTTCAAACAACTACCATCTCATTCATATGTCAAGATCACTTAGACCTCGCAAATCTAACCCAAGCTATACGATTCCCCCGGGTTTTGGCTCTGAAGATGAGTTTATGATACCGGAAGACGAAGATGCCAGTAGCGATGACTTTCAACCGGTCAAAGACCAACCTGGACTCGAAGAAGAGGGAGTGGAAGAGGGAGAATCTAGTGACGAGGCGGATATGCTGGTGGATGATATTGAAGAAGATCTCAGACCGGTGAAGAGCGCCTCAAAAACTAAGCCGAAATTAAAGACTGCGGAAGTAAAGGCCATACCGTCAAAAACCAAAGTTCCTAAGAAAGCCCCAGCTCAGATTCGTCCCTCGTTTTCGAGGCCAAGTAATCGTCAGCAGTATGCGCTGCCTACGCCTAGCCAGGACCATAGACATCACGCGAGACCACTCTTTTTCTCAAATTCTCGCGTTGAGAGACTCGTCGGTCATCCGCAGCCTTTTGGACCATCTGTGACTACTTCTACTAACAATTATGCGATGTTCGAAGAAATAGCTATCAGGTACAATAAAGCTTCCGGATACAATGTCGGTCCTGGTCCTCTATGGGACTTCATGGAAGATAGGTCGTGGTGGAAAGAGTCTCAGTCAGTACCAGAAGGAGAACTGGAGACAGAAGCAACGAGACGCCCGAGAGTGTACGAAGATGTCCTTGTTCATGCAAGTTTAGATGTCTTAAATGAAATGTATGCACTTTCGTCGTCATCGAAGTTTTTTATTCTCTACTCACTATGTCCGAGGTGATAGATCGTCTCAGTCATATCTACCTACAAGATATGATATTAATGGGGCAGCCTCGTCTAGCATCAAGTGTTCGCTAGGTCTCATGGATTCCCAAACTCAACGAAATGTTGGAATGTTTGAATCCATAGATATGTGTACGCTCGAACGTAACAGCGTATACTACATGTCTCTGATGAAGTGTAACCAGCTGAGTTTCATTCAGAGGCAAGAGCTCACGTATTCAATGCCGGTGGCCCGGTTTGGGCTTTAGACTGGTGCCCAATATACGTTAAAGATCAACCGCGTTAGTCTTCTCTAGCCTTCCCTTATGCTACAGTCCTTAATTGCATTTACGACATGTAGGTCGAAATTATAAGCAGTACCTTGCAGTCTCGCCCTTTCCGTCAAACCATCATAGTCCAAAAATTGGCGTTAGATGCGATATACCTTCTCCAGCTTGCATTCAGATATGGAGTTACGGACCAAATATGGGGAAGGGAAAAGAAAAGGCAGCAGGCGATGTCGCTGGAGAAGTCAAATGCGAGCTTGTTGTCTGCATAGATTGCGGACCGGCCCATGATCTCAAATGGTGTCCTCTTCCTTCTCACGACTCAGTAAGAGAAGGATATGCACAAACCACATTGTTAGACTGATAGCGAGAACTAGTGGATGACAAGCAGTCATTCCCCGCGAAAACTAGGCATCCTTGCTGGTACGTTTGAAGACGGTTCTTTGTCAATATTTGTTGTTCCGGATCCAAAGGATCTGGCACAAGAGGATGAGGGGTTACCTATATATGGTGAGTTTCTGATTTCCATGTTGTCCGCTGGCGCTGACAGTATATTTAGTGAAGTTAGAACCGATTATGAGGCTGGTCAAGGAGGATACGTGCATCTGGTCATTAGACTGGGCGAATAGCGAGCGCATAGCTGTAGGCTGCACAAATGGTAGGATATCGGTGGTTTATCATGTGAAACGTATTCAATATCTTCCTAGGATGTATCGCTGTATATGACATTAAAGATGCGATCCTTTCTAAGACGCCCTCGACAGGTAAGCTTCGGATGTTCCTACCCTCTTTCTTATGTACTTGACTAGTCACTATAGAAATACTTCCTTCGTATTATATCTCATTACACCAATCGGCAATACGGACTTTGCAATGGATACGCGCACCCCCCGTTTCTGCAGATGGACTGATTCAAACAACCAGTGACCCGACAATAATTGCTACCGGAGGATTCGACGGATGTGGAATTTACACTGACATAAGGGAACTATCTGGGAACGTCGCGAATAGGGCAAGAGGTCGGTGAGAGCATTGCATCATGGATAATCGGGAAAGTGCTGAAAGTGGTCCACTAGATGCAGTGCACTCTATGTCATATTCGGCGTATACTGCCGGCATAGTCACCATTGACCAGAACACAGTGAAAACGTACACCGTGAATCCGACCATGCTCGCTAGAGGACATCTTCTACTAGAAACCGGTGGTCCAGTCTGGGTTAGTTCTCGTATACTGTCAAAAGCTTGCGCACTATATATTTTTAGCAGAACCTGCACTGCTCCGATTATCATCCCCAACTCGCTGTTGCGTCCGCAGATGGGTCCGTAGTGACAACAAACTCGCTGAAATCAATGCGTCGCAGCGTCTCTACAGTAAGTCCCCTTCAAGTCTCGCGTATCCACTTAGTAAATTGTTGTGTCAGCCATTCTTGTCGTACAAGATTTTTCAGATGGATTACAACAGAAAGGCAGGAGAGTATAGAATGCTAGACCGATTTAGGCCCAATGTAAGCCTGAACCTGCTTGCTGTCCTGCGATGCTAACTGATCCGTCTGTTGTAGGAATTCTACGATAAACTGGGAACGAAGAAACCTTCTGCTAAGAATACTTCCACAACTTCGGAGGGCGGAACAGGTGCTTGGCCTGCAGAAGTATCAGCTACGCGTGTCTCTTGGAACAACGGTGGTGGGCTTGCGAGGGCTCCCCTCTTGGCTTCCGCTACAGCTTCTGGTCTCTGTCGCATTGACTGGTTGGAGGGAATGTTCCTTCGTCGAGACAGAGAACCGTATGGAGGCATACAAATTATCCGCAAAGAGGTCGACAGGGACGATGTGCAGACGGAAGAAGAGGACGACGATTGACAATATAACGAACAAGTCTTCGTCTTAATAAATTATCAATAATTACTACAATTCCGAGCTTTTATACGCGCATGTGATTCTGAGGGTGCCATACATTACGTCAGCACTGTGCTAAGTCTGTACCGGCTCGGGAACCTATTGCTTCTGCATCTATAGCTGCAATGACCATCTTTACATTTTCCCACTACAGAGTGAGCGACAACTAACATGCAAGTACCGGACACTACCAAAGCGCTAGTATTGAGAGAAAACCGAGCGGCTGGCCTGCATGATGTTGTGTTGGAAGCGAGGCCTTTGCCACGCCCGACTTCTGAACAAGTAGTTGTCAAAGTGCGAGCTGTCTCGTTCAACCATCGTGATGTACGCTATGTATCTTGAACTACTGTGCTCTGCAATTTACTTATCGCTTATGATAAGCTTTGGATAAGGAAAGGCCTATATCCTGGTATAGCCTTTGGCAGTGTGCTCGGGGCAGATGCTGTCGGTAAGTTGAGTTTATCATAGGATTTGGGGCGACATTCTCACTCGATTGACAAGGCACTGTCATTGCTTCTGGAAAGTCCTCCGATGAGCTCCTCAACAAGCGCGTCTTCCTTGTTCCCATGCGTGGTTGGAAGTCTAGCCCTGACGCTCCCGAATCCTCAGGGTAAGACAATTATCTCTAAGTATGTCAGTAATTTGATTTGTTCATCGTCACTCAGCTTCGGAATTCTTGGAGGCGGGAAGAATCCACCTCTCGGTACATTCGCAGAATATATTACCGTGGATCGCGATCAAGTTATCCCCACTCCGGACCACCTGGACGATGAATACGCCGCGGCTTGGCCGCTTGCTGGCGTAACGGCCTGGCGGTGAGTCCGAGTACTAGATTCTTCCAACTAACCATTTTGACAGATGTATTTTCCAGGGCCGTCTCTGTTAACGGAAACATTCAGCGTGGTGATAATGTCCTTATCACCGGTATTGGTGGGGGAGTTGCGCTCGTTGCTTTACAATTATGTTTGGCCAAAGGAGCGAATGTATATGTCACGAGTGGGAATGAGGACAAAATCCATAAGGCAGTGGCCCTAGGAGCGAAGGGAGGGGTCAACTATAAAAACGGTAAGATTTGTATCAAGCAGAGACAAAGGAGATCAATCATTTACATACGACTGTAGATAAGTGGCCTGTGGAACTTGGAAAGCTGTTGAACTCGAACAAAGCAATGCTTCAAGTTGTCATTGACTCCGGTGGAGGAGATATCCTAGCAAAAGTCGGAAAGGTCCTTGCCCAAGGAGGAAAGCTGGTCTGCTACGGCATGTTCGTGATAATGGAGCATTCTGTCCACTCGTGCCCGCTAATAATCAATATTCTACAGGCACGCTGAACCATCAGTCACGTTTACGATGCGTGAGGTATTGAAGAATCAGAAAATACTAGGTATGAATTCGATAGATTTGACACTTACAGTAATAAAGGTTGTTCATGTAACGTCCGTCGTCTTCAACAGGCTCAACCATGGGTTCTCAGAAGGACCTCATCGAAGCAACAAACTTCATCGCTGAATGCAAAGTTAAACCAGTCGTCTCTGATGTGCTGAACGGATTAGAAGAGGCTGAGAAGGGATTCGAGCTCATGGGTCAAGGAAATCAATTTGGAAAGATAGTCATTAAAATTGACCAAGGCAGTCAAGGTGCCAAATTGTAGCACTTCTATGGACATTCAACTCATCAAACTATCCAATGCAGTGTAAACATGCCGTCAGACCGAACCTGTGTATCATATCTCGAATCTAACTTTCAAATATAATACCCATATGTTCTGTGTGGATTCTATGCACTCTTTCATGAAGGAAATGTGCCAAGAGTGAATAAAGTTACTTTCTCTTTGCCCTTCTTCTTCCCCTTCTTCAGTTGAGTGTTTATCTCTGTCGATTCTTCCGGTGTTGCGAGATCGTTATCGATCGCATTCATATAGTCGTTGGTTTCTCCAGACCATG
Source organism: Trichaptum abietinum (assembly GCA_910574555.1). Taxonomy (NCBI): domain Eukaryota; kingdom Fungi; phylum Basidiomycota; class Agaricomycetes; order Hymenochaetales; family Trichaptaceae; genus Trichaptum; species Trichaptum abietinum. Next base: position 2,044,464 of record CAJTBE010000001.1, read on the forward strand.
CATTAACGGTTGGAGCAGTGTTACCAACTATATTGCGGAGAGACTGGTTTCCTCCAACAGGAGGTTTGGTACGTGCAGCCGCAGGCGGGAGTGCCGGGAAAGCGGAGCTCGAAAGATTTACGGTTCCAGACGACGGTTTCTTCTTATTCTCAGAGCGAATTTTGGCTGCGAGTATAGAAGGCAATGGTGCAGCAGTAGTCGGAGTAATGGAAGATTGTGATGACGCCCACGGTGTGTTATGTCCGGAAGAAGGTGCCCTCGCTGTTGAGAACGCTGGTGGACGGAAAGTATTTCCAGGCGTAGCAGAACTAGATGCTGGTGCAGGACCCGGCGGTGGCCGTTGAAGAGCCGGAAAGCGGTTGACTGGTCTAGAAGATGATGGGCCGGCTGCACCGGGTACTGTGGACAACGATGAAGACGCAGCAAGGGCAACGCGATCCCAGACCTGGCCTTTATTACGCTTGGACGTGGTTTGGTGTTTAACATTCAGAACACGTCCACTCGCAACGCCAGCATAAGCCGACTCGGGGCCATGGTTCGTCAGATCAGGGAACTGTTGTCGGTGCTACACGAAAGCCCAAATTAACAATGACAGGGATGCAACAAAGGGGTGCAAATACCTCAATCTTAAACCCGTTGAACGTCTCTAACAGATCTTTCCTCTTCTCGCTATCGTCCAGCATATCTATTAGTGGCACAATAAGACTGGATGTCGCTTCAAGATCATCATTTAATCGAGTGTAGAATATCGAGATGAGATCCTTGGCACTTTGTTCAGAGGAACGATATGATCGAATGGCAGATTTAAAAGCTGCAGCAGCGGAAGGGGAATCAGATGTAAGGTTCGCAACACGAGCCATGAAAGCAGCATGTTTCCTGATAGACAGTAAGAAAAGGAACCTGCGAAAGCCCATCGTTTAATCTACGTACCGAGTTGTTTCCGGATCAATATCCCCACTAATGGTGGGCGGACTGGCTCTTGGTGGGGTAGGAGTGCTCGCTACAGAGTCAGGGGTATCTCCAGTGAGGGCGCCATTGAACGCCGCTCGTCTTCCAGGGCCCCTGGATGCTTCCGGCTCTGGTGGAACGGGGGGAGGTCCCGGAGGAGGTTCACGTTCTCTTCCTCCTCTTCGTCGGCCACTTGTTCCGCGCGAGTCATCAAACTCCATATCAACTTCAATGCGTCGGGCATCTTTCATATCTTTGGTAGACATTTGGGCTCCGTGGTCCTCCACCATGTGGGCTTTTAAGTCCATGAGTGATCCAAATACAACAAATTTCCTCTCAAGACAGGTTGGATGTCTGCACGGATGATGAGCGACATTGAAGTGTGTTTCCTGTAGGGGGATAAGCGACATCCAACGTATAGCCTGATAATCATACCAAACTATTATAGTTGTGGAAACTGGAATGCATTGTTACCGGAAGCTCATCGTGCTATAGAAGCGCTTACTCACTATTGATGCTGAACACCTTGTCGTTTGCAGACAAAACACTCTTCGTGTCTTTCACGCATATGCGCAAATAGCTCATCGTCGCCGAAGAAGCATTCTCTACAAAATTCGCAAAGGGGGTGTATCCCGCCTTCTACCTTATCGCTTGATACATTCTTGGAAGGCCGATGCGAAAGGGATGGCATATGAAGGTATAGCTGATTCGGAGGGTATAGTATGTGTTCATGAGCGAATACTTTCTTGGAGCGTATACAGAGATCACTGTAAGAATTGAAACATAAATATACCTGTAGTAATCTAGTGACAAGTGGAAGGACTATACGTACCACATTAACTTGCCATGCAAGGCGCGTACATGTGCTTTCAAGTCGTTCCAACCGTTTGCGATGAAGGGACAGTCTGAATCCGGACAATTGAACCGGAGAAGGATAAGGCTCTCCTCCATCATTTCTTGACTTTCGAAGAAAATAGAGAGCTTGGCGTCTTTGAACTGCATTTCATCCAGCTTGAACGTTTCGAACAGAGCGTCTGGTGAAACTGTAAATATGACTTTGTCCTGAGGATGCTATATTTAAGAAAGACTATGGCTCAGAATCACATCGTTCTATGATTACGAGTCGGGACATACCTTGCAGAATGTGCACTCCAGTTTCTTGTAAAGCGCCCGGAGTCTCAGAGCACAGATATGGCAGGTACGGTGGTTGCATTCAGACAGACAGAAGAATTTGACTTGTTCGGCGCAAATCCAACAGACTGCACTTTCTTCCACTCCAGCATCAGCTACAGTTTGCTCATCAATTTTCTTTTCGGTATCGATAGTTCCGTGGTCTTTCTGTGGAATTGCAGTTGGCGCTCCTTCCACCGCACCGGATTTCTTGCCACGGCCTTTCTGTTTGTTAGTGCGCCGAGTAGTGTTGCCTTTCAGTTGAGATTGCTGAGTCTGAGATTGCGTAGACATAGTATTTGAGAGGTATTTCCTAGTCAAAGTAGTGAATGTAAAGGAGACGTTGTGCGTTTACTGCGGTAAGATCGCTGTGGATGATACTTATTTAGACGAAGCCAGCGTTTACAAAGTGATGGCAGTCAGTGTGACTGTGACTGGCTTCTCGGAACCGCGATGACTGACAGCAACATAAATCCGAGATGAGACTCGTTCAAAATTCCCTTGGTTTTTCTCTTTCATAGATAATGGAAAAAGACGCACAATCATCTATTAAGGTCTGGATAAACTGGTCAGGTCTATGTACAAAAAGATCCGTGCAAAGTTATCAAATAAATCTGAACGTTTGGTATCAACATTGTCCAAATATTATACGCGGTGTATAGTCCAACGGGTATCAATCCAAGTCATCGTCAAGGCTCGTTGACTCTGATGACGATATTTTTGAAGCAACGGTAGTGACGTTAGCCATCGAAGTACGCCTTGACCCAGGTAGGAGACCTCCCCCGATCCCTAAGCCGAACATATTAGATGAAACGCGAGGGCGGGGGCCTCCTCGATTTAGAGGACTTGCTGGAGGCGGTGTCGCTTGAAGTTGAGAGGGCATTGCTATCCGCAGCCCAAGACTTGCAAGAGGACTTTGGCTGGGGTTCGAGTCAGAGCGACTCCGGATAAAGGATGAAGAATGTCGAAGTCGTGGCGAAGTCATAACGGTACCAAACGTTGTCGGAGGTGCAGGGCTTGGTGAACGTGAGGGTGACAATATAGAACCTGTCCAAGCTGCCCAGCTTATAGATGGGCGTCTTGGGGTTTCTGCGACATCTCGAGCCTCCTGCGGCGCGTCAAGTGATGCAGGGTCGTACATTGCTTGCTTCACGGAAGCGATGTCATGTTGAAGGTCGTCCAATTTGTGCTTCAGGGAATTCACCGCCTTCCGCACAGTCGGGTCGATGCCTTCAATGAAGTCTTCGATCTTCGACCGAATGTCAGCTTCATCTACCTCACCAGACAAAGCCCCGTTCATGGATAGAATAGTCTGGTAGCCGCTGGTAATGCGCTCCTCGTCTGCAATGCGTATCTCGAGCTCAACACGGGCGTCCTCACAGTAGTCATCCAAACGCTCTATGGCAACTTGGTAAGTATGGTTTTGTGGCAGATCTCTTGAAGTCTCCTTCAATTGTTGTAGGGATAAATGACAATCTCTGAAAGATCGTTGAAGTTCATCATAACGGTGAACAGTCGCATTGAGCCCTGATAAAATACGAGAGACAGCTGAGTCAAAAGAATTAAGCTGGTCTTCAGCAATTGTGATCTCTTCCGTAAGCTTTTCCTGGGAGTGCGCCTGCGGGAATGGAACCTGGTCCTTGTAACGATCGATTTGAGGAGATGAAGAAGAGTGGTCTTTGAGGCTACCATTCTCTTGCGTTATTGACGACAAAGTGTTAAGATTGGTGTTGTTAGAGTGCGGAGCTTTGTTCTCGTTACTAGCATTCTCATGCGAGAAGATCCTAAGATCTGGTCCAAAGACATCACTTGAGACCGATGCCTTGTAATCCAGATTTTCTGGAATAATTGAGTTCATGGCTTTCTCAGAGGGACCATCCTCAGGCTCCAGGGATGTAGAGGTCTCCTGGACCGAATCCACAGTCGCTAGTAGCTCCGCGGACTCTACATTATCTTTTGGTACGGATTCGTTCCGTGAATTCGATTCGATTTCTAGAGTTTCGCAATCTGGTGTAGTTAGGTTATTTGAAGGTGCGGGATTAGCTGGTTGAGACATGCTTGCATCTGATGGATGCAAGTGGCTCTGATCGACATCTATCGCCATTGTAACATTTTCACACTCTTCGGGTTCAGCTTCAATCCGAGCATCAGAATCCGGGGCAACCTGGGGCGCATGCTCATCCACTTCTAATGACTGTGGAGGAGTCGTTTCCGCGTCCAGCGTTGAATTAGAAGGTTGTGATATGTCCTTCTCATCTTTTACGACTGGGTCATGTGTTGATTCCGTTGAACCATCTCCAGGGGTTTCGGCCTTCCGTTCAGGTGCAGATGGCTCGGCTAAAGTACTGTCATTGATAGGAGATACGCCGGGGTAGTCAACAGACGAAGTCGAGGCATCGGTTTTGATCAATGACGCGCTATATGGGGCTGCATGGGCTTCGATATCATCCGGCGCCGTCAAGAGAGTAGGTGTAGATAGATCTTCAAAGGTGTGATGTGTCCCCGCACTGAGCACATCGAATGATTCTGCTTGATATGGTGATGCTTCTGGAGATCTCCCGTTCCCAGCACCAGAGTTGTGGATTGTCAGTCTGATGGGTAACTCGGATGATTCGGGTGGTAAGGTCAGTTTCTTCTCCACATGTTGATGATCATGCCCATCGTGTCCATTATCAAGGCCATTCCCGTCGTCCGACAAATGGGCGCTAACGGATTCGTCGACAAGCTCTCGCGGTGGCAAAGAATCAGGGTGAAGATGCGCAAATTTACGACCCAAAAACAGTCGCTTGTCTGTCTCCTTTTGAAGCTCAGAATTTAGAGCGGCGACTGCGGACTGAGCCGAGAGAATGCGTGCAAGGGATCCTGGAGAGAATGCCTGTTGATCTCCGTCCAAAGCTAGGGCGCTAGCGTTACTGTTTCCAGCGACAGCCTGGATAAGACTACCTGCGGACCGTATTATAGTTTCGAAGCGTGCACAAAGGACATCAGCAGGATCAGATGGGGTGCATTTGCGCAGCTCTTCTTGTGCCCTGAGAAGCCACCTCTTCAGCCTTTCTAAGAGGGTTTCTTCCCGGTCCACAAGAGCCAACCTCAAGGCAATCTCCCTTCGGCGTCCGTAGCTTTCACGAGAAACGTCTTCTGTCAGTTCATCTAGAGCCTGCCGTAAATGTTCAGATTGTCGCCTTTCCATAGCCAATCTGTCTTCCATTTGGCGAACACGCGACTCATATGAGTTGAGAGTTGCCGCATGCCGAGCTCTCATGCTATCCAACGCCTTGTGAAGGACATCCGAGGATGACTGAGAGAATTTCCTATAAATTGTCAGATCAGAACTTAAAGAAGATTCAGTAAATCCCACACTAACATGTAACGCGAGACCATCTTTGCGGCAGCATTGTCATCCGCATTGAGTCTATTTAACACAAGTTCAGTAATGGCGAACTTCTTCCCCTCTTCTGCAGCGGCTCGTCGTTCTGCCTCAAGAGTTGCCTGTGTAGTTTCAAGCATAGCATTAAGTCGGGCTATTTCAGAGTGTAGCCTTTCAGAGTCAGAATTAGACTCCTGTAGAAGCTTCTGAAGCCCCGCTCGCGCAGTTGAGAGTCCGTCCAATGAATCATGAGATGTATGTCCCTTTCTTACTTCGCCACCGGCTTGCTGTGAGGTGCGCCCTTCAAGCGAACGAACAAGATGGGCATACTCCTGCACCACCAGATCTGACATCTGGAAAGATATGAATTCAAATTAATGGAGAGATGACTCAATGCAGACATACCCGCCTCTCTTCTTCCGCACTCTTGACACGATTCAGAAGGTCCCGTTCACCAGCACGACAGATCTCTAGGTCACCTCTGAGGCGTATTGCGATTGTATATGCTATCTCCTGAGAGTGTTTCGCCGCATCTCTATCCCTTCGAGCAGTATCCAACTCCTCAATTCGTGTCAGAAGCGCTTGTTCCGCTAAGTCCAATTTGTCGGATAAATGACGGAGTGCAAGCGAAAGCTCCTGAATCTTGATTGACTCTCGCGGGTCCCCAGAGTTCCCCCCTGTGTTTATCGCTCGATGTGCCTCTAGTTCCGTTCGTAGATAAGCATTTTCGTTCTGAAGGGAATGTAGTTGCTGAAGCGTGTTAGCAGATTCAAATACGTGTCGCTGAAGATTAAGGGAGACATTGTACGCCTCCTTTTGATAGTGGGCAACGGCATTGTGAAGGCTTGCGAGTTCTAGGGCCAGTGGGTGGTCGTCGCTGAGCACGTCGCGCGACATGCTACCGTGACGCGGAAGTCATTGAGTGCCTCCGTAGAAAGTGTGTTCCCTTGATTGATGGTAATGTTCGGGCGCCTAATCTGTTAATAGTATAAGCAACATAAGCGCTCAATCGAATCACGGCAATGCAAACGCCAGACGCGGTGCGCGGTGCTCGAGCCCGTTTTCTCCTTCCATCGCCATCTACGCGCTTCTCCATCTCTCTATCACTCACGACTTCAATCTTTTCCTGAGTTCTTGCTTGCCGACTTTAAACATCTGTCTCTGCGTACGCTAAGGCACTCAATCTTGCTTTAGCACCCGGACAGGTGTGCAAGCCATCTGGCAATACTTATGAACAATGCTTCGTGAGTCGTTCCCCTCTCTTTGTAATTCTTCAACCTCACCGGTGACCGGCTACAGCACATCACGCTCTAACGGTCAGCATGGTAGTCCTCCCGGACCTTCAAATCAGCTACCGGGTCCTCAAAACCAGCATGGACTAGCTCGTTTTAGCCCCGCAGAGTTCAACCAGAGAACGACACAACGATCGTACTATCAACCGTTGCAAGCTCCTCAGATGTCAATAACCCAGCTATCGAGTCGACAGCCAGTGCAATCACCACTTGCGAATTATTCTGGACCCCCTCATGCTCCTCAGGGCAGTTATCAACACCCTGTGAGCGGGGACAACACTGCCAAATTTAATTCGGACCAGCGCTACCATGCATCCCCTCAGCAATACTATCAACGGTCTAGAGATCAAACAAAAACGTTGGAGCCAGGGATGCGTGCTCCTTTAATTGATCCTCGCAGTCTTCCCTTTGACAATGGTGTACATTATCCCCCACAACAGACACAATCCTTTCCACCACAGACTCGCGAGCTACGAATTCAAACCCATCCTATCTCTCACTCGCAGCTGTCACAGTCAGTCCATTCTGATTTAGCCAAATATAGTTTTGCTAATCCTGAGCAATCCCCGACACAACTCTCGAGCGTTGCCAATCACCCGAATGAATTGTCTCGACAATCACCTATTACTTTGCATCCCCCGCCCATGACATCTCAAGTGCCTCCTGTAACCAGAGAACATTCCATTTCGGATAAATTGGAATCATCGAGAGCTACTGCTTCACAATTAAATGTGCAGGCACTACATCAAACCCAAAGGCAGCACATCAAGATGACGCAAGATGTACACTCTCCACGAACACCCGTACCTTTTGAAACAGACTCTAATTCAGCAATCCAGGGATTTCCTTCGTACGTGACCTTAACACTGGACATTGTTCGAATCTTAAGCATCTGTTCAGTCAATTAGGAACAGCAGACGATGGAAGAGAGCATGCAAGCAAGCACGCAGCCGCTGTTGTCAAGAACGTGAAGGAAGCGCTGATAGTTGCAATGGATCTAATGCAGGGCCATTTGGCCGATGAATTCACACGTCTTAATAACGCGCACCTCAAAATAGAGGAGTCGGTTCAGTCCGAAAATGCTGAACTCAAGCTAAGACTCGGTGCTTTGAACACGGAGTATGCAGACCTGGCACGGTGTGCCAACCACTGGAAAGTTCAAAACGAGACGCTGCAGGCAAATATAAGTGATATGACTACTCGTCACAATGAGACCTTGGCGCTGCTAGAGAGTAAGGACCAGGAACTCAAGGACCTCCGCTACAGGGTTGCCTCATTGGAGGAAGAGAAGGTTGCCATTGCAAAGCTTCCACTCGTGCAACTCTCTGCCTTAGCGGATAATAACAAGCGGAAAGCTTTTGAGCTGGAAGGACAATTGAAAAAGGTCAGTATATTTATTCCCCTCACGATCAACGTTGTCGTTTAACAATCATGATGGTTGACTTACCATGTTGCCTTAGTTCTTGCACCAAATCGGAGATAGCTCTTCAGAGCAGCACCGAATGGACGAGGACGAGGGCCTATCTACGTCTTCGTCTCCCACTGTTCGAGGTTCGCCTACCACTCCCAAGAATCGGCTTGCTACTGTACCCATATCGAATACCGAAAGCATGGTTACGAGGGTAAAGTATTTACCTTCATTGCCTACTGTTATTGACGTAGATGCTGAAGTGGCACCCCCCTCCTAGGTTATTCCTGACATCTCGGCTGCGTCGTCGTTGCCCTATCCGCCTCCAATAATGGCGTCAGCTCAGAATGTGCTTGAGACAGACAGCAGAGAGCAAACCGAGGAATCAGACGAAAGGCATAGAAAGAAACGCCGTAAATCTTCTGCGAAGAACCTCCTTCATGCTTCGGCCGCGGACAAAGCTCTTGCTCACGTATCTGTAACAGAAACGAGAGTCTCAGCAAATCTTGTTGACGAAGGCAAGGTCACCGAGAATCGCAAGGGCGAGAAGCAATGACTATGGCTTCCTCCATGTATCGATCTTGAGCATGAGTTATTCTTCTAGAAACCCAATGGGACGAAAAATGGTTTTGTCAAATATACATGTAAGATATTAATATATCGTCCCCCTCCTATGTAAGAATCTAATAGACTACTCGTAGAGACGACGCACGGAATCTCCGTATACATTTTATCAGTTTTGAAGGTCGGTCTTACCCATCCGGAACGACTGATTACAACCATGGTCAATATCGAATAGGGAAAGCTGTTGTCGACCTAACTGCAGATGGGCCTTCGAGGCGGACTTCTCTCACATTGCGACAGCCTGCTATGTACTCTTACTTTCCCTCTCTCTATAGTCAGGAGTCAGGACTTGATGAGATTTTATCATAGTGTTTCCCCTTCGCTTATTCACATGTACTCTAATTTCCCCGCGCTAAAGTATCTGATCTAGGTATATAAATGTGCTGTATCTTTACATGATCCTTTTACATTTTACATAGATGACTTTACTTATTATGTATATACGTTCTTAGAGTTCGATGAAGATGTGTCTGTCCATTGCGCGCTCCAAATTGGCGTCTGGGCGTCTGACTAATCGGAACTGTGTACTACTGCCCAACGCGTCTTTCGGTCTTTTACACTTTCTTGCTCAAAAGTACGATATCATACACCATCTCTTACATAGCGTCTGGTCTGAAACTCCTGGAAGTGAATCAAGCTATCATCTATTCTTACCAACACCATCGTAGGTGCAGAACTGATTGCTTCTGCACTCAGTGAGAAGTACGAAGCAGGGTTGCGGGTGACAACAGTTGAAAGTAGGAACCTTCCTTAGGTTAGGATTCAAGTCATGCTGCAGAGTTTAGTACTAATGATATTGACCTGAAGAAGTTGAATGTTGCGTGTGGCCTACGCGTTTGTGTAGATTATACCCTTACAATAATGGAGGGCACGCCTCGAATGTATAGCCAACCGGGACCCTCTGTTAACGGGAATGCCTTCCCGAACCACCCCTATGCTCACCAGCAGTTTGGCCCTGCGCGCGGAAGAGGGAACAATTATGGTGCTAATGGCTTTCAGCGTGGTCAACGCCAGCCCAACAACTATTACGCAAATCGCCAACCACCATTACATCCCGGGTACTCACCTGGAGTGAATGGTATAGACAGGCCTACAACGAACGACCTCGCGCGATTTGCTCATGGCCCAAACGGCCAGGCTGTATCTCCAGTCCAGCGAGGGAGGCCCAACTTTCCGCCCCCAATTACCTCTCCGCCAATTCCTTCTCCTGTGCAAATGTACGGTGTTCATAATCCTTCCATGCATCCTTACTTCCCTCCTGGTCCTCCCTCGATCTCACCACCTGAAATGTATCATTACCCGCACCACCCTCAGTCTCAGATACAGTCATTCTTCCCCCCGCCTTTCATTCCATCACAGCCCCAGCCTACCTTCTCTTACGGACAACATCCTGCGCTGAGGTCGCCAGTAGATAAAATTCCTGATCAAATTCTCAGGTCTCCCGAGTCTCGAAGGAGATCCTCCCCACAATCTCATCCGCAATCTTTTCCTCCTACATCATCCAATGCGATCTCTCAAAAAATTCTGACTCCAGTACTCGCAACGGAGCCGGAGCCTGTGGCGCCAGAGCCCGCCACCAGGATATCACCATCGCCGCCGCAGTCCCAATCGATAGATGAGCCTTTTACACCCTTTCTTTCCCAAAAGCAAGACTTGTCATTCGGAACTTCGTCCATGCAAGTTCTACATTACACAGGCGACGACAATGGACCTATTCCTGATCAAGAATGGGTTATTTCTGCGATTAGGCCGGATAATCCTTCTGATGCATTCGGTATCATGATTTCGACGAAAGCAAAGCCTCCTCCACACATAGTCGATGGCGCCCTTGAATATACATCCCCGGCACGCTCGCCCGTTTCCCTGCCAAAACTTTCTAAAGAACAGATCGATCCATCACTAAACGCCGTTGAAGTGTCGGGTGGAGATCCGCTGAAAGCATCGGAAACTGTAGTGGACGTTCAAGAATCCTTGCCTCCACGAACAGATCCCATATCAAGCTCAGCTACAGAGACAGATTCTGCCGCATCAACAGCCCCTGATGCTTTCGTACCAGGTTCACCTGTGTCCACAAATACATCTGTCTCTCTTGCCGTCCCAAAAGCAGATGCCGTGACTGGGAAAGAGATGTCCGAAATGCCACCATCTGCTACGAGCCCTGCTGTCACTGCAGAAATTTCCTTACCTTCAGAAGTGCAACCTCCTGCGGCAGTATCTCAGCCTACCGCTCCTTCTGCCGTGAAGAAGTCCTGGGCTTCGCTGTTACGTTCGGAAGGTAGCTCGAAATCATCCCTACCAACTTCTAATGTTATAGGTTTCTCTATCCCTGCTGAAGTAACGAAGACTTCATCTACTTCTTCCTTACCAGCATCGCTTTTAGGAAAGAGAAACGAGCTTTTACACTTGCTCACCAATGGGACAAGCTCAGGTGGTGGAATTCCTAATATTAGACCGAGAGGTTTGATCAATACTGGCAACATGTGCTTTGCAAACGCTGTCTTACAAACACTCGTCTATTGCCCACCATTCTATCGATTCTTCACAGAACTAGGCAAGTACATACCCGGGTCCAAGGCTGAGTTGTCAAAATGGAATGGGAAAACTACTCCTCTCGTTGAAGCTACAGTAGACTTCCTGAAAGAGTTCAGTCCAAAATCAAGAAGGGAAGAAGTGGATGAAGATGATTACGATGGTATTGACTCGTTTCTTCCCTCGAATATCTACGAGGCGATGAAAGATAAAAGCAGACTGGATGGTATGCGGGTAAGCGTATGAATATGACTTCAGTTTTGGATGACTGGCTTAATATTCGACAGGGAGCGCAACAAGAAGACGCAGAAGAGTTCTTTGGTTTCTTCTTAGATACCCTAGAAGAAGAGCTACTCTCTATCTCAAACACATTGAAACCTAGCGCAGTTCCGGATCCGCTATCTGTGACTGCTTCTAACAGTGACGAGGGATGGCTAGAAGTTGGCAAGAAAAATAGAGCTGTCATCACGCGATCGGTGAGCTGATGTCTTATTAGGACTTGTGATTTCCTGTGATCTCTTACAATTCCTCCACCTCAGACAAAATCTATAGACTCTCCGATCACTCGTATCTTTGGTGGTAAATTTCGCTCGACACTGAAGGTCCCAGGTCAAAAAGATTCCGTGATGGTGGAGGACTGGAGGTCGCTGCAGTTAGATATTCAGGTAAGAAATAGCTTTATAATCCGGATCTGGTATTGAATTGGATCGGATTGGATCAGCGAGATCAAGTGAACTCTATTGAAGATGCACTCCGGTTCATCTCGCACCCTCAACATGTCCAAGTTTCTTCGGTCACTAAAGGCAATGCCGTGGTCGATGGCACTCAGCATGTTCTAGTCGACTCTCTACCTCCTATACTCGTCCTCCATCTGAAACGTTTCCTATATGATACGACGGCGAAGGGCGTTGTGAAGATCGGAAAACAGGTGACATTTGGGCCAGAACTAGACATTCCTTCCGGTAAGCCTAGACCTTTCGGTTAATGCAAAGCGTCCGTCCTGATCCGCAATTGAAGATGCGATTGCACCAACCCGGAGATCAGCGCATCCCATCAAGTACAAACTCTTTGCAGGTCAGTGTCGAAGAATTCATAGGGTGACATATACTTATCTTCTTATGGTTATTCACAGTATTGTATCATCACGGACAGTCTGCTGCTGGCGGACACTACACGCTAGATGTTCTCCATCCTAACAGGAACGCCGATCTCAGCCTCAAGCCTCGCGAAGGATGGGTACGGATTGATGACGAACTGGTATCTGACTTACGAATGCAGGACGTGTTCAAGTCTGATCTCGACGACCGATGCGCATACCTACTATTCTACCGGCGGATAGGTGGGTCATATGCTCGAGCTGGACAAAATATTTCATAAGAGATTTTGTACGATTTCATAGCATTACATTATTGCTTTCTTTTCTGCATACAATATACTGCAATCTATACTTCACGTTATGTTTACATATGCTTGAATGACCTACCTGACCATATACATAGTAAGATTTCTTTTCGGAGGCAGCATAATCAACCGTTCCCGAGTGGTTAAAGCATGTGTCCGAACCGTCCCGAGTTTTATTTGGCTTTATTTACTCATGACCATCTTCACCTTCTGAACGTCAACAACACTCTAGGCCAATATATCTCACTAGTCACCCTACTTATCCGTCGTCTACTCTTCGTCGTCCGCCATGCAGGCTATCCGTCTTGCACGCGTTCGAGCACCTCTCGCTCTTTCCAGCCGACGTTTTGCGACCGCGACGGTGCATCCTGGTGAGGTTGCCCCCACCCAGACTGCATCCTCAGCCGTCATCCCGTTGTCGAACGTCGAGGCCCAGTGGGAAAAGCTCAACTCGGAGGAGCAGCTGTCTGTTCATCAGCAGCTTGAGGCGCTGCAGAAGAAGGACTGGAAAACTCTGTCAATCGACGAGAAAAAGGCTGGTAAGCTCTCTGCCTGATTTTATGTGACACGATGCGGCAATAACGCTGTGTTGTGATAAAACGCCTTGACCATGTTCGATTGACCGTCAATCACGTTTCTTCCTCAGCATACTACGTCGCCTTCGGTCCTCATGGCCCGCGTACCCCTGCGAACCCTCCGGGTACAGGACCTAAAATCCTCGTCGGTTTGACTGGTGTCATCCTGGCTGCTGCAGCACTCTTCTACGGCTTCCGCTCTATTGGTATGTACATTTAACAAATACGATACGACTTATTAACAACCGCTTGTTTTCAGGTGGAACTCCTCCAAAAACGTTGACGAAGGAGTGGCAAGAAGCATCGAACGAGCGCGCGAAGGAGCAGAAGATGAACCCAATCTCGGGTAAGTTATTTTTGACATATCTTTTACCTTCTTATACTGAGTTACATTTACCTTTTTTCAGGTATTGCTTCGGAAGGATATTCTGGAAAGGGCTTTGTTACTCGAGACTAAACACGTCCGTGTTAGACGATATACTCAAATTAATTCATTTTCAAATTAACTCAATCCTGGAAGAATGTCCTGCCTTCTGTCTGAGCTCAACCCTCGTTGTGGAAGAAAAAACATAGAGGAGCCTCGAATTGAAATGTACGAACATGCCAATTCTTGGTCACTAATAATCTCATCCTCGGGCCAATGCGATATGCTTCTCTAAAAATCCTAATTTGTTATGCTGTAGATTATACTGTAGATGACTCTAACCACTTAGTTCATCTCAACGAAGTATACAAATAGATGTAAGAATCGGTTGAGTCGTGGCGGATATATATCATTGCAAAGTCCAATCCATGACTTCATTCCCTTGTTTTGAGTGGCAGGGGTCGAAGAATCCTGTGTTGATTTCAAAGGTTCTAATGCATGACGGTCTAGTGTGATAATAGAAAATGGTCCAATCTCCAATGATCAACTGAATTTTGGGATGCCAGTTGATGTGCTTTACATCGGCTATTGAGAATATGGAGATTACGCTGCTTTGCCGCCTTCAGCAGCGGTCAAGAGGACCTGAATAATTGGCGTTTTCCAAGTCAGTTTTCGTTGATAAACCCAGCAGATAAAACGCACCTGCTCGCCACCCTTTCCATTCTCCCAGTGTTGATACCTGACAGAAGTGAGACCATGCTTCTCTGCCTTGACACGCTCAGACTCCTTCAGCGACTGTCGCACAGCACGAGCGGTGATCTGACTGTATTTGTTGAAACTGTAAGGATGAGATTCGTTGGTATGATCAGCCACACTAAAGGTTAGAAGAATCATACGTGAGATATTGTCTCCACACTGCGCTCGACATGGTGGGCGGATAGGACTGTCGTTGATGACTTTGGTCGTCGTCGTTGTGTAAACCCAAGCCAAAATCCGCTGTCGGGCAAATCCGTAGAATATCTGTCACGTGATCTTCCCAAGGATAGAAGGGACACGTGGATGACCATGCGAGCCAATTCTGGAAAGCAGTGGTGACTGCACTGACCGCAGCGTTCCACCTTGAGGAGCCCACCCTTTCACTTGTCTCTGAATCCTAGTTCAAATTGAAGGGAGGTTCGACTACAACTGCTCTTGATAACCGCTACAATGGCGAATTGGGATTATGTCTTGAAGTTTATCATATGTGGAGATGCCGCCGTAGGCAAGAGCTCATTGCTCGTACGACTTACGGACCAACGGTTTCTCGCAAACCCGGATCCGACAGTGCGCCTTATTGTTCTCCACATCGTGTTCTCTTAGTTACTGAATGTCCCCATGCGTTTTCTTGACAGCTAGGCGTTGAATTTGGCTCGAAACTGATCTATATTCCAGAAGAAGAGAAGACAGTCAAGCTACAATGTACGTGCTCTACCGCCCCTGAGGAGGGGTGTTACCAACAGACTAAGGAACGTGTCGACAGGTTGGGATACTGCTGGGACAGAATCGTTTCGTTCAATAACAAGATCTTACTATCGTGGTGCGGCGGGCTGCCTCCTGGTGTATGACGTAACATCCCGAGCCAGTACGCATATCCCCATCCTGTTTTACCAAGGCCCGCTGGACAATTGACGTGTGAATGCCTATAGGTTTTGTAAATGCACGGACATGGCTAGCCGACGTTCGGGAGCACGCCGACCCCAATCTGACCTGCATTCTGGTCGGGAACAAAGTAGATCTTTGCGAAACCTCCTCTGAAGGCCGACCCGCGGCTGGGAAGGAGCGTGAAGTAACAACGGAAGAAGGGGAGGCATGGGCGAAAGAGGAAGGTCTGTTATTCGTTGAGGCGAGTGCGAAGAGCGGTCAGAACGTCGAATTAGCCTTCCTAACAGCATCGCGCGATATCCTGGATAAAGTGAAGAGGGGCGTGTTTGATCAGGGAAAGGTGCGTGTACGGTCGGCTTTTCTTGCCCGGTGGCCTTCTGACGGGATAATTATGCAATTCTCGGAACAGTCGCCTGGCGTAAAGCCGTCTAAGCCCACTAACAATACGCTAACATTGGAATCACCAGCAGTAAAGCAAGGTTGCTGTGGGTGATGTCATCCGCACTTGGACATTATCGCTGTCTCTGTTCCCTCGTCGTTTTCTCATCATTCCTTGTAATTTTACGTGCATTTCCGAGGATTTACCCCATTTCAATATCGTTTATATCAACTGTTTTGACGTTTTTGTCATTTTGTAGCAACTGGGTATACCATCTACTGTACACAGAAGTAATGTTGTGCAAATTAGACCATCGAATGTTGGCGGTACATTATTGGTAAGGTAGTGTGGTCGAGAATGTGGGATGTCGTGAGATCGTCAAGGGCTGTGGTGAGTAATCGAAGGGCAGGGAAAACTTGAAGGATGTCCCTGTGCGTGTCATGGTCAACTCCTCCGGTGTAGTGCGTCGTAGTATTCTTGTAGCTGGGAGACAAAGCCAGAATTTGGTAGTGCGTTGTGGGATTTGCTGCGCACGAACTCGACCGCCTCGCGTACTGACCAACCGTGTGCGGCCATGAGGTATGCGGAGACTACGGACGCACTCCGGCTCATTCCTTGGACGCAGTGCACGAGCACGCTCCCCCGCATGCGTAGGCCCTCGGCGATGAAGGCTGTGGTCTTGTTGAGGTGGCCCGCTAGCTCCTCGAACGGCTGGTCTCGAATTGGGATCTGCAGCGTTTTCGGAGTTGTGTTGCGAGGAAGCTGGACGGACCCAGGCATGACGGAGAGGACATGCGTGATGCCGAGGGCGGCATGCGTCGATGGCGACTCTGCGGCATAGAGATCGGACATATACAAGCCCGGCACAATCTCTGTAACCTGTGCAAGGAGCAAGCGAGTCAGGACACGGACGCAACAATTTGATGGCGATGCGCATGAGCACGAAGGGAGGTGCATGATAACAAATGTCACTCACCATAACCAGTTCAGGTGGGCAGGAGGGGGGAGAGATGTGTTCAAGCTAGGAGCTCAGAGTGACAAGCTGAAGTAGCTCTCCTGAAGGACTTGAGCTCGGAAGTCTGTGCCTAGATATAGAAGAGGTAGACGCGTATATAGAAGACCAGGAGGAGAGTGCAGGGAAGACGGCGAAGAAAGGGAGCAGTGAGAGCGGGCTGATCCTGCCTTGAGGCTGCAGCTGATGGGGGGCCACTGGAAAGAGCAAAGGGATGAGGGAGCAGGGAGCGCGCTCTTGGCTCGGATCAGAAGATGGAGGGTTGGATGGCTTTTAAGCGTTATAGCGTGGCCTGGGGTGGCCTATAGGGTGGACCGAGCATATTCAACTGTGGCATTTGTTCTACGGGTCGCATTGTTGGCGAGATGGACGGCAAAGTGTTCTAGACGGATACAGCACCTTGCGTCTGATCAAGCCTGTGGCTCGTGCTGCCTTCAAGTTGTCCCCGATGCCGGGACCGCGGGCTACCTCAGGTGTACGCCGACCCTCCGAGCCAGGACGCCAGACAGCCAGGCTGTGTCTTCAAGCATTGCGACAAGCTCCTCTGAGGATGCTCTCCCAGTTTGGAACTCCGTATCAGAGAGATATGATGGGACACCAACATCGTGTGATCAGCGTGGTCGTAGCGAATCGCATTGGGCAATTTGGCATCGCCAACATCTATTTTGTAGAACCACAAGCAATCAGACAGAATAGAATAGCTCTGATCGAGGCTCAAATACACAAGGTAGTAAACACAGAGAGAGGAAGCTTAACAGAAGAAGAAATCGAAAAGGTCATAAAGAACACTCAGGCCCGAAGGTTCACCGACGTGGGCACATCAAATCTTCCCCCCCATCTTCGTGCCTTCCCTCGTAAATCCCCGCCTCTACTTCTGAGCACGAATCCAGCTCCACAATCAACTCCTTGACAGAAGCATGTTCCGTGTTCCTTCAATCCCAGACAAATTAGATGAGATCGCTGTGTTTAAAAAAAGGTACAGGTCCATCAGTCAGCTGCCGGATGCCAAATCAGCAACATCAATACGTACGCTACGTTGAGAGGCATCTCATCGATTTGAGTATTGTAGAACTCTGTGGAATGAGTTAGTTTAGCTCCTGCTTCCCAGACCCTTAATTTAAGGCCACCCACGTTCAATATCCCTAAGCATGCGCACATCATCTGTCGTGACGAAGTTGATCGCAACACCCTTGCGACCAAATCGTCCACCCCGACCGATGCGGTGAATGTAATTTTCGCGGCTCGTCGGAAGATCATAGTTGATAACCAGTGATACTTGCTGCACATCGATGCCACGAGCGAGTAGATCCGTCGTGATCAAGACACGAGACGAACCAGAGCGGAACTCTTTCATCAGCAGCTCACGCTGTTTCTGATCCATATCACCATGCTGAAGAGCAAGTCAATTTTTCGTGAGTCCGGCGGCGCTCAAAGGGAGAACAAATTTGAGCCTCAGTTGAGGCTCTAACTCACCATGGCAGAAACCGTGAACTCTCTTGCGTGCATCTTCTCCGTCAACCAGTCGACCTTCCGGCGAGTGTTGCAAAAGATAACCGCCTGGGTGATCGTGACCGTCTCGTACAGATCACATAGAGTATCAAGCTTCCATTCTTCCTTTTCAACGGCAATATAGAACTGCTTGATACCTTCGAGGGTCAATTCATCCTTCTTAACAAGGATTCGGATCGGGTCCCGCATGAACTTCTTGGTGACTTCGAGCACATCAACGGGCATTGTAGCGGACAGCAACACCACCTGTGTGTCTTGGGGAAGCAACTGGAAGACCTCATAGATCTGATCCTTGAAACCACGGGACAACATTTCATCGGCTTCATCAAGACAGAAGATCTTGATGGTGTCTGTACGGAGGGCACGGCGGTTGATCATGTCGAACACACGTCCGGGCGTACCCACAACGACGTGGACGCCCTCCTGGAGCTTCGCCATATCCTCACGAACGTTCGTGCCGCCAACGCACGCATGGCATTCGATGTTCATATAGTCACCAAGGGCGATAACGACCTTTTGGATCTGTTGTGCCAGCTCACGCGTGGGCGCAAGGATGAGCGCCTGAGTGCCCTTGACCGACATGTCGAGTTTTTGGAGGATGGAGATAGAGAATGTCGCGGTCTTGCCCGTGCCGGATTGCGCCTGCGCAATGACGTCGTGACCTTTGACGACGGGGACGATAGCGCGTTGCTGGATGGCAGACGGGCGCTCAAAACTGCGCAACAGGAACACAATACAGATAGATTGAGAAATATGAGATCATGACGGTTCTGACACCCAGCGCAAACAATTATCTTACCCGTAAGCATAGACACCACGGAGAAGTTCCGCCTTCAATTCCATGTTGTCGAAGCTGTGAGAAGTACAACACTTTTCAGACGCATATCACAAACTGCCTTGTAAAATTTGGACGTACTTGTCGACGATCTGGTCCCAGTTGGACTCGATCTCATTTTGTTCAACATCTTGCAATTCTTCACTGAAAACCCTTTCCCCATCAGCTAACTTGATCTATGCTATCGTTTTGCTGCTGCTGAAGACGTACGTTGACATATGTATTCGTTAATCAGTCAATCGAGGTCGACAAAGAAAGCCGACCAGCGTTCAGACGAAAAGTGTAGTTAAAGAGGCGTTGGTAAGTGCAATCGATGAGTGATGGTCTGTGGCAAAAAAAATTGTCTCGACAAGAGAAGTCGTCTTATCCCAATTCGGTGCCGACTCGGCTAAGTCCGAGTCCGAACTGGATGGTGACTCCGAGTGAGTCTTAGTTCTGTATCTCTGACATACACGGTACACAGGACTACATATGTTCCTCTGGGTGCTTACCACATGCTAGAGACATAGAAATAATACATAACATGCAGGTACGGACAGCTCAAGTTAGATAGGTTGTATAAATAATATTTCATTCATGATCACCCCATTAAAAAGCAGTTAAATTCAAACATGATTGCGAATGATAAACTTAAGGAAAAGAGATCTATGCAAAATCAGTGATAAAAACGGGAAGAACCAGTGTCCCAAGGCAACAGATTGATCAGAACTTCCCCCAGAAACTCCCGAGCACCATACAGCGAGCGGCCCACATTATGATAACCGATAGTACGACCATCGTTCCTTCAAGTTGTCGTGTTCAATAGACCTCAGCAAGAGGCGTGCCTACCATGTGTCAGAGATGGCTCACCTGCATAGACGCCTACCATCTCGTACCCACCGGTCGCCGCGTTTATGGCACCGGATATGGGCGGCCCTGCTATAGCACCGGTGGCTAGCACAGTCATGTACATACCTGTGCGCCGCCCAACGTCGTCTGTGTCACCGAGAGCAATCATCGGTGCCGCGAGTAATCCGACAAACGCCCCCGAGAAAAATCTAAAGGAGGAAAATATGAGTTCTTTGTAATCAAGGTCGGAGAGCCGGCGAGGAAGAGGAAGACTCACCCGTAGACTATGGCGATGGCGATGTAGGAGCTCTTCCCGTGCACGAACGGCCATATGTATGTCAAGATGCCTGCAATCAACGTGCCAGGTGTCATGACGTTCATTGCACCTTCATATTTTCCAAGGCCCATGAAATTAGGGATTGTGGAATAGGGAATGAGAGGGCTTACCAATTTTATCTGCTAGTAGACCGCCGATCATCCGTCCAAAGAATGAAGCCCCGTTTGCGATGGAAACAAGATAAAAGGCAAAACCGTTGTCAATCCCATCTGATGCTGCGCTCACGTCAATGTACGTCAACACTGAATTTCAGAGATCGTCATTAGATTTCTCCTCATATTCAGCAATTGTGAAACAACATACAAGTGTAGAGACCAAGGAAGGAGAAAAATCCTGCAATAGTGTATGTTGTATACGGAAGGGACTTGAATGCTCTGTAGTTAAATAGTCCCCCAGCTACGTTTACCGGTGGTAGTCGGCGGTCAAGGGTCTAAATGAATTATTCATAAGTGATCGAGCATATAGATGCGTATTAAAAATGCCCACGAGGTTAGCCAAGGAGAGTGTGAAGACGAGGATGAAGCCCAGCACTCGCATCGTCCAAGGGAAGCTGTGAGTTAACTGAGGTGTCAACAAGGATGAATGGCCTGTTTAGGAATAAGATCATACCCTATTTTAAAGACTAGGTTTTTGAAAGCAATGGGGAAAACCGTGCCGCCCAGAGAAGAACCACATGCAACGAATCCCAACGCAGCTCCCCTTTTTCTTTTGAACCAATGTGAAACTACCGCCAGTGTGGGCCCAAATATGAGACCTGACCCTAACTGCGTTCACCCCGTAAGCGTTGTTGTATGCAGATTACACTTAAAAAGCACAAACGTACACCAACTGCGATTCCTTGGCAGAGGACGAACTGCCAATACTCCTTACATTCTGCGGTCAGGAATGTAGCTATGATCATAAGGCAGCTAGAGAAGTACAGAGGAAGTTTGAAGTAGCCAATGTCGAAGAGACGGCCTGTGATGATTGACGGCAGGAATGTTAAAGCATACTGTCTTGATATAAGTATTCCTTGATGTTAACTGTAATCTAAGTGATGGCAAACCTGTATCGAGCCGATCCAAGCACTAAGAATACTCCGTAAGCATAGATTCTATGATGAAAGGGAAGCCTGATGACATACATATTCGAAGCCGAGCTATTTTGCAATAAATTTTGTTCGTAATATGACTGAAAGGCCTGAAAATATTGGTGTTGAACTTTCATAAACCACTGATAAAAATTGTATTGCAAGTAACGTACCCCCCAAGAATTGACAAAGCCAAAACTGAATTATTCGTGCAGGTAAGCGAAGAAGCGATAGCTACTATAGATTGAGCAGGCTTGCCTTGAGAAAGTGACGCAGAAACCCTGATCGACAGCTTAGATGAGTGATATACGATAATAGATCGAACTCACCCCAAAAACGACAAGCCAAGCGCGCAGGCCGCCATCAGGAAAATCATCGTCCTTCCCGGTCGGTTCATGTATTGCTGTCCTCGTCGCTTCCCGCTCCTCTTTCAGCAGTAGGTCGGGATCATTGAGCGTCCGGCCGTCAATGGAAGATGCGCCCGTCTTGAGCTTTTCGGACGAACGTACGACGTCCTGCTCGGCGACCTCTGGGTCCTGCTTCTTCGTCACCGAGTCGGTGCGGCTAGGTGCGCGAGACGGCAACGCCGAGTCATCATAGTTCGTGATGGTCATGTCTGTCCTCGTCGTGCGGTGGGCACAGTGGGGAAAAGCCAGGAAGCAGAATCACAGTCAGCATACCCACCAGAGCGCGTCCTTAGCCGTTAGCCCTTAGCCGTTTGGCGACCGACGGGAAGGACTTCGGCATTGGTTGAGAGCAGCAGCGCTGACTGTACAGACATGTAAATTTCAGAGCGCGGGTAACGGACTGCCAGTGCCAAGCTCTAAACAAATCACCCGTGGGATACAATGACATAAATGACCTCGGAAGCTCGGCACGCGACGTCTCCGACAGTTTCACTCGTCCGCAGTCGCCAGTCTCTACACACGATGTTCTTGGGCAGACAGACGCTCTCCAACTTCACTTTCGACCTACTCATACTATACCGTCTACCGTAACCTACACAATACTTCATCATAAACATGGATTTCTTCTGTGCGTTCTATTCTCATTCTGTAGACGGCAGTATTCCTCATCAAATAACTGGTTGTTTTTGCAGTTTGCTTGCCTATAATTTGTGAGATCCCGCCCCTACTTTGCTTCCGGCGAACGCTCAGCATGCTCTTCACTTCATAAAGTTGGATGCCCGACAAAGATTAAACCTGATGGTGATCCCTCGCCTCGCGTATGTCCAAGGTGCAATAACGGTGTGTGACCTACAACTCGGAATACCAATCACCTTGCTGAGCGAAATCATCACACGCAGCTTCCGTATTCCAGGCCAAGTCTCGAACATGGTTTGAGCTCTGCTGGGTCCCCCTTGTTCCGTTTCATTCGGAGCGTATCTGGTGTTGCAGCATTTGCCAATGGCAGGTTCCTCTGCAACAGGGGTAAGTTTTCCTCCTGCCTTCTTTCTTCCCGTCCTTAATAACTTGGTGATGAATGTACTTACTCGACCTTTATCCGGTTGTTGATTAGATGGGAGCCAATGCACCCGGGGACAAACTTCGGTGTACCGCCGCAGGGCTGGCAGCAACCATACACCGGACCGATGTCCCCACCACCGTCCGCGGCGGCGCAAGGTTATGGGCCTACGTACATCAATCATAATCAAAAGTAGGGTGAAGGCAAGGCAGGAAAGAGTCATGAGCTCCGGTCCCGGACTTAATAATGATACATATGAATCTCTGCTACTGTAAATGTATGTGTTCTAACTTTTGCTTTGTATCAAATTAGCCATCTTTCTTCTACGCCGTCTTTTCTCCCGCTGGATACGGAACACGATTGCAAACACCACACCCCCCAGAAAACCAGCGATCAAGGCTAAGGCAAGTGTCACTCCGAGCGAAAGTCTATGAGTAGTGTGTAGCGCTTGCCCAGCATAAGCGACGGGGGTCGGGTCCGCACCCCGAGTGGCTTGGAATTGGGCTGCAGCTTGTGATGCATTCGTTGTGCTCAATAGTCCGATAAGTGGTGAGGAAGATGACGTATCTGCCTGATGCACGACGTAAACGCTCTGATGGGAGTAGCAAAAAAAAATCAAGTGAATGCGATAGTCAGTATGGGGAATAGATACAAATGAGCAGCGTGACCTACCCGCAAAAATACATCTCCTAAAAGCCAATCTCCGGAGAATACCTGCACGGAATCAAGGGCCGAGATTAATCAAATCTGATTTCATTGATCTGAGTGGAATAATAGACAACAAAGAAAAAAGTGCGAAGGAGAAGAAGGAAAGAAAAAAGCGCCCACAACTTACCCCATCGTTGCTCTGGATGCCCCCCAAGCACCAACCATCAGACGAGCTAGTACCTGGAGGCCACCAGCTCACGTCTGATGGATCGAGTGGGATCTCCTGGTGGACTGTATCGTTTCCCAGCACAAGGCCTACCGATATGACGTGATTGCAGCGGACCACCCACCGACCATCGTCCCCCTTTTGCGCCCCGCCCACGACGGTCCAGAAGTTATCGACATCGTGCGTGGGTCCAAGAATGAGCGTCGTACCCGTATCCAAGACCGCGATCGGGGACGGCGCACCGGAGACTTTAGATGGGGAAAGTGCAAATGGGATGGCGGCACTATTTACAGTAATAGCCTGCAGCGGGAGCTTCCAGTAGTCGTAGTTCACCCCATCAGAGGAGTATACCGGCGAGTAAAAGATATCAGACGCTTGATCCGCGTATGTGGGATCGATCTCGCCGATGGAGAACGTGCTGTCATTCCCTGCAGCACTCAGTTTGTACGAGAAGAAGCGATCCGCGGGATCCAAGTGGGCGAGTACGTTTTCTAGCAACGTCCGGCCGAGTGTGCTGGATATGGCTGCATCGGAAGGAAAGGCAAGTCCTAGAACACCGCTCACGCCCGTAGCGGATAAACCCATGTTTGATGTTGTGTTTGCTAAAGCTATCATCGAGAGATTGGCGGGGCGTCGGATGTACGATTTCATGATTCTGCTCACCTAACACCTGGGAGAAAATCACGAAAGGGCCGAACAGGACCTCCTCATAGCAAATAGAACCAGAGACGTTCCCCGTAAGGTAGCCAAGATTGAAATCATCATTGGACGTTTGTAGAGTAGGGCTTGGTTCGTATCTGTTGACCCCTGTACAGTCAGCATTTGTACAGGCAGTCGTTACAATCCACTATATATTGATCAGACATAAATCAGATAGTAGATAGCGAAGGATTTCGGCAAACACGTACTAAATCTGAAGAGCCCGTGTCGAATATTACTTCGAAGACTTGTTCTCCGACGCTGAGATTGTCTTGTGAGCAACTACCCATCTTCCTCGCGGGTGAATAGCGCACCTTATAGTAAGTATGTATGCACTTTTCACGTCCTCAAATCAGCTTCACGTGCAAAAATACTCTCTAGAAGACATACTATTCGTTTGAGTTCCCTAGTTCCTGTTTGTCACTGGTAGTTGAAAATAATCTCGAAGTCTCCGTTAGCACAGATAGCTTGTCGACTCGGTTCAGAGGTACAGTAAATCCAGAATTAGCTGAAGAGCTTGAAGGTTGGTTAAGAGCTGCGGTTGAAGTTGAAGGTAAGGAAGTCATATCCGAGGTCGTTATCGTCGTCAAAAGGATGGTTGGTATTTGTTCGGGTCCGTGAAGGCGAGAGAAGAGAGCTAGAGAAGAGCGTGAAGCGCCGCGTTCCGTACAGCGCGCAGATCCTCAAAGAAGCTCGGAAGGTTGGGTCTTCTTCTTAACTCGACGGCCCCGGAAGGTAATGAGAGGCAGGAGGTCAGGTCTGTAGCATGTTCATGCAACAAGCAAGGCCAGTTACAGGAAGGGGACACAATTGAATAGAGCGTCTAAAGTCGCTTGGCAGAAACGTTTCGGCTGACGTTCGAAAGTTGGGCGACGGTCAGCCATGCCCTACGGTTCCTAGCTTTGCCAGTGCCTAACTGGTTCTGGGTAACTCAATATCCATGGTAAATCTATGACTTAGGCTAAAGCCCAGAAGTGATTCATCTACCAGTAGATGCGCAGAAGCAGCTAAATAGTAGACTTGTCCTTAGGTAGTTCGAGTTCAAGGACTGGATGGTCCCGTTGAGGAAGTTAGTTTGCTTGAAACAGCAAGGCCCATCTAATGCAAACATAACCAAATAGAAACGGAACTTACGAAAAAGACGTTTGAGGCAACGAAACGCGCGCAGATAGCAAGTAATTAATTAAATGTAATGAATTCAAAGCGAAATAAGAGGACATGCTGAGATAAAAAAAGTGATATTGGAGTGATGACGCCCCACAGCCACAGGAGTTGGAAGTCAAGTGAGAAGTATATGGAACAGACACTATGTCCGTGAGTATAGTCGAATAAAGCAACCCGAGGAGGGGGAAGGTAGAGTGATAGACAATCGGGGCATTCAGCAGCAGCCAGATCCGGATTGTTGCTGGAGCGACTCGCTCTTACCGGGCGTGATTGTTGATGACTTGCCCGCTGCGGGTGTCGAGGTGGAACCCATGCTAATGAATGCATTGAGTAAAAACGTACGTAAAACGGTTGAAGTAACTCACCGGTCTTTGATCTCCTTCGCCATCGTCAAGAACGCTTGCTCAACATTCAAGGCTGTCTTTGCAGACGTCTCAAGGAAAGGAATCTTCAGCTGGTCGGCAAATTCCTACATTAAATGTCAGTTTGACTAACTATAGTTTGATGATAATGGAATAACAGACCTTGGCGACGCTATACTCGACAACCTTCTTGCTTGTCAGGTCAGACTTGTTCCCCACTAGCAGCTTGTTAACGCCCTCCGAGGCATAGCGGTCAATTTCTTGAAGCCATTGCTTAACATTCGTGAAAGTGTCTTAGAAACGGAGGTAAGCGCCTGATTGGATGTTGCCCAATATTTTCCCGCCTCACCGTTATCAGTCACGTCGTACACAACAATAATACCGTGTGCGCCCCTATAGTACGATGAGGTGATGGTACGGAAACGTTCCTGTCCTGTTTATCTGTAAGTACATCTTTCCTTCCTCAGCAATCATTGGAAAACTTG
This sequence comes from Trichaptum abietinum, assembly GCA_910574555.1. Classification (NCBI taxonomy): domain Eukaryota; kingdom Fungi; phylum Basidiomycota; class Agaricomycetes; order Hymenochaetales; family Trichaptaceae; genus Trichaptum; species Trichaptum abietinum. Next base: position 2,070,800 of record CAJTBE010000001.1, read on the forward strand.
CCTGCGGTATCCCACTGGAGATGACGGTGAGTGTAAGTATAATTGAAGGGCACAAACTCGTTGAAGACATAATACGCCCGACGCGCACGATACAAGATGGCAAACGGTAGAACTCCTATCGGGTATACCTTACACCACCAAGAAATGTACTTAAGATGCAAGACTAGATTATTACTCACAATCTGTAGTTTCACCGTCTTCCCTTCCAACTCAATGGTCCTGATCTTGAAGTCCACCCCGATAGTACTAATGTAGCTTTCCGTGTAGGTGTCATCTGCGAACCGTAGGAGCAAGCACGACTGTTGTTGGTACGCAATAACGTGTAAGCACAGATGCGCGAGCCGACTGCGGAGAAGACAAACCTTTCCAACACCAGAGTCACCGATAAGGAGGAGCTTGAAGAGATAGTCGTACTCGCTGGCGTGCATGTCGAAGGAGGGGTGCTTATTGTCGTGAAAGGTGGAGGTGAGACGGTGATGGAGAGTCAGAGGATGCGGTGTTCTGTCAGTGGTGCGAGGCCTCTACGGAGAAGGCCACGCGTTGCACTTGTTTGGCCATGGTTCCGTGACGCGTGACGTTTCATTCCGCGTTCAAGTTCAAGTTCAGCCGAGACGCGTCGCGGAGACTCGAGCAGCCCACTGGCAGCAGGACGCGCCGTAGCAGACTGGGGCGCAGGGCGCAGCCTTTTGATTGTTTAAAGGCCTACGTGCGACGTGCCTGCTCTATGTCTCTCCTCCCTCTACGACTACCTTAGAGCAAGTGCTTTTGGAACACTCATAAACAGTCATCACTGGCATCTTACCGGCGTATGATAAGAACATATTATTTTCAATAAGCATAAATCGCTTCCTCTGATGGATATTAAGCTCGCTATACGACCTCCTCCCGGGAAACTCGGTGCACCGTATCTTGCTTACACAAACCTGTTTGTTGTGAAGGAATGTCCAACTAAACCGATATACCACTATGATGGTGAGATATCTGCGTTTCATACAGTTGAAGCTCGTTCATTCATTAATGGGATTCGCTTCCCGCAGTTGGTCTGTAGGATTTTCTCGATCTTTTGTCATGAGACTCATGGCTTGTGTCAGAAATATACCCAGAGGTCAGGAATGCTCATAAAGCAAGGAGAATATTCGAAAAACTGCGCACACATATTGCCCCAGGAATCTTTACTGGTGCCTGTGCTTTCGACGGAAAGAAGAATGCATTCGCCATCAACATAGCTCCAGTAACTGGAACGCAAACGGTAAGCATATTCTATAAATTCTGTCTTGTACTAGCGTTACTCATCGACCTTCAGTTCGAAGTTAATATGTCTGATGTACCTCATAATCCCGGCGAAAATTCGCGGGCCGTCTATCGACTTACAATGACTAGTGTTGGTGTCATATTACCAGAGTATGGATTCATTTACCCTCTCTATCGCGTATTATAACACTCCCGCATCTAGTGATCTGAAGCTCGTCTTAGAGGGTCGGGCTCCTGGGGTTCCGGTTACTACCACCGCAATGCAGGCACTGAATGTCCTCGTTTCTGAGGCTGCTGCACTGTAAGCAAGCATCCTAAATCGGTTGTTTGTGACTAAAGTCGTCTCCAGGCGTTTCAAGGTTCATACGAAGAACAAATTTTACATCGACAGAGGTGTAGAAACAATTCGTGGGATAGAGATCTGGAGAGGATTTTTCCAGTACGTCTGTTATAGCCTTCCGGCCATAGCCTTACTGAGGATCTGCCAGAGCATTGCGTCCTGCTAGCAAACAGTTGTTGGTCAACGTAGATATGGCGACTGGTGTCATGTAGTACCTTCCTTCTCCCCTTGAACGTTGTATTAACTACTTCTGTTAGGTACCAACGTGGACCTCTTCTGGATTTCATCAAAAACTATTTCAGCTTCACTAACCTTCGTGAACTTGCTAGAGTTAACGTCGGGCATGAAAAATATCTTTCGATAAGAAAAGTGTTGAAGGGTTTGAAAATACGTCTAAGGCATTCCGGCAAAATTCGATTTGTGAGGACTATTGTTTCCCATGCAGGAGATTACGAGTTTCACACCAATAATGGAGTAACGACCGTCGATGTCAGTGCACAGTGATGCCAATCATTAGCCTTTCGTGAACTAACGGAGAATCGTCCCCTCTGAAGGAGTATTTCCGTGATGTGAAGCACCACCGTATTTTCTATCCGAAATACCCAGGCATTGTAACCTCGCGGGACGAGGTCATACCCTTTGAACTATGTGACATAGTTGAAGGGCAATTGTTCAGGAAGATGCTCGACAACGAAATCACGGAGAAGATGCTGAACGCTGCAAAGAAGAGGCCAGCTGATCGATTCTCAATAATCAAGGATGGCTTGAAGGTCAGTACAAACTACTTGAATCTCTACAATCTTTCTCCTAATCGTGTTTTGCTCTTGCAGGAACTTGCTATACAAGACTCTCCGTTCATTGCCCAGGCCGGCATGAAGGTTAATTCTGATCCATTGATGGTTACTGGGCGTCTTCTCAACCCACCTAGCCTACAACATGGTCGACAGACTTGTGTGGATGTGACTGTCATTGCTTTATGTCTGTCATTTTTGGATACTAATAACCTTACATAGCCCAGAGACGGTGCTTGGAACACTAGAACATTGGTGGATCCTATGAAAGTCGGGTCCTGGGTTGTAATAATTCTGGAACCCTCGCTGGAGGAGAAGGACGTTATGCCATTCGTGACTAAACTGGTATATGCCATGAAAGACCTCGGTATGGTGTAATAATGATTGAGTGTAGTTAAGCTCTGACTGTTTCGTTGCTTCACTATAGGAATGGGTAAGCTCGTCTCCGTAAAAGCCCGTCCAATATTATTGATGTTCTACGAAAGTTGTATTTGAGACACAACCCAGAATTATCCAGAAACTCAATATCAAAGGAATACTAACGGTGCGGAAGACATAGTATTGACATGTTCACGTTTCTCATCAGTTTTATTCAGGAGATGAGAGCCCCACCACAGTTTATATTGGTGGTAATACCGGACTACGGTTCTGGTGTGAGGAAAGAAGTCAAACAATTTGGAGACATACTACAAGGGGTACCGACTCAATGTGCTGTATGTTCCTCTCGAAGAACCTTTTGGAGTGCTTTAGTGATAACTCGCAAACAGCTCAGTCGTCACGTCTTAGCTGCCAAAAGCGCTTATCTGAAGAATCTCATATTGAAGTGAAGTTCTTTCCTATCTTGCAGTGAAGGGTTTCATAACATAGTTGTTGAAGGATAAACGTGAAGATTGGCGGTACAAACTATACTCCCTACGGCCCATCCATTGATTGGTTTAATGACGGAAATTCAATTGTCATAGGTTATGGGCTTCCATCATCTGCTCTGAGAACAAAATATCTAACACATTTTTAAAATTAGGAGCTGACGTTACACATCCTGCTCCGGGTGTCGCCAGGCCCTCAGTGGCAGCACTGGTAGCATCAATGGATGGGATGGCGACGAAATACATAGCCAGGTGCTCCGTACAAGCCCCTCGCTTGGAGATCATCGAGGACCTCAGGAACTTAATGATGGTGAGTGTTCGGAAGCACAGAATTCACCCAGGGTTAAAGAGTTGCACCCTTCAGTATATGCTACATAATTTTTATCGGTACAGAGCGCAGATCTGTGAGCGTATCAAAGTTCCACTGTGGCCAGAAAGGATTATCTTTTTCCGCGACGGGGTTTCGGAAGGGGAAATCGAGACCGTTGTAAACTATGAAATCGCAAAGTTAGAAGGTATGTCTATTTTTGTAGGCAGCTATTATCTTCGCTTTGACAGTTATCCTCTCAGAGGCCGTGAAAGACTTCTGTGCGGCGAAGAATATTACCTCAAAGCCTAAAGTTACGTTCATCGTTGTTGGCAAAAGGCATCATGTACGATTCCTCCCAAAGGAACCGAAAACTGCGGACAAAAGTGGGAATTGCCCGGCAGGATTTGTAGTCGACAGTGACCTTACATGTCCTGGCATGTGGGACTTCTATCTGCAGTCGCATCAGGGTTTACTCGGTAGTTAGTGAAAGCAGCAGCATCACTATTTCGGAATGATTCTTACTTTTCTAATTAGCATCTAGGCCCAGTCATTATATCGTCATCAAGGACGAGAATGGATTCAGCTCGGACAGGTACTCGCTCATTCATTCTGTGATAAGTATACAGCTGCTTCTCATTTCCTCATAGGCTTCAATCCTTCGCTTACGCATTATGTCACGTTCACGCGAGATCGATGCGCTCTGTCTCGATACCAGCGCCTGTATACTGTAAGACATACCTCATTATTATTCTCACATCCGTAAGCTTAACTCGTTTGTTTTCTGAAGATGCCCATGTAAGTGCAGCAGTATAAATTACATGCCATGTTGATCCTCATCAATTGCTAGCTTGCATGTGCCCGAGCAGATATCCATTTCAACCCGATGCTAAACTACGAGGACGACGCTTCCTTTGATGGGACTGAGTTAGATATGCAGACATGGATAAAAGGTTTCGCTAATGTACATTCAAAACTGGCCATGAATATGTACTTTATGTAAAATGGAACTCTCACGTTGTTATCCCTATGATTGAAAATGAATACGGAAGACGTCATATACATAATTAACCGCCTACATCTTATTATCAATGTTTGCGCCGAGACAAAGACCATTGTAACATGTATAGCTAGTTACAGACATCTTTCCTAAGACTTTAACGTAAGAAAAACGATTTCCTAAACAAACTGCCCCAGAGAGGCTTGAACTCTCGACCTCATGATAGCAATTCACCTTAGAAGGAAGAAATAACAGTCATGCGCTCTAGCCAACTGAGCCATGGGGCAAGTGCAAGTATAAACAAATTAAATATTTAATAACAGACTTACGTGACAGAATACATCTAACTTCGGCATCAGCGGTCTGATTATGTCAGACAGTTCCGAGCCTGACAAAGTAGCTGCACGCGTCTCGCCCTAAGTACAGACATCCTTACTTGCTTACTGCCACTTGACGCGACACCGTCCTACGAATTAGTGTCTATCTTCATACTGTGTAGCTATGCCTGCGGTACAGCTTAACACAGAGCAATTCAACGTTCGCTTAAAGCACGTCCTCGACGCGTGGAATGTACGTGACGCGCTTTCGCCTTTTGCAACTTGTCTTTTAAAGCTATTGTCAGAGCGCCGGCAAAAATGATGAATACGAGACGATATCCGGATGCGACGGACTTCTTCTATCTTCAGGAGATCCAGCGAGTCAGGATGAGCCGATCAGGAAAAGTGTAGCTTTTCAGGTGAGCGTGGCTGAAGTCCTTTGGACAAGAGAGCACTAGGATTGACACCATATAAGACTTGGCTGTTGGGTTACGAGTTCCCATCAACACTCTTCCTCCTTCGCAAAGACCATGTGACTATTCTCACATCTGCTTCAAAAGGTGAGCTCGATGTACTCTTCCTGTGAGCTAGCTCTAATTCGGACATCTTCGTAGCCAAAATCCTTTCACAGCTACAAAACTCCAGTTCTGTCGTGCCACTGCAGATACTGGCGCAAGCAAAACCAAAAGATCAACCGACGGATGCTCTCCCTACCTTCCTGTCTATTTACACGAAACTAAAACGCGTCGGTGCTCTCACAAAAGAGAACATTTCGGGAAAACTCATCGACGATTGGAATAAGTCTGTATCTGAAGCAGAGAACAGACCTGAGATTGTGGACATGGCACCTGCTGTATCAACTCTTCTAGCAGTCAAGGACGAGGAGGAGCTGGTGAGTCCCGTCGTTTCCGGTGTTTTCTGGTGACTAATATTCGATAGAAATTTACACGAGTTGCTGCAAACCTCACGTCGACTCTCTTGAACCATCATATTGCTCCCAAACTCGAGACCATCCTGGATAAGGAGGCGAAGATTAGTCATGAGGCATTTGCCATGCAAATTGAAGCGAGGCTTGGCTCCGGCGAGGGTGATAATGCTCGTGGACCTGATATGAAAGTTTGGAGTAAGGGACGGGGTCTCAGTGATGTATGTTAACACAGTCAGTTCGCATAGTCCTGTGAAGCTGATGTCAGTGTAGGTCGATTGGGAGTCAACGGAATTCTGTTATGCGCCTATCATTCAATCCAGAGGGACGTCATCTGGTTATGACATTCGTTCGAACGCTGAGTCGACGCCTGACATGATGGCTCACAAGGGCGTGCTCCTCGTAGCAACTGGCATGCGTTATAAGGGATACTGTGCCAATGTGGGTCGAACGTTTGTTGTGGACCCTACAAAGGTAAGTAGCGTCACTCATTTATTTCTTATATGTGCATTTCAGACCCTTCCGGCACATCCTTTGTAGGAACAAGAAGCTGTCTATGGGCTACTGGTGTCCCTTCAAGCAGAACTACTTTCCAAACTTCGTGACGGAGCGGTTGCTCGTGACGTCTATCTGCATTCGCTGAATTATGTGAAAGAGAAAAAGCCAGATCTGGAGAAGCACTTTGTGAAGAACATAGGTTTCGCTGTGAGTGCTGCCCTCCGTGCGATTTAAATATCATTTGACCCCATGACTCAGATGGGAATGGAATTCCGAGATTCTACGTATCTTCTCTCAGCCAAGAACGGTAGGGCCATCAAGACGAACATGGTCTTCAATCTTACCCTTGGGTTCACCGATTTAGACGAGGAGGATGGCAAAAAGTGCGTAATATCATCCTTTCCGCCTTTCACTTATATCAATGAATTGTTAGATACTCGATGCTTCTCATTGATACTGTCAAGATCGACCACGAGAAAGGGATTTGCCTCACTGACTGCATAAAGCAACCAAAGGATGTCCTATTCTTCCTGAATTCTCAATCAGACGAGGAAGAAGAAAAAGTAAAGGGTAAAGCCAAGAAACCGCCGGTTAAGCCACTTAATGGTGATGCAAACAAGAATAAGGTTGTTGGTGGTAAAGTTTTACGGAACAAAACCCGCAGTTCCGCCCAAGAGGACGTAATCATGACCACCGGAGCACGCATAGCAGACCATCAGAGAGAATTACACGCTCAGAGACAGAGGGATGGACTCGCTAAGTATTCTGAAGGAGGTCAAGGTTTAGGCAACAAAGAAGGAAAGGGCTGGAAACGCTTCCAAAGCTATAAGGGCGAGGCAGGTTTGCCTAAGGAAGTCGAGAATTTGAGGGTAAGATATTTATTTATCTGTCTATCTGAGGATTATATAAACTTGAAATAGATATACGTCGACCGCAAAGCTCAATCAGTTATCCTCCCTGTGCATGGGTTCGCGGTGCCCTTCCACATCAATACGATAAAGAATGCAAGTAAAACCGACGAGCGTGAATTCACTTTCCTACGAATCAACTTTCAGAGTCCTGGTCAAGTTGCTGGAAAGAAAGAGGATACGGTAAGATGGCACCTTAAAATCTAAAACTTTGACTAACTCAATCCTCATAGCCATTCGAAGACCCAGATGCAACCTTCATCCGCTCCGTCACGTACCGCTCATCTGACGAAAGCCGCTTCGACACTATTCAGAGACAGATTACGGAGTTGAAGAAAGAGGTCAACAAACGTGAACAACAAAAGAAGGAGATGGCAGATGTCATCGAACAAGATGTTCTTGTTGAGATGAAAGGTCGTCGTCCACACAGGCTACCTGAAGTCTTTGTACGACCTGCAACTGATGGCAAGCGCTTGCCTGGTGAGGTCGAAGTTCATCAGAATGGTCTCCGTTACTTGTCCATGGGCTCGCAAAAAATTGGTATAATACAATCCCATTCTTATAAATGGTTTATTGACACGTAAACAGATGTCCTTTTCAGCAACATCAAGCACCTCTTCTTCCAGCCCTGTGATAATGAATTGTTAGTTATCATCCACCTGCATTTGAAGTCACCCATTATGGTTGGCAAAAAGAAGGCGAAGGTAATTGACCTCTTCGTTTTGTTCAACCTTGATCTTGAGATTGCTCTTGCAGGACATTCAATTTTACAGAGAAGCATCGGATGTACAATTTGACGAAACAGGCAATCGGAAGAGGAAATATAGATATGGCGATGAGGACGAGATTGAGCTTGAGCAGCAAGAGAGAAAGCGCAGGCAGGCACTTAACAAGGAATTCAAACACTTCGCAGAAAGGATAGCTGAAGCGTCTACGGCATCGGTGAGTTTTATCCTTGTCATCTTCGTCTCGTGCTTGACAATTTTTCGCAGACAGGTGATACTTTGGAGGCTGATATTCCCTTCAGGGAATTGTCCTTCGAGGGTGTGCCATTCCGAACGAATGTCAAACTGCAGCCGACAACAGAATGCCTGGTGCACCTCTCAGACCCTCCTTTCCTTGTTGTCACCCTCAGCGAGATTGAAATTGCTTCATTGGAACGCGTTCAGTTCGGGTTGAAGCAGTTTGATATGGTTCTCATATTCTCTGACTTCACTCGACCGCCATTACAAATTAACTCCATTCCGACTGTTCAGCTCGATGATGTTAAGAATTGGCTTGAGTAAGCAATTCATATTCTCTACTTTTGTCATAAGCTAACCCATCTTTAGTTCTGTGGAGATACCGCTTAGCGAGGGACCTGTGAACTTAAACTGGGGGCCTATCATGAAAACAATCAACGAAAGCCCCTACGATTTCTTCCAACAAGGTGGCTGGACTTTCTTAAGCGGGACGGGCGGAGAAGATGACAGCGATGCGGATGGCTCGGACACCGAATCTGAATTCGCGGCTGACACTGAAGAACTCATCAGCTCGGAAAGCTCTGCAGAAGAAAGCGAATTCGACGGATCTGATGCTAGCGAAGACTCTGGTAGTGGTTCAAGCTTTGATGGATCTGAGGGTGAGATTTTTTCGTTTACCAAAGGGATAAGCAAGATACTGATATTCGTATGTAGGCGAGAGCTGGGACGAATTGGAGAAGAAGGCTGCTAAATGTCAGTCTTATAATTCTTTAATATCTGAAGCCCCTTTCGCTAACATTTAATTCAGCGGATAAAAAACATTTGGAGAACGGAAAGACCCACTCTGACTCGGACGATGACGACCGGCCAAGGAAGAAAAAACCATCAGGGAAGGCCAACGGCAAGAGCAGGCGATGACCTGTCTCTGAACTCTAATTTGTGTAGCTTATTGATTCTGCTTTCCTTTCTCATCTACTTAGTATGTCTTGTCCTACATATATGAATTTATATTGTCGTTTGTGCTATTTTGCAACATAAAGCATAATTCTTCTCCGAGTGTATTGCTATATATTCTCATTGCCAACATCAGGGACAAGAAAGGAAACTGAACAACGGTTATCCTCAAGTTAGTGCTTCCTTTCCATCAAGCCACCAGCACCCTCACTGCAACAATCTCGCGCTGACACGATGAATAGCGCTGCATTGAAAGAATTCGCTCTCGACCGCGTGTTAAATGAAGGCAGGAATATCTCATTGCGTGTATGAATCCATGAAGATCATTCCGGTTACCTCGCTAGATCCTGCGTCACATACCATAGCACTGCTTGGTTCATTGCCTGATGTCGGGCCATCCCAGGATACTCGAGCTCAAGCTATTATCAGAATTGAAAGGATGCCTCTACCAAAGATAGCTGCCGCAGACCTAAGTAGGGTTATAGACGAGGCGAAGTTAATTGACTCAACTGATATCGTTAGTTCTCCCATCATCATTGACGGGCGTACTACTGGTAGCGTTAAACGCGCACAGGGCTAACGATGTTCTCCTCTGATGATGATATTAGTATTCGTGGTTCCTCGCTTGGACGAAGAAAAGTACGGAGTATCCAGATGTGAAGGTCAACGTCATCTGTCCCGCCACCGAGGTGCATATACGCAAGGTATGAGGATGAGATTGAAGTTTCTATCAACGACATTTATTTAGATAAGTTTTATTTAATACTGACGGATGGCTCATAGTATTCCAGTCAACAAGTCATCATGATTAGCGAGACTCCGGCATTATACGAGCGCATAGTAAAACCATATATCAAGGCTTTCCCCCCTTCACGGACACAATGGTACCGGGAACGCATCTTCGTCCCAGACCAGCAGATTGCAGACACTCACTGACTGCGTAATTTGTTTTTTTTATTTTTAAAAAAGGGTAGAAAACATCCTCACTGGCGTCTCCGAAGCGGACAAGATCCTCTGCAGCGATCGCTCACCGACACTCGGCTTCGTCCTTCTTCCGGACATGAAATGGGACTTGATAAATGTGTCCAATTTGTATCTGATGGCCATCGCACTGGACCGCAGCATACGCTGTCTCCGCGACTTGAAGAAGGTGCATATCCCGATGCTGCAGACGATGCGCAGCGAGGCGTGTCGGGTCGTGCAGGAGAAATGGGGTCTGCAGGCCGATAAACTGCGACTCTATATACACTATCAGCCATCTTACTGTACGGTGTCCCTTTTTTTTCTGTTTTTTTCTCTCTCATACCAGGCCATTTCATACTCGCTGACATACATATTTTCGTAGATCACTTCCACGTTCATATTGTCAACGCAAACTACGCCGGTCTGCTGGGCATGGCCGTCGGCCAGGCGCATTTGCTAGAAGACATCATCTCCCTGGTGAGCGAGGGCTACCGTCAGCATACTTCCCACTGGCAGAAGCTTATTCCAAACCCACCTCTCTCTCTCATTAGCTTGAGTTGAGCCCCGACGAAGGGCCGACCATCCTAGAGCAAATGACCTTGACATATAGTCTAGGAGAACAGCACGGCTTGTATGCGAGCATGAAAGAGCAGTGCAGTCCTCTACCTACTACCTCCACGGTCTAGCAACGCCTGCCGCTGATTGGCCAGGACTTAATGCCTTATGCTACTAGTGTGTGCGGAAAAGAAGCGACATCTTAAAGCTTGCGTGCTGCGAGATTACGCCGGTGCTTCCTAGTCTGAGCCCGTTCGTCTTGTATTGTATCTGTAGATCTCCCTTTGCTGAACCCCCGCGAGTGTGTGACAACCAGTGTCCGCCAGGGTCAAAGTCTGGCGTGGAAGCATTTGTGATGTTGAAAGCGAGGCCTCGATCTCATACTATTATCTGAATCTGAATTTCTCAATGACCAGAAGGGAAAGCCGGATATACTGTAATACGAGCTTTATGTATGTGCACAAGACCGTGCTCAGGCTCAAGCACCTTCTAACCCGAGTCAGTGTATCATTACCACCACAGTTACACCACTAACGATTATATACACACAAATTAGTTCCATTCCGTTGTAGTGTATACTAAATCTGAAGTTAAGTAAAGCCAACTTGAATCCACGCGGCCGACTCCGAGTCGCCGAACTTTTCGTAATTCTGTGGTTCAGTGATTTGACTGTATGTATGTAAGGTCGCCTCAAGGCGTCCCGGACGAGAGATCCAACCAAAAAAGCCTCATGGCGTCTTGTTTTCATTAACTTCTTCTGGGGACTTGATGCGGAGCAGAAGCAGTCAGTGATCTAGCCCATTTGCTATTGCACTCAAGGCTCGACTACTTCGCTCCGAGCATCCGCCAGCATGAATTGGACCAATTGGCCCGGATTCATAGGTAGGATTGATCCTTACTCGGGGGCTCCACTGTCGAACTAAACTGCTCAGGCTACTGTTTATCGCTACTGTATATGAACGTTGTACGCAGTTTCAATGTCATCTATGTAGGTGTATCTTGCTATAAAACTACTAGTACATGTACTTATGTGACAAGCGGAAGACACTGTTATGCGGCATCATAACGCAAGTTCTTGTAGCTAAATTGTTTTAAAGAAGAGGAAATCAGATCCTGTGAAGATGAGAACGAAAGAAATACAGCGATGATGCGATGTGGTGATTGCATAACACGGAAATATAAGGAAAGAAGGTTTTGGGCAAAAGATTAACATTTGAATTGTATGCTGGCGGTAGAGAAGTGGCTATATGCTATAGAGATTGATGGTTAGAGAGTATGACGCCGCGCTCGATGTCATCCGTCCGAACCGGCTTCACTAGTATGACGTTGTTTTGTTTGCACTCGTCCGGTGTCCGACGGCTCATCCGAGTACCCCCGGAATTCCCTTCGTTGGCGACGTACATACGTAAAAAGCACGGAACATACGCTGCAGACCGCCATACCGAAAAGTCTCGCAGTGTGTCACAACGCTAACTTGAAGAAGTAATGCAGACTTGTCCAATTCTGTGGAAACCCCCCCTCCTGCACTGTGAAATCGAGATCGCCGTGAGGGGGGAATAATGAAGGAAGCGATTGGGGAAACCGGGGACTTGAAGCGAGCGGGTCGGGTGTGGTGGAATGACTATGGAAGGTAGGTATGTATGTATATGCGTTGGAAATGTAATTACAGCGTCATCGTCAGGAGTCGGGTGAGGAGGGATAAATGCATTCCGGCGCGGCACCGCGCGTTCCAATGCTCCAATGTTCCAATCTGGCCCCCGGGGCGGTCCATTTCATTCCACACTTGTCAACTTTGCAAACAGACAGACAGACAGACGAGACTCTTCTCTGCTTCAAGTTTCCTCTTCTTCGATCCACATGCCATCAACCTGTCACAGAGCAAGCAAGGCAAGCAAAGGACCGTATCGCGAGATTCGGTATATATCGGATTAAATAAATCAGGATATATGTATCATCAATCAATCATCCGCACAGCAGGATGGATAGAGCGAGCGAGTTGTCCCGCGATCAGGACAAAGTGCATATGTGCTGAAACGGCTGAGTACTCCGTCCGTGTTGAGAGAAGGCTTTGAGCCCCGAACGAAGGTGTCACATTCACATGCAATTCGGTCTGCGCGTGACATTTGACAATTTCCGTCAGAAAAAAAATATTTTCCTTTCCGTACACCCACTCCACCCGACCAATCGACCGCCCAACCGAACAGAGGGAGAAAAAAAAGGCCACCAATTTTGTGTGAATTTCCAACCGCTGGAGTGACTATCGCGCATACGCATTGCTGATGTGGTGTTCACGAATCACGAAAACAACGCACACACACACTCCTTTCTCATCCTCGTTTCTAGCCATCTAAGTGTCAAATCCATTGTCGCCCATCCTCCTCTTCCGGTCCCCCTAACCCGTCCCATCCTATTCCAGTGATCCTAATTGATTGTCCCTCCTAATTATGTACATCGCCGTGGCCTAACGAGCATGGAGTGGAACGAGCCTAGGGTAGCCTGGGGCAGTCTCGAATGTACAATATACAGCGTCCGTTCTCACAGTGTGTCTGTGTGTCGTTGGTTTTTTTCCCCCGTCAACCGTCAATAAAGAGGGAGGGGTGAGGGGGGGCAAGCAAAATTGTAGCCTGTTGTTCTGTACCGCGTGCATGTGCAATTGCATGTTCAAAGCTAAACAAAGAGAAAGAGAAAAAATACGCAAAGTAGCAAGAAAGTGGGAGAAGCGAGATAGGGGGAAGTGAGAAAGAAGAGAGAGAGAGAGAGAGAGGAGATGGAGATGGAAAAGGAAAGCAAATAATTATAGCGCTTGATGAGATGAGGTGAGTGATCGAAGACGATGATGAAATGATGATGATGATGAGTGGTTGGCGTGAGTCAAGCAGGTGGCGTGCTCGTGGTGTGGTGATGTGAGTAATGCCGTTCGTCCAGGTTCTAGCACTCCACCCCACTACTTCTCTACGGGGAGAGTGAATGCAATGTGACATGAGGCGAGCTGGAGTGAGCGGGATGATCATCGGTAGGGTTTATAGATAAGGTGTGCGACGGTGGGTTGAGAGCAGCGGGGAGAAAGAATGCATTGCGTGAGTTACGACCTCATCTGTGGAGGCCGTGCGTAGGCGTTGTGAATCCGCTTCACCGTCACTTTCAGCACCCCGTCCGTATAGCTTGCGCGGATGCCGCCCATGTCCGCATCGCGGTCGAATTGGACTTGCCATTCGTGATGACCTAAAAAAAACAGAGCGCAATCATTTCGTTAGCCGCGCTTGCGGAGGACAAGGGAGCAATACGGGAGATGTGACGGACGTGGAGTCGGCTAACCGAGAACCGAGAGAGAAGAGCACGAGAAGAGAAAAGAAGAGAAATACGGAATGGAAAGTGCATGCCAGTGGAGGGGTGGAGGGGGAGCTGAAAAAAAAATGATAACCGAAGAAGACAGATAACGTATACGTACAATCCTTCTCGCAATCCCACCTGTCGGCTACGATGTCGATGATGTTCCCCTTGCGCGCGGCGATGGTGATGCAGTTGGAGTCGAAGCCGGGGCCGATGGCGGCCGAGAGGATGTGCTCCGTCGGCGTCGTGTCGATGCGCATCTTCGCGCTCGCCTGCGGCGCCGCGGGCCCGCGCGTGCTCCGTAGCAGCTGGAACGCCGTGCTCGGGTGCTCGGATACCGTCGGCGAGCACATCGAGGACGAGCCCGAGCCCGACCCGGACCCGGACCCGGACGAGGAGGACGTCGCGGAGAGCGGCGAGGGCGGCTTCGCTTTTGTGGAGGAGTAGAAGTGCTGCTGCTGCGCGTAGGACTGCTGCGCCTGCTGTGCGTAGGACGGCGCACGGCCGGAGGGCCCCGTCTGCGGTGCGCCGCCGGAGCCGTAGCCCGCCATGGGCGGGAAGTACGCCTCCTCGTGGTACGAGGACTCGGCGGACCCGGGGCTCGTGGAGAGCGGGGGCGTGGGCGGGAGGCCGCCGATTTGCCAGGAGCGTGACGAGGACGCGCCGTTCTGCGGCCCTGCTTGCCAGTGTGATGCTTTATCCATTTGAAAAAAAAAAAAAAGTAAAAAGAAATAAAAAAAAAGTAATAATTTTAAAAGAATATTGTAAATAAGCCATCGGTTCTACTGCGAACGAGATAGGTGTGTGGAGAGACGCACCGTAGCCCTTGTATCCCTCTGGGCGCGCGGAGAGCGGGCCGTTTGCCAGCGCCAGCTCTGCCTGTGTTCGCCCCGGCCCCTGCTCCTGCTGGGGCCCCGCCGCGCTCGACAGCGTGCGCACATACAGCGGGACGGTGTTTCCGCGCAGAAGCGGCGGACGCGCTGGATGCGAGTCGGCCATGGTCGTTCGTTCGTTCGTTCGTTCGGTCCGTCAGCTCAGCTCAGCGTGTTAGCGTCGTGCGTATGCGTAGGCGTCGCGGGGGTAGGGGGTGCGTATATGCACGTCAACACCACCCGCCTCAGCTCTCTCTTTTGTGTGGAGGGGGGCGCGGCGCGGGCCCCGACAGAAGTGGAAGAGAAGGAACGGAAAGGAGAGGAGAGGAGAGGAGAAATTAATAGGAGAGGGAAGTGGGGAGGACAGAGGAGGAGGAGGAGGAGGAAGGGAAAAGGGAAGAGTGAGATCGGGATATAGAGGGAGGATGTATATGGAGGAAAGGCGAGTCGGTTGGTTTGCCCTTGTGTACGTCGCTCCCCATTCAATCACGATTCAGGAACACACCTTGGCACACGGCACACCGCTTAACTTTATCTATCACTTTCGGCACGCTATTACAAAATAAAAACATATCCCTTTGTTCCATGTCACAAATCCATACATTTTTCCGCAACTTCCACACGACATCTCCTCACAGTGCCTGCTTATTTATACTCTCCGCTGCAGCAGCCATGGGTTATCTTGTGCTGCTTTTTAATAGATGTCCCGAATAAACTTGTGTGTGTCTTTCCAGCTGCACACTGTAACAAACGATTAGGAAATTAAGAAATAGGCCCGTGTCTGCGCGCGCGCGCACGTTCTCTCGGACTCGGAACCCATCCGCCCCCGCGCACTCGCACCCGAGTCCAGCACGGGAGCCCCTCTCTCGTTGCTGATTATGGTCGGTGTGGAAGATCGTAAAGAATCGAGAGAGAGAGAAGATAAGGAACACACCGACATATGGTCCTGCTTTGTATTAATAACGTTACTTACTGCATGCTCAGGTCCCTTTTACATATGCATATAGACTTGCTCTGAGTTCTCTGAGCGAGCGAGCCGCCATGATCCCCCGAGGACGAATCTCGCGCGCGTAAACCGCGCACGGGAAGAGCAAAACAACACGCAGCTCGCCAGCTCGCGCATGTGAGCTCCATTCGCCTCCGCACCGGATTCTCCAGACCTAACTGATACGTGCAACTCGTGTGCACGTACGTAGTAGATTCATGGAGAGATCTGACTTCATAGATGCCTATAATGCAACGTTAACGTTCGCGGGAACTGGAGCTGAGCTCCGATCAAACGCACACTCACTACACATATGTGTTCTCGTTCATGCACGACTACTAGTAATTCAGCCAATTGTCGCCTCCGGTCCTCCAGAACTTGCGCTCTTGGAACAAAGAGCAAATCACATCATGACCCATCCGCGCAAGGCACAGGGGCCCGGCCTGCCATCCATCGGAGGAAGAGCGTGGGCGATCAGCTCCTTCGACTGTGCTCGAATTCACTCTAACTATTTGTCTGGCCAGATCCGGTTTTCTGCACCGTACGTAGGTTATATGCTTAAGGGGCATTTTAGCAGGCGCTTGGGACACACCGGTCCAGGGGCCGCCCGAGAGCGCTCAGCGGTGTCCTCGACAATCGGATATATCGTGTTAGCTCCTCGCTCTGCCGCAGCGGTCATTGACTCCAGCCGGGCCCCCAAGCGTAAATGCTTGTTCGTCGCTCGCCCCTCTCTGGCTGGCAGCTCTCGGTATGTGCGGATGCAACCGTGGCGCAACGCCAACGCAAACGTTTGTCTCCTTCCGGAGAGGCACGAGCGAGCGAATCCCGAGGCACACAGGCACCGGGACTTGGTCTATAGAGCGCGGTAGGAAGTGCATATATGCGCGCGATGACGAGCTATGTATAAACCGCGACCCGGATTATCACATATAGATAACCGACGTCTGCACTGAGCCCGTATTTCCGGATCCTCGGGTCCGGCTTTCCCCCATCCTTCCTTGCATCATGTCACACGCGTCACAAGGTAAAGACCTGTTGAGCAAATCCGTTCCCACGACTGCGTTTTATTCCTAACGTCGATCATGTCTGGTACGTACGCAAGGTCCGCTGACCGTCCCCGGACCATGGACATCTCTCAGCTGCCTCCGTCGCGTAGCGGTAGCGGATATATCTTGTTCTCCTACCACCACGTTCGACGTTGAGGCGAGCGAAACAGACACGCTCGAGCCGGTTTCAAAACATAAGTAGGTTCTGTCCTCTCAGGCCTCGGAACGCGTGCCTGAAGATCTCGCCCATCACTCGAGCTCTGGCACCATAGGCAGATAGAAGCCTTTAGGCCTTCAGGCTTCAAACAAACAGCCATCTCGAAACACAACATTACTCTGTAATTCATCAACGCGATTCTCCCAGCGATGCGCTTCTCGGCCGTCTGTCTGCGCGCTCTGGAGCGGTCGACGCGCACGTACGCTTCTGCCGCAGCAGCAGCCTCGCCTGCTGCCCTCGCGCGCGCGAAGAGCATCAGCTTCCTGGGTCTCGGGCGGATGGGATCAGAGATGGCGTTCAACCTGTTCTCGAAGCAATTTGCGCTGTCAGAGAACAAGGATGCGTCCTTCGTCGTGTGCGACGCCGTGCCTGACGCTGCTCGCGCGTTCTCGGATAACTTCCGGAAACACTTCCCTCGAGCCGACGTCCGTGTCGTCAGCACGCCGGAAGAGTACGTCTGCTTCGCTTTTTCTCCCTCAGTTATGTGTGCTTTAGCATCGAGCAATCTGCAGGGCAGATACTACTTGTTAACATGAGGAAAAGGGAATGATCCTGACTAAATCTTATTGCTTCAAACTTAGAGCCGTCAATGCATCAAAAACTATAATAACGATGCTTCCGTCATCCCCGCACGTGCGCGCTGTCTTTACCGACGACAAAGGTGTGTTGTCGGCGCTACGACGTCTTCCGGCCGAGCAAGCGAAAGAGACGCTTTGCATCGACTCGACAACGCTGGATGTAAACGTAGCGCGTACCGTCTCCGCGGAAGTGATTGCCGCAGGCGCACAGATGGTAGACGCCCCTGTCTCCGGAGGTACGAGAACGAGAGCTTTCCTCTCCACATCGTGAACCGCTGACGGATCGTCTCGCCAGGCGTCACGGGCGCCAAAGCGGGCACGCTCTCGTTCCTTGTGGGCGGGACCGGAGAGGCGTTCGCGCTCGCGTCCCCGTACCTGTCGCACATGGGGCGGAAGATCATCCACTGCGGGCCGGCCGGCTCCGGGCTCGTCGCGAAGATCTGCAACAACCTGATGCTCGGCGTCGAGCAGATCGTCACGGCGGAGGCGATGCTGCTCGGCCAGCGTCTGGGCGTGAAGCCGGACGTCCTCGCGGAGGTCATCAACAGCTCGACTGGCGCCTGCTGGTCCTCGTCTGTCAACAACCCGGTCCCCGCGGCGTTGCCAGGCGCGTCTCTGCCGAGCGAGAGGGACTTTGAGGGTGGATTCGCAACGGCTCTCATGATCAAGGTGCGACGCGGTCTCCGGCGGTTTCTTTTCCATTATGTTCCCTTTCTTCTACCCGGAACTGACGAACATCTGATTACCGATCCATGACAATAGGATATGGGGCTTGCGACCGACAGCGCTAGTGCGGCGAGGACGCCGTTGCTGCTGGGCGCCGCAGCGCAGAAAATCTACGAAGACGTGGTGAAGAACGAGCCCGAGTTGGCACGGAAGGATTTTTCGTCAGTGTATAGATACCTCGAGAAGATGACGTCTTCGTAGTTAGGGACAGCAGCGAGCACAATGAAATGCCAATATTGCAACTGTATATACGCCGTTATAGTTATATAACAAGCGTTCTCTCCATTCTCCGCTCTGCCCATCTCGCAACTGTAATCTCCAATCTCCGGTGGCAGTTCGATTAAGGTGTTCTGGCTCTTTGCCATGTCTTGTTTTGTGCATTGTTTCGATCTCAGAGCCGCCTCGAATTGTATTGAATGATCGATGGTTTTTTCCTGAGCACCTGAAGGATGCTTAAGTAATACGTCTCTAATTGTTGTGAGTCTATTTGCAGCGCTGCACAATATAATCTTAGGTTGCATCCGCCGGTCTTGCTCTCTACCTCTTCCCTTCCTCCTCCTCCCTCCCTCCTTCACGCCTTCGCTAGCATCGCCCTCGAGGCCTTCCGTCTCTTTCTTTCTTGCCATCACCGCCACCGGCCTCCAGTACGGCCCTTGCACACGACCAGAAAAAGAAACAAAGGGAGAAGGAGCGCACGCGAGACTTTGCACACGCACGAACGCAGAAAAAGGGAAAGCTGATTACGCCCAGGCCGAAGAGAGATTGAGAGAGAGAGAGAGACTCGGAAGAAGGGCGGCTGCGAATCGTTCTGTGCTTGTCATTTTTTTTCGATAAAGGAGACCCGGCCCACGCGTGTGTGGGGGGAGCATACGTACACAGGAAGCCCTGCTGCAGCACGTCTCTCTGTTCTCGAAGAAGCCCGTGCTTATCTGGGAAGAGAGTGATTGGCGACACCGGACGCTCAGGCGCGTGCCAGCAGCCCATCCATCCAGCCCGTTGCACCGTCAGCGGTTCACCGCTACCTTCTCCTCTTTCTCTTCCATACATCCTCTCTTGCGCCATCATCTATCAGTAGTCTTTTTTTTTACTCTATTCTGAACTCTCCACTCTGACTCCTGATCCAAACTGACGCGCGCGTACACATCGATCATGGCCGCATCAGAGAAACCGAGTGTGCTCATCTTCGGTACGTGTATGCACATTCGCCCCCGAGCGTCTCTTGTATTCATCGCTTCGGGGTGTGTACGTTTCGTTTCTTATGCAGGGGGTCTCAACACCTGGTCACGTAACATCGCGCAGGCCCTCGTGCCTCTAGATGGCGAACCTCTCGTATCGGTATGTATGCGCAATCGTGCTGATCAGCTTTCATCGATCTTTGATTACTGAACATTCTCTATCATTCACAGAACCTCCGCATCGTCGACAAATACTCGGTGTATCCTCCGACCACGTAAATGCTGCCTATGCACTTCTCTTCACGCCGTTCTTCTGTTCTCATCGCCTCTTCTTTTTCCATCTGCATTTTTTTTTTGCAATGCGTCCAGCTACCTCGGCGCAGAGTTCCCGAAGATCCTAGACAAGAAGGAGCTCGTAGAGTACAAACAGGCGAACCTGACTATTCCTGGTACGTTCTTGCTTGGCTGGGTCTGCTTCTGGATCATCGAATGCTCATCCGATCGACACGGTCTCTGACACATGGCTTCAACCTTTGTCGTGAAATCCAACTATCGAAACGCGGAACACACATCGACTTCTGTAACACTCCGTGCTGACCCATTCAGCCACCGTCGCAAAGGTCTTCGACCCGCCGGAGGGCCAACCGCCATATACGTATGTTTTTGACCTGACTGGGGAGGTCCGGCATGATCGTCCCGATCTTGTGCGTGTCTCAAGCTACTTCGTTCGTATCTTGTCCCGCTGACCCACGTCCTCTTACAATGCGCAAATAGGTCCAGATCCAGCAGACGGTGAACATTGCACGCCTGCTGGGCGAGGAGGCTGCACGGCGCGGCGTCAAGTCCTACGTCCGTGTCACGCATGGGTTCTACGACACGCCGGAGAAAGGCTCGCACGATGAGAAGGAGAGCATCAAGCCATCCGGCGTGCGTGGCGTGTGGTGGCATGAAACGTTGCGCGTGTTGGCAAGCATCGAAAAGTGAGTGACTCGGTCCACGCTTGTGCGGATTTTTTTTTGTCGATTCTGACGTCACACGTGCGCGCCTAAATTGACAGCTTGAACCTCGTCATCCTTCGCGCTGGTCTCGTATACGGCCCTTACGTTGACTTCGGCGTCCGTGAGTGGAAATAAACCTCCCTATTATTATTCAGCTGTCTAATAGTAACTGCAGTACCGTCTACTATGACTGTCGCCTCAGTTTATGGCTATCTCAAGAAGCCGATGAAAGCCTTGTGAGTTTATCGGACGCGTGCACTTCTATCGTCAAAGTCTGATTTCTTGTTACTTAGATGGTCGCCGGGAAAGAACCCGATGAACACCGTCCATGTGGCTGATGTCGCCGGTGCAATATGGGCTTTAGCAGAGTGGATGGCGAAGCTCGGCCGTAAGGAAGCTGACTCGCTGGCGGGTGAAGATATCCTCAGCAATGACAAGAGTAAGATCAAGGAAGGCGAAGGCCATAACCTTCCGGAGCAAGGCAAGAAGCTGGTCGCTCCACTCTTCAACTTGGTGAGACTGGACTCCAGCGATAATCCAGCACATGTGACTTAGGTTTGTTTGATGCCAGGTCGATGACTCGAGCAGCACACTCCTGTCAATTGGAAACGAGTTGACGGGCATGTTTGGGACGACGTTTGGCTTCCACGACTTCCTCACAACAACGATGATCAAGGTTCGGTTCACTCTTCTCTTATACGTTTGACATGTATCCATGATGCGATCCGTAACTGACCGCGTGGCCCACGACAGTTTACGAAGCTGAGCGAAAGTGTCATCGAGGACATCAACGAAGAGCACGTCAGCGCGTGGACCGAGATGATCACCACCGCGGATCCGCCGATCCCGAACACGCCACTTTCGGCGTACATGGACGAGTCGATCCTCGCAAAGGCGAGCATCGCGTTCAGCAACGACAAGATCAAGAACGTCGTCGGCTACACGCTGCAGAACCCGCAGTTCTCGCAGGCGACGCTCCAGGAGGTCGTCGACAAGTGGAAAGCCGAGGGCAGCTGGCCGAACATCGAGCCCAAGACGGCCGCTTGAGACGGTCTTTCTCTCCCCGAAAAGCAATAGGAAAAGAAGAAGATAATGAAATGCGATCCAACAACGAGACGAAATGAATAACCCATCCGGATACCGAATCAAGGGGGGACGGCCCGTGCACAAAGAATATTTCGAATGATGTCTGTAGCAAACAAAGCAAAGGTCAAGCAACTCGCTTACTGTAAATCAATCTGCATCCCTCCTTCTCCCTCTTCTCTGACCCTGTCTCTTCTCTCCCCATCTGCTTTGTCTTTTTTTCTTAATATCCTGTTTTCTGTTGTACCTTTCTTCATGTCCGCTCATGTGTCACGTCCTCATCACGATCAAATCGCCCCTCCCACCCAACCCCCCCTTCTATAAGACCTCTAATATCTTTCCAAAGCTTAGCGAGTTTTTTCTTTCTAGATTGCTGTCTTTCTCCTCTTCCCCCCCCCCCCCCCCCCCCCCCCCCCCTAATCATTCCCGTAACCTTTCCTTTCCTCCCTGATACATTATCTCACCGCGCAACCTTAGCCTTCGACTTGCAATCCCCTATTCCCTCCCCCTAATCATGACATTTCGCAACTCAATATCAAGTGGAAACAGGTGTAGGCCTATATATAATTATTCGATTAATAGGTCAAAAAATATCATGCATGTGTGTCCTGCTGTATTGTATGGTCGGCAAGCTGGGTATGCATGACTTACTCAGAGTCGACTTAGATACAGATCTGGCTCGTATAGCATTTTACAGTGGCACCATCTACAGTATGTATGTACTTCTCATTGGATGAGTCTGTAGGTTATGCAAGATGGGAAGAAGGACCGTGACTCCAACGCCACTTTTGAAGATCCGGAGACGTGGGAGGAACCCGGACGCTAAATGCTGTTATGTACATATGGGCGCGCACTCGAGCCACGGTCATACTTATAGTTGGTGGGGGGGGGGGGGGGTGGACTGGGTCACGGTGTGCAGTGAGAAAGAAACACTATGTGAATTGAATGGTCGAGCCGCCCTGGATATGCTTCCGGATGCTTAAATTTTATCAGCGTGGAGGGGATGGTGATTGGTTCGTTGGTTCGTTGGTTGATTGTGCTCCTTCTGCTTTTCTTTTCTTTTCTTCTCGTACATACTTACTTCGCGCAGACTCGCCTATTGCAGAGTCAATGTGCTATTCATCCGTTTCCTGAGACCGCCGTGGAGGTTGGATCGAGTTGCATGGCTGGAAGGAAAGCGTTTTTTTTTGTGGCCCAATAGGGTCCAGGATGGTGGGGTGGGGGGAGGCTCACGAGGATTCTCTACGTTTAAAATGTAGTAGTCAAATAGATACGCAGAGCTGAGCTGAGCTCGTATCGTGGCAGAGTCACGCCATCGATCAACTGTAAGCAGAGCAGCTTCCTTTCAGAGGTTTTATTTCTGGTTTTAGGAGAGGATATGTCCCCTTCGGTGTGATGTGATGAAGCGTGTGTGTGCTAATGTGTAGTAAAAGACTCAACCGGTGCATGCAGCAAAAGTCTGAGCCACCCACAAAAAGACGCGAAGGATCATATGGTGCTTCCCTCAAAGCTATAAGGAAAGAGACTGTGAGATTGTATGTAGAGACTCTTGAGCCTTGAACCGGGAATGATGGACTGAATTGCAAAGAGAGCATGATGCTGCAAAGTTGCGACGACTTGCCCAAATCACGATCAATAACAAAAAAGACAAGCCTAACGAGTGAAAGTGACGCGAAGCGCATTCTATATAGAGAACGCATCAGCCATGATTGGATCAAAGACAAAAGAGAGGGACGATACCTCTTCAGTCTTCTTTCAGACGTAGGTACAGTATAATGCAGGATCGAATGGTTCAACTTGAGGGTTTAGGTGAGTATGTGCATGTAAATATATGCATTGTCGTAGAGGTAAGGCGTTCAGTATTGGATAGCTTTGCCTACACAATCAGATTCAATATTGAGACCGGACATATAGTCACGAAGGTTAGAGGAGAAGGGTTGCCATACTTGGGTTTGTATACTCTATAACCGGAAATCCCGAAATTCCACGCGTCACGTCGATCAGTGCTTGCTCACCGCTGCGCTGAACGACTCAGCCGTGCCATCATCCACGCTCATCGCTGTCCACCGAACTCGCTAGACGCGGAGGGACATCCTAACCATGTTCGCGGCCGCAACCTCGTTCTTCGCGCGGACGAACCTCTCCGCGAACTACAACATCGGCGCGCCCTCGTTAAACTCTCTGCCCGGATTTGGCTCGTCGGGCAGCCGCGCCTCGACGCCTGGCCCGAGCGCGACGAGCTCGTCAGGAGCGGGTGGGTCGTCCTCGCCGGCGTCGGGCGCGCTGCCTACACCGCAGCTGATCCCGACGTTCCATGTTGGGCCATGGCGCGTGCAGTCTGCGACACACAAGGTCACGCATAAGCGCGTGTCTGTATGGACTTACGACAAGCGGGCCTCTGAGGCGGACAGGCTGCCTGCTCAGGCGAAAGAGAAGATCATCGAGGCCCTGAAGGCTGAGGTGCGCTGCGAGATCTGCTCTGATAATGATAGTGTATAACGCTCATCTTCTTGCGTAGGCTTCTTCGCTAGCCAAGATGCGGCATCCTAGTATCTTAGGTACGTGACTTAATGGCGTAGATGATGAAGCTACGCTACTAACTAAAACGGCTTCAGAGATGGTCGAACCAATAGAGGAGACACGCGCTGAGCTGGTCTTTGCTACAGAGCCCTTATTATCCTCTTTATTGTTATCAATACCAATGTCTTCGCGAACACCCGCAGCAGTCGAACTCGATGAGGTTGAGGTACTGTCGCTTTATTTAATTGCCTGACGAATAATGACTTCTAAACTCCTTCAATCTAACCGGACTACAGATTCAAAAAGGGATCCTTCAGCTTTGCAAAGGCCTGTCTTTCTTGCATACTTCTGCACGTCGAATTCATTCAAATCTAAATCCGGAGACCGTTCTTATAAACGCATCGGTCTGTCCCCTATTCCCTAAATCAAAGAAACTGCATTTTTCTAACATACTCTGTCTGCTCTTTAGGGTGACTGGAAGGTAGGCGGATTGGGCCTTACCATCCCATTGCTTGGCACAGATGGATCGCGGACTTCCTGGAGGTCGCCCATTCACGAGAGCTATCTACCTTCCTATGTGCAAAGGTCATTTGACTATATGGGTTTGTATTATCTGATACAGGTCATCACTTAAATTCATCTGATCTGTATTCCACCATAGCTCCTGAATACGTCCTAGACGAGCAGCTTGTCACTGCGTCCGACATGTATTCTCTCGGGTGCCTTATTTACGCCGTGCACAACAAGGCTAGTCCGCCATATAAAAACCACAACAATCCTGCGAGCCTGCGCGAGAATGCCGGGCGAATCATCCCAGGTCTTGACCGTTTAGAGCCCGATCTGCGAGGCGTGTCTTTCTTACATCCGATTCCCCTACATGTCTGCTGACCATACTGCTATAGATCTCTTGAACTCGTTGATCACGCGCCAACCACACAATCGACCTGGCCCGTCTACCTTACCATCCCATGCCTTTTTCTCCTCACTCCCGATTTCCACGCTCAATTTCCTCGATCGGTCGACCTTCGCGTCCAAAACGCGCGAGGAGAAAATATCATTCATGAAAGGCCTGACGGCTGTACTTGACAGATTTTCCGAAGGCTTGAAGACGCGCAAGATCTTGCCATCCCTTATGGAGGAAGTATGTCATCCCCCGTGCTTCGTCAGATCCGACCGAGGCGATAACGAGCTTTTCTGATTTTAGATGAAAGATACGCACCTGCTGCCATACATTTTGCCGAATGTATTTGCCATGTCACAGAATCTCTCTCCAACACAATTCGCATCACTCGTACTGCCAAGTCTGAAACCGCTGTTTGCAGTCAAAGAACCCCCTCAAAACATGATTACGCTACTGGATAATCTTTCCCTGCTACAACAAAAAACCGACAATGTAGTTTTCCGAGAACGTAAGTTGCATCATTTTTTTTTGCTTTGTTGTATTTGGTTAAAATTGACTCACCTGATTCTCGGATGAACTAGACGTTCTTCCCCTTGTGTACAACGCGTTAGAATCAGAACATGCTGTTGTGAGTTGTCGATTTGGTTCCGAGAAGAACCACTCATCGAAACGTATAAGGTACAAGAACGTGCTCTCAAAGTTGTACCGGATCTTTGCGACACGATTGACTATGCCGAAGTGCAGGGCGTGCTGTTCCCTCGGGTAGCGGTGAGATACCTATCGCAATCGAACCGAACCGAGGCACTGACCATTCTCATGGGCTTGTCAGCTGGTATTCACGAAAACAAGGATCTTGTCAGTCAAAGTCACGACCCTGCAAACACTTCTCAGCATGGTCAAAACATTGGATCAGGTATGACTTTCTCGAAACGCGTCGTTTTCGGCTAGCTCGCCCCTTCTGACTGGCGTGCCTTCCATCAGTCGAGTCTAACGCAGAAGCTTGTGCCACTTCTGTCGAGGATCAGGACCAAGGAACCAGCTGTCATGCTCGCAACTCTCGCCGTCCAAGAAGCGATGGGTCTGAAGGTTGACCGAGAAGCCGTGGCGACTCTGGTTCTACCCCAGTTGTGGACAATGTCGATGGGACCACGTATGTAATAACGCATATGTCCGAGAGCACCGGACGACCTAACGCGTTCTGTTGAAATACATAGTCCTGAATGTTGATCAGTATCAGCGCTTTATGGCTGTCATTAAGAAGCTCGGCGACCGTGTGGAACGCGAGCATCTGCAACACCTACGGGACTCCCAGCGCATTGAAGACAGGTCAGTGTCGGCTCTCAACTCGTCTGCTTCAGGCGGAGGATTGGCCACGGGCCTTGACTTCGAGAGCCTTGTGGGCGGTGCGAAGACCGGCACAGTCAAGCCTGACTCAGTTGTCGAGAACGGTAAGAGCTGGGATGACGACGTGTGGGGGAGCATTTTGAATGGAAACGAGGTATGTAAATCATTCCCCTTCTGTAGTTTTCTAGGCGTGACTCACCTAACCACTCATTACCATGTGTCAGACACCAAATACGCAAAGCCCCCCACCTTCAGTATCTTCTATTCCTGTTCCTTCCGTCCTTTCAACGCCGGCTTCGACTACTGTCAAAAGAACATTACCTCCACCCCTTTCAAGTACTCCAAGTGTTTCAAGGAGCTCGATAAATAGTTCCAACACACGGACTTTCTCTTCGTCGTCATCGTTTAACGCGCCTCAGCCTCCTATATTATCGCCCCCGTCTCTAGGGCCTCCACTACAACCGATGACCAGCCAACCCCCATTGCAGCCGTCATTTAGCAATTTCATTTCGCCCTCGACGCCAGTTACTCCAGTATTGCCTATGCAGCCTAGCAAACCGAATTACAATATCACTTTACCTCAGGTGTCATCGCTGACGCCGTCGTCACCCGCGTTTTCACCACCACCAGCATCTATGTCCTCGATTATGGCACCACTAGCCCCGACACAAACCTGGAATGCACCAGCAACCAAAAAGCCAAGCGATAATGATTGGGGTGATTTCGATCCACTCGCATAGAGTACGAGTTATCGAAACAATTATCGTAACTAACATCATGTACATATACACTAGATTAATACTGGGCACTTTTGTTGTACTTTGTCTCTTCAACAGCTCAGTCTGCATAATACTCAATCTCAACCCCTTCCACGGGGATAATTGGTTCCGCTGCGACAATCGATTGAGGAGCGACCGCGAGGCTTTCCGGAGGATCTGGAATAGAGTCCATGTCGATTGGTAGCCCGAGAATGCCTCTTATGACTATCTGAGCACCCAACTTCGATGAAACAACATTGCCCTCCTTGCAGTAAGCGCTTCGAATGCCTTTGAAATTATGTGAGAAGACATTGAGTCGGAAGATGAACGGTACCCACAATTTGCACATCCATCTTGGCAATCACAAGACTCAATTGTTTCAAAGGCATCATGAAGAAGATCCGATACTAGTGACTCCTCAGTAAACTGAGCATTTCAAAGGCGTGGTTCATTTCTCACCGTGGTCAAAGGCCTTCGCCGCTATCGTGCCCTGCACCCCAGCGGCGTCATAGAAAATCAATCTGCAACAATTCAAGGTTACGTTGCACTGCTAGTTAATTTTATTCCCATACCTAGCTGGCCGCTTTCTGTTGGTTCCCGCAGCCATATATTCTTTCACTGGGACTTTACACTCCGTCTTCACGTCAGCTGCCATCGGGAAGCGATTGAGGAACGCGTGTTCCGCAGCGTGAATGGCTTCAGCTGCATTTAACGCCTTGGCCTGCATAATATTCAGTATTGTCTTTGGCACATCAATCCAGAAACCGGTTGTATCTCGTTCCAGAGGGGGCATCTCGAGGGAAACGGTGTCCAAAATCACATTATTTCTGGAGCAACAGATCAGTAAAATCCTCCCCCCTCGATGTATGCAGTCTCCACACCTTATTTTGAAAAACCCTAAGATGGAACAAATCATGAATTAGCATTTTCCCAGACTAAACTGATTTCGTAGTGGTATAGTCACCAAAAACAATTGTCTTTAGCTTCACCTCTGAGCACTTTGTCAGTATTCAAATATTACTATATATCAAGAATGTCACTGACTGCCGTAAAAGGCACGGATAGGAGATCCCTTTATCTCTCGAATACGATGTGTTCGTATTGCATCAATATCACTAGATAGTATTAGGCAGATCAGAAGAGGCAGCGGTTTCAATGTGCTAGTGCTCACGTAAAGTCTCTGCGCAGGACACGGCTCGGGACGTTAATCGCATGTCGAAAATATTTTAAGACACGGGAGATGAATCACCTTGATTTCGTGGTCCAATTCACATCCGCACGCACCAGCTTCGCAACCTTTGAGTCATGGCTAACTTCTTGTACCTGCGAGGCTGATTTGACGGCGGCCTTGTATTGTATTAAGAAGGGAATAGCTTACAAGGAAGGTCAACCCTTGATGCATAAACTGGAAGTTGCTCGCGTGATTAAACGAGAACGGAAGTAAACTATCAGCGGAAAAACACAAGAACATACCACAGCGCCCTCGAAGGCGTCAAACATCAACCGTGATACTTCTATTTCCTCAAGGATCTTAGGTTGTGCCGTATTAGTGACATCGACGATTGTATACATGTCTTCTTGTATTCCACGGATAGACACATGTTTGCTTGGATATGGCAAGAATTTGGGATTGGTATGATACCTATAAAGATAGATTAGTTCTAGCATATGAAAGGTGGACATGAGTCCGACCATCCGTCCTCATCCTTCACAAGTCGGCTTTCGCATATTTCAAGCATCCGAGGACCGAAGTACGCTGCATCTTCTTTCGTCAAAGGCATCTCGAAGGCAGCGCATTGCAGATGCGCTTCTAGCGTCACCTTACTATCTAGGTCAATGAGAAGATCATCCACATTCTTATTGAATAGATCATCCGGGTGTTGGACATAGTGTTGATCGAGGGGGAGGCAGTCGGCTACGAGGACAGCTAGCGCATCTCGGGCTCTTCGTCCGGCACGACCAGCTTGTTGCCTCTAGAATGAATGTCAGGCGATGTATCGCATCTATCAGAACAGGAATTCACACCATGCTAGCGATGCCGAACGGGAACCCAAGCATAATGACGGCATCGAGCACTCCAATATCCACACCAAGCTCCAATGCATTGGTCGCGACGATGCCGAGGAGATTTCCAGAGAAAGCTTCATGTTCTATTTTGCGGCGGTCCTATTCACATCTTCCATCAGCAAGTTTTCACCAAACATGAGTGGCAATGCCCACATGCTGAGAGTATCCTAAAACGTTTCAGTCGAAAACTCATAACTTGTTCCGACACTTGCTTACCGCCACGATAAGCCATTACACGTTCCAAGATGTCCAGACGCCCCTCCGCGCTTAGCTCAGCACGCAAGGTTTTCATTGCCTATGTAGGCATTAGTTGGTAGCACTCGAACTTCAGACTTGACTTACAAGCTCGCACATCTTTCTTATCTGTGTCACAAAACAAGTAAGAATTCGTTCCCTTTTCTAAAAGTAGCATAGTAGCTGATTATACCTTGCAAAATAGGATCGTCCTGACTCCTTTCTTCATAAGAAGCCGCATTAGCTTCGTTGATTCACTGATGGCGCTATGACGACCCAAAGAAGGATCCATAGGATCTTTCGGCGAGGGATTCCATACGAGAAAATCTTTACGACCGGAAGGCGCCCCGTCATCAGTGATTACTTCGACATTCTATATATTTAAATGAGTAACTTTGTTTCCGTTGAGTAGAGGCTGACTGAACAGACATCGATCCCAAAGATGTTTTTCATGTGGCGCAGAGGATTTGATATTGTCGCAGAGCACGACACGAACCGAATCCGCCTGTCTGTTGATTGAGATATTGTTATATATATATATATATACAGTACAAAACGTTGAGCAACTTACTGCCGACCGCCGCACAGACCCTACGAAATCGTCTCATGATATATGCGGCATGGCTAAAGATATACATTGATCATCAGAGTCCACAACTTCAATGGGTCACACAAACCTTCCAAATACTCCTGAATAGTAATGCAGCTCATCAACTGCAACAAGCTTGAGGTTTTTGAAAAAGCTGTCAAACAATCATTAGTCCGTTATCTTTCGGAGTTTATAACTCAAAAGCAAGCAATTCACTGTCTCCAATTCTCCTCGTGAGGCAGTATAGACGCGTGTAGCATATCCTAAAGTACTTGTTACAGAACACTTCAATATAATACAGTGCTTAAAACTCACGAAGTTCGTAAAAATGATTGATGCAGTTTCTCGAATTTCTAACAAAAATTATTAGCCTGACAGCACCAGTTATCCGCAAGGTCTTGGTCCTTACCTGCCCTGTTTTCCATTGGTGTATCCCCGTCGTAGGTAGCCACTTTTACGTGCTGGAGACCTTCGCAGGACCAAAGTAGCTGCTCGAGTGCCCCTCGCTGATCCTGTGCTAAAGCCTTAAAACAAATAAGCCATCAATCGACCTAGCTTGCTTTAATCGAGATACCTTTGTTGGATATATGTATATGGCCTTCGCATCTGCATTCTCTTCTAGGAAACGCATCATAGGAACCTGTGATTATATACTAAAAAAACCAAACTCAAGGATGCAATTGTGGATAATTTAATTTATACCTGATAGATGACGCTCTTTCCGGACGCAGTACTAGTCGAGACAATGACATGCTTGCCTTCTCGCACAGCATCAATAGCTGCCGCCTGATGTGTATAAAATGATGAAATCTTCCTTGAAGCCTGAAGTGCGTCCTTGATAGTTTGCGACAATGTCGAATTGAGATGTCCTGTGACTTAGATTAGCACCATATCGCGTAGGACTGAAGACTTCGATAAACTTACCTTCACGACCTTCCTTGGCTTCAAAAGTACGCCTGTCGATGATTTGCTCTGCGTACCAGTCCGAAGTCTTTATCTCTTCGATGACCTCATCAATTGATTGTCTGTCTTTTGAATCCGGTATTGTTTGAAGGCTGACGGGTATATGTCCTTGCTCCGACTTCACTAAGCTAGGATTAACTGGAATGTGCTCCCGCGCAGAGGATTTTAGCAACTCTACAGGATCCTCCATTTCGGGAAGTACTTGGAGCAATCTGCAAAGGGTTAACTTGGTTCCAAAGGTGAGAAAGAGTATTCGCACTCTTCGACAGCTTGCACAAAGCGTTCATTTCTCTTCTCCACAAGTTTCTTCATTGCAGTCGGTGTGAGAGTCGTTGGCAGTTGGAATGCGTATCTGTGAGCCGGAGAAGTTCGTGGAGTCCAAAACACCTGCGATATAAAGCTTACGGATTGTCCGGCTTCTTGTAAGCCCCTTTGTTACTGATGAATTCTAAGACGAGAACGTGTTCGTCCTCATGTGAAGTACCATGCACCGAGCTATCCTCAGAACTCTTGTGAATGAACGCAGAGAAATCAGGAGAACTCTCGCGTCCTTTTGATCCTCCGTACTTTTGTTCTTGTACCTCCGCGTTAATACGAAGGTCATCTCGAGGAATGTAAGCGAATCTGATGAGGTCAGGTAGAAGAGCCCTAAGATAACATGAAGACATCAAGCCTTGAAGGTCCAATCAAACTGGCGCGTACTTGATCTCTGCAACTCTGCTCATATCTAAGGGCCTTCACGCTCGAAGGTTAAGAGTGCAGCCTGAGGACACTCAACGATGAACCCCACATACCGATTAATGAGGGACTCTACTGTCTTTCGAACCTGGGGGAATTCTATAGCCATGCTCTTCCTGGACGAACAAAACGCGAGCACCGTGTTCATGGCCTACCATTCGTGAGCAAATGGTTCAATACAGTAAGCTGGAGTGTACCTTGAAGATCTTTTTAGAAAGCAGAGCAAAAATTAGTAAGGATATGAGTTCAGACAGAATAAAATGAAGAGGTTATCAACCTTGAAAAGCTATATTTTCATTAGAAGCTGCATTTCGCGAGGCCACAAAATGTCAGACGTACTTCTTGGAAGTATTCAGGCCAAATTTCTCTTTCTTGAGTCTTGTCTTCCTTCTTTTGAGAACGGGATTTTTTCAGCTTGCTTGTCCCTGTTTCAAGAACGACATCGTCCTGTTCAGAAGCCTTACGCTTTCCCCGTGCTTTAGCTGACACAGGAATCGTACCGTCCATAGTCACAGACAACTCAGGTACGGAAGAGAAGCTAGATTTGAAGGACTTTGCTCAAGATGCTCTGGATTCACTAGACACTTGAGTATCTTGCTTTGTGGGAATTTCCGAGTCACTGAGCTACGCTTGTGGTATTTCAAGCGACTTCAGCTAAGGGGAAGCTCGGATAGTTCTTGAAGGACAAAGTGATCACTTCATTTGTATAATGCAATCAGTGAGGATGTTAGACTTGAAAACCAGATTTAGGTGAAAACGTTGGTTGAAGCGAAAGAGGAAGAAGTTCAAGGCAACTTGAAGTAACGTGCCAGTGGCTGACTCGGTCCGGGGCTGTCGGTCCCACTTCAAGTTACCGAGAGTAAGATGAAGCTTGAGTAACCAGGTCAAGTTACCGGGACGTTTGAATAGGGCGCGTCATTATGGAAGGTTGATTAAACACATGCCCAGAGAGCCTGAGTCTGCCAGGATGCGACTCACTACTAATCCCACACTGTAGCTTCACTTACCATGTCTGACGAAAGAGATGAACCCAAGCTAAACACAATCTTCGACCCTACTACCTTAGTTCGGAAAGGTCTATGTCCTGTCACAAAGATTCGAGGACAAAACGACGACCCGTTGGAAAGTCACTCACTGTACTTTGAGCAACATGGGACTGGACCAGAAAAGCTGCTTTTCATCATGGGGTTAGTCTACCAGTTATAATAGTACTTTACAGAGTGCCTTCAAAAGCTAAATGCTCCCCATGACAGATTGAATAGCAGCTCGTTTTCTTGGGAGCCTCAAGTAGAATACTTTGGTCGATCTGGAAAGTATACGCTTTGTGTCTTTGACAATAGAGGCGTCGGTAATAGTGGAACACCACGAGGTCCCTATTCGTATGTTCACTATGTTTTTGGAGTATATAATATGATTATTTATGTGTCTATTCAGGACCTCCGGTATGGCAGAGGATGCCATCGTCCTATTGGACTATATTGGCTGGACGGGGAAACGCGATGTGCATGTTATTGGAACGAGCTTAGGAGGAATGATTGCTATGGGTGCGTCTTATAGCTCAATCAGAATTGCACGGATTTCTCAGTGTAAAGGTTTTCTGCAGAGCTAGCTAGCAGGATTCCTGAACGGATATGTTCTTTGACGCTCACCGTGACCACAGCCGGTGGTAAACCTTGGACAAATTTACCTCCTGTAAGCGACAACTATGTGGCATACTTTCGAACTAAGAGAGACCTCTATTTCGCTAGTGGAAAGGTACATCTACCCTGATAAGGTGTGTGATCCGAGACGTGACCTCTTTCATTTGCTGAACATGGAACATCCAGACTACTAGGAATGAAAGACCCGAAACAGAAAGTTCCACATGCCATAAACATGTTATTCCCTCAGCCATGGTTAAATGCCGAAGCTGAGGGCGATCCTCAACATCGCACAAATCGCGAAGTTCAAACCGAGGTATGTAGTCACTACCATCGGTTGAGCGCGGCTGAACTGTACCCTACAGAAATATTATTGGAGAATAGAGGCCATAAGGCTCCAATCGCCAATGGGTGCCATTTCACAAATGTGTGCGGGCCTCACGCACAACGTACAGGGCGATCGTCTGCGAAAAATCTCAGCGAGCATCCCTAAGGTCACTATCGTCACCGGGGACGAGGACCACCTTGTCGACTCAAGTAATAGCAAACACCTGAAGGACCACATGCCAGAGGCAGATTATATTGTTTGGGAGGGCACAGGTCATGCGATTCATATGCAATGGCCAGACCGGTACAATTCACTTCTCGAACAGACCGTGAAGGACGGGCGAGAACGAGCGGAACGTGAGGCTGCGAGCAGCAGTGCATGATCATTAGTGTAGAGATGTTAAATTATACAAGACTTGTGTACAGATGTCGTATAGACCAGATGACCCGCAAAGCTTTCGAAAGTATAAAATAGCATGGAGGCGAGAGCAAAATGGGAGAAACGTCTTGCTGCTAAAGTTGAGTGTGTTAAATGCTTCATCATACTCGAGGTTTGGTTTTTGGTAGCTAGTCCGGGATAAATTAAACAGTCAGAAAGAGTAAAGGTAAAGAGAAAGCTTGAAGCATACCAATTGGCCAAGACACATCTCAACTACCGCTCTTTCAATGCCTCCTTCACTCTCATCCTCACATCCTTCGAGATTGCCGAAAGCGCTTCACGTTTCACGATAGGCTCTATCCGCAAGTTCACTGGCCACGGTTGTACGCTAATATCTCCATCGTCAGTTTTTTGTTTCGCCCGCGCTTCCATGTACGAGCGTGTCCTCTCTTTCTGCCGCTCGCGAAGGTGTTCTATTAATGTCGGAGTGGTCTGTTGTTCAGAGCGCCGAGCAGGTTGAGGTTGGATGCATCGAAGATGAGGTTTTGGGATCTCTGAGCGAGACACAATGGTAATGAAGCGAGGCACTGAGGGGCGCATGGTGGAAAGCTGAAAATGCCGATGAACAACTTGAAGCACGAAGGTTCTAAATCCACGGTGCCGACAAGGTTCTCACGGCTCAACCGTCCAGGGAAACTTGAAGCTGGGACTGTGAAGTATGCGAGCCAATGGGCGCTCTCGCATACTTTGCACTATGCATCGACCACGTATACTCGTTCACAAATGTACCCGAATCACTCAAGCAACACACCGTACTCACTGCCAGGGCTGTGCGTGGATTGCACGTAGCTGCTGCGCATAAAGGGGGAAGATTCGAGACGTGTGAGTGAGGCCTACTTTGCTGCGCAGGTTTACTAAATACCCTCACCCTCTTTGCTCTCTTCCTCTGTAAATCTCAAATCCCAACACGATGCCGGTCGGACACCGCGTCAAGTCTACCGACGTACGCTTCGATCACAAGTTGGGCACAATCCCGGAAAAGTCGGCCGTCAAGCATATCAGCACTGGCCACAATAACTTGAATATGTCCAACTCGTCTGCGGTGGAGGAGAAGCTCAAGCCCGAGGGACGAGAAGGGGATGGTTTGGCGAACGTGGCTGCACTCGTGCGTACTACATTACTATTCCATTAGACAGTGAATTCAGGAACTGATCTCTCTCTGTCGTAGACGTCAATGGCTGTACGTGTCATGTTTCTTCAAGCCGTAATGTTAAGCGTTTAGGCATTTAACCTGCATGCGCTCTCTTTCTATAGATATCTGTAGGCTACACGTTCTACCTCATCCTCGCAAGTAATCCGAAATCGCTGTCATGGTTCGCGTTCCACCCGCCTCTACAGGTCCTAGCCATCGGGATCTTCGTCCAAGGTAAAGGGCCTCGCGCCTATGTGTAATCTTGTCTACCATTGCTGATACGCCTTATGCAGGGATATTGACTTTGCAGCCTACCTCACAACCGAAAACTAAAGCAGCAGGGTTAACCCGACATCAGTTGTACATGCTTATTACAGCTTTTCCCATCATCACCGTCGGGACCTGGGTGATCATACATAACAAAAACATCAACCAGCGGGAGCACTTCACCTCCTGGCATGGCGTATGTCTCCAGTCCAGGCATCTACTTCCGATTTCTTACTGACAGCGCATGTTATTTCTAGAAAATCGGTATCATTAGCATCCTCTGGATGGTGGGGCAGATTCTGATTGGGGCCGGAAGCGTGTGGTTTCGAGGGGCTGCCTTCGGCGGGGGCATGAAGGCTAAGAGCTTATGGAAATATCACCGGTAAGCCGATCTTACTCAAACCATCAGAGGGCCTACATTATAACAATGTGAATGTCTTTCTTTTTAGTGCATCTGGGTATATTCTGCTTCCATTATTCCTTTACGCCGCACATCTCGGTGGCGCTTGGTCCACCTTCTCCAATAGCCATGCTAGCCATATCATGCGCATTCTGACATATACAGTGGCACCCCTGGTAGCTTTGATCGCAGTCTATAGCAGGGTTAGACCGTCGAAGATGAGATTCTTTTGATGCTCCCCTTGTGGTGCTATCTTATTTTATTATGATTTTCTGTCAATGTCGTTTCTTTCTGTACAATACACCTTTAGACCTAATTGTCATTTGAGACCAATATCTTGAAAAAGTGGAATAATTGAGATGAAAATGATATACATTATTAATGACTGTATGCAACGTATGTGAGTAGAGCGAAAGTCTATGATGAGTGCAACAAGATGGAGGCGTTATGGTTGTTCAACGGCGTCTGTTACTTTTGGTTCCGCCTCTGGTGCAGCTGAAGGTACTGCAGCAGGTGGCAGTGGGGGCGGGGGTGAGGGAATGATCTCATCTAAGAAACCAGGCAAAAAGCGCTCTATACGCTCATGAGTTGCGTTCCACATATCTTTTGTGCGCTGGTCCCTTGTGTCGGGAACGGCTGGGGGAACGAGAATATCCATTGAATTCATTACGAGGACCACATTCTTGAGCGATTCCGGAACAGCCTCGTACTGGAAGGGAGAATGAGAAAAGTTAGATCCATATTCAGGTCTTTGGGGGTAGTCCACACATGGGTACTCACGAGCTGATCCCGCTTATCGGCATGCATAAGCCTATCCAGCAAATCAAGGACCTGAACCCAAAGGAGTCGTATGTCTTTCTGCTTCGCCGCGTCGTTCACTTCAAACTGCATGAATACTTTACACAACAACGCACTCGCACGAAGCCTCGTCTCTGGCATGCCCCTGGGATCGAGCTGGAAGATTTGAGGCTTCAGCAGATCGTCCACGAGCGGGAACACAACGCGATTGAATATCCCCTCCACTTGCTTTTCTTCCAGGTCAGCTTGCTGTCCGAGGAGCAGTCGCTGGAGATGAATGAGTGCACTGTGTCGTACATCTCGAGAGGCATTCGAGGACTGTGTCGCCAGTGCTGAGAGGAGCGTGAGATAGCCTTGTTTACCAAGCTGGGTTGAACTAGAACCGCTCTCCATGAATTGTGGGATCCACCGTCTAAGGCCGAAGAGCAGATCTACGGCCTGCTTGCCTCGCTGTATTGCGGTCTCGCTACAACATAAATGGTTAGTATAAGAAACAACCAGGATGAGTACCACATTTGTATCTTACAGAGGTGAGTCAGCAGCTCGACGCTTGTCATGTTGACCTCCGTTCTGAACTGCTTGACCTGCCAAAGTCGCATAGTCATCTAACAAGCTGACGAGGCCTGGAAAGTTGTCTGGTGTGATAACGCATTGTCCTTCCCCGTCGGATATCAACGAGGTGATCAGGTCAAAGGACTGTCGCGCTGCTCCTGACTGCTTCGCTGTGGATCGAATCAAAGCAAATACTAGTCCCCATTCTGTCTGTGAACTACAATGATTTTTAATAAATAATAAATAATTCTTTTGTGAGATTAGTTACCGGATTATGTTTTTGTGAGTTTTTACAAGTTTGTCCAGCCCTGCAACAATTTGCTCTCCGGTTGTCCCAATCACGCTTGACGGAAGGTTTGCGAGCAAGTCTAGAGAAATGTATAGTTGATCCCGTAAGGAAGGCTATGTAGAGAGAGCGTAAGTTTGTGCGCAGTAATAAAATAAGAGTTATACCTTTTGTGCTAGGATCATGCACAAGCGCCATAATCCCACCACTGCTCGTTCGATGAGGATTACACTGTAGCTCGATGCAGACGAAAGGAGTGCAGACAAGTGCTCAAATACTACGGGCCTGAAATACAGCAAACTGTAAGTCGATACCCCATATTCAGATAGAATATATGACCTACCAAGTATCATCAATGTATTGCGGGGTCTTAGTCACTAAGCTGACCATAGTCTCCAGGAGGAACACAGAGCCGGGATCATACGACAGTGTCTGCACATGGGGAGCAGATTTGCGTGGATTTGGAGAACTAGGCATCACTGGATCGTCTATTTCCTGTTTCAGGCGGGCTACCGTACGTTCGTGAGCTAACGCCTCAAGAGCACGTATGGCGGCCACTAGGGTATCTGGTTCTAGGAGCCTAGATCATAAGAGTTCAGCTCTTTATACGAGGCTCCTTGAATCAAACTGGCTTACGAGATTTGGCTGTACAACTCCTCAAGTTTGCAAGCCGCGATACAATCGATAGTGCAGAGCGTATTCTCGATCTCTGAATCGGTGGCCTCCGGGATAGTCTCTGTGGTTGAACTATAGGGCGTTAGGAGATAGGATGACAGAGCTGATAATAGACCTCCTTCCGCTCGCCCCTGTGTTCTGGGAGGAGGCTGGAAGCTATGTAAGGGTATGGTCGTCTGTCCGCCGAGGAAATCTTCCATCTTCAGCATCGGATTGGGCAATAGGGAGTGAAGGAACAGATTCTGATAGATCTCGAAAATCTGTTGACAAGAAATTTGGGAGTTCAGTGACTACAGTGATAACGACTAAGTAATACATACTTGCGTCCAGCCTTCCCTGACCGCATTGCCATTTCCATTGATTATAGTGAACAGAACGACAGCAGCGAGCTGACCTTTGAAGTTCGTTCCAA
This sequence comes from Trichaptum abietinum, assembly GCA_910574555.1. Taxonomy (NCBI): domain Eukaryota; kingdom Fungi; phylum Basidiomycota; class Agaricomycetes; order Hymenochaetales; family Trichaptaceae; genus Trichaptum; species Trichaptum abietinum. Next base: position 2,109,489 of record CAJTBE010000001.1, read on the forward strand.
ATTTTACTGACAGAGACGACACAGTGACATCTTGGCCCTCGACTTCAACAACGGGATAGTGAGGCACTCTCGTCATAAGAGTGTCCGGTACTAGACTTGTCACCTGGGACAGTGACACTACAACATAGTCAAAGACCTCTGGGAGATTGAAATGACCCGCTAAGGTCGCCAATTGTCGGAATCCAGTGATGGCACGTTGGACGGTGTAGTCATCGTCGAAGGTAGTAAACGCATGGGCGATGGACGCTATGACAGGCCGCCAAATTGATCTAAACATGGTTGCATCGAACAGCGATGCATTGCAACTGTTGAAAGGACCAGCATTCCGAGCTCGAGCTAGTAGTTCTTTCCAAGCATATCCAAATCCAAGCTGCCCTGTGTGTTCCTCTGGCATAATGATCTCCCGCTTTCGAATCGATTCATAAATGTCATTCTACAAAAGTTTAAGTTATAAACCCCATAGAAACCGCCTGCGTCACTTACAAGAAACTCCGGTGAAAAGTCGGAACCATTGTTGATACCCCGTACATTTCGAGTGTAATCATCTAATGTCATTCGTTTCTGCAAAGATTGTGAACTTAATGGAACTTGATGAGGAAACTACTACAATACTCACTCGAATCTGCGGATTATGAAGATCAGTGTTCAATAAGATAATTGAGTAGGCGAGAACATGAGTAGCATCTTGCGTTTTTATCTCAGCTGTACAAATGACCAGAAATTAGCAGGATTACAACTGGTAGGAAGCAGAGAATGACTACCGGGCTTAGAGTTGGTGAAAGCAGCGGCGAATGTCTCTGTGATTCGATCAATTTGTTGCGCTTCACCAGGAAGCCTGAAGCTTTCAAGTAGTTCTCTCATTGCCTCGGCGATCGGTTTCTGGAAACTCGTTAAAAGCTTTGAGGTTACCAGACAACAAATCATGTGTACGTACATCCTTAAAGTCAAACAAAGCGATGAAAGCTCTCAATATTTCAATATTATCAGGCCTAGAAAGGAAGTCGCCTAGAACGCGTTTGTCTATGCGAGTACACCCCTTTAAGAACATAGCAAGACTCTTTGGCCTATCGACCGTTTCCGAAAGGTCATGATATATGAGTTTATGTTCCTCTAAGAAGGAGAGTCCGACTTTTGGCTTGATATTGAAGCGTGCTGCACCCGTTAGCACTAGTCGTTTGCGGGATTTACTTTGCAACAAGTCGTCGGACGGGGGATAATCCTAAACAATACTTTAGTTGAAGAGTCTGTCTTCAGGAACAGGGCTTAACTCACGTCCGGCCAAGGCTGGCTCTATTCAGGGGACTACATCAGTGAAAGGTAGTTCAACGAATGCAGTTCAAATTTTACCTCGGTCGCCCGATCTGCCATGTGCTTTACGAAATCAAGAAGTAAGTCCAAGCTGAGAATTTGAGAGGCTTGCTGCGAGGGATCCCGGGATCCGGGACTTGACACCGAGTATACGCCCTGTCAATGTTATGAGACAGAATACCAGACCGAGAAACTCTTGGGCATACTTTAGTGAGGAAATCAATGAGCTTCTCAAATAAGTCTTCACAGTTACTATCGCAGTCGTAGTTGACAAATAGGTCAACCATGAAGCTGGGGTGACGAGCGATGAGGTTCAGCGTCTCAAGCATTAACTCTCGCATCTCCCCCTTCGCCGGCGCAATTGCAGGTCGTGAAGGTCCGGCGCCATTTTCCCCGTCAGCAAGCGTCAAGGTGGAAGTGGAAGCTGCCTGTGAAGTTGATATAGGTGTACCAGGTCGTGGGGAAGCCAATAGTCCTTTCTGCTGCATAGCAGCAATTTGGGACTTCACTGTATCCGTGGGACCCAGCCTGTCCATCGTGAAAGCTAGAAATAGCTCTTGCTGCAACTTTAAATGCCGGCGCATGGTCTCGAACATCGCAGAGATGACCCGCAGTGACATGTACAGCACGTTCGGGTTATCAGAGCGTGCAAGCTGGAAGAGATATTTGCAGCCATGATCTTGGATCAAGGATACCAACGAAGGATAATTGCCGATATACACTCCTGAAACCTCGAAAGCAGTGTCTAGAATGCGAAGGGCTGTCAAGCGAGTGGAATCTGTATGTAAACGGTCATTTGGATCAAGGATATTCACGAGGACCCGAAGGAGCTCTAGGATTGAAGGTAGGCCATCTGTAGAGAACGTATTAGAAAGAGAATCTCACGACTTGTGCATACTGCGGACGTACAATCACTGCGAATTATAGAAGTGCCTGATGACGGAGATGCTTCTTCCTTCGCCTGAGTATCGGTTTGTGAGTGAGACTCGCTTGACCTCCCTTGGTCTACAGTAGGCGTAGCTGGTACAATATCGACCGCACCCGATAATAACGGTGTACTCGTTCCGTGTGTTTGCACATTCATCTTCAGCTCCTCCGACGACTCGGACGCAATGCTAGAGACTTTATTCTCCTCTTCCACTGGGTCAAGACTTGCTAGTCTCCCAAATATCTGGCGCACCACAGCATGCATCGTTGATTCCGCGTAACGGCGGAGAATTTCTTATATACCATTAGAATGCATTCCAGGTTACTAGAAAGCAGTTATGACTCACCGCTAAGACGCATCTGACAACATGTGGTCAAAACCGTTTCCAGCATCTCGCATACTTCTATGTCCCCTAGGCGTTCACCCACCGGACCACACATGCATTGCTCTATTACAGCCATAATTCGAAATAGAACGACCTCGTCTCCCGCCGCATCACTTGCATCGAATTTACAATGCGAAACAGTATTGCTGAGCTCCGCCAACACAATCTCCAGATCTGCCATGTCAGCTCTGACAAAACCGGAGACGAAGAACTTGTGTATGGCATTAAGAGCAGCTGAGGTAATTGGGCCGGTTGATAGTGGCGAACGAATAATTGCAAAGAACGGAGTAAACAGCGTCATAAGAGGTAGATTGTGGATGTCTGAATTGCATACTTAGTTAGATAACTGTTCCATGAGTGATATGATGCATCATACTTTCAGTACTCAATACTTCCCTCTTGAGCTCCAGAAATCCAGCCATAAGTTGAACCTCTCTTCTAAGAGAACCGCTCGGAGCATCTGGACTTCCTCCAGCGCGTCTAAGACCTAGGCTTTCAGCAAGTGTATCATCCCTAACATATAGCGGGGTTTGCACATAGGATGCCCATCTCGAATTCTTGCGCATAGCAGAGGTAACGGACAGGATCTCTGAGCATATTATATGTCTGTTCGAGACTGCCAAAGCAGCAACGCTGGATGAGTTAGCCATCTCGTAGAGTAAGGCCTTCAATAGCCGTTTCTGTTCTTGTAAGCCTCCCCAAGGTCGTGCAACACTGCAAGTACTTGAACAAAGCTAGAGGGATGTTACTCGGTACGTGGCAGCACGAGCAAGGAAATCCCTCTTTCCTAAATCAGACCACGCGTCCCTCGCCCATTCATTTGATCGACAGTGACGCGTATGCTATGCCCAGGCCACGAACACTATCCAGCAGTATGCACCAAACTACATTGACTAATCCTCTAGATTGACCCAGAATGTATAGTTCAAGTTGAAAGCGACGTGTCGTTTATTTAAAACAGTGAATTAAATTGATGAAGCAACAAGAATAAAGTACATGAACGGAAAATCAGGAAGAGCCAGTCGCGTCTCCAGTCGCTCTGGTAGTCATAGAAGCTTGACCTGCAGCAGTTGCTGCCAATCTTGTGCGTTTCCTCTCCGCCTCTGAAAGGTTTGACATGAGCTAATGTAGATATACTTTGACTCAAAGGGGAAACTTACCGGCTTCCTTCTCCCGTTCAATTTCCTGGACAATGGCTTCAATCTGCTCAAGATCCAAGTTCTAAGCAAATCGACGTAAGCAAGAAAGGTGCTTGAGCAAGGGTAAACATGAAAACGTACGGCCACCTTCCCATAGCCATCCATCACTGTAATATCGATGTTTTTCGCTCCAGTTTGCACCACCTCCAAGAGACTCTTCACTGTAATCTTGATGGTCTCATCTCGGGTCATACCTTCCTTGTGATTCTTCTCGAGGAACTCCCGAACTGTCTTCGATGATCGTCCAACAGCGTTAGCCTACCAAAAGCAATAGTCAGAAATAGTACCGAGTGCATCAGCCTCAGGCAATACCTTCCACTCGCTATAAATGCCACTAGGCTCAGTCATATATAGGCGGGGTTTTGTATCATTAGGGTCGAATCCGATGATAAGTGTTGAGATACCGAATGGACGGACACCACCTGATTGCGTGTAGCGCTTAAGGAAATCATCGAAGCTTAGCCGCATATTTGACAAGAGCATGTAGACACCTTCTCACCTGCTGGATACCGGCGATGTGTCGGGTGATGTATTCTACAGTAACGGGATCTTCAACGGTCAGGCGATGGCTTTGGCACTCTATTCGTGCTTTGTCAATTAGCACGCGTCCATCGGCAGTGAGACCTTGATTTCAACAGAATATCAGAGATTTGACTTTTCAGTCGTGAAAGGAGGCATACCCGCAAAGGCAAGGCAGATGTGGTCGTCCAGCATAACAACCTTCCGGACAGTCCGTGGATCTTGAAGTTGTAATACAGACTTCTTTTCGACTCCCAAGACTACAACATCTTTTCCTCGAACGCCAACCTAATGAACTTCAGAACAAGCTTTCATATTGACCCCACACGCGTTACTCACAGCGCATGTTCCCTTTCTCACTGCTTCCAACGCATATTCGACCTAATTCATTTGTCAATATCATGCTAAGATATAACGAATTGATTTACTTACTTGGAATAAGTGCCCGTCCGGAGAGAAGACAGTCAATGCTGGAGTAGATATCTTAGCAGCCAAGGAATCTTCAGTTGCCAATTTCACTCACCGCGATCGTAAGACCTAGACATGATGAACGTATGAAGTAGAAATGAAGGCGTGTACTTGGGGAAGGAGAGCTTTCGTATGCCTTCATGTTGGGACGCGCGTCGAATCTCGATCGTCTCAAGACCAGTGAGCCACGTGATCCCCATAAAGTCGAGGACGCGAGCGGCGAAATTGGACGCGCTGACTCCTCACTTACTCCACTCCACTTCACTCCTGTCCTCTTTTTAACGACTTTATTGTTCTCTGGAAGTTATGCGTGGCGATGAAATAAAAATAATTGAGTATGTTAGCTAATGCTCGTCATGACCTAGGATAAGCAACTGATTGAGCCAGAGAGCCCGTATTTTGTCAGATTTGCAACAAATCTCTAAGTCGACAAACTCCGGCCGGAAGGCAGGCACATTATGAAGCCCATTTTAACGACACTTCGAATGGTATGCTTTGATGCAATAAATTGCATTAAGCTGACTTGTATAATAAAGCAACACTTTCTCTTTGTTCAGGCAATGCCCATGCTTCCGGTTCTCGTGTCATAGACCTCTGTGAGGATGTGAATCTCCATTCAAAGTCGAACAGATTTGGGAAATCGAAAGCATCACCCTCTAGCATGAATCTCGATAAACATAACATATTCTGGCATAGGTCTCAGGACAGCGATCCGCCTGGCAACTTCACACCAGGTAAGTAAATGGATAATAGGAATATCTGCGGCGCAGCTGCTCAGTAGGTTATTCATGTAGGCTTGATCCCGGTACTGAAGCAAGCGTTGCTCAAGTCACATGCTAAAGGGAACACCGTCCGAGCGGCACTATGCTACGAAGGAATGGTCCATGTCAAGGGGGAGCTTTGGGACGCACGATGGGGCTGTGGGTATGTGGTCTATAAGACTCTCTGGGCGACTTATCCAAAGCTCAATATTTCAAGGTATCGAAACTTCCTAATGGCTTGCACAGCGCTTATGGATCAACAAGTGCAGCCTTTGTATTTCTCTGTACTTGATCAGCCGACGCCACCTGGCGTCAGGAATCTTCAGCAGTGGATCGAAGATGCGTGGAAAGCAGGTGAACACACAATATAATTGATCTGCTATCATTCTCTTTACTGACCGGCTACGAAGGATATGACCCTGAGGGGGCTGCTGACCTGAAGGGCAAACTAGTTGGGACGAAGAAATGGATTGGCACAGCAGGTAATAAATAGCTCTGTCCGTCGGTACCATCACGACTAACATTGAATTTTACTTTGAAAGAACTATATGTCGCCTTCCTCTACCGAGGTATCCCTAGCCGTCTTGTCGACTTCCCGCATGTTGAGTCTGGCGCAGATGCCGTCCTTAAATGGATCGAACACTACTTTACATCTTCCCTACCCTCTGGCATGAAGTCAATGCGAGCAAAGGTGAAGACGACAGTAGGCGAGGCTCTGCGTGGGGCAAGCCCTGTCATTGTAACAGACAGGATGCCCCTTGTTCTGCAACACCAGGGCCATTCGCGTACGATCGTTGGTTACGAGAAGCTGAAAAGTGGGACGGTTAATTTGCTGTGCTTTGATCCATCCAAGTACGGATATCTTTGTTATTTGTTGAAGAATTCATGTCAACACTCTTTGGTCTGTGGATGTAGGAAACCGAGCGCTCAAGTACGAGAAGAAGCCATCAGCCAATATATTGCAAGCCGGGGCCAATCTCCATTTTCACCATCGGGAAATGGGAGGCAGAAGCTTTCCCGTTCCAACTTTGTGAACCGTGTTCTACACCCGAACCAGCATGCTGAGAACAAGATGCTTACTTATCCGTCCGCCAGCGCAAGTAAACGTCGGCGTTCTGAGGATAGGACAACACCAGACAGCAAGAGGGTCCGTGGGGGTCTGCATGCCCTTGACAAAGAAGTGATCATTCTGGACGGTGACGGCGAACCAGAGATCATTGATACTAGTCCGAACTCTCGTACGCGGGATGCAAAGACAGGTGATGGTGCAGAGCTTGATTGTAATAAGGTGCTGGAAATCTTCAGGCTGAGGCCGAAGAAGGTAGGGTGGGTACACTTTCTAACTTTTATCCAGCCATGAAAAACATGCTTACTTTTCCGCATACAGGAAAAATGATCGTTATCAAATACTTTACTTTCCCTTGGAAGACATTCTTACAGACAAAGAACGGTGGGCTAAACGGATCGTCACAAGTGAAGTAGTAAATTGATTAGCTGACTCTATCTCACACCTTTCAATTTTTCCTTGGTTCAATTCACGCGACTGAAATATGGACATATTCATACCATTACTTTACACTAACCATTCAGAATAAGATAGAAGTGTGTTAGATATATAGCAATGCATTTTGTAATGTATTATACACAATGATGATCCTGGAAATACTTTAAACTCATAACCCAAATGCAATTGTCTGGGCGCCATAAATGCCTGATAGTATCTTCGCTTCTCCGCCCTCGCCCGCCCCTGCAGCAACATACAGGGGAACAAAATGCTCTTCTCGAGGATGTGCCAAGCGGAAACCTCGGTGCTTCGTCAAGTTAACCAAAGCTTCCTTCAGTTTTGGCTAAATGAATTTTGTGAGAATGCCTTCTAATACACTGAAGAGGAAGAGGAAGACGCACAGTAGGTTGTTGGGCGGCATCATTTATTGCTTGACTGAACTCCTTGTAAATGGGCTTAGCTGTCTTCTCCGAGAATGCTGTGAAGTCCTCAAATGAATGGATCGTCAGTCCTCCACTCAGGATCAAGATTCCTTCTTCCCTAAGCTTGGAAACAGCCTTCCCGATTGCCCACTCTTTCTCGGGATCCAAGTTTGCGTCAATGCTTGCCTGAACAATCGGGATGTCTTTGAACTCGTGTCCAAACATGATTCGAAAGGGCACGAAGACGCCGTGATCGAGTCCCGGACCATTGAATCCTCGTCCGTCACGACCCCGGGATTCGGACTCTTTGGATAACCGAGCGAGCATACCGGCCTCTTTGAACGCCTGTACGACGCGTTCAGAGAGTTCATGTGAGCCATTGGAAGCGAACTTGAGCTTGTAGAGCTCTGGGTTGAAGCCAAAATAGTCCATGAGCAAGGGCTGGTCTTCGCCATAATCGGTCACTGATAATCCACTCTTATCATTTACTGTACATCCCAATGACCAAGTCAAGAAGACGAACCTTGGCGCTCTCCTCTTGTCTCCCAATGTGCACTGAAGACGAGTATCCCCTTCGGCTTATACTTCTCTAGTATTGCAGGACCGAATGAGCTCAGAAACTGAGCTAATTTGCCCTTCGGGCCCGAGCTTTCGTACATCGATTGCATGCCGCCGGGTGGAGGAATTGAGTCGGGCCATTGCAGGATGGGTGATCCATGGCCAAAGAAGAAAGTAGGTATTTTCTCCGGAGTTGTAGGTAGAGAATCAATAGCTGCATTCCATTCCTCCGGAGTAGTTGGCGCAGCATGCACAGAAGGAGTTGTACCGTCAGTCGACATTCCTGTGAATCGCGAGGAGAAGGCAGGAATTGCTCGGAGTGGATTTACAGACACGAATCGGCTCAAGATGAAGGCCAGTATAGCTATGAGTATCGCTCGGACAACTACAGACGTTGAGAGCGCCACGGTGACAATTGGGCGAGCCAACAACAAGCTGTAGCTGCAGGTTTATATACGGACATGGCGGTTGGCTGTGAAGTTATGGCGAAGGACGAATGACTAAGCGAAATATGGACTGTCATTCATCTGGCCGACTCGGAGAGCTCATGTCTTGCTTCATAACTTGCAGCATACGTGACCACCGACTCGGACTACAGTGGCGACAGGCTCAATATGTCCAGGCCTAGTGCTTCGTCGTGGCTGAAGGGTACCATTATTCGGAAGTCAGGAATACCGAGCTCGAGTGGCAGCACTCGTTCGTCCACACCGTCAGCAGCAGCGCCTAGCACATCCACGAATATATTTGGCGGAGGCGTGAAAGATGCTACAGGAAAAGTGCAAGAATACTCGGTATGTATAGTGTTCTACAATATCATGTTGAGAAGATATAAACCCATTAAACACAGTCTATGGATGATCAATGTCCAGTTTGCAAGTCGGACAGGTATCTCAATCCAAAACTGCGGCTCCTCGTGAGCGCCTGCTACCACAAAATGTCAGTCAGTGCCAGTACATGAATTGCACCGCTCTAAACTCGCCTTCTGAAGGTGTGAATCATGTATAGATCGCCTATTCACTCTCGGGCCTGCACCATGTCCAATATGCCAGAAGACATTGCGTAAATTGGCCTTCATGCCTCAAACGTTTGAGGACCTGGTTGTTGAGAAGGAGGTCACCGTCAGGAGACGGCTAGCTAAAGAGTATGACTATGACTGTTTACCTCTACCATAGACGTTACTGACAGCATAATGGTAGGTTCAACAAGCGTCGGGAAGACTTCACCGATCTAAGGGCTTATAACGATTACCTAGAAGAAGTAGAAGACATAAGTGCGTCATCGAGCTTCCTCACTCAACCTAGTCTGAATTTTGTTACAGCTTTCAACCTCATCAATGACATCAATATTCCTGAGACAGAAGAGCGCATCGGCCGGTACCGTCGCGAAAACGCCGCACTCACTGAGGCGAACATCCAGCGGGACGAGTCGTATGCTGCTTTCCTCCGCGAGCAAGAAGAGCTCGATCGGCGCCGCCGCGAAGAACGCGCTCGGGAACTTGCACGCGAGGCGGAAGAAGAACGCCAAGCAAAAGAGGCTGAGCAGGAAGCACTCATCAACCGGCTCGAGCACAGTAACAAGGACGCGCGCTCGCTGGTCGCCAAGTCCAAAGCCGATACCGCGCGTCGTCACCGCGAACGCGATGCGCGTGACGGCTCTTCCAAGGCTCCAAGTGCGGGTGGTGCAGCCGCGACTCGTGCGGCTCTACGTTTGCGCGCGGAGCAGCTCGCATTGCGCAACATACCAGACCCACCGCACGTGCCGCTGCAGGACGACTGGTACGCGTATGAGGATAAGTTCACGCTGCGTACAGAAGGCTACTACGATCCGGCGAGCGAGGCCGTGCGGAGGGACCGCGACGGGATTATGCGTGGGGGTGGCTACGTCGTGGAAGAGGCCTGGGAGCGGGCGATCCGTTGTGCAGTTGCCGGCCTGGACTTGGCACCCCTGGTTGGCTTAACATCGGCGACGACTACGTTAGCACCTGATCCTTCTGAGGAGAATTCCGGTAGCGGCGGCGGAGACGTTGTGATGGCCACAGCTTAAGATTGAACGAGCATTATACATTCTTTCATCAAATATGCATTGTACAACTTTTCCTGTAATCTGTAACATTGTCCTTTTCCCGCATCGTCTCTTCGCATCGCACATTACAATCACCACATGTTCAGACGTCGCTTAGCCATAGATCAGCGACCGACGGAAAATCGTTTATTGTTCCCTACTACTGTATATATCGCATAAATGCAACGAAAGAAATTGTGCAATAGAGGTAAGAATGGTAACTAAAGAAATACAGCGGAGCGACAGGTACCAATTGGAGAACGAATGAGGGCTACAGTTGGGGTATGTAATGAGGTATATCAGACCAAAAGGTTTATTTTCTGATTAAAAAACCGGAACAACCAGTAAGATGCAGCAAAGCATCAATGGGAGACATGAGCAAGGATGAGACCAAGATAAGATAGGTTTGAAATAATAAATGAGACAGCCAACAAGATGCGTTTAATGAGTGTTTGGGGTGATTCAGAGCTTCCAAGATAATTTGACAATAAATCGAAAAGAATAGTTTGGTGGGATATTAAGATGGATGAGACCGTAATATCTGAAGGCCAAAATAAAATAAAAATGAAACGAAGGGAAATATAGAGAGACGGATGTTATGTTGGATCGGTAATATGTGTAAGGATCGCTCAATGAAGTAGATCCATTCGCGAGCCGAGAAAGGTATTCCGAGTGGGGGGAGTGCAGTCTCTCGGCGGGTGCTCCATAACCAAGGAGAATGGTATTGGTGTTTCATTAGCATGACCGCTAATTTATACTGGAAACGAAAACTGCGACAGGTAGTGGTACGTGATCTGCTCGTGCCTCTGCAGTGGCCTCAGCGGAAGCGCGGCATCGTTCGGGATCAGACCCGGAATATCATGCTCCATAGGGAGAGGCAGCGCCGAGAAATGTCGCGTATCGTCCGCAGAGAGGACGTGCGGGATAATCGGCGCCTTGATTTCGCGGCGCTCGAGCGCGCCCCAGTCGACACCGCGGAACCACGGGTGTTCAAGGACGTCCTGCGGGCCACCAATCATGTTTCCTAGTCGTTTGCTCCTGTCCGGATGTAAGAACGCCTTGATGAGCTCGCGAGAGAGCGGATCCATCTCGCGAGGCCAGTATATCCGGCCATTCAGGATCTTCTCGTATATCCCGTAAGGACTCTCGTCGAAAAACGGCGGATAGCCGACGAGCATCTCGTAGCACAGGATTCCGCAGGCCCACCAGTCCGCTGCTTTGCCGTGTCCGTCGGACTGGATGATTTCGGGGGCGAGGTACTCCGGTGTGCCGCAAAGCGTCCACGTGCGGTCCTCCACAATCTTCGCAAACCCGAAGTCTGTGAGGCGCAGATAACCGCGCGCGTCGAGCAAGAGGTTTTCCGGCTTGAGGTCGCGGTAGATTATGTTAAAGGAATGGAGGTACTTGAGCGCCAGGATGATCGTCGCGAGGTAGAACCGCGTGACGTCAGGTGTGAACCGTCCAGCGCGACGTAAGTGGGTGAAAAGCTCGCCGCCAGGGACATAGGAAAGGAGCATGTAAACATTAACAGAGTCCTGGAAGGTAGCGTAGAGGTCGACAATGAATGGGTGTCGGATGCGTGACAGGATGTAGCGCTCAGCGGCGACATGCTCGACTTGCCGCAGACGTACGATTTCACTTTTGCGCAGCACCTTTAGAGCGAAGTAACTTGTATTTTCGGCCTGATCTGATGAGTTGCGTAGGCGAGCGAGGTAGACTTTCGCAAATGTACCGGATCCTACGTTGTAGAGCTACATTAGCACATGTGTGCATGTTGTTGATGAGTATAACGCACCAAGGGTTCCCCGTACTTCAAAGTCGGTCAACTTTATTGATCCAGTCTCGTGTTCAACATTTTCCTCAGACAGCGCTCTTGAAGGTACCCGTATTATGCCCAATTCCTGCTCATTCTGTGACATATCCTCTTCCATAGCTGTAGGCGTTTCAGGGGGCTGCGAAACAGGCGTTGCAGGGTACTCGATATTCACGAACTGTCGGTCCTCCACGATAATCTGCGTTGGCTGTTGTTGCTGCTGATATGGTATCGGCGATGAGTCGGTGACCATCTCTTGCGGGCCAGGAGAATCAGGCGGGGTGATGGGTCCCTCACTGAGCACCATCTCCGAGTCTCTTCTGTTTGATAACTTCCTGGGGATCGGCTGGAAGTAGCCGACTGGAAAGACAGTGCCAGGGGCGGGCATGGACGCTGAGCGCGGGGGGAGGTCGTAGTTCAGATGGTCCATAGTTGCGTATCGCGTATGCGCTTATGTTTTATGCCCTAAGCGTGCGCCTCTGTGCTGGCTGCGCTATGTCGTCGGGGGGACACGAGAGGGGAAGAGGGTATGCGGCGCAAGCGAACGGCAACGGGGGGCTGTAGCCGTCGTTACTTTCCGTTCGGTTACGAAAATGTGCGATCGAGCGAGTCGAAAACTCAACTAAAGTATGTCAAGAAACGAAAGGCGCGGCGTCAGTAAATCAAAAGCCAATACTCGAAACCAATGCACCCCTCTTGGGTAGCGAACAGCGGATCCAGAAACAAAGATACGGAAAACTCACTAAGCAATCAGCATGCAGAGCCTCAGCCGCCAGTGGTTGAAAACTTGCTAGAAAATAGCGGGTAGAGGGTAAAGGTGATGGCAGGCGATGAAGGTGCAGAGCAAGGACGCAAAGAACCTCAGGAGAAGCGAGGGCAAAGCCGCGACAGCGTTACCGTTCCAGACGGAGTCTATAGAGGAAAGCTGGTTGTTGGATATGGATACGGGCGATCGCAGCAGGAAATGGCTTGACGAAGTACAATTAGGGAGGACTGAATGTGTTCCACCTCCACGCTTGAATATATTCAATTAACGCAGATTGTTGGGGATGACTGCGGCAGCGACGGCGGGGACAGAGGTGACGACGACGAGACGGCGGTAGGGGAGAGGGAGAAGATGGGTGGCTAGGCCGTGTGCATTTTTATTTATTAATTTCTTGGACAGCGGACGCGATCAAATGAACAATCCCGTCGCACTGCTTCGCCTCAGGCTCTCGCGTGCGTTCCACGTGGCCTCGACTTTGCATCCAAAAAAAATACAGTCAATATTTTATTCCCGCGCCTGACTTCATCATCTTTACTCTACTTGCCATGGCCCGCCGACGAAAGAACAGGACACACAAAAAAGCTCCAGCTGACGAACAAGGGGGCGATGGAAATCCAAAGTCTTTTGTCCTCAAGCACGGCCAGGTGGGGCACTCGCTCGCCCAGCTAGTGCGCGACCTCCGTAAGGTCATGGAACCGCACACCGCGAGTAGGCTAAAGGTTAGTTACAAAAATTTAGCACCTCAATTTCTATGTCAACTCATAAAATATGAGCAGGAACGGACAAGAAATAAACTTAAAGACTACTTGACCATCGCACCCGCTCTCCATGTCACGCACCTGCTCGCGCTCACTTTGACTTCGGTCGCACCTTCATTGCGAATGGTCCGCCTCTCATCTGGCCCGACACTCACATTCCGGATAGAGCGCTACTCGCTCTCAAAAGACATACTGAATACCAAAAAACATGCGCGGAGTATGGGTCTGGAATACCTCACACCTCCCTTAGTACGTCTTCTCTGTTCATCGTGTTTATTATAAGAACTGATCGAAATTTATGTGCAGCTTGTCCTTGCATCCTTTCCCCCACCCTCCCCTAGTACACCTCCGCACCTTACACTACTCATGAAGTCCTTCCAGTCTCTCTTCCCCCCACTCTCCCCCCAAACGCTCTCGCTCTCCTCCGCACGGCGTATCGTGCTCATCCAATACAACCCCACCACAGACACCGTTGATTTCCGCCACTATCTCATCACCGTCAAGCCATACGGTGTCTCACGGCGCGTGCGCAAGGTCCTAGAAGGCGCAAAGAAATCATCCAAGGTCTCCTCTTCCACCCATACGTCCGGCCTCCTCGACCTCAGCCGCGAAAACGACGTCGCCGACTTCGTCCTGCGCAAACGAGGCGAGCGCGGTCCGAACGATGAGGATGGATACGAGAGCGCTGCATCGTCTGCATCGAGTGCTGCAGGAGACGAGGGTGACAATATTAGCTTAGCGGATGACTATCTTGGGCGGAGTAATAAAAAAGGATCGCGGCGAGCTGTAAGGCTTGATGAAATTGGACCGCGCATGGAGTTACGATTGGTTAAGATCGCGGAGGGTGTGCCAGGGAAGGAGGGCGCGGTTATGTATCATAAGTTCGGTATGTCTTCAATCCTCTTAATGCTGTTCTATGACATCTGCTAATCTCGTGTTACCTGCCTATAGTCAAAAAATCCAGAGCCGAGACCGCCAAGCAGAAGCAGGCACACGCAGAAAAGGAGAGGCTGCGAAAAGAGCGGAGGGAGGAGCAGGAGCGAAATGTTGCTCGCAAAAAGGCTCTCGTCGACGGAGAAGGAAAGGATAAGAAGAAAACAGCCCGGTTCGAAGACGCTTCGGACGAAGGTTCAGGCGAGGGCGAGGAAATGGATGAAGACGAAGCTGGTGATATCGACGATGACGAAGGCCATTGGGACGACGAGGAGGAGATCACAGACGGGGAGGAGAGCGACGCAGAGGAGGATTCCGATAGCGAGAGCGAGGAAGAGGTTAAGCCGCCCCCTAGACCATTTAAGAGGAATAAACCCTCAAAGAAGGAGCGCTGATGTTTATAGTAGATTAGTATGATCCTACACATGATCAACATATACACATATTAGTCTAATACTCCGCAAACATATATGTATCGCATACGCTATGAGTTCGACTTCGCAGTACCCCCCACGTGCGTGTTCCGAGTTTCTGCCTTCGATGCTATCGAAGATGCACTTTCCGACGCCAGACCTCCAATATTCAGCCCAAACCACCGTTCACAGAAGCGCGCCGTACGCATCTTGACCGCATCCCAGTTGTCAAAGGCCGGACGAGCGTCGATAAAGAACGCCAGGTTGGTTGTGCCCGGCGCCGGTTTGCCCGTGTAGAAGTCGATAATATAGCGCATGCGTGTCCCACATCGGTCCACCACCCAGTCATGTCTATCGAACGGGGCTTGGTATCTGCAACCACATAAGATTGCATCAGCATTCCGCTCAAACCTATCTTCCGAAGTTGGCAACATACCCAAGCATCGTTCTCCATCTCGCCCTTAAGCTCAAATCGCCGGGGCGGCCTTTGAAGCTCACCAGCCTCACGCCCCCACACCTTTCTCCGCCCCACCCGTTCTCCCACGACAGAATATCGCCCCAAGCGCGCTCGTTCACCGCGTTATGGATAGGCACTACGACGCGCATGTCGCTTTCGCGCGGGTTGTGCGCCTTACGCAGAAGGGCATTAAAGAACTGCGCCTCGGACGGGTAGACCCATTTGGAGCCGTCCGCACGCGGAATGGTAGATATTTCGCGGTCTTGCGGCAGAGTTTGTGTGACAGATGGTGAAGGTGAGGAGGTAGGTAGAGAAGAAGATGTCGAAGGAGGGGAGTCAAGAGAGTCAGAGGAATGCGAAAAGATAGAACCCCATGTCGAGCGCGTTTTGTTGTCTACAGGACATTTCTCATCTGTTTGATCTTGTATTTTTGAGTGGTCGACTGGACATTTTTCATTTTGCGTTTGCGAAGGAGTGGATGAATGGTCTACAGGACAAGACATGGCTGATGAGGACAAAGTTTAAAGGTGTAAAAATAGAAGCTCCTCATTGGTCTTCATCCGGAACCGGCCGAACGCAGGGTTCTCCGAACCCGCAGACCCTGAGAAAGTTGCGGTCCAAATGGGTCCACGGGGATCCTTTGCCGATCCTTGCAAAAGAACAATTATGTATTCAACATCGATCCGGTCTTCGCTCTCGACACCAATGGTGGTTGACTACGTTCTCGGCGGCGGCGGCGTTCCTATCTCTTCATGGGGATAGCACTGCACAGGTTTGAAAAGCACAGAAAACATTATTATAAGTATTCCACAGTTGACCAACCAATTAAAGTCCACATAATAACAACGCACTAGTAGAAAAGGTGAAGGAAACGACAATCGGTTGGAAACCGAATAGAAAGAGCCATGCGTTCTACGTAGTTAAGGGCTATGACAATAAGACAACTCGAGGCCTGCTGGAAAGCTAGTACTGACGGCGAACAGAAGAGTGTAAACAGAAGCGGAAGCATTTCAAAGAGCAGCAAAGAGGCAAATCGTTAACGTTGTCAAGCACTAGCTACGAACAAAAGGAAGCCATACTCCTTTCTTCTGACCTTAACGGGTCTCAGAAGCACATACACGGCGATAAAAGTCCGCCGATCTCGCTCGAGAGTAAAGGTGAGGATAATGTGGCGTCAATGGCGAAAGGACGGTAAAGAAAAACACAACGCAGAAGAAAAAGAGAAAGGACGACACGCGCTTGTGTCACAAATGTCCGAGGGGGGTCGTTAAGGAGTATTTTTTGGAATGGAGAGAGAATGTCCATGCAGAGGACCGACATGAAAAGAGACGACAGCAAGGCGTAGATAAGGTTGTCCATGAAAATGTCAGATAGAAAAGTTTAGGCCTTGATGCAAGAGGTTGCGTCGGCTGAGGGCTTGAATCCAGAAACACATTCCTGGACTATTGTATAATCCCAGTATTAGAATATCAGTTTGCAGAACAATGGGATGAGCAACGTACCATAGCACTCGCTGCCGAGGCACGACGGGCTGATAGCATGGGGGATCTTTGAGCAATCCTTACCCGCGCCCATGGAAAGGCATCCACCGCAAGACGAGACATCAGCATACGTGTCAATGCTACCGACAATCACCCGAATCAATAAACCATACTCTCATATAACAAGCACAATCAACCACTCACCATTCCTTGTCACCAGTCGCAATGCCGTTGACTTTGATGGGGCATGCAGTGAGCGAGTTCGGGCAGAACGAGTTGTCCCAGTCGCGGACAACGTTACGCTTGGCCTTGTAATGGCCACCGCTGTGAGGCTTAGGGGACGGCTTAGATGGCGGCGGAGGCGGAGTGTGCGAAGGCTTGTTCGGTGTGCAGCACTGGCGGGACTTCTCCCATCCGTAGTTCTTCGGGCACGAAGGAGTGGGAGGGTTCGGGTGCTCGGGGACACAGCAGCCCTGGCCGTGATGCCAGTACCATGCTATATTGAAGTGGCGAAATAGATCGTTAGTCAAACTCGTACTGGATATTAACGTAAGTAAGACAAGTAAAACGCACTAGACGGGCATGAAACGCCACCCGGAGGACTGGGCTTCGCAGGGGGTCCACCGTGGCTCAAGCAGCAGGAGCGAGTGAGGTAGAAGAACTCATCCTTGCCACAGTCTTTCGAGTCAGCGGCGGTACGTGCAGTAAGATCAGGGATGGTAGGCGAAGGCTTGGCCTGGGTGATTCCAATGGTGATGGCAGCGAGAATAGCGAGGGACGATAAGAGCTGCATTGTTGATGGTGGTTTTGTCTAAGTTCTTCGTTAAAATTCCCAAAAGTGATTGAAGCAGATGCGACTACGGCGGCTTAATGAAGGGATGCTAGGGCGATTAGTAGCAAGCTTAGAGAAAGTGGGGAATGAGGGGACGCTCCGAGAGAGCAGCTGCTTTTGAGGACGGGAACGAGAAAGGGGAACGAGTATAAGGAGACAAGATGAAAAAAGCAATGAAACGCGAATATCAACTTTTGTACCCAGTACAATCGTGAGAACACTCGCTTGTTGTCGCTTCTATCAACCATCAGACCAAATGCGGCATCTATACATAGATAATTCATACCCAAACTTATTTTTTGCTAGAAACGTAAATGCTTTTGACGGCTACTCCTCCCGCCTCTATCCAAAACACGGAAAAGCTAGAGACCGTACGTCGGTCTACATGGCTACTAAGTCCACGTCGTAGACGTTGAGAGGGAGGCGCGGATGCGGATAGACAGCAAATGCAAATACGCACATACAGATTGACGACCGCCACGTGCATACACAAGCTTGCCCGAATACGGAGGCCGCAGGCGGGAGTTCCCTTTCTTTTACATCACCTCCGTATGCCCGGTCCCGCAATCTCGAGAGGGTCGAGCGCACCATCGTACATGCTACGCTCCTTTTGTTGCTATCGAGCGCGGCTCATCTGCGATCCTCGACCGTGGCGAGCGGGGAAGCATGCGTAATGCGTCCGGTGACCGAAAGTTGAAACGGTGCTTGTGTTCTGGAGGAACAGATAACGCTGTCGCAGCGCAACTGATGGATGCGCGTGTGTTGTTGGGTCCAATGGCGACGAGCAGGACGAGTTCAATGCGCTCTGTTGTCGTTGCCTTGGCGAATTCGAGAAAGCAGCTCAATCGGTCGACCATGGTTTCCTTTTGCGGAAATATCGGATTGGCACGCCTAGGCCGGCCGGTTGTTAAACGTCTACTTCCAGGTACCTAAACGTCAGATTATGTCTGCACGATCGTCAATCAGGACCGGATCATCTGTCAAATATACAGACGCTATGAGGCCAAGGCGAACAATGATACATCAGCGAGTGCGATGCGAGCGAAGGTGCTCGGAGGACATGGTGTCTTCACTTTCCCCTTATCGCATTCGCATGTACTCCATTCGGACCAGAATTCTCTTAGAATTCATGTGCCTGCCTGATGGTGCAGTTGGATGGAAGCTATCTCAACGGAAAGCGCCGTCAAGATCTGCACTATATATAACACGCTTTATGTGCGGTAGCGCGCGGATATGGCTCAATAAAACATTCATCCGAGCTCTCCGATATGCATTCAAAATTCAGAAGTTTGAATCCGCGAGTTCTGCCTGCAAGCCTGAACATAAGCTCCTTCCCAATCCCCACGGGCTACCACGATCGAATCAAATCCTGGGGCCACGAACAAACAGAATCCATCATTGTCCTCATCCGAGATCAACTCTCACAGGAGCTGCCAAAAAGTCCTGACACATCCGTGTTCGCTATCATGACATCCAAACATCACTATTAGCCTACAAGACAAGCGACAGAAGCTGTAGTACTTTGCTACTTTCTGTCATTTCTGCTTTGCGGGCGCTCCATCGATGTCAAGTCTCAACTTGAAGTAAAGAGGGAATGCCGTCGGGTAAGTTCTCGTGTCTTAAGTATCGTCACGTGCATGCCAGTGTCACGAGAGCATTGGTACTCGGTTAACCCGGATAATACCGGGAGTCGGATACTTATAATTGCCGGACGTACGCAGCAGCGTGAATAACGAAGCCTGGGATGCGATAAAAGCTCAAGCGCTGACCACGACGGGCTTCTCGCTTTGAACGTCGTTTCAAACCTCAAAAAATATTGTACAAAATGCCTTCGTCGCCTCAGATCTTCAAGACTCCCTTGACCGAGCTCTTCGGGATCAAGCATCCTGTCATGCTCGCCGGTAAGCTTTCCATTGCCACTAAGACATAGGAGCGATATTTCTGACTGGAATCTTTCAGGCATGAATGTCGCTGCAGGTCCTAAGCTCGCAGCTGCCGTTACCAACGCCGTATGCAACACATCTCACCTTAGTATTAATGGAAATAAGAAGCTAAGACAGCGTATGAAATGTAGGGTGGCATCGGCGTCATCGGCGGTCTGCACCAAACGCCGAAGGTCCTCCAGCAGTCGATTGACGACATCAGGGCGCACTTGGAAGATAAGAACGCGCCCTTCGGTATCGACCTTCTGCTCCCGCAGGTTGGTGGCAACGCCCGCAAGACCAACGTATGTCACTTAGCTGTTATATGCATAGCATTGCAAATGGCATATTCACCCTATCTTTTTTCGCGATTTGTAGTATGATTACACGAAAGGCCAGCTTCCTGAGTTGACGGAAGTTATGATTAAGAACAAGATTGCGCTTTTCGTGTGCGCCGTCGGAGTTCCTCCGAAGGAGATGGTCGATCGCCTCCATGAGGCAAAGATCCCGGTCATGAAGTATGTGTTCTTTAGAATTCGGTAGCTCTTATGAAGCATACTTAACTTCGGCATATAGCATGGTTGGACACCCGAAGGTAAAACTACCGTGAATCCGCAATTACATTTTCTGTACTAAGACAATTCAACGCATTTAGCATGTCAAGAAGGCCCTTGAAAGAGGTAAGCAGCATTTTCTATGAACTCTCAGCAGCTTCTAACTCCTTTTGCTTCCAAATCAAGGTGTTGATATCATCTGCTGCCAAGGCGGTGAGGGGGGCGGACACACCGGTGATACTCCTTTCTCGGTGCTTATCCCGGCATGCGTGGATATCTGTAAGACTGCTATCAGCCCGCTGACCGGCAAGCCCGTCTTTGTTGTTGCCGCCGGCGGTATCTCTGATGGACGTGGTCTCGCGGCATCGCTCTCGTAAGTACTCACCTTCTACATGTATCTCAACAATTGCTAGCCCGGACGGGCGGCATCGTCAATGGCCTTGATGATAGTCGGGATCTGATGCTGATTGTGCGTTTTCGTCCCCTTTTCCGAACAGATATGGTGCCACCGGTGTCTGGGTTGGAACGCGCTTCGTGGCGAGTACAGAAGCAGGCGCTCCGAAGATTCACAAGGACCTCGTCGTCTCGGCTGGGTTCGATGACACCATCAAGACCATCATCTACACTGGCCGGCCTCTCCATATCCGAAAGAATGACTATGTTGTCAATTGGTGCGTGATTATTGGCGAAGATTTCGCCGCTCATCAGCTCAGCATTTTTCTCACCTCGCCTTTATTTCCGATGTCACACAGGGAGGAGAACCGGAGGGATGAAATCAAGAAGCTCACCTCGGAGGGTAAGCTCCCACATGAAGTCGAATTGGAGAAGCACCCCGAGTTGTCCGCAAGGACTCGCCCATGTATGTGTTGTCTTTTGAGCTTCTATTATGTTCATATTCTTGCTGTTTGCTAAATATTATTTTCCGTAGGGCTGATGGGCAAGGTGGCAGCAAGAATTGACGTGAGTGAAACATGTATACATTTGGAATAACTATGGGGTCTGTTCTAACTGATTCCTCTTTTAGAGCGTCAAACCCGCGAAAGAGATGTTCGTATCTCCTTCCATTAGTACTTTCGCGCCACCAACTAATTGAATTTGTTTGAAAACCAGCGTCGACGAGATCGTGCAGAACGCTGCAAGGAGCTTGAATGTCGCGTCCGGATACATCTTGCCTCAGGCGAAGCTATGAGTTGTTTTCATGAACACGCCGCCCATTGCATATTTACATCTCGTACACTCCCAGTAGCTCTATATTGCATATCATATGTATTAGTATTTTTCGGTGTCATTATCATCTCTCCGTACGGACGGCTATTCATAGAATGCGTGCGTCACAATGAAATATATTGATACAAATTTCGACGTGTGTTTGCTATCGTTTAGTTGTCATCCATAAGATCTGCTAATTCGGCTTCTTCCTCTGCAGTAAGAGCGAGATTGCTCTCTAGTTTGCTCTCTTCTGCCTTTGGGATTGGCTTTTGAGGTTCCTTTGGCGGATTGATTAGATCTACACGAATTGATAGGCTCTCAGTATTGGCTTCATGCAAGAGAAAGCAATCGAGAAGCGGATTAAATTACCTGCCAACCTCCATCTTCGCACTGTTCCATCCAGACTCGTGCTCACGATCCACGGCTCGACTCTCATCCGCCCATCTTCGCCCTTGGTCTTCCGGACCCATAGACGCAAAGCAGTGACGTCGTGCCAGTGCGCATCGGCCTCACTCAGGAGCTCAGGCTCCTCGGGCGTTGAAACATCGTAAACCCGGATCGTGTCTCCATGTGCGGTGAGGAGGTAGGGCTCGCCGAGGTCGGTAAGTCCGAGGGGAAGGATGGCGCGGACGGGCCGAGGGTGGGGAATGGGTGGGATAACTTTTTGTGTGCTGGAGGGAGTGCTTATGGAAGAAGGGGAGTCGTAGGCGTGTAGGACGACCGACTCATCAGCCGATGCTATTCAGAAAGCATTTTATTAATCTTCTGAAATGAGCACAAAGAGGAGCACCTACCGGTCCAAAGTTGTCCATGTCCGTACCAGATATCACTAATGCCCGTCCTATGGTAGCTCCAGTCCTCTTTTAGCGTTGCACGGCAACTCGGAGTTTCGCCATAGGTGCGCTCGAGGGCCCAAACTTTGATTAAGCCCATGCTGTCTGCTGTGAAAAGCGTTGCGGTAGACTCGGAGTGCACGTCTGAGGAGAGGCATTGGACAGGACGAGTATGTGCTGAGATGATGCCTAGCAGCTTGAGGGGGGTTCCCTGTTGGATAGATGATACGTCCCTGCAAATAGCAGGTGTCAGTTGTAAGGACAGTATACAAACTGAGGATTATACCAGAAGCGAACAACTCTATCGGACCCGCTGGTAATGAGCAGCTTAAGCTTCGGGATAGCGAAGACACATTTAACAAAGTCCGAGTGCGCTTCAGTAGAGGAAATGAGACTCTTGTCCTACGCAAAGTAGTCAGCGCATGCTATAATCTAGAGTAGTATGAAGCGCATACACGCGTGTTCCAAATCTTCACGGTCTTTCAAGGAATCATCAGCGGCTTGTCTCTCACTACAAAAAGAGGACCCCCACCTTATCCCATGATCCAGTCACTAAGAATGGAAAGTTCGCGTCATTTTCGTTTTCGAGGAACGTTAGAGTCGTTACTGGGCCCGTGTGCCCTTTGAAGACTCGCAAAACAGAGCCTGACTGACATTAGCGTCAGAACCTGCATTACAACAATTAAAACGACATGTAAATAGAATGACCTCGAGGTCTATTTTTCGTACTGCAGAGTCGCTCTGAGCAGCCCAGAGTTCACCACCTCTGATTTGTGCAGCAAGAGTCTTTCCGGGTGTATCGATCGGCCATCCGATGTCTTTCGTGCGTTCAGACTTTTTCTTGCGAGCCTATCGCCCTCTTGTTTTAGCTCCAGGAGATCACATACCTTTCAGTTCAGAGAGTACTTACATCCACTACCGCAAGATCTGCTTCTGCTCTGAAGAGATTATCTGGGTCTGCCGTTTGCATAGTGGAGAACGAGGGAAAGAAGCAATCGGGCGCGGCGCTTCTGCTGCTCGTGAGCGTAGATCAGGGTCTTCTCACTGCTAGTTTGGAACCCTCTCTTCTACGTCGACTCAATATGAGCAAAAGGCTAGCATCCTTCCATGGTCCCTCAACACCAACCTCATCGCCTGTGCAGTTCAAACAACACCCAGCCACACCATCGTCGCCATCCAGGAATACCGAATCTACTTACCATAGGAAAGTCAGAGTGTTACTGCAGGAAGTTCGGTCTATAACTCGGACATGGGACGAACTTGTTAAGATGGATGGACTGAAGGCTGTTACGAATCTGACAGATGCAAGAACTGACTTGGAGTGAGTAGTCGGGTACTCTAATATCAACTACTGTCACTGAGCTGGTCAGTCGCTAGCAATGCAATCAGAATGGAAGCCGGAGACGCTCAACCTCGCACGCGAATCGTTGCTCCCCGGATAGCCATCATGGAGAAATGCATCGAAGACTTGGACACAATCATTGAGAAGCTGGTAAGCCGTGTCTCAAGCAAGTGACTTTTCCGAGTTCACCTCCGTATAGAAGAAACAGTTCACGAAATTGAGCAATAACATGGAAAGTCTTGAAGAGGTTCTATATGAAGCTCACAGATTAAAGGGCTGGACTTGGGTTCACGAAGAGCCTCTCTGGTGTACGTGGACTTTGGAGAAATTCGGTATGTTCTTAAATATATGTATGGCGAATCGTATACATAATGATCATTGTACAGTTACTTCCATACCTAATCTTCTTCCACCCTATCATCGATCTTTGCAAGCTCAGGTCGACATAGTAGATTCTTTGAGGAGTCATTCGCTTGCATATGAAGAATCACGAGGGCTGGTCGCAAAATGGGTTTCTCAACCGCATCTTGAGGCCGACAGTTGGGTCACCGAGTGGGAGGATATTTGTGAGGTAGAAATAGACCGATGGAATACCAGATAAGTTGTCGCGTAGATAAAGGATTACAAAAAACAGTCGAAGTGTGAAGCTACATAATTCATACACTAGAATTCCTCGTCGTCCGATATTCGGATTTCGTCCTCGTTTTGTTGTTTCTCCTGCGCAGAGCCATTTGCGTCTGCGTCTTCTGTAGGTTTTGGTGGTGCAGTCTTGGTTGCAGGAACAAATGCCATTCCATTTCCTCCTGCTGCCTTCTCCGCCTGCGCCATTGGGTCGGCTGCATCCTCCGCGTCCTTGACCAGATCTCCTACACCTGCACCTTTTCGTGCTGCGACCGTTTGGGCAGCAAGGAAAGACGCCTCAGTGTTAAACTGCGCCTGAACACTGCGCTTGATGCGCAGCATCTCACGGAACGTGTCCTCAGAACCCGTGTCGATCTCGAAGTTGTACCACTCCGTCCAAAACTCAGGTAGGACGCGTGGATCGCAGAACTGCGATGCGTGTGCGTATACAGCACGCGCACGATCGATTTCGCCGAGCTTGCGTTCCAGCTGTGCGAAACGCATACACATCTGTGCAGTCTGCCTATCCGGGAGAACTTCGATCGCGCGCTCATAGATCGGCCGAGTAGCGGGAAGACCAAAGTTGGCGGCTGCTTTTGCGATGTAAATCGTGTACATCTGTAAATTAAAGTTTAAGCGTCATTGTATTGCAACAGAAGGTCCATAAATGAAGGCATACCTCGAACTTGTCTGCATCCGGTACAGCCTCCGTTGCACGTTCATAAATCTTCATGGCACGTTTGGCCAAACCGTGTTCTTCCTCAAATTGGCCAAACATTAAGTATAGAGGCTTGCAATGTTTCGACGGACACTGCTCCAGAGATTGCTCGAACAGGTCACGAGTACGCTCAAGTTTAGAACCTCCCTGTATT
Organism: Trichaptum abietinum; assembly: GCA_910574555.1. Taxonomy (NCBI): domain Eukaryota; kingdom Fungi; phylum Basidiomycota; class Agaricomycetes; order Hymenochaetales; family Trichaptaceae; genus Trichaptum; species Trichaptum abietinum. Next base: position 2,134,408 of record CAJTBE010000001.1, read on the forward strand.
TAGAAGATATGAAATTCTGCATGACAATGGCGAGAGAAGGAAACATACGTATCGCTTGACGAACTTCGCCAAGTAGATGTTCCAGATCTCGAACGCAACGGGGAAGGTGAAGAGCTCGACACCACGTTCATACACCTTAAAGCTCTCCTCGAAGTACTTATTCTCTTCAAGGAAAGCTGCATAATTTATGATGATCTGTGCGTTGGCAATCCGGAGCTCAAGAATTTTATCGTATATTGCTTTGGCCGTCTCAACACTGCCAATGGATTCTTCCAAGTCAACGTAGAAGGACCATAGTTTGAGAGACTTGAACAAGCGAGCTTGTACAGGTAAAGCCTGTAAAGATGGTCAGTAATTGAGCTCATTGAAGAACAACAAGAGTTTTACATGATCATGATAGCTGATTTTCGTGTTCTTCGGGACGACTGCCGCACGCTGCATCACACGGATGGCCTCCTCATAGTTTTCGTGCCTTAGCTCCATCTCAGCCCATTCGCACCATACCTCCGCAAGATCCTCAACGGTTCGGAAGTTAACTTTCGTCGCACGTTCGAATACTTTCCTAGCGCTGTCCAGGTCTTTCTCTGCTTCGCCTGTCGTACCACCCTCCTCATAGAACTTGGCGAAGTTGATGAAGAGACGATGTAAATTCGCGGTAGCCTTTTTGGGGCTGACGGTTTGGAGCGCCTTTGTATATGTTTCTGCGACCTGAAGGAGTCTGAGCTCGAGTGATTAAAACCTGTGCAAACTACCTGACATACCTTCTCATCATCATTTCCCCATAGTGCGACGCGTTTCTCCCATTCCTGGACATCATTAGGATTCCGTCGAATTAGTACATCATTTACAAGGAACGGTCGGCGATCCATCAGCTCCTCAAAGTCCTTCATCCTTTCATCCAGCTCCTGTTCAGTTTCTTTCGTGTCATCGTCGTCGTCATCTTCGTCTTGCTCCTCTAGGGCATTCACGAGTGCGCTAATCAAAGACTCTGAGAATTCTGAGTACGCGTCGAAAATCTGGCCAAAGTCACGAAGCGTGAGTGCCGAGGCTATTCCGGCCTCGAATGTATGCTTTGCACGATCGAACTCTCCGCGCTTAATCCAGAAAGTCGCGAGTCCTGTCCAGAGACGTCCGGCTTGATCTTTATAAACCTCCAATCCGTCTTTTTGTACGATCTTTTCGACATCGAGCTTCGCAAGACTTGCGGGATCCTCTTCTTCATTGTAGGCCGGTAAGGGCTTGCCATCCTTGTCTACAGGTACTGCAGGGCCAGCAATACGAATGAGGGGTCCATGTAAAGACGCTGGCTCTTGCCCCTCTTTCGCAGCCTCAGCAGCTTCCGTCTCTGCTTTGTCCCGCCCTTCTTGAAGAGCAATTGTCTGTTCGACGTTGATTCCAATCTCCTCTGGAAACTTCTCAACTACATCTAGCCATTCTCCTAGAAGTTGGTAAGGACTCTTCCCTTCTGGGCTGATATATTCCCCCTTCGCCGCCTTACGCGCGAGAGAGAGAAGCAACTTCGCTGCTTCCAAGGGTCTAGGTGCGGAGTTTGATGGTGAAAGGAGGATAGATACATAGTGCTCCGTAACACTGGGATCAACTGCGAGATAACGCCTATAGACAGCCACACAAGTCGAACCGCCCTTTTCCTCTGCCCAGAGAAGGTATCGAACCCAAATGCGATGGTGTAAGGAAGGGGGTAGGGTGCGCAAAGCACGATCATATGTTCGACGAGCATGTGTATGAGAGAAGACGGCAGGACACATGGGGTGATTGAATATTGAAACGTAGAGTAGCCATAGGCGAGGCAACTAATGAAACTAAGATCAATATTCTTGAAAACCAAGTAGACATAATGCTCACATTTGGGAGCCACATTAGAGCACGTTCAAAGGTTGCGACTAGAGATTTCCATTCCTCAAAACCGACTAAACCATCCAGACCACCAACCCATTCCTCCAAGTCCTCTTTTTCGTCCACAAGCGCATCCTTCATGTCCGGGAATTTCTTCCTACCGCCTGCACGTTTCTTCGGTATGAATTTTCCCAGAACATATGACATTCGCATATGTAGGTATGGCTTCCATAGTTTAAACGATCCCGGGAACTGGTGAAGCGCAGACTCGTAGAGGTAAGTCAGGCGTTGCAAGCAGAGACGCGCTGTTGGAGATGCGAGAGGCCCGAGCAGAGCTGCGATTTCCGGCTGTAAGTCGACTGGAGGTTCTGCTTTCTGTAGCGTCTGAAATGCATCCTTAGTTGTTTGGATAGCTGCCCACCAGTGACGGAAAGAAAGAGGATTGCGCAGAAGATCTTCTTCTCTGGTTAAGTCTCCAGTTGAGATGAGGTTTGGGTGCGTCAGAGGCGTAGGGACGGGAGCTGTAAGAGGGAAATTGGACTTTAAGGAGTCAAATGTCGGTTTTAGTGGTGCAACAGACGGCATTGTTGCTGAGCGTCGAGGGTGTAGCAACTTCAGCTACGTGCTCTACGTTCAAGTTGCACAACGAACTAACAAAGCGTAACATTTGGGAAAGGTAGGACCCTGCCAGTGTCCGATTACATAAAACTTGAACTCAACTGGCACGCCCTGACTGCACGTCATTCATTCATATCAAACCCTTCTACGCAGTCCCCCACAGTCCGTACTATACTGCAGTATACATCAGTGATTCATAGCAACCTTTGTGGCAAGAAAACCGATCGGATGGTAAATGTCCTACAATTGTTGGCTTCAAGTTACGAAACTAATGAAAGGTCCCAGCACGGAGGCAAGCGATCCCGACTGAGTGCAGATCAACTCGATGCACGTAGACAGAAGGAGCAGACCAAACTTCAGGAGTATCTGAAGTTGACAAACGATGTACTCAACAGGGTAATCTCGGGCTTCTAGTAATATAAATGCATATTTAAATGTAACTGCGAAGTAGAAGAAGGCAAAGGATTGGAGCCAGGGCGCATTAACCCTCACAACAAGGCTCCTTCAAATGAATCCGGAGTTCTACACAATCTGGAACTACAGACGGGATATATTTACGAACGATATTTTTCCAATCTGGTATGTGCCTATAAAATACACAACTTTCTACCGAGCTGACTGCTCCGGAGATCTAGCAAGCCTAACGATATGAATGATATCCTCAGCATGGACCTCGAGTTGACAATGACTTTCTTGCGCATGCATCCGAAGGTCTACTGGATCTGGAACCATCGCCGCTGGTGCTTAGAAAACGTTCCAGAAGGTCCCGAAGAAGATCCGCAGGGATGGAGGAAGGCGCACTGGATGATGGAGTTACGTGCAGTAGAGAAGATGTTGGATGCTGACGCACGAAACTGTATGCTCTACTAGACTCTGTCCTTTATCTTTGCAAACGTGGGCTTACTGTCTTAACCAGTTATGGCATGGGACTATCGGAGATATGTCCTCGCTTCACTTCCCGTGAAGAGGCCTGAATCGGACGAATTGGCATACACTACGCGCAAGATTGAGGCAAACTTCTCAAACTTCAGTGCTTGGCATCAGCGGTCCAAGGTCTATCAGTCTATGTGGGAGAAAGGCATCCTGGACGAGGCGAAGACGAAAGATGCGGGTAAGGCTGCATTTGTGTATCAGTAACACGTTTGACAACGGGTTACTTCCGGTAGAATTCGAATTGGTGAAGCAAGCTCTTTACGTTGACCCCTATGATCAGAGTGCTTGGATCTACCATCGATGGCTAGTTGGCGGAGGTTAGCCCTATTCATCCTATGGCTAGCCTATAAATGCTGATTTCTCGGATCCTGCTAAGGAGACGACCAAAGCATATTGACGCGGGAAATCGCTGTCATAGAAGAGCTTGCAGAAGTTGAGCCGGATTGCAAATGTGAGTTCCCATCCGGCCCGTACTCATGAGAGCTCATCGGAAATTCTGTCTATAGGGTGTCTTGAATCACTCGTGCACTACAAGCGGCTACTGATGAAGATTCATGCGCAAACGGCCACCCAATCAACAGAAGTGGAATCGAAGAAGCTGTTGAGTGAATGCCAGTCTATTCTTGACAAGTTGTTGCAAGTAGATCCATACAGGAGGAAGAGATATGCAGAACTCAGGGATCGACTTCTCTTATCAGGGCAGTGAGCTTTGCGATTTTGATCTAACATGTATAACGGTCTAGGCAATTCATTCTAATTCTTATCGGACTTATCTGCGCCAAACGCGAGTATCGAAGTTGGGGACGAGCGCCCTGATGTTTAAGATGATATGGCACGTAGATCAAGCTCTACCTTACTCTTTATCACACGCACGATTGCAAATGATTGAAGCCGATATCTTATCCGTTTCAAATCCGTAATGCACAATCAATTATACAACATTTATTCAAACAATTCAGCGACTCATACTGCACATAAGCTGGTCGTAGTTGTTACAAACGAAATGCGCATAGCAAGCACTTATTTGCCGCACTTGCAGGCGCCCGCAGCGCACTGGCACCTAATTGGAAAGGTCAACAAGATGTCGGTAGACGTTGATGGAAGGGAACATACTTGTCTCCGCACGAGCAGGAAGCCTCGCCGCACGCGCCGTGGAAGTTGACGGGGGTCTCAACCTAGATTGCGAAGGACATATCAGCTGGACACCAACGACAAGCAAAGAAATAGTCACGACGTACAGCGTACATGATGTCTGGTTATGAGTGATAGTAGTTGTAAGTGAACACTGGGTTGTTGTTGTTGAAGGCGAAGTCGACAAACCGGTGCAGCTTATATGCGTTTCCCTCCCTGGAGCGGGCAAACAAGAGCAAACACTCGTGATGGTCTCGGCGACTCGGCGTCACTGCATCCCTGTTTTCTCCTAACATGTCGAGTTCCGTCCGACTGTCATGAAACGAGGTCAATTCAACTTATTGAACCGCTCAACTTATTTCCTCATCTCACTTCTCTCAAAACACTCTCTTCAAGTCCGTCGGGCAGTCCTTCAGAATATCTTGTCAACTTTGTGAACTACTTTCCACTCATCTGCACCATGGAAACAGACCTGCACCCGAGTGGAATAACAAATGAGAACTTTTCTGGAGACTATATCGTATGTCAATGCTAAGCCCGCCTAGGCTCCATCGAAGTGAGCCACACTTGTATCTGTGTGGGGATTCAACAAGAATAGACCGACTAGCGCACTGCGCTGCCCATGAGTTAGATTTCTTGGGAGATACTGAGTTCGCTTTTGGCGCTCTCCCCTCTCAATCCACACCAAATCACTGATGCTGATATCCTGACTGAATGGCAGCGATACCTCTGCTGAACCATATCCATATGGTCTTATCGAGTGGCGCGGTATTTCGAGAATAGGTTCACCTGTATGGCTTTTCTCAAGATGAGGCATTTTGTGGACATTCGCTTGCTAATGGCATTTAGCGAATATCCCTCGTGCTAGCTTTTGATCGGGTTCCGCTGATCACTATCTTAAAGCAGATGCTCCAGTTCTTGCGGAAACCTAGGAAGGAGCAAATGTATGACATCTAAATTCCTTGGGATTGGAACCCGTAAAGGTATCAAGCGATACAGTATGCTCTCTTTTCTGCACTAGCTAATGTCGTCTCCGATACAGAAGGACTGCCGAAGCTTCTCCTATATCAACTTATACAATCGTAAGCAAGGAAAGCATCGTGTGCTTGTTAGTCATACTAAAGTGAGTTTTTAGATCTTAAAATATTCTTTGCGGATGATCTATCATCGTTCGAGTGGCCCGGCATGCTCGCATGCCTGGAACACCGTGGATGTAATGAACTTGGACCGGAAACTTTGCGGAAACGGACTTGCAATTAAATCGAACTTTTCATGCTTCCAACTACTCTTAACGTCCTTGCTTGAGTGTCGGGATGAATCAAGAGATTTGAAGAGATTTATGTCTCCGCGAGTCTGGGCAGTCGAAGCTGCTGCCAACAATGAAAGAATTGCGAGTTTCACTCAATGTGCTAGGATTTAAGGAAACACATTATTTACCTCGTCAACGTTACTGACTTTTCCCTTTCAGATGCAAGACCGCTACGGACTGACATCGCTTTGTTTTGAAAGCTTTGTCTGTACCCTGACGATTGTTCAGGATTACCATCAATTCGGAAGTCCGAGCTCTGCAGGAAAAGCGATGAGGGGCCATGTTGTATATATGAATCGCTGACTCCCGTGTACCACCACCTCCCCCGCCCTCCCTGCCTCCCTATCCTATACTCAGTCATGTCAACTGTAGGGAATACCAAAGATGCACCAACGACCTGTTCGCCCCCCTTTCATTTTTGCACCGAAAGCCGCGGGTTTACCGACAATAAATTATCGAATTCAAATGGAATCACTACCGTTTACTACCGTCTGAAGCGAGGGTAGAACTGTTAGATACAGACGTGGGAGGCGCGCGCTTCTTGAGGCTCGACTATCTTGGCGTTCCGTCGGAGGGGGAGGATTGAAAATGGACTTGTATGGCCGATGAAATTTTGCTCCGAGGCAAACTCACATCTGTTCGTTTTTTCTTCCTGCTAATCTTGCCTTCTCTTGTATTAGGACCTTTCATCGATCGGAATGTTTTCTGGGCAGATCTAATCGGCATTAAGGCCATCTGCTGGCAGTTTCCCTGCACCATTCGACCTCATCGCATCCTGCATTCTCATTATTTACTTCAAGGCCCACGCGTGGGCTCCGGTTGCTCATCTGTGCGCAGTCGACGAAGGCACCATAGGAGTTCACCTCCATGCAGTACCCGCAGTGATGTATGGTTTGCTGAGCATAACACCACTTGCTATAAACAAGCCACGCTTGAACATCATGGCTCAATGGAAATCGTGCTCATCGAGAGCCGGCGGCTTGGCCTCATCTTCAACGTGCAGTCCGCATTCCTGTCTTCGGTGTCAGTTCCCTTGCTTTCTCCTATATTTGTCAAATGCAACACTAGACTGCATACCTTTACGTGCCGGGATTGCTTCCACTATATGGGAGAACGCCTTAAAACGCAAGGGCGTGTCAAGATCGTGGTTTCATTTCGTCATGCTTTGCATCTCCTGCCACGCTATCCGGCGGCGAGACAAGCTTACTTTACGTTACCTGCATAACGCTGGAAATAAAGTTATCTTTGCGTGTACGGCTATTTTGGTGTTCTGCTCTCGATGGAACTCACATTGATCAGCGGTCCTTTACTGAAGAGGTGCTAAGCAATAGTTCGGGGATTGGGACGATTCTACGTAAAACGATCCTGCTTTGAGGCCTTCTGAATACAATTCCCCACAAATTATATTCAAAAGTCTCTTAGAGCTCAGTCTCGCGGAGTCCACTTGTAGTTCTTTCAACTTCTTGCGTATATCCTTCCCCAGCTACGAAAACTTTCGCCGATTAAACTAATGTTTTTACAATTGCAGGGCTCCAAACTCGCAAGCATACATAGACACGCACTCCACGAGTATCAAGGCCAACAATCTCCCAGTAAACTACGGTATACGACGTACTCCGTCAGGCGGTCCATATTATAGGGTTCGTTCCTTCGGTCACCGGACTCTCGTAGGTTATCGGGCCTCATTCTGCCCTGATAACACGCGCCTGTCATGCGCACGAATGATCTTCTCACCTAGATTGAAATTTACCGGACAACCTAGATCATCGAACTCTCGATTACGTCGAATTTCGAACAGCCGACCTTGATGTCTAAAAGAAACTCGGTAGCTTTGTTGAGTTATATCTTCCTCTGTGATCTTTTATTGTGAGGCCAAAGTGCATCTCTCACCATCAAAGGATACCACACATATCTGCTGGGGCGATATAATGGGACTCAGGCTTTGTGTGTGTGGAGTCTATCTCCTTGTATACACGCGCCCCATGGCAGGCAATAAGGTTTGTTTGTACATAGAAGCTCAACAATATTTACGAATAAGAGAGACATTTGTAGTTCTCAACATACATAACAGAAACACAAATATCCTTAATTAAAATTAACGGATGATTGGTTTCGTGCGGGCAGTAAAAGCTACTGAAATGAATAAAAGTTAATGTTATTTGTCTGAGCTTGGGATCAGAAAGGCGACAAGTTCACAGTGAGCATGGCATGTACGTAAACAGCCGGTACTCGTGCAAACCGCGAGGCGTCTTGCTTTACTTGACGAGACTCGTAAGTTTCTTGCTCATTCTCCCCCCTCCCTTCCCCATCATCATCTTCGCGATAGCTGCTCGCCACTATCTCAACGGCGACGAGCATGGATAGAGCAACTAATTTCAACGTCATGAGTCTGTTTGGTGCGAGAGGAGTCACGCCTCCCCAAGACCCGTCGTCACCAACGCAGTCGCTGATGCAACAAAACAGCCAGTACCAACCTCCCCAACAGCAGCACGTCTCGCCCGCACAATCATATCGCGAACCACATCCTTCTTCACCTCCGAAAACCCTTGATTCACTTTTCCGTAATCTCGGCCAGGCGAGTTCGTCTGAACCAACACCTTCTGCTAGCGGAAACAATCCATTCCGATCCCAACAACAACCCATTCAACAGAACAACAACTCTGCGCCAGCGACGCCAGTGTCCTCAGTGACCGTTGGTTCTGCGTCTTCTGGAGGATCAGCAGGCAATCCTGCGCCAGCCGATCGTCAGAGTGCCCTTCTCTCTCTTCTCGGATCAACCGTAGCTTCGCCTGGCGGGCCCTCAGCCAGCGGCAATTCATCAGCCAACGTAGGACCTTCGAATAATCAATACGCAATCCCTCAACAACGCCAATCTCCGCCTGGCGTGGAGCAACGACCCAGGCCGGCGCCGTCGGGAAGTGAGGCGCAGGGAAAATACTTGTTAGAACAATTAATGTCTGGGTATGTTCGTTTTATTCTGAATTTGGGATACGTCATCATTGCTGTCCTTCGAAGTTTCATCTGTTTTTTTTGCCTTTTCTTACCACTTCATATATGGATCCCAGTTCATTTCTTTCGATGAAATTTTCATGGGTTCTTGTTACTCATGTTGAACTTTTAACTGAATATACGTCGTTTTTACTATATACAGAAATGTGGTCGGCTCTGGTATCGCCGACCAAACACAACCTTCTTATCAATCCAGCGCCCCTCTACCGTATCCTTCGCAGATGTATGGACCTTTCCCAGCTGAACAGTACCAGACCGCGGTACCATATAGCCAAGAGGCAACTCCGCAAGGATCGCAGGCGCAAGCGCAACCTCCTTCTCCGGGTCGGAAATCTATTTTCGATTTTGTTTCCCCGTTCGATGCTCTTTCATCTACAACCAGTTCTTCTAGCAAGAAGAAGGCGGAGCCCGTCTCTCTTTCTATGGCCGAGTCGAGAGATACTGACGACTCGTGGACATCAGTTGCTGCCGACCCGAAGAGGAAGTCCATGGAGAATTTGATGGACCAGTTGACCAGGAGTCAAGGTCCCGTCATTCCCACTCAACAGCAGTTCGATGGCTATGGATCCGAGCCTGCCACACCGCCGAATGAGCCCGTTCAGTTCCAGAGCAAAGCTCAGCCATCCTATACCGTGAAACCCGCGCAGTTGCCTCCCTCTCCCCCGCGCGCCTACACCCAACACATTCTACCCCAGAGCGGAGACCTTTCAAACATGTCTCAAGGCCCTTCCGGGCTTGGGGGGAGAGCAAGAGCCGGTTCGCCATCGATACGCGGAAATGGGAAGAATGGTCAAGAGAGCAGAATGCGTATGCCAAAGATCAAGCCAATCATCAGTCCCTCGTAAGATTACTTGTCACCTTCATCCGCACATAACAATAGCTAACGCCTCCTTAGAACTCCCATGCAAACGATCACGTTCGATGTGACTCAGAGTCTGGAGAGTATTCAGGCTTCCCGAGACTGCGTCAAGTCAACCGCGATTGCTCTTGTCAAGGTCGACCCAAATTTTGTGCCCGGTACTACTATTGGCGCAACGCACTGGGTTGCATATGCCATGACCCGTGGTCGTGTGCGGGTTATCAGCCGGTCAAGCGGTGACCGTACCCTTTTGCAGCTTCCTCCCGTCTTCCCCGCTTCAGTCTCTGTAACAGACATGGCCGTGCACGGCAACAGACTGGCCGGAGTCACTGCAGACGGTGGATTTGTTGTATGGGAGCTCCCGGAAGTAATCACCGACGATGTTCCGTACGTTTTTCTCATACTCGAAATTTTTAGTGTTTTTAATAATTTTGGAGCAGGGGAAACCTTCTCGTCTGTATCATTCCAAATAACGAATACGAGCCCCTGCATTCCGTCAAGTGGCACCCGAAGGACCCGGATACGTTGGCTGTAGCTTCAGACTCGAATATCTACCTCCTTAATGTCCCCGAGGCAGCAGCCGCTTACAGAGGCTCGACGTTCACGCAGGCCGACCTTCCCCGCTTCTCGCAAATGTTTTCCATGACATCTGTAAGTAAATTAATGGAGTTTATTGTTTTCTGTCATTTAACTTCGACATTTTATCTAGCCTCTAATTGCGTTCGACTTCGACGTTCCTCATCAAGCTCTCGCCACCATCTCCGAAGACTCTGTTCTTAGTCTCTGGAATATCCCAGAAAGGGTATCATTCTGGTCGCGGAAGATCCCTGGAGAAGGTGTACCTTCTTCTTTGACTTTCCTCGACGGCGGAGTTGTTATTGGCCGCAAGAATGGCACAGTCCTCCAGCTGCTTCCCGTCATGGGCGACATTGTTCTGTCGACTGTGAAGTTCTTAAACGGAGGTCGTGAGGATCCTGAAATGTATTGTCATGTGAATTATGACAGTCGCATCCAGACACTTTGGGTTGCAAATAGCAAACGCGACAGTCTTATCGCACTCAAGGTTTGCTTTGAGATGTCGACGCCGTCGCCTGGAGGCGAAGAGCTCATCCGCAGCGGGTACTTTGAGCAAGCCGTCGAATTCATTGGTCCCAAGCCTACCCTCAACTTCGTCATCCTCACAGGAGACGCAGACCCTCATGGTGATGAAGCAGCCGCAGCGTGCGTTGCCGCCAAACTTGCACCTGGTGAACTCGCCTTGGTCGCCTTCTCTGTCCACAATAGTGGCGTTGATCAGGTCCTTATTAGGAGGGAGTGGTATGACGCAGCGTTCATGCAGACATCTGCCAAGTTCCCACCGTTCAACCCAGTTCAGGTCGCCCCTCCAGCCCCTCAGCGACAGCCTCAGGCTGCGCCTGCTCAGACAATCTCGCAACCCATTCCATCAGTTCCAATTCGGTTGCGTACTCCTCCGTCAGAGGATGTCGAAGTGGAGCATAAGGAAGAGGTCCGTGCGCCTGATATCAAGGGCAAGGGTACGAAAGGGAAGAACGTAGGATGGAAAGACAAGGAAGACAGCGGCAGTGGAAATGGAGGGCGCGACAAGGGTAAAGAAAAAGCAATTGATCCTATCTTGAATGAGTCACCACTCGGCATTGCATTGTCTAAAGAGATCAGGAAGGTCGAAGAGAGCTTGCATACTCGTATCGGACGTCTCATCGCAAAGGAACTTGATAAGCAACGTAAGTCCTCGTTTATTTTCTCGCTGACAGGTCAAACTAAACTTGCTACAGAACAACGATTGGAAGAGGCCCGCGCTACTGAGCAGGCTGCTGACTTTGCGCGTCAAGAGAAGATACTCAAACTCATCTCCACTGAACTCACGAAGAACACGACCCGCGTTGTCGAGATGGCCGTCAAAGGCGAAGTTCAGAACTCGGTCCTTCCATCCCTCGAAGCTATCACGAAGACTGAAATGAAACTAGCGACAAACAACCAAATTGCGAAAGGCCTTAGCGAGTCATTCAAACAGGTGAGTCCCCCGTTGCGGAGTTCATCTTCGTTTCCTGAATTAACACAATACTGCAGACGCTACCGGGTGAAATTGAGAAGAATCTTATTAAACCTGAAATTTCGAACCAGCTCTCGCGAAATATCACTAATACTCTCTCACCCGTCATCGAGCGTTACGTGAAGGATACTATGTCAAAAACCTTGATCCCAGCATATCAAGCACAATCATCGGCTATGCATCAGGAGCTCACGAGGGAGATTCGTAATGAAGTTATGAATCTGAAGAAAGAAATTATTACCTGGCAAACAGAGGCATTACGGACGCAGGAGGTGAGTTATACGTTTTGCAGGCCGGTAATTTTGTTGATAATTTTAACAGTCCTTGATACGTGACATGGACCAGAACATCCGTGCGCTATCCGAGCAATTGAAATTTATGTCGATGAACATGCCACCTCTGAGCCATCCTTTGCCACCATCCGTCACCTCGCGCGGCTCACCCAGTTCGACGTCAGGCTCGTTTGGACAGGCCGGTCAATCTCCCATGAGCCAGTCTCACCACCGTCAAGGCAACCTCCCTCCCATGGGCCCCAACTTCTCCCAATCCTTCCAACAACAAGCACCCCCTTCGCAGCTTCACAATCAGTGGTACGGTCCGAGCCTACCACCCTCCCATTCGCAGCAGTCCTCGTCTGTCCAGCAACTACCGGCACAGAACATGGTGCAGCAACTGCCCACCCCAAAGACCGAGGATTGGGACGACACGTACCTCGCAGTATTGGGTACGCAGGACTTGAAGCAGCTTCGTGAGCTGCTGGCACGTTCTAATCCGGAGGTCATCATGCCGTCCAGCGGAGCTGGTCCACTGTCGCAGGCTGTCATTTTGACGCTTGTCCACCGAGTACGCTACCCCTACACATACATTTATCTTCAGCTTACTGACAGACTTAACTGTAGCTTGCGGCGGCAATCGGCGAGACATCGCCCGTTGACGAAGCATTCAAGTCGTCCATCTGGTGGCTGCAGCGCGCCTCGATGACTCTCAACACTAATGTGAGCATTCTGCTCTCCGTATGAATTTATTTTGGTTGACGCTATTTTGTAATAGGATCCATTAATTTCGCCTTACACGGCTCGCGTTCTGCCTAACGTCCAGCAAATGCTGAACACGACGAAGCAACGCCTATCGCTCCTCCCTGGTGGACCGCAGCTGGTTGACTCCACGCGCCTCATCTCCGATATCCAAGAAACTCTTGGACGCAAACCAATGTAAAGGAATGACGATACTTCTCCACGTTTCGGACCATGTCTCCCGAGGTTATAACAATTACTCTTCTGGTATGAGCTGGTTTGGTCCGGCTGGTACTGTGGATCTCCCGTTCGCATTTCGCGCTCGCATCACAGTTCAATGTCTGGTGTACTTGAAATCTGTTCATATGTGCAAATCTTTTCTCAGTAACGATCGGTTATGTCATGTTTAATCTACTCCATGTGGTTAAAATGTTTTCATGAATGTAATGATCTCTTTGTTTGTCGTCGCGCTAGGGGCAATGTTTTATGGTATTTACATTCTACAGGGTAAGAAACAAGTCCAATACAAGGTTATATCGTCTGAAATGGAAATGAAAAGTAATAAAGAGAGGGGGGGGGATTGAATTATGATATTTTGTGAATGAGCGTTCGATTACGAGGCGTTGCGTCGTGATAGACAAATGAGGTATGAAGCGTGTCTGTACATGGTTGTACAACGGACACATCAGGGATTAGAACGTAGATAGTCATATGCTCGCCGAAGCTCTCTAACTCTCTCCAGCTGTGGATCGTCAAAGACAACCTTGGAGTACGTAACCGTAATGCCACTTGTCTCTCCAGAGGACCTCCTTTCGGAAGAGTACCTTGTCAAGCTTTCTTTACTAGGTGCATACATTAAGAACTTAACGTTCGTTGGACCTCGGTTCTCCCGTCTCTTTCTAGCGTATCGTATCAAAAGCACAGCAAGGATCCCGAGGAACAGAAAACTCCCGATCACGGCTCCCGCTATAATTCCTGAGCTTGTCCGCCTAGACTCCGATGCTCCGCTGTGTGTAGTCCCACTAACGCTCGCCGAAGGCGATGTCTCGCGAGTGACAGTGGAGCGCATAGTAGTGAGCATAGTCGAAGTAATTGTCTCCGACGGAACTGACATCACCGTTGTTATCCTTTGAACAGCTTGGGACACTTCAGTAGAGATTTGTTTGCTGTCTGGCGAAGACGAATCGGTGTTGCTTTCTTGGGTAGTTGTGCTGGTAGCAGATGATGATGATGGCATGGAAGGGGATCCAATCACTGCTGACGCTGTTGATACCAACGAGGTACTGCCCTGGTCTGAAGTACGTTCTCCCGGAGAGGTGTCCACGCTAAGAATAACACCCGGCGTTGCCGTGGTTGATGGAATGCGCTGCGTTGACGCGATAGTTTGTGTAGGTATTTCAGTCTGAACGGCTATGAACGTTCGGTCAGTTTTGTACTGGCTTAAATTAGCTTGAGTGTGATGTGAGGCTTACGAGGACCAATGCCAACTTCCCAATCCTGGGTAACATACTGAGAAATTGGTGCATTAAGCGGCCCAAAGGGAGCATATGAATGAGATTCCAAAACCGTAAAGCTCTTCGTGACTGTGCTGGATTGCTCTGGGATATTAAATATGGCCTCAAACGTGCCAAAAGGGGCTTAGTGTCATACATTAGAAATCTCGCTTTTTAACTTCAAGGTAATACAAACAAATACGCACTATGTTGCACATATTCATTATCACAAGAGGGGGGAAATTTGGTTCCTTGAACCGGATTGCCAATGTTGCTGATAGTGAAAGTCAAAGTTCTGCACTGAAGAGGACAAAAGAGCGTGAGTCTCTTAGTAAATGTTTTGATAGTCGTACAAACAACCACTTACATTGACCCCGGACCCGTCTCTCCTCCCTAACCAAGACGACGAGGTTTGTGTATCCAGAATAGGTGGACTGGTAATCTTGGGTGGCTCGAGCACTTCTTCCAACATACTCATCGCCCTAATGATACCGAGTCACATGAAATTAGTTCTGATTACAGCAACTACTATATCGAACATGTCAACTCACCAAGGTCTTTAGGATGAGAGATGAAAAAGGGGGGATCACAGAGAGAGACTACGATGAGCAGTTTTATCATAGCGAGACGAAGGCTGTTTGATGTTGCTCTCATGGCATCTGCTTCGAGATGATGAGCAACGCACTAGCAACAGAGTCAGGCATCTCCTCAGTTCCCGCCGTCAGAAACTTGGAAGAAAGAAGTCCGGATGTTTCCTTATTTCAAACTCATCATGATCGGCGGCTTTCTATATTTGGAGAGCCGACGGATGCCGAACTTGTGCTCATTCACAGATAGCAAGCGATTCGCGAGATAAATAGACCTGTAAAACTTTGGTGAGGGCTCCATGCAAGAGACAGTTGTACACTACGCACGGAAGATAGATGACTGGACCAAATCAACGTGATCAACGGTGTGAAATGAGACCTAAAGGGATCTCTAATGCTCAGTAAATTAGTATAGATTTTGTTTCATTTCATCTGTCGGGGATGATCCCTGAAGAGAATGATACAGCGCAATAGACATAAGCTCTAGGTATTTGTGATGCGGAGGCCTGACGTACGCGAGCGTTCAGTGGTTAAAAACAGATGAGTCTGAGACGATGGTAGTGATTCTGAGATGCCTTCTTCCTGTATGACATTGGGATGAGGCCGAGGAGGCCGAAAAGTCACCTAATCCTTCGCCGACCTTATTTTGGGACTCGAATGACACCCTTTACACTGACAGTACCCCTAAGAAATTGCTTTGCAACCACGGTCTGATTTCCAATGCGCAAAGGATAAGACCTTTCGTCATTCGGTTCCTTCCATGAATCAGTCTTGTGAACTTATGCGATACGAGGACTCAATTGTCGACGGGCTTGATTACGGGCCATCCCTTGACCGTTTGAAAGACAGACCACACAGTGCAGAAAGGAATACAACGTACGAAGGTTGTATCACTACATTGGCAGAAAAATAAGGTCAAGTAAACGAACGCCTGTTATACATCGATGAAGAGTAGATCATATACACATACGAAGTTTTTAGCACAGTCCAGAGCAATAACATTATCCGCCACCAAATCCACCAGCGCTAGCCTGTCCCCGCGTGTCTCCATACCTCGTGACTGCAAGGTGTCATACTGCATAGCCATACGTTGGTGTATTTGCCCTCTGTGATGTCTCAAATTTTTCGATGATCGGATCGCTGAAATTCCCGCGCGTGAATGGAGGTGGAGGGACACTGAGGTCATCATTTGAGCCATGCGCGGCGGCCTCATAGCGCGCGGCATACTCCCGGAACTCCGCAGAAGGTGGCGTGCGCTTCCGCCGCCGGTGCTTGAGGAAGACACATAGGCCCAGAAAGAGGAGACAGAGGAAGATGAAGGCTCCTATCACCCCGCCTGCAATCGCGCCAGTGTTATGGCTGCTTGCCGAAATCTTAGCCATAGTTGGCGAATCTGGACTTGAGGACGCGGAAGGAGCAGACGAAGGTGGCGTGAATGATGGTGAAGGTGTTGACAAGGGTGACAGTGAAGTTTCAAACGAAGATGAAGAATGAGACTGCATCAATGATAATTGACTCATGGTTGCGGAATTCGCAGACGTGGAAAAGCTGTCATTGGGTTGAGAAAATGACGGGACTAACGACGAAAATGCGTCTTGGCTGGGGGACGACGAACTATTTTCTGATAGACTCGAGGGTATGATTGGTTCTGTGGGCGGGTCTGTCACAGTCGACGAAGTCGACGAAGTCGGCAAGAGGCTCGTCACGGAGGAATCTGAGCTACCAGATGTACTTAGCGACGGACTCGCTGATGTAGAGTCATCCTGTGGTGCACTCGGGGTAGCTAATACAATGGTAACGTTAGAGTTAAGACAAACCTGACTAGGACGTTTCATAACATACCATCCATTGCACTCGTTATCGTAGGAGTATGTGGTATCGGTTTTGGATGCGGGTGGTTTTGGTGAGGACCTTTGTTGCCACCGTCGTCTCCTCCTATTGCTCGGGCTGTTAGGCGCTTGACATTTGCAGATCGAGAATTACTAGCAAGGGCCTAGTTGAGCACGCCCGAGTTGTTATAAGTGCCAAGCTCGTCACGATAAGAATACTGAAGAACGCACTGCCCGTGAACCCTTTGTGGATTTGTTGTCAGATGTGGCACGGCTATGCCGTCCCATCAGTGAACGCATCGAGCCATCAATCATACTGCGGCAAGCAGTGTCCGATAAATAAAAGTTTGAGGGAGCGTAGTGACCTCGACGTCAAGTCAAAGGATGGGTGTTGGGCCGACCTGCGACGATGTAGATGGTAGAAAAGACACCGACTAGCCCAACAGATATTCGAGGTGAAGCGCATCTTGCTCTATGATCTGTATATGATTTCTTCAAGCACATCAGAGAAGGTTATGCGAATGAATTGCGGTTGCCAAGATGTAAAGATCCCATCACGGGAACAAATCACTAAATATGAACGATCAGCGCTCTGCCACCGCGTCTAAAAAGGCAGGAGCTGCTTTGAAATCGGTGACGTGCCGCATACGCTCTATTGCAAAGCAGCCATGGGACTCCGTTTCCCCTCATAGCTGGGAGCATGCATATGCTCTCCCTCCTTCCTCGACGTTCTCTCATACACTCTTACAACTCAGTAGGCCCCAGGCGATTCTCGCAAACTCATCAGGCAAAAATGAAGGTTGTTCCGGTGCCCGTTCGGCAAGACAACTACGCGTATCTGCTCATCGACGACACAACGAACAAGGCTGCGGCCGTGGATCCGTATGACATGAAGAAGGTGCAGGCAGCAGCAGAGCAAGAGGGTGTTCAGATTGTGGCAAACTTGACAACCCACCATCACCACGATCACAGTGGCGGTAACAGCGTAAGGCGCCTATGCAGCCTTTTATGCCATCTGAAACTGACTATGTGCGTTGCGCTTGTTTATTAGGATTTCGTACGCGTTTCCTTACCGATGTTACCCCAAAGTGTCAATACATGCTAAAGTCTTATCTGAACGGCAACAATAACAGGCGTCGCTGTACCCGGATGCACCTATATACGGCGGCTCAACGCAAGGCTTGGCCGTAAATAAGGTCGTGAAAGACAATGACGAGTTTACTGTTTCTGATCAGCTCCACATAAAGTATGTTCATCCCTTCCTGCACAGCTCTCTGCAGAGAAGCAGAGGCGATTTTGCGGTGTTTCTAATCATTTGTTCATCAAGGTGCCTTGCTACACCATGTCATACACAGGACTCAATCTGCTACTACGTCACCGACAAAGCAAATACCTCACAACCGGGTGTTGTGTTTACTGGCGATACACTGTTCCAGGGTGGTTGCGGAAGGTTCTTCGAGGGGACTCCAAGTGAGATGCACAAGGCTCTATCGTATCTAGGCTCCCTCCCTGAGTCGACCGTCGTCTACAATGGTCACGAATATACAAAGAGTAATGTCGCTTTTGGCAAGAGCATCGAACCGGAGAGTTCAGGAACCAAACGCCTTGAGGAGCTGGTTGCTAGCAACAAGCAGACATGTGGGAGGAGCACGATTAAGGACGAAAAGGAATGGAATGTCTTTATGAGGCTTGACAGCTCTGAAGTATTGTGAGTGTTTTACTTTGTTCGAACAGCTTTTGTATTTATACTCATGATACTTGTAATAGGAAAGCCATTGGTGTGGATTCAAGTTTACCCGCTGAAAAAGTCATGGAGACGCTTCGTACGAGAAAGAACAACTTCTAGATGATGAAATTCGTAGCATGCTTGAGTTCTGACATGCATGTCTAATCATTTATCATACAAAACCAGAATATTTTATGTCATATCACAAGTCAAGGATATTTTGTATCGATAGAGTGGAATGCATTACTCGGCCCAAATATTATGTTAAGGAATCCGTTCCCGAGTCCTAAGATACATTGCAAGTGAAGGCGAAAGCACAACCAACCAATCATCAAAAACCTGCAAATACAAATGGCCGAAAAGTTCATAATCTAATTCTTCTTGGTCGTGCAGTAGCTTCGTGATGAGTACAGCCTTAGAATCCTATCATCTTAAGGACAGCGGATCGGGCGTATGGTATGTATGATAGGTTGTACCACGCGTATGCGAAGAATTGAATAATCACGAAGACTGGAAACGAAATATATAGTTAGGTCCACCCTCCAGACTGACAACACATATGGTCCAGCTCACCTAGGCACAAAGCCTGATAAAGAAGGCCAGCAACCACCGTCAGCTGTGTTTTGGTTGGCATTGTCGTATTGGCCACTCACCCCAATTTTGATCACAAAAGCGCCGACGAAGATGAGGCCAATAGCAACTAGGAGGATGATTGTGGCAATAATTCGAACTGGCTTGAACATCTAGAAAAGCACAAGTATGATGAGCGAAAGCGGTGCAATCTCTTTTGAGAATATGCCGCACCAGCTTCAGTTGCGTAGCGAACTGCGCAAGTAGAGATGGTAACATTAGCAGTAAGCTTTACACAGAAGTTCAAAGGTTCGGCCTACACCAAGGATGAAGCCAGTTCCAATCAACGAGATGACAGTCCCAAAGGCATAGAGGACTGTGAAAGGAATTGCAACGAGTCAAGTTCAATAAGACGCCTCAAGCCTCAAATGAAAGTTATGGCATACGTGCAAAGCTGACGGTAGACCCTAATAGTAGAAATATCACGCCTAGCAAGCTTAAGACGAAGCCAATGGCAGCACTGGGAGATATGAAATGTGCAGGAGTCAGCCTCGCCACACTTCAGAGTCCATACGACACTGTGAAACGTACCATGCTCCGAACCCATAAAGGCGTTGAGTCCGCGACAAGCCAAGGAATTTGAACGCGGAGTCTCCTTCGAAGTATTGCGTCTCTGGTATGATACCCTGCGCTGCCTCGAGGTTGAACCAGCCTTTGCTCGCCATATTTTATTTGCTGTTCTTGTTCTTCTTACGTCTTGTTTGTTTAGGAGCGATTGAGACTTTCGGACTCTTTCCTGCTTTTGATATAGCCTAGTAATAGGTTTGAAAGCTCTCGGAGGGCTTAAGAGGAGTATTCGATGGGAGAATCAGTTAGTTGAGGTATTCGGAGGGACAGTTTGAAGATGCGTTATTGTCTTGCTGTGCCAGCAGCCGGGGTTATGAAGACCTTGCGTTGTTGGAACTCGACGCTGCCTGCGCGGCGCTCACCGCTCTCGAACGCGTCTGCACGTTTTCCCACGCATGCTGTAATCAAAAGGTAAAATTATTAATTTGCTCCCACTCCTTCATGGAATTCAGAATGCAAACATTACGATTACTACAACATAGCGTATATACACAGCAAGTAAATTACAACAGAGACGTAACGACGACAAAAGCAAAATCAGTCGCTCAAGAGAGCTTGGACTACGTTGGATACCCGGAGCTGTCGAAGGTCAGTATAAGTCTACAGAACAATGCGTTAGTTACCTATTGCATAGATACGGTGTGCATACTCGACATACCTGACCACAGCCAACGAAAAGGATGGGTTGTCCAGTAACGTATGTCATAGAAAGGGCAGCTCCAACCTATGCATGATGGTCAGGAATTAGAGATAGAATCAAGCAACAGAGAAAGCATTACCTTGTCATCAACGGTATCCCATTTAGTGACGAGCATACCGTCAATACCGCGTTCCTTCCTTACGGTACCCGCCGCCGAAGAAAAGTCACGAAGAGCACGATCAAATTTGGAGAGCTGGTCAACCGCTTCGTTGCCTACGAGTGCTTCCCCAACAAAGATGATTTTATCTGGGTTGTTCGTTGCTACGAGCTATAGGTAAGGGAGATTAGCAAAAACGGTATTTATCATTGTTGAAAAGGGAACAGACCTTAGCCAGAGCGCGCATCAACGGCTGCAGAATAGCATACGACAATGAGTACACTGCGTAAGCGATTGTGATTGTAACTCACTTCATTATCTTGCATACGTCCCGCCGTGTCGATAAGTACGACGTCGAAATCGTTGTCCTTTGCTAAACGGCGAGATGAGCTTTCTTGTAATAATAATTGAGACGAGGAACAATGACCATATGTTATCGCCTCTTTAGCAATTCCAGCTGCATCTTTGCCATATCCCCTTTCAAATAGCTCGACCTTGCCTTTTCCATCTGGGCCAGCAACGTCAAGCATTCCAAGGTTTCTGACATGGACTCTAAGTTGCTCCACCGCGCCACTCCTATAGAAAGGATAAAATGTATTTTAAAGTCAAGTCAACAAATAAATGAGAGTGTGTAGAAGTGATATACCGGAAAGTATCACAAGCAGCAATGAGCACTTTGAAGCCATTTTGAATGAGCCAAAAGCAAACTTTCGACAAATTCGTGCTCTTTCCGACACCGTTTACACCTACAAACACAATGCTATAGGGGAGCCGCTGCTGTGTCGAAGGCAAAGGCGACGAAAGCTTAGACCGAATAGAAAGCAAAACGTCCGTTGAAGTGCTTGGTGTCAGAATGCGAGTCAACGACGTCGACAATGCCTGTCGCACAGTCGCATTGATTGCTACAAAAGGTGCATCAGCATGTTAATCCGGAAATCTGATGAGAAGAAAAATAGTACTCTGGAAACCCCCGACCTTCTTCCCAACAAGCCCCTCCCCCACTCCTTCACAAATTTTATCCGCTATTTCTTTGGCAACGTTCTTCTTCATCAAATGCTGTTTCATGCTCTCCAAAACAGGCTTCAAGTCCGCTTCCGTCAATACCTTCGAACCGGTCAGCCGCGCGAACACTGAGCCCAAAACACCCATGTTGTTTGCTGCTTTCGCTTGAGAATCCTTATCCTGCATTGCAAGAGCACGCGTAACAAAGTCACCATCAGCATCACCCTTCTTGGAGAACTCCCAGTCCTTGACTTCGTACAGCCCATCTTGGCCACGCGTACCCATGGACGCCTGGTCGACTAGAGCTTTTAGATCCAGAGGAGCGGACTCTGTTCCGGGTTTGTCTGTGCTGAAGTCAAGCTCAGCCATATCCTCTTCTGTGGGTAGCTGAACACCCCATTTGCGTTGGGATTTCCCCTTCAGTTTCTTCTTCGTTGGGGCGGTGTCAGAGCTAAATGTAACTTGTCAATGCATATTTCGTCTCGGTGAGAGGAAGAACGCACTCTGATGCGTGGCTATCTCTACCACTACCAGACTCCAGCCTCGCCACACCCCTTCGCCTTCCTTTACCGCGCAGTCGATTTTTTAAAGCTTGGACGTTCCTCGATATTTGTTCTTCGTCCTGGGCAGTATCCGTATCAACAGTAGGATCTTATCAGGTATTAGCTCTTGGTCAAAGCCATAATGTATTATCTAGCTCACCTGTATTTGCATCATCAGAGGGTGGTGTAGTAGGTAGCTCGGCGCGGACAACGGTCCGAGATTTGGCTTTCTTGTCCTGATGACATTGTTAACTATTCTTCAGGCGAGCGACAGTATCTAAACATACCTTTCCCTCTAGTTCGCTCAGAATCTTGTCAAATATCTTGTCCCATCCTTCGAACGCTTTCATGAAGTTCCAACTTTGCAACACAGTCGTGTGCTTCGCGGAAGTCGTGTCCAACGCGTGTAGAGAAGCTACAAAGGTAGCAAGGAAAGGTTCAAATATCTTGACAAAGAGTGCTTTTATCTGAGCCAGGAGGTCATCGATGTATGTTAGTTGCAAGATGCGTTGGTATGCAACCTTGAAAACGTACAAGAGAATATCATATCAGCAAATATATAAAGATGTACATAAAGTGGTAGAGCTCACAACAAATATCAACTCGAGCTCGTTCATGAAGGTCCAGCGAATAGCATATCCGTCTTTCTCGTATCTATCTCCGACTGTGCGGCCTTCGATCAGGACGTCCCGCATGAGTGAATTGACCGGTGCGGTCTGCGAAGCGGTCGGGGTGAACGACCGTGACCATAGGACAACACCCCCTGAATATTAAGTATTTTGAGCGGATAGATAAGAAGAAAAGAGAAACCTGTAAGAATATCGACATACCTTTATGCGAAATTGAGCAATGGTCGAGCATGGCGGGTATGAAGGAAATGTAAACTCCGGTTGGTTTACAACTTGAAGTGCATACGTATGTACCAGTAAGTAAAACCCGTGGGAAAATTTGATTTGAAGTACATACTTTGCTGTGTACAACACAATTATTAGAATCAATGTCAGAGGTGTAGGACGACACAGAATATTATAAGACAGCTCGTCAATATGAGCGTACTTAATTCAAACAAGATCAAATTGTTTATAAATGATTTTCAATTGCTGAAGAGTTCGTCTCTAACCATACTCTAACACTCTTTTTGGTGAGGAGACCCATGGGCATCGCCAATTCCTCTACACTTCTCGGCCGGTAAAGGCGCATGATGTGGCCTGCTACACTCCACACGTCTTCCCAACCAGCATCAAATAGCTCCCACCAACAATTGTTTGGTTGCGAAGGCAGAGGTATTCGTAAATGTCGCGCCGTAATCAAGATTGCAGCACAAACAATTGTCGGAATAGTATAGAGTGCGTACACCGGGGTCTGAAGACTGAGAGGGAGGCTGTTCAATATGATGCTAGGCGGTGTAGTACATTGTTCAACTTACGCATCATTAAGATATCCCCATGCCTTCTGTGAGACATCTTCTCTGTTAATGAGCCCCAGAACTCTCAAATAGTTCACTAGTGTACCGTACGGGAGCACAACGTGAACATTAAATCCGAGACGTTTGAGTATTTGCATCTCCGCAACGACGAGTGCGTCTTTCATGTCATAGAATGCCTGTGCGAAGTAGCTCATCGGTGTATACTTGAACTCCGGGATCAATTCTGTCGGATTTTTCGTAGCAGTTCGTTGGTGATTTGAGCGCTGGAGAAGCAATTCATAGACATTGATCAGGTCGCGCATACGAACAGGGCACTCTTCCAGTTTGGAGGCAAGATAAAGGGCGCCCATTCCAACGTCCTAAAGAGAAGTTCAAAGCGACTGTCGGTGTACTTCAAATGTGACCTACTCCAATACCGAACTGTTTCAGGGACGAAACATAAAAGAATCTCTGAAAGAGGATTTGTGCCGTGGCCATGGCCACTTGTTTCCTTCACATGTATCAGATACCAGATAGTGTCAATGATATGCATACGGGCTTACTGTTTTAGCAGAATTCCAGCTTGTTGTATTAGTTTGCATCCATATGCCCGTAGATCCTCTTCAAGTTCAACAGGGATGCCATCTTCTCTGGAAGGTGTTCTCTCAATTTGTTGGAGTGAAGCGAGTGGATAGAGAGCCATCGACATCTCTATCGATATGTGCGTAGCATCTGTAATCTAACACAAGAAGTTGGCGAAACCAGTGAAAGCCAAAACGGTTTCGGACGCTGTCACTGCCGAGGGAGCTCAAGCAACTTGAAGTTTCACGTGACCATACCTCAACTTTAGTGGTTAGATATTGAAACCTTGCTTTCAACTCCATTCTGCCTATTCGCTTGTGATACGCATCTCTGAGATCAAGCTATCTTATCTCAAAGCTTTCTACTGGGCTTTTCCACCGGGATATTCTGTTATACAAGTCTTTGGGTGGAAGCGCACTGCAAGAAAGTTTCTATTCATGGAGCATCTGCCTCCGAAACCGCGTGTCTATCCTGACAGCAGCGCGAACTGGCCTGACGACCGCAGCTCAAATCGTGCCATGGCACATCCTCGCGACAAGGACCGCGACTTCTCTCGAGATAGGTTTTCTCCTGGCCCGCCACGCTCGGGAAGGGCACCTAGAGATCCTAGAGACGCGTATCCACCTCCTGCGTATGGCAGGAACAGCAGGGATGTGAGAGATGGCAGAGACAGTTGGGAACCGCCTCTCAGAGATGACAGAGATAGGGACGATAGACGATACAGGGGTGGATATTCAGACAGGAATCGCTGGGATGGTAAACCGCGAGGGAGAGATAGTGACCGAAGGTTTGAGCCTCGAGAATCTAAAGACAGGTCCAAAGCAGAATCGGACATGGAGAAGGGAGAAATACACGAAAGAGATGATGATAGAGGTGGCCGTCACGGAGGAGATACTTACTATGGCACGTCGCGTTCTCGCAGACCTGGTATGTCTTATTCAATCGTGGAAGAGAAGACTCTTTTATTCTGACAGATTTGTTTTGTGTGTATCATACTCAGAAATCGACCGTTTTCGAGAAAGAAGTCCACGTTCAGTGCGAACCTATTCCCCTGTCAGACGACGCAATTCAAGGTCTCCGCCACCCTCTCGCTTTCCTCCACGACGGCGTTCGCCACCACGTTCCTCTTATGCTCAAAGTGAACGTAGTGTTGAGAGACCAGGTACCAGTTCCCGACGAGGCGATAGTGTCGACTCACGTCGCTCTGGACCCCGCCGCGATCGAGACTGGGATAGAGATGGCCAACAATCTCCTCGAAAACGCCGACGGTCTTCAAGCCGATCTCCTCCGCGAAGGAAAGAATCAACTCCTGCACGTGAGCAAGGCGGAAGAGATTACAAGCGTCCAAGGTCTCCTGGCCGGAGTACAAGCAGAGGTAGAGCCCGAAATCGGAGTAAGAGCGTGAATAAAGAAAAGAGTAAAAGCAGAAGTAGATCCCGCAAAAGAACTGCCTCTCCACCTGTCATTCGAAAGGTTGAAGCCTATTCTGCACGGCGGGAGGGAAAACGACCCGAACGAGAGCCACTCATCGTCCAATTGGTTCTGCGCACTCGCAGTCCACCTCCTCCGGAAGGCTCAGGCTCTCCACCAGATGGTCCGGGAACGAGCAAATCCAACTTGAACTCTGAGACGCCACCTTACTCTCCAAAGTTGTACAGGATACCTCTCCGCGTAAAAGCAGCAATGTCGGGATCTAGCATCCGACACTCAGCGAATGATACATCGCGGGATGTGAGCATATCTACTCCTACCAATGTGCCCACTGGTCCTCGTTCGTCTGTCGTTCAAGAACCGTCTTCCCAGGTACCCCTCATCCCAAAATACGAAGGATGGGAGTGGTGGGGATACGATTCGCGCGGTCATAGAGAGTTCACGAAAGAAATAAAAGAACTGAAATGGTCCGCAGCTGACGTGAGTGTACTCACTCAATTTGTTGACATACCTTTCCACCGATTGCTTGTTCAAAGCAAGTGTTTTATCTGTCACGTCGACCTTCCCACTTTCTATTGTCTTGCAGTCATTTCTAATCACATTTTCTACAGGGCATACGTTCGTATACTTTCCGTGATATCTATAGCACGAATGTAGTTGCTTTTAGCGCTCGCGCTGAGGCAGAACTCGCAATGCTCGAGTTCAAGGCTGTGGAACATCGCCGAATCTTGACGGACCAACTACTAGAAGAAGCTAAGGCGATCTGAGTTCTCAGAGGCATCTTGTCCAATATCAGGAAGTAAAATACCGTTAGGTTGTCCTCATTCTGTTTTTATATTTACTTATGTCGAGCTTCATCTGTTTGTGATGCCTTCTATGATTTGCGGGACTTATTCGGTTTGAGTATTTCACCGATAAAAACATGACGCTAAGTGCATCTGTAAACTTCAAGCTATAGTGAGTAAACTTGAATCTCGGTTCGCTAAAACGCAAAGGAAGTTTTCATGGGTATATTTACACATAATTGATGACTCGCTTGCTTCGAAATGAAGAGAAAAACGCAATTCATATTCAAGTTGGGGAATCGCCGAAACAAACAACCGCCTCAGCGCTATAGAAGCATCAAACATCGGCTCCTCGAGTTCCTTGAGTTCCTCGGCGGTGTTAGTTGAGACGGAAAGGAGCTACATAGTAAGGGATTTTAGCTCGAGGTTTGCTGGTTTCTGGTGCGCTTCCACGACAGTAAGGTACGGCTACGAAGGAAAGTGTACATTACACATGAAAATAAGCGTCGGAAGGAAGGAAGGCCAAACGGAGAGCTTTGAGCTCAGTGCACATAGCGTTCACTGACAGGCTTCTTGAAAACTGAATTTGCAATAACGAGTGCCGTTCCATTCCATATTTCATAGCGGAGGGACTTTTACCCAAGGTAGTTTACTGGATGCTAAGTTTGTTGGGCACCCGAACGCGAGGCTGCGGCGTTCATTCTGTTTCTGTTTTGCATCACACTCGCCGACAGAATCGGCGATCAACGCGGGATGTCTTGAGCTTGAATAGTACAAAATTTGCGTACGATCAATGCTTGTAAGTTGCGATTGCCATTAACATTATATGCGAATATCACAATACTATTGTTAGTCCGGGACACGGTCTTTGACCATGAAGCTTTGAGCTGCGGTAATCGTGTAAATAGAAAATTGGGTCAGCACACAGTGCGATAAGGCCGCAGCAATCGGAGTTTATGATATGCGCACCGTGGTAAGAGTCATATTATGACATATGTTAGAGAATACTCCAGGTTGCGAATGACCTTCCCTATGACTCTGGTTTCGGGGTGCATTCAATGTATGTCTGTTTCGGGTCTAAGGGAAGAGCACAGAAGAACCCATTGTCCTGTGACCGATATCAGTGGGGGAGGTTCATCAAACGTATACACAGGAAAGCGGCTCCGAACCTGCATGGCCTCGAAGAGCTTCTTTGACTGCATTTGAATCTGTATGTGTCACCGCCATTTCCCAGATATCATATCATGTAGTATGATTGGACGTTGCAGTGGAGATCTAGTCAGTTCCGAGGGGAGGCACGCTGAGATACAACTACGCACCATGATGCATTCCCTACCTCTCGCACTATTTCCGTCCTCCCGGCACAGCTGGGACTGCGGCGCGTCTCTCTCGCTGTCGAATGTATATCTGGACTTTGGTGATTTCTAGTCCCCAAGGAAATGATTGTATGCAAGAAGTCAAGTCAGTACGGCCAGTACAAAGCATGTTTACGAGGAGAAGACACTGCTCCCAACAAGAGTTTGATCAAAGATAGATTACAGTCACTTCAATTAGGCACCGATCAAAAGGCTGGCCAACAAGAAGTCCCTGTACCAGGATGCCATACTCAGCCCAGACTCGAAGCAAAGCACCATTCAACATGAATCAAAATAAGAGGGGTCTGCTGCGGGTGGTATTCCTCAAGCAGATAACAACTCAAAGGCACATCAAACTGAGAATAAGAGAACCGCAGTACTACGCACCCCAATGAACCGTTTGAGTTCGTCTTCTGCCGCGTTCTCCGACTTGTGTGCAGCTGACCTTGATGCTGATGCTGATCCCTTGTCCGCTGTTGACTCCGACTTTCCAAATAACTTGCTCGCGAACGACATGGTTGTGTTTCAACTGAGTTTTGGTGGAAGCGTATGTTGGTTGTCGGCTGAGTTGCGCGATGACGCACCTGATTCGGGGTCCATGCCAATGGGCGCTTAGACGACAAAGTGCGGGCGCTTAATGCAGCCTTCGTACAGCCACCGTCCCATAATAAGCGCCGTCCCTGGCAACGGCCAGATTTTGATCGCAGAGGCGATTCTCTTTCCCGGCGATCCCATTTGATGTTGTGCCTTCCCGCTCGTGTGTCCCTATCGTGCTCTTCCCCACACGCTGTCCACCCTAATAGCACTTGCGCCGTCCTGAGCATATGCTTGGGATGCTGCGATTGTGGAAGCATATATGATCTTTCTGTCCAGGTGAGAGTGCCATGATGAACGGTTCGGAACTATTCCCATGTTTCGGGGAAAGTGGAGGAATGATGTACTTCTTCGGCCGCAAAAGAACATTGATTATCATGTGTATTTTTGAGCGTACAGCGCTGGCGCTGTTGTGGTGCGCACAAGATAGGGATATACATAATGCTACCATTTGAATGATCATAATTGTCCATGATATTGTTCAAATAAACTGGCAGATCATGATTGCAAGTTTTGCAAGTGTCGACGTTTAAGTTTGTTATCACGAAAACCATGTTCGCTGAATGTATCTTGCATGCACAATCCACCTCAGTTCGTCGGTTGATGGTGTTGAGAGATCACGTCGCGTATCAATCAGCTCATTCTACGCTATACTTCGAATTCCACGAATGTCCATAACTCCATGTCCACCCATCGCATGCATATCGCACATCGTGATGCCTTGATCTCTGAAGTCTTCTGACCCTTCTCTATTGCTCTAGATATTTACCGGGGGCGGGTCCAGTTGTACGTCCTGGGCGCTCAAATAGCATACGGCTGTCTTAGATGAGAGCGAAGAACGCACACTAATCTCGGTGAACAATAAAGATAAGTGTTTGCACTAAATGTCGTATAGATATGCATAGAACAAGATTGCTCTACCTATGTACAAGCGGACGGATGGATGCGAATGGGGAAATGAAGTGCTAGATGCGAAATATATAGGATGCCGAATGCGTGATGCCAATGCTAATGCAGATGCAGGGGTATGTATGTACATTGCGAGTAAGTATATGCGATAGAATGAATGTGAATGAAAACAACCCAAAGCCAAACTTGGAGGAAGAATACAAATGCGGTCAACCAGTGATGAATGGAAACTATAACAGACTGTAGGATAGAACTATATATGAACTAGTGTCAATGGATACGCAATCACAAAGGATAAAGACATGGAGGGGTACGTGAAGACGAGGAAGGGATAGGGACAACTGCTGCTTGGTCTGACGACGCTGAAGAGGGTGGTTGTACTCGGTCCTGAATGAAGCCAGATGAGATCACACGTTGGGGTGAAGAAAAGACGAGAAGTTTGCAATCCGATCCGACAAATGACGCATTAAAATTTAAGCCCCACTAAGGTCCACGGCGTCACAGCGGCCTTGGTCAGGGGGCCAAGCTCAAGACAGGGTAGATTGGCGATCGCCACATCTTGTGCCCAAGTCTAGTCAAGACAGGAACGCGTACACATACGGCCGACAGGGGACAACGGTTGTACAGCTCGTTAGTCCGGGTGTCAACTCGCCGAGATCCTCGTCCGCCCCGGACACTCCGCACAGTGATAACGACGATGAAGGCGTCTCGCAGTGATGCCGCTGACTGTCGACTTTTGATTAATCCGAAAGCGCGCCTTCGGGAGCAAAGTAATTTTGATTGCGCGCGCTACGAGGAATCGGAATCCCCTGACTTTTCTACCCCTTTTCCCGCCCGGTGAAACTAAGAGCGTGTAAGGCGTGTCCCTCTGCATCTCATTTCATGAGCACCCTTTCCCAACTTGCCATCTCCTATCCGTTTGCAGGGAACTTGGGGAAGACGAGGACGAGGGGGGCAAGCATGGAAAGCGAAGCGCACCAAAAAGGCACTAGAAGATTCGGAGCCAATCATCCCAAAGTCCAAAACAGGCAACTTCATCCGAATCCGAACGGGAATAGTACCGGTTAGGCTGTTATGCCTGCTGAATGCAGAATATCGCCTAAGATTCAGAATCCATTCCTGTCACTTCTCGATGGAAAATGAAGATGAGAAGTAGGCGAGGGTGGCCGATAATCAGCGAGTGAATGGATGAAGGGGGCCAATATGAAACCCGTATATTGCACCCTGAACGCTGATTGCTGATGCTTCTCGTTTTGGACGGGGAGCCGAGTGACTTCTCAGCTTCGCTGATGTAGTACAGGAACGCGCGGATACGGATAGACGGTTGGGACGGCTTAGACGGATGACTGATACACTGAGCATGTGTCAATTCCATGTCAAAGTCTGCTGAGGCGCAGGCCAGTTCTCATGAAATTGAATCGTGTCCCATTCCCAGCCGAATGCGGTGCGGTGTGCGTTGCTGGGCATCGTGCCATGCTTAGTGAAGTCAGAATAGCAATGTGTGCTGCGCAATCCCGTGAGTCCGTGCCCGCGTGCCTCAGTCTGGGCTTGTCGTCGGGCGATATTTATCGATGTGGGTTTTGTCATGACTATGCCAGCACGCTCGTAGCTCGCATGTTCGCACCGCTCGGAGGTTATGCGTGCTTCGCAGTCCGCATTCGTGTTAGGATGTGTGAGGCGGTATCCGGATTCAACGAAGTCAGAACCGCGAACCACGGTGGGGTGGGGTAAGCTGAGAAGAAGCTGCGCCAACTGCGGCTTGATGTGCGACAGTGAGAAATTGGAAGCGACAACTTCGGACTTGACTTGTTAGATTTGGGAAACGGAACCCGAGGAACGTAGTGTAGTTTGCGAATGTGAGTGATAGTTAAACGAGGACCACGAGATCTGTACGTGTGGGGGGAAGAGTAATGTGATGAGTGTATGCGTATTCTTGCCCAATCTAATCTGCTCCAAAGCAACTTCGCCTTCCTATGCTGTCCAGCCAAGTACACCGCCCTAAGTCCCCAAACCGGCCTGACACCACGGGCGAAATACGCCAATGAATCATATCCAATTCGTCGTCATCATCCCCTGGTTTAGTTGGGCAGATAGCTGCGGAACGAAGAACGGCTCGCGCATAGCATATGTTTGGTGCGGTGCCCACATATTGTTGTCTGCTGCATAGAAGACTTCGGGCTGTGTGTATAGGGTCGGGTAGCTCGGTAAGAGTTTACGGCGTTTTGTTGCGTGTTCTAGGAGAGCCGAGGGCGCTGTTCTGGCCTCGGAACCTGAAGGCACAGATGTGCTTGTACCGGTGATTGAAAGCGCAACTGCGGGTTGTGTGACCGACGAAGACGCGCCGTCCTCTGTCCGATGCCGCTTGCGGGACTCGCCCGAGTTGGCGCTCTGATTCTGCGAAGCGTTCAACGATGTCAACGCCTGCGTTTGTGTCTCGGTTTGTGACGATCCCTGAGTTGAGCTATCCTGTGTGTGTCGCCTGCTCCGCGTGTAAGGCGGGAAAGACAAGTCCTCGTCCTCCTCCGGCAAATGGTCGAATTGGAGGAATGTTGGTGGCGTAAATGGAAGAGGGCGTGGCGCGATGAGCGGAACGTCACAGATCGCCACGTATGGTGCGTCCTGGTCTTGGGAGGGCGTCATGCAGGTCTCATACAGCGAGACCGGTGAAGACTCAGGTGTCTTGGAGTCTGCTTTTGTTTTGAGTTTATAGAATGAAGTCATTTGCATTCCATTCAATGAATTTGTATGTTCATGTTGATCCAGATGAGATGAGCAGGGTGTATGAGGTATACGGTATGCAAAAGTCAGCCGGGGTGGAGTGAAGTAAAGGGGCAGCAGGCACGTACGATCCAGCTCCGGGCATTCGAGGTCCGTGACATACGGAAACATGTTTGTGCTCGAGCTCGCGTTTGAGCTCTGAGCTACACCTGTTGTAGGTGAGGGCAGCTGGAACCACATGCTCGGCCAAGCGAAGGATTCGAGGGTAGTTAACGGGTGCATAGCAGGCGCGTTCCACTGTGTTGTTGGGTGCAATGCCTTTGTGTTTGATGACGATGGGACTGCGCTTGCAGAGCTCGCGGAGTATGTTGGGCCTGTATTTGATACGAGGATGGGTTGCTGAGAAGAAGAGCCAGGAAGAGAGTGGGCGTAGTAGGCCATTTGGAACAAGGGAGGGGGAAAGCGAAGGGACTACGGAGAGAAGGGCGGTGGCTTTTGTATGAATTTGAGGGAGGCTATATGCGAAATGGAAATGGCGATTAGGACGTGTATAGAATTTTGTATTCAGGGTCGTGTATTCGATTGCGATCGCTATTAGCCGATTACACGCCTCCCTTGCCGTCCTAATAACTCACCCTTCACTTGCCCCTTTCTCAACACCCAAATCAGCCTTCGCCGCCGCCGTCAGTCCATCTGCTCTTCGCGAACGCAAGTCTTTGTTCGCATCACGTTTGGGCCTCCATTTTTGCAACAAAACACCACACGCGTTATACGCCTGCGACGCAGAGCCGTCAGGACAGCCGCACACGGCAGGGTGAACTGATTGTTCGTCAGGGCACCAAGACCACCGACACAAAGCACCGAGCGGCAAAAAGAAAATTGCAATTCATACCCGGCGATCCATACGGTTTCATTCCAGCTTGCGCCATCTGTATTGGACGACATTCACCAGCCACGTCTCGTCCTTCTCCGCACTCACGAGGCCTCTTCATACTCTTTCTTCTCACTCATCCACCATGCCGCTCGCAAGGAATCTTTCAAAAGGGCTCTCCGATATCCCTGGCCTATTTCAGGCTTTCCGTACCCGATGTTACTCCCAACAAACCGTCTCCGTTCCTTCTTCAGCCACATCTAGTACCCCAGGCGCTCAGCTGGCCCAGCTATCTCACCCTTACTTCGTTCCTCGGAATTCCCGTGGCTCTTTACCTGTCTATTCCGATATTCGTAACGGTGGCACGCGCTATCTTGTTCTCGTCAAGAATGTCCACGGGAACATAAACGTAAGTAAAGCTCCAGCACCTTCTTTGCCTTTACTTCGGCTTCAATTTCGCATGTCCGACATTTCATTGGAGAATCATTCACACTGAAAGTGAACCGCGATCGCTGATTATTGATTTGTGATCCCATCCTGTCTCCATCCTTTCATACAACAGGACTTACGCGATGATTTAACCAAGTCACTATTTGAAGCCGGGACTCAAGAGGCATCAAGACTCAAGATGAGCATACACCGCAACGACACGCTAATCTTGTCGGGAGGCCGTTGGAAACATAAAGTGATGGATTGGCTTCGGCTGAAGGGCTTCTAATCTATCTGCTACCGGGTTCTGGCTTCGAGAGCGCCTCTCAGGCTGTTACTGTTGCACATGAACGTTGACCCGCGCTGCGCACACTGTCCTCTGCTAATGTCCATTGCCATTCGTTTTACCATGATGGATTGGCTGTAAATCATTATTGCTATCAAGTTTCAGTCCTCGGACGAATTCACCTTTCAATCCTATTCCGACGTGGCGACGATACGCAAAATGTGCCTTACCAAGTCTGACACGGCGACCGATATAAGCGTGCTCGTACGCATCTAACGTACCTCTCACGTCCGGCGAAACCGCACTTTGCCCTCTTGCCTTCGCATTAGCCGTGTTGAAATGTAAGGGTCTGTCCAATCCTCGGGGCTAATTCGTCTTTTAGATCGCCAGCCGAATGATTAACTCACAGCACATGTCCCATTCTTCTGATTGATACGGTGTGTCTCTATTGATATCCGGAGTAAAGCGCGCGTGATAGAGATATCTATCCTAACGCACTTAACAAAAGCTTTGATATTGCAACAACAGCCTGTTCACAAGCTTGCCATTCCATCCGACCCGGAGTTCGTCATGTTGCCACGGTAGCGATATACGGTTTCTACTCAGATCTTGCAAACTCTCTTGATGGCGCGTTAAAAAAACAAGACCGTAGTACCACAATTTCGCCATCTCATGATGAAGCTATACAGCTTTTCATATTCGAAGTGCTTCAAGTGGCGGGTTTGCTATTTTTCGGCGAAGGCCCTTGAAACAGCTCTTGATTCTCACACGTTTGATCTAAGTAAAGTTGCGACTTCGGGTCCATGGAGAAATCACTGTACTGAGTGAATACAAGTAAAGCTTTCGGCGACATGGAAGCTTGTCGAACATGCTTCGAATAACTCGACGTTTCTGGTGTCATATCTCATGGGATTTGTTGCTACTGCCGAGGTCTGTATCTGACAATTCGCCTCGGGTTCTCTTCTACGCGTGAATTTCATCGTTACAAGCGGTACGAGTATCTCCAACACTGTGATACCTGGAAACTCCTTAAACTTCTCTTGATTATCAAGTACTTACTCTGGATCGGCATCAGTAAAGATTTTTGACTACGGCAACCTATGTAGTACAAGCACAGCACCCAAATCCTTATTTATTCGATTTAACATATATGAACCCGGTTGCAACTTACAACATCTGCGCTCAGACACCTCACTACAGGAACCACAGAGATAAGCGCAAAGCGCTTCATAAAAAATGAATGTCCTCAGAAAAAAAGGTGCAACCAAAAGGCACCGATAGCAAAGAAAAAAGAAAGAAATGGTCGTGGTAATAATGCGGTCACGTGGCTAGCGCGTGACGTTTAGCCACACCGCGTAGCTCGATGTGGTCACTTCAACTCTGCTTCGAACGGCTATCTTGAACTTACCACCACACCCTTTTCTTGGGACATGGCGTCCGCGACAAAGGAGAATCTGCCGTTAGAATCTGGAAGACGGGCTGCGCTCCTGCCAGCAGCTATCATTGGCGACGAACGCAGCGACGACGAGGAGCGCCCGGTAATGCTAAGCCCTCCACCCGAGGAAGAACTGAGATTTAGGAGAATGGTACGTTTGGCTCTTTTTAACGTGGCTAGCTCTTTGTATGCTGGTTGGAGGTCTATATGATACGATTACTGACTCCCTTTATCTCCGTTCTTTGTTCGTCTCTGCAACGTTGCTTTGGGTAGAACAACGAACCAGGCTCAGCCTCCAAACCGCTTTCCACATCGGGACGGCCAAACCAACTAAAGGCCCTCTCGCTGTCGCCTGCAGGCGAATCAGGGAAACGCAAACGCACGATCAGAAGTCGAGAGACACCACCGCGACCCACGCGAGAATCACAAGAACATTTGAAGAAGCAACAGCAAGCGTACACACCCAATCCACGTCTGCGCAAGCAGGTGCGCCATGTTGACCTATCGCCCACCACTGGGGTGTTTGCAGACATCCCTCAGCCACCCGCGCCTGGATCTGGGTCCCCTAGGGCTAGTGGCCCATCCTCTTCCGCGCGAAAGAGTCTGTTGCAAGAACACACAGACGCGAATATGGCATCACCGACGCGGAAAGCGAAGGGGAAAAGTCGTATGGTGGACTTGCTGACGGCCATACATAGTCCGCATGCAGCAAACCCGACTGCAGATTACATACCTTCAACCCGACTTGCAGTCAAATCGGACGGGAATGTATCGGTGCGCCGACGCTCTGTTACGCCTATCCCATA
Organism: Trichaptum abietinum; assembly: GCA_910574555.1. NCBI lineage: Eukaryota > Fungi > Basidiomycota > Agaricomycetes > Hymenochaetales > Trichaptaceae > Trichaptum > Trichaptum abietinum. The sequence goes on from CAJTBE010000001.1 coordinate 2,169,984, forward strand.
CTATGAACCACCCGCCGAGCGGTTCACGCCGCCGCGAGAGATCATGAGTACTCCTGTCCATGCGGAAAAGAAACAGACGAAACGTCCAACAGTGGCGACGAAGAAGCGTACTGAGCCAAGAGTACCATTGCCTACGAGAATTAAGACGGAACCTCCGGAAATTGATCTTACTGCACCTCCTCCACCTGCATCACCGAGTGAAGATCCTATTCTTCTTGTGGGCTCACCACCTGCACCAAAAACGAAGCGACCTTCCAGCTTGTCTTTAGTAGCTAGCACAGCGAAGGACCTAGTTGAATTCGAAATGGAGCTTGATCTTCCGGTAGACGAATTCCGCATCAATTCTGCGGCTGCAGGTCCTTCCGCAATGTCAACACCTCGATTAGACTCGTCATTTACAAGTCCAATTCCTTCGGCTTTTGATTTCACCAATATGAACGAAGATGACTTCGGTGCTAATGACTTTGGATCAGGTCCGGCTGGCGATGTTTGGTCGGATTCAGATGAAGATGAAGATGAGATCATAGAAGGCGAGGGAGATTACACTGGAAAATTCTTGTCATTCAAGATACCGCTCAAGATGGACCCGCCTACGAGTGTAACGCGGCATCGGATGGAAGAATGGGGAAGGCCCATCAGTCCGCATCCCAAGAAGTTCTCTCTAACTGACGATGAGAATGACGAAGATGATGAAACAGAACCTGGCCTCGACATCGAGGACAAAGGAGAGCGCGCCGCAGAAAATGACGATGTAGACGCTAGTCTGATTGATGAAGATCCACAGATGCATCAGATATCAGAACACAACACTGAGCCAGCTGCTGGAATCGAACAGGAGAGTGATACTCAACCAGGCTACCAAGATCGCCGTGGGCGTCGTTTGACTTTGAGCCAGCTTGAAGCTAGGAAGTTCGGATCGCCAAAAGAGGGCGAATCACGAGAAAGATCATCTGCTGCACTTTCTGATAGTGGAGAGCATGAAATCGAGATTGGCCTAGGCGAAGAGGTACAAGGTCAGAGGAAAGAGCAGATCGACGCCGATGATTCTGATCCTGAGGAGCACGGTGATGCGCTCATCGATCAGTCCATGGATATGGAAAATCCAGTCGAACTGCTCCAACCTTTGCTTGATGGTTCAGAAGATATCGGTACTGAGAATAACAGATCAGTGAGTTTGAGTTTGAGCTGTGGCTTGTAGCATGATTTGAACTAATAGCATACATTAGGATGCGCAGGAAAACAAGGAAGAGTATCATTTTGGAAGTGATACCACCGAACCTGATGTACAAGATAATTCAGTAGATGCTCCGGCGCTATCTCAAACCGAAACGCTCGTGGATCGCCTGGAGCCCGAACAGGTTAATTCTCTCTGTGTTTCTTTTTCTATTGATCCTTATTGTTTTCCTCCCCCACAGTCTTTTAGCCGGAGTTTATTCAGTAATGGCAGGCTCTCTGCGCCCTTCAATTCAAGTTCTCCTCGCGAGTTATCGGAAGACTCACAAGGGATAAGAGATGATCAAACCACCACAGTCGGCGAGGATCTCCTTGCTGCGAATCGAGAGCAAGTTGAACAAGAAGGCAGCTCCGAGAGTGACTCAGAGGAAGTCACAGACCTAGGCGTCGTTAAAATTGTATCAAACGACCCTATGGCTGCGGCAAGAGCTGCGGCAATTTTAAAAATGGTGCGATATGATTGATGCTTGTAAAGCTAGTTTCTGACTCGTTATACAGCATGATTACGATATGATCGCGCGGAGACTACGGCGTAAGAGCATGGCAGGGGGAGGCGTACACAAAGCTTATGGTACACCGAAAAAGGCGGAACTATGGAGGCGACGCACGATTGCTGGGTTGGCTGCGGAGGACAGCCTTAGTGCAAATGTTACACTACCGGAGCTCGTGCAGAAAGCAGAAGAAGAATTGAGGAGTACCCCTGCGCAAAGCCGTGCAGGAAGCGCAAGTATAGCTGGTACACCGAAGAAGACCGTTGAAGATAGCGATGTCCGGCTGCAGGACGTTTGGGGACCTAGGGAATGGACAAAGACAGATTGGAAACTACTAGACAGCTGCTTCACTGATGAAAGATATCATCTCGCTAGGTCTCAAGGCCTTCCGAAGGGCGTCTTAGCTAGCGTGGATGAAGTTGAGTCGCAGAATGTTGTCGAGAGGTTCATCATGATACTAGGCGGCACCGCTCTTACGGATAGCCACGGATCGTCTTGGACAACGTAAGTGACACCTTGTTTAAGGCAGAATTTAATGCTAATTGTGAGGCAGTGACAAATTACTCCAGAGAGTTCAAGCACTTCGTAAGCGTCAGAGGGACGGCCACGGCGCTCCTCCGACTCCAGTCGTGACATCGAGGCATGGTCTCATTGCTAGTCCCTCCGCGAGCATGATTGTTCCGGACTTCACTCCTACACCTGCAGAACGAATTCGGCGGTTCCGGTACCCTACTTTGCCTAGCGACACTGCCACTTCAACTCCCAATTCATCGGACAGGTTGTTCAAATCGCCGCTGCCGCCGTCATTGTCCAGGAATGGATCGTCAAGTTTGAATGAGGCACTTTCGCTCTTAGCGGACAGCTCTCATGAGTATGGCGGGTCATTTGCCACTGGAATCTCCACGCCTTCAAGATTCGGTACCCCCGAGAGTACTGTGACCGGGGACGATGTGTCTGAGACATCTGAATCATTGGATGTTTTGTCAACACCTGTGAGAAATCATATTCAACGGCAACAACAGACCCCCATGTCTGCAGTGAAGCGCTCGTTGGGCTTCATCGGCTCTTGGCTGCGACCTGGAATGTTCAAGTCGAAGGAAGAGCAAAGAGCCGCATCGCTTCCCGGTCTACCGGTCCCTCCTGCAGATATTCTCGCAAAGCCGCGCGGACCTGTTGCGACACCGTCCAAGAAACCCGCTCCTAGAGCAGCTCATCCCAAGGAGCAAGTCACACTTCTACCAGCTCCAGCACCTCAACAGCAGTCTAAGATACCCCGAGTAACAAAGAGACTCGTAGAACTTCAACATGTTCCTACACCCCCACCCAAGCCCCTTATCATAAAGACTATCTCTCGAAGGTCAAGCGGGTCTAGTGTAAGGGACCTTGTGAAAGACTTCGAAGAGATGGAGAAGACTAAGGCGAAGCCTGTTCCGCCCCGTGTAGCTGAGCTACGAAAAATGGGCAGTTTGGATACGCTCAAAGGTAGACCAGGTCAAAAACCTACATGGAAACCTTAATATTGCTTTTTTTTTGGCTTCTAATCATCTTGTTTCTATTTTCCCTCCTCATATGTCATTGTCACGCTCATTTGTTTATCCCTTTGTATATTTGTCTAAAACTTGTCTCTTGATTCTCACTGCATGACTCTTAACGCTCTTTGTTTTCTTTCCTTTGGATTTATTTTCATCTCCCTTTAACTCCTTCCTTTCCTTATGTTGTCGTCTTGCTGTGCGCATCTTCTTTATGTGAGTAAAGCTGCATATCAGTTGATTGCTATATATTATATGAAGATTCGTTTGTAGACATTGTATTATAAATTAGGCAACATTATGAATATAAGATTCTAGATGTCTACTCGACGATCTTCCCGAAGTCTCCAACACCTTTGCCTGACAAGATTTGTTTGTCACTAATACCATCTAATCTCACTAACTCCCTGCGGATGTACCGGACAAGTGTGTACATCAACTCAGGATACTTGACATACAGCTCCGTCTCTTCCCCGACGAAGTCGTATACGCCCGATCCGTCGTCTGTCTCCTCTAGCTTCTTCAAAACTTCCTCCGCGCGATCTTTTGGTAGCTTTTCTTTCCCATACTCGCCGGAGATATTGACGGCATGGCGCACTTTGCCCAGGCCAGGATCATCAATTCCATGTGCGCCACGAGCGCCTAGGAAATTTCGCCACACGGCAGCAGCCATTTCAGCATCCCCGTTATTCCTTTGGACAGATGAATATGGAGACGAGAGACCGAGTGCATAATCGAGAGTAAGCCCGAGCCCGTTCCATTGCTCACGGAAGATCTTCATTTGACGAGTAACAATCCGTTCTGGGGCTTTTTTGCTGAGAGCGGCGCGTATTCGATCCTCGACGTCCAGGAAGAAGTGATCGATGATACCTGGGTACAGAGCTCCGCATGAGTAATGTCCCAGTCTATTGATTTGGACACACACCTTGTACAAAGTTATCCCCATACGGCGGAGGCAATGCACGAAATCGAACAGTGAGAAGCCAAACGTGCAGGTTTGTCACTGTGAACCAGGTCTGGAAAGTTGGTGGTAGACGACACTCTACATTGAGTAAAGAGCTCAGTTTGAAGGTCATGGGACAGCAAAATGTGGTTCGCTCACCGTTTAGCCAGAATTCACGCTCCTGCTGGTCCCGGGCAATACACGCATCTTGGTAGTAATGAAAGGAGACCTGACCAGCGACCTGTCTAGGATTCCCCATTCCTAGAGCTCCCGTAACCGACTTGAATGTCGCCATCGCCCGAGATTTCGTCTAAGGTACTGAGCTAGCCATGTTTCTGGTGGCGGAGGCGGTTTCTTGTATACGTATGCTTCTTGAGGCGCAGGTGAGGGGTCTTTTGGAGGGATGGACGGACCAGCTGCAAAGCTACGCCATTGTGTAGCACGGTACGGCTTGCGTGAAGGCAGACGTGGCAGTGCGCTTCGGGATGCTCTTAACATTATGTCCAGAAGACGAGAGGCCCGGTTTTGTTTTTTCGGCGCGTTGAACAGAAAAGTTTCGACGCGTCTAAATTCAGAGCAACTTGAAGTCCACGTGCCGTGCTGAGTCACCAGAAGCTATCTTTAGTGCGGATGTTTCTGCTTGAACCGGCCGAAGCATATACTTACATACGCTACGCACAAGACACATTCCTCCTCCCTCCAAAATTTGGCCGTCTTGTCGTCCTCCATTTTTATTGGTTTTAATCTCTTAAAATGTCTACTCCTGGTACCGCAACACCCAGCGCTCAAGCTACTGTACCTGCCAATGGCGCAGTACCCACACTTCCATCTCGTACCCAACCTGGCGGTCGGGACGCCCTCGGTAGCGGTAATCTGGGCACATTTCAGGTGAACTATCTTTAAGTTTATCGTTCATATAACTGAGTGCTGATCGGTCCTGTATCAGGTGAAGTCAGGGCTCGCACAGATGCTTAAAGTAAGGGGTTAACCTGACCCGATGTGCTGCGATGTTAATTTGAGTTCTATACAGGGAGGTGTCATTATGGACGTCACAAACGCTGAGCAGGTAGAAATGATCTCGGTAGTTTAAACCTCTTTCTTATGAAGTCCTGTAGGCTCGTATAGCCGAGGAGGCAGGCGCCTGCGCTGTTATGGCTCTGGAAAGGGTTCCCGCAGATATCAGGAAGGAAGGTGGAGTGGCTCGTATGGCAAGTTTGGACAATGGACTTGGGCTAGTAACTTATGCTAACACGGTGTGTACAGAGTGACCCGAAGATGATCAAGGAGATCATTGAAGCCGTGACAATTCCGGTCATGGCAAAAGTTCGAATCGGCCATTTCGTAGAGGCACAGGTATGCAATTTCATTATATTCATTTTGACATCATCAGCAGTTTACACATCTCGATACCAGATTCTCCAGGCTGTCGGTGTCGACTACATCGATGAGTCCGAGGTTCTAACACCGGCGGACGAGCAACACCACATTAACAAGCACACGTTCAAGGTGCCCTTCGTCTGCGGAGCGAAGAACCTTGGCGAGGCGCTCCGGCGGATCTCCGAAGGAGCGGCATTCATCCGTACAAAAGGCGAGGCCGGGACAGGCAACGTTGTCGAGGCTGTCCGCCACCAACGCGCGGTCATGTCTGACATCCGCCGGGCGAGTGCAATGAACGACGAAGAGCTTTACGCGTTCGCAAAAGATCTCCAGGCGCCATTCCATTTGCTTAAGGAGGTTGCCCGACTGAAACGCCTACCGGTTGTTAGCTTTGCGGCTGGAGGTCTTGCTACTCCGGGTAAGCTTCCATTCATAAACGGTTTACGTGAACAGCATAGCTGACTCAACCTTAAAGCCGACGCTGCCCTTATGATGCAGCTCGGATGCGACGGTGGTTAGTTGTCTTTATTTACCGAATTCACCGACGTACTGACAATATTTTTAAGTCTTCGTGGGTTCTGGTATCTTCACCGTAAGACAGATTCATTGCATATTTACATTGAATGTATTCTTACTATTTTACTCCTTAGTCGGGTGATCCGGCTAAACGGGCTCGAGCCATTGTCCAAGCAGTGAGTACATAAAAATAGTCTCTAGTACAATACACTTCTGAAAAAAAACAGGTAACACACTACAATAATCCAAAAATGCTTGCTGAGGTATGAGCTACCATACCCTCAATCATGGTACCGTTGACTTATCGATGTACAGATTTCGGAAGACCTCGGTGAAGCTATGGTAGGACTAACCATGTAAGCCACATCAACCAGTACAGCCTCTTTGTAACGCTCACAAAACTCTCAGCGACGACAATATAAAGGGAGGTCTCCTTAGTAAACGTGGGTGGTGATTAATGGGCAAATTCTTTGCATACATAGAGTAGTAAAACTTGTATGAAATCACATAACAGCATATCATTCAATACCAATTTGATAGTAAGAAATTCTAATCCTGCATTGATAATTGGTTTTCACTTTTTGACTCACTCAAATCGAAACAAAAAACTAAATCGTAAAAGAAAGGTTTCCTGAACAAACTGCCCCAGAGAGGCTTGAACTCTCGACCTCATGATAGCTATTCACCCTCTAATATTAGAAGCAGAAATAACAGTCATGCGCTCTAGCCAACTGAGCCATGGGGCAAGTACTAACATAAGCTCTTTAGTTAACTATAAAGAAATAACTAAACAACTGATGTCCCCAGGCTTATCCAGGGACCACTGACCAGGGATACATACATAATTGCATGAGAAACTGCTACTTAGCTATCCTCTTATTATGTTCTATATTTGATTTAGTACAGATTGACTTTCCATAGGTTTTCTATATTCTTACAGATTAGATGCAAACCTTTTTGGCACTGCAAGTGTGCTTAGCAATGACCTTTTCCTACATATATGATATGGATCCAAAGACCCCAGTATATATAAACACAGTCCTAACGCGAAGCTCGGCCCGTTATCTAGAAATCTAGAAATATGAAAATCTGAAATGAGAGATACTGGACAGAATTTGCTTGTTGAGATATCGGAACACTGGGTCATTTCAAGTCCAAGGCAGTACAACTTCGTTTTCAATTGCTACGCCCGACAGCCTAAACTAACCCGTGATAGTAATGGTAGCTACGAAACCTTTCTCAGGTCAACAATGATGGCCTGGTCAGCATCATGCAATGCTGCATTAACGGAGACAAGCTCGTTATTCACATCACCCACTTTACGATCTCGTGCGTAAGCTCCGTGAGCCTCATGAATGTGTCCGAAAACGTGGAGTCGACAGTTTTCCAAAGCTTCAATACGCTCAGCCAGTTTCGGACAGCCAGCTTTCTTGTCTCTACGGGTTTTATCGAGTATTCCGAAAGCTGGAGTATGTGTCATGAGAATTTCAACATCGTTGGGAATACGCTTCCATTCCTCTACACAAAGATGAGCTTTCACTTAGATGAAAACGCGAGGTGTTGCAGAATAGCATACCTTCAGCTTCCTCCGGCTCAAAGTATTGAAAGGCGCCTTGGACATAAAATGGTGCAGCCTTCAAAAGGTACATACAGGTACGATCGTAAAATAATCTCGCAAGGAGAGCGGTAGCTTTTCATTGACTCACCGGTGTCCCATATATTTTCCACTTCGCACCCGCCGAAGTGGCTAACTCTACCTCTTCGTGGTCAAGATAGACGATACCGGCAGCTCGAGCGGAAGCATTGCGCATCAAGTCTATAGACGAGTCTATCTCCTTGGATAATGTGAGTTCTATATGTATCAATGATTTTGAGGAAAATTCTGTACCTTTGGATCTAATCCCCTCCGCGAGTTTTCCTCGCTTGCCTTCCAACGAGGATCCAAGCAGTGCTAACCCTTGATAAGAACTCTGGTACTATGAACAAAGCAAATGGCTCTCACATCGTGATTTCCAGCAATAATACTAAGAGAAGATGACACATATATTGTTCAGCATTTAGGTTCACTTAGAATCCAGCGGGAGACATACACTTTTAGCTCATGTGGAAGCTCTTTGAGCCAATTCACGGTTGTAAGTAGTTGGTTGTGTTGGCCCCAGCTACTAAGATCGCCAGCATGTAGTAGTACGTCTCCTGGAGGTATACCTTTGAACCTCCGAGAGTGAGTGTCCGAGATGCAGACAAAACGCGTCCAACCAGCTCCAGGATGCGGAGGTGGGTCGTTCGGGGGATATGAAGTGTGAATAACGGCGCTCATTGTCGTAGAAGATGATGGTCAGAGGTAAAGGGCTGATCTGCCGCGAGGCAAAGAGGCTGTAGACCGATCCTTGGATGAGTAGACATGCTGTTGGGCGCACGGCGTCAACTTGACAGGACAACGATAAAAACCAAAGACAGATGTACATAGGATGACGTAACACGGTGCCAGAGATCAGCGTCAATCGTCTTCTATACCTAGAACAGCAAGGTCTCTAAGAATGAATACAGCCTCTTCTACCCGCATCTCTAAGACTAGCAGCTTATCCCTCCGCTCCTCCCATGTCCGAAGTGTCTCGCGCTCCACTCGTGAAAGGAGGGTGGGATCATCCTGGACATCGCTTCGCTGGCATTTTTGTAGCACGGCCTTGACCATTGGATCCTCCTCTTCAGCGCGCCGTCGCATGTTGATATTGTATAGAGTCTTATATAAATTCCCAAGAGCTACTGCGTACGCCTTGTGAAGATCAACATACCTATTCGGATATGATGAGCCAAAATGAACCTCACGATGCATCCTGCATTCTCACCAAAGGTATATAGTCCGTTGAGGATTACGATCAGCTCCCTTAGGCACTTCTTGTATGCTCACAAGCGATTCAGCTGATAGGTTGGTGAGCAATGGCCGAACAGCCATGTCAGTCATCATTGCTGCTTTCGCCAACTACGGGCCATCAATATTGTGCATCGCTGAGGTATAACCCATGTATAGTCATGACTCACCTGATCCCCGCCCATTTTGCCGTTGTCAAGTAGGAATCGCATTAGGCGCACTGCCTCGTCACCGTGTCGTTCACGAGCGATAGCCTCTAAAACTCTTCTTCTCAGCCTTCGGCACACGATCTCAAACTCTACAGACACCTTTCCCGAGCCTCCAAATGAAACAAACGACGACGCCCTCCCTGCTGGGGTTGGGTTGTCCGCTGCCGATAGTACGCCAAGATATTCTTTTATTGCGCTCATGGTAGAAGGCTTTTTAGAGGAGGAGTAAGCTAGACCAGATGTAATATCTTCCTCTTCTGCAATATGATCGATGATGTTTGCGGTAGAAATAGGGTCTGGGAAAGTTATGTTAAAACGAAAAGGGGAAATAGCCTCTTGCTTCACCAACCTGAACGGGTATCTGAGAGAGAAAGCTGTTTCGCTTCAGAAGCCTTCAATATTGCGCGGACGACAACTGCAGCAGCGTCATTATACCGCTCCCGAACGGCATTGACAATGAGCTATCTTGCAAGTTAGAGTGAGATAAACATATGGTAGTCAAGTAGAGCAGACCTTATTGCGTATGTGGATATTAAATTTTGTGGGATTAACACGAAAATATACATCAGCCTAGACAAAAGCCAATTAGCATCACAGATATGGGGTAAGGTCAAAAACGCACATCGACGACTAAGTCATCTGTCGCCTTCCTCTATATTGAGCACGTAAGGAGGTTGTAGAACGGACAGAATGGCTAGCAAACCTTGGCAGATCGCTGCCCATTATTTTCGGGCCCTTTTCGTTTCTAGCGCTTGGATTGTAAGTCTCCGAACACGCATAAAGGGTAATCCAGTAGAGAACATACTGTCAACCCAATTTTCATTGCTTCATCCTGTTCCCGCTTCAACCTAGCCTCAGCTTTTACCCTGGCTTCTCGGAGCTCCTTTGCAGTAGGAAAGTTTTTGAGTTGTCTCTTCTCATCTGCCTCGTATTCCATCAGCTTGTCCCGAGGCGAGACATGTGAGAGGACGGTTGACGGAACAAGATATGAAGCGTGCACGAGCTTGTGAAGAGCTTGTGAGTAAGCCTGATGTTCTATGCAAGTTGCAGTATTATGAGACTATTTTACATGCGCATCAGAACATTCAGAACTAACCTTTTGCTTTCCCCTTGCATAATTGGCTCATGATTTCGGTCGGACGTAGCTTGCCATGGTCAAGAATCAAAGAGACTATCTCCGCCGCCTGGATAGATGAACATTCAATCAGTTGTGCGAGAGGAATAGCTGACGTTATGTACCTTAGTCCCGAACAGCTCTTCCGCCTGCCATACAAATCTCCCGAAGCGAAGTCTCAGAATGCATTCTTCGGGGTTGAACTCTATAACCTCGACACCGTCGTCCGACTGGGCATGCCACGCTAAATTATGTTGAATAAGGACAAGAACTGAAGCTCGGACAGTTCGGGCCTTCATGGAAGTATACTTGGCGAGCTGCAGGAGAGTAAGACGACCCCGGGTCAAGAGGGCGAACGCGACTTTCTGTGTGCTCGACGTCAAAACAGCGCTACTTCCGGTCACAGAACATACTCACCGAAGTCAGAGGTCCAAAGTGTGATTGAGTTATTTGTGTGCATAGGTTTGACATGTTTACGTCTGCCATAATGAAAGTTAGAGGCCAGAATCGTTCGCAAGAGAGCCTCTGAAGGATATGCGAGGGCGCTGAGAGGCAATAGTACTGTATGCGTTTGGAGGAGCCCAAAGCAGATTTGAAGGGTACTGGCAGGCTTGTAGACACAGGTGAATGAGTTAAGGATAAGAATATGTTAGCAAAAGGGAGTCAAGGGAATCATAACGGAGTCATAGGCACGCGCTCAAGCCTTGATGGAAACTCTCCTCAACAAACCTCGCTCATATCTTTCAAAATTTACAAACAGTACAACCACGTGGCTGTGTTCCGTAATAACAAACACCAGTTTGATTTGCTCAACTGTTCATCTTTAAATTTATCGACAGCATTGAGCACGGATAAAACCCGTTCTAGAGAATTAATAGTACAGGTATTCGTTTCTGTGATGATGCCTATACTACGGGCAGGAGACATCAACCCTACCAATGGGCGCCCCGTCCCCACATACATGTCACCTCTCCTTTCCTATCACCAGTTAATCCCGTCCTACACCACAAATACCACAATATGAGATCCACCAGAGCCCACTCGTCTGACGCTGTAAATGGTTAGCAAGCAAATAAAGCCATGAAAATGCGAATAAAATGGGAAAGCGAAATAAAATGCCGAATGCGATGCCAACAAGAGTACAATGGGAGTGCGATGCAAATGATGATCAGAATAAGACAGAGAAGGAAAACTTAGACCTTATCGATGTAATAAGCTGTCGGAAAAGAGCTGTCGGAAAAGAGCTGATAAGTTATGCTGTTATGGCGTTTGAGCGGAGGAGACGATGGAAGACAAGCCGCTAAGGATGCCTTGATGGCCTATCGAACACGAAGCAAAAGTGACGGATTCAAAGAACACGGATACGTTTTGAACCTGTGTCAGAGAGATAATGACCGATTAGTTCTCATCAGTATCATATGTAGTGGTGAGTGAACATACCAGGTGAGCTCGAAGGGGAAGGTAGATCCTCCTCTTCTAGATCTGCCTCATCTATGCTCCTCTTCGAAGAGTTCTTGTGTACAATCACGTACTCATCGACTTTTGTAGCCGTTGCCTTGATAACAGGCATTCTCAGTAAATTTTCGTCAGGACCCAAAAGTGCATCTGCATCGATGTCCGCAAATACATCTTTAATTAAATTACCTGTAAGCTTCTATCAAAATTGCTTCGTATGAGGGACATACCATTAGTATGGACAACCGTGTCATGTTCGGAGGCAAACTTCTCCGACTCAGCGAAGATAGCCTGAGAAGTTGTATCAAGTTCCTCAGCGTTCTCGTCTGGAGATTCTACGGGTCATAGGTCAGCGATGCACGACGAAAGTAAGCAAGATAATATCATACCTTCCAGAGTATCTTCGGTCGCAGCATCCTCGTTAAAGTCTTCCTCCCCGAAGTCCTCATCACCGAACTCATCGTTTCCTTCCGCTATTTTACCTTCGTTAACAAGTTCAGTCATTTCTTCTGATGGATCACCTGTGCGCGATTATATGTTAGAGCAAAATAGTTTTGCTGGTAAATATTGCATACCCGGGCCAGTATGATCCACAAGTTCATCGCTAACAATTACCACCGAATCTTCACTGACAGCATTGGATTCTTCGGTACTGTGCGAAGTCGCTGAGGTAGAATGTGATAAAGCCTGAGCTTGTACCTCAGAATGCCGAGTGTTATCTGCTTCATCAATTTCATCCTCAGCGGAAGAAGTTTCTGCGCTGTCATCTTCGATAATCGTGCCATCAAAGTTATCAGCAACAGTACCAACGCCTTCATTCCCATTCTCTCCGAACTCCTCGTAACCTTCCTCGTCGTCCTCCTCGGATGCAACTTCATCGTTAAATTCGGTAGCATGTTCTTCCTCTCTGTCTTCCTCGCGAGCGTCTTCGTTACCATCGTGGATCCTATCTGCGTCAAGCTCATCACGATAGTCTTCTTCTTTCTCTTCTGCGTCTTCTTCTCCAAACTCATCTTCGTATGGCGCGTCATCGTGGTCATTGACACCTGCATGTTCGACAGTATCTTCAGACTGTCCGAGCGTCGCTTCATTGTCATCTTGGTCGCCGTCGGGTTCTTCCGCTACAACTTCGATAGTACTCTCCGTTGCATGCACAATGGACTCTCCAGATTGACTTTCTAAACCGTCATGATTTGATATATCTGCTCTTGGAGAGCCGCTATTTGCGAGCAATTCTTTTGTCTTATTTTGGAGACTTGAGGGTTCGTAGGAGGAGTTCGTATCTGCACGAATTGTATTGACGATGAGAGACATGCATGGAGCATATACCAAAAAGGGTCGCATACCTTGATGGCCATGGCTATGGCCGTCGTGGGATATGTCGCCAATCGCAAGGCGTGTAATCTGGTCTCTGAGCTGGTTATACCTGGTGATAAATCTAGGCACAACAGATTGTAGAGTTAATCTCAAATGGCCTGGCAAACCTAAGCCTTGGTGCATCGCGTGAAGGTCATGTAGTGACACTTCACGGGCGTAAATATTATCCTGTTAGAATAAGTCAGACATGTATGGCGAACATAGAGGAGTGCACATACTTCAGAAACTAGTAATTGTAGGTCAGGGGCAGATATTGACATCTCTGCATCAGAAAGCTCTTCCAGATGGCTAAAATATTCCTCATGACGGAATGCGTCAAACACTGTAGAGATGGGTTCATAGAAAAGTACTTGATGGTGCTGTAATAGGACTAATGGTTCTTCTGGAGGCTGGTCTCCATCATGAGGAACGTCTGGCGTCCTGAATAACGCAAAATCTGGCTGATCGCCCTCAGATGATCGAACGTTTAGCTTCAAGTGGATTGGAGGGGAGTTAGACTGCTCCTCTCCGAGTATTTCATGGTAATCTTGAGCCCCTGCCTCGGTCGATTCAGCAACGTAAGACTCATCATGATATTCCTCGTTGGAAGCCGCCTGCTCCGCAGGATGTGGAGGGATAGAAGCATTATCATCAGTATCAGGAGCTTCTTGACCTCTCTTCACAGTAGCCGTGGATATAGTGTCATGGTCGGTTTCCGCGTGCTCGACAGGAGTTGCTTCAAGGGAAGGATCCTCGTTGGTAGTTAAAGCGACAACCTTGGTAGCATAATCTCCGTCAGAAGGTACAGCGTAATCGACAGGCGGGACACTCTCTGATCCCTCAACCTGCGATAACATTTGATCAGGGCGGGTGTCATTGGTCAGGCCTACGTCGCCCTCCGCAGCAATATTATCTTGCAAAGTCCCAATCGTCCCAGATAGCGGCTCTTCTAGGCGGGTTGATTCATCTACACCGACATGCGTTTGTTGTTCTTCGTGGTAGCTATTAGCGACTTCATGCACAATCGTGCCATCGGACGTAGGTAAAGATGCTATCACTGTGGGTTCCGCTGTTTCGACGATTTCTTGCGTCAACGCGGCTAGTCCAGTGTGTTCTTCTAGCTGCGGTTGGGGAATTTCGGCTGGAGCATCAATGGGAGTCATGTCCAAGGGATGAATTTGGCCAAGCTCTTGAGGGACAGGCGGAATGGGCGAAGAGTGAAATGAAACGTCAAGAACCTCGGCATCTACTAAGTTTTGTTCGCCTTGTTCGACCGCTTCCTCATCCATATCGTATTCAGCCATTTCTTCGTATTCCACCATATCAACTTCTAAAGACTCCGTATGCGAGTAGTTCTCCTGTGCCATTTGACCATCTTCTTCCATGCGGGAAACAGGTAAAAACCAATTTTCGTTAGACCCTCCCATCGGAATATCGGAATCTTCATTAAAATCGACCATCGGTGTGTCCATTGTTTCGATGATTGTCGACAAGGACATCTCGGATAAGATGCCCGAGTGGCTTGCTTTTATTGCGTATGTAAGTATAAGGCGAGCTGTATGTTGCCAGTGTGCTTTGAGGAAGAGGAAGAGATGTAGAAGGGTTTTGACCAATTATTTGGGATTAGGGCAGGCTTGAAATTAGTCACGGTACTGGGCTCAGGCTTGCCCTGAACTGTGACTGCTTGCAAGTATCCTTTCACTCCGTAATACCACGAATTCGTATACTACTCAAGTTTCTGCATCGTCGTGCCCATTGCTAGAAGATTACGAGCGCCCCCCGCCGTCTATAAGAGGGCCACTCCGCCACTGAGCTAATAACAAAAACGATCACGAAAATATTTTGAGTCTGTGCCATGTCTCTCCAGCCTGTTAGCCGACAAAATGCCAGCTCCGCGGACAGAGAGTTTCTCGTGCGACGCTCTATGTGGAAGGGATATCAGTACTTCTCTCTTGTGATGCCTGCATTATACACGGGCTTTGTACTAAGTCAACGACGGATGGGTGCAGCACCCTGGACTATAAATAGGATGCTAAGAGCAACATGGATAGGAGGGTTAGTAGGTAAGTGCGTGTTGTTCATTTTCCATACCCCTTGTCAATTAATTATTGAGCTACTCTCTTACGTTAGGTTCAGCTCAAGGAGGAGCTGTCGAATACTTCAGGACAAAAGAACAACGTGAAAATGTTCTGCGTGTGCGACATATTAATGCGATGTATAACGTCTGTATTCTCTTTTTGCTTTGTCTTGGACGTTAATAACAACTATTATCTTAGATGTCATCCCTGCGAGCAGATGACCATTCCACTATAGGTGCTGTTTTGGGTGGTTTGTTGATGCCAGCAATCTTCTGGAAGCGAGCCAAAACCATTCACTGTATGTTTACATTTCTCATCTCCTTGCCGGTTGGATCTAAAAGCAATACGTCAGTGCTACTTGGTGGTGTTGGTGTCGGTGCTGGACTTGGATTGGTCGCGCATTGGGTACGGAACGTCACGGAGGACCCTTTACCTACAGATCCATTATCCAGCCGTCCAAAACAGTAGCAAGTTTTATAGTGAACTCATCATAGCATCACTACATATCAAAAGTAATTCCTTATTTAATTTATGCATTAGTCCACGTTGTCGCCTTTGACCGGCCTTCAAGACGGCATTGGTGAATATACAAATGATACAACGGACAGTTGATTTGAGTGGTACAAGTAGCAGAATGCTATGCGATAGCATGGTAGTATCCTTTGTTCCAAAGTAGCATTACTGACATGGCTAAACCTACAAAAAAACCAGCAAATGTCGACAACCCAATGTGTGAAAAATCCCAGTTCGTCCTTTCAGCACTACAAACAGCGTTCTCGACCTTTGCCAATTTCCTTCCAGGTTGAGGAACAATACCCACGTCCCATCCCTCGGCCAGAATGCTTTGCATAGATTCTTCCTCGAGCTGTGCTAGATCATCGAAACTCCAAGTGGTGCAAAGCTCGGACATCCATCCCATTCTCTTCTTGCTCACATCGCCTCCCACTCCAGGTGCACGCTCTTTTAGCTTTCCCCGCAGTGTGCCGACGTTTTCTATGGCTCGACCAACATTTTCCGGTATAGACTCCTCTATCCTTGTCCGTATAATACTCGCTAGCTTCGGTCCATTTCCATTCGTAGAAATGAGTATCTGCAAAGGTCCCCTGCGTATTTGAGAACCAAAGTAGAAGTCGCACATCGGCGGGATGTCCGCCACATTCACGGGTATTTTGTGTTCTCTGCACATAAGGCAGATTTGGCGACTCGTCTCGACATCATCTATCGCTGTAAGCACCATGTCCATGCCTTCCAAATCGCCCGGGCCCGAAAACATTCGATCGTAGTATGTAACCCGTTTAGAGTTGGAGACATAGTAAGACGTTAGGGGATGTAAGCCTTCTCTTGGTGCAATAAGAGTTATATATGCATCTGCTGCAAGAACAGATTTGATTCGACCCGAAGAGACATCGCCACCGCCAATTATCAGCACGCGTTTTCCGGAGAGTTGCCATGCTAGAAGAAGAGAGCCGCCGCCAGGAGGTAAGGCATATTCAACCATGAGAGTAGTGGTGGGACGAAAGGCAAACAGCGCGGAAAAGGACATCTTGGTTAGTACAACTTGAAGTGACGCGACGTCACGCGGCGCCGCGCAATGTTCACGTACTACGGCAGCGTCTCGCAGACGCAGTGCCTCTCCTACTCCCTCCCACTATTAGGAGACAGCCAACACACCTTACCCTTCGCTTTCGTCGTCGAACCTCATGTCAGATCATGCAAGACGGAAGCCACGACCATTGCATCCGTCTACACCGCAAGCATCTCATATGCTGCACTCCTCACTTCGTCCATCCGGCTTCTTGAACATGCTGAATCCGATGATGGGTCGGACATATACGGGCTACCTCCGAGCGGACCAGTCTGTACTCGAGGAAGAAGAGAATGAACTCGAGGATAATGCAAATGGAGAAGATGCGGGTGGGGGAGATTATCCTTTCACGAGAGGAGACACCACAAACCGTCACGTTAATTGGGGAGAATCATCTCGTATGAATATCATCCGACACAGCAGTCAGCGCGATCAGGCCCAGAAGCAAGAAGACTCCTCTGATGACGAAGTTCCTCAAAGCTTCATGATTGAGGCCGCACCGGGCACGCGTCAAGTGCCATCCCGCAAAGGGAAGAGGAAAGACAACAGCAAGCGGTCTTCAAGATCATCTTCAAAGCGTCCGATGCTACCAGTCACAGTAGATGACACACTGAAGCTGCCCCCTCGACCTATTGACCTCGAACCCACCCCGAGCGCAGCAACGCAGCCTGAGCTGGCTCGCAAACAGATGCGGGGACTAGATGCATACGAGAGAGCTTTGTGGAACTGGGTCAACGTCTACGATCTTGATGTATTCTTACAAGACGTCTATCGATACTATGAAGGCAAAGGTATCTACTCGATAGCCCTTTCGAGGGCTCTCCATCTCTTGTGAGCATGCGATGCATCGGTTACTCTCTTACGTCAACTCACTTCATCGAATGCCAGGACCATTGGTTTTACTATTGCCTTTACAACTTTCCTCTTAAATTGCATAGACTATTCCAGGATAAAGCCTGAAGGAATTACAAGGTTATCGGATGTTGTAGTTGATCGTTGTGCTTCGAAGTGAGCATCTTCATATGAATAGCTGGAGAGAAATCTAACGAAGAACGCTCCAGATTTCCTGCCGGCACTGTGATTTTCTTCATCCTCTTCGTTGGTTATTACGCACTTCAAATCGTTACGTTCATTTTTGAAGTGCTGAGACTTGTGGACATGTTTAATTTCTATACCCATCTTCTTGGAATACCCGACGTACGTGCACCTGACCACGGCATGTGCACACCATCTGACAAAAGCTCTGAGATAGGCAGACATTCAGACCATCTCCTGGCCCGAGGTAGTGCGCCGCATAGAAGCTATCCGAGAGGAGAACCCAGTAACAGCACTTTCCTCTACTAATCATGGCAACCCTTCCTCCTCCATAACCGCGAAGCTCGACGCACACGACATCGCAAACCGCATCATGCGTGAAGAGAACTACCTTATTGCTATATTCAACAAAGACTTACTAGACTTACGAATACCTCTTCCTCCTGTCTTGAGACAATTCTTGAGCTTGGATGGAGGACAGGGGATGACACTCAGCACCGCTCTAGAGCTCAATCTGAGAATTTGCCTCATGCGTTACTTATTTGATGCGAGAGGGAGGGTGAAGGAATCCTTCCTGAAAGAGAAGAATAGAGATGCTTTGATCACCGGGTGAGCTGAGCTTCAACGTTGACAAGTATCCAAATTAACAATATTTAGGCTACGACACCGATTTATATTCATGGGGATTCTTAACGCTATATTAGCTCCATTCATTGTCTTGTATCTTGTGATGTACTACTTTTTCAGGTATTTCGAGGTATGTCTGACTCTGCTCTACGTATATCTCTTCTTACATCGAATCATTTATTAAGGAATACCACAAAAACCCATCTTCCATTGGTGGCCGTGGCTATACACTATACGCGAAGTGGAAATTCAGGGAATTTAACGAACTACCGCACCTATTCTCGCGGCGACTGAACGAGTCACATCCAACAGCGAGCATGTATATTGGTCAATTCCCGAACGAGAAGATTGCTCTCATCATGCGGTATGATAACCATCGTTAGCTCGGTACATCCTCGTCTTATTGAAACTGTGTAGCTTCGTCTCCTTCATAGCCGGTTCTTTTGCTGCTATACTTGTTCTAGCATCGGTAATCGATCCCGACTTGTTTACTCACTTCGAGATCACACCTCATCGCACAGTACTATTCTACATAACGGTCTTCGGATCGATCATGGCTGTTGCTCGTGGCATGATTCCGGAGGACAACACCATATTCGACCCGGAACTCCTTATGATGGAAGTTATCCATTACACTCATTACATGCCTACCGAATGGAAAGGTCAGCTGCACTCGCAGAAGGTGGGTTTTTCATGTACATGTATATTCGATAGTGACTAAAAAACGATCTAGGTCCACAAGGATTTCGGAAAGCTGTTCGACATGAAAGTTATGATTTTCGTGCGCGAACTGCTGTCTGTTGTCCTTACCCCTTTTGTTCTTTGCTACTCTCTACCTAATTGTGCACCAGCAGTCATTGATTTCTTCCGGGAGTTCACCATTCATATCGATAGCTTGGGATATGTGTGCAGTTTTGCTGTCTTTGATTTTAAGAGACATGGTAATGTTCATGTAAGTAGATTTGTATCGTCTTCTTCTATCTCTAACCCAAGCATTATTTTGCAGTTTGGTGCTCCTACTCGAGTTAAGGATGAGCGCTTTTTGTCCAAGGAAGGGAAGATGGAAAAGAGCTTCTTGAACTTCAAGGTCAGGAATCGTTTCAAATACTGTCACTTCTGTCAGTCTGACCAGTACCCTAGGCTGCGAACCCCGAATGGCAACCCGCCGATCCATCTGGCTCTCTGTATCTAAGTCGCGTAGCAGACTTCAACGCCCGTGCACTAAGAAGGCGCATTCCAGACGCACATGGATTACCAGAGCGGCGATTGGGTGACAGAGCGCAGGAGTACGACCGTGCGCTCCGTGAGAGTCAAAACGCCGCACTCCGCAGACGATCAACACTAGCTAAATCCAGCAGTCCAATCGAAGAAAGTGTCTCCGAGAATGTGGTGCACGGTGAGCCACTGGCGTCTGCATCGGGTGCTGCTATGAAGGCGGAACGACTTATGGAGGAGAGCGTAAATCCTTTCTCTACGAAGAAGGTCCGGGATATTCGCTCAAGCGACCTTGCGGACGATGAAGATGTTAGAAGTGATCTAGGAGATTCGTATATTGACGGCAAGGTCAGTAGGGCGCGCCCTAGTCGACCTTCCGCATCTCAGCAGGCCGCAGAGGACAATGTCGAGGATGGTGGCATGCTGGGTCTACTGGCTCAAATCTACGGCACGAGAGCTCCTGGCTTGGGCCCATGAACTCGTCATTACTACAGAATGCTCCGACAGATGAATAAAGAGCTTCGTCAATGTATATTATTCAATGCAAGCGTATGGTATGGTTCGTGGAGATCGCTAGCGTAAAAAATGCAATTAAGAGTGACGTCTAGTGTAAAAGAGAGTCCATCGTAGTCCGTTTACTTGGTTGAGGCCGTCCCAAAGAAGAGTTAACATTTTGCTGTCGTCGAAGCTCTTCATCAATTCGCCACATCCCTTTAACAAATCCATCTTTGTCAAGATATGTCTGACCCGGAAGCGCACACTCAGCCCTAGAAGCAATGCGTCAAAGGGCAGTAGTCAGATATACGAATGAGGAAAACGCACCAGATGTCCTTCAGTTTTTCGGGCTGGATCTTGGATTTGGACCAGATTACTTTGACGACCTGAGCGTCTAGTCGCATACTCTCAGCTTCATCTTCCGAAGAGCTGATTTTCGGAATTTCCTCTGGATTAGTAATCAGATCAACTGATAATCCACGCCAGCCTTTCCGGGGTGTCAAAGGTGAGGTAGGTGAGGGCGAACAATTATTCTTGTCCGCAGCTCTAGGTGAGAGTGATGTGGCCGCAAGCCGACGCTGAGCATTCACGTTGGCAAAGTAAAGTGCCTCGTATCGTTTTCGTGCGATGAGAGGTACAGGCGTGGGACGAAGTAGTTGTGTGTATGATCCGATACTCGTATGGGCAGTGGTAATTGTGGCATTGCTGAATATTGAGGATCGATCCGATGCGGATGTGTTCGATATTAATGAATTACGACTGGATGCAGAGGATGGAATAGATGACTTGATCGCTCGAGAAGGGGGTGGCGGAGGTACCCGACGAACATAATTTGACGGAATATTCGAGGAGAACGACGGACGGGGTGACGAGGATGTAGAGTGAGGTGATTTTATAGAAGCAGGCGCAGAAGGCGTAGGTGGGGATGCCTTTACAAACGGTGCCCTCCGGTTTGGTAGCCTCGGAGGCTCAGGTCTTATGCTCTGTAGAGAAAAATCCTTCTCCCAGTCATGAGTGGAAGACATTGTCGGGCTTGAAATCCCAGTGGAAGACACTGTCTCGAACGAAAACGAATCATCCACACTTTCCTTGTCTGCATCAGGCTCGGTAGTTCCGTTCTTATCCATAGGGTAGGTCTGTATGAAGTTCGAAACTGAACCACTACCATCCGTGCCTCCATCTGAGGACAGGGAGACGGAATGGAAAGATGACGTAGAAGAAGCCGAAACGTGGCCCTGGGCTTGCCGGAGGTTGGACGATGAGTTGCTCTTCGCTATCGGAGGGTATGTATGTTCAACAGTGAGTGAGCTCGACGACGATCGGCTGGGTACAATTGGTGGCGTTGCATGCGGAGAGCGTGATTTTGAGGAGTTGGCACCAGAGCTGCTGGAGGTCTGAGAAGTCTTACGAGGCGGTAACGGCGGTGCTATGACAGGCTTCTATATTTGCATTATTAGAGACAGATTTCTAGTTAGCCCGTGATATTAGAAGCCTTGGTTTGAATGTATGGTACTTACCGACAACGCATTGGCAGCCATCTTTGCTGAACGCTGTCTGGATTCCGGACCATCCTCTAACACCCAGTCCTTCAGGTCGATGAGAGAAGTCTTAAGCCCCAGTGTCGGAGGCGAAGGAGACGGAGATTTTCTTCTCGGTTTACGAGTAACGTATGGTACTGAAGGCTGTATGATTGAATAAGAGGCTACAGTGGGAGATAGAGGTTCATCAATGAGACTCGATTGTGAGCTGCCAGCCAAAGTAGGTTGTTCCGCAGAGATATTTCGAACAGGTGGATAGTTGGCGCCACCTAATCTGGGTGAACGCAAACTATCTAACGCCTCGAATTGCTGTATACGAGCTTGTAGTGCTGGGGAGGGCGACATGGCAAGGAATTGATTGTAGGTGAAGTTGAGTGGTTGTGAGCTGCTTCGTGCAGGTCCTTAGAAGAGCGTTCGTGAGTAAAGCTGGCCCATGCGTCCGCCCCGCGTCTGAGGCGATTCCGAGCATATCTTTACTCTATTCGTATTCCGCTCATGTTCTAATGTCGTTCCGCTCTATCACGGCTACCTCTAGAAAAATCACACATGGCCAATTCGCAAGTCGTAGATACTGGCTATCAACATCCATTTGTTGACGGCACAACGTATCTGCTTGGAGTTGGCGAAGACCCTCGTACAGTACGATCTTTCTGGAATCAAGTTTAATGACATACCAAAATGAAACCCTTCAGCTCTGCGAATTGGCAATGACGAGATTTTCTGCAGAGCTGCGCTCTATCGAAGACTGGTGGATCCTTTTTCAAGACGAGAACGTTAGGAATGCATGGCTAGAGGCGGGCATTGCAAGAAGTTGGAAAGTTGGGCATGAGGCCACGGAGGTGAAACTATCAAAACACCAGGTATTAACCTACTTCAATTCTTAATAGTGTTACTTGACGAGTTTCTGATAAAGATTGCATATGTCCTCGACGAGTTGGCTGGGTATGCTTCTTTGAGAGATGAAAATACCGGAATGTGAGTTTGCCGCAGCTGATATCTTAAGACTATCTCAGCTCGGACTGAAAGCATTGTTCGAAGCCAGGTTTCCTCCTTTGACAGAATCTGGGAATGCGATACTTTACTCCTTACGTCTGAAGAAGACATGGTCAAAAGAACTATGAATGAACTTCGCGAACGCTGTCAATCTTTAACTCCGGGCATCCCAGTTCGAGACGTTCTGGTCGATCCTTTCCGCCATTGCTATGTCTTTGGTCGATCTTTCAACCGAGCAAGTAAGAATCTTGATATACCCGATGACGACAACAACTATTCTCGGAGGTTCTCCATTCTACCTACGGAGGTTGAAATATCATCGGACTCTCCGACCGTGATCTACAAGTCATACATCAACGGAATAGACCCCGCGCTCGCGAATATATATGACGACTTAGGACTCGTATTAAAACGTCTTATTAAAATGTTTGAGCAAGTCCTGACTTCCTTACATCGAAGCAACCCTCTGCCACAACGCATAGTAGGTTCGTATACGTATAGAGTCTGGGATGAACCTGAGCCACCAGAGGATAGTGATGACGAGGAGTCATGGGTGCAATACCATCGGGATACTAGACACTGGGAGCTTCACAGACCTGTCGAGCTTCCAGACGTTCCGGAGGAAGGGTATCAAGGCCAACTCACTCATATTCTGCATAGGGTCAATCTAAATGATAGGAGTGTTCAAGTTGTGCACAAGATTGTGGACATCATCTTTGTTGGTGATTCTATAACCTTCCCTATTTCTCTCTAAATATCACATTCCCCCTTTTTGTGCAAAGGATAACGAGAGGCGAGGCATTCCTGATGAGTCCTGGCACGTGGAAGGAATGAAGAACGAACGTATCTCTGCCTGCGCCCTGTATTTTCTTCGTGCGGTGAGTTTACCGTAGTCGTGCAGTATTGTGCGTGTTCAACGATAACATTTATCAGGAAGGTATCGACGGAGCACAGCTTGATTTCCGAATGGCTGTGACCATGCCAAACACATTTCGAGCGAATGATGCTGGCGCTACTTCTAAGACATGGGGTTTGCGGGACAATTATCCGTGCCGTCAATTCATCGGGACTGTCCCCGTTCGCAACGGACTGGCGATCTCATTTCCGAATATATATCAGCATCGGCTACGGAGGGTGCGACTTACGGATGATCGAACAGAAGGGCGACTAACAATCCTCGCATTCTTCCTCATTGACCCGGACATCCCCCCTATATTATCTACCATAGACGTCCCTCCTCAGCAACGCGAATGGATATTTCACGAACTGCAGGAATCGCTCGATCTTCGCCTCCCAACGGAAGTCGTGGAGAGAATAGCCTCTATGGTTGACAGTCTCTTCTCCGAAGACGAAGCTGAATGTTACCAGAGAGAAATGCAGAAAGAACGGCACGATTTTGCGGAAGCCAACAGCATGAACTTTTTCTCAATTCCTTTCAACATTGCTCTTGGTCAAGGAGGGCAATAGATCTAGTTTGTCTCCTATTTTGTAGTCTCTGAACACGCTATTTATCTATCATTCTATTAGGTCAACATGAGCCATATGTACAGTATTTCTCAGACAAACACTTCACTACCCCATGTTGAAGAATTCTATCACTGCTTCACAGAATGAATTTACCCCCTTTGTGATGGTTTCATCAGTCCCCGCAAATGTGGCTCGAAAGCCGTTCGGGCGCTATTGGAAAGTTAGAGAGTTTATCTTCACACGTATCATACACTCACATCTTGGATAGGTGCCTGACTACTTTCGATCTTATCGTTAGTGATCGCGAATGTCTGGGCAGGCATGAGCACAACGCCTGCGTCGATTTTTTTTTGCGAAAGCTCCACATTCATATACTCTACGGTCGGGCCTTCTCCTACTAAGTTCTGACCTCTTGAGACGAAGCGAGGATGCTTTTGTAACGAACTTCAATCCAGACGAACATCGCTGCTGAAGGTTTATTCACGGTAGCGTACGGATGCCCTGCCATATTTCTGGCGAAGGTTGATAGGAAGAGGTCCCTTCGTCGCTGATAATCATCACATATACTGCTTATCCACTTGAAGAACCCGTCGAAGCTCCAGCCCTATCGCTGAATATCTCTGACATGAATACTTGCCCGATACCATGCGAGTGTTGTGTCGAAGAGTCCGTCAAAACTTCCAGTTTCTCCATAAATTATGTGCTCGACGTGATCCATCCGAGCCTCATATCCGGCGTTATGACTTCACTGAAGCTACACCCACCTGGCGACGGAGACTCTGCTGCACTGGCATCTCTACAGTAGTAGACCTCATTCAAAGTGCGGGGCAAAGCGAATGGAGAAGACTGAATAGACAAAGTCGCGGTAAGTGTGCGTATTTTACTATCTTTACTATCTCTTAATCGGGTACTACTAAGCGATAACGATGTGGAATAGGTGGCGTCGCAGTAGTACAATACTCTGGCATTCACGTCCAGGACATACAATGGCCTAATCTTTCAGACAGCATGCCTTGATTTCTCACAATGTTCTGTGAAGAAGTCTTTCAGTGCTCGACAGAATATAATTACTCCATTCGATATGTCCTCATCGGTTCCCGCAAACGTGGCTCGGAAGAAGTTGAGTTTCTGTGTAAAGTCAGCAGATTTATTGACTTATCAAGTTCATCACTTACATCCCATGCAGTTGGATGGGCATCCTTAGTCCCTTCATTGACTATAGCAAATGTTTGAGCCGGCATGACCACGACTCCGGCGGCGAAGATTTTATGGAAGAGTTCCATATTCAAGGACTCCGCGGTCGCAGCATCTGTCTTCGCATCTGTTTTAACGAAACCAGGGTAGTGTTCGTAATGAACTTTGATCCAGATGAACATCCCCGCCGAAGGCTTGTTCGCGCTCGCATAAGGACAACCGGCCAACTCCTTATGAAAGACAGAAAGGAAAAGGTCCCTCCGACGCTGATAGTCGTCACAAAGGCTACTTATCCACTTGAAGAACCCATGATAACCCCACCCCTTTCCACTGAGCAGTTCTGCTATGAATACTTGTCCCATGCCATGCGGATGTTGCGTTGACGAATCTGTCAAGAACTCGAGCTTGCTTGCGAAAAGGGGACTGCAAGTAATCCATCCAAGGCGCATGCCTGGTACTATGACTTTGCTGAAGCTAAAGTTTATGCGATCAGCTGGAGGCGCCGAACAAATAGTATCTCTCAGGCTATACCTGTCAATACGAAGCACTCGACCTTCTTTATCGATGGAAAGAAATGTCGGAGGAAACTTGGCAAGAAAAGTTTGTATATCAGCCTTTGTCTGAAAACTGTTGTTCTCTTGCGTTGGGTCCGTCTTCTTATCAAATTGCAGGAAATAATACGGATCTTGGGAACATTTAGTAAGCTGGAGTTCGATATCACTGATGACTAGGTCATGCACCATCTTCGAGGATGACGATGTCATACTTGCAAGCCAGGCGATATATCTCTCGACGCCGCTCAGCACTGAGTGTTCCACCCGTCGGGTTTTGCCCAGTTCTACACATATCATTGTATTCTTGTGGTAAGTCTCAAATCTGCCTTTTCTACAGAGTTTAATTGGACTACTTACGGGATGGTATATAGAACGTGTGGTTTTCTACCTTGAGAAGTTTCGTCCCAACTTTCCATAATTTCCTCCAATGCTGCAGGTAGAATACCTTCACTGTCCATCCGAATCGGAACCCAGTTGATACCATGAGCAAGTGGTGCGTTCGTCATACCTGGGAAAGAGAATTCTTCCACCAAGAAGGAATCGCCTGGATCTCCGAGTAATCGGAAACATTTGGTGAGACCATCGGCGTTTCCCAAAGTCATTATAACCGAGCTAGTCGGGCTTTCAGAATGGACAAGGGTGTTCAACCTTTCTAGGGCTTGTCGTACTTCCAGTAGACCTAAGCCGCTCCCATACTGTAGTGCGTCTCGCAAGGAGAGCGCACACGGCTCGTTTTTGTAGGTCGATAAGATCTGAGTTTTATCTCTTCCTGCAACCCAGTCTCTGACAGGATTGTCCGTGTCTAATGCGGGAACCTTGAAATCAATCTGCATTATGGGATACAGAGAGTGGTGCGGATCACCTTTGTAGATGTGAGCAACCATCCCTTTTGTGAATGCATGTAAAGGTTCCTCTTACCATTAGCAAGGCTGATAAGATTTGGCACACCATATGCCAACTTCCAAATGGCTTTCATTGGGTTTGCGTGTCTGATACGCGCTTCCTTGGACAAATGGTGCTCTAGTTCCATGGCGTGAAGCTCCCCGACGCAAATTTTAATGGATTCTAACGATAAAACAGGCAGAAGTAAGTATACTGAGGGTCCAAAAGGCAGGATTCTTCAAACAATATCTTTACGTTCATCATATACCTTCCCCTAGGTCTATGGGTGTAAAAGTAAGACTTCATTACGGAATTCCTTCCGCAACCCGTTCAATCAGAAGACACGACATTTATCTTGACGTGAAGGACTCACAGCTTGAGGCTAATCATACCCGCCGATCTTCCCATGAACGGTAAGATAAGACTGCTCACCGTTCCGCAATCCGAATTTAAGAAACATACAAAGTTCATACTGAATTCCTGTAAGTGCAGTACAGCGTACACGATATCCAGAGGCAAGAGAAATATACAATTGTTTGAGCGCTAGAATACATTGCAAGTTGTAGCTATTGGGGAGGATGGCGTGAAAATGCGTGTTCAGTGATGATTTGATAAAAGCATGCAGTATATATGTATGTAATGTGGCAACCGACTCGAGACAGAAGCATTGTGAAGAAAAAGAAGCGCCCGAAGTAACTTAGTAAAGCGCTGAAAATAAAGAGGTATTAATTTGCGCTTTCGGTCCCGTATAAAGAAGAATAATACAGCGAGCGGAAGCAAGAAATTTAACGGTAAATTTTGATAATCCGATGGAGTTCCTCGACAACCTCCGCAATACCGGGTCGATCGTTGGGATCCTGTGCCCACATGTTCTCTATCAGGTCAACGATCTCAGGGCACCATTGTTTTCGAAGACCAGATACGGAGGGCCTAGCGGCTTGTCATTAGAAACTGGCGGTTGCGGAGAGTAGAATAAAATAGATACCTTTGACGCTTTTGTCCGACAGCTTCGTAAATCGCATGCTCGTTCATTCCCTATTCCCACGTCAATATATCATAATGTTAGAAGCAACACAAGAAACTTACCTCCCAGGGAAATTTCTTCGTAGATGCATGCCATTGAAGCATTTCCCAATAGACACAGGCGCACGAGAAAACGTCCACCTTATGATTGTACTTTGGATGTGCAGACCAAAGTTCAGGGGCTTGCCAGTTAACCGTACCAACGAGACTGCGGACCATCGAACGCGTTGATTGCTTTACCTTCGCAAGTCCGAAGTCCGCGATCTTTGCAGTACCTTTCGAAGTTATAAGGATGTTTGACGATTTGCAGTCTCGGTGAATTACGGATGGCTTTCGCTCATGAAGATATTGAAGGCCATGAGCAATGTCAAGCATCATATTCAACTATATGTGAAAATTAATCGTTGTTTGCACGCAAAACAATATTCACTACGTACGACTTTGTACAACGAGGGCGCTTGAACGTTGCGAACGTAATCAAATAGATCTCCGTTGGCACATAGTTCGCTGATAATCATGACAGGCGTTTCCTTGGTGTTCTCAGGAATACTAACGCCAAGCTGATGAAAGAGTACGTTAAGCCGGAACGTGAGGCAAAAATGAATAAGCAACTTACGAATCGCACGATATTGGGATGCGCAAATTCAGCGAGAAGCTTCAGTTCTTTGATGTCCACTAAGCAAACAAATCGTTAGTCGAACCACGACCTCTTTGAAACAAAGTTTGAGTATGTCTTACTAGCACTGAGCTGATCACGGAATTCGGCGATAGCGACCTTGCGACCCCTGAACTTGCCAATGAAAACATCCTTGAAACCACCGCTGCCAATCTTTTCTAGCTTGGTGAGCTTGTCCGGTGGGATCTCCCTGTCTTCCAAGCCGAGGCTTTCAAGATCAAGTTCCAAATCGCCTTCATCTTTCTTTCCCTTCGAAACCGGCGGAGTAATTGGTTCATCGTCATGATAGCGTTCCGAACGAAGCAAGACAGGAGGCGTTGCACTGTTGCTGCTGCTCTTACTTCTTGTCCTTCGTCTACGTCCATTCGTCTTCGTGATTGACTGGGGACGAGCAGTTGAAGATGACGATGGAGCAGAAGTCATATCACTTTGTTGATCGCGCCACTCCAGAAGAGCTTGAGCTAGCTGCGGTTTCGTACCTTCCACATCCAATTCCCTAGCCTCACATAGTCGAAGAAGGTCATCCCTGCGAAGGCGAACAAGCGTCCTCTGCGTCGCAGTTGAAAGGTCGAATTCTGCAAAATGAAAATGAGAAAAGCGATTCAGTGCAAAAATTGAGCACATACCATCTTCCATGGTCTCATCCTCATCTTCGTCCTCAGCTTGTCCGTCCTCCACACTATCTGATTCTTCCTGATCAACTTCAATCTCCGATAATTGACTGGAGTCACCATCCTCATCTTCCTCATCTTCTTCGACAACGTCCTCCCCCACCACTTTACCGTTTCGGAGTACACGGGGTTCAATAAAAAGGTCGTTCTGAACTTCGTCCGCGCCGTCTGACTCTTCACCGTCTCCGGATTCATCGTCCTCAACTTCTTCACCAAGGTCAACCACAGTAGCATTATCCTCTGCCTCGTCTTCAACATCCCCTTCGTCTTCCTCATCATCACCATCACTAGGTGGAGTTAGAGTCTGCACCTTTCGGGGCCGCAGTCGCTTTTTCAGTGGAGTCCTTTGCTCTTTGAGGCGTTTTTGGCGGGGTTCAGGAGTTCCAACCGGAGAAGGGGAGCTGTCAAGTTCGTCTACCTCCTCTTCATCCTCATTCTCCACTAGTTCATCCTCCTCCTCATCTTCACTCGCGGTGCTCTCATCTTTCATTGACCCAACCCGTTCCTTTGCTCTACGAGTTGGAGTGACCCGCTTCAGTATATCATCCCTGTCGTTTCTTGTATCTTGAGAGGTCTGTGACAATGAGCCACTAACCTTCTTCGATCGTAAACGTCGCGGAGAAGGATTGGGAGTTTTGTCCCCTTGTTCTTCGATGAGGCCGAACTCATCGTACCCATGGCATCCTTTCTCAAGGAAATTAACGTGCTTAGGCCTGTTTGAGCGTTTGGAAGGTCCAGTCGATACCGAGTTGCCCTTGCCTTGGGAAGTTGATAATGAAGAAGTAGATGCGGACAAAGCTGTTGACTCTGCAGATATAGTACGAGATCGAAGACGGGTGGCGGGTGGAGAAGGTAGTATAGTTGAAATGGATGAATTGGTAGGTGATGACTGTGAGGACGTGCCACGACGCCTGAAAAGAAGTCAGAATTATGTATTTGAATGCAAGCGGTGACTTACTTCGCAGATGCGCTAACATGACTGTGGTGGACGGGACTTTTTACGTCTCTAGATATACGCGCGGACTTCTTATTCATAGACCCAGAGTGATTCGGGGCCACATCGAAGTCTAGAGAAAATGTTCTTGCAACACCTGCCCGATTTACCTGCCTTCCGAAATCTTGCACGGTCACCCTTCTTCGGATAGGGCTTCTCATTCCCGCATGTGCATCTGTCTCCTCTCCTCCACCATCATGTCCTTCATCTGAGGAATAACCACTCGAATGGCCGTCCGTTCTCCCGGGAGGTGACGAGGGAGGTAAATCATTCCCATCATTACGTGATGAGATGATGGCGTTGATTATGTCAGATTTCAAGGAATCCTCGTTCAATTCCGACAGGCCAGCGAGTTCGTATAAACGAAGGAGCTCATCCTTCCGAAGACGATTGAGTTGACGAGAACCAGCTTGATGAATAAGATAATCTTCAGCTAAGATACGATAAAGTTGTCAATCTTTTTAAACACCAAAACAAGCACTGTGAACTCACAATCATCTAGTACTTGTTCTTCCATTTCCGACGCGTCCGACATCCAACTTCCGTTCTGTTCCTCGTCGATATCCATCTCACTGCGTTCAGGATTTGTGTCATCATCACTCGAGGTATTTTGGGAGCGCTGTCTCTTGAACCGGCCCATGGCGCGCGCCGAACGCGATGGAACAGTATTCTCATTAACACTCGCAATCCGCTTGCGCTTCATACCTGTCTTGGCATCATTTGGCATGTTAACGCCCGTATCACGTCCATGAGCTATGGCCATTATACGGGAAGGGAGACGGCGTAAATTAAGGTGGAGAGGGACGAGGACTGGACGCGACGCGGGTGAGGTCGCGACGTAGGCGTGGGAAAGATCTGGTTCTTTCACCAGAACCTGCTTTCGAGAACGTGGAGAATGTCGAAGTTGGTACTTTCGTCGGGCCAATGATCCGTATCGAGGTGTTGGATTTGACAGAGGTTTGCGAGGCGGAGAACGACGGTTGGCCATGAAAGATGAAGAGAGCTTGATCTGGAGACTAAAAGAGTGGCGGATCTGTCTAGAGGACTGTCTAACAGGATATGCCCCAGTTTGTTAGATGCAGATTCATGGAGGCTGGAAGCAACCACAGAGGCTTATGCTGAAGAAAGACAGAAATTCAGTCTGCTCGATGGCGAGGGCGGAGTTGGACGTTGAAGACAACCACTTTGCGGTTACCAAACAAAGAAAAATAAGCGGAATGGTTATCGCATTTTCGTGGGAAACTTTCAATTCAAATGACTAAAGTAATGATTGGCTTTGAAGCTGACCTAAGCCGTGTAAGTATGTTCTCTACCTCGTGCATGTCTTCATGGGTGAACTTGCCAGGGAAGCACGACTTCATGTCCTTACATGGCCTAGCAAGCACATAGCCTCCCAATACATCCGCTCACCTGTCATATATTTCCCGCAGCTAATACATTGCTGGCCTCCGCTGTGCTCCGTGTGTTCTCGAATGCAGGCCCAAGCCTACCAGTCATACGCTCATAAGACTCCGCTTATTGTGTGAAGCCTTTAAGCCTTCTACCTCGCTAATGTGCTATACCTATCCTTTGTCTCACTCCTACTACCCTCTCATCTTGTATCTGGCAAAACTCTATTGGGATGCTCCTTAGATTCAGCGAGCCAGACATGCTCAACACGGAGCTTATCGACATACCTACTGGTGAGATCAAGTACATGATTCTTTCCAGGGCTTCGTATATCCAAGGGAAAGATCGGCATATTGTCGACGTTGCATCTCGGACGACGACGGTCACGGACGCACACGGTAAAATCATTGCAACTATCGAATGGACGGGAAGAGAGAAAAGGACTGGTGGCGTCATCCGAATCGTAGATGAAGAGCCGGTGAAGTTTTCGGAGTTATTCGACGGTTGTGATAGTGTAGAGGCGCAGTGAGTGCATAATCAACTTTTGATCTGAAAAGTTCGGAACTCCTGAGCATCGTGTATAAGAACGGAAGCGTTGATGGTCCCGACTCGCCTAGGATATGTTTGGGTCGCCACCCGAAATAAACTCGTAAGCACTGTCATTCTGTCATTTTGATGCATACCCTTCTTAACGCCGGTACTGTAGGAGTGCCGTTCGGATACTGATGAGTTAATTGCGAAATACCACGAACGCTGTGTATTGATGGGGAATTCAATCACACCTTCCCCAGTACCGAAAGTCGGCAAAGACTATTTGGAGTTCGAGGGCAAGCTTCCGGATGACGAAAAAGCGGAGTTATTAGGTACGCCAGAGCGCAAATCTGCTGTTCTTATCCTCTCAACATGTGCATTCACTCCAGTGGGCTATATATTCATGAACATTATGCGACGTACACGCTTCAATCTGCCGCGATACAAATTTCCTCTCATTGATGATTCGGAAGAAGCAAGACAATCTATCGCGGATGTGATAAGTCATGTTAAGGAGAGTATCGCGAGACGCACCGCAAGCTTTCGGCGGAATACGCTATAATAAGTGATATGTCTGTGGTGGCGACTCATTGTACTTATTTCCCCATAGGACTACCACTAGCTATACATTCCCTCGGATATTCCATTCATCTGCGTATCATGCGCTTATGTGTTTCAAACAAGTTCTTCTTCGTTCTGTACAGAACTGCAGTAATGTTACTTTGCCTATATCTCTTTTGTACGCTTTCTCCGATCGCATTCATCTCGCTAATCCCGCTTTCATTGCCGTTTGTCCTTTAGTTCCTGTCACTTTTATCTGTCTTATCTATATTCGCTTGTTGTTGAATATAACATGTAATCATCTTTCGAACGATTGATCTTAAAGAATTGCATAGACTTGTATTGAAAGAGCGCGCAAGGGACACGATGTGACCATACGCGACCTCATTGTGACAAACGCGTCTCTCGTCACTTGGCCGCCATGAAGTTGTCACCTCTACCATAGTCCTACACGACTCAGCAACTGCTTGACGAAGATATGACTGAAGTGGACTCGTTTGTCCATAACGGACTTTTGGGGAAGTCACTCAACGCTGAGGTCAAGCTCAGAGAAGGCACGGCAGTGGAACAAACAATGGAGAACGGAAGTACATTCGTGGCAAATGGATTACTATCTGACTTTGGTGGTGGTTTGTTGGACGACGGGATGGAGGGCGATGATGATAGCCAGGAGAAAACTTGTGAGTACAAGTAACGCCTTACTTTTTGTGTCGTTGAAGTCTTAACTCCGTAAATCACAGTGGTGGATGACCACAGCGTTTTCCAGACGAATGGCTTACTAGACTCTGCCCCTGAAGTCCATGAAGGCTTTGAACAGAACGGTCTATTGGATAGAGATAATACTGAGGATTCTGTACCTGGGTTCTCGCTAGCCGCACCCGATTCCAGGAGCGAACAAGCCTCGAGAGCTGAAGAGTTACTCGCTGAGTCGCAAGGTATAATTCTATCTTCGTTTGGCTCCAAGCTGCTCTTATGTCGTACTCATTGTCTTGTCTTTACTCCAGACGAGCTTCCCACACTATCTGACCTCCTCAAGCCTTATGTACGCAATACTTCAAGACCTTCAAACTTGGATCCTGGTAGCTTGGGAGTACGAGCTGGAATCACAGCCACAACATTTGATGGCAAGGCTCTTTACCTCCGTAGAAGAACAAAACCTGCACCTAAGCGCACTGTTCGTGGGCTTCAGATCATTGCTGGATACCTCGTCCATACTAATGCGCTCTCTACAGGAGACCGGGAATCAGCGGGCGTCCAAGCTTCTCGCCATACCGATACACAGACTATTAGATCAATTATCGATTGACACTGCCTACAGATTGGCTCATCCGTACGTTCTATCAAGGATAATGCCTTCATTTAATTAATAATCTACTTTCTAGACAACAGCAAGAATCTACGACTACTTTACAGCCAGTTGAAAATCAACTTTGGGTAGATCGTTACCGACCGCATAGATTCACTGAGCTGTTGGGAGATGAGCGCGTACACCGGGAGACTATGTGCTGGCTCAAGGAGTGGGATTGGTGCGTCTTTGGGAAACGAAAGATGAAACAGAAGAAGGCGTTTGAAAATGATGAAATGGTTTGGGGTTACATCATAGTCAATGTATTTCGCAGCTAATGAAGGCTTGGTCAGAATACGTATGAGGATGCGTATCATCGTCCTCGGGAGAAGGTAAGGAACCATTTTGCTACTCATAGCGTGTCAATCCTCATCCAATTATCACGACTTAGATCTTGTTACTTTCCGGTCCGGCTGGTTTCGGCAAAACGACTTTGGCTCACGTCTTAGCTCGACAGGCAGGGTATGAAGTCATGGAGATAAACGCAAGGCAGGCGAAGCACCATATCTGCTTCATTGATGACTGACGTCCATCCTAGTGATGCTCGTTCCGGCCACGTCATCGACGAGCGGGTTCGACCGACATTAGAAGCCGGTTCTAGAGTCGGCAGCAAAAAGCCTGTTTGTGTTGTCATCGACGAGATAGACGGCGCCACTGGTGCTGGAGATAATGTAGCTCTCTTCCAACTTGCAGGGGTTACCAGCTGCTAAAACAGATCTTAGGCTTCAGGGTTTGTACAGAAGCTCGTATCCTTAACATTCGACAAGCCGAAGAGAAAAGGTCAGTGTGATTGCTATGCAAGGTAAATTATAGCTCACCCTTTCTGCAGGTCGAAGTAATAAAAATGAAGACACAATACGACCTTTACTACGCCCTATCATATGCATATGCAACGACCTCTACGCCTCGTCATTGGTCAAACTTAGGCAGCATGCTCGGATAATTCGCTTCACGCGACCAGCGGATATCTATCTGACCAAGCGATTGAGGTCAATATGCGACAACGAGGGCCTGCGAGCGGAGTCTCGAGCTCTGACAGCGCTTGTCGGAATTGCTAAGGGCGATATGCGAGGATGTTTGAATACTCTACAGGTTTGTTAGTTCTTGATGGAACGTACGCGTGATATTTATTCGTTCTTATTATTCGTTCTTAGTTCATTAAAGCTCGAAATCTAGAGGTCACTGAGCAAGTTATCCGATCCGCTACCGTAGGGATGAAAGAGGCAGATACATCCTTCATTTCAGTCCTAGGCAACATGTTCACCCCAATGACAAAGAAACGTGTGAAGGAGATGGACTTGTCCGAAGAGGAAGAAAATCGCTACGTCGCTCGTTTGAGTGCAGATGTTGATGCCAGTGGTTCTGTCGACAGGGTTGCTCTAGGTAAGCTGGAGACATTCGCCTGGCAATGCGATTCCTTAGTGACGTTGCATTTCAGGGTGCTTCGAGCACTATGCGAACCTGCGACACTTCGAAGCAACATTGGATAGACACCAGAAGGCAGCTGAGTGGTTAGTCGCTTTCGACACTTTCTCTGGAACTATGCGATCGGAGAGAGAATACGGTCTTCTTCCGTACCTTTCATATACCCTTGTGCCATTCTACCCGCTCTTCAATGAGCGAGGAGGATCTAAAGTGGAAAGACCCAAAGCTGATTGGGAGGTATGTTGCACATTAAGACATTGTAAAAAAGCGAGCTTACTCAAATTCTTGTCAAAGAATCTGACAAAAACGCGCGCAAGCGAAGAAGTATACAAATCACTTGTAAAGGGTGTTCAGACATCATCAGTACACAGGTCGCCTGGCCTCCGCCATCTTCTGTGCAACGAAGTCATGCAGCTCGAATTTGCGCCTCTAATTAACCGGATTATCTCTCCACCCTTACGACCAGTACGTTGACCGTATATCTCATCAGTTAGAACGCGAATAGACGTGAGTGTTGCAGGTAAACAGCCAGGTGACGAAACCCCAAGAACGCATCATGCTATCTCGATTAGTGGATATCATGGTCTCGCTCGAGCTTCGGCTCATCCAGGACAAAACCGAGGACGGTCAATTCGTCTACAGGCTCGACCCGTATGTGCTTCTCTAAGAAAATTCTGTTCAAACATTAGACATGACTGATATTTCCATATTCCTACAGACCCGTCGATGCATTCATAACGTACGAGGGCAAGCGCGCGGCCGATGTGGCCGTACAGCGGTACGCAACTCGGCACCTCATCGCTGGTGAAGTACGTCGCAACGCTTGGAAAATTTCACTGGAAATTTCTCACTAAGTGATCCTGCACTCGTTCTCCAGATCGACGCAAAGCTGATTGCGAAAGACGCTGAAACGAACGAAAAAACGAAAGCCAAAAGACCAAATATATTCAAGATGTACGTCCGTCCGTCCGTCCGTCCCGCGGATCCTTTTTTTCTCGCGTCCTTGAACTTCGATCGTCTTGATACTGATTTCTGCTTAACTCGTCGCTTGTAGGGCGCATAAAGTGGCGGAAGACGAGGCCGGTGAGGGCGCAGAAGAAGCTTGGGAGCCGAACGAAGACAACCTAAACGCCCTGAACTCGTCGCCTACGCGCATGAGTCTTTCTGCACTCGGAAAGCGCAAAGCTGCAGAGATCGACATCGCTGACAAGGTACGCGGGGGTTTGAAAACCCCAACTGCACGTTCGTTTTTCTTGGGATTCTTTACTGAGCCCGTTACTTCCTTTTTTTCCCCCCCAAATTAGCCACCGGTGGATTTCTTCGGAAGACCCATAACGACTGCCCCGTCGGTGGCGAAGAAGAGCAAGGGCGTCG
This sequence comes from Trichaptum abietinum, assembly GCA_910574555.1. NCBI lineage: Eukaryota > Fungi > Basidiomycota > Agaricomycetes > Hymenochaetales > Trichaptaceae > Trichaptum > Trichaptum abietinum. Next base: position 2,206,728 of record CAJTBE010000001.1, read on the forward strand.
TCGCGCCGCAGGCTGTGAAAAAGGTATATCGGGTGACGTTCAAGTACAATGAAGGGAACTCTGCGGCTGTTCGGAAGCCTGTCAAGGTTTCTGATTTCCTTTAGATTTTCCTGTTGTCTGTGTGTGTTTTGCTGTTTTTTCTCTATTTCACTGGATTTGCTTTGTCGCAGATGTACTATACTCATGCAAAAATAACATTATCATTATACTTGTTACTGTAAATCAAACATGGACATGCAAAGTAACACACTCAAGAAAGCAATGTACTTAGATCGTGGACATCGAAGACAACCCGGAACAGAACAATAGGACAGACAACAGACGAAGCCGTGGCTCGTCAGACAAAACAAGATCTATACACGCATAGGACTATATATACGAGGGATAACACTGCAGAAAAGGGGGGAGGTGGAGCATTTAGAGGACGTAACGGAAATCGCGATTTTGCCTGTCCGTAAGATCGAGGAAGGCCTTGTCGACCTTCTTTTGAACGTTCGAACCGTCCTCGGCTTTCACGGTGATGTAGACGTCATCGTATGTCTCGCTGGACGATGACTCGAGGTCGCGTCGCTTGTTCTCCATGGCGAGGTAGGTGCGGATGACGATAAAGAGGATGGCGAAGGCGCCTTCGCATGCGACGATGATCGCCCAGGGGACGTGGTTGCTAAAAGTTCAATTGCGTTTTAGACAGGTAAATAAGAGAAGGCTTGGAGGACAGGAAGCATACCGGGGGCGGTACTTCGCCTGCCACATGAAGGGGCCCGCTGCGTTTCCGATCGCATATCCGCAGAGGACGATCCCGTTCGTGGTCGTGCGCTTCGTATGTCCGGCGGTGACAGTGCCCAACCAGCCTAGCATCACTGGCAAGCACGCGATGGCCCACACTATGTCGCATATTTAGCCAAATACAAAACTCGATACAACAAGACAAGCATGAGACATACGAGCAGTCCAATACGAGAAGAGCAACCCGATCTTGTTGTGCGAGGGCAGAGTAATAACGAGGATACCGCCTACCATGGCAGGAAGGGCCCACAATGCACCTACATACGCACGGCTGTTACGGAAGTACGAGGCAGCTTGGACCGCGGAAAAGATAGTCGCAACTGTTCGTGCGTCTGTTAGTGACTGCTCAAAAATATGAGTTTCAGATCAGATGGCTTACTTTCTACAACACCATCAACACAACCTAGACAAAAATTGGGGTATTAGTGGATCATGCGGCAAAGTGGTTGTCGAGAGACAGAAGCGCACTGACCTAGGAGAGTCGTCTGTAGAGGGTTGAATCCGAACATATTGACGATCAGCTGGCGCTGATTTGTTAACTGTAGATAACATCGCTTTTAGAACGCTAGTAGCTCGAACCTCCGATGTGAATTGAATCTTACGGAGTTTGGAATTTGTCTGTACATAAGGGGTTAAACAAATATCTGAATACATCAAGTGGGGACACTCACGATAAGGCGGCCAGGAGTGCAAACATCCATGTCTTCGGGTCTAACAGAGTCTCAATGAATCTGCGAAGTCAAATCAGTATCAAATCCCTAGTGTAAGACACATGAGGTAAGACTGAGCACTTACTGGTCGCGCTTCCAGTGTTTATTCTCTACGCCGGTCTGGTTGACTTTGATGCGAAGCACGGCCAGGCGCCTATCCTCTACGCTCAGGAACTTCGCGTTCGTCGGGGAGTCGGGAAAGAGGAACCAGAAAGCGATAGCGGTGAAGAGCGTAATGATTCCGGTGATAATCATAAGCCTTCATCGAAATTAGCTCAGTGAATATCGGTTTCGAGGTGAGAGAGTACTTACCATTGCCACGGTTCAAAGTTACTCGTATGCGCGTGTAGGACACCAAAAGAAATAAATCCGAGGATGATGATTGCAAATCCGTTCATCAAGACTGAAATGCAAATTCGACCCGGCACAGGAGGTTCGAAACGAATCATAAGCATATTTCTTGAGATAACACCAAACAACTCGAGATGAGAGGAACTCACACCAATACCCCACGCGCAGTGTTTGTTCAGCACGAGTGTAAAACATGGACGTGACGATGAGGAAACCGGCGGTGATTGCACCCTCGCAAATGCCAAGGATGAAGCGTACGGCGAAGAGTCCACCAAAGGACTTGCACGCTGCGTGCGCGCAGAGCGCGACGGACCAGATAAAGATGTTGACGCTGAAAAGCGGTGAAGACACGGGTGTATCAGTATTCAGCTTTCTTTCACATTCATGCGGAAGATCCCAAATATCGGATCACAGGAAACAGGATCAAAGGTGGTCATACTGATGGGACAGGGACACAGGGATCGCTGATCGGGGCATTCCAAAAGACCGAAACAAAGTATACAAAGCTGAGTCGGTGAACTCACCTCATCCATTTGCCTACAGGGAAATGCTGCAGTGCCAGGTTTTGTGGGTACTCGAAGACCAGGTAGCTCAAGTAGAAAATAGTACCGAGCCAATTGAACTGATTTGCAGTCAAGTGAGCTGACTGACTAGAGGCAGACGTATAGTTCAGTGACTGCACCGAAAACGCTCGTTTCGCTCACGTTAAACCAAGGACAGCAGATTGGCCCAGAGTCGTCTTGTCGGCGAATTGCATCCTTTCAGACTTGTAAGTAGGCGCCTGACAAGGTTCATATAGGTTGCTACTCACAAGTACAACACTGCAAAATCCGGCCAAGTTCAATGTCCATTTTTCTGTCTAAAACTCATTGTTACTCACAACACATAAGAGGCATGAGGTGCCAGTCGATCCTCTTCCTGATGCGCAAAGCGTCTGCCTCACTAATGGACTCAAGGCCAGCACTGAGCTGTGCGGCAACGTCGACCTCCTTTTCGTCGACTAAAGCATGACTGTCGTCCTTAAGGATGTCTGAGGTCTTGCTCGCTCTGCTCGAGTCGGCTTCCATAGCGAAAAAAGACTGCTGTCAGAGTAGACCGGCCGATGTGGGTGAGGGACGAAAGAAAGCGTCAAGGGCGTTCATCTCGGCTGGGACTGGTATTTATGATCGAGAAATGGGCTACGGTGGCTGTTGTACATATGGGCGTCTCTTCCATCCGATCCCATAAAGGTATTGGCTAGCCGAAGTGATGTCGACCTCTTCGATGAAGTTTTGATGGATGCCGCATGTCATACATTTGCTCCTTGATGCGTCAGATCCACAGTCAGAAGAACAACAACAGCTGTGCCAGGAATGTTCCAATTGTAGGCCACTCAGTCTAAATTTGCTTCCACGATGTCTATGATAAGCACTGAGTTCATGTAATCTTCCTCAGACCTCGGATGGAAGTTAAAAGAGCGAACAGAAATAAACGAATGTTCTCCGTCGCGCAGCCACAGAAGAGCTGTCCAGCAACTGTTCTGTGCATGTTACCGGCGAGTCTAACGCAAATAGAGAACAGGAGGAAGGCACGCAAAAAAGGCGAACCGGCCGAAGGTTCGAAGAACACTCCGGTCTTCTCGAAGGTTAGACACACGGCTTATAAAGTTCAATACTAGTAGCCGCACCCCACATATCCCACAGCAATCGGGTTAACGTTTCCGGACCCCATCGCAAGCTTTATACCTCGGTACTATTCCAAGCTCATATTCGTGTTCCGTATAATATGAATGGGATACGCTGTCGTCGGAGAGTTATCCACTAGGCTTGCAACAAGTTATGGCAGATGGAGACGGAAGACTCGGAAGATCAAGAGACTGTCAGTATCACCGGCCGATGCCAGTGTTCCCTAACTGAGCACGTGATCTCAAAACAGTTGTTTACTTCTGAGCTCCGACTGGTACTTCGTCTTTACCTTTTCGTTGTGTTGGCCGTAGCTTTTCCTCAGCTGCAGGCAATAGCATTGTTTTTGTGCTCTGGGCGTGATTCTAGACAGCTCATTGCAACTCTCGCACAAATCGGTCTCTCTGGTCACAAAACTTGTGGCAAAATCTCTTAGTGCCTGTGCACAAGTTCGTCCACTGAATAAAAGTCACCTTCACTTAGATTTCTACGAGAAGCAAGAGGCTTACGTCCTGCATTGATAAACTAATGTCTGGCGGTGTCGACACGAAGGAGTGGGTGCTTGATCCCGAGACTGAGTATCGGTTTGAACTCGACCCGGGAGCCACTCTAGCCATCAAGGTATTCCACTTAGCATTTTGCTGGCTCGAGATACAAATAATTATCGGAGGTACTCTAGCTTCTCAAGGGCCACGCAGAAATATTTGGGGCAGAGCTTGGTCCAGGCGTCTCCTATCTCTTTGGCTATGAGTGCAAAGCAGCCGTCTTCACCTGGCAAGGCTGCACGCTCCAGATACGTCTACATTTCATCCCTCTGTTTGTACCCACATCTCGTATTTACTTTTACATGCCTCTCCTCCGTCTCTCTGGCTTGCGTATAGACACGTCACAGGCCATCCCTCGACGGAGTACGTCTCGGACGAGACACCGATGGTGTCGTACATGAATCTGCACCTGGCGTTCGAGCAGATGCGTGTCAAGGCACTCCGCCGCGCGCGCAACTCACCGAGCCTTGACGGGGGAGAGGGCCACCCCGACGGCCCGCCGCGCGTACTTGTCCTTGGGCCGGAGAATGCGGGGAAGACGTCGGCGTGCAAGATCTTGACGAACTACGCTGTCCGTGCGGGCCAGGCGTGGGCGCCGATGTACGTCAATGTGGACCCGAACGAGGTCGGTCTCTCACTCAGCTATTATGCAAATATAAAGCTCTTAAATACCATGAACTGATAGGGAGGCTGGACCGTGCCGGGGACGATCTCAGCCTGTTCGATCGAGATGCCGATCCCTACCCAATCCCCTGCAAACCCACTAGGATCCACCGTCACTTCTGCGCCAACAACCCTATCCTCCTCAGCGCTCCTCCCTATAGTCTATTGGTTCGGACATGCAGAAGTGCGACGCAATCCGCTCCTGATGGACCGTTTGATACGCAACCTCGGCGAGAACGTCATTGCGAGACACGATGTGGACAATCAAGGTTTTTCTTGCACTGTGAATCATGCGAGTTCCTATGCTGTAGCTCACAGTGAATGCATAGGTCGTTGTTCGGGCATCATAGTAGATACGCCCGCGTCTTTCGCTACCGGCGTGGCTGGTGTCGCGGGAGATAAGAAATACTCCTTAGTTAAAGCTTGCGTCGACGCATTTCAAAGTAATTACTCTTATTCCATCCCTACTCGCTGTTTTTCACTTTTTTTTCGTTAGTCAATGTGATTATTGTCGTCGGCCACGAAAAATTAAACGTCGAGATGCAGCGCATGTTCGGATCGACGATCAGCGTCGTGAAGATCCCAAAATCCGGTGGTGTGCGTCACCCGCCTTCTCCCTTGTCCTCGCCAGCACTGACAAGACATCATTACCACATAGGTTGTCGATCTTGACCTTGGGTACCGCGAGCGCGTGCACCGATACCAGATCCATCACTACATGTATGGCCAGCACATCGCCGCCCCAAACGGAGACGCGTCGGGCGGGGCAGGCGCGGCGGAGGAGGCCATCGACCTCGCGGGTGCGGCGCTTTCGCCACTCTCGACCGTCATAAGCTTCGACGACTTGTCGATCTACCGGATTGGGGGAGGTGCGTTTTCGCGAGTGATTCATCCGTTCCTCAACCCCTGTTCCTGCACCGTGTTTCAGTTCTCTCTCTCGCTCCCTCTCCTCTCCCTCTCCCTCGTCTGTACTTTCAGTACCACCATACTTGTGGTATCCAGAGCGCTGGAGGGCCGGGGCCGACCGTATCTCTTAGCGTGAAACTAGAGCTGATCCTGGTGCTGTCGTCTTAACAGAATCAATAGCACCTTCGTCAGCACTCCCGATTGGCGCGGCGCGTGTCGTGTCCGAGATCCAGCCCATACCCGTCGACCCCGCCTCAAAAGGCTCGGGACTGCTGAACGCGGTCGTCGCGCTCCTCGCGCCTCTGAACCCAGATGAGAACGAGCGGTACGACGAGGAGCTGCTAGACCTCACTGTCGTGATGGTTCTTGTTGTGTGAGTGCCTTTTCTTTTTCTTTCTCTTCTTCACTTTTTGTGGTTGTAGTTACTGACTCCGAGATTCTATGGGGGACAGATCTGCGGTCGATGTTCACAATCGCAAGCTAACGGTGTTGATGCCGAGTCCGGGCTCAGTTACAGGGCGGACAGCGATCATGGGTTCTTTCGAGTGGCAAGATCAGTAGAAACACATTTTGTTATTTGCGGTCATAATAAATGAAGTGTAAAAAGTAGCCCTGTAAAGGAGGGTAAAAGATGGCCCCGAGTGACAAGTAAACAAGCAACGTCAACGTCTAGTCGTAACTACGTGAAACAAAGTGTACAATACTTCCTCTAAAGTCTCGACAGATCTCTTCCCCAGATGCCACTGAAGAGTTTTATTTCAGTATGGGGAGATCATTGCCAAAGTAGAGAATACCGCTCACCGAATGATCCAGTCAAACATCAGCAACGCTCTCGTCCGATGGCTCACTTGCTCGCTCCAGTATACACTACGCCATGCGTACATGGCAGCAAGGCCACCCATGAAACTGCGGTTCCCGAAGTCGAAGACAGCAGCATTGCCGATGTAGGCGAGGCTGCCAAGGTGCAAGTAGCGGAACGGTTGCGAGACGGCCTCGTCCGTGAAGGGAATGTCGTTCGCGATGAGGATGTCGCGCTGCCGCGCGAGCTTACTTAGCTTCTTCCCCAGGTATTTGCCTTGCTGCTCGGCGACTTGCGCAGTCTGAAGTTTAGAGTACAAATGAACCGTGAGTGTGTGAATAGTAGGTTTCAAAGAGCACGAAGGACTAACCGCAGGCAGAGGGCTAATCTTACTACTGATCTCCTGTAAAAGTAGAGCGAGCTCGTTCAGGTTGAGACTGTCGTCCTTGTCAGTATCATATCGGTCGAACAGATCCCGAATTTTCTGAAGGTGTTCTTCAGCCATAGGTATACGCTTGCGGATCTGAGCAGCTGCAGAAACGTCTGAGTATCCTGCTTATCGTAGTATTGTGCAGAAACGTACCCATTATTTTCCATTCATCTCTGTCTATCTTTCCATCCTGATTCTTATCGGCTTCGTCAACAAGGTCGAGTAAGTGGCTAACGATGTTCGTTTCGAGCTGTTACTCAAATCAGTAGAAAGCCAAGAATATGGACGAGAGGGAAAACATACCACGCTCGCATCACCAACAGCATAAACAGTACCGAGTGGTGCGCCCTTCACACGAAGATGGGCATCGACTTCGATAGCCTTGTAGTGCACTTGGTTCGGAAGCAACGATGAGACACGTTTCGTGAATGGGTTCATGGCAATGCCTGTTGACCACAGTACGAAATTCGTTGGTAAAGTCTTTTCTACAAGGTTCCCATGCCCGTCTTTGATGGTGCATACGACTGCTCCTCCCTCTATCTCCTTTACACTACATTTTGACTTTAATCAGAAAGGCAGCAAAGAGTCAGGTTTTGAGTCAAGGAACGAACCGAGCGTTTGTGATGACGTTAACACCGTCACGATTGAATTTGTGCTAAGGTACACGAAATAAGCCGAACCTCAATAGAATTTCAATGCGAGGTTGTTCTTACCTCCGCATATTTAGAAATGGCCTCGGAATACTAGATATACGCGTCAGTATGTCTACTTTGACTAGGAGACAGTCGACTCACGGTATTTAAGATGTGTTCCCGGGACTGGATTACATTAATCGATACTTCCTCGCGACACAGCTTAGGATACTGCAGAGCAATGAATGAATGTTCTCCGGATCTGCTAAACTTCGATCACGCACGTAATTCATGATGTCTTCCTGGCACAAATCATAGATTTCAGCGGCAGTTTCTACGCCCGTGGGACCACCCCCACAAACAACGAAGCTGAGAAGTCGCCTGCGCTCCTCTGGAGATGTAGTAGGAAGACTGGCATTTTCGAAATTATCTAAGGTAATCCGTAGGTAAACGTTCTGCAGTGTGTAGCGTGGAGAAGCATACCCGAGATACGGCGGCGAATGCCCTGGGCATCCGATACAGTTTTGAGCTGGAAGGAGTGCTCAAGCCCAGTCACACCGTGCGTAGTCGAGGTTGATCCAACAGCAATCACCAATTTGTCGTACCTACGCCAGCAATTAGCAGGAGTGTACAGGAACAAGTTAGCAGTAGACTTACGGGACATAGACGTGGTGCTTGATCCCATCTGAGCTAAGTGTCTCAACCTCAACAAGGCGTTCACCCATCACAAGGTCGACGGCTTTGCCACAGACGAAGTGACCACGAAGGCGAGCTACAATCTTGCGCAGCGGTTCAACAAGACTTCGGACCTGGACAGTACCGACGGCAGCAGCTGGAAGATCATAAGTATCTTTTGTGCGTAGAAAATAACAGACTCGTACATGGAAGAAGAGGAGTGAATGTCGTGAAGTTCTCCGTCGATATTAATGTAACATGATAGTCTCCAGGTGTAAGCGTCTTAAGAACACCCAGGGCCTGCACGGAGGATAATATCAGTATGCGGAGCATGATACAAGACTGTGATACGTACGCCCCATCCTCCGCCAACGATAACCAGCTTCGGCTTCTTCGCGAGCTTCCGGTTCTCTTCGTCTTCCTCATCGTCCACCAGCACACGAGCAACAGGCAGGTCCTTCGGCCCTCCCGTCTCGGGGTGAAGGGCGAGAGGATTCACAGGCACGCGTTCGACGTGCCGGTCTGTATAGGTGAACGCATCGTGCAAGAAGATCGCGCTCCCCAGGAGGAACACACCCGCCACGCTCGCGGCGGTCGCATACGCCGTCCAGGTCAGTACCGTCGCTGCACGCTGCAACGGCGTCCGCTTCGCTTTCTTGTGCTTGAGGTCCTTGGGCGTCTCAGGCACGCGTTCTAGCTGCCGTTTTGCGGTAGAGCTCCATGCACGACGTGAACAAAGAATGGGTTGAAAGATGAGTGCCTTGGACTGGTTGACGTGCAAGTCCTTCAGCGCGAATGTCCGAAACGCGCCTTCAGCTTGCAGCGTCAGACGCGACTGCCAGTGGCTGGTGGACAACTGTCGGAGCGCAAGGCGTCCGAACATTGTCTTGCAATAGTGTAGGCCAGATGGCCGGACGTTGAACAGTGAGTGCCCTAGACGTGCTTGTGGACGAAGGTAGGAAAGTTTGTGCAGCCGTGTTGGGACGGATATATCATGACGTCGGTATACAGTAGTCAACAGAACACCGGCCGTGGCGATGGAGAGGGCACTGCGCGATCACTCCGTGAAACAAAAATAATCGTCTACTGACTGCAATGATATGACATAGTTCAATGACAGGCAGTACTCAAGTATTTCACTTCATTTTTTCTTCTTCCTGTAGTTTGAATCGTGCACCACACTTGGTTATGATAAGAAAGAATAATGTTTTTTTATCGAAAAATGCATATGATAACATTAGACAATGCGTTTCTCGATTGCGAGTCTAGTTAAGAAGGCATTTTTTTCTCGATCCCGGGTAACCGTTCGCCGAGTCTAGTATCCGTTTATTCGCCCATCTCCTTCGCGAGCTGCTCAGCCTTAGACTTCACATCCTCGATCGTACCGGCCATGTAGAAGGCAGACTCAGGGAGAGAGTCGTGGAGACCAGTGATGATCTCCTTGAAGGAGCGGACCGTGTCCTTGAGCGAGACAAGCTTGCCCTCGTAACCAGTGAAAACCTGGGCGACCTGGAAAGGCTGCGACATGAAACGCTGGATCTTACGCGCGCGTTCGACGGTCAACTTGTCCTCCTCAGACAACTCATCCATACCGAGAATGGCAATGATATCCTGGAGCGACTTGTAGTCCTGAAGAATCTTCTGGACGGCAGTCGCAACGTCGTAGTGCTCCTTGCCAACGATACGGGGGTCCAACATACGAGACTTGGAGTCGAGCGGGTCGACAGCAGGGTAGATACCGAGCTCAGCAATACCACGGGACAACACAGTGGTAGCATCCAAATGGGCGAATGTCGTAGCCGGGGCGGGATCAGTCAAATCATCGGCAGGGACATAGACAGCCTGCACAGAGGTGATAGAACCCTTCTTCGTCGTGGTGATACGCTCTTGCCTAATAAATAAAGTGAACAAATGAACTTACAATGCGGTGAAAAAATTATACTTACATGCCACCCATGTCCGTAGAAAGAGTCGGCTGGTAACCGACGGCAGACGGGATACGACCGAGCAACGCAGACACCTCAGAACCGGCCTGGGTGAAGCGGAAAATGTTGTCAATGAAGAGCAACACATCCTGACCTTCCTCGTCACGGAAGTACTCGGCGATGGTCAAACCCGTGAGAGCGACACGCGCACGCGCACCAGGGGGCTCGTTCATCTGCCCGAAGACGAGTGCGACCTTGGAGTCACCGTCGAGGTTGATGACACCGGTCTCAATCATTTCGTGGTACAAGTCGTTACCCTCACGGGTACGCTCACCGACACCACAGAAAATAGAGAAACCACCGTGAGCCTTGGCGACGTTGTTGATGAGTTCCTGGATGAGCACAGTCTTGCCGACACCGGCACCGCCGAAGAGACCAATCTTACCACCACGCGCGTACGGTGCGAGGAGGTCGACGACCTTGATACCCGTCTCGAGCACTTCGGCAGTCGTCGACTGGTCGACGAATGGAGGAGGCTCAGCGTGGATGGGGCACAGCTTGACACCGTTAATGGGACCACGCTCGTCAATGGGCTCGCCAATGACGTTCATGATGCGACCAAGAGTCTGTTTGCCCACGGGGATTTTGATCGGTGCACCTGTGTCGATGACCTTCTGGCCACGGACAAGACCCTCGGTACCGTCCATGGCAATCGTGCGCACGGAGTTCTCACCAAGATGGGAGGCAACCTCGAGGACGAGGCGGCCGCCATGGAAGTCCTGGACTTCGAGGGCGTTGAGGATGGGGGGAAGGTCCTCAGTGTCAAACTGCACGTCGACGACGGCACCAATGACGGTCTTCACAACGCCCACCGGGGCCTTTGCCTCCGTCGCATAGGTGCGGGCTGCCCACGGCATGAGTTTTTGCACGAAAAAAATGGATGAAAACGACTCACCAGAGTTGGATGACGAGGGGGTGGGGATGCGAGAAGATTGTTGCCGTTGCGCGTTGAACTTTGGCAACGACGCACGGGTGACGGCGGGGATGGCGGTGGAGAAGAAGGCGTTTGTCTTCCTCGCGTTAACCGCCCTGCGGGAGATGCGAGCGACGCCGCGTGTGGTGAGCATCGTCGACAGCGACAGCGACAACGACAAGTCTACTGGTTGGGAGTGGACAACACTTTCGCTCACAGCAGAGTTTGTTCTCCCATTCAAGCTCCGCCTGTATTTTTACCGGCGTCCCGTAATCAGCCGATGTCATCCTCCCTTTCCTCTTCTAGCCATACAAACCTTCATGAACTTATTCTCCGCATGCAAAATCCGCCAGCACCAACCAGCAGAACAGGAGGTACATATTTCGCAACGTCATGAATATACTATCCCAGCTATAAAGCCATATCCAAAAAAGCATCCTCAATTACGAGGGGAAAAACAAGCTGAAAAGTTTCAGCAGATAAAGATGCATATTGGTTCATTTAAGAATGCTTGTAACCGCTATTATAAATAGCAAACAGACGGTAAAGAAAGACATCATGGCCGAGTGGTTAAGGCGACAGATTAGAATCAACTTGGGTTCTTAATACCCCGTTTCTGTATCTGTTTCGGTTTCCGAGCGTAGGTTCAAGTCCTACTGATGTCGTGAATGATGATCGTCTCGGTTATTACCTTTTTTCACTGGCATTAGGTAGGATTCACAATTTACTAGTATACTTTTTCTCGAAAACTATAAATTCACCTGAATCTAACATGCTGGTTCCATCAGGATGAAACTTGGCAGCATAGTGCCCACACGCGTTTTACCCCACATCACAATGTTCATAGGAGAATGTACATCTGATAGGCCCAAGAAAATACGTATATAATCTAATAAATCGGTTATAGTTGCTGAAGTGATTGGGTATAAAATGTATGTCTGTCTGGATGTATATACTATGTACTAAATGAAGTCGCAGTGAATGTGTGCCAAGAAGAAGAAGAAGAAGAAGAAAAGAAAAACATTATTTTCATAGGGTGTAAGTGAACCCCTCCAAGCCCTCGATCGTCCGCGTTCGCCGACTTCTAGACGTCTGCACCGTAGCCGGTGTGGGAGTGGATGTGGACGGCGGAGACGGCTGAGCTGGGTCGGCTTGCGCAGACGGTCGCCCCCGCGCCTGCGTGTTCGTCCGCCAGAGCGCGCCCATGAGGAGCACGGAGACGACGAGCCCAGCGATCTGCAGCGCGAGGACGACCCAGAGGCCGGCGCTGTACCGCGGGGCCGCGGCGACGGGGAACGTGAACGCGGCGACGAGCCCGCCGGCGCCTGCGAGCGCCGCGACGAGCGAGATCGTGTAGATCCGTTTGGAGTGCAGGCGGATGTTGGTTGCTTGCTGTAGAAGGAGGGGGAGAGGGATGTGTGTGCGTGTCAGTGGTCGATGAGATGGGTGTACCTTGCTTCATTCAGCGTTGTGTTAGACGTACGTATGTGAAGATACTCGGCACGTTCGCTGCCATACCAAACATGGACGAACCTCAGCTTCACTAGCGAGTGTGTAACTAAACCGACGCACCTTGTGCCCCTCCATACGCGAAGAACCCTCCAGCATACCTGACCTATCATTCAAGTCAGCTTGCAGCGCCAATGGCCGGACGATCGTCGAACAACACGTACCCCGCGTCGGCTCGAGAACGCAACCATACACAACCCGACGATGCTGAGCATAAAGTTGAAGGCAATGAACGGACCGCGGAGGTTCGCCCGGTCCGACAACTTCGCGGTGACGATCGTCAGAAGGCAGGCGAGCAGGCCGGGAGGTATGAACTACGTATAAAGTACAGTCAGAATTTATTCAAGGATCGGTGGGTTTGTGAAGGTGTACGACTAATAGATACGTACGAGGAGCTGGGCGCTAGCGGTCGTGCCATTCCGTACTCTGTTTAAAAGGGAAAGAATACATAAGAATGAGCCACACCTACAAAAGATATCCGGGAAACTACTGACGGAAAGGTGGCGGGGAGGTACTGAGCGTGCGGACGGTACGTCCCATCACATCCCGTGGCAAGTGATCAACTCTTAAGCGACTCGAGGTTCAGGAGGAGGAGAGCACAATGCAGAGTTTGCTTACATATGACTGTATGCGCGAATGGTACATGCAAGTGCTTGGTTAGTTGTTTTGGCCCTCGGCTGATTTGGAGGAGACGCTTTACTCACATATGACTACAGTCGCGGGGCGAGAGTGCACATTGTTGTTAGAGAGTAGATTGTTTTAATGGGAGTCGGAGGCTTACGAATACTCCCCTATAGACAAAATCACAGTGATTGAACAGAGTCAGTGGCCGTCAAGCGTGTTGTCGAGAACCTCACTCACGTCGTCGCGCACATCGCCAGCACGCCAAAGGCCCATAACTTGAGGTCGAGCAGGTATGCACGCACCTTCGCGCCCGTCAGGGAGTCGGGCACGTAGTCTCGTCGGTCGACCTCCACGCGCTGGCGCATGAGGTGCACCTCGTCACGGTTGAGGAACGGCGCATGCGCGGCGCTGGTTTTGTCTGGGCTATTCCGCGCATGCGTAACGAAACACGTTCGCATCAACAAAAAAGGGGGGAGGATTATTTGTATTTTCAGGTTGAGTAGATGTTGAGATTCCGGATAGAGACGGTCACACGTACAACGGAAGGACGCCTGTTAAACATGGTCAACGATCAGTGTTAGGCGCAAGGATGAACCGCGTTTTGAGGGTGGCTTTGATAAAGAAAACACACGTACTAATATACCCGTAAGGTGAGATAACCATTGTTATGATGCCCTGGATGATCTAGCATATATGTGTATCAGGCCAAAAACCCGGGAATCCATGCAAGGATGGGTCTTGTGAAAGAGGGGGACTGACGAATATCCAGCGCCAGCCGACTGTGTTCGAATGGATCTTGCTAAGTCCGAACGCGAAGATATTTGCGAAGGACCCTAGAAATATAGACCTGGTGCAGAGAAACGATCAGATGTCCGTACATATATGCACTTGTGATGGATTGGCGAGATGATGAAATGTTGGGAACGGGTATCTGGCGCGGGAGGGGGAGTCGGTATGATTCGAGGGATATGAGCGGGTGGGGCGGGGTGGGTGGCACAGAGAGGGGGTGTGAAAAGCGCGGGATTAGGTACTAACGCTGTATAGAAATACGCCAGGCGAGTGTGCAGCTCCTTGCGGGTGTACCAGCACGATATGAGGTACACCGAGCTGCGAGAGAGAATAAAGAGGGGCGTCAATGCGAGCCATCGAAGGCGAGGGCAGGAGGAAGTCAGACCTGGGTAGGAAACCGGCCTTGAATATACCCAAGTACGAAATGAGCTGTCAATCGAATTATGAGAGAAGAAGTAGCGGTCTTGCCTCTAGGAGCCCCAGGATCGCACGAACAGCCACGAATTGCTGCCAGTTGTTCACGAACGCCAGCCAGATCAGTGCGGCGCCTACGAGGAACGTCAGCGTGCCAATCCACGTCGGAGGGCCTACGCGGCGCAGAGCCAAGTTGAGAGGCAGTTGACACCTTTTGAAAAGGAGCACACAATAAAAAAATCAGGGCGTCTGTATGAGGTGGCTCATGAACACACACAGGACATAGGGGACGAAGAAGACGCCCGTGGCAAGCAGGTATCGATCTTTGAAGAGCAGGTTCTAGGTCGCTCGGCGGTTAGTATGCATGAGTTTAGCTGAGGCGGAGGAATGAAAGCACAAGGTCGTGGTCGGCTCCCCGCTGTAGGGCGACAAGAAAATTGGTGGTATCAATAAACGCCAGAGCATTTAGTACGCCGAGGACGGGTAGGAGTTTTCGGTCGATTTTTCGCCTGAGTGTTCGGTGAGTTGTAGCTCAGACCCTTTAGGTAGGCTCAGATAGTTACAGAGTCCTGTGCTCGAATATCTCGTTGACGGGAAGGATGCGCACCGGGGTCGGAGGGCGCGAGTCGACGTGGTGGTTGAACTGGCTCGGGAAGGCGAAGGAGGCATGGCTGGACGGCGAGCTTGGCGGGTCCGAGCCCGACATTGAAGGGTGTGCGGGTGAGCCAGCGTCGAGGGGTGCGTGCAGAGGAGGGGGGGCAATTCAGAGTCGGACAAGAGGGGGAGCACTAAATAGCAAGGGAAAGCGCGTTGGGCATGAAAAGGCAGCTGGCGAATGCGATCAGCTTGTGTGCTCTTAACTCTGCGCTCAGGGTCGGGCCTAGATTCTGGATCGACGCTTCCCTCCGTCGAATCAAAAGGAAGCAAACTTTAATTATCGTGCATTTTATTTGTCGGCCTCGGAGCTTCAGTGCTGCATCCTTTCTCCCGCCTTCAACATCGACCAGACGGCCTTTTTCTATGCTCGGTGTTGCGAGGAGAGCCCACCGAGGACGATGGTGGAGAGACGGAAAAGGCAAACGCTGATCGGAATGGGAAAGCCTGATAAAGTTTGGGGGTTATGTCAGCAGACAGTCACCAGGGCGATCTCACCATTCAAGTTGGCCCAGACCGTCTGCTCCCGGAAGGCAATTTCCTCAGACTGCCTTATTGTTTACTTGGCGGCCGGATCAGTGGAACATTCACCTTATCCGGTGTGCAGATGCTCACATCCTGCCTCGCTGGCGCTCACGATTCGACCTCCGCAGGCTTTCTTCGAACTAGTCCAGTGGCTGCAAAGTCTGGCCATGTCCGTGGCAACTCAGACCAGACACGACAGGGCTTCATCATCTTGTTTGCGTCAGCACTGCTGGCACGAAACAAAGGCGTCTGCAGACTATCAGGCGCTCGACCGATTCAAGCTGCTTATGTCTTAAACTTCGGGGAGTTTCAATCCGAATGCGCTACTGCCAGGTTGTCCATCGTGCTCGCCTCTCTTTCCGCCGGTTAGTACCCAACATCATCCATACTAAACATCTCATAAATCAGGGAAGGCACATTGCCTGAATCTTCAAGTTCCTCCGCTTCCCCTCTTCAAGTTTACGTCTCTACCACTACACGATTGCCATATCCGAGCCGGGTAAAATCGATACATCAGGCTTCAAGTTGCCTCTTCCTCAACCTGTCTGTGTACGGTACATATACCACGCATTGAATGCGCTAGGACGTTCCTTGGTGCGTCGATCAATCGGCCTAGAGCACGCTCTCCGAGTGATGTGATGGCACGAATGCCAAACGGGACCGTGCGTGCGATGGGCCATTGATTTTATGACCTATTCCCCCCTAGTGATCACCCAAATGGCGAGGTGAAGGCCTAAGGGCAGATTACACTGGCGACCTGAAGAAAATCCAGTGCAGGTGGTTTATTCAGGGGAGAGGTTTCACCACTGTGACTCTCTTTGGTATCTCGGTGAAGTCAAGTATCTGCTCGTACTGTTCCGTACTAGTGCTCAGGCGCGTCAATATGACCAATGTAGGTGATCCAGGCGACGCAGCGACGCGCTATGTATGCAAGGTCTATTTGGGGAGGGGGACGATCCATTTGCATATAACGCCGAAGACGCCGGCTGGATAGTCATTCCTTTGCACTTGCAAGCGACGTCAGTCAGCAGCGACATGATATGCTTCCCCCATCTGTATCTCTCACAGCCGTCAAGGGAAGGGGGATTCAATGAATAGCTGCATGGTGTATTGCTGCTCTTGCTGTTTTGGTAGGGAATGCTTTCGAGTACATCCTTCCAGTGCAAGTCCTTCTGTCCTGTCCGTCGCTACAGTGGGAGAGAAAGAAGTCAACGTCCGTAGTAGAACGAACAATTCCACTGTACGTTTCAAGTTATAGCCTGAAGCAGTAGACGCCAAAGTGCATCATTATTATCTCAAACCTGGTAATTGTCAGTGAGAGTTCCGCTCAAGCTTCGCAAAAGTAATGGGCGGACTGTATGTGATCGTGACAGCGTCAATATAAATATCCATCAAACGTCTAGTGCAAAGCGCCGCCGGTATGCCCAGAGCCTAGACCGGTACAACTTGTTCGCGGGAAGGGGAAGGGGGCGAGAAGAGAAATGAGGGAGAAGCACCCGGGATATATGCACAGACCGGGAGAAGACTTGGAAGTCTGTGCTTCCTATAGCTCCGTCTTAATACTTGCACAGTCGGAGCGCGCATACAGGCAACAAAACACGGAAATGGTCTTGACGTCCCTTAAAGTGGGCCCTCAAAGGCACAGCGGGTACAAATGTGTATAATCTATGCATACACCCATGGACCTATAACTTTGTTTGAGCCGGAGTTAAGGCCACATCATGATATTGAGAGGATGTTCATACAATCTTTAGCTTTCTGCTTGTTTAGGCAGCTCGAGTTATGTACTTGGACAGTGTTTTCACCGAGCGAGGGGCACCTTCTCCACGACAGTCCACTCCTCCGTCGGCCCCTCGCACCTCACGATCCAGATTTCGGACGCCACGAAGCCGTCGAAGTGGGATAGGTCGACGTCGGCGTCGCCCTTCATTTCGAACGCAATCCCCCCTAGTTCCGAAGTGGACGTGGAAGTCGAGAGGGGCGACTGCCGGGCGACGACGGCGCCGTGCTCCCAGAACGCATCCCGGATACGCTCCCGGTCTGCTGCGTGTGCGTCTGGGATGTAGAACAGCGAGAGGTGCGGGAAGCGGGGCGACTTGAGCGAAATTTCTCCCGCCCCTTCTCCCGCCGCTCCAAGCGCGGTCTGGAGGTTGGACTGGACGGCTGCGTGCAGCTCCTGCAGCTCGGGCGTGAGGACGATGTCGATGAGCACGGAGCGGAAGAAGTGGTCGCCTGCTTCCAGCGACTTGAACGCGATGCGCAGAGGCTCCGCGAGGGCTGGGAGTGCAGACTGAAGCAAGGAGACTGGCGTAGATGACGGTAACGATCCCAAAGTTATGTGCGGCTCAAAGACGGGGAGTGCATAGGACAGGGCGACATTTGGAGGCGGGTTCATGAGCTGCCTGAGCTTCAGCGCGTCATGTTCGGCGGGCACGATCCAGAGAGAAAGGCCTGCAGGACGTTAGAGTGGATTCCGCACCTGAAGACAGTGTGCAGCAGCGGTTACCCATTATTATTTATTATTATAAAGTGTTGTCGAAGTGAGAAATAAAGACGATGGGACACGATAGGCCGGAAGGGGACCAACGTGTGCGGTCGGCAGACTCCGGGTGCCGGACGCATTCGTCCAGACACTCAGCACAGCGCAGCAGCCGCAAGCCACGACGTCGACACCGTCGGCATTGGTGTCTACGTCTACGACAGCATCAACAGCAATATAAAGAGCATTGTTTTGCTGAGTGCTCAACCCACGCAACGAGCTACTCTGTCAGAACACATATCAACGCTATGCCCTCGCGCGACCAGATCGACGAGTACATCGCGAGCATCGAGACCTACATCTCCACCTCCTTCGCCTCCGTCGCGCCCGACATCCAGGGCATCAACGACTCCATCAACCAGCTCTGGCGCGATGTCACCCGCTTCGGGCACCCCGAGATGCCAGACCTCCACCTCCCGCGCGGCCTCGGCATGTTCGACGTCCCCGCCCCGCCCCCTCCGCCGCCGCCGCCCGCGCCCCCTGCGGGCCTGTGCGAGAGCACGCTGGCGTTCGTGAGCCGGAATCGGAAGACGGCGGGCGTGGTGTGCGTGGGCGCGATCGGCGCGGGGCTGTTAGTGGGATATAGCGCGTCGGCGTTCATCCAGGCGAGGGCGAGGCGTGCGCGCGGAGCGGTTGGTACGAGCTCGTCGACGAGGAGGTTGATTGTCGGTATGTTCTTATACTCCTAGCTCTTATGCCTATACAATGTTGATGACTGGTACGCAACCCGGCAGTTGTGCTTGGTGGAGACACTCCCCTCGGTCCAGCTCTGATCTCAGGCTTAGAGAAGGAAGGATACATAGTTATCACCAGTGTGTCCAATCCAGACGCTGTCGCTGAAATCGAGGCAACTGGAAATGGCTATGTGCGAGCATTGGTCTTCGATCCGAAGGAGGTATGTATCTATCTACATATCTACGCTCGTCTTCTGACTTTGGGTATTTGCTAGCCATCCACACTCCAACCCTTCCTCCGCTCCCTGAAGGCTACATTGACCCTCCGCTTCCCATTGAACACCGCCGGCGATCCCTATCAGAGCTCATCCATCACATTTCCCATCCTCCACTCTGTCGTCTGTCTCCTCACTCTCCCGTCCCCATCCGCACCTGCCCCCACGCCGCTAGAGCATCTCGGGCTAACGACGACCTATGAGGCGTATCTCAAGGAGACGCACATCATGCCTCTGCAGGCCATCCAAGCGCTCCTGCCTCTCTTCCGGATAGACTCCGTCCGATCACACGATGCGAACTACATCGTCGGCGGAAAGAAGAGCGTCGTCATCTGTGTCCCGGCCGCGGACGCGCGTGTCGGCGTCCCGTACGCTTCTGCGCAGGCCATGAGTGCTGCGGCTACTGTGCGCGGCGCGGAGGTCATGCGTCGCGAGCTCGCGCAGCTGGAGTCTCAGAACGTCATGCGCGATGTCCGCGTGGTGATTGTGGACGTCGGTGCGGTAGGTAGGCCCGGTGCACGACGCTCGCGCTCGGCGGAAGAGGATGTGTGGATCGAGACGATCTCAGAGTGGACGCCGAGCGAGCAGAAGATATATGGTGATGCGTACGCTGCGTACGTCTCTGCGTCTCGCCATGGTCATAAGAGGAAGCCGACCAGCGTTACTCGATTTGTCCGAAGTCTTGTACATACGGTTGGGAGGAATGTTGGAAAGGACGGACATAAGTCGACTGTCGTTGTAGGCTTGCGTCTATGGGTGTTCGGGCTCCACAGGAAGTTCAGGGGCGATAGGATCTTCATTGGTGCTGGAGGTATATAATCCTGACATATCTTTTCATTTTCTTCGACATTCTAATATCTTCCCACAGCTGCGACATATACGATAGCCTCGCACTTGCCTTCGTTTGTTCTTGACACACTCCTCAATCTACCCGCCATTCTCGTGTCGCTCAGGAACAAATACCTGCCCATTCAGCCCACCGTGATCGCCCCTCTTCCGCCGGCACCACCTACCGTGGCTACTCAGGCCCAGGAGAATCTTATTGAATTAGAGGCGGAGGCAGAGGCAGAAGGGAAGTCAGAAGATGCTTCTGACTCTGAGCCCTCACTCGCTGGCCCTGCTGTTGCCATGCAGCCGACCGCGTCTAGCAGCTCGGTGCAATCCAACGTGTGGACAGATCATCAATCTGCTGCTGCGGCTGGAGTCGATGGCAGCTGGATCAGCGTACAGGAGTGAGCCAGCATACCGCCTGAGCCCGAAGTCGTGTACGAAACGGTAAACATATGTGTAAACTATCATTTGATATTCCCTTTGTTCTTTGTAGCTGCTGTACCATTGTCATTGTCTTTTCCTTCCGTTTTCTTACCTATGTCGCCTGGCCTCCTTTATTCGCACTCCCCGCTCCGTTCTCCGAAGTCATTCTTACGCTCGGCTTCTCGTGTTATACCGTTTTGCTGACCCAGTTTATTACCACACTCGCACTACTATCCACTCATTGTCATTATATAGTACATGTACATAGTACAACACAATCGGACGCCTCACCCGGGCCCATGCCTTTGTTTTTTGGCAAGAAATTATCGCGAGCGAGTTCCGAGTTCAGATAATTCTGAGAACAGCCATTCGTTTCATGGGTACTGAGGGCGCTGTTGAGCTCAGGCTAAGAGCTGTAAAAGCTTGAGACTGAATATTCGTTGTATTCCCTTTGTGGAACAAAACACGGTCTAGTTTAGGCGTGTGGTTGAGGCTTGCTGTCCTTTGACCTTGAACTATTGTGACCACCGGTGGACGCTCAGCTCATTTCTTTTGTGCAGACCTGACCTGACGGCTGAAAGTGAACCACAGAGTATAATATGAACCACACTTATATGCTTTTGTTCCTCAGTCTCTTTATTAGCAGGGCGCGATGCTGTCCTACTACTGCCTCCCCCCACCTTTGACTCTTATCCCGATTCCTTGAATTGTAATGACTGTCGACGTAGAGATACATCCGTCGAACAGTTCGCTGTGTATGTATGGCTGGCCGAGTAGATCGTAAGTAGCCACCGCTTCTAAGCTAGCCTCCTGCGCTCGCTAACTCTGTGTCTTACAATGAAGGACCGCATACTCTCTTTCAGGGCATGTAACCGTCAAGCTCTCGTCCGACTCCTCGCTCTTCGAGGGTGCGCGGCCCGTCCGCATCCTGCTGCGCTCTCTCAAGCTCATCTTCGAGGGCCAGTCCGAGCTGATCACCCGGCAACTGGGGTACTCCTCCGCGCGGCTCATCCGCACCAAGCACGAGCTCGCGCCCGCGCGGTCGATGATGCTCTCGAACGACTCCGCGACGACGGGCGCGGGCACGGAGAGCGCGTGGAACTTCACGTTCAGCATCCCCGTCCCGGGCTGGCTGCCCCCGACGTGCACGTTCGGGAACGACCAGTACGGGCCCGCGGGGACGCGCTACGCGCTGTTCGCGGAGGCGCAGTACGTCCTCTTGGGTCAAGGCCCGGCGTCCGGGTTCTCGCTGTCGTCGCTGCAGGCGCTGCTGACGTCGAAGGAGCGCGTCGTCCGCGCCGCGCATGCCGAGATCAGCGTGCAGCGGTTCGTGCTCCCCCCGATCTCGAAGGAGAACCCGGCGGAGCCGATGGAGGTGTTCCCGGAGCAGAGGTACACGATCAAGCCGAATGCGAAGGAGAGTGGGTTCAGGTTCCATGGGAACATTGACGCGAGGATCATGCAGGGCCTGGAGGTGATGGCGTATGTGCCGGAGCATATCAACATCCATGACAGTTACTTCAAGCTTAGTGTCTTGTTACGCGCGAGCAAACTCGCACCGGAAGAAAGGGAGTTGCTGACGGTCGAGGAATTCATCATCGACGACCTCTTGCAGAATGAGTACTACTCGTGAGTGCCTTTCAGCCCTTTGTCTTTGTCTTTGATTTCATTCTCATATCGCGTACTCCTAGGAATACACCATTCCCTTCCTACGAAATGTCTTTCCCCCTTCCTGCTGAGCAACCCGAGACCAAACCACTCCTCAACCCCCACCCTCTGAAAACGATGTACGATGTCGGCCTTGTCTCCATCGACGTTGACGCCGAGGACGATTCGTGCCTCGCAACCTCCTTCTCCTTCTCCCACCACGCGTCCAAGTACCACCAGCGCGAACACAGGGTCGTCGGCTTCGCGTATCCCGACCAGGAGGAGTGGCTGAAACTGGACTTTGATGTCGATTTCGTCGCGTTCGGGGGCGAGAAGTTCAAGATCCTGGAGCGGAGCAGCGGGCTGGTGACGGGCGTGCGGCCGACGCAGCTGGGCCCGCTCTTTTGTGTGCAGCACCAGGTGGTGGTCCGGCTGAAATGCGCGTATGGGAAGGAAGGGGCCCGGGTGACGTCGGACCTGAAGTTCCGCCTGCCTCTGTTCTTTGTGCACGTCCCGCCTTTGAACCTCGCGAAGAACCTGCTGTTCTGCGGCGCTCCGGCGAAGGCACCGTCCACACGCCCGCCTACGCCCACTCTTCCGGTCGACGAGCAGGTCGCGGAGTCCTTCCGCCTGCCGCCTTACTCGCAGTTGTTCCTCCCGAACGGCGAACGCAGACCAGATCACCCCATCCCCCTTCCGCCTTATTCGCCCCATGATCCTGCGCATCCGACTCTGCAGATGAAGGATATCGGGATACCATGCCATTTTCCTCAATTTGTTTGACGGCTTCGCTCCACGCTTTTTGTTCTGACAGAACCACTTTCGATTTTTCCACATTTATTCATTCGCATTCACAGTATTCGCATTTCATCTATCTTTATATCTTATACTCACTTCCAACATCAACCCTCCACTGTACACAGACTCCCTGCATTCACTCATATTACTCACAATAGTTATGGTCCTGCTGCATTGAATCGGTTCGATTCGAGATCACCAATATAACAACATTTTACATGTGCAGATAGAAAGAAGTGGGCAGGAACAAAACAAGACTAAAACTAGGCAAAGATTTTGTGAACAGCCAGCTCGTCCTCTTCACGTCTGCGCTCTTCCCTCCGTTCTGAGCGCTCCATATCCGTATCCTTCCGGATTTTGTACTTTTCACCCTTTTCTCTACGGATCGCTGAGCGCACCACTGCAGGAGAGACGAATTCTAAGAACGAAATGTGTTAAGCGGTTGGAAAAACAGGAGAATAGAGTTGTTAAACAGACCAGGATTAGAGAAGACAGTCGCGCCGCTGAAAGCACCCTCGAAAATACGAATAGGAGTGAGGACGAAACGAGGGCCAATCTCCACCAGGGTCGTTTGTGGTGGACCATTAGGCTGGAGTGGGTCCTTCTCTAAGATCTGTAGGGTGTTGAGCATACACAATGAGCGGCGTGAAAGACCGCTTTAGACAGACCTGGAAATTACGGAACCATATTTTGTCGTCGAGGAGGGAGAACGTGAGGATGTGGTCGACGAAAGGTTTCGCTCTCCTTGCACCGGGAGGTACGCCGAATATCTTTGGCGGGAAGTCAGCAATTCTCTTCACGAAAGCAAATGGAATCGATATTACATGCGTAAAAACCTCCTTAGTTAACCTCCCCCACTCCGTCTCATCAAACGCCTTGTCGAAGCTCACAATCCCCCGGCTGCCTTTGAGGCAATTTCCGGTCATCTTCAGCTCATCCATCGTATGGATATTTTGCACATGCATCTTTATGCTCGGTCCATTGGGTGTCTTCGCCGCCCATAGGTAAAGGTCCTCATGTCGGCGCGCCTCAAAGTACAGTGTGTTGTTGCAGTTGTTTAGGTCGGCAAGTTCAGGTAGGAGGTGGAGCTGAGACTTTGAGTCGAGCTTTGAGTCTAGTTACAGAAGTCAGCTTTCAATATGTTCTAATGCTATTCGGAAGACGAGATGAGGGCATACCTTTCTTGACATGCGGTAAAAGAGTTTCGATATCATTCATGAGGTGCCTCATCCGATGTGTGACGCCCCTCGAAGACAGCAGGAGCACTCTCTGCTTGTTTTTCATCCTCTTAGGTTCCGACTGCCCGTCCACCATACTATGGTCACCATCCGTGTCTTCTAGCCTTCTCTTTCCCTTTCCTTTTGCTTCTGCCTTTGCTGCGTTCGAGGTCTGAGCTTTCAAAACTGAAGCCATAATTTCAATGTCGAGATCTGGAAGACAAGTGAAGACAGAAACTTCAAGAACTATTTTTAGAAACATCGGGCTGATATTATTGGCCAGAGCAAACACATATAAACAAATCATCTGTTTTGCCTCATAGACGGGGAAACAGGTATAGAACTAAGTATACATTATAGGTCGAGTCGAAAGCACAGCATAAATATAATTGACGAGAGAATGCCATACAGATTCATGGGGAAGAGGGGAAATGCAGGGGGGGACTTGGGGAGGCAAGGGAAGTGATGGGGTAGTGTGTATGGCATCCAAAAATCAGCAGGAAAAACGAATTGGAAAAAACATAGGAAAGCAACAGGCTATTAACAATGTCGAAGAGGTCGGGTAAAGTCGTCACAACACAATCATACGGTACGCTGGTTCTGCAGCAACTGTTGCTGTTTCTGCTTTTCTTGTTCAAGCCGCTAGAGTCGATCGGATAAATAAGAGTGTTCTTAGAGTTAATCACTAAAATCGCGTACGTGGTATAGAAGCTGCACTGCCATTTGGATGTTCTGTGGCTGTCCTGTGATAATTACCAGCCGTTCGTTTTCCGTTCCCCCTGGAGCACCATTCGCCCCAGGGGCCGATGCACCAGGTTCCATAATCTTGATCTGACTGGCGCTCATATGCCTAATTTCGTTGATTTTGCTACCCCCCTTCCCGATGATGCAACCAACCAGGTCGTTAGGAATAAAGATCTGTTGCGTCTGCAACTGGGCCGGAGGGTTATGAATTTGCGGAGGGGCTTGCGGGGTGTAGGGGTTTGCAGTATAGCCAGGAACGTACGAGGATCCTGCGAAGGGAACGGGTGCAGCAGGGCGAGGAGCGCGGTTAGTCGGACGGTAGGACGAGTTCGATGAAGAGGGCATGCGTTCTTGGCATTCGATGAGAATGTTGCCAATATAGTATGTTGCAATGTGAATCGCGTCGGCGACACCCGCAACGCTGAGCACGCGCTGTGGATAAAGTCAGTGACAAACGTAAGGATACTGATAGAAGAAGTGTAGTACCTCCGTTGACCCAGGGAGCATGCCTTCACTGGCATTCAGGCGAGCACCCGAGGCATCCTGGATCTCTTTGATTTTGGCCCCTTGCTTTCCGATTATGGAACCCATGCGAGAGTTAGGAATCATGAACTTGATAGTGACCGCCCGACTGCCGGGCACAGAAGGCACATCGAAGGGTTCGTCATTAATACGGCGAACAATGAGCCCGAAGGCCTAGATAAAGGTGACGTTCATATGGGTGGGCGGGGAAGTATGCACTATTGGGAGACAAACCTTCGATACAGCGTCGAGGGCCCCGCTGACGTTTAGGATGCGTTCAGGATTGCCCGGGATGCTCTCAGAGACAATGACGCGTGCGCCGCTCTTTTCGCGTATCTCATTGACATGCTTGCCGCCGCGCCCTATGATAATGGACGCGTCTTGGGTGACGATAAGGCAACGCATATGAATCATGGAGGAAGGAGTTTGCGAACCAGCACCAGTGCTGGAGGCCGAAGTAGGCCCAGCGGCAGTGCTGCCGGACATCTGACCTGTACCGGCTTGCGAGGAATCAGTTTCTGACTTTGTTGCGTCGGGCCTCGCGTCGTCAGCGACGGCAGCAGCAGTGGCTGTAGGAGTTGAAGCGGCAGTGTCTCCGTTAGAGGGAGCGTCAGCCATGGGCACATCATTTAATGCAGCAGCCCTTGAGGTGGGAACAGACTCGGAGGCGGATATGAGGGACTCATGGACTCTTGTTGACTCATCCGCGGTCTGCGATGATGTAGGGGCGCCTGTGTTTGCACGCTTGTGTGTTTTGTGTTGGTCGCTGTCCGAAGCAGAACGCGACCGTTTTCGGTTTCCGTCCGCAGGTGCTGCGCTGGCTGCGGCAGCTTCTGGCATTGCAATGTAGAGCAAAAAGTGTTATTTGTGTTAGAACTCTTGTGAGCGTCCGGAACGAAAGTTCAGGTGGACAACTTGGGAATGGATTTGGATTGGGAGATGCGGTGTCTGAGGAGGGGGCGGGGAACAGTGGGTGTAAGGGAGCGCGGAATGTATGGTGGATGAGCGGCATAACGCGAACATACCTCTCGTCGTCGCTGACGACGTGCAAGATGGCTTGAAGAACGAAAAATACGGCGTCGAGGACGTTCACAACGACGAATGATGGCGGCGAACGAGTCTCGAGACGAGCATCTCAATGTCCCACGGCCAATAAACGTAATAACCCCTTTATTCGGCAAAGACATTTTACATCTCTCCCACTGCCTTGACTCGAATATCTGACTCGATGCAAGCTTCTAGCATAGCCGAGTCATGCACTGGTTTCAAGGGGAAATAGTCGAGCCGCAGTCGCTGCTTCTATCAGATATACAGTTGAGTGTAATTGTACAGATGATGTGTGTATGATAAAGGAGTACTACCAAGTCGACATGTTGAAGCCAACCTTACCTTTCGCCTGATCAGGAGGGCACAATTGTTCCATCTACTATCTTCTTCACAAAAGTAGCCCACCGTCGCTCCCAGGATGCCAAAGCTACCGTCTTCTCCTCTTCGCTTAGAGTCGAGCTCTGAAACGGCAGCAAAGATATATATATCAAAATCCGTGAGCAACGCCGAATGGAAATTGCTTCCGCACCTCCAGGCTTTGACGGGCAATGTCACCGAGAGTGATGAGGCCAGTTATATCACTCGCAACGAGCACCTAGCATCAATATCAGCACAGCACGGCCTCTTGATTTTTTCCGAACAATGCTTTTAGTACCTGAAAGAAGTCGTAGGACAGCCCCATGTTTCCAAATATCGAAGGGTCGTCCGAGCACAATGCCACTTGCACTCCGTTGTTGATAAGCACAGGTAATGGGTGAGTAGGCATGGAAGATGTCAGTCGCTTTTGCTAGGATCTCAGCTCTCTGTATCTGCAATCCGTATAGTTGACGTACTAGGATTTCATTCCTGCCTTCCCAGTATTCAGTATATGCAGACACAGCCCTGCGCAGATATAACCTACGAAATTGGGCAGACTTCCACTGTTATGCCTTTCTCTTTCACGATTTCAATCAGCTTCGGGTGTTTCGCGAGAGAAAAGCTTGGGTCTACGTTAGCAATCCAAGTTATGACCAGATGCATATTGTTACTCACCCATGCCCTATCCGTTTTGCACCCAAAAGGATAGCATCGTACAGATTGTCATCCGCATGAGACCCGTCTCCTAGAGTCTCCCCGGCATGAAGGATCAACGGAAGATCAATACCCTCTTCTGCGACACGCCTTTTGAAGTACAAAAGGGGCTCGATATAATGAATCAGGGGATTAAGGCCGTCTTCGTGCCCTACCAGATCAAATCCTGCGCATATTCTGTTTTAATGGTATTGATTTCGAATGATATCGTAGACCGACCAGCAATCAGATGTGGAAACTCCTTTTTGAGCTGTATGCAATCTTCCGCGCTCTGTTTGAATGTTTCAACAGATATGAATCGAAGCGAGGCGCAGATGATTTTCGCTCCAACGAGCTCGTCTCCTCGGCCTTCCGCTTGCATACTGGCCTTGACCTCTTTCACAACATCATCAAAGATGCGGCAAATATCGCTATGCGTAAGGTTTTCGCCGTTGGGACCTTTCATGGTACTAGCTATTCTTCAGTAATGATGATATCTGTAAGGGAGGTCCTATACTAACCCGTTGTTTCCTTTGTACTGCAAATTGACTCGCGCCTCGATGAAGGATATACCATCCTCGACCGCTGATCTGAGAGATTCACGTATGACTTCGGCCCATATGGGAGCGTACAAAATCAAACCCTGTTCCAATTGTTAAGACAGGTTTAACAATCCCTGTAAAGTCACAGAAGAGAACTAACAGCTGCCACAACGAAAATACTCTGAAATTTGTCCCAAATCTGCAGAGGAATCAATTTCGAATAGCTCTTAGATCCGAGGTCCAAACATACCTTCATATGACTGTTGTACGTTCCATATGCTTCAGATGGATTGATGGTCAGCGCTCCTACGACCCAATCTTCAAAGCCTTGTGGACCGCCCATGACCGGGTCAAAATTTTCCTTTGCAAGAGCAAGGTTTACCCATTCGCCCAGTTTATACGAATCAGAAGTCAACGATGTATAAATTGTGTGCTCATCCGGACGTAGGGCAGTGAATTCTGGTACAACTTGCTTAAGGCTGTCTGGTGTAAGGTGAGAATGGACCCGCACGTGCATGGCTTGTTGATTAAGAGCAAGCTTGAGAAGATAAGACGAGTCGACCGCGGCGCCGATATGCACGTGCAAGAGAGCACCCTTTGGCATCTGTTGTGCTAACCATTAGTTTATAGAAAAGAAGTTAGAGTAGCGATATTCACCTGGGTGAGGATTTGGAATAGTTTCGTCTTCTTGACTAAATCTTTCGCTGAATTACATTAATATCGACATTCTCACTAGAATAATAAAAGCTGCAAATTACCCGTTAGAAACTCCATCCCAGGAAATGTATTCGGTACGCCTTCATGTTCGATAGACCAAAAGGATTTCTCCTCTTCAAGCCGAATTGCGCGGATGATCTCGTCTGCCTTTAACTCATCCGCTGTTGCATTCTTGATCCTAGCCACGTCCCGCCTCAAGCTTCGTTCGTCAGCTATCAGCTTCTTCCGAGACTCCCAGTAAGCATCGGAAGCATAAGCCTCAGACCCAGACATTGTCTATACGACTTGCTCTTGCTAGTTAAGTCGTAGAGTCAGAGGTGAGAAGACGAGATCATAATCAATTAGCCGATCACTGAGAGATTTATAGCCCGGGTAAACTGACTCAAGATGCACGGTGCCGCCCGCATGCTATCTCTGACTCGGGAAAAGAAAGAAGGAATGCCTGAGATCATTGATCGGTCCTACAGGGTCGGCCCTATCATAAAGTCGCAATTATGACCATTCCTGAAGTCAGATTCGAGAAGGACTGTTTGAAGTTCAAATGAAAAGCAAGTCACCAAACATATCGTCAAAGCTCAGAGCTTGTTAGTAGCAATGACCAGACCGAACACGACAGAATTTCCTCTTTAGGCGTCAATTTTTGCGATCAACTGATGAAGAACAACCGAGAGTTCCCAACACGTAGCGAGAAAGGACAGCAGTATGGCTCATTCGAGTTCACGTGTCCGTAAGGAATATCTGGCATCCCGTACTATGGCTTGAATTGTAAACTCAAGTTAAGGTTAAGACAACAGGCTTCCCTCAATGATCTTATGAATGAAAATCGCCCACTGTCTCTCCCATGCAGCGAGGGCAACTGCTTTCGTGTCTTTACTCAACGTAGAGCCCTGTAGCATATAAGTCAGAATAAAGCGCAATGCGTGTGAGAAAGGTATCAAACAAACCTCAATACTCTGCCGAGCAAGCCCCCCAAGGGTAATAAGGCCGGTTACGTCACTGGACACAAGCACCTGACAGATGTAGGACACGTTATTAACGAAAATGCAGAAACATTCAATTTTGAATACCTGGAAGAAGTCGAATGAAAGTCCCATGTTTCCAAACACAGCTGGGTCATCCGAGCAAAGTGCTACAGGAACACCTTGGTTGATTAGAATAGGTAGTGGATGGGCGGGCATTGATGACGTTAGACGCTGTTCCAACATTAGTACCAGGATCGTCGTTCTTTAGGGCCTGACGAACCAGAATCTCATTTCTGCAGACATTCTAAGCGAGAAGTACACATAACCAGATGGACTAGCACATACGAAATAGGACAAACTTCAATTGTGATATTTTCTTTCTTGACAATCTCGATCAGTTTCGGGTGCTTGGCAAGAGAGAAGCTGCATAATTTTAGCAAGCTGAAGTATTAAATGACAAGTCCACTGACCCATGACCAATGCGTTTAGTCCCAAGAAGGATTGCATCATAGAGGTTGTTGTCCGCTGCTGAGCCATCTCCTAGAGTTTCTCCGGCATGAAGGATAAATGGTAGTTCGAGCTGTAGTTCTTCAACACGCTTTTTGAAGCGAAGCAGAGGCTCAAGGTAGTGTGTCAGAGGATAAAGCACATTTTCATCTCCAACTAAATCAAAGCCTTAATCAAAGTCTCAGCAACGTGAGCTAGGATAAAGAGCAGCTAAGCACAAACCAGCGATCACATGCGGGAAAGCTAGCTTCAGCTGAATACAATCCGCTAGATACCATTCAAGGTCGTCGGGCGCAAGAATGCGGAGCGTACTGTAGATGATCCGAGCTCCTATGAATTCGTCTCCACGGCCTTGTGAATCCATCTCGGCTTTGATTTCATTGACGGCCTCGTCGAACATCTGCACGAATTCTAAGGATGTAACCGTGGCCCTACCGCTCTCGTCGATCAAGCACCTGCGTTTCCAGAGTTTGATTAGCTACCAAGAATGACCCAGGACTAGACGAAATATCACTTTTCGCCTTCGTATTCCCAAAAATTGACGCGGGTCTCTATGTAGGAGATACCATCCTCGATAGATGAACGGAGAAATTCTCTCAAGTAGCTCGGCCATATTGGCGCGAATCTCGTCAACCCCTGGTGAAGAAGTCAGACCGAACTGTTGCATGAAACAAGGTTAGCCACGTACTGCAGCGACCATGAAAGTGGAGGAGAATTTCTCCCATATCTAGATTTTCCCGAATTTAGTTGAAGTTGGCCCAGGACATCATGAATTCCATTCGTACCTTCTTCACGCTATTGTGTGTCTTATAAGCCTCGCTGGGATTTATCATCATCGCGCCAATCACCCATGCATCGAATCCTTCGGGCCCACCCAACTGCAAGTCGAAGGTTTCTCTTGCGCGCCTGATGTGTACCCAAGTTCCTGGCTTATAATCAATGGCTGTTATACTTGGTGCATGAGTGAAGTGACTTCGAGGAAGACCCTTGAATTCGGGAAGAATAGACTTTATGGAGGAAGGATTCAAAGCTTCAGGAACTCGAACATGCATGGCGGGTTGCTCAAGTCCAAGTTTCAAGAGGAAAGAGGCATTAACCATAGCGTCGAGGTGAGCATGGAGTAAAGCGCCTTTAGGCATCTTTTGAACATTTAAGTTTCTCCGCAGCTTAAGGTTTCAATGATTTCAGTAACTGACCTTGGAAAGAATATGAAAGAGTTTTGTCTTCATGACCAGACTTCTGGCTGCGAAAGCATCAGCATATGAGGATCATTCGTGAGCTGTCCACTACTTACCAGACAAGAACTCCATCCCCGGAAACGTGTTTGGGACACCTTCATGTTCCTTGGACCAGATTATCTGCGCTTCCTCTGATCTTATCGTCCTAATTATCTGCTCAGCTTTCAGCTCTTCGTCAGACGCGCTCTGAAGAAGGCCATTGTCAAGCCTCAAAGCCCGATCCTCGGTGATTAAATGCTCTCGAGCAGACAGGTAGGACTGCAAGTCTTGAATGTCTGGCTTGCTCATAGTCGCCAAGAAGCTGAGATAGACGTGAGGGCAGGATTGCTGCTTGATGGTCGAAATCTCCTTGAATTATGGATTCAACACCCGCGAGTTGACTATTACGAGCTACATGAGGAGGCTATGACCGTGGCACATTGTTGACGGTCAGAGACCCCATGTGATACATTTCATAATGCAAATGATGAGAACTCCTTCTCAGACCTGAGAGACCCGTTCGATAGTAGGCAGAGGTGGCCACAGAGGAAAAGAGATATAGAACGCAAATAAGCTGCACGGAGTGAAAGGTAGTCAATAAGTCAGTGGCTGTGCCATGAGTGTGTCCTCTCTGAGTCTACAGTCAAGAGTCAAGACAAGTTGTTCCTTTGCTTTGACTTCTGCAATCGCTACTATACTATAAGTTATTGGCTTTCTTAAGCATCCTATAGATTCGCAGAACATGCTTCTCTAATCGCCTAAGCTCATTATAAAAGAGTACGAAGGTTTCAAGCTTCAGCGAAGCATGTCAGACCAACAATCGTTGGCATCCACCTCGCGTCCTGCTTCTCCTGTTGGTCAACTGCCGGACTTTAGCACCTCTCAACCATTTCGATTTACCTGGGATGCGTCGACTCGCAAGCAAGGTCCTGCAAGTGTTTCGGGCACGACTACAGATGGACGTGGGGACTACTTCGCTTACAGGCCGTCTTTGGGTAATCTCAACTTCTCGACCGCATCTTTAGCACTGGGTGCTATCCCTCCCGAGTGGAGTAGTGCAAAGCATGGCTTCAATGGTATGTTCACTTGAAACTAGAGCTAGGTAGCCCTCTGACGCCGAGCTCAGCTATTTCTACTCTCGTAAACAGTCCGCACAAGAAGTCTGCTCCTCCAAAAGCCCATGCTGCCGTGCCTCCTGTAGTCCCAGCCCAGCTACCTCGTGTCCGTCGTAAAGACTTCGATGCATATCTAAATGCAACTGCTTCAGAATGGGAACATTTCGAACGATCTACGCTACTGAAGGATGATGCGGGGTCAGAGGGAGGGTTCGCTGCAGGACTGGCAAGAATGAACTCGGAAACGCCAATGAGTCCACGATCACCAAGGCCTCTTCCTGCAGCTTCAGCTCCTTCGTTGGAAACAGTACCCTCAGTTTTCTTCGATGTTAGCTTTGACTTAAGCGAACCCCGTACATTTGCCGCTGTCATTGACCAGAAGGAAGGACAGGAAGGACGACCGGACCCATCGTCTCTGTCGCATTCACTCCCTTTGCTGGAAAAGATGTCACATTACGCTGACACCATTGAACTCCATCTAATTCGAGAAATCTCTCTTCGATCATCATCCTTCTTCGCGGCATTAACGAATCTCAATGAGCTCCAGACTGAATCAGCCCAATGCCTGGATCGTATACGTAAGTTGAGGGGGATGCTCTGTGACGTTGACGAGCTTGGCGCTAAGAAGGGCTTGAAAGTTGTGA
Organism: Trichaptum abietinum; assembly: GCA_910574555.1. Lineage (NCBI taxonomy): Eukaryota > Fungi > Basidiomycota > Agaricomycetes > Hymenochaetales > Trichaptaceae > Trichaptum > Trichaptum abietinum. The sequence continues at coordinate 2,239,770 of CAJTBE010000001.1, forward strand.
GGATGGAAAACAAACTGAAGAATTTGGCCGAGGTTCAGGAGGGTGTGAAGGCGATTCGAAACGTAGGCGAGATGTTCAATTTAGCCAGAAATCTGGTAAATGGTGGTGAATTCGAGCCAGCCTTAAATGTGGTTGATGGTCTTCGGAATTTATGGGAAGCAAAGGTTGCCCAGCCACCTCCACGACAGGCTACTTTGAAACCTAACAACAGACCATCGAAGCGGAACTCCATGCTTTCATCGGTGCCCGAGTCAATTGGGGAAGACGATGCTACTTTACCAGAGGAGCCAAGACGTCCACCAATTGTATTGTCCTCGATCAGAGCATTCGCATCCCTTCCTGAACATCTGCGCACACTTGTTGTTGACATAACAAACTCTCTTACATCAGAACTCGTGAATGTTCTAAAGACAGACCTCCTTACCGCTCTGGATGCCACACCTTCCACGTCCATCGATCAAGAGCTGAAGGAATCTTCTTCTGTAGACTCTTCCAGAGCTGAAAGGTTAACCACCCTCAAAGAGCGTCTAACTCCGCTTGTCCGCGGTCTCAGAAGAACAAATGGAATCAGAGATTCACTACTTCGGTGGAGGGAGGTATCTCTTGTGGAAATCAGAATAAGCATAAAGCGGGTAAGCTTTCGCTTTTATCCGAGGTTGAATAATAGATATCTCACTGCTGACACTCGAAAAACTGTAGCATCTACATTCATCGGAAGAACTCGAAGAGACGGAACTTGGGGTGGATGCAAAAGGTACTTCGGAAAGCGAGTAAGTGATATTATTTTAGTTCGTTCGTGTCAGCCTTTCCTTACTTTACTCTAAACTTGTAGTGGTGTTTTACGAAACCAGCTCAAAGCCATGGCGCATGTTGAGTTTATGAGCGTTCTTGGAGCAATCTACATTACCATGTTGGCCGGGATCCAAGAGTTGCAGACACAGAATGCCATATTGGTCGAAGTCTTGCATTCCCTTCAGTAAGAGACTCTGCTCATATGAAGTTCGTCACAATGATCGAACACGTTTACCAGGCCACATGATCCTTCTCTTGATATTTCTACTGTCCAAGCCGACCTAAACGACATTCTCTCTTCAGCCACGGAGCTTGGTCACTCTCGTGCATCGAAAGTCTTAAGTGTACGAGCTGAACAGCATGCATCTCTGTCATTACCAGAATTTCTGGCAGTTTTCTCAGAGACATGGGGTTTCGTGATCAAAACGGAGACTATCTGCCGTAAAATGGTGGTTGGGTTGCGTGGTGTCATGGTTTCTCAAGCGAAGACGTTTCTGCAGACAATGCACCAAGCGCGTATATCACAGTCCGCGAAATTTGTCGAGGACGAGCAGTGGTCTGCGGGTGAGGTTTCCCCAGCCGCCCAATCATATGCAACAACGATCGTTGAGTCTGCGATGGGCAACCCGCCGGAGCTGAAAGTTCTGCCCATCCCCTCTCCGACTCCCGCTCAACCAAATGGGACTGAATCGCCTTCAAACTCATCCAATAAGCCAGCCGGAAACTCCAAGTATTTGGTGATAGAGGACAGAAGATACTTCGCTGTACCCGCGACATTGGATATGCTTGGGCTCCTTATCGATTACCTCAAAATTATCACTAATTTATCACTGTTGACAACGGAGACAGTCGGCCGTGTAATTGAATTCTTGAAGGCGTTCAATTCGCGGACATGTCAAGTGGTTCTTGGGGCAGGAGCTATGAAATCGGCAGGCCTGAAAAATATAACCGCAAAACATCTTGGTACCACATACCTTTTAGTTTGTAATCACAGTTCTGACTCGATTGTTGTATAGCTCTTGCATCGCAGTCGCTGTCTATTGTGATAGCTCTGATCCCCTACGTTCGTGAATGCTTCCGACGGCATCTCAACCCCAAACAGGCCGTTATGCTTGTTGAATTTGACAAATTAAAGCGGGTATGTATATACCGCACAGCTATATGGAAGGTATTCATTTTTTCTTTAGGATTACCAAGAACATCAGCAAGAGATTCACTCGAAACTGATCGCAATCATGGGTGATCGAGTCAATGCACATTGTAAATCTTTGCAAGCCGTGGACTGGTCAACACATCGCGACGGGGTCAACGATTATATGGTACTTCTAGTGAAGGAGACGGTCACTTTACACAAAGTACTTTCTCGCTATTTACAAGATACAGTTCTGGAGGTGAGTTGTATTTACTCATTTGCCCATGTGGACGATTGACTGATTGGAAACTTAGTATATCATGTCGCAAGTGTTCGCATCCGTCAGTCATCGTCTGACTGAGGAGTATAGCAAGATTGAGCTACCAAGTCAGGAAGCTAAGGACCGGTGAGATATGCTTCTGCTGAAACCGTAAACGCTTATCTGACTGTGGACCAAGAATGTTGCGCGACGCCAAATACCTTCATCAACATCTATCCGGACTGAAGAATGTTAATCCGCCCACAGGTATGTTGGAAACAGTCATCGGCGAGAAACGAGTTCCAGGCGTGCAGAATGTACCAGCGAGATCTCCCACCCCCTCAGTACCCTCCCCAAATCCAGCATCCGCTTCATTACCCTCACCTCCGTCGCAGCACACCAACCATTTGGAATCAACGAATGAGCGATTGAAAGGTCTATTCCGTCGTTCATCTATGTTCGTGTCTTCCGAACCAAAGGAGTCGTTTGCGCCATCAACACCTCCGACCCCTCGTACCGAAAAGCCGCCGATCCAGCATTCTGAACGACCACTATCCCCGCCTCCACCTCCACCAGAAAAGCAGAATTTGGCTGCGTCGTCCTCCCCGCCTCCGCCATCATCTACCCCTCCAGTCGATGGAAGAAATTCACCTTTGCCTATCGAGAAGGAGCTACCTGATCCTGGTGCGGACTCGACGCTTGGGACTAGTGCTAGTGTTGAACGTGCCTCGCACACACTCTCTGCTGTAGGTTCTCAGGACTCAGTAGACTCGCAAGGCGATAAACCCGTGGAAGAAAGTGCTATACCAAACGGCAACGGACATCACTCCGAAGCAACACCCGAGGTATCGGCAACATGAATCCGATCTTAATCGCCATGCGGTCCTCTTCTCCCCTAGAGTATATCAGGATATGCTAGAATCTCATCGTCAGCCCAGCTTCTACGTGAATGGTCTTTCTTATCCCATCTCTTTATGTATGTCTGCGATTCCTTGACATTTTACTGTGCATATGTTATTTATGTTGAACTCTGGACTCAAGGAGATGTACATGTTTAGACATACTTCATTACTTTATCTCCATCATCATCATCATGAACCTAATCCACGCATTTCTATCATGAAGACGGGAGCAAACTGACTGACAGAATGTTAAAGCTACTATGCCAGTGGCCGCTGACTAACGACTGTCACTAATTGCCCTTTTGTGTCCAGCGAAGCAGCTTATCTCCACATATATTGTGCCATCAGGCCCAGGTCCAGACTTCATGTTTCTTATCTATGGAGAGAAAGAATAAAGCACTGCACTTGGTCGAGCAATGTTGAGCTGGATGATTCCAGTTGGCACCATCACCACATACTTGTCAGAAGAGAGCCGGTTCTGCACTCGACATTGACTTTCTACGCTTCTACGGTCCTAGCTCTGATTGTCGATAAATCCTAAAGATAAAATAGCCTGTATAACAGGTCTGCCACCTGGACAAGGTAAGGTTTACCGGTGGAATTTGCAGATACTTTATAATTTACGTTTTGTGGCGAACGGTAGAATCTTGCGCTTCAGGCTAATAACGTGGACGACAAACGCTCTTGATACAACAGCGCATCTTCTTGTATCGGGAAAGACACATTCACAATCGGTGGCAGGTTCGTCTACATTCTTCTAATCGAACACCTGCAATCGATCTGACGATGACTACCATTACTGTGGTTAGCTTCCGTCCAATGCCTGGCTTTACAAAGCTTGAGCCTTCCTCGCTCTACATTGCGACCCAATCCATTCCCACCGCCGGATATCAAACATTTCACTGGTTTCTGCTTGCTGTTGCCCGAGATGGCTCCGCAACAAGTCATCAGTGGGTAGAGACGGACGGCAACGTCGGGAATACAGAAGAACGATACACTCAAGTCCGCTCCCCGACTTGTGCGCCGTTCACAAGGAATCCGAGCGTCCTCGCGCTTTTCCGCGTGAAGGGCTTTGACGCTTCATGCGCTGATAACGGCGAATTACTGGGTGGCGGGGACAGCGATGTGAGCGACCTTGGCTCTGAATTTGAGAGTGAGAGCCTACCGACTCCGCTGGAGACAGCTTGTGCGGCGGCTTTGCAGTGTCACTACCCGACTATGCACGAAAATCGATTACATGGGCTAACGTGTGCGAAGTGGGTTTTGACTGTGTTGAAATCACTGCAACAGAATGGATATATCTCACGATCGGGCGATGTTTCTTCTGTCGAAAGTTATGTCAAAGGCATCAGCGCTGAACAGGAGGAGCTCCTCGTCAAGTCGTTATTGAACGGGAACGGTTTCAGAGCGGGTGTGTTTACAATTTGATTTATTCAGCTCTTGGGTCATGGACATGGGACTTCTGTCGATTCTTTATCATCTAGCATCTGTCTTTTACCCCCCCCCCCCCTCCTCTCCTTCCTTCGTTTGTATGCTTTTTGGGTTATATGTAGTATTGTACCAGTATGCGCCGGATATTAATTGCTTTGTTGTCGTTGCTATCTCTTCAAACTCGTTCGGTCTATTCGGGCGGCTGAGAAACATATTAGTGAGGTTAGACGGCACATAAAACATCCTGAAGGTATACACAGCAAACAGAAAGGGCCGGCGAGGCGCACTCATATCGTGAGTCTTTGTGAAAACAGAGTCCATTCGCTTGGCGGTCTATTCTTATTGACGACAAAGGGCTGAGAGGAGACCCTCGCCGCATGAATAGTCAGCACTTCATGAAGCTCTCAGGCAGTGCCCACCCTGATAGAGTAGAAGACCCAATTGTTAGAGGACAGAGGTGAATAGAAAAGTATACATCGCACGTACTTGTCTTCCTAGACTTCATTTTCCCATCACAGAGGGGGGGCTTACGTTCGGAAGGAACTGCTCACGTACTTTTACGTCATTTCTGCGAAGCTAGTCAGGCTGCCCGAGGAGCAACACGACTATTCTGAGGCCACTGGACAAGAGGAAGATGCGAAGAAATTCTGCTCCTTGGACCGAAAACATATAGTAATGTGTTCCAGGACGCGTCCGGCAGTTTGGAAGGTTAAGCTGTTAGCATTTCCGCTTAATGTAGGCGAAGGCTATATGAGAAAGCTTGAGGGATCAACCCGCCGGCAGATGTCCAATTTGCAGTATCCCGTGCGCCAAGAGCCCATTCGTCCTCAACAGGGGCTGAACGTGGACGGGTACAGATCCCAGGTTCCCGGATATTCCTTAATCCTCCCTCGCAGCTCGAGAAGGTTTGCCATAATTGATGAATGAAGATCCTCAAGGACGAGGGAATGCATTCATGTGGTTCAAAATGTGCATGTGGCTGAAAAAATACAGCCATATATCCACAAGCAAAGGCCAAAGAGCCGCCTGTTATACCGACAATATTTCCGCGAGTTATCGCACCCTTCTGTTGCAATAGAAGCTTCAAGAGAAAAATCCCTTGCCACCTTGCCCGGAAGAGCGTCATGGCCGTCTCCAAGGCCCGCACAGTTGTTAAGTCGCTCCCACTGCATTCCTTGTAGCATTTAAGAATGGCAAGCGAGCTGGTTATCGCTCGGAACTTGATGTGCGTGTGTTTGAGCCAGATAAACCGCGGCTGGTATGGATATACCAGATGATAAGCAACCTTGTCATCAGATTATCACTCTGAGTTTATCTTGCGGTGATTCAGGTATAGTGAAGCGTCTCATAGCAGGAGGTGTGCACCCATATGAACCCGTGCAACATCCCGAGATGATGAGTAAACACAGAACATAATCGATCAATCCGTTCTACTCACCTGTGTGAGAGATATGTAGTGCTGTCCTATCACTCTCACCCCCGTGTTCTCCAAGATTTCAAGATTTCAAGAGCTTGCGTACCCTTGTCGGCCGCAGTAAGGTGGCAAGCTACATAGTCAAAGCATCCCTTTTCTGGAACTGTCAAACAATGCTCTAGGGTAATAAGAACACAGAAAATTTACTTCGATATCGATGGCATCACAGATGAAGCATAACATGCCATTGACTAGCATAGTGTAGTTTAGGAGGTGGTTTGTGTACGTCTGTGAATGGTTGTCAGGTCCATGGTAGCCTTGCAAGTCAACGAGAACAAAGGAGACCGCGAAGCAACTTGAACTTCAAGAGTTATGTAAGCCGCACTCACTGCATTTTAATTCACGTCATTTCCTCGCAAGCTCGCTGCTCTTACACTGACAACGTTGTTGGGAGGCGTGAATACGACAGAACAGACGGTTAGTCCTGTCGAATTGCAGACATTACAATGTAAGGATGTTATTATCTAAGTCTACTATTCCAATGCCTCTTCGTTGATCGTTGGTATCACATTCTATGGACTACCATTACCTATCAGTATATCATTACAACACTTCTTATCTCGCTGAAGGCCCTTAAAGCTCCTGATACTCCTCGAGGCAAGCGAATGACTGTAATGCAAATAAATGTATATGCATATAATATACGGGCCGGAAGCTACCTAAATTTGGGACATACTGTACTTATGGGGTATGCTATATGTCTATAAATGGAATACATGCCGATCCTGGGCACTGGCATGAGCACGGACCACTCGCTCGTCACTGTCGAGGTCGTTGCCTCCCCTGTCCATTATCCTCGACCACTTGCATACCTTCCTCGTCGAGCATAGCGAGCTGGAACGACACACTGGCTAGTTTACTCTGAGTAATATACACTGAGCTTGGCTACATTGCTATCGAACGGCTTGACCCGCTCCGACCGTCTCGTTCCCGATCCGTCATAGTGGCGAAGCCCCTTGAGAGGAATACCGCCGACGCTGTCCTCGCCGCCACTGTCCACGACGCCCACGGCGCGCTTACAACTGCATCAGCTCGTGCATTCTGACAATACACGAAAGTTGTGAAGCGTTCGTCGTGCAATTCGCTTGCAAACAGCCGGCGCACGACGCCGAGCACGAGTTATAGTGCATATCGTTGGGCGTACCTGATTGTGTCGTTGTCGCCATCTTTCACGATATTGTGACCGTCAACTATATCCTAACTTCTTTCCATAAACCCATTTTCAAACATATCCTGTCTGTCACTATCCACCATTGATCCCCCCGTGAGCTTTGACCAGCCCCTCGCTGCTTCAGAGCTGCAGGGCTATACTCACCACACGCAGGCCCTTCCGCGCACGCAACCAGAGGCCCAACCACAGTCAACTCATCGCGCTCGCCTGTCTTCATCGACATCTGGAGCGCACGCAACTGAGGAGCTGAGCAGCCCGGTAGAGGCAGTATCAGCGGAGAGTCCCGCGACCATCGGAAACGCGGAACCGGGTGACGATTCCCTTTCGTCTTCGTCAACTATCTCGTCTTCTACTGCAACGCCGTCCACGTTGTCGACACCCTCTACGGTCTCTGCTTCAAATTCGGATTCAGCACAACATCCTTCCTTTGAATACACTGCCATCACAGAGGCGCCTGCCAGTTCGTCAATTGAAAGCCGCAGCAGTACACCTGTCCCGCGAAACCGAACGCGAACTCGTTCCGAGTTTGAGGAGGACGAAGTTGCTCAGGAGCATTGGTCTATCCCGGCAGGAGCCTCACCCTCGACATATTCCTCAGCTACATCGTTTGACTCACGCGGACTACACGCGCCCAAGAGACTCAGAGTGGGCTCGTCATCTGACGACACTTATCACTCGACCACCATCTCTGGTCCTACTCCAGGACCATCAGCTTTCTCTCGACAGTCTCTACCACTTGATATTCTTGCGCGATCTCCAAAGTTATCATCCACATCTCACACTATGAGAATTCCAGACACAGCAGATGACAGTGCATCTGCACTTTCGGTGTCATATGATTCCAATGCCTCCGTCCATGATGGTCCTTTAAGTTCATCTATGGCAGGATGCTTAAGTCCATCGATGTTTCCCAGTTCAGCGAATGGGAATGGACGAGCGGTCACAAATGGAAACGGTGTAGTTCTTGACGGCGTTGCAAACGGTTCATCTCATAACTCGAAGTTATCGGGTGACTATAACTACGGTCGAAGTGTTAAGAACGTTACAGCACGCGTCAACCTCCCTGGAACTCGCTTATTCGAAGACTCTTACATTGATAGGGAGGAATTCATTCGACTTGTTGTCCAAAGTTTAAGGGATGTAGGATACAAGTAAGTGTAGGCTTCGTTCACCCTAGCAGAGCTTCTGACAGTGTTTTTTGTAGTGAGTCAGCTGCAACGCTAGAAGCAGAGTCTGGTTATGTGATGGAAGAACCCGAAGTGACGCATTTCCGACACTATGTGCTTTCGGGTCAGTGGAATGAGGCTGAAGCATGTTTACCTAGCATGGGTGTCTACGGCCCAGACAGTATGCGGGTAAGTAACGCTTGTGCTGTCGTTCAGCTGACACTTACAACCTTCTTTTCGTGCAGATGGCCAGGTTCTTAATATGCCAGCAGAAATATTTAGAATTGCTGGAAGAGCAAGAAGTCAATATCGCGTTGCAAGTGTTGAGGTCGGAGCTTGCGCCGCTAAACACAGACATAGACGCATTACATTCTCTTTCAGGGTGAGCAAAACAAAGCGTCGTATAAGGCGATGTTTAGATTAACTTATTACTCGACTCGGCTATTTCATTCGTATTAGACTCATAATGTGCTCGAGTTCTGATGACCTGAGGCGACGTGCGAATTGGGACGGAGCGAAGGGAACTTCAAGGAGAGAATTGCTCTCAGAACTACAGAGTATGTCTCATCTTGGATTGGCACTGGCCGGAGTTACTGAATAACTCTCCGCCGGTTCCAGAATTAATACCTCCCAGCACGATGATGCCCCAGCGGCGTTTCACAACACTGATAGAACAGGCATTCACGCACCAGCGGACACATTGTTTATACCACAACGCGCCATACACTCCTGAGACTTTTTCCTTGTATACAGATCATCATTGCTCCCGAGAGGCATTCCCATATCTCACGACAAACATTTTATCCGAGCATATTGACGAGGTTTGGAATATCAAATGGAGTCATGATGGGAATTACCTTGCGAGTGCGAGTAAAGATACCAGTGCTGCGATCTGGCATATTGGGGTGAGATATCTACTCCATAGAAATCTAACTCGCGCAAGCAACTGAGTGATGGATTTAATGTAGCCAGAAACAAAGCCAAATGTTCGAGAATGTACCATGCTTCACAAGCTCGTGAACCATCCAACTCATGTGGGGTGTTTGGCTTGGTCACTGGAAGATGACGTTCTAGTGACGAGTGCCGAGGCCGACATTAGGATGTTTAACACTAAGGTAAGATGGATCTAGCTTCATCGGTGGGCTCAGCCTCACAAGTTTATCACAGACAGGTGTATGTTTTCGAGAGCTGAAGGGACACGAGGAGACTGTATCCGCTCTTGAATGGTTACCGGATAGATCTGGATTCATGTCGGGGGGGATGGATCATAAGATCCTACTTTGGGTGAGTTCATCCTCACACATTGGAGCTCGTGTCCGTCGTATAGTTTTTAACTAATCATGTCTTACTCAAAGGATCCGGAGGGTCTGCACAATGAACTATGGCTGAAGACTAGCGTACGGATTACTGACCTTGCTGTTGCTCCTGATCTTTCCCGTCTGGTAGTAGTCGGCCTGGAACCATTACCGACACCCGCCGCGAAACCAACTGCAGACGGTCAGGCAGCCGCCGGCACTTCACAACAGCAGCCTGTGCCAATCATTGCGGAGTATAGGCTGATTATATATAATTTCCGTACCAGAATGCAAGAAGCGTGCGTACCTATCCCAAATTCTTTTCATTATGGTGCCTAATCAGTCTAATCGTGCTGATTTCACAACCGTCAAATAGCTCGATCCAGTTGGACGGCGAGCTCACGAGCGTGAAGATCTCTCAAGACTCGCGATTTGCCTTAATAAACCATGCACCAGACGTGAGAAATGCTGCTTCTCACCCTGTTCCGTTAGAACGGTATAACTGATTGCTTGCGTATTTGCTTCCGGTTCGTGGCGGCTTTATCTTAACAGGAGGTACAATTGTGGGACCTTGAGACCGCTCGGCTGGCACGGAAGTTTACTGGACAGCGCCAAGGTCAACACATCATCCGTAGTTGCTTTGGCGGGATAGACGGGAATTTCATAGTTAGCGGTAGTGAAGGTAAGCAAAATTTTGTGTGGGTCTCATACGATTTCTCATCGAGCTTTGCAATCTTGTTGGTAGATGGCAAAGTGTATGTGTGGCACCGGGAGACGGGTGTCCTACTTGAGATTTTAGATGGACACGGCGCAGGAAGTGTTAACGCGGTTGCGTGGAACCCGTTGAACGAGAAGATGTTCGCGTCATGTTCAGACGACAAGACCGTGCGCATTTGGGAGAGTCCACATGCATCGTTGCTGGATGGAGCCGACCAGTTAGTGACTTCGCCCTTTGAACAGAATGGTAAGGGAAAGGGGAAAGGGAAGGGTAGAGAGATTTCGGGCTGGCATCCAGCATCGGGATCTATTAGCTCTCTCACCGGAGGGAGCTCGGATATGGCTGCTTGATTGCTTATCTTGCTGGCCCATGTTCATTTCGGCGCTGCTGTATTCGGGCATTCCCCCTTGGCCAGTGCGCTCATCTGCGTCATCAATCATCTTGCATATTAATGTTCTGTTCCCACTTCAACACCGCCATCAGCATCCTTCGCATCGCAAATCGCATTTTATTTTTTCTGCATATCACGACATTTCACTACTCTCACATTTTCACTGTTAATTTTGCTGCTTCCCTTTTCATGGTGTTTCGTGTATTAACAACGCATTCGGTTTAGACTATCCGACCTCATGTTATAATATATTCCTGAATCAGAGGACTTCGGATTGAAGTATAACCGCCGCCGCCGACGGGATCGTCTCAATCAACAACCATTTGGAAGTCATTGATGATGAGGCACAGCCTTGCATGTGTGATCTATTTTGGAGCTGGGGGATTGTGCGATGCATAGCCTACAAATTCACAAGCATCAGATACTCGTGCTGATTGCACAGTCGAGCAAAGAAGAAGAGACCATGTGGAGGGCTATTCCCTTGTTTACCCTAAGAAGCATCGAGGTCCAAGCGGAGAGAATGCGGGGAGTATGGTATGTTCTACAATCATACCTTGCATGCTCGACAAGCCAGCTGAGCCGGGGAAGAAGTCTACTGAAGGTGATCATAAAGTGTATCATCCTCAGCAATTTCTGCACTTCCCAGCTATGTATCAGCATGAAACAAACAAAAGTGCAACCGGCTGCTACACATTGCAACATCGTATCTGTTACAGCGTTTGCCAGCTCCTGTGCCAGCAGCGTAATTTATCCTTCGTCAATGAGCCGCCGACTCGGAATCCTTAGACACATATACACTTATTCGGCTGTGTTTGACTTCAACTCAACGATAATCTACATACCAATATCTGCTCTATAATACTCCTGAATTATCGGAGAGACGGAGTGCTGCTGACACAGGGCGATATGTAGAATGATGTACTTAAATAACGCACGACGTGTAACGGATTTAAGGTTCATGGCCACGACGCGTCTAATTAGCTGACGCGTCAGTCACGGGACCGCGTCAAGTCGATGTCGATCATAGTAAGATCTTAAGAGAAAAGGAAGACAGCCGTTACTAGGTCTGCAGAAAGTTTGCAGGGAATATTGTCCCTGATGTTTGTTGTGACTTTCGGTGGGAGCAGACTCGACAATCATTCTCGCGGTAGAATTTTACGCGGCGCTCATCGGGGCCAGCTCAGCCAGATCGACGCAGCTGTCACTTCCAAATTTGTCCTTTCTCAAACCTTATCTCCCGCCGTACTCTTAGTCCCCAAGATTTCAGCGCAGCTCGGTACATCTATATTGTCGCACCTGTGTGCATTATGCCGCTGCTCTTCAATCAAAATTTGAGTCGGGGTCTGTTCGCTTACTGTCAAGATGGAATAAAAAACACTACGGATTCGAAGCGTCACACCACGGTCTCTTGACGCCATTTATTTTTCCATGTTGCTGCTGGCGTATGGACGGTCACTGTCAGACTATGATGCAAATGCGAGTACAATGACTGGCCTGGAGTTTTGATGCGGATGAAGCGTGGTTCATCATCGGCTCCAATTCCACTCTCTATCTTGAAAAACAGATCCGAGTCAAGGAATGCATTTCCCCCCTCCATACCCATGGTACATTCGGTCCGACACTATGCCCACACTCAATGTGCCTATCGCACTTTGATAACGGTGTTAATATGTAGTGACAGGACTTGCAAGGTGCGGTCTCTCTCATCTATTTCTCTACACCTTACTCAAGACTCCTCCGGCAGGCACAAAACACGTAGTCTTGTTCTGTCTTATTTCTCCCATTCGCCGACACGCCCGACATCGAATCGCGTCAGATGCACTCATGTCCATTCTACTAGACATGGTGTCGGAGAGTGTGAAGTACTCCCATGATATCTGATACGCGCCTCCTCTTGACCACGAGTTGGACGTGGGAGACACTCGTTTAGCCCCACATTATCCACTGTTCATTTCAGAGACACTTTGCGCAGTTCTTCGACAGCTCACCAACAATTCTGTACATACATCGAGACAACTCTTAGAAAGGTGTGCAGTATCTTGAGGTTTCAAAGTTCGGAGGTTCTGACACGTCACTTCAGTCGAGTTTGGTGACCTGTACGGTAAATTTACCTTCAACAGCATGGGAGAAAATACCGGTGTCATCTACCACCGCTAATCTTGGTGCTTAAATATCTTAACCACCAGGTTAAACGGCCATGTCAACTCACTACTAGCCCGGGATCTCCTGAGACTGAAGTCGATCGGCGAATTCATTCTCCGAAACCAGTTCTCAAAGACTGGTACGCGTCTCAGCTTCGTGACTTCGAAGGCATTCCCCGAAACCGCCCGCTTCGGATTCGCTCTACTTAGTAATGGACGTGACGCTATTCAGTCTACATAGCTTCCTCGCTTGTAAAGTCAAGAGCAACGGACTATGGCAGAGAAACATCAAGCTTAATTGCAGAAGCCCGATCTCGCCGAAATCCTGGAAAGACAAGATCGACATAGTCTAGCTTCCCCTGTCGTGAAGCACTGACTTGAAATGATTGTGAGTGAGCACAAATCGATTATCGTAAAGTAGGTCTGTGAGTGTATACACACGTACAAGTGAATACTCTCTAAATCAATAAGTCAGGATACACGATTCAAACTAGATTCTAGGGGATACAATGGGTCGTCGGATGTACAATACGCAGGGAAGGCTTCTCTTCCGCTCAGGAGGCGCACGGAAGGAGAGAAGACGGTAGGTACCGTGAGTTTGAGGGCCAGGGTATAACATGGTTTAGTAGACTGCTTAGGCAGAGTGTAATACATACGTAACATTCATGGGACGGGCGAGTGGACACGTACGATATGAGCGCAGAAGGCCCATGTGTTAACGAGACATCATCCTGTGAGGTCGAGCATTTGAGTCTGGCAGCTGTGAGTATGCCTTCTGCTTGGGTAAGAATAACGCCGCCATTGAATCCTTCTTGGATGACCCCGAAGGCTTCGGGCCTGGGTGGCAAGTCCTGTCGTGGCGGAGGCAGGGGTCTAGGCTGAGGGGTGGACGTTGTCGTGTGGGATTCGTTCTGAAGTTTGGGCGGCGGAGAGAACGCTGACTGCGTGTTAGCACAAGTACTACGCACTGTGACGGTAGTAACAGTAACAGGAGATGCGGATTTGGGGGGAGATAGTTGTGCACTAGATGAACCCAAATTGGCGCGAAGCCCCTTTGTGCTCGATGAAGACGGCGGCAAGGCGCGGGATCCAAAAACGCTCTTCTGGATTCTTGTTGCTTCTCTGCGGGTTTTCTCAAATAAGGTCTTCGGCGGTGTTGGACCTGTCGACCCTACAGGTTTGTACTGTGAGATATAGCGAACTGGACCGTAAAACAAGAGAGCTCCCTACATCCGTGTCGGGATCGCTTCGGTGGAGGAAGCCGATCAGTTAGTTTGACCTGGCGCTTTCGTTTCATTTCCTCGGCTTCTAGTCGCTGATTTCGTATCCGAATTGCAGTCTCTTCCAGCCGTCTCGCCTCTTCTTCTCTGAAATGCTGCAATTACGTACGGGCTTAAGCTCGGGCTACTTGTAGTTCAAAAGGGCGAAAAAGAAACTCACGAAATATGCCTCCCGCCATGACTCTGGTTCTTCAAAATCTTCCTCGGGATACTGTTCGGTCACAAGTGGATAATTCCGAATGCAAAGCTCTTTCCAAAGCTCTAGAACAAGATATTGTAAATGAATACTGTCATGAGCGGTGGGAATACCTTGGTTATGCTCCACAAGATGCTAGAAGAGTACGATGCGTGAGAAGTGCTTTGACGAGGTTCACAGAGCCCTGAAGTTGCACTCACAGGAGACTCCTGTTCAAGGCGTGATAATATATCCGCGTTGCATCTTTGGAGAACAGGCTTGACAAGTCGATGGGGCATGTCTTGCCCGAAGCCACCTATAGCTATCGGTTGTGTCCATTAGCCCCTACTCCAGTTGCTGTGCGTCTGTGCTCACCCTCGATATTAGCAATAAGGACTAGAAAACAAAGCGATTGATACCACCCGCCACGTCAGTAAAGCGCGATAATGTCGAGATCTGTGGCCAGGACTCACCTTGTTGGCAGCACTGAACAAGACTAACAACCCTCCGGACGCCTACACAGTCCTCTTGGATGTTTTCTGACATAGTGAAAGGTGTTTATCGCAGTCGCGGAGAATATCAAAACAGTGGGTAGTTGGGAACTAAGGGGTAAGTGGTATAATTAGACACGATCACTGCAGCTGTGAGATTTTCCCACGATGTGGAATAAACCATATTCAATATTCACTAAATACATGATTCAAACAATACAGAACACGGGGCAAAAGCAGTGAGCAAGCATCGCGGGAGTCATGCGATGCCAACGCGAACAGATAGGGGATTCTTCTCATTAAATGCAAGTTAAAACGGCAGTTGTCAAAGAGGCTTCTGCTAGCAGTAGCGGCTCGGATGCACAGCTGCATGTGCTAGAGGATAGTGGACAAACTCCGGATATGGGCAGCTCGCAATACGATCCAGCACAGCTGAAGGCCAGGTATAAACGATGGCCTTGCTTTCTCCAGCGGATGCTAAGTCCTCGGAAGAATTCCTTCCTGTCGGTATCTTCCAAGCTTGCCATGACCATTTTCCGACTGCAGATCCAGGTGGCATCCTCTAGACCGACAACTCCGTCCCTTTAGCTTCATTACCTCATACCAAGAGATAGCAGGCAGCATGGCAAAAACTCACTGTTCTCATCTCAATCCTCTTTCGATATAGCCTTCGTCTCATTCACAAATTGCCTGAGCATGGTCAGTAACGGCATGTGGCTTGCGTTGGCAGTTGCTGGACTGTAATCCACACGGCCCGCGTCCTCTCGGTGGGTGGCAGTCATGGCAGCGTATGCGGACGTGATCCCGATTCCAGCAGCTCTTTCTAAATGGCGTCTGTGGCCGTTCGGGCGCAGCACGCGTGAGCTCGTTCAAGTCGACAAAGACCGCGCAGCTGGGACGCAGCACGGCGGTCAGTTGCGTGGAATGTTTTGTGCATATTATGGTCATAATACCCACCGAACACGGCATTCACCACAGCAGTGATCGGGAACAGTTCGGTCCAACATCGACACAAGTATGACTAGAAGGCCGTTCAGGGATTAGACGCTTGCAGCTCCAGTAGTCCGTAGTCTTGGGAATTTTAGCCTTCGCGTGTCTTTTGAAGACGGGAATCAATCAGTTGCAATCAAATTGGGTTCTCGCGGACGTAAGTCGTCGGGAATAATGTGCTTTCTATAATCAGTGAGGACAGCGAGAATTAAACGTTAGATGCGCCCACATGCGGGTAACGTACCGCGTGCCTAAGTACCTCAACGCGAGAAGAAATGGTTTCAGTCGGCGTGGAAGACAAACATGAGCCCATCATTCGCCACTTGACTAGTAGTCTCGTCCGCGGATGTCATGTCTACGGTCCAAAGACCGCTGTTCAGGGCGCCCTCGAGAATCGCTTACCGCTAGGGATCGCATCCAATCTTCGCCTTCACGTATCTGCCTTTATGGAAGGTACACCTACTGTTTATAGCACAGGGTCGAAACCTGTTACTCATAATGATACGCAGGCAGAAATGCTCAAACCTCGGGACGGCATATTCCCCGACGTATAAAGCCTCCATTTCTTGCAATCCGGCATCTCATCCCATAGTTCACCTATTGGCATCTTTGCGGTCGTCATGTTTTATGCTCCTGGTCAAGACTTACAACGGCCAACACATCCTCGCCTCCACGTCCGTGACGCCAGAGATGCCCAAATACTGTTCGAAGCCGTCCGGCGCGGTATCCTTAAGGCTGTTTCGCGGAGGCTGAATGAGGTTGAGCGCACCAACTTTATACAGTCCGGAGCAGTCTTCGTTTGGGAGGAAAGCGACGATGAGCTCGGTCTCAAGCGGTGGACCGATGGCCGCGTATGGAGCCAGTCACGGATGCGTGAGGTTGGTTGATCCGAGAATGCAAGCTAATTTGGATCTGACAATGTTCTATCGGTTTTCTCTTATTGGCAGCCGTATCTCTTTTACGACGAGAAACTACCTAACGAACAGGATAATGAAGTCAATGCACAGGTTCCAAGGTAGATACTCGTTTATATGACGGAGTTTGACGTACCTTATGTTGCTCGATAGAACCCAAGCGATCTTCCGCTTTGTCGATGGCACGACGAGAGGAAGCTCATCGTCTATCCTGTCCCATTTTGACCGCTCAGCAAACCGACCACCGGGTTTAGTCAAGCAAGCATATTCCGCCTATGTCACGCCTGCACCCGGAGCAAGAACACGGAAATGGCATCTGACCGCCTATTTCACATACGCAGACCTGCAGAGTTTGCCCACTATCGATATCGACCCTAGCTTGCGAAATATGCAAGTACCGCCTGGTGTTTACAGAAGTGGGAAAGCTAGGACAAGAAACTCAGACATGAGCGTCGATACATCGCCCCGGATGTCTTCTGGAGGTTCAAATGCATCGTCTTCGCCTCCGTCAACACCGAGGAGGTCAGGATTGAGCTCGCCGTCGGGGTCCAATTATCCCGAGCTGGCAATGTCTCCCCGCTTCTTGCCACCCTTACGCGCGGCAGTTCCGCATGGCAATTCTGGAGTTACTCCAAGAATTGCAAGCCCACAGAGAGAAACGAGGTGTTCCGAGGACCAAAGGGTAATCCAAATGCTGAATTCACGATCTGATCGTTAACAGCAAATCGACGAAATCCGAAACCTCTGCTTCCTTGATGACATTTTGTTCAGCTTTTCGAGTATAATAGTGTAAAATGAGTCGACCCCAGTTCGCTATGGACCTCACGTACATGGGCTACAGCATTATTCAGATTTCTTGTTAATAATACATACACCTAATTTTACTTTAAAAAGAAACGTACATAAATAAGAAAGCCAAAACATGTTCTCGTGAGGATATTCAAAGGTATCTGAAGAACTTTATTCTTCATCCGAGGAGTCGTGTCTCTCCTCTGCTTCCTCTTGGGCCTTCATTGCGCCGACAATGTCATCAGCTTCTCCTTTCTGTGCAGAAAGGCGTTGACCTGTCAGCAGAAAGCAACCACGGTAAGTATCGAGACAGTTTGTACAACGGGTCACTGACGTATAAGAGTATGTATTGCTTCTTGTGTCTTCCGTTCCAGTTTCGCCATCTTCCTTTCATGCTCCCGTTTCAGGTCCCAGTTCGGCTTTTTCGGCGCGATGTTAATTAGATCCTGGAGTCTTTCGTCAGTGAAAGGTGGCGAATGCTATGAACTTTCAGTGCATACCAGTTCCTGTGCCCGTCTCTCCTCATCCTCTGCAAGAATCTTCTCCGCCAAGCCTGCCACATTTTTCTCGACAGTGTCTTCGTTTTCATCATCTTCATGGTCCCTTCTTCTAAGAGTACGAGTAGCAGGATCAAAGTTTCGCGTTGACAACGTCGGTTCGTCACTGTTCACCAGTTTGCATCAACATCAACACTAAGAGCAAACTCAAGCACTCACCTACTTGGTCCATCCCCATGCGCCCCAAGCTTTTTTTGTCGTAGAGCTAGAAGCCTCGCTTTACGAGCATCTGACTCCTCAGCAAGAGACATTGTATAAGCCCTGAATATCGCACTTATGAAAGTTGATTGTCGAACGTTGAACAGGTTGAAGGCTTGTGAGTGAGATTCAAGGCGGACGCGTGACATTCACGTTACTGCTTCTGCGTATCACTGGTAGTGACGTCACGCGCGCTTTCAAGTTACCAAAAATCCTGAGCGTGCTTCTACACTCAACCACAACATGTTCCAACAGTTACTGTAATGCGTCAGGATCATACCTTCGCTGTGCTTCACCTGGTTTCTTGCATTCTATAGTTGTGCAACTACCTCTTGGCTATCTTCCCTTCAATGTGGACGCTGTCGCGCATGCAAAATGTGTTGCTATCTAATGGGTTTCGACGGTTTCAACGGATTTCTAATGACTACATCATCCTCAAACGCCGCTCTTCATTGCGTCTATTTACTACCTCACACGCATGTTCAGCGCACAAAGTGCGTGAGCGCTTGGATATGCAAGACTTCCCCGTGGAGCTCATACGGTATGTCCAAAATGGGCTGGAGTGCGGCCGAGGAGTTGATTAATTCCTCAACAGCAATTTTTCCATAATTGCTCATATTGGTGAAGTTTCTCCGCCCTCCTCAAATCGAGCGTATTTTCTAAGCCAGTCTCTATTCGAAGATCATGGGAAATCAACACTCGCTGACAGGTACGTCTCTCCAGATCTTGTTGCTGTTGGCAATTTAGTTGATCATGGGTACAACTAGATTGCTTGAGGTACATATAACAAATCAACCGACACCCGACAGCTGACAATCGACAGTAGATAACGAACACCATTGATGTTCGGCACGGCGAAAACAATCAAGTTCTAGACAAGCTCAAAGTAGAGCGAGAACGGGGAATAACAGGTACATGAATGTAGATCCCGCTCGTATACCATTGTGCTGACAGTCATTAGTCAAGGCCCAGACTGCAAGGTAGACTATTTCTTCCGCTGCAGTCCTAATTCTGAATTCTTCAATCCCAGCATGATTTACGCAGTAAACGGAGAACGATATCTATTGAATCTTATTGATACACCGGTCCGTACATTGGAGTCATATCATAGAAGCACAAGTCAGCTGAGAAGATGGACTAGGGTCATGTCGATTTCTCTTGGGAAGTTTCCCGCTCTCTTGCCGCATGCGAAGGCGCCCTTCTTCTAGTGGATGCCAGTCAAGGAGTACAGGCTCAGTCGATATCCGTTTTCCACGGCGCACAGGAAAGAGGATTGAAAATTATTCCTGTTTTGAACAAGGTAACTCGAAACTATCCGAACGTTGGCGATGTTTAATGACACAAAATGGCAGATAGATCTACCCGCCGCTCAACCAGACATTGTTGCTGCACAAATAAAAGCAACGTTTGGGATTGAACCGTCTGAAATCCTCCAGATCTCGGCTAAAACAGGTCTAGGAACGGACTCCGTTTTGAAGACCATTGTTGAACGTATCCCCCCTCCACGAGGCGCAAAAAACGAGGCCCTGACTGCTTTTTTGTTCGATTCATCGTAAGTACTTAGTCTCGGCTTGAAGACCTGCATCATTTACCCTCATCGATAGGTACGATCGTTACCGAGGCGTAATTTCCCTCGTCAATGTCAAAGCTGGTCAAATAAAAACAGGTCCTTCTTCGGCACTCTCCTTCTGATTTAATTTATTAAGATTCTTCGTTACAGGAGACAAGATCGCCTCTTGCTTCACAGGGAAACGATACGATGTGACGGAAGTCGGAATCATGCACCCTGAGCAATCTCCGACCGGCCTACTTAACGCCGGACAGGTGGGTTATGTGGCTTGTAACATGAAAGAGCCCTCAGAAGGTATTGTAATCAGTTCTGGGCTTGACCATTGTCTAACATATTTTGGAAGCATACATTGGTGATACACTCTACAGAGTCGGGGAACCTGTTCAACCTCTTCCTGGATTTGCGCCCACTAAGGCTATGGTGAATTTGAAGCGATATATTGCTAGCCGAAATTTCTCACTCGCCGCTAGGTTTATGCCGGTGTCTTTCCCGTCGATTCCAATGATTTTCGGAAGTTAGAAGAGTCTATAAAAAAGGTGAGACTTCTTTAGAAAATCACATATGATTAGACTAACCAGATTTTGAAGCTCACTCTCACGGACCGAAGTGTCACAGTGCATCGTGAATCGTCCTCCGCTCTCGGGCAAGGTCTGAGGTTGGGATTCCTGGGGACTTTGCACATGGATGTTTTCAGGCAAAGGTTGGAAGATGAATACGATGCGAATGTCATTATCACCGCCCCGACTGTTCCATACAAAGGTGAGGCCTTGCAGCTTAGAATGACGTTCTCATTGACAACGTGAACAGTGATTTATCGTGATAGAGCGGAGGTGATTAGCAATCCCACTGATTTCCCTGATGTAGTCAATGGATCTGGCAAAGTTATTGAAGTGCAAGAACCAGTTGTGAATGCATGTATCATTGTGCCTGAAGGTCTGATTGTGCTTTGACAGCCCACAGTTGATAGACAGCTGCTGAATGTTGTCCTCTTTTTTCAGAATATCTAGGCGATATGATGGACCTGTGTTACAGAAATCGCGCCTATAACCTTGATCATCGATACCTCGACGCAGCCTCTTCTTCTGCTCGAGTCATACTTACGTGCGAGCTTCCCCTTGCAGAAATTGTTACGGACTTCTTCTCGCAACTGAAGAGCCGGAGCTCAGGTTATGCAAGCTTTGAGTGCGTCAGTGGCTTGATTTTCTAATGTATACCTTTCTGATGTTCTTGGCAGCTACGAGGACGCCGGCTACCGTCAGAGTGATCTGTCTAAAGTAAGCGGGTCGAATTGGAGCATAATAGATATTTGACATACGAGTTTTATTTAGATGGTGTTCCTATTGAATTCGAAGCCGGTTGATGCTCTTGCTTTGATCGTTCACCGATCTGCCGAACAGGACGTGGGAAGGGCATGGGTCAAGAAGCTTCGTGAGTCTTTCTTAAGCTCTTTAGGCCGTGCATCTACATATGCACCATTCCCACAGACAAGGTCATCCCCAGGCAACTATTTGAAGTTCCAATTCAAGCAGCGGTTGGCAAAAGGATAATTGCAAGAGAGACTTTATCTGCACTTCGAGCCGACGTAACAGCAGGGTTGTATGGAGGTGTGTCATGACATACCTATTTTGATTCTTCTGTTCGCATGATACATGATGAGACTTTCAGGCCATTATGAGCGCAAGATGAAGCATCTAGAAAACCAAAAGGAGAGCAAGCGCCGAATGAAAAAGATAGGAACGATCGAGCTTCCTCAGGAAGCGTTCTTCGATATACTGAGCACGAAACATGGCAAATAGACTTCCTCCTAGCAATCAGAGCACGCGTCCGCATTTGACCACAAATACACCGGGACGTGTCATTGGTTCACCCTGTTCACACGCGCGGAAGGTACCAATTACAACCACTATGGAATATGCGTAAATTGCCTATCGTCGTGATTGGCTGCAACGAATCGCTGCTAGTGTGCTCAGAAATATCCCGACGAAATTTCTAGTGTCACTGGGTATAACCTCCCTACATAGGAGTGGCGCCTGGATGAGTGCGTCTGGGAAACTTTCCCGTTACTTGTTGTAGATTCAATCAATGGAATGCCTAGAATACAGTCTTCAATCTTATAATTCCGTGTCTTCGTCGTCATATGTTTCCTTGATTAACCTGTGAATAAGTGTAAATAAATGTATGTTTGTATCAACACCAGTGAGAATATACCTGTAAACTGATGAAGGTGGATGATCTCCACTGTAATGCTTTTGTAAGAGGCTTATCAGTGTGTTAAAGTTCGTGGACTCAACTCGTTTGTGATATAGGCATCTAATAACTCTGGATCAACATAATCATAGAATGGATTAACCACCTCGGCTTCATCAATTAAACTGCCTTCTTCGAATCCTAGCACAGCGCTCGGATCGGCGAAGTCCAGCGCGCCGTATTCGTGGTACAAATTCCAAAGCGGGGTCAGTTTAAACTGACCCGCACAGACGACGACAGGAGTACTGTGCGCGCGTGCTGCTGTCACAGCCAGTAGAGATCCCGTGATAGCGAACATACCGCCATTTGCGAGGATGGCGTGTGCGCCCAGGATGACTTTGTTCACGCGGGACATTATTGCATATATAGAAGAGTCTGGGACGAGGAAGGTCGAAATTCCGGCGGAAGATAGCGCACGCGCCATAGAATGACCGCCATACCTGAGAAAATAAGACAGGGGAGAGAAAAAGAAGAAGAATGGAATACGCGTTAGTATGGGTTCTTCTGGCGCATTCAAAAAACAATAAGATACGCACGAAGGGCCGCTCTCGGCTACGATGACTGTGAAATTTCTATGGTGTGCGGCGGCTTTGAGGTACGCTTCTACGGTTCTAGATTTTCCAATCGTTAGGATAATCTCGCTAGATCGACGTAAGATGTTACTAAAAGGACAAAAGACTAGTTGTTCCCATACACACTCTGAATGAATATGATCCTTCGCGCCTTTCGACACATTATCGTAGACGGTCTCTAGCTCGTCTAGAACATCCTGAATGGCTTCGAGAAGGACAGGTCTAAGGCCCTGTGCGAAAGAGTCCACAGACTCATTAGCTCCGAGGGTATCAGTGGTACGCCCTATAGGAGTTGATTTTTGCGCCGTTGGATACTTCTTTGGCTGGCCCATAAGGACAAAATTTGATATAGAGAAACCGGTTGTCATTGAAGGTTTTGGAGTAGTGTTTGGATAGACTGCGTTGTGCTCCTCGCGCATATGATGGAGTACTTTCCGGACGGTATTGCCAACAGTGTGTTCTATACTGTAATCAGCTGTATGCCATAGCGAAGATTGTAGATATAACAGCACCTTTCGGTTGTGCTTCAACAAGTCTCCGGCCCACACTTTTTATGAGTCCGATGAGCTCATCGATTGTAGAGAATTTGGCTCTCAGAACGACCTGGCGGAGGACATGAACGGTTTCGAGGGCTGTTTCTCGAGAGCCGACAAGTTGCCTAAACGAAGCTCTAGCTATACGCGCATGTAGCTCATCAGAACGAACCTTCTCCGTAGTCGCAAAACTAGGTTATCGACATGATGCTGGCTTGAAGAACTTGCAACGGCCGCCATTTCTATCGTCGGATCGAACAAGTTGCTGCTGAAGTTAGATGTATGCCATTGCCAGTGAATGACTCGCATCATGCATGCCAGTGTCACCGTGACATCGGTCATGTGACTTTATACAGTGCAAGCTGTCGTCACGTCACAGATTGAATAGTACGCGCGCCGAAGCAGTGGAACCTTTGACTTAAAGTCGAACCCTGACTTCACTTCAAACGTCCTCGCCCCTTTGAACTTCAACATAAGAATCTCTTTCTCATGAACAAAAGGTCGTGTCTACCATTCTTGCAAAGTTACTAGTATCCGACACATATTCTAACATAAAATTGAAGGTAGTGTTTGGGAAGATTCGGACCGGACCTATGCCAGCAACACGTGGACTCAAATTGACCCCCGCCAAAATTTTGCCGGACGTGCTTATGGCTATATCCGTCGCATCGCCTGAGCCAATCCATCTATCTTCTTGCTTTCTCTTCCGCTGGCAGAGAGGGGTCTAACCGCTCACTAGAAGTCAAGAGTACGTTTCATCTCCGAGTAGTCTTTCATCGTCCGTGCTAAGTCAATCCAGTGTGTGGGATTTTAGGCCTACTTCTCAACGATTCCGAAGTCCATTGCGCAAGTGAGATATGTGAAGGGCTATCTCTTCTCCAGCATCGAGGACAGGATGCATGCGGCATTGTCACCTGTGGGCACAAGGGTCGCTTCTATCAGTGCAAAGCAAACGGAATGGTCCGTGATGTTTTCGACTCCAACTCCCTAAGCAAGTTAGCTGGTGGCATGGGAGTAGGACATGGTAAGCAAACACGCTCATAGTCTTACGTGCAAAGATGGCAGCTCAGTCTACTTGTAGTTCGATATCCGACAGCCGGAAGCTCATCGCATGCTGAAGCCCAACCGTTCTATGTGAATTCACCGTATGGGATTGTCTTCGCCCATGTAGGTGTCCGACTGGTCTGTGCGTATGTGCTATACTTAAAACATTTACACAGAACGGGAATCTTATCAACACCAACTCTTTAATACAATTCCTTGATGCTGACGCCCATCGGCACATCAACACTAACTCGGACTCGGAACTTTTGCTCAACATCTTCGCAAATAACCTTCAGAAGACAGGAAAGTTCCGTATCAACGAGGAAGATATTTTCACAGCTATCGGAGGGCTTATGGAGCAATGCAAAGGCGCATATGCCTGCGTCGCAATGTTGGCCGGTTTCGGTCTGATTGCATTCCGTGATCCAAACGGAATACGTCCGTTAGGGCTCGCACGGAGGAACGCATCGAAGGGAAATGACTATTTGTTTGCTAGTGAAAGTGTGGTCGCAGATGCAAGTGGCTTTACAGAATGGGAGGACGTGAAGCCGGGTAAGTAACCCATTGACTGACCCGCTCCGCTACAGACTATTGACGCACTATTCTTCTGTCCTCCCAGGCGAAGCTGTGATCATCACACGTTCAAAAGTTTCTAGACGCCATCTTGTTACTGCGGAAACCTTCTCTCCTGATATCTTTGAATATGTTTACTTCGCTCGCCCAGACTCCGTGCTCGATGGCGTTAGTGTGTACAGAAGCCGCATGGCCATGGGAGATCTTCTTGCGGACGAGGTTAAAAGAGTCTTGAAAGAGAAGCAGCTCAGCGTGGATGTGGTCATACCTGTAGGGAATTTCTTGCTTAATCCTCCGTTGGGCTGGACTAAGCCTGCTTTGTCCAGGTTCCCGATACATCACGCGTCGCTGCGCTCAATCTTGCGCAGAAGCTTCAGCTTCCATACCGAGAAGGCTTCATTAAAAATCGTTATGTTGGCCGGACATTTATCATGCCGGGGCAACAAACGAGGTGAGATGTTTCAAATATACTAAAAAGAATAGATCATCTGATACGTGGCGATTATCCTCAGACGAAAGAATGTACGGCGAAAACTGAATGCCATGGCTCTGGAGTTTGCCAACAAAAACGTTTTGATTGTTGACGGTAGGGACGCGGACTTGTGTTGGGAAGCTCATAGCTCATTGGTCGCCATTGCAGACTCAATTGTCCGGGGGACAACCTCAAAGGAGATCGTTCAGATGGCTAAAGACGTCGGCGCTAAGAAGGTCGTTGTTGCTAGTTGTGCACCTCCTATTCGGTCCGTTCTCCCCTTTACCCTAGGCGATCTCAAATAGACAGAGTTCACGAGCATGCATCTTTTCCAGGTATTGTAATGTTTATGGCATTGACATGCCGTCTCGAACGGAACTTGTCGCCCACAATCGAGATTCTGAAGCTATCGCAGAGGCTATTGGAGCCGATCTCGTCATCTACCAGACCTTACCAGACCTGATCTCAGCTGTCCGCCAGTTCAACCCTACGCTTGAAACATTTGACTGTTCAGTATTCACTGGAGAATACGTCACAGGCGGTGTCGACGAAGGTTACCTCCAGTACTTGGAGGGACTGCGTGCTGATAACACTAAATCGAAGGTACAAATTGGTGGCATTGGCACGATGGAAGGCAAGGGCGGCGGTGCAGTGCATCACCAGGGATTAAACGGCTTGCAGGTGTCCAAAGAAGAACCTATTGGGTGCAGTGGCCCCATGAATGGCGCTGACGATACCGTCGGACTACACAACAGCTGGGCGGTGTCAAGGTAAACAAACATTCCTGCAATCTTTGCTTCTTTTGCGCTAATGCGCCCTTCCTCGCCATGCAGGTAAAAACTTAATGGTGGGCGGCCAGCCACGTTTGCCCTGGGCGGCTGATGAGCAGTGTGTGCGGGTAGTGACGTGGTCTGGGAATAGTGGAATATTTTTCTACTCTTCGTGTGGGGGAGGGCGGTCAGCTCATCAAGAGCACCACTTTAGAAGGTTCATTGTTCAAGAGGCGTCTAAGTATAGTGATTAACGGTCTCTTCTATGTCCGCGTTGAGCACCAACACAGCCTGAAGGTGGCTGGCCTAGTCATCATGATATTCGTATCATGAGAAGTAATCAATGATGGCTGTAGCAGTTACATATTGCTTCGAGACAACTTGAATAGATAGAATAAGGGTCCTGCACTGTTGTACAAAATAGAATACATTTTACCGCAATTAAATAAATACTCATATTAGTAGATAAGTCTCGATGTAAACGATAGTATGTTTTAAACGAGATACTAGAAGATATTTTCCAAAGCTTGTTTATGCTTTGAATCTCCAGGTTATCGAAATCGTGTTAAAAGCAAGCGTGAGAAAGTGACACAGTAATGAGCGCAGCGCGTTCAAGGGTACGCGTCCTTGACCCGACATGCATCTCCTAAGTGAACACTGCGCACTTCTCTCAACATGGATGCGATAAAGGTCGCCAAGGTGCGTATCACAGCTCCCGTACGTCTTTGAAAAGTCTGATTTCTCTTCTGCAGATTGAGGGTGTGCTTTGTCGGAAGGCTGGCAAGACATTTCGGGGCACTTTGCATCTTACCGCACATCACTTAATTTTCGATCATGACAATAAAGTAGAGGAAGAACTATGGGCAAGTTTGGATCTCGAACTATACAACGTCAGCTTACCAGTTGGACCATAGATACCATATCCTTTGATCTCTCTTGTGACGCGCTTGCCTCAGACACTGGATTCTTACTCACCTGTCTCTATACACTGTCGGAATTTCCGCTCTTTAACATTATCATTCCGGAATTACGCAGACGCATCCGATGTATTTGACAGTATCAAGGGTCTGACCGTTTCGTGTGAGTCCCACTTTTTGACTGGATGATAATGCGGGTCTTGACATCATAATACTAGCGTCTGTTACACAGCTGTACGCATTCTTCTATACGCCGAATCCTCCTTTAGCTGGTAGCAATGGGTGGTCAATCTACTCACCACGGGAAGAATTCGCCAGGATGGGTGTTGGATCAAGGACGAAAGCATGGCGGTTTACAGACATCAACAAGGATTACTCCGTGAGCATATGGTCAAACATCATAACAAATGCAATCCCTATCTGACCAAACAACGGGGGCATTCACATCTATAGTTCTGCTCAACGTACCCTGCGCGATTAGTTGTACCTACCCGGATTAGTGACACGACACTCCAATATGCTTCAAAATACAGGAGTAAATGCCGTATACCCGCACTAGTATACTTGCATTGGGCCAACTACGTCTGTGTCCTTTTTCCACATTGCGTGTTTTATAACGATTAAACTACCTCATTTTAGGGTACAATAACACGATCTAGCCAGCCAATGGTTGGGTTGACCAACAGCCGCTCAATTCAGGACGAGAAACTCATTGAAGCCGTATTTCAATCACATCACTACCAGGATTCACGAGCAACAGCTGTCCCCGTCTACGGTGCAACGGCGACAAATCTCATCATTGATGCACGGCCAACGACCAACGCCATGGCTAATGTAGCAAAGGGTGCAGGCACGGAAAATATGGACTACTACAAAGAGGGCAAGAAGGCATACTTGGGAATTGACAACATCCATGTGATGCGGGACTCGCTTAACAAGGTTGTGGAAGCCCTCAGAGAGGCAGACGCCATCGCTCAAAGCATTGGGGGTGATGATCCTGGCCGATTCGCTTCCTTGGGCGCTGCTCTTCTTGACAGACAGGCCCTGCGGCGATCTGGATGGCTACGGCATCTGTCTGCTATCTTGGACGGAACTCTCTTGATCGTTCGGAATGTTCACGTAAACTCCTCGCACGTCTTAATCCATTGCTCTGATGGTTGGGACCGCACAGCTCAACTTTCTTCTCTTGCGCAGCTCTGTCTTGATCCATTTTACCGCACTGTGAAAGGCTTCCAGATCCTTGTGGAGAAGGATTGGCTCTCATTTGGTCACAAATTCCTTGATCGCTGCGGTCACCTGTCGTCAGAAAAGTTTTTCCTATCTGCAACCGACATACAATCTGGTGGTGGAGCTGAGGCAGCACAGGCATTCCTTGCCTCCGTTCAGAACAAATTTGTTGGACAGGGACATCTGAAAGAAACAAGCCCAGTGTTTCATCAATTTCTTGAATGCGTACGGCAGATCCAGCGTCAGTTTCCTGACCGATTTGAATTCAACAGCCACTTCCTGGAACAGATTCATTATCATCTGTATGCCTGTCAATTCGGTACTTTTCTCTTCAACTGCGAACGAGATCGCAAAGTCGGGGACGGCGGGCTTCCGCCATGTGATCGTACAATAAGCCTTTGGGATTTCCTGGATTCGCCGCCGGAACACGAGAAGAACCTGAATCCTTCCTACGACGCAACGCTTGACGATCCGGCCCGGAGAGAGCCCAAGGCAGACATGGGTGTCTTGTTTCCGAATCCTAAGGACGTGCGGTTTTGGAATGAACTATATGGTCGAACAGACGAAGAGATGAACGGGAAGGAATTAATAGCCTCTGAGGGCCAAGGAGCTGACTTGATAGGCCCCATGGAAGGAAGTGAGGATGACCCCGTTACAGGTGCAGCTTCCTCCGCTTCGCAGACGCTGTCCGCGGCTATGTCGACTCCTCTGCCTACGTCTCCTTCACCTCCTTCGGTCTCTCCAGTCCCTTTCGGGTCATCTTCAGCGTACGCTGTAAAGGACACGAAGCAGTCAACTGGCTTAGCAATTCCTTCCCTTACTTCGTCAATGCCGGAACTATCTCAGCGATCCGAGCCCGGTAGGCAGGACAGCTTCAAACTTCCTCAACCCAGCTCTTCTACATTCTCCCTAAGACCCCACAGTCCATCTGCGTTTGCGAAGGAAGGTTCTCGAAGTCCAAGTCGAGATACTAGCTCACCGCGATTCGCTAAACAGGCTGAATTGCTCCACGGTGGGATGAGGTCAGTTTGGGGCAAACTGTCGTCCAATGCATCGACTGCTTTGACTGTCGTTCAAGGCGCTTACGATGGCCTAGCGAAAGATTTTAAGGGTGTTTCCTTATCTCAAGGTTGGGACACTCAGAGAGGTCCAGGAGGCGAGATGGAAGCTCGTGCCGGGCCTCCCTCATCCTTACTTGGAGATGATTGGCAGCAAACTACGAATGCAAGTCGAAATCCATCGTCCCCCTCTTGGCAATCAGATTTGTCTAGTCCATCGGATCGTTGGCGGACGGAGGGCTCAAGGTCGAAATTATCTTCTCTGACATTAGAAAACCCGTGGGGTACTCAACGGCAACCAACTGGCCGGTCTTCACCGAGGAGAGCGGATGATATTTTTTCCACTCCATCTGTCTGGGCGGAAGAGCACCCAAGCAGTCCCAGCGCGATTGCGTTGCCATCGGACCCTACTGTGCTTACCCCTCGTCCCATTACACACACGTCCTCAAGCACCAGTACTGTGACTTTGTCGACACCCACTCGTTCAACGTCGTCGTCGTCCCTTTTCCTACCCAATGCCGGAGTTATGAACGAATCGACAGGTTTATCACATCCTTCGTCTAAGGTGAACGAAGTACCCATCTCATCCGCTTCTTCGACCGAAAAACCATTGGATCCTCTTGGTGTATTATAACCCGACTTTTGTTATTTTATCTGTACGTTACTAGATCTCAGTTAGACGCACCAATCGATGAGTTTAAAGACCTTGGAAATGGCGTGATGCTGACGGAATTAGCCGAGTACCTAATAAGAGCACAGTTTGAATTCGGCTTCAATATTTTCCCTTCCTCCCTCCTACCGTTCTTGTTGTGACCCATCTCTTTCTCCCTCCTACCACCATCTCCTTAGACATAGACATGGCCACCGTACACGCTAAACTCGCCCCAGGCCACTTCCTCTTTACCTCTGAATCTGTCGGTGAAGGTCACCCGGGTAAGTGTAACAATACGAAGGAAAATTTGTCGTTTTGACCAATCTGGTTTGTAGACAAGATTTGTGACCAGGTGTCCGATGCTATCGTATGTCATAGTATTAAAACGCTTGAATGCGGTATTGAAAACGTTCACAGCTCGATGCCTGCCTGGAGCAAGATCCCTTCTCTAAGGTCGCCTGTGAGACTGCGTCGAAGACCGGTATGATCATGGTCTTCGGTGAGATCACGACGAAGGCGAAAATCGACTATCAAAAGGTCATCCGTAACACGATCAAGCAGATCGGTTATGATGACTCTGAGAAGGGTTTTGATTACAAGACCTGCAACATCCTGGTTGCCATTGAGCAGCAGTCGCCAGATATTGCTCAGGGTCTGGACCATGGTTCTCTAGAGGCTATTGGTGCTGGGGACCAGGGTATCATGTTCGGCTATGCGACTGACGAGACGCCCGAATACATGCCCCTGACCATTGTGCTTGCGCACAAGTTGAATGCGGAGATGGCGAAGGCCCGTCGCAGCGGCCTCCTCCCTTGGTTGCGCCCTGACTCTAAGACACAAGTCACCATCGAGTATAAGAAGGATGGGGGTGCTACCGTGCCTCTTCGCGTCGACACCGTCGTCATTTCGACTCAGCACGCAGACTCTATCTCAACTGAGGATCTCCGTAAGGAGATCATGGCGAAGATCGTGGCTCGGGTGATCCCTGCTAACCTTCTCGATGAGAAAACTGTTTACCACGTGAGTCTTTCAACTACCAGTATAGCACGTATATTCTGAATGCGTGTGTAGATCCAACCCTCGGGACGCTTCGTCATTGGTGGACCACAAGGTGATGCTGGCTTGACCGGTCGCAAGATCATCGTCGACACCTACGGAGGTTGGGGAGCACACGGTGGAGGAGCTTTCTCTGGAAAGGATTTCTCGAAGGTTGACCGTTCGGCGGCATACACCGCCCGCTGGATCGGTAGGTTTCTCTACGCTTAAATCGCTTAACCTTTGCCTAACGTCGTCCTCAGCCAAATCCCTCGTTGCTGCGGGTCTTGCACGTCGTGCGCTTGTCCAGCTGTCGTATGCCATTGGTGTTGCCGAGCCCCTTTCCGTTTATGTCGACACCTATGGTACCGGAAAGAAGACTGACGAGGAACTAGTCGAAATCATCCGCAACAACTGGGACTTGCGTCCTGGTATCATTGGTATGTTTGACTTCATTGTGCATTTGTTTGCGTTCGCTGATTTTTCTCCCGCGCAGTCCAACAGCTCGACCTTCAGAAGCCGCAATACCTCAAGACGGCCTCGTACGGTCACTTCGGTATGTATCACTATTGATGCAGGTATTGTAAAACTGACATAACTATTTCTCATTACAGGCAACCCCGACTATTCCTGGGAGAAGCCGAAGACCATCAAATTCTGATCGGCTTGCTCTTCCTTCTTTCACAATCAACTCTGTAGATTTACGAATGACCTGACGCTGACGTTCTGTTGATTACGCATCATTGCATCGGAAGTTCATCCTTCCGCACCTCTTGTATTTTATCGATCGCGAGAAGATACCCGTTACTCACATCTGTCGCCCTGCAGACAACATGGGCATCTTAGACCATGATACGGCACTCCACTGCCCCCTCCTTCCCTTCCCTTCTCCCCTAACTTCTTACCGTACCACCTTACCATCTACCCATTCGCCACCCATTCTTCTATTTTGTCTAACGCAGGGAAACATCTAGGAAATTAGTAGTATTAGCACTATCGCACCTCACCTATTGTTATTAGTCACGAGAAAAATACAATCGCGTTCAACCGCGTGTCTTGTGTGCGTCTGCCAGAACAAGATTATGTTTTAAAAATTCTATTGTCTCTACAAATCCTATCGATTCGGTGCCCTCGATTTTAATCAAAGATAGTAAGTACAACGACACTTGAATGTCTAAACATTCAATTGATAACTAATCACTGAATGTGCCAGTCCAAGATGTCTGCCCATTTGCCAGGAAGAAGTTGCGAGATCTGCTCGACATCTTTGTCGCCTCTGCCGGATAAGCACTGCATATATATTTATAAACGAGTCAGACGCGAGAGAAATGAAAGAAACACTCACGATTACGATGTCTTTATCACTCGACAGCGTCTTCGCAAGCTGAACACCTGCCCAGATAGCATGCGATGATTCCAAAGCTGAAACGTTCAGGAATCGTTAGGAGCATGGATAATGCATATGAGATCTGACGCACCTGGGATGATACCCTCCTCTTGCGTGCACAATCGGAAACCCCGGAGAGCCTCTTCATCTGTTGCTGCGATGTATTCAGCTCTCCCAGAGTCTTTGAGCCAGGCGTGCTCAGGTCCGACGCCAGGGTAGTCCAACCCAGCACTAACGGAGTGGGTTTCAGTGATCTGACCCTCTTTGGTCTGCAAGATGTATGTCCGAACACCGTGCAGAACACCCGGCGTGCCGCGAGCGAGCGTTGCGCTATGGTGTTCACTGTTCATACCTACGTTACAGAAAATATTAACCTTCGGTTTAGAAAGTATTTTCAAAAAAGAAAGAAAAGGAAATGAATGCTTACCTTCGCCTCCCGCCTCAACTCCGATTAACCTCACGCTCTTATCTGGAATAAAATCATAAAATGTTCCGATGGCATTGCTACCACCGCCGACACAAGCTACTACCGCATCAGGGAGCTTTCCCCGCGCTTCTCGCAATTGCTTTTTGATCTCTCCACCAATCACGCGTTGGAAGTCACGAACGATGGTAGGAAATGGATGAGGTCCAATCGCTGATCCAACGAGGTAGTGCGTGGTCGAAAGGTTGGTTACCCAGTCACGCATGGCCTCGTTGACGGCATCCTTCAGAGTACATGAACCCGAGCTCACGGGGATAACCTACGGCATTTCGACAGTGAGCCATGAATTTTGACTACAGAGTTGTGATCGACGTTTACCTTGGCCCCGAGCATCTCAATTCGGAAGACATTAAGTGCTTGCCGACGTACATCTTCTGAGCCCATATAGATAATGCATTCCAAACCGAACCGGGCGCATACTGTAGCTGTCGCTACGCCGTGCTGTCCAGCTCCGGTTTCCGCTATAATACGTTTTTTCCCTAATCGTTTCGCAAGAAGGATCTTACAAAGGCAACAATCAGCTTCTGTCTCGCCTCAATGTGTAGAACACCAACCTGTCCAATAGCGTTGTTGATTTTGTGCGAACCAGTGTGATTTCTGAAGGAGATAAAAAATATATGATTGAATCCAAGATGAGCCAAACGGTACTCACAAGTCCTCCCGTTTCAACCAGATCTTTGCTCCGCCGGCGTGTGAAGTGAGCTTCTCTGCGAAGTAAAACTGCGAGGGCCTGTTCATGTATCCGAAGTAGCTTTCAAATTCCTTCCAGAATTCGGGATCGGACATCGCGGCTTTGTGAGCTGCTTCTAGCTCGACGAGACAGTCCACCAATGCCTCCGGAACGTATTGACCACCGAATTCCCCAAACCGAGCAGGAAGGACGACCGGTTCTGACGCAGAGTTACCCACAGGAGGACCGTCTTGACTGGTATTCACAACAGGAGTGGTCACTGTGCCTAGTGTTTGCCCGACAGGCTTTCGACTCGTCTGGGGTTGACCTTTAAGGCTCATTTCTGCGCAATACGCAGACACATGTTTCGCAATTTGGTCCGCAGGTGCTTCTTTGATGACATTGACAAGCCGACTGCCGATTACGACACCATCTGCTCCTGCATCTGCAACCACGTCGAAGTGGGCACGGGTAGCAACACCGAAGCCGACTGCAAGAGGTACGGTGGCATATTGCCGGACTCGAGCAAGAATATCCGGGAGCGCAGAGTTTATGGCAACTTTGTCTGACGAACCGGTTGTTCCCATCTGATGTATGAAATGCAAGAAAAGGGACGAATGCATAGTCAGACTAAGTTGGCACAATATTCCCGAAACGACATGCCTTTGAGACTACATATATGAATGAGTCAGCAATTGAGGACAAGAATTTGATTCGTGGCAGGGATGTTGATGGGGCGATCAGTGGAACGTATGAAAGACTAGTCGAACATTATCAATATTGCACGAAAGGAGGAATAGGATTCGGAGTTCAGTGTGCGTACCCGATTTTAGTGCACTTCTCGCGGAAGCCGATTGCTTCCTCTGGAGGAAGGTCTACCATAATGAACCCTTGTGCACCAGCGTCTTTTGCATCCTGAATCGCTTTTTCCTCGCCATACGCAAGCATAGGATTATAATATCCTACAAGTCCGAACAGTTAGATTTCTCGGTAAGAACAGAACGGGATTGCCATACCCATGAGGATAACGGGTGCTTTCAAGCCTTGCTTTCGGGCATCACGAACGATGTTTAGACAGTCACTGTAATCAACGTTGTTCTTCACAGCTATCTACAAGACCAGCCTGCTGTGAGTTGAAGCATGGCACGAATATAGCGCATATAGGTTCACCGTATTTGCCACCTGAATTACCGGGCCGTCTGCAATCGGGTCACTGAAAGGGACACCAAGCTCTAGGACGTCCGCGCCTCCCTCCTCCATAGCAAGTAAAATGGGGACAGTAGCATCTTTAGTTGGATATCCGGCAGTGACGAAGGTCACCAAAGCAGGGGAGCCCTGTATAAAAAGTCAGGAGACCGATGCAGGATACATAACGATGACAAGCTTACATGTTTCTTTTTGTTCTCAAACGCTTGCCTCAGAGCATCGGACATGATGGTAGAGGAGAAGGGGGAAGAGAGTGGGACTGACTGAGGGGAGTTGGAGGAGTCATAGTCGCTGGCAGAGCTGTAATTAAATAATGTGCAAAGCCACGTGGGAGTACTACTGAGCTGATAGGCTTCGATCGGCGGTGCTGTTTTGGGCGGTGCTCCTTCAACTCACCGCCGTCCTTCTCGCTGCAAAATTTTATGGAACCCTCTCAACCATCTGATGAATCTCGCGTCCTCATCATCTACACTGGTGGAACAATTGGCATGCTCGTAGGCCCTCAGGGGTATCGAAACGAGCCGCACTTTCTGACCGAAACACTGCGCTGCCAGTCGCGCTTTCATGATCCACTCGAGGACTCCTTGTTCTCCCACTCGGGCACCATCGAGGGTTACAGGAAATGGTCAACAAGCGGGAAATCAAGTCCGACTGCAGAGCAGTCCATCTCAGCTATTGCCAATGAAGTTCCTACACTACTCGTTCGGTCCACAAGGCCGATAATGAACGCACCTCTCCTTGGAGCTGGACAGAAGTTAACGCCCACTCAAAACATCGACTGCAAGAAAACTGCTGAAAACGTGTATGAGTGTATGCTACCGAGCCTAGTGACTCCTAGGTCTTCTATTCACTCCGGCAATGCGAAGAGAATAAGATTTGCCATCCTCGAGGTACTGCCATTCGCATTCCGACCCAGCGAGCGGTGCTGAGATGTTCCTCAGTGGGATCCCCTTCTAGATAGCAGTGACGTCGATACAGATGGTAATTTACCGCAATAGCTCTCTTCGGCTAAACTTACGTCTCTAACTTTGCAGACTGGATACGCATTGCAACCGAGATCGAACTGAATTATGCCTCCTTTGATGCTTTCGTTGTATTGCATGGCACGGACACCATGTCTTACACGTCAAGTGCACTGAGTTTCATGCTGGAAGACCTTGGAAAGACCGTTGTAAGTATATAGCATCTCTACTCCCGAACAGTTGCCTCATAAAAGGCGCTGCAGATTCTTACAGGCGCACAAATTCCACTTTCGCAACTGCGGAACGATGCCGTAGACAACCTGCTGGGGGCGTTGTCAATCGCGGGCCACTACATAATTCCCGGTATGCTGTTTCTCATATCATGCAGTAAGCATGACTAACGCCGTTATGCACTCCAATAGAATGCTGCGTGTTTTTCAATCAATCCTTGTACAGGGGGAACCGAGTGTCGAAGCAGTCCTCTTATGATCTCAATGCGTTCGGGAGTCCGAACTTCCCGCCTCTCGTCAATGGTTCGTATGCAGTTCAGCATTTGCTCGTCTGACTAGACTAAACAAACGTATTTAGTCGGGATTGACATTGTGGTCGATTGGAACAATGTAATCCGGCAAACGAGTCTCCGTCGCTTCAGAGCTCACAAAGGTGCTGTTCTCGGAACATCCGTCCAGAATCGGGCTTGATCTGACTACATCGAATAGATATGAACTCACGAGTTGGTACGTTCTCGAACATCGACCCCACAATAGACCGTTTACTCAGCACTCGATGGTTTCCCAATACTGTCACGTAGCTACACTGCGCTTGTTTCCAGGCATCACAGCAGAAACGGTTCGGGCGTTCCTCTTGCCACCGATACAAGGCGTCGTCCTCGAAACGTTTGGAGCAGGAAATGCACCTCAGCGCAGCGACCTCATGGCTGCGCTTCGTGAGGCATCTGATCGTGGCGTGGTGATCGTGGCGATATCGCAGTGCGCAAAGGGAACTGTCTCTGGTGCCTACGAGACAGGCAGAACTCTTCTAAATGCCGGCGTTGTACCCGGAGGAGACATGACACCTGAAGTGAGCGCTTGTTTGTATGCAATCTTTCGATTGCATTTTTGATCATCATTACCGGGCATGCATATAGTGTGCATTGACCAAACTAGGGTATTTGCTGTCCAAGCCCGAGCTTTCAGTGAAGGAAGTACGAGATTTGCTCTGCCTCTCGATCCGAGGGGAGCTTACACCCACGCCGCCCAGCGCCGCTTTGAAGCCATCGGTAGACAACCATACGGGGACGATGCAAAACATATTCACCCAAATGGTTCGGTTATCTTCGGCCGAGACCGTTCTTTTCTCCAACATTCCGGAAATCGTCGTGTCCCCTTCACCGTCCCGAGAACGTAACCAAAGTGTCCGAAAGAACGACGAGTCAGACGCGTCTGCTGCACCCTGGTCGCCGACGGCCGCGGAAGCAACTGCGACGGAGGCCTCCCTCTTGCCTTTCCTCCTGCACCTCGCGGTCGCTCGAGACGATGTGGAAGGCCTGACCTTCTGCTTGGACTATGAGAGCAATCAGGACCCGATTCGGAGCCCGAACATGGAGCGGCGTCCGAGCGGGTATGC
The DNA here is from genome assembly GCA_910574555.1 of Trichaptum abietinum. Taxonomy (NCBI): domain Eukaryota; kingdom Fungi; phylum Basidiomycota; class Agaricomycetes; order Hymenochaetales; family Trichaptaceae; genus Trichaptum; species Trichaptum abietinum. The sequence goes on from CAJTBE010000001.1 coordinate 2,277,041, forward strand.
GGCTGGTTTCGTCAATAGTGTTGAGCCGAGTGCTGGCCGGTCGCCTCTCCATGTTGCTGCCTTCAACGGAAGCGAGCGGTGCCTTTCTCTTCTTTTACATGCAGGTGCAATCGTGCATCTTCGGGATAGCCTTGGCCACACTGCTCTCTATTATGTACGTCCTTAGTCCTTAGCTCGTTAACATTTTGGAGAACCTGATTCGACGTTGCAAATTGCTCGCCAGGCTGCTCGACGAGGTCACTCCGCCATTGTAGACTTGCTGCGACAAGCTGGTGCAAATCTTGGAGGGTCAGATATTGACGGAGGTTTCGCTGAATTCGAAGTAAAGAAAGCATTTCAACGGGGTGATGAATCGTCTCTGGCGATCTGGGATAGGGCCGGATTTACATCGACACTATCATGAAGGCGAACATAAATTGGGTACAGGCTTAAAACGTATTCCATGTAGCAACTAGTAAATAAAGTAATAGAACTACAAGACCTTCAGGAAAAGTTTAACAATAGCAGGATATATCGCAAGGAGAAGGTATACTTGAATAAATGCAGTCATAAAAAGCCAGAGCATAACATATACGTCTGAGATGAAAGTTAGTAGTTTGCATCTTCATTGATCGCAGCTTCTAAAGCCTCTCTGAGATTAACTATGAAAGCATCCATCTGATGCCGCCCAAATGTGAATTCTTCAGCCAGTACACCAAGAGCGTTGACGAATACATCAGTTTCGTTATTCAATCCCAAAGGTGTGTAGTTCATTTTCTCTACTTCCACGAGTTCGCTGCTCGATTCGTCCTGCTGCATATCGTGAAAGCATCTTAAAGTGAAATTGAGGCCTGCCATGCGATTAAAAAATGTCAGCGATATTGATTACAATTCAGAAGACATGACCTACTTCGCGAATTCTTCAGGTCAGGGAACGAGTAGATGCAGTTGAAGAGCCAGATGTCATTATCGTATTCTGCCTCCTCATGCTTGCAATCTATGATAAGTAAACCCGTGGTGTCTTCGTAGAGGCGCACAACCACGCCGTGTTTGTTATCCAAGAAGTGATCAGACGTAGGAGGTGCTTTGCGGCTTTTCGTCGCCGAGGGAAGGTCGCGAGCATTGGGGCGGACTGATAGCGCTTTACTCCGCTCCATATTACTGCGTTCGATTTCTGCCTTCAACTGGGTCTGTAATAATCGAACTTCGTACATTTAGCGAACGTCAGAATAATCATCATCCATGACGCCAATCGGTTTGGATGCTCACTCTCTTCGTCACGATCCTGGATTATCTTGTCCTTTTCCGCTATTATATTATCCTTTCCTTTGAGAGTCTCTTTGAGCTTCTCGTTTTGTCGTTCAATACCCTTTCTTTCCTCGTCAGCGGCTTCTCTTGTTATGAAGTGTAGCGTAGACGTCTTCCCCTCTTGTATGAGCACGTTGACCCGAGCAAGTTGAGAAGTGAGCTCTCCGATCATTTCTTCCTGCTCTAATCACAGTAAGATGAATTAGAGTGCCATACATGAGGTACTTCAAACTTACTTTCCAGCCGGGACTCGTATAGTGTAACTTGACTCTCATAATTTTCTTCCATTTGAGTCTTGCCTAGAGATAGGTACTCGTCCAACTGATTTGCAAATTCATCACGTTGCTTGGCAGTCTGAAGAACGAAGAGAATGAATAAAGGAAAGACCGACAAGATAAAAGGTGGAAACTCACTTCTGACAGCTGAACCTCAAGCCGGCCTAATCGCTCTCGTAGTCGAGCTTCCTGTTTCTTCCAAGCTGCCTGACCCGCGGCAACAGATTTGGCTTGCAGTTTCCGAACTGGTGGGGGAGGCAGTGGAACTTCATGCGTGCCTTCCGTCTCATAGTCTACTTCTCGAATCTCTTCAAAGTTGTCAATGTCCATCACGTCTTCGGACGCGTCTTTCACACTCTCTGCTTTCGCTTTACCCTTTCCTTTTCCACGAGCGGCAGCTTTTGCCTTCGTCGGCGCGACTGATTCGGGTTCGCGCGACGCTGCGCGCCTCGGCCGGGTGGCTTTCCGGGTTGGCGCGGGTACTTCTACGGGCTCGTCCTCCTCGACAGCATCCTGCAAAGGAGACGGCGAGCGTTTGCGCGATCGTTTCGCTTTCGCATTGGCGGCATTAGTCGATGGTCCGGCCACGGCAGCTCGCCCATTCGGCTTTGCTGTATTGATTGGTTGGCGTAGAGCCTCGTCGAGCTTGACGGCGCGAAATGGCGTCGTTGTATTATCGTAACTTGCTAAGGTCGGTAATAAGCTTTGAGTTAGCTGGATAAGAACGAGCATTTAGCAGAATACTAAGATTATACGTGACATACCGAGCTCGTCGTCGTCGGAGAACATGAACGGAGGTGGCTGAGGGACGAGTGCCGCACGACGCGTTGGGCACGTGCACATAAACAACACCACGCATCCTTTCACACGCACAATCGAATAAAAATCAAAGGAAAGTGAGATTCTTCATTTTTTTTTACAACGACCAAAGCATTGCATTTGCCCCTCCAATCAATGGATCCATCTCCTATCAATACATTACTCTCAAAGCCTATGCATACGCGTAAAACAGTTGCACTTAGAACCAGCAAAGCAAGCGAAACTAAATCAGAAGAATCTAATGAGAAAACAGATGTTCATCCTGAAAACTGCCCTCTCATCACAACGCGATAAGTGTCACCATGCCGACTACGCTCAACACGCCCGCCGCGTTGCTGAAGCTCAGCTTCGAAAGTGCTCCGCTTGCTGCGCCAGCGGTGGTCGAGGGGACGACGGAAGCACTGGGGGAGGCAGAGGAACCGGAAGTTGACGTGTTGGTAGCGGTACCGCCAGTCATGTTCGCTTGAGCCTGGAACTGCTGGAACGTCTTCGTCTCAGTCGGATTCAAAGCGAAGACCATTCCCTTTGCGCAGTGTCTAATTCAACCGTAATTTGGTCAGATTATAATTCCTTTCCGAGGTAGGGGGAAAGGGGGCTCACCCAGTCTGTGCGCAGTAGAACCAGAGAGGCGCTGAAGCGTTGTTGACGGTGAAACTCCATTGAGGGACAACGTTTGCGCTAGCGTTCACGGGGAAGAAGCCAGAATCGACACCACTAGGTGTGCACGGTGCGGCGAAGGTGGACTGGGTGACACTCTAATGATAGTAGACAGAGCTCTCATTAATGGTGTATCCTCATGAGAATCCATCTATACTTACATGGTTCTTTGCTTTGCTGCAGGGAAGTCAGAGTCGATTCAATGGGATCTAGACGGATTTTGGCTCACAATTGGAAAGCGATAACATCACCAACGGTCGCATTGGTGATTTGCGGCGGGTCGTACGTGAGGCCGTTATTCTCTCCAACCGCAATAATGTATGTCGCCGCAGACGCAGCGCTGATGGAAGCAGCGAGGGCAGAGAAGATGGAGATGAACTTCATTTTGATTTGACTGATAGAAAGCTTGGAGTTGCTGGACTGAAGAATACGCGAGCTGGCTAATCAAAGCTTTGTGCAAACGAGACTAATGGTGATGTTAGCTCTGGCTATTTATCAGAGACCAGTAGAATATAACATACCCTGCTCGGCGAAATAAAGAACGGCCTGCTCTGGTTAGAGAGATGAAAGAAGGAGAATGAAGGAGGGAGCGAAGCTGGGGGTGAGGGGCTGCTGGTAGAACTTGGCGCATCTTTTATACGGGTGATCACCGTGACAACCGTTCGCTTGGGTGCTGATTCTTCATTGGCTGATGCACCCTACGTCTGATTTGTTTCCGCTCGCAGACTGTGCTTTTCACTCCCCGGCCGTCGTCTCAGTCTCTGTTGTCGTCTTCGCTTGCGGCTTGCAACGCCCATGATGCTTGTTTGCGTCTCATTGTCTCAACATATGTAGCTATCTACGACAGAACGCGTTAATTCTGCGTGAATTTGTCCCCGCATTCGCCGAGAGAGCGATCGTTGCCTTGCACGTTTCCTGCCCTCTGGTTGGGCTATGCATCATAGAAATAGATCAGATGCACACATGCAATTAGCATCAAAATGATGTGGACGAAGAGATATCAGCAAGACGTCAAGCCTGAGGTTTGGAACCGGGCTTCCTGAGTGCGCTTGTGTGTGCACCTTGTCTTCCACTCTGCTTCCTTTCATACGTATGAGATTATCTCTGAGATGGACGTTGATGTCTGCACGTCGTAAAACTGCTAAAGGTTGAATAAAATCAAATTGGTCGTCTCGAGCAACATGTCAAAGGCGTTCCTAAGATTGATGGCGTGTTCTAAAAAGGAAATGGAATTTGAAGTCCGCTTTTCCCGGAAAGGATGTTGGGATCAGATGCCGCCGCACTTTTCGCCCAGCCAGTTGAGCATATTCAAGCAGCAACTCTCCCGTCGCTCCCATCATCTCCTCTTGATCTCCCTCTGTCGTCGCCGACACTCGCTTGCGAGGTACACTTTTCTGTTTTCGATGCTCGCGATGGATTTTAATTGACATTTGCCACAGATTTTCTCTTGTTGCTCGTCTCGGCCAGAAAGATTGGAACGCGTCTTTCTCCTGACGATTTGATTTCCTTTATCTCTCCATCCTCCCCACCATCATCTTTTCCTACGACCTTCTCATCGAAAGCCCACGATGAGCTCGAGACCCCATAAGCAGTCGATGTCGGAGCTGAAGCTCAGGAGGTTGATGGAGCACAATCAACGTTTGCGGGAAGACCTGGCCCGACCGCGCGTGAGGGTGAGCGAAGCGAGTGCCAGGTACGTCCTCTCTCTATAATGCTCCTCTTTGTTTTTTTTCTGTCTGTGGTTGCTTACATTCTCTACTTTGACAGTCTCATCCAATACTGCAAGTCAACGAAAGACCATCTTGTGTGTCCCTTTTTCATATTTTAGTCCTGCCGCTCTTCTGACCCTAGCAATTACGCTTTTTTTGGTTGTAGGTACCGTCGGTGTGGGGGCCAGTAGGAAAGGGAGAAGACCCGTACGCGCCTCCAGCGCAGGGTTGCAATTGTGTGGTTATGTGAGGATAGATGGACTTGCTCTCGGGAATGCCGAAGGAGATTATAGGAGCAGCCACTCATTCGTACTATTCGAACGAGATCGTGTCTGACAACATATCACTCCCAATCGTCAACTCAACTTTCAAGTTCCTCTACCCATTCTCCACTTATTCTCCTTGTCTATGTTCCCATCGTCATACATACGCACCCGCTGACGCACGCTCGTTACCCTGAGATTCTATTCCTTTCCAGCATCCTTGTTTTCTTATCAATCCTCTATCCTACTTATATTAAAAGAGGGAGTATGCTGCAACCCAGTGCATTGTGAATGGTTTTACATGTTCTCGTCCGTTTCCCCCATTTCCCTCAGCCCTAGTCCGGCCTGCTTTTGTCCGCTGCCAACTTCCTCTTTATCCACAATGCGGCGGCAGCTTCACAATACCTTCGCTGGCCCCGCGTTGCTTGGTAGACGTAAACGCCATATATTTGCAGTCGCAGTCATCTCTGACACCTTTCCCCCGTTTCCCGTACTTATTTCGTTCACTTCTCTTTTGCACTACCCGCCTTTTACCCTTTTCTCCGCGCTTTTATCCTGCTTTGTTTTTCACTTTCATTTTATTTCTTTATGTTTCAGGATCAGTACATACGCTTCCATTCTTTTTTTCCTTTTTTTATTTGCACACTCTCGCCGCATCATCGATCATCTCCTGTAATCTGCGCACTCCCGTGCTCGTCTGGCAATCAAATTTCTAAAGCATGAAGCACAGTGACTGCTCAGATAGATACATTAGATAGCTTGCTTGCTGTCACCCCCACTAGACACGTGCACGCGATGTTCTTTGAGTTGAAGCAATACTCGAGGTTTGAAGGGAATACTTTGAGTGAACTGAAATAGTATGGAGCTGGATTATCACCGTAATTGAACTCCACACAAGAGATCATAGTTTGCTGATGAAATCTTTGACATGTGGTTCCGGAATTGCACCTGAGAATTTGAGCACTGGCTCGCCGTTTTTGAATGCCACAACTGTAGGAAGAGCGCTGATCTGCGAATAGAATTATCGTTACAAGGTATTCGTATGTAAACATGAATGAAGCTAGATAATCACTCACTCCATATTTCACAGCCAGCTCCTGTTCTGCATCTGTGTCGACCGTGACGAGGTCAACAGGCAGACCTGAGCCCGATAATGTGGAATTCCCGGGCTCAGTCAGCTTCTCTAGGATGGGCGAGAGCATTTTACACGGGCCGCACCAGCTTTACAAGTACCTGTGAGCAATGTTGAGCTCCGTGCAGTGCGGTGAACTCACTCGGCGTAGAAGTCTACTAAGACGACTTTACCCTTTGAGGCATCGCCGGATATTGCTTTCGTGAACGTCTATAGGCGAACGTCGTTAGTGCCTTTGCCTCTTTAACACCAGGAACACCTGCAGCGCTATAATGATCCAGGAACGAACAGAAGAGATAGACTCGGAGAGTGCTTAGTTGAACTTACTTCACTGTCCGCGTCTAGATACTGCTCTCGCCTGCACGAGCTCGTGCGGAACGCCCTCCATGACGCTGCTGTCGCGGTGAGGCGGCTTTGTGGTACACGTGTCTTGCAGATGGAAGAGAACTGCCAGTGCAAGGCTGGTCGAAGACGGAGAGCAGCACCGGAGGAGGCCATGGAAGTCAGGAACAAGATTCAGGCTGCCGCGATTTAATCAGTTTAGCTTCCGGGCCCGGGGTGCTTCGCTGCATTGCTTTTTCTCTTCGGAGTGCCCAAGGCCAGGCTCTCGGTATTTCGGACTCGCCTATAACTTCTGAAGGACGAGAAGCTGCCCTTCGCCTGTATTCAATGTACGGTAAAACGTTGGCGGTACATACTTATAGGTCGTTGCGATCGAATGCTTCTTACCGTGTGGTTCCATATGAATAGCATGTACAGAAGACAGAGAACAGGGAGAGGGTGTGCACGAAAAAAAGACAATGTACATGTGCAGTATTTCAAGCATAGCCAACAAAGATCAGCGGGATGAATAACAATACAACAAGAGATGTACAGGAAAATTGAATCGAACAAAGATAGAGAAAGGAAAAAGTCCCATAGTGACCCATACATACAGCTTTGCAAAGAGTCGTACAACACCACACCTCCCGAAGTGCTGCCCTCTGGAGCAAGTCTCGCGAACATCATCAGCAAAGTGCCCCTACTCAGCCAAGGTTTCCGTCTTTTCCAGTCGTATGAGAAGGTGTGAGTCCGACCTGTCTAACAGGCCTGTCGTTCGCGAGGGAAGAAAGGTAGGAGTAATCAGACGATGACGCATCCGCCGCACAAGCCTCCTTGTCGTTGGGGCCCGTAGGGATCCTCATTCTTGTTTACGGGTCCCCAGACTGAAGGTACCTGTGTTATGATGGACATGATCATCAGTATGAGACACAGCAAGTGAGCCAAACGGCGAGTCGAGTGTACGTACAAGGTGATCCTTCGTGGTCTTGCAGTAGCGGATCAAGCTATAGCAGGGGTTGCGGATTGAGGTTGAGTTAAGGTCGTAGCCACGACGAGCATAAAATTGATGGTTTGACAGACCTAGACGCTGCCTCAGAGACGCGAATTCGCGGCCGTGCGAGATCTTCTCGTAAACGAGCATTGTGTTCAGTCAGACGCCGGAGCTTCAGCTCGGACATCGATTGCTTGTGAGGGCGATTCATGGCTTTCGACGCGCAGTGGACGTGGTTGCGATTGAGTGAGAAAGAAAGAGCGCACTGCGCCTGTGAGCGGGCTATTAGCAAGCGGTGACCCTATTAAAGGCAGACGGTTAAGAACAAGCGCCGATTGAGGCCATCAGCGGAGTTGTTCTGGCTGTGCTGGGCAACATAGTGTGCGCACCTTGGGTAATTGAAAGCAAGACGATGGTGAGATGGGTGTAGAAAGAGAAGAGAGCACGACGAGGAAGGGATGGGGACGACGAGGACAACGGCGGGACAGTGACGGACGGAGACAGAACCAGGACAGCCGTGAGAGCCCTGAACGCAGTCGGATATTGCCGACATAAATACCGACATATTCTAAAGCAAAAGTCTATCTCTTTATCTTCTTACACGACCATGGGACGCACGAATACGCCTCTCGAGTTGCGTCACTCGCCGTTCAAGCCAGTCAGAGGCCATAACAACAAGAGCTCTCTTCTTAAGCAAGGTACTCGTCACGCCCCAAAGCCTTCAACGCGTCGAGTGCTTATTCTTTTTAAAGTCTTTAGAGCCCCTCGCTCACCAGACAAGCCTCAGCAACGTTCACCATACAGGTTCAAACCCCTCAGACAATCTCCATACAACCGCCCGGTACTCGCCCCTAATAATAAGCTATCCACTATCAGAGAAGAATCTCCTGAACCTGAGTTGCCGGAGGACAACCGCCGTGATGTCCGCAACGGCACTGCTGACTCCAGTTTCTTCCGCGAGTTCGACCTTTCCGACTTCTCCGACGGTGCTGGTGGCGAGAGCAGCGAATTGGACAGCGACTTTGAAGGCTGGGATGATGAGACGACTCTCGTCGCGAAATTCCAGGACAAGTTAGTAATTGAGTATTTGTGCTGACTATATGCGTGTAGTAACTAAAGTGTGTATGCCGTTAGCGCACCAGAGATGTCAGAGCGCGAAAAGCTCGCCGGCCTAGCACAAGAGCTAGACGCACCAATGCACGCTCGAGGCATTGCGCTGAGGCAATATCTCGCGCATTCGATCGCCCCTGCCGCCCGTAAAGTCAAAGAACTGCACAATGTTATGGAGCAGAAGGTCGATATTACCTTCGGGTTTGTCATTCCCATTCTCTGCTATTATTCGAAGACTGACTTCTCCCTTAGAGTTGGTGTCATCTCCTTCGACGACGCTTGCAAGAGGATGGAACAAATGTCTCTGAGAGACGAAGAGAGCTTGAAGCGCATGTATATGGACACGCAACGCAATGTTCGAGAACATTTCAAGCAGCTCAAAGAAGCGTACGAAAGGCGCGAACAACTCTGGACAGACCTCCACGACGCGGTGGAGAAGAGTGGTATGTGCTTCGCCATGCTTTTAAAAGCTAACTGTGCAGATTTGTTTTGAGCACTACTTCGTTAAACTGGCGTCGATGGTCATCTGACTGTCAAATATGTAGCTGCTAGGACCCTGGTGTCCCTCTCCTCGCTTCCTGCTGAACTGGATGATACTATTGCAAGCATTGAGAAGAAATCTAGAGACGTCTCGAAATCCACTGGTGTAGACGGAAAGGCTAGGCAAAAGCTCTTAAGGGAACTTCTTGCTGAAATGTGATCAAACCATCATGTTCGCTGATTACTACTTAGTGGGTCTTCCCTCCCTCCATTCCTTAGGTTGCGACTGACCGTATCTGGGTCCTCTTCTCTTGAACATCTAGATTCAAATACTAGCCTGTTGACTTCTGCTGCTATGCACCTTATTCGACAGAAACTTCGCTATACAAATAAACCATAAGGCTCATGACAACTGTAGCACTCGCTCTGTATTTTATTCCACTGTATCGTTGCTGTCTTTGTATGAAATTCCTCGCTGTAAACTCCGACACTACCTCAATCTAATGCAAGTCAGTAAACGGCTCTTTTCCATTAGGAATAGGACTTTAAGTGGTACAACTCCTGCACAACCGATCTGTATTTTATTACGAAACGTGATTTCCATTCCGACTGAACTAGAAGTCATTTCGAAGTTTAGTCCTGCCAACGATGGGCGCAAGGTGCGCCTGGATTGGAGCTGCGACGAACGTCGGAGCATCATAATCCACGGAGAAAATGCTCACAGCCGTTTCGCATTTGGCACTAACGACAGTTTCACCTGAGAAGTGAAGCGGAACGTAAGCTTAACCCCTCAAACAAGTGGAATACCGTGATACTCACCGGGAAGTTTGCAATTACCGCTGAAGCAAATGTTAAGGCCTTTGGCGACTCTGTGAAATTAAAGAAGTCAGTGGGAAGTGAGAGCTGCTATTAATGAGAATTCAGGGGGAATTGATGATAGGGACGTACAGGTCAACAGTTGTTGGAAACCCAGTGACTGGGTCAAGAGAAATCTGATTTATGTCGGCTCCGCCGGTCATGCGAGTGAGAACAAATGGGGGCTATGAGGGGGAAAAGATAGGTACACAAAGATTAGATTGCCTTCTGGAGAGAAGGTGGAAAGACATAAACATACCGCAGTGCAATTACTTGATGGGCCGAAAGTTGGCAAGTTGACTCTATCGGAGCGATGAGTAGTCTATTCTGACTTCGGAAAAGAGGGAAAATATGATCTACCCGATTCCGATACCCAGTGGCAAGAGGCGCTCCTTCTTTGTATTTACCCCTTTCGCAAGGGCAGCTACAAGGTTCGCAGTGAGCTAAACATACAAAGGAGTCAATACCTAATAAACCCCTCGGCGCCTTCAATGTGGAAGCGTACCTGGGCAGCAATGTTTGCTGGATCACTGCTGGTATTTGTATTCGTGGTGAATGACCTGTGCGTGCTATTGCCCGCAGACAAAGCTATGGCTGGGAACTATTCCGAAGGAGATATATCATTTGTAAATCACGATATACCGAGTTAAGCGAAAGGCTTACGCCGCGTTCAACAGAAAAGTAAGCAGCGCCGATCGTGCCGCTGAGGGTGTACAAGAAAGGTCCGTTGTTGCTACCTTCGTTCGGGCCGGATACAACCAGGTCGAGGGTCTCGTTCGCGGGTTTACCGAAGTGCATGGGTACGATGATGTCGAGAGCAAAGGCCGCAGTCGCAGCCGGTGTGCCATTGAAATAGACTTTATCAAGCTGTTAGTTTTTCTAGCCTCCTTCTTTAGAAGATGCATTGACATACAGAGGTTCTTGTTTACAGTATCCTGACCGAAGAACGGAGCACCTACAGGAATGCTTCCGAATTCGCCACCTGGGGAGACGATGTTGGTGTTAGGCATGACGAAGGTTCCACCTCTGCCGGATTGCTGGACAGCCGGGCTGGACAATAACGGTGATCAGAGAACGTAGTCCGACGATATGTAGAGTTTGCTTACCCGACTAAGAGGACATTATGGCCGTCCTTTTGCAGCGCACTGAATGTTGCTCTGTAAATATATCCTAGGTTAGCACCAGGTGACTCTTCTGATTAGCGGCAAAGCAAGCTAACCGAATGTTTGCGGACGCCCAGGAATCGTCGTTGGTCAACAAGATATTGAGCGCCGAAGCACTGGCCGCGAGGGCGAGAGTGGCTGCAACCTTGACGAGCATTTTGAATGCCAGTGCGCTAGACTCCGACGAGTGACCTTAAGGACGGGCGCGCTATACCAACAAGGAGCCTGGCGATCGACTTTTAAAGTCATTCCATCGCATAGATACATCCTAATAATCCAGTTGAACCTTCAGGTAATTCTAGGCTCTCGCATTTCCGGACGTCGACTATGCGCCAATGGACGAGATGGGACGACGCACGTTCAACTGCAGCTCGCTTGCCCGACCTATGTATAATCTGAACAGGAACCGCCTCACATGGAACATCATATAACGTGCGAGTTGTCGCTCATCCTACGGAGCAAAGCATATTCCCAACCGTATATCCCGAACGCTCATTAACTTGATAATACCCCATCAATTTTCGAGCGCATACTTTGCCGACAAACGTGCTGCACTCACTAGCAATGCCATGTCATGCTCTATCTACGCGTACTGGTTCGCTATAAGCCAGATGTTTCGCAACATATTTTGCCGGCTATATTTTGTTTGTTGAGCGTTACGGCGAAAGAGTAAGTTCAGGCAGGGATCATCCGGGGCGTCAGGACCGGAATCAAAAGGAAGCTGAGCTTGCACGGCTTCCCTTGACATCTTGAAAGTTTCTGCATTGCATTGTGTATATTCTTGACTTTGACATGAGAATACGGGCACCCGAGAAGGCTCTAGTTGAACACGAGGTAATAGTTCACTTCAAGGCGAGGTCGAGAAGGATTCGAAGACGGTATATCTGAAGAGTCTTCTCACGCCACAGACGCGTCGTCCTAAATACGCGCCAATTACCATAAGTACGCGTTGCGCCCGCCAATCATATGGAATTTTGAGATGCTAAGTACTACTGTACATAGACAATGAGAGCAGCAAAGCTCACTGAATAAAGCCGTCGGCGCTTATTTGGCCTTTACAAGCTGGGTCTTCTTCTTTCTCGCCTTCATGCAGTCTTGTTTGTGCCCAGGCCAGTCTGCTTTTTGACACTCAGAGCTGCAGTAAGATACTTTCTGGCATCCCGAACATCCCTTCGCTTTCGATCCCCAGTTATGAAGGCGTTCCTCTATCTCTGAGTTCCGTTCCCCTCGCACGCGCTTTGCGCGAGCCTGTAGCAGCACTTGCTTTTCCGGACAGTGCTCGTTATTGCAGCCATACAATGTTATGCAGTCCCACTTCCCGGATATCGTCAGCCTTCCCCAGCTGTAGCGCCGCTCTGAAGTCCGCGGAAGGTCCTTGTACTCCTGCATTAACCTCCTCCAGTCTTCTTTCGTTGTCATCTGCAGGCCATCTTTCTTGATGCGATGCGAAATGAAGTAAAACAGTATGGAAGTTCTGAACGTCTCATATTTAGCTGCGAGCTGGAATGGAGCCAGGTCGTAGCGCTTGTATATATTGTAGAATGCGTTGACAAAGATCGGCCCAAGCTATGAATTATGATTTTCGTCAAATAGAATAATCAAGAGGAGTATGTGATACATACGATTGAATCAGGCTCATAATCTGTCTTCCTTTGCATTTCCCTTGTGATAGCCCTCAGAGACTCTTTTGTCTGATTCTCCCAGGTTTCATCTGGAAGACCCGAAAGTGTCTTCTCACAAAGCTGCTCGCATGTGCTTTGCACCTGGATCACATATATACAGCGGTAAGTCATGAGTACGCATCGTGATAAAAATATTAAGGCTTACCCAGTCTCCGAATAGCGCACCCAGCCCCCCCGCTTGAGAAAATTTGATCAGTACTGGCTTTGTCCAATAGATGGGCCGCATGGAATCAGTCAAAGGATCACCCAAGGCGTCTCGCCAGGTAGCCGAAGTTGACCATTTGACCAACCTCTTCAAAGCTTTCTCGTACCATCGTTTCTCGTGCTCGTTTCTCTGCTCGTTGATAATAAACGCGACATGAAGGTCGGCGAAGAACCAGCACATGATGTGCGCAGCCAGGTCATCAGTGGCGCGTTCGGATATGTCGTCCGCTCCCATCCGGTCATCATCATTCGCTTCTTCGTCCTCTTCAACGAGTTTTTCTATGCGTGCCGCTTCCCGTCTATAAGGCCCCAGGTCCAGCGGATCATCTAGGATGTAAGATTCGATGTCTTTACCCCCAGCTACCATGAATGCCCGGAGTCGCGGAGGATCGAGTTGCAGATACAGTGCTATCTTATGCAATTTGAGAGAAACCTCGAATATTTCGTCAAAGTCGCAGTAGATCAAGTCCGGTGTCCGCTTCTTCGAAATTTTGAAATCGTAGAACACCCGGATGAGATATCGGATACGTCGAAGAAGACGGGGCATCTGCATGATGATGAAGATTGTTAACAAATTAATTCGCTTTCGAATGCCAACAAGAGCGTACAGGCTCGAAATCAGCCTTTCTCAGCGGGTAATCGTTTGCAACCGCTTTATAGATTTTCTCGACGCAGTGTGTAACACCATCTGCAATTGGAGGCGACTGTTTTCGAGCTGTGCCTTTCGCACCAAGAGGGCTTCCAAAGATCGATGCAGTGGTGTAACCCATGACTCCGAGGGCTGCCCGTCCCTCTACCTGTGCCATTATCGAGGCTTGTGCCATTTTTCTGCGATATAGGTACCCGTAGATGTTGGTTATGACTTTGCAACTAAGGTTAGCACATGAGCACGGGTGTAGTATGGTCTTGCATGGACTCGAACATATGCATCCTTTTATACGAAGTTGGCATGAGGCTCAAGCGCTCGGTGAAGTGCCAGGCTGAATTACGCGGCGTGCTTCAGGGCCGCTTCCGAAGATGCCGTCAGAAGACAAGTTGACAAGTTGAGTTCAGCTACCTCGACATGTTCAATAACTAGAGAACGGGCCGAGCTTCGCCGGCAGATCCCTTACTCCCCACTCCGAGTCCTGCTACTCGTACTGGCAGGGACAAAAGTTTGGAAAAAGCTACGTAAGAAGAAGCCGGGAAAACATCGGTGAAATTGACATAGTCTGCATTTAGGGGATACAGTGCCCTATCCTCCCGATGGGAGTAAGGGAATAACACTGTACACGTTGATGAGCTGAGGCATTAACCATGATAAAAACTAGCTTCTTCCTTGGTACATTTCAGCGGCATTCTCGAGTTGCTGCATGAGTTTATATGGCCCTTCAACACAACCATTTCTCCTACCACGTAGGCTTGCATGTTCAACTAGGATTCTTGTGATCAGATGTATCGTTGTGAGTGCAATCTAAGATATGCAATCTCAGAGTGCTTATCGTGATCATAAGAGATTGATAAAAGCTTCTTATGATTTGTGGTGTGCAAGACATCCACTTGGCAATCAGTTCATCTCAAAGCCTCCGGTAGCGTTGGCCAGTGCGAGTCAGCCTGGAACTTTGCGAGTGCATAGCATTGGATGGGTTAGAGGCTTACACGTCCGGTGTTGCAGCCTCGGAAATGTGTACTCTTGTGAGTCAGTCAGTTTTCAGACATCATCGGCACCCCTACGATGCCGTTCATATATTTGCTCTTCTTAGATGTTCGGGTCAGCGCCCATCCCTTGGCTGACTTGAATCACGTTCTCTATGATGCTCCAAGGTGGTTATGAGGCACTTCTTTTGCTTCAATTCTCGCCCCATGGCGGTACAGCAGATGCGTAGTCCAAGCGCTATGTTACTTTGAAGGAGATATTCCTACAATGTTTCAAGGAAGGACCTCAGTTAGCCGGTCCCTTTGGTCGCTGGATTATCAATTGGTGGTCACCAACAAAGAAGCGGACATTTGCATCACTTCCTTCCCCATGCAATATCTTTTTCAGCAGTCGGCATTGATCTATTCGTATGCGGTGCTATTTTGTGAATAGACTTCACGCTAGTGCTCTCATACCGCCTCGCTATTGGCTTTGGCGGTGGGTTGAGTGACAAACCTCTTCAATGGAGGTTAAGGGTTTAAAATAATAACCCGTCTTCAACTAAGGTGAGTAATTTGCTGATTGCACTCATGAACCTCTTCTTACGTGCCAACTGGTTCTCCTTTGGATAGAGTCCATGCTACTGCGCGCACGGCGTACGCACGAGATGATGGGGCATCATCCTTATTGGGCTGTTTTCTTCAGGAAGACTGTCTTCAACGGATGATAAACATCCTGATGAGATCGGTCTTTCCAACAAGCACTGGTTTCTCAGTCTTTCATGAAGATGGACCATAGGCAAGAACTAGGATGGGCCGATAAGAAACTGTCGCCATGTGCCGCGTTTACCGTCATCTTCAGACGACGTGCTACTTTCGAGAAATATAAATGTCTTCATAGGTCTTTTAATATGCACCCATGTTCTCAGATGCGGACAGAATAATATACTCTTGACTCCTTTTCGTTGTGAAAATAAGACGTATCGTAGTAGAAGAGGCGGTGTCACCGAAGGTGACATTCGGAGTGTCTAGGTGTTGGTCAGGGACAGTCCGTGACCCGCGCCTCCCTCTTGACCTTGACCGCCCACGGCTACCGTCTGCAACTTCCAAGTCAACTCACTTTCTGTATCCTTGAAAGCCAGCCATCTACTGTCAACGGTCGCCGTCTTAGAGCTTGGGCGACTTTTAAAGAAATTTCCATGGCGTCAGCTGCCAGTATCCCTCAGTGTCTTTTCTCCACGGTTCCGGTGGTTCAGCCGCCCCACCTTGAAGGCAACCCGGCTCTGGCGACTGAAATTCTACCTGGGCCACCACCTCTTGCATCGATCCGTCAACAGCCCAAAAAGCTGGACCCAAAGAAACCTGTTGTTCCCCTCTCATATCTCCCGCTCAGCGATCCTGGGACCACATATGCTGGCTTGGCGGGAGGAATGGCAGTGTTGGCCTTACAAGACATTGGCCCTCGTCGGAAACGCGCGCGAATAGATAGAGGGTGAGTATACCATAATGTTCATCTTTATATGTCACTGATGGGTACACTTTTGTTCTATGTATCTACGTTTTATCATGGGGAAACTATGTCGGTACGATAAATTGTGTCACCGTCACTCTCGCTCTTTCCCTCGCAAAATCTACTCTACAAAGGCCCTCAAATCGTGCACAGCGCGCATCTGCGAGGAACCTAAGTCAATCTATCACTTCGGGGCCCCTTCTACACCCCCAAGATATGGATGCATTATCTTCGCACACGGGTCAAGACTTCGAACCATCGATATTGGGTGATGACGACGCGCGTTCTTCGGAGTCTCGCTCAGCCTCAGTGCAACTAGTTGGAGGCTCATCGCTTCCGAATCTATCCGAGATGAATGGCCAGAGGTCTAATTTACGGGAGAGGGGGAAGGGTAAGATAGATAAGGAATCAGAAAAGGTCAATATGCGCGTAAAAGAGGAACCTGCTATTGTTCATCTCTCTGACATCCCAGCTGCACCTGTAAGTAATCATCCGCTCTTTTTCGTTCCATCAGCTTATACAGAATAGGCCAACGAAGACCACTGCTCTTCCTGTAGTTCCATCGGTGCTCTCGTTTATTGCGATGGATGTCCGCGAGCATATCACCTATGGTGCCTCAATCCACCCATGGACCACAGCGAGCTTCCAGCGTCGGAAGAAAACTGGTACTGCCCAAGTTGCAAATTAACTCAGGTATGCTCGGACTTGCTGTCGGTGTAGCGACCAATAGTCAGAGCTCGTCTTTATGTAGGAATCAGCTCCGAAATTTCCGCACACGTTCCTCTCTCCTCTTCTGCAGACTCTACACTACACTCTACCTGTCGAATTTCAATTACCGGATGACATTCGTTGTCACTTCAAAGATGGTGAGCTTGCTGATTGTATCGAAGTCTTCGAGATGCTGAGCGGATGCCATTAGTTGGTACCGGATATGGCGGAGTCTATGTTGACACGTCGACAGTCAAGCCTCCACGCGTCGGGTAAGTTGCTTCCCACTCTGTACCACAAACCATGCTTTTGAATGAATACAACCTCTAGACGTCACGGGGTCGGGGAGGAACGCGATCCTTATCGACTAAAAGACCACAAAGGTTCACCGATTCTCTGTTATAAATGCGGAAAATCAGCTCTTCCGCATGCTTCTTCCTCTGAAGCACCTTTGAAGAGGCCTCGAAGGTCTTCCCGCGCATCCTCACAATCAGACCAATATAGGAGTATGATGTCCTGTGACTATTGTCCATTGCACTGGCACATCGATTGTCTCGACCCGCCGTTGGCTTCTCTGCCACCTTTCACGAAAAAGTGGAAATGTCCAAACCATGCGAATAATAGCGCAGTGAGTTAACCTTGACGTCCGCACTCTCTAGAGTCGTCTACTTACATTAATTTTCACAGCCTAAACGACGCATACCGAAGATCACAGTACCTCCAATCGATGTCGTTGGGCCAGGTCAAGCGAATAACGGAAACATAGAAATCATCAGTATGGATACCCCCATAGAGCAGGAGGAAAGGATGCCGGTGGATGAAGTCTTAATCAACGGAACACGATATCGTGTGCCCGAACGTGTTGTTGTCTTAGACTTCTGGAACAAGGTTCAGCAGCGGCACGTGGACCATCCTAGGTGAGTATATTCTCCTACTAACAGTTGAGTACTAATGGAAAATATGTTTTGAAAGGGAAATTGCCGCTAATCTCTTGTCTCCTTTGACCTCTCTCAGTTCTCTTGATGATTCCGAGAGCCAGCCCTCCTCACTACGACTGGACAGCGATCTTTCTGACAGCGATGATACACTAAGGGTAGCGGAGGTAAGCAGATGTATTTACTCGCATCCGCTCGTTTACTTAAAAACCCTTCGCAAGGTACTGTGCTCTCTACAGTCTCCAGAAGCGCGTCTTCCTACAAGACGTCAGTCGAGTAGAAGGCGACTAACAAACAGAGGCATTCAGACGGATCCCGATGAATCCGTACGGTTTGCGCGGGAAGACACGGAGCAATTGAGTGGCTTAATGAAGGCAGCCTTC
Source organism: Trichaptum abietinum (assembly GCA_910574555.1). Classification (NCBI taxonomy): domain Eukaryota; kingdom Fungi; phylum Basidiomycota; class Agaricomycetes; order Hymenochaetales; family Trichaptaceae; genus Trichaptum; species Trichaptum abietinum. The sequence goes on from CAJTBE010000001.1 coordinate 2,295,139, forward strand.
AAGCAGGTGCGTACCTTAAGTTTATTCTATACCGACAACGGTGTAACAGTCAAAACTGCCAGCTCGACCCAAAACCAGGGCAATTACGAAAGGAACGCGGTTCCCGAACCATCAAATCTCCACATGTTCTTGTTACAAAGCCAAGCGTCAAGCAGTCTGTCAATGGCAAGAACCCATCTCGCGCCACGAAACTCCCATCGTTGTACGAACATAACAACCACACTTCAAAAGCAAAAAAACCTTCCACACCCACAATCTTCAGAGCTGCAAATGGGTCAGATGGGCTGAACGGTAGTGTATCTGGCCTATTAAAGACAAAGGCCAGCGAGTCAGAGCCGAAAGCCGGCGGTTCTCCTTTCAGGATTCGTATACCCGGTCGGACACAGTTGAAACCACCAGCAACTACCGCTCCTGTCACCACCAATTCAATGAATCACATGGATCAAGATCGATCAACCTCCTCAACCTCAGCCTCCTCATTGAAATCTCTTCCTAGACGATCCTCACGCCGGCATGGGTCAGTAACCTCGTCAGGAGAGCAATCTCTTTCATCCGTCAGCACTTTTTTAAGAGATAATAGCTAGAGATATTTTTATAACCAAATCTCTTCGGACTTCACCGTCGCTTACTGCTGCATCTTCCCTGACTTCCCTTTCTTGCATTGCTTTCGCACACAATCATGTATCATCGAAGAATCGATAGCGCTTCATTGTAGTGTCTATTCTTATGATTATTTTTCGCATCACAGTAGGGCCAGGTTAAAATACCATTCTTACATAAGCACTTCTTTATGACCCGATTGCAATCAAAGTTATACTTGTACCTTTCCTTGTCTTTCCTCAGTTACCGTGACCATAAACTCTAAGAATACTCCTAACGTCCTTTATCCCCTTGCTTCATCTGTTCTCAGGCAATTTCATACATAATGGATAATGAACTTGCGGAGAAAGTTCAAGAATGGCTCCGTCTCGACAAGGTCCGAAAGTTAGCATTGCCCTATCCAAATCATCCATCTTACTACAAATGCTCTAGAGTCAACGAACGATAGATGAGGTTACGCGGCTAGTATCTTCCGGAGATGTCTCTGAGCTCAGGCGAAGTATGAGGTACTTGGCGATATTCTCTAGAGTGAAATGAACTGGAGAAATATTCACCGATAATTAATATATGTACTTAGTAAACGTATAGAGTTCGGCACTGCTGGTACGCCGCCTTAGGTTCTGCTACCTGTGACCAGAACTCACTACCACTGGCTAGGATTGAGGTCAAAAATGGGAGCCGGTTGGGCTCGTATGAATGATTTAATAATTATCCAGACGTCACAGGTGAAGCATCGATTTCGTGCAGAGCATCTGCCACTGACATAGTTATTCACTAGGGTCTCGGCGCATATGTATTGAATATGGTCCCGAACGCAAAAGAGCGGGGTGTCGTCGTCGGTCACGATCATAGACACCATTCAGAAAAATGGGCGGAATTAGTCGCCATGGTTTTCCTGAACATGGGTTTTAAGGTCTATCTCCATAAAGGGCTTGTTCATACCCCTCTGTGTGTAAACGAGATATGACAGCCGGTGTTTTCATTAACGGTCGTTGTCAGTGTTCCGTTCAGCGTATCAAAGCTAAATGCAGCTTGTGGAGTAATGATTACAGGTCCGTATCATAATCTTCATTCGTCGAAGTGGCGATTGATTTACTGCACTATTCTGCTTATCAGCTAGCCATAATCCAAAGGTCAATAGTCCGTGCGAAAACCTATGTTTCTCGGGCTAACACGTCGTTAATCTTAGCAAGACAATGGATACAAGGTATATTCGTTTGACCGTCTAAAACATTGTTAATTTGTTCTCATACATGATTAGGTGTACTGGGAAAACGCGGTTCAAGTGAGTAATAATATTCATTCGACAATAACTGTAGATTGACTACAGCCAGATCATTGGACCGCACGATATTGGCATCGCTAAGTCTATAGGAGATAATCTAGTACCCCTCAGTTGGGACACCGCAGTGGTCCAATCGTCAACTAAATGCTTAAACATCGTGGAAGAAATACGATCTGCTTATTTCACACAGATAGCCAAGCTCAGCATCCAGGGGTGAGTAGTATTACATTAAGTTTATCTAGCACTACATCTTGTTCAATTTTATGGCTATCTTATATCACAGTTCAAACAATTCGAAGAGCACTCTGAAGTTTGTAAATACTTCAATGCATGGCGTTGGTCATTTAGCTGCTGTAAACGCGTTTGAATCATTTGGCCTTCCACCTTTTACTCCTGTCAAGGAGCAACAGGAGCCCGATCCTGAATTTCCTACAGTAAAATTCCCCAACCCAGAAGAAAAAGGTAGGTCGTTCACAGCAAACATCTTGGCACCGACCTTTCGCTTACACCTCCAATTCCTTACACTTTATTATCTAGGGGCCCTCGTATGTAGCCAGAAATATTAGTTTTGGCTCATTTAATAACACAGATATTATCAGGAGCTTGCAATGAAAGAAGCGGATTTCATCGGAGCAAACTATATCCTGGCTCAAGACCCGGATGCTGATCGTTTTGCAGCAGCAGAAAAAGGGTCAGCTCTACCTTTTTTACCTTACCGACGTTCAATGTGGAGTTAATTTCCCAAACTTAATAGGCCCGATGGTAAATGGGTTGCGTTTACTGGCGACCAACTGGGTGCGATTTTCGCCTCTCGGTGCCTGGACATGTACAAAGCGTCCGGGAAGCCAATAGGTGCGCTGGAAGTCATTATGAATAAAGCTATAACTTGACAATTGATGAACGTGTAGGGAAGCTTGCTATGGTCGCATCCACGGTCAGTTCTAAAATGGTTGAGTCGATGGCCTTAAAGGAGGGCTTCCACTTCGCTGAGTGTCTTACCGGTCAGTCCGGGATTTGTTCCTGAATCTCGGAAGCTCATCACCCCCGCTCTGAACGATACGCATTTGCATGCTCTCTCAGGCTTCAAATATATTGGGAATACCGCATTAAGGCTCGTTGATAATGGGCTTGAGGTGGAGTTTGGTTACGAGGAGGCGATAGGCTTTATGATCGGCTCGAGTATCCGGGATAAAGATGGTATCTCTGCAACCGTAAGATTTACTGATGTCCTCAAAGAAGTCCGCTCCTCAGAGCATTTATAGGCCTGCTTTGCTGAATTAGCCGTCGCCCTTCATTCCAGAGGGTCCTCGGTGTTAGCGTATCTAAATGAATTATATCGCAAGTGCGCGGTTTCGCTCTGCATAATAAGTAATGAAATGACTGATCATTTTTTAGATATGGATTCTTCAAGACAGCAAATAGTTACTTCATTTGCAATGACGCTCCCACCATCGACAAGATCTTCGCGAAGCTCCGAGCTTACAACCCGGTTCGGAATCTTCGTTCACTCCTGTTGGCATGTAACCAAAATCCTATTTTTCATCCAGAAACCTAGCGATGGACAGCCGAACTACCCCAACTCCATCGCAGGCTTGAAAATCATCGGCGTAAGGGATTTGACAGTGGGGTACGATAGTGCCAATCCACCGACATTTAGACCTATTTTACCTCTATCCTCCGGCCATATGATTCAATTCAAAGCGCAAGCAGTGGACTCGGATACAAAAGTGACGTTAACGATAAGGTAGGATGGTCTTGTACACTGACTCGAAGCGTAGAACTGACTAAATTGGTGAATACGCTGTAGAACTAGCGGCACGGAACCCAAGGTGATTTACACCGTCTAACTTTGGTCCTGGAATTATGAGCGCTGATTAATTATTCATATAATAGATTAAGTACTACTTGGAGGGTAGTGGCACCGACTTCAAGGCCGTCGAAAGAGTTCTAACGGATGTGCTGGCAGAACTCCGCGATGTATGGATGGAAGCTGAATTGAATGGACTCATACTCCCATGAGTTATCCCGCGGGATCAAAACAATCGATAATGACTGTATCGGAAAGTCACTTCTCCTTAATTGTAATATTTTACACAGCTTCTTAACACCGATCAAGAGATCAAGCTAGAATTTACAATGACCGAGATTGACGTCGACTTTCAAGCTCTTTCGCTACGTTCCACGTGTCTAAGCTTAACCGCTCCTCATTACGAGAAAGAGATAATAATCTGGAACGAATATCCTCTATAAATGCCGCTATCTGAAGTATACGAGTGACTACTGACCTAGCAATAGACATACGTCGTGTTAGGTCCTCGGGAGTCACTGATCTGTCGCGCTGGCGCTCTTGAACGAATTCGTTCTGAATATGCTACGGTAGACGTTTTTTTTTTAGAAATAGCACCTATTATGGCAGCGAATTTACCTGAGAGACGTCACTCTCAATTTCCACCTGTCCTGCTTTCGCACTCAAAATCAAATCTCGGAATGCGGAGAGCGTCGAGGAGTCGGGAAATGTGATCGACTCCCTGTCCCGGTAAAGACTTGCAGAGGAGTCACAATGCAATGGCACAGTTACGTCCGGCTAAGCGACAATACACGTCAGAACTGTAATACAAGACCTGGTGAAAGAGGACGGAACTTCACAGAAAAGACACTTCTTCCCATCGGTTAACGTGATCATTGTTATATCTGTTGGAAACGTGAACTGGCTGAAGGGGAAATTGTATCGGAGCGTTTGGAATTTTGATACATCTCGCAAAGCCTGTACATTCCTCAAGCCTGTCGTAAAGATCAACCACATAAATTCAGTGTTGTAAGGCGAGACAGTCACCTTTCTCATCTAGTCTTCCTTCTTCAACACCGCTCTCGGAGACAATAAATGTTGTAGAGGGTGGAACTTGCAGAATGCCCGCGTGTAAGTCCTCGTCTTTACTTTCGGGTTCAAAGCTTTCGCGATTTAGGAAGCGCAAGCTCAAGGGAATGAAGGAACATAGCGGCAATACTTCCGACAACAACACGTGTAAGGCGGGGATAGCTGTGGCGGTGGGTGGCCGAGGGAAATTTGATAGCGCAAGTGAGGGGGGAAATAGCGGAGGGTTACGAGATCGGCTAGATGGAGTTACTCAGTCATGCGAAGATCGAGCCAAGGAAGGAGCGTGACCATACACTGAAGATATGCAAGACAATAGGACCCACTCGGCGGCGTCATAATCGCCCCCAAGAGCCATGTTGGCGATCCAAGACTTGAAAGCTTCTCGGACAGCCGACGTGTACGTTCTGGACGGGTAGTTTTTCAATATTATAGTCTTCGGTAGCTCCCTGTGGAAAAGGACATGAAGGGTTGGAACATGTGCCTCTTCAGCAAACTCAGACTGTACACTAGCGGAGGCAAATTGTCAGGACATACGAGCATTCGTCGGGTGCAGTGAAACGCACTGGTCTGAGGTAAGAATACCGACGAAGATGTAAAGCTCCGTTGGTTTAATCTGCTCTCCCGATGAGCCATAGATCTGGGCCCCGACTGTCAGTGATCATACGGAAACAGGAGACCCAGCTCCCACCCTACTTTGATCTGGACTGCGATATGATCAGAATCTGGGACCGGAAATTTGTGCGGCCTCTGGTGAGAAGAAAGAGCCAGTTCTGTATCTATGTATGCAAGACATCCGTAACGTATCTTCACTCTAGAATCATTGACGGCATACCCGTGCTAGGGGCCCAATTTAGACTAGCACTCTGAGTGCACCATGGGGCTTCACCAGGAATATTGACGGCCCAGACGACAGTGCGATCCCTGAGGTTTTCAGCATCATAAGAGAGGGCGGCACTATCATGCTCTTCAGGGGCAGCTATATTCTCGATACCCCAGCCGCCGCACAGGGGTTCGATGGAAGATATGGAAGATAAGTACATCTCGGGAGAACGAGACGTGTCTTGGACCATTGCACGGAACTGGACCAGAGACCTGCTTCGATGCAGATGTGGCGGCTGTTCTATACACAGAAGAGGTACCTAGAGAACGAAATAGTGTTGCTCTCTATCACAGTATTCAGCATGGAGGGGAACCTACCTGCTCGAGCGCTTCATCGTCGAGAAACATGTCGGAAAAATGGTTTGAAACGACATCAGGAAAGTCGACGGGTGTCCCCTCGGAGTGTGCTTTTTTGTAAAGCCTTATTAGCTCGGCGGAGGGGTCAGCGAGAGTGTCGATAAGAGTTGCAGAGACCATATTTATTAAAATTAAGGTGGTTAGGAGAGAGAGAGAGATGATGCCGCGGTATGTCCATAAAAGGAAAGGACGGACTCGGAGGTGGTAAGAAGACACGAAGGCCCAAAGTGGATTTGGATTTGACTCCTTCCACTTCTTCCATTTCTCCGCCGTCACGCCTCCTCGCTCTTTCTCCCTCTCCACCATTGAGACGGTATCAATTCGACTATCATATCGCTAATGTAATTGCTCCTGCCGCACGTCCATTATCCCCGAAAGTTGCAGATGTACAGCAACAAGCAATTTAATTCATCACTGCTCATTCCTGCAAGCCGCCGTTCGGTGCTCTCCAAGTTTTTTCTCGTTATCCTGTTCTTCTGCAATACCTGTCTTTTCATTTCGGTAAGTGGTGTTGCTGTGGAAGCGTTCATCCCACGTAATCTTATCCAGCATCTTCGACACTTTCCTTTGTCCCTGAGGCCCAAGGGGTCGCTCTCACTTTACCGTTGTCTTCGACTTTGAATCAAAATAGGTCTCATTATATCCAGGGAACTTGCAAATAAACAAAGCATCGCTTGACGTCTTGTTTAGCGGGGACATACGCGTACTCGCTACGCCACCTCGTAGACAGCACGTGAAGCCTCATTGCGCCCGTCCCAGGCGCTTGCAGCGCCGATTATTCCCTCCGATCCATTGACGGCTTTCTTCGGTGGAATTCCCATCTTTGCACATCGATCTCTAGTCACTTCCCCGCAGCTTAGGACTCGCCTCTCTACGTATAAAAGCACGTTTCAAAACAACCTTTCTATGCATACTCTCTATCCATCTCATGAGCGAGATACACTTTGTCTTTGAAAAGCCCGAGAAGGCAGTACGACCAGACAAAAAGCGCTCCAGACTTGTGACATCTTGTGACGCCTGGTATGTTTGCTTTTCGTTTGGTTGCACTGGGAAATATGCTGATTGAAGGTTTCAATGTTATTGTGCAGCCGTACTAAAAAGATCAAGTGTCGACCTACTAGCAATGGCGACGACGTATGCGAAGCTTGCAGTGCGACAGGGACTCGTTGCGTCTATGAAGAACGTGATCGTATTCGTGCAGAGCGCGGAATCGCAAACTTCACGGTGGCACCCAGTAACGAGGCGTCCACTTCAAATCAGGGCTTATCTCGTGCGTTAGCATCGCGTACGAGCTCGTCTTTCCCGAGTTCATCTTCTTACTCTGTTGGCCCTGTAAAGCCGACTCTAGCAGTGCAGGACAACAGCAGGAGCAGCCCCCCTCCAAATCCGCTTAGCTCAAGTTATTTGCCTCCTTCCGCCGATGTCATCCCCGAAGAACATTTCTTAGATAATTACCCGCCGCTCTTTGATCCGTACCGACCTTACTACCCTCATTCCCGTTTGCTACCGCATCTTGTCGACGTGTTTCTCGCTTATGCAGGTGGCATTTTTCCATTCCTTGACCCTGAAGAGACGATGTCTGCTGCTGTTGCTGGAACCATACTTCCCTCAATCGCGAATGCCATTTCAGCTTATGCTGCGAGGTTCGAGGTCTTCATCTCCGAGCTGAATCAACTCCCAATTTTACTTCATCAACAGATTTTCCGACAAAGTTCCGCAGTCTCCGGAAGGAAGACACGTCTCTGGAGATTCTTACCTAGAAGCTGCAAAAGTAAGTAACATTAATTCTGATTCTGAGTGATTTCTTATGACTTATTAATTGTGCAGTACTCTCTTGATTTTGAAGATTTGGGTACATTGAAACGCATTCACTCCCAGATTCTGATTGCTTGGACAGAGAATGGACGTGGGAAAACAAACAGTGAGACCCCACTTCTCTATGTCTATCGTTTATCCGTTCACCTTGATTTAGATTTCTGGGAGTATAGTCGAGTATGTGAAACCCTCTTGTCAAATTCTTCCAGCTAAACATTTCGGTAGTCTGCTGCTTTAGCCGCTTTAGAACTTAGACTGGGATCTGAAGATTGTATTCGCATGGAATCATCGGAAAAAACACAGAACGATCTCCGTATGACGTTTTGGTCGGTGGTATGGATGGAGCTTGTGGCGGGTTCTGGTGTGTTGCAAAAGAGCGAGAAGAAGGATGTCGTAAAGCGCTAACAGTTCAACCGTACTATTTAGTTGTCGGAAAAAGTCCACTTTTCACATTGAATGAATGTACAACAAGCATGCCCTCTCCGGAAGTACTCTATCGCGGTTCGTTATCACGAGTGGCTATGTATGGTGCATTGCGATCTGTTTTCGTTGCTATGAGAACTTTGAACGAAGCTGCAAACGTTGGGAAACCAAATAGTCCTTCATCATACAGAGATACTAGTCTCCGGTGCGCCCTGTCTTTTTCCGTGCAATTCATGTCGAAAATAAGACTATTTTAGGCAAATACAATATGCAGTGACAGAAATGAGGGATGCATTAAATCCTACCTTGTTATTCACTACAGACAACTTCGCACAAGCTGAGATAGGACGGGAGGGATACATCCTTTATCTGGTGCATGTCCTAACCCATAGCATCGTCATTGTAACGCATTGCCCCTCTCTTTTTTTCACCTCACAGTCTGTAGACAGTGTGATTGAGTGTCCGCGGCTGGATGTCGCATGGTCTGTGAGTAAATTTTAGTGATATATTCATGACCTCTCATATATTTTGTACCAGTCCGCCGTAACGATAATCGACATTTATCTCATCATACGAGCGATTAATTACAGAGCCCCTGTCGCTCTTTCATCGTTTTTCTTACCCATTTCATTCGCAAGAGGTGCGCTCATGATGGCTGGAACAAACCCGAGGAGTGTGATGGATGGTCTTCTTATCCCACGCGCTCAGTTCGAGGAGATGAACCACGTTTACTTGGCTCACAGCATGGACCTCCTAACAGCTTTATCCAGGTTTGTTCTCCCTCTAATAGTCTATCCATTGCCTGACACGGCCTTTTATATACATAGTTACTGGGCGAGCATGCTGGAAGTTAAAATTGCTGCTCAATCTGTGGCTTTGTATGGCACACAAAGTCACAGTGCGTCGTCGCATTGGCGTGTCCACAGAGTGCCAATTTCAACATTCTATCTAGGTCAGCATCTATCTCGCATACTTAACAGACTAATACTGATGTTGTGCCATCAGAAAGAATTCCGAATCCTTCCATGGATTTCTTTGCCCAGGCCCCTCAACCTAACCAAAGATTTTACCAAGATTACACGCCGTCGGTGTCAATTTTTGATACCGATGTTTGGAATATGCACGAGATCATCCATAAACCATTAGAAATCGAGGCCAGTCCGTCAAGAGACGATCAAGATACTGACCCAGTATGGTCAACATCTTACTCCTCATCTGAACTCGTCACCCGTCCATTTCATTAGATGTATGGCAACTAAGACTGTTCTTTTATTTGCTAGATATCGTAAATATGCCTCCGAAAGTCCTGTATTTACATGTAAATCGTCCTTTCCTAGTATAATGCATAGATAAGATTACTTAGTTCCTATAATACAAACTCTAAAGAAGTACATAGTGTGACCCCATGAATTTGCTTCTGGTCGATGTATCGGAGGTTTTGTTGATCGTCTGAAAGGAGAATTAGCCTAGTTAAGCTTTATGCGCTTCTGGCCGGGAAATCTCGGAGTTAATAACTTAGTTGCGAAGGGCGATCGTGCGTTGATTTACACCCTTGAGGTCCTACATTCGTCTCTGGAAAAGGGGGAGATACGGCTTGTAATGCGCAGAAAAGATAAACAAGTTCAGGACATGATAACAGTTTCCAACAACCGCAAATGACTGCTCGTGGTATTCTTCAACGTTATCTAAAATTCATTGGTATGCAACAGGAGACAAAGTAACCATGAGCGCTAAGCGACGGAGAGATTAACATGCGAATGCAGATCCAGTGTATTACAACTTTATCAACTTCAATACCACCTCCTGTTCGCCCTTACCAACCGCTACGTTACTCGAGCCAGAGTCCGTAACTCCGTATGAGGATGAATAGAACGAGATTGATGCCAGATCGACAGATCCATTCAACACAGAAACCTTTACTTCACCGTCCTTTCTCACCACTCTGACAATCCCTGCAATCCCCGCACCTTTTCCAGTCGGAACCTGAACGTCGACTGTGTTGCCTTCATCAAGCTCATATACCCTGGCTTCTAGCGCCTTGTTATATTCATAGTCGGGCTTTCCTGTCTTCTCCGGCCCGAGTAAGATGACGCTACCTTGCCGCACCCAAAGAGGAATGTCGTCTAATGCGACCTTCTCCTTGATCCACGCAGGTCCCTGGACAACGCGCTGCGGGTTGTAGAATGATGTCCAACGTCCGGCTGGCAGATAGTACTCTGTTTCTTCCTCGGCGGAGACGAAGACAGGAGCAACAAGAAGCGAAGGTCCTAACATATATTGCTGATCAAGATGGTGCGTCGTTCGATCATCAATGAACTCGAGGAACATAGCACGCATAAGCGGGTGACCTTTTAGATGTGCTTCGATAGCCTAAATTTGCGAATGAGTATTATAGAAAATAACACTGAGAACTTTGCGCGCACGTAATTATACAAATACGGCATAAGTCTATGTTTTGTCTCGACGAACTTGGCGAGTGTCTTCGAAGCATCTTCTCCGTACACCCACGGTACTCTGTACGAAGCAGATCCGTGCAAACGGGAGTGCGTAGAGAATAGTCCAAATGCCACCCAGCGATGGTAGATTTCTGGGGGAGGGTGACCCTGGGCGTAGAACAAGATTAGAGAATACCTCATTGTTGAACACTATACAATCACCTCAAACCCTCCGATATCATGGGAAGCAAAGCCAAATCCAGATACGGTCAAACTGAGTGCTCCACGCATGGCTTCCGCCATAGCCTCAAATGTAGACTCGCAATCACCACCCCAGTGCTACGGATAACTTGATAAGAATACATTGTCGGACAGCCCTGAAATCTAACTTACGACTGGGAAACGCTGTCCACCAGCAGCAGCCGTACGCGCGAATACAACTGCCTCATGTTTTCCAAACCGCTTCTCAAGCAGGCCGAACACGAGTTCGTTATATTGCACGGCATAGCTGTTGTGCATACGCATGGGGTCCGACCCGTCGTGGAAAACGACGTTCGCGTGGGGAATGCGTTCACCGAAGTCCGTCTAAGTAGAATGTCAATACACTCAAAATAAGTTACGGCCAACATTAAGCTTAAAATACCTTGAAGCAGTCGACGCCGAGGTCAATGAGTTCCTCTAATTTCCCTGCATACCATTCTCTGGCCTTCGGGTTAGTTACGTCGAGGATACCAAGACCTGGTTGCCATAGGTCCCATCTTTGAACGCAGGACGTTTTAGTGAAGTTTATGTAGACGCAATTGTACTCACTGCCAAGGCGATCCATCCGTGCGTTTAATCAAATAGCCGCCCTTGACAGCTTCTTTGAATATCGGCGAGATTTGCGAGATGTATGGATTGACTAAGTAAGCGTGTAATTTATTAGCTGAACAGATACGTTCCATGCCAGAAGATCTAGAACACCTACTCCAGACGCAAACCTTTACGCCATATTTGGCCTTTATGTCTGAAATATAGTGCTTCGGATCCGGGAAATTTTCGGGATCGAAGGTGAACGAGCACCTATTTGCTATTAGTAATTTATATTATATACGGTTGCATAATATACTGTACCATTCATATTGCTTCATCCAAAAGCAATCGAAATGGAACACACGGACATGACAGTCGCGATCGCGCATTCCCTGCAAGAACCCAGATACGGTCTTGGAGTCGTAGTCCGTGAGGAAGGACGTAGAAAGCCATAGACCAAAGGTCCAGGCTGGTGGCAAGCTGCGAATGAATGTTCAATGACTGTCTTCTTAGAATAAACATGATAAACCTACGCTGGGCGACCTGTCAGTTGTGTGTAACGGTCCAAAATCTTTTTCAGGTTGGAGAATCAGTCACAGCCAAGCTATAAAGCCTCTTAACTGACCTGCAGCGGTGTATCTCCATATATCAAAAACCATTCCAATGAAGTATCTGCAACGCTGACGCCAACGCGACTAATCTTCTCACTTCCGACCTCCACTTCCACTTCACCTGGGTGGTTGATAAAGATACCATACCCACGGTTAGAGATGTAGAAGGGCACGGCCTTGTACACTTGTTCACTGGACGTCCCACCATCTTGGTTCCAAACGCTGACCGATTGTCCTTGAGTCATTCCATACTCAGCCATTGAACCATCAAGTTCATCTGAGAGCTTACCATTCTTCACAAATGCTCCGAACCTTTCTCCAAGCCCATAGAAGAGCTCTCCTGGAGATATAGTCAGTTCGGAGTTGATGTATCTCACGGTAGGCGGAGTCGCTCCGGGGCTCGGATTTGAACTTGGGTCATTCGCCAGGCATGACGAATTTGTCGCTGAGTTCAGAGTCCATTTATACGGAACGTCAATAACTGCCTGGTGCTTGTAGCCTGCGGAGGCGAGGGTTTTTGTCGGAGACTTGAAGGTAATCGTGTATGGATTTGAAGTAATCTCTGCAGTAAGATCGCCGGAGGAGATTTTCAGTGTCGAGTCGACCTTTGATAGTGATGCCTTTGGGTTCGGTTTCACATCAGGGAACAGTTGGATTTCAGGATAAGGATCTGAGTGCTAATAACAGCAATCACGTTTAGCATTCAGGGGCAGATAAAAGGAAAGCTAGATGCTGTATCGTACTCGCCTTGAAATGGTCGATCGTGACACCAATCACACCCTCCGTGGGTGCGTGAACCTTGACGCTCAGCAATGGGCCACCAAGGGTATCACCGCGATGGCGAATAGGTTTCGTCGCGACTTGCAAATGATATGCATCGTCTTCGACCGACTGGCCAACGACCTGGAGACCATAATAGGCTCGGACGTTGTGCTTAAGCAACCAGAAGCCATCGTTAAATTTCATGGTTGATGCAAGGAGAGAAGAGAGATGCGAAGCTGATTAGAGGGGGCATGTTGTACATTTATGAGGTCTGAGGTTGTAGAGCGTGACGTGCGATTCTGCAGAATCCGAGTCGACGGACCGTCCAGACCAAAGCCAGTTCGGACCGCTGTAGTTTCTCCGAAGATTTTCAGAGTAGATAAACCATCGCGCCTGACAAACAAGACGATGAGTTGGCCCGAAGTTGCGATACGATAGAGCTAGCAGATGTAGGATTTCCGGTATTTGACTTGTATGACTCGGAGGTCTGCTGCGTTTAAGTCAGCTGCGGTGGCTTTTATGTTGGCGACAAACACTGTCCGTCTCCGGTTCCTCGGACCGTTTTACCGGGTGACAGTGATGCTGATTAATCTCAATAACCTTTCAGAAAATAATAGATTCATTTCTTGCGTATATCAAAGGAGTTGCTTCTAATTCCAGACGACACAGAGCTATCATAGCAAATCTACATATCCATGTCGAATAGCTCTTCTACATCTGACGACAAGCTGTGGTCCGAAACTCCCCTCATATACTCAAGCCATTTGTCATCCTTGTTAGATAGCAACGTGTATCTCAAGCTTGAGGTCTGTATCCTCCTCCTCCACTGAACTGCTGTCCGTCTTAACGTCCTGCTGCTGCATTTTCCGAAGAACCTACAACCTTCGCAATCTTTCAAGTACAGAGGAATATCTCATTTCGCTCAAGTAGCAAAGAACAAATACGGCGCGAACGCTCGTCTTGTCGTCGCTTCTGCAGGCAACGCAGGGCTGGCAGTCGCTACTGCTGCAAACAATCTCGGCCTTAAATGCACTGTTTTTCTCCCTGTGGCCGTCACCAAGAATGTCCACGATCTTCTCAAGAAAGAAAACGCAGAAGTGGTAGTCGTCGGGCAGTATTATCTTCAGTCGTTCCAGGAGGCGGAAAAGGCAGCCCAACTGGATCCAAATGCGTTAGTTCTCTCCAAAGCACTGAAAAGGACACCCGCTAACTCCGCGCAAGTATTCTTGTGCCCGCCTATGATCATGCTCTACTTTGGGAAGGACATAGTTCCCTGATCGAGGAAATTTCACGCCAACTGAATAAAAAGCCCGATGCTATCTTCTGTAGCGTGGGTGGCGGTGGCCTGCTAGGTGGTGTCATAGCTGGTTGCAAACAAGTGGCCTGGGATGATGGTCAGCTTCAACCTTGTTTTCTCAACTGAAGACTGAGCAGACTGACCTGAAAGACACCGAATAGTTCCCGTCGTGGCGCTTGAAACTCACGGCTCGGCCTGCTTTTATCATTCAATCTCCGTGAATGACAAACGATGGAGGGAAGGGAAGACAGAGTCTGACATATTCTGGACTTCTTTCGATGACGGACACCATGTGAGGATAGCTCATCTTCGTAATATAACGTCGAAAGCTGCATCTTTAGGTGCTACTTCGCCTGCGGCTGCAGTAGTGAAGATGGCACTTGAGCGACAGGGAGGTGTCACATGTGCTAAAGTGCCCGACGAAATGAGTATGGCTACGTCTTGCCTCTTCGCAGGTCCGTGTTCTCAATGAGCTTTAAAGTGAAGCTGTTGAAATTGACTATATTATGCAGAGGATCATAAGTTTATCGTAGAGCTTGCCTGCGCCGCCACCTTATCCGCGGCCTATTATCCTTCCTTCTTTTCCCGTTTGCTCGAAGCGTCCACCAGGTCCACTAAGTCGACTGCGGAGAAGAGAACAGTCGTCATAATCGTTTGCGGAGGGGTGAAAATCTCCCTGGACGAGATGAAAGAATATGCAGAAATCGCCCGGAAAGTCAAGTCAGAAGGTTCGCGATGGGAGGTTGAATGCAATGGAGAGAGTTGGAGCATTCCTACATAATTTTGGCATGGGTTATTTGCTTCCACAGTATTGAGCAGGGGCCTGTTTTGTAGAAAGATCATGTTTTGAATATGCAATAAATTCGTTTCGAAAGTGTAAAACGACGAACGACTTGGCAGAGACAATATTCTCGTTCTCTTAGTTACGTTCCTGGTTCTTTTCCTGTTCTCTGTGCAACCTTCTTGCACGTTTATCGGCCATAATCCTCTCAAGCTCTTCCTTCAACTTAGACTGATCCGCTGGAAGTTCCTGGCGTACGTGTTAGGACATAAGAATGCAAAAAAATAATGATATACTCTGCTTACTCGTACTGTTTTCTCAAGTGGGGGGAAGATGCGGTCCTTGTACTACACAGGACAATGTTCAATGAGATGACCATCCGGAAGTTGCAAACGACTCACAGGAAGGACATTTTGCGTGTACCACTCAGGTTTTCCAAAGTGAACCATAGCAGCAAGAGGTAGGAATAGGTACATTCCAAATCTGAAGAACTCTAGAGTAGGGCCCGCCATACCTGGTGGAGGTCGTGGTCAGAGATACAGATTTAAGTTGTCTCAAGTTCCAACCGCGCTGGGCTCAAACCGGCAAACCTCCGTGAGTGATAAAATCCATGTTAACAAAATTGGAAACTTTTGACTACATTTGTATCATAGACCTGAGCATGGTGGGGAGGTCCATGGTCTATGGCAGTATTGTGGTTTAGCAAATGAGATGTATTAAGGTATATTGGCGTTTAACAACACGAACTACAGTAGTATCCTCTCGTAATCACGGGCCGGCAGCAATTTGTCCAAACAAAATATTACAGAGAGCTCAGTGATTATACTTTTAGCCCAACGATCACTCGGGCTTCGTTCATCGATAGTTTCCAAGCAATACCACTACTACTGAAAAACTCGTCTACGTCATCCTCCTATTGCAACACATGTCAGAATGCCAGCGCGAGAATTTAGTCTTTGTCGTACCTTGTCGATGTTTAGGAGGGTAGATATCTGTTGCAAGCGTTGGAATTTCTCTCTTATGTCACCGAATATTGTCTGAGACGAAAGATAGGTTGAGATTGCTCGTATATCGTGGTCGAAGCGTATGGCTCCGAGCTAAACAATTATTAGACAAATTTATTTCAGTCAGATATGGTAGAATTACCTCTGTATATTTCAGCGTCATAATATACTTTTCCCATGGACGCAATATGACATCGATCGCAAGGCCGTAAAACGAGCGATAGTTGGACTCCGTGAAAGTTTCCTACCGCAAACGCTTAGTATGAGTATCATCATTGTACAAAAAGCTCAACCTTGAATCCCTCTACGAGTCCTTCCCAAGCTTTCACAAAGCGCTTTCGAACAAGGTCTTGATATTCAACGTTTGCGTATCCGTCTTCATCAAGAACATAGGATACATCCCTATAAATATCCGGTATAAGGTTGCGTAACCTTGGTCTAATTAGTTGGTTGAAAAGTTGATCAATTCCACTCTGCGAAACACCGTCAGCAACGTCTTGATTTTGAAAATGTTGGCTACCTTCAACGTCGACCGGAACTTAGGGACCACAGTGAGCAAGCTTGATATATTTGAGGAGACAGTAGATCTCTCATTGTCCATAAAATACTGAGAAAGGATGGGGGAAGCCAATATATCTTTAACCAAACGCTCCATATGCCCACTGGAAATATCGAGATCGTTGAGTAGTACCTATAAGAAGAGTGTCAATCACTTGAATTCGCGTAATGAGAGAGAGAGAGGACGAGATCGGACAATGAAGCTAAGCCGGGTTTCCCTCTCCGACTTTTCCGAGCGAGAAGTGTTGTGGGTGGCGCCGCTATTGCGATAAACATCATCGAGTTTACGCGCAATGGCACCAGTATAGTCGTTCTCGATAACCTCCCGAAATCGGCTTACGGTCCCGTTCAAGGCGACGACAGAGCCTGTGGAAAGTAGGCGTGAAAGCACCGTCTTCAAAAGGTAGAATGCAAGATCTGGGACACTTGTCGTCGGTGGGGTCTGGGAAAGGTCTAAGCTAGACGTCTTGTGTGCCTGTATATGAGTTTATGTAAGTATGTCTGATACATAGGTTTAGTGCTCTCGCACCTGGGTTATGATGTTACGCAGATACCATATTTCCATAGGAATGTAATATCTAGCAAGTAGGCCGTCAAAAAGAATGCGGCATTCCGATTCGTCAATCAAACTGGAGACAACTGCGTGTTCGGATTTAACTGAGTCCTGTTTTTCATGTGACACTATCAATCTATCCTCTTCTGCTGTGACGTCCTCGTCGACTGCATTTTCCTTGAAGATATGAGTATATATTTACGTGGAGGTTGAAGCCTCTTACCAGAAGTCTGTTATGCAGAAACCTACGAAAAGCGCTGTATCTCATAACCATCGCTGCCATTTCTGTAAGCACCTTGTCAATTTCTCGGGGATCTACGACCTCATCTTCCGTTTGTGACGCTTGCTGTTTACGAGCAAGAATTTGCGCTGTGACAGACGTTTCTGAGAGCTTAAAGAAGGTAATGTTAATTGACATTGCTTGTACAAAATCCTATTCCCAGCGAATCTTGCCTTCCGCTTCATTGACCTCTCTTCCTCCCATCCTTCGAGAAGGCGTTTCACAGCCTTCCCGCACTCTTGGATCAAGCTTTTAGCAACGACCTGCATTTTCCGAGGACCATAGTACTTTTCAACGATTGGTTGATGTTGGTCGACTATACTGCAGACGCTTTCAAAGACTGCGGTGAAAGCTGTGACATAGTACAACGGAGATGAAGCTAATTATACGGGCCAAAATCAGTATGAAGGTGTATAAAGCAGCGGGAGGCTCACTTTTCGCCGTTGTGGGCGTTCTCGTCTGCACAAGATCGACGACAAACGAGGCATATGCTTGTAGCCCTTCCTGCTCCCAGCCAATGGGAGGGAAAAGTTTGAAGAACCTAGTGGCTGAAGTTGCGTCGCGAGCACGGGATGCCTCCTGAAATTGTCGCAAGAAAACGTCACGTAGCAGCTCTCTCATGGTCTGCAGAGCTTGAGCAGGAGGCAAGGGCTGGTCTGCAGTAGGCTGCCTTGCATAACGATATGAATAAAATGAGTTTAAACAATGAATAGATTTTATTGCTACTGACAACAGCAGATTCTGAAAAAGGCCCAGCGATGACTTCCAATGGTAATGTCATTGCGCGAGCACAAACACGGGCTGCCGTTTCCCAGTCTTGTGAGTCGATGCTTTCCTGAAGGTCGGAAAGTGCGGACTGCAAGGGCAGGACTTTAGAGAGCTACGTCTTAGGACTACATACGTTTACTTACTTTTAACTCCATAACTTGGCCAACTCTTTCGGCGGATTCTCTGACACGTCGCATTTCCTCGTCCAAGAGTCTGACACGGTCGCCCACTCGCCGGGCTGTCTTTGCAGTCGCAGAAACATTCTCCTCCAAAAGCACTGCATCACCTTGCAGCTCATCTAATTGTGAGTTCAGTGACTTGAGGTTGGTCAGAGATGATTCAATAGGTGCTTTGTTTGATACCAGAGCTGTCAAGGATTCAGAAAGTGTTGTTTCCTCTTCGTCTAATGAGGTAAGAGCAGCCAGGATATCTGGAAGTGATGTAAGAGAGGTAGGAGATGGTCGAATTCCAGCGTCTGCATAGATACTGCCCATAGATACCATACGCACCTAGCTGGAGTTGGGAGGAGGAACGAAGGACCATCAGGTTAAATGGTCAGACGCGTCACGCGTCGCGCGACTGAAGTAACACCGCCACTGCACGCCCATACTCTTCATCTCTATCCGCCATGGCGAATACAACTGTTCGCGGTGCGCTTGCAATTCATGGACAAAATCCTCAAGTGTGTACCGTTCCTCTTGACATCGAAAACTCTCTCATCGCACCTAGTATCTAGTCGAGACTGTTATCCGAAATCGCATATACGAGTCTCAGTTTTGGAAAGAACATTGTTTCGCACTAACAGGTTAGAATCAACTATTTCGTGCTCTCAGATACCAGTATATACTGACGTCAATGCTACACAGCGGAGACATTGATAGACAAATCGTTAGAGCTAAACGCCATTGGGGGAGTTTATGGGAACCAAAAGCCCACCGAATTCATTTCTCTTCTGCTCAAGCTTTTGCAAATTCAACCAGAAAAGGAGATCCTCATCGAGTACCTTCAAGCTGATGAGTTCAAGTACGTTCCATATGTGAATGATTGGGCTTTCCTTATATATATCATCTTCAGATACCTACGAGCTTTGGCAGCGATGTACATACGTATGACTTTCCGAGCTGCTGAGGTGTACGAAATTCTTGAACCGCTGCTCAAAGACTATAGGAAACTTCGACTACGACATATGGGTAAGTCGTCGAAATTATCATCTGCTATATATGCCCTTACTCGAGGCCATCAAATAGGTGGCTACACTTTGACCTTCATGGACGAGTTTGTAGATCAGCTACTACACGAGGAGCGTGTCTGTGACATCATTTTACCTCGAATACAGAAGCGAGAGGTTTTGGAAGAAAATGGAGAACTCGGTCCGCGGAAAAGTCTACTGCTAGATGCTATGGATGGCAAAAGCGACCGTGCAAGTGATCTTAGTAGAAGCCGAAGCCGAAGTCGTAGTAGAAGTCTCGGAAGGAGTGACGCATCAAACCGTTACAAAAGCAGGAGTCCGAGCAGAAGTAGGAGCAGAAGCGACAGTGCGGAAAGGAGATCCAATTCAAGAAGTAGAAGTGGGTCAGTGTCTAATGCAGGTTCTCGATACGTCTCTCGTAGTCCTTCACGGTCACGTTCTGCTTCCAAATCTCCAAGCAGATTGCCAAACGATAGTCCTTCGCAGAATGGAATGGACGTTGACGAAGATTCTTGACAGACGCGAGGGTATGAAGGTCATGTATTATCGTTCGAGGTCTATTACTGAAACAAATTGCAACGCAAGAATCGATTATGAGTCAACGATTTAAATTAACTAGATGGGTTGTAACTTGTATTTCCGTAATTGCTCTGATAAGACCTTCCAACGCTCATTCACCAAGGGGTTCTTTTGCAATGCAATTGGAGATAAGTAGCCCCGGTTGCGCGAGTTTGTGTACCATTCTTTTGAGGAAGTAAGATGTCAGCCTTAGATGAATAGCGATGAAAAAAGTATTGTACTGACGTATATCTTGTCTTCTTGTCGGCGCAGCATCTATTCGGTCATCTCTCCCTTTCAAACAGTCCCGAAGGGATAGAGAGTTGTAGTATTTGCAGATCACCATTCCGCCTAGATTTTCAATCGCCTTCACAGCCGTTTGGGAGGCTCTTGATGGGGTGATATATATGGGAGTTTTCAGATGTTCTGCACCCTAAGTACGGAGATACTGTCAGGCTTGAATGGAATATCTAGGAAGCTTTTACTTACATCCCCAAGAAGCTTTATTCCATCGTGAACATTATGCACGCATCCGCTCAGCAGGAGCTCTCGTGCAGTTATGGGCTTGTCTGGAGAGCAGGTTATTCTTCCCTGATCGATCCAGTGCTGAAGCCGGTCAAGATTGATAGGTGCCCATGTCTTCGCCGTGCTACAAATGCGATTAAGTGAGGTATACTGTTAGTTTCAATAACTACAAGGACGTACAAATTTGTGAAACCCTTCTTCGGGAATCTCTTCAAGATGGTCGTTTGTCCGCCTTCAAAACCTACTCTAGGTTTTCCATTCCCAGCTCGAGCTTTCTGGCCTTTGTTTCCCTTGCCGGCTGTTCCTCCACGCTTCGAGCCGTCTCCTCGACCGACGCGTTGTTGCTGGCAATTGAGCATTAGTTGGTATTAAAGCGAGAGTACCAAAAAGACCTATGTACATTTTTCTGGGAATTCGGGGCAGGTGAGAGGTTGAAAAGATGTATCCGACTTGGAGACGCTCTGAAGCGAGGTAAAGGCATTTTGAGATTATAGTTGAAGGCAAGGAGAGCGTGGGACAACAACGGCGACGCGTCTCATTTCAATCTATCTTCCTTCTTCCTCAACAGAGTACAAGCCCGACCATCTTCCATTCCTTTTTTCCTCCTCTCTCTCCTCCTCTCTCCCTCCCTTCCTGGCCATTATGGCCGAAAATATCTATACAAAGGGGACCAGAGTTTGGTTCCCTGACAAGGAACAGGGGTGGATCTCTGCAGAGGTCACTCAAGCATCCAAGGGCGAAAACGACTCTATCAAGCTTATTTTTGTAGACGAACGGGGCAAGGTGCGTCGCGTTTTTCCGCGTTCTGTTCCTCAGCATTGACTCATATGATCTCTTAGGAAGTAACGATTGATACGACCAGCAAAGATATAAGAGATGGAAAGGGGGATTTGCCACCACTTCGTAATCCTCCTCTGCTGGAAACCGCGGATGATCTTGCCACTCTTTCGCATCTGAACGAGCCATCAGGTGCATAATTTCACTTCCTTCTCTCGTGAAATCGGTTGGCTGACGCTAAACAGTGTTGCATACCATACGAAATCGCTATGCTCAGCATAGTATTTACACTTACAGTGGCATCGTTCTCATTGCTGTCAACCCTTTCCAACGGGTTACCCTTTATGGTCCCGAAATTATACAGGCATACAGCGGCCGGAGGAAGGGAGAGTTGGAACCACACTTATTTGCCATTGCGGAAGACGCGTACACGAGAATGAGTAAGGAAGGCCAAGGTCAGACGATAATTGTCTCCGGAGAAAGGTTCGTTTCATCTACACTCTTTTTTTATGACCCGCTGTTTAATCGCTTACTGTAGTGGTGCGGGTAAAACCGAGTCGGTGAGTTGCGGTTGAAAGCCAAGTTTCTTGTGTCTAACAAGTTTCCAGGCGAAATTGATCATGAGATTCTTGGCTTCTGTAAATCCTTCCAGCATGAACGGAAAGGCAAAAACAAAGGCCTCCCTGGACGAGTCAAGTGAGGTTGAGCGACAAATCTTGGCAACAAACCCGATTCTCGAAGCTTTCGGTAATGCAAAGACTACCCGTAATGACAATTCGTCGCGCTTCGGTAAATACATCCAGGTATTTACGTTTTCAAAAGTCAAAGAAAGAGACACTGCTTCAATTGCTTTCTAGATCTTATTTGATGGCAAGCAAGAAATTGTTGGAGCACGCATACGCACATACTTACTCGAACGTTCGCGACTCGTTTATCAACCGGAGACTGAGCGCAACTATCATATCTTCTATCAATTATGCGCGGGCACACCCTTGAAGGAGCGCAAGGACTTAGGTCTGGACACAGATATTACAAAATTCCATTACCTCAAACAGGGTGGTCCGTCATCCACACCTATACCTGGCGTTGATGATGCAGAGGATTTTCGATCCACACAGCATGCGTTATCGACAGTTGGTATCAGCGTGGAGAAGCAATGGGCTGTCTTCAAATTACTAGCAGCGCTTCTGCACCTTGGAAATGTCAAAATCACGCAGATGAGGCAAGACGCTGTCTTGGATGACAATGACCCTGCTCTGCTGCTCTGTACACGTTTTCTGGGAATTAGCGCTGCGGAATTCAAGAAATGGACAGTGAAAAAGCAGATCACTACTCGCTCAGAAAAGATTGTTACGGCCCTGAATGCAGCGCAAGCTACTGTTGTTCGGGACAGTGTTGCAAAATTCATCTATGCGTGTTTGTTTGAATGGCTTGTGGCGATTGTCAATGAAAGTTTAGCTGGAGAAGGGGGTGAAGCTGCGAATAGAGCTGAGATGTTCATCGGTGTGCTCGATATTTACGGGTTTGAGCACTTCCAAAAGGTACTTGAGTTGTCTTTAATCAGACAATTGTAGCAGGTATACTAACCATCTCGTCCTTAGAACTCGTTCGAGCAGTTTAGCATCAATTATGCAAATGAGAAGTTGCAACAAGAGGTGCGTACAAGTGATTTGGATGCCTCATTTTGTTACTAATAATACACGTAGTTCAATGCTCACGTCTTTAAATTGGAACAAGAGGAATACGTTCGGGAAGAAATTAACTGGACCTTCATTGATTTCTCGGACAACCAACCCTGCATTGACGTCATTGAGGGAAGACTAGGTATCCTGGCTTTGCTGGACGAAGAATCACGCATGCCTTCCGGTAGCGATGGCACATTCCTCCAGAAACTGCACCAGCAGTTGTTGAAGCCAGAAACCAAGAACGTTTTCAAGAAGCCACGGTTCGGAAACTCCGCTTTCACTATCGCGCATTATGCATTGGACGTTACATACGAGGTCGAAGGATTTATTGAGAAGAACAGGGATACCGTGCCTGATGAACATCTTACACTTCTAGGTGGTACTGGCAACAACTTCTTAAAGGAAGTTCTCGACACTGCTCTTGGCCTAAGTAAACCTCCTGAAAGCCCACATCCTTCCACCCCAACTCTATCCGATACCGCATCTCGACGCTCATCCGTAATTCCTGACCCAGGACGTGCCGCGCTTGCCGTTGGATCTGCTGGAGCTTCAAAGCGCCCGGGAGCGGTTGCGAAGAAGCCTACATTGGGTTCCATTTTCAAGGCCTCCCTTATCAGCCTTATGGAGACCCTAAGCGTGACAAACGTACATTACATTCGCTGCATAAAACCGAATGAGATGAAACGCGCTTGGGAGTTCCAGCCACAACAAGTGCTTGGTCAATTGAGAGCTTGCGGTGTTCTGGAGACCATTCGGATAAGTTGCGCCGGTTATCCATCAAGGTGGACCTATGAAGAATTTGCAGAAAGGTTGGACGATTGTTAGTGTGCACGGGTGCAATGTCTCACATCATTTCAGGTATTACATGCTAGTTTCTTCAAGTGATTGGGCATCTATGATCAAGAACTTGGAAATCAAGCAACTTTGCTCACTTATTCTTCAAAAGACGATCAACGATGAGGACAAGTATCAAGCTGGCTTAACGAAGATCTTTTTCCGAGCTGGCATGTTGGCAGCCCTTGAGTCTCTTCGGTCTGAAAGACTCAATGGCCTTGTTACATTGGTTCAGAAGAATATCCGAAGACGATTGGCTGTTAAAAAGTACCAATCCCTTCGGAAAGCCACGATCAAGGTCCAGACATGGTGGCGTGGTATTTTAGCGAGACGGTTGGTTACCAGCATTCGTAGAGAGGTCACAGCAAGAAGGTTGCAAACAGCAATCCGTCGGTATATACAGAGAAGCAAGCTTGTTGCTATTCGTCGTGCATTTATCAAAATTCAAGCCCGTAAGCTTCTTTCACCTTACCTACGGCACTTCTTCCTAAACGATCTTTTCAGATGTACGAGGCGCGATGGCGAGGTTAAATTACAAAGAAGCAAGGTATGCGCACGCCGCGATCCTCTTACAAAGCCTTTGGCGCGGAAGGTATGTTCACAAGTTCGCAATCGTAATTAATGCTCACGAACTGGGATTTAGACTAGCATACAAGCGCTACAGGACTGACGTCAAGCACGTCGTCTACCTGCAGTCATGCTTACGGCGACGACTGGCGCGCAAGGAGCTCAAAGCCCTTCGTGCAGAGGCACGCTCGATCAATAAATTCAAGGAGATCTCTTACACGCTTGAAAACAAGGTTGTCGAGCTCACGCAGCGCTTGCAAGAACGCTCAAGCGAGAAGAAGGAGCTGCAGGGGAAATTGGCAGTTTTGGAACAGCAGTTGCATCTTTGGATGTCTCGACACGAGGAGTCGGATGGCAAAGCCAAACAGCTCCAAGTGGATCTACAATCCTCACAGGCAGAAATATCAAAGCGTGACGAATTGCTTCGTTCAAAGGAAGACGTCGAGCGTAAGCTTGCAGAAGCTATGTCTCGTCTATCAGAAAAGGAGGCCCTTGTTCAGAAACTTACGCTAGACCTCCAAGAGCACGTTGCGAAATTAGAAGTACAACAAAAGCTCGCTGAAAACAAGCCCGCTCGTACGGAAGACAGCTCGGTCATCTTGACTTTGAAGAACGAGGTTAGCAACCTACGGGAGCAACTTAACAGATCAAACGCCTTAAACGCACTCACAAGGGGCTCAAGAGCGGAGCCTCCTGTTTCTCCTTCATTTGCGCCCAATCTTCGAACTGCAGAAGCTCCGGCTACCAACGGTGCATCATCTCCTGCCAACAAGCGTCATGTCAGGCGACACAGTTCCGCAGGTGTCTATTCTCTTGACCCGTCAGAGCATCGCACCTCCGTGGACGAGATCATGTTATCGGCGAAGCGAACCCAGTCGGGTAACCCGCGGGCAGTTTCCGTGGCCTTCAACGGCCAAGATGGTCTTCCTCGCTTTAAGTCTCCTAACGGATTGCCTGACGTGTATGACGATCCTGCGGAAGAGAAGATTAAGCTTATGCTCAATGCCAAGCGTCTTGACGAGGATGTCCTTGATGGTCTTGTCCGCGGCTTGAAGATTCCTGCCCCTAGTCTCGCCAATCCGTCTGCCGTTAAGGAGATCCTCTTTCCTGCTAATCTTATTAGCTTAGTGACTAACGAAATGTGGAAATATGGACTTATCCCTGAGAGTGAACGTTTTCTTGCGAATGTAATGCAGACAGTACAAACGCATGTCATGGTAAGCCCATTCTTGTTGCGGTCTTTGGTAGAGCGTCTTCTGATCTTTCACAGTCTTTCCAGGGCGAGGATTCTATCGTTCCTGGCATCTTCTGGTTATCCAACGTCCATGAGATGCTATCATTCATCTGTGTTGCGGAAAGTGACATGCTGCAAGGCATTGGACCAGGCGGCGAACCTGCAGGTCGGGAGTTCGAATGGTCTGACTATGAGAGGCTCGTGACTATGGTCAAGCACGACCTCGATAGTCTGGAGTACAACATCTATCATACATGGATGTTGGAAACAAAGAAGAGATTGTCTAAGATGGTCATTCCGGCTTTGATTGAGAGCCAATCCTTACCGGGTTTCACCACTAGCGATGGCAGCGGCAGACTGTTCAACCGCTTGTTGAATTCCAGTTCCACACCCGCGTATAGCATGGATGACGTCCTTAACTTGCTGAACAAGGTCTGGAAGAGTCTGAGAAGCTACTTTGTAGAAGAATCAGTTGTACAACAAGTATTCACGGAGCTCCTCAAGCTAATTGGAGTAACGAGTTTCAATGATTTATTGATGCGCAGGAACTTCTGTTCCTGGAAACGAGGTGAGAAACCCCCTTCGAATGTGGATGCAATTGTCTAACATTTATTTAGCAATGCAAATACAATACAACATTACTCGCATCGAGGAGTGGTGCAAATCGCACAACATGCCGGAAGGTACTCTTCAATTGGAGCATCTGATGCAGGCAACAAAGCTTTTGCAACTGAAGAAGGTTCGGTGAAGTCCAACTTTTTCGAATCGTCACATTACTGAAAGCATATTCTTAACGCAGGCCACTGCAGCTGATATTGAGATCATCTATGATGTATGTTGGATGCTTAGCCCGTCACAAATCCAGCGCATGTGCACGAACTACTTTGTTGCTGACTACGAGGTGAGTATATTCCATTTACTGTCCTTCATGCATAAGATTCTGATAACGGGTTTAGAACCCCATCTCCCCCGAAATTCTCCGGGTTGTGGCATCGCGTGTCGTGCCTAATGACCGCAACGACCATCTTCTTTTGGCTCCTGAGACAGAGGAAGTAGGACCTTACGAAGTCCCCTTACCCCGTGAAGTTTCGGGGCTAGAGACTTACGTGCCAGCCTATCTTAATGTCTCTCACCTTCGCCGTTTAGCCGCTCTGGTAGCGTAGCTGTTTTAAAATACCATTGTTTGTATAAGATAGGCTTTGTTTATGCTTTCATAATGCTATAATGACTAGTACGGATTCATGCGACGAGGGGATCTTCGATGTCAGGATATATATCTTACACTCAAGCATATGCAGCATTCAAAGCTAAAAACTAGTATAAGTTACATGACTATAAGGAAACGAAGCACCTTCTATCCACGTCTTAAAGCGTCCAGTCTAGCTTGTAGTGCGTCCTCGTCCGCGAGTCCTCCGCCGCCTCCTCCTCCTCCAGATCCATCACCTGATTTGGGTTCGCTGGGCAAGTGAGGAAATCCGTCTGATGCCCCGATCGCGACTGGCAGCTTCGTGTTCGATACGGGGGTGGCAAGAGAGCTCGAAGGAGCTTCTACAAGCTGCGAAGTCGTTAACGTGAGTTTAGTTCTTCAAAGGAGACGGTTGAATAGTGTACCTTCTGTGAGAGATCGACGCCAATCTCGTCCAGCACCTCCTTTAAAATTTTATCGCCCTCCTCCTCCTCATCTTCTAGCTCATCGTCCATAACGTCGTCGACGGCTTCGGACATCATCTCTTCTTTCATGTCCATGGTTGCGCTCTCCTTCTCGAACTCGTTCATGATTCTTTGAATGGATGGGAGGTTTAAACCGCGGTTCATAGCTGCCATGGCCTGGAGGGTCACAAGATGATCCAATGGAAATCAACAGACAGGTTCTCAAAGATGAAAAGTGCTAAACGTACTCGAGTTGCACCACGCATGGCGTCCGCCATCTGCTGGTTGCTCCGCAGCGTTTGTATTCGTAGGCCGACGGCCTGAAGCTGTGTCCGCATCTGATAGAATTTTTGGACATATCGACGGGTTCGAACAAGGTCCTTGGCCATGACTTTACATGCGTTCTTTATCCCAAAGCAAAGCAAGCCCATTCCGTTAGTTGTCTTGCTCACGGTACATTCAGTGCAAGCGCAGCAAAGGGCGTGTAGCCCAATGCTTGCAAGAGACAAGATAACAGTACTGACCATCTGGCCTTGCTTTGCGCTCTTCTTGATGTCCATGATGAGCTTCTTTTCCTGCTGCTCGAGCTTCCCGCGTTCGCGATCGAGCTCGCGCTGGGCCTTTGCGAGGGAGCGTTGGTGTTGGCGGAGCCGTTCCGCTGGCGTTACCGACCGGCCAAAGAGTGTTTCCTGAGAAAACAAGGACCTATTGTAAGATTGAAGAATGTCAGAGATGAAGTATAGTGCATACAATGATGTTCATCCTTGCTTTGAGGGTTTGGAGAGAAAGAGAGTTAGAGTTGCGCAGGTACAGTACTTGTGACGAATGTGGACATGGTTGTTTGTGCCGTGTTTGTTTCGGTGCATCAACTTGAAGCTGTGCGCCTTCGCCTTCGCCTTCAAACTGTCCAAATTGCTTGAACGATGAAGTCTAGTGGCTTTCACGCAAAGTTAATGTGAACGGCCTTCAATTATATTTGACGTTCAGGAGAATTAGATACGGAGTGGCAAGCTCAAACGCGTCAATTAACGGTGACACGCGAGTATACCGGCCCTGAAGATTGATTCCGGTCGTTCGCGCCAGAGGTCAACGCCGAAGCTCACACAGCGTTGCTAAAGTTTCCATGGTCATCAAAAGCTAGCCATTCTCTTCCTTCCCACATCTTTCTCTCCCCGTTCTCTGCAAAGTGAGACGCGGAATAGAGATGCTAGGCCAAGCGCAGCGCTTCGTACAAGACCTTTCCCGGCCCCTCGCGTCATTGCTCGGACTCACGGAGCTGCCTGAGCATGCGCCTCTCCTGCTAGCCTCGGCATTCGCATTTTGGACGGTTCAAATGGTCGCAAGCCCGGTGTTTAGCTCTTCGCTGTTTCGGAAAAGCTATGGAGGGCTAAAAAGAAAACGGGACCGAAACAACTGGTGCGTTCTGCAGCTCAGGTGTCCCCGTTTGTCGGCCTGAAACCATTGCAACTCGGAAGGAACATCCATGTTGTGTCCCTCGTGCACGCCCTGCTGATCATTCCCCTCGCTCTCCGTTGTCTCGGCCTCGAAAGTCTCAGTGCCGACCGCGCCTTTGGCTGGGACCCGCGCTCCGGCACGCTCACCGCTGTTGCGTGTGGTTACTTCCTTTGGGACACTCTGGAGTCCATCGTGCATTTTGCAGACATCGGGTTTGTTGTTCATGGTATGTCGGTTCCTGAAGCTAGCGTACCAAGTACTAACACATGTCACAGGACTAGCTTGCTTCCTAATTTATCTACTTTCATTCGTATGTAGAAGTTGATGGATTATCTCGCATATTTCTCACATTATTCTCAAGAAACCGTTCATTGCATACTATGGGCCTCGATTTCTGCTATGGGAGCTGTGAGTTCACCCGCATTTCGATTATTCTACAGTCTATTCACACCTATTCATTCTGCAGAAGCACCCCGTTCCTTGACATCCATTGGTATGTTCTTTCCTACCTGCAAGCCGTAATATGGCTCATGCTTCCCTGAAAAGGTTCTTGGATAAAATGGGCATGACAGGGTCGACCTTCCAGTTGGTCAACGGCGTTGTCCTTTTGACAGCATTTGCAGGGGTCAGGCTTGTATACGGAGCTGTACAGGTGTGTCGCATTTGTAATTTCTTGAAAAAATACACAAACAGATCCACCCCGAAAATGTTTTGTGTTCACGTTGCAGTCATACGCATTTTACCGTACGTTGTACTCGATCCGAGATTCCGAAGTCCATGTTGGCGTGCTGCTGGTGTACGGTGTGGGTAATGTCCTATTGAACAGCTTGAATTGGTTCTGGTTCGTGAAGATGATTGCAGCGTTGCGGAAGCGCATGGCGGTCAGACCGGGGGCGAAGGAGGCGAACGGGAAAACGCAATAACTCGCTGTCAACCTTTGTTATATAATATGATTTAGAGCATTCTGGGTAACATGGGTATCAGCTATATGTGAACGAAGGCAGACTGGACGATGACCCGGACGCGTCGTTCCCATGTAACGAGGTTTGAGCGTCGGACAACATCTGGCCGAACCTCCTCTGGCCCTGTGAGCAGGCGGTGGAGGTAGGCAAAGAGAAGAGCGTCGAGTGCGGTTGGGCCACTAAGTAATGTCAACGACAGGAAAGATTATTATGAGTATATGGACGTACGGTGAGTTCAGGAACCATTCGTCGGACCCAAGGCGGTCGCTGAGGGCGACGATGGCGTCGTGGTACTGTGTTTGTACGCTGCTGGACGAGATGCGCTCCCCGTAGGGCGGAAAGAGAGAGGCGATACCTGAGAGCGGTGCTGGAGGTGGGCTGAGGTGAGAGGCAACAGAGCCGGTGTTTGGGAGAGAGTGAGACTTGGACTGGGCGGGGAAGTGGAGAAGTAATGAAGTGAACGAGAGCGGCTTTGGCGTTGCTAATGTCTGGAGTCAAAAATAATTAGAACAGCACCACAAGAGGAGTGATGGGAGAAGCTGACTAGAGCAACGTGCACGATGCCCTCGAGGAGGGCGACCCAGGCTCTGCTCTCATCTTTGGCAGCCTCGTCTCGATAGCCCTCGAAGGCATCCTGCTCTTCCTTTCCCAGCACATCGTCGACCCAGCCAGGAATCATCCTTGGTCCAAGGACTTCTCCCGAGGGTGTCTTGCTGTCTTTCGGCGGCGCGACGTAGAGAGTCGGCAAGCGGCCGTCGACGGCGCCCTCGGGGTCAATGTCCCATCGTACGCCGAGCCTATGCTTGACGTCGCGCAGCGCTATGTAGGCCTGCCATTTGAGGCACTCGACGTCGGCAGAGAGGAGGTTTGTGGAGGGGACGACGATGTCAGGCGTGGGTGGGGCGATCCAGAGTGTGGCAAATGTGCTGCTGGCCTGGCTGGCTGTACGGGCGAGTGCGGGGTATGTGTGCAGTGGAAACTGTTTGAAGAAGGAGTTTACAGCGTTTGGAAGGGGAATTGCGCTGGCAGCAGCAGCCATGGCGTATTCAACAGCGCTGTAAGTTTTTTAATTTTTTATTTGATATGATTACTCATGTGAGAGACGATGAGCAGTCGATTGCGAATTTGTCTCAGCCCGGCCCACTCGGTCACTACTCATAAAAACCTGCTCTTGCTTTCTCTTTTTGCTTCCACATCCCCGCTCTTTATCATGACAATCCTGCTCGACGGCTTCGGCACTCGCGCCATCCACGTAGGCTCTGAGCCCACGAAAGACACCGGCGCCGTCATCCCGCCCATCTCGCTCTCCACCACCTACGCCCAGCAGGCAGTCGGCGTCCACAAGGGCTACGAGTACACTCGCTCGGGAAACCCAAACCGTGATGCGCTCGAATCTCTCCTCGCCAACCTCGAAGCCGGCGGCCACTATGGCTTCGCCTTTGCTTCCGGCTCTGCCACCACCGCGACCGTTCTCCAGGCCCTCGCCAAGGACGCCCACGTCCTCAGCGTCAATGATGTCTATGGCGGCACTTTTCGCTACTTGACAAAGGTTTCTAACCTCGAGACCAGCTTCTTAGACCTGGAGCAGGCGGACGACGATGCTATCCGCGAGGCTATCAGGCCGAACACAAAGGTGACTATCTTGTATGCAGCGCCCGTATCCTCTCTTACGTTTCATTCCAGTTGATTTGGATAGAGTCGCCTACAAACCCCACCCTCCGCCTTATCTCTATCAAACGCATCGTCGCCATCGCCCGCTCCACCCCAGCGAACCCCCTCGTCCTCGTCGACAACACCTTCCTATCGCCCTATTATGCTTCTCCCCTCCTCGACGGCGCGGACATTGTAACTCACTCTCTCACAAAGTACATCAACGGGCATTCCGACGTCCTCATGGGCTGCCTCGTCCTTCCCGAGCGCCATTCCGAGCTTGCCGAGCGTCTGCGCTTTCTTCAAAATGCCATCGGAGCCGTCCCGTCCCCGTTCGACTGCTGGCTCGCCCACCGCGGCGCAAAGACCCTCCACCTCCGCATGCGCCAGCACGGTCAGAATGCCCTTCGCATTGCCCAATTTCTCCAGTCACGTATCGGCAAGGAGGTCAAGGATGTTGTGTACCCGGGGCTAGCCTCCCATCCTCGGAACCAGCTCGCGTATGATTCCTTGAGTCCCCATGCCCGTCAGTGGGTCGACAGCCTTGGTGACCGTGAAGCCAACGGCGGGTTCCCTTACGGCGGCATGGTCTCTTTCCGCATCTTACCTCGCTCCGCTCCCTCGACACCCACTTCTGAAGACTCAGCGTTCTCTGACCTTTCCTTCCCAGCAGACGCGACGCACGCGACGGCAGACGCCTTCTTCTCCTCATTGCGCCTCTTCACTCTCGCAGAGTCCCTCGGCGGTGTCGAGTCGCTGGCTGAGCTCCCATCCCGCATGACCCATGGCTCCATTCCGCCTGCGGAGCGTGCTACCCTCGGAATCGGCGATGATCTCATCCGCCTTAGCTGCGGTGTTGAAGAGGGCGAAGATCTTGCGCGCGATATTGAGCAGGCGTTGGCGTTCGCTGTGTACGGCGTGCAGGTCAAGTCAGCCCCTGCTATCAACAACATCGACCTGCACCTCAATGGTTCAGCAAAGGCCAACGGACACATCTAATTTATTGCATAGACGTGTATTATTCTCACTGTAATCTCACATAGACCAATGTTGTGATAGAATCCAAACAATGTGACATCTAATAGTCTTTCCTACCCACATATGAAGTACAACAAAACATGATGGCTACCTAGAACAACAGTGTTTTATTATTTCTCTATCTTCTTAATCGTCACACTCTCTCTGTCATACACATGCAATTTTACTTGGTTTACAATTCTGAGAGACAAAAAAAGTAAGAACTCGTTGAAAAGCAAACAAAAACGACACTCACTTTGCATAGCAGCAATATCGGTGCTCTGCACGTAGTCTTCAAAGCCTTGTATCGTCTCCTGAAGCTCATCGGTAGACACAAGCTCGTCCTCGACGACGAGATTGATCTGGAGCTTCTTGATACCAAATCCGATCTCCACAAGCTTCGACCCACCCCAGACGAGACCGGGCCACTCAATGGAGCGCACGGCCGCTTCCAGGGCTTTCATATCAGTCTCATCGTCCCAAGGTTTAACATCCATGGTCACGACGGACTACAAAGTTGACATCGCGTCGGTTAGTTGGATCGCATCCAGGGCATGAAAATCTGAAAAACATACCTTTGCGACCGTCTTCGGCTTCCCTGCTTTCTTCTCCTGGTACGCCTTGACGCGCTCCGCCTTGATACGCTCTGCCTCCGCGTCCTCCTCCTCATCGTCTGAGCCAAAGAGATCAACCTCGTCATCGTCATCCTCAGCGGGTTTCGCTGCCTCGGTGGCGGACTTTGCAAACGCCTCACCGGCGGTGGATGAGCCAGGAAGCGAGGCGTGCTCCGAGCTCCAAGACTTGATGTGGTTATACCACCGTGAGGCGTTCGGGTGTTCAGAAGCAGACGGGGCTGAACCGAGGGCCTTGAAGACGTAGACATCTGCCTGCGAGGGGGAGTATCTAGAAACCAATATGTTAATACAAATGAATCAGGATCAAACCAATCAAGATGAATGATGGAGAATAGAGATCAGTAGCCATGAGAATTAAATATCGGCATGCTTGTGCAGCGGTGTCTAGTCGCTTCTTGGAAACACGGACCATGGTATGGAAATCATCATTGGAGGAATTGCACCTCGAAAAAATGCACATCGAAGTGGACAGAAACTCACCCTTCGACGTACGAACGGCTTGCAAGATGAGACTCAAGCTGAGAAAGATCGACAGACATCACGGCAATGAAGAAAATAGAGATGAATACAAAGATAAAGATGGGACACGTCTGAACGATGAAAAAAAAGTCGGTTGCTTTTTGAGCACAATTGTTTAGGGCAGGTCTGGCGCCTCAGGCTGAGGTTAAGGGTATGATTTACACCTTTCTTTTTCTTTTTTTGGTCATTCGTCAATTATAGTGATTGTACAGAGAACACAGTAATCTAGCTCCCAAGCCACAGTAGTCTCTTTATACCGTATTCCATCTTTGAAATAACCGTCGTTGTCCGCTGAGCCTCAGCGAGGGTCATGATAGCTTCCTCTTCGACGAATCCGTCTTGAAGCCCTCCTACGTCTCCGACCGCGTGCTGAATCGTGCTAACGATCATATCAACTGCCTCTTTGCAGTTTTTCGCCCAGGATAAATCATCAGCAGTCTCCTCAAAGCTACCCGTAGTACGCCGTGCTCTGGCGGGGTCAATAGGCAAGGCTTTGAATGCCGCGAATGCAATCGAATCAACCTTGTCGCCTGCCGCCCCTGATAAAACGCTCGATAGTACATTGCTTCCTCTCCTTGCCGGCATTCTGCTAGATGATGGAGATTGCGGAGCTTCAGAAACATCATCCGCGCAGTTTCGTAGGGAATAGCTCGTCACTCGCGTGGTCTCTCCCGCGGTCAAATAAGAGACCTTGAACCCAAAATTTTGCAATGGATTTCGACTCCCTTCCTCAAGCGGGGACAGTATGTACTCGCCTATAACCAATTTCTTTCAGTGGAGTTATGAGTAAAATAACATATTTCACACCTTTGGTCAAATGGACAATTTGTCCCAAAGGAACCCGGGTATACTTCGCCACCTTTTCCAGAGCGTAATCATAGCTAACAATATACAGCGCCTGAACACTCTTTACACCATGTGAAGAATCAGTATATAAGCCCAAATACTCTTACATCTAAGGACATACCAGAAGCAACACCTTCTCTTCAAACCTCTCGCTTAGCTTCGTGTTCAGCTCGGCTGGAGATAACAAAGTCCAGCCTGATAACAGTTGCTCGCCCTCCGAGAGAACTCGGGATACAGATGTGGCGATGGCTTCTGCACGTATCTTATATATCCTGATGCGTTCACGTGGGTCCGTTGATTCGAGCTTCATGAGAAACTCAGAAAACACAGAGAGAGTGCGATATCCAAGCATAAAATCTATAACTGCCTGAGAAAACCAGTCGCTGAAAGTCGAACTGTACATTCTGGGGGACCTAGTGAGCACAAATTATTGACACGAGAAGCACGAATGGATTGTACCGTGCCAATGAGTTCATGCCGTCGTTCAGCATGCCACCCAGGTCTCTTTTGCCTGTGCGTGTGTAATCGCCCTAAATTGAGGTGTGTATATGTAAAGTCAACGCGCAATTTTAAGTCAGCTCACTGACCTTCAGAGCTGAGGTGCCGGCACTTTGGGGTTTGAGTCTAGAATGATCATACATCATTCGAAGGCTGACTCACTATGCCCTGCTAATCGCATCACCATTATTCGCCCACACATCATTAAAAATGATATCGAGATCAGAACTATTAGGCTCCAGCGGATTCAGAAGTGCAATTGCGCCGAGCTGCTTAGTGAGGACATATCGTCCGAACGCAGACTAAAATATCGGTAAGAAAAAACAGTGCGAGATGAAGAGTAGGAAGATTACCTGCACAACATTTGTTCTGTCCTATGCATGCAGAGAGTGAATTTAGAACAAACCGACGATAAACGCATAGTTGGAACGCAAACGCACTAAACAGTCAATGCAATTCACGCGAAATGCCGCTTTCTGTTCAGACATGAGTGTGCCTCCAGATATCCAAGTGTAGCTACAGTAAACGAGGAATTGTCGGTTATATCAATCCTCAGACGTCACAACCTAAAGGACGTACCCCTGTGATTCGAATGTTCTCGACAGCTTTTCGATAAGTTTCGAAATATTCTCGTATCTATACACACAACTATGGATAGCGAGATGCGAAAAATGATGCTCCACTTTACCTCATTCCTTTGGTTTCGGCGTGAAAGTCATACTCGCAGAATCTTCCAATGTGCAAGTTTACTTGAAACACAGTCCAACCGTGCGACGAATACGACGACGCACCTGATGTCTTTGGAATTCAATTCGTTGACGTACTCTCGATATGCATTAGTGACGCTAGCCTCCTTCCCGGACTTCTCCGCGAGATTGACTATTGTCTAATAAATCAATCTTGAGAGGCTAAAAGGGCTCCTGGGTTATAACACGTACTTGAGGGCCGTACCGAGGAATTATTTTGGTGAAATGTCTTTTAACCGCATCAAGATTTTGCTGATGCGTACGATCAGGACTCAGAAGAGGAGGCGGTTTTAGACTGTAACCTGACTGAGTCCAGAACAAAGGGACTAATAAAGATGTCAAGCAATCGAAGAAGAAGCATAATCGAAATGACTGACTAGATCCACGCAATTGAATATAGCTAAAAACATTCGAGACGCCCTCGCGCTTGCCCAAGTGTCAAGCCCTAGCAATAGATATAACTGTAGGCAGCTTACCTCAACTCTCACGACTGATTCGGTCTCCACAAAATTCGCAACATTAGCATCGTCATCGACTCCTCGTCGTTGGTACCGCAAGCCAGCCCTGTCCCGAGAACGTCTTGAAATAAGGATGTAGTCGACAATGGCGTTGTCTCCCGTCTCTGTCTCTTCTGGTATGCGAGGAACTGCGAACGCCGAGATTTGCAAAAAGCCTTGCATTACCGGCAGAACGTAAGAGTGTAACTGAGGATATGAGATTAGGTTGATTTAACAGACTGATATGATGGAATTTACTCCAGCTTCAGTTAATGGTTGAAGCATCCATTCATTCCACCAAAACTGCTTGGTGACTCTACGCCACAAGGGAAGTGTCGGGTGAGCTTCCGCTAAAACGTCGATCGAATCGTCATCTTGGTACGGTGAAGATGTTGAGGCTGCCTTTCTAGTTTGACTTGTTGCGCGACGCCTGAGGCGCCCGACTTCGTGTTGTTTGTGTTGGAGAGAGGTTGTCAAGTCTTTTGCCAGAAAATGAATGACACGTTTCCAAGTATAATGGTGATACCGGTACTCATAGAAACCTACCGAAGTTATACGCGAAATACATGCTTCCCTTGGTGAACTCTCTAATACAGGCCTTCAGAATTTTTTGGTCCAGTGCGTTATGCTTCTCTTCCAATGTCTCCGGTTCTGGCGAAGACGCGTGTATTATTTCCTGCAATACATCGGATGGCTCCTCTTCGAGTTCATCAAGCTTGTCCTGGATGGACTCTCGCAAAGCATCCTCTTCACCTAAACGACTAGACTGTTTCTGTGGCATTCGTGACCAGAACGAGAGCCGAGACGATATTGTCTTGGCAAGCGGAGTTACTCCATCTGAGTCAGAAAGAGGTGTTGAGGTCCCAGACGAGATAGTGGATGTCGGGGATGACGGTCTGAATTCCTGGTCCACACGCGGAGTCATGATTTTAACATCGTCAGAAGCAGCAAATGTTACCTTTGCGCTCTGCATCCCATTTGGCTGATTTTGCTGATGAGCTTCAGGTAGTTGTCTCAAGCTTTCTATTCCGGAAGGATCCGTTGCAAGAGTGTTCCTCAAGGCGTTATCTGGGTTATACCGTATTGCTATGCCATTTACTGTCGACAGTGCCTCTGAATATCGCAGGGGAATGGCGACTACTGACTTTATTGCATAAACGTCATTTCGAGGGTCCAGGACTGAGATGGAAGATGAAAGCTCTCGTGAATATTAATGTTGCTTAAAAACCAATCGACCTACATGTCCCGATATCGTTCTTCGCGGTGATGACAAGGACGTAAGCTCCTTTGCTATCAATTAGGATATGTAGGGCAATATTGAGTGGTAACGCAAACCGGTATTAAGCTGAAGCATTCCAAGGATACCATATACGATCGCAGCATCATTCCAGTCAGATTCAGTTGCCTCTGGATCGTTCCCTATTTCTTCGATAGCTACGTTTCCGCCCCATGGAACTCGAACAGAGGTATCAGGCTTGTCGGAGGTTGCAGGGCGGAGTAACAGCCCAGACTTGGCAGCAAGGATCGATATACGGTAGTACGGCGTAGGATGGGGGACAGGAGGGACAGTGTATTTCGGTTGTAGCCCAACTGGCAGAGCACCATTCACCACAGGTTGTGGCACGGGAAAGTCAGCAAGTGAACCCGCTCGTCTCTCGGACGCTTGAGGCCTGAACGAAGTACGAAACAGTTTTTTCATGATTGAGTAGAGGGAGAGGAAGAGAGAAATGAAATGAGTAACTGCTGGGAGATGGAGTTGAAGGAGATGTCGTCACTGGATGCGGCTCGAGTGCCAAACAAAGAAAGGCGGACTATCAGAGCCATAGACTTTACCTCCTCCTTCTCTTGCAAAATGCCCGCCATCGTCGACAAAATCATAGACAAGCTTCACATGAAGTCTTCTGAACCAGATATCGACCAGTCCCCTGGTAAACAGCCAGCCTTTGATCACAACAAAGTCGCAGTCGTCTTCGTGCTTGGCGGACCAGGCGCTGGCAAAGGAACGCAATCCGCTAAGCTCGTACAGGCCTACAATTTCACCCATCTATCAGGTAGCAAATTGCGCAGTCACTCGCCATCCATTCCTCACTCTCACATTACCGTCAGCTGGCGACCTTCTCCGTGCTGAGCAAACCCGTGAAGGCTCCGAATTTGGCTCATTAATCCAGACATGTATCAAAGAGGGTACCATAGTACCTATGGAGATTACTATCAAGCTTCTAGAGAACGCAATGGAAACATCCCTTCAAAAGAATCACGGAAACGCTGGATGGGAGGAAGGAAAAGGTCGTTTCCTTATCGATGGATTTCCCCGCAAGATGGACCAAGCGTTGAAGTTTGAGGAAGATGTACGTGAACATGTCTTCGAATATCCTCAAAGTTCATGGAATGCTACAGGTGTGCATTTCTTCCCTTGTTCTTTTCTATTCAACAACAGAGGAAGTCATGCTCGATCGCCTTCTTGAGCGAGGAAAGACAAGTGGCAGAGAGGATGACAATGTTGAGAGTATCAAAAAGCGCTTCCGTACGTCTTGGCTGAATTCACTTGGGAGCTACTGAACATTCAAAACCATCAACTATGCAGGTACGTACAAGGAACAAACCATGCCCGTTATCGAACATTATGCTCGTCTTGGAAAAGTTGCAGAAGTGAGTCTTTTCTAGATACTGAGCATCACTGGTTTAACTTAACATGTTCTGCAGATCGACAGTTCGGGGTCTGTTGAAGAAATTCACAGAGAAACATGCCAGCGGGTCGAGAAGGTTTTCGCAGAGCAAGCAAAATTGTCCAAATAGCACATGGAGTGAGTACATAGAGTATCAGGTTCGATGGTTGTTTGTCAGTGGTAAACATGGAATTCGAATCGTCCTCCGCTTTGCAGCTTACAGAGGGCTGTCCCGCCTCTTTTGATGTGGAAAATTGACCCATCGGCGCAAAGAAAATGTGCGGCATCGTCTGACGTGTGCTTTCGAATCAAGCCAAATCAGCGTGGTCCTACTTGGGGAAAAAATCACATACTGGAGACCATTTCCACCCACCACATCGGATATATTCTGCAATGGCCAGCGTATCATCCTCGCCGTCTCCACGACCATTGTCGAAGGTTAAGTCAGCGTGTGTTCCTTTGTATGCTGCATATAACACTGCAGAAGTTAATTCTGCAAAGCGCTCATGATCTTCAGGCAAATCTCCTTGAGACATCGGACTTCTTTTTGGTCTCAGCGCCACGATCTCCATCGACGCAACTGTCGGGGGTATCTTCGATTGCAGTGTGGATATCAGGAACAAAGGCTCTAACCGGTCAACGTTTACTGTCGAGGTGAAATACGCAAATGGGCCTTCTAATAGCACACCCTCAGTGTTTTCAGCACGGTTTGGGACTTGCTCAAAAGTTTGAGTCCGGGGGTCGTACTTGGATATTTCCCCATTCGCCGTCGGCAAAAGCAGGACGTCGCTTTCATACCACCGGGTGATGTTCTTCTTCGCTGCAACCTTAAAACGGTTAAGGCTCGGATACTCTTCCCGAAGTTCTTCGGAATCGTGAAGAATGGACGCGTGTAGGGCAGTTGATGTGACAACTGCAGAGTAGATTGTCTTTATTGTCAGATCTGGGTTATCCAGAGTTGTTTCGGCGATCGTCAACGGGTTTGAACGTCTGGGGTTGGAGACGAAGGCCTGGACAGCTTGAAGTTTGTAAGACACAGTATCCTCGAACCTCGGGAATAAAGATGAGTACAATGCGTTTGCAGTTCCATTGGGTACAAGCGCAATCGATAAGCGAGTGAGAGGCTGATTGGGAAAGCCTTCGGTATTGCTTGTCAGTAAGGCATTTATTATCTCATGTAATGTTCCATCTCCGCTGCTGAGGATGATATTAATGTTGTCCAAGTGCTGTGATTGAGATCTGTGGATAAAATCAAGGACAGCTTTGCAATGCATCAAATGAACAAGTTGTAGGTATAGGATGTCACAAGCTCACCTTGACCCGCATGGTTGGGAGCATTGGTAACAACTGATTCGTCCACTGGTATGCCATGTTTCGTTAGAAGTGGCAGGACATGTTGTTGAACAAATGCATGTCCGGACTTGTTACCACACACGGGATTGGAAACGAGAATGAGGGGCATTATGCAGGAAAGATACTACAAGACGTCGGCAAGCGCAGTGTAGCATCTCTCGAGCTATTCCCACGCGATTGCAGACAACATGCTCGACTCAATCTACGGTAGATACCTTCAATGCACCGTTGCTCGAGCTTGTTGCGACACTTCGTTTCTGCCAGAGCTATTGCTTCGTCCCCGCCAAGGAGTGCTTCGCTCAATAGTCGTTTCATGTCTACTCAAGCTCCCTCCTTTCTCGGCTTCCACCTAGCCCTCATTCAGTTGGGTCAAATCGGGGCGGATAAAGACCAGAACCTGCATCATGCCAAAGAGATGATTGCCAGGGCTGCTAGTGGCGACAACGGGAAACACTCAAAGCCTGACCTCATCGTGCTTCCAGTAAGCCGCCACCAGATCGTCTAAATGCTGGTTTATGCATTATGCTCAGGAGTGTTTCAATTCGCCGTATGGGCATGTGCATTTCCCAACATACGCGGAGACGATAAACTTCGAGCCTGGGAAGGAGTACGACATATCCAAGAGTGCAAGTGAGAGCGTGAAGATGCTATCGAACGCAGCCAGGGAACACAATATATGGCTCATTGGCGGTAAGCCATCCCTTCCCAGATAGTTCGAGACGAAATTGCTTGTTTACCTGCACCGTTCAGGGTCGATTCCCGAACGTGATGCTGCGGATTCCGTCAAGCTTTACAATACAACGACTGTATACTCCCCAAAAGGTTTGCGATGGCAGTCTAACAACAATATATCGCTTATCCAAGTCAACGCACAGGGGAGCTAATAGCGCTACATCGGAAAGTTCATCTCTTTGACATAAATATACCGGGCAAAATAACGTTCATGGTCTGTTTGCTTGGATATTTTTAATGGATCGTTTAATGTTTTCAACTTATCTCACCGTCACGCGTAGGAAAGCAAAACACTGAACGGCGGTTCACATCTGTCCCATTTCGATACCGGTAACATTTCTCGATTTATCGGCTTTTGAAGTTCCTAAGCTAGAGCAGAGTTTGCGCGAATCGGTCTTGGTATCTGTTACGATATTCGTTTCCCTGAGATGGCAATGATTGCAGCACGGGAAGGTCAGTCTAGCTCTAGACATGCTTGCGTGCTGAAAATTCACAATCATCGGTATTGTCGACAGGAGCTCATGTTATGGTTTATCCCGGGGCCTTCAATCTCACGACAGGGCCAATGCACTGGGAGCTCTTACAGAGAGCGAGGTTCGCTATGAGGAGCACTTATAGAAGATTCCGCACTTAAAAATATATGTAGAGCCATCGACAACCAGATCTTCGTCACAATGTGCAGTCCAGCAAGGGATATGACTGCAGGGTATCATGCAGTAAGTAGACACATTATTGTTTTGTCCCCTTACACACCTAATGATATCAGTGGGGACATTCTATGGTTGTGGATCCGATGTAAGCGATTGACATGGAAATAACTTGGTATGCTGAAAGGAAGCATACAGGGGACTCGTGGTCGCCGAGACAGAAGACGAGGAAGATATTATATTTGCTTTCATTGGTATGTACAGATTGCAAGTCGTGAATCGCGTTGTGTCTTATTCCCTCAGACCCCGAGATATTCGTCGAGGCTCGCTCAGGAATACCTGTGACAACCCAAAGGCGCTTTGATGTATATCCAGATGTCAGTGCGCATACTGCGTAAGACTGGCAAGGATGAGGAACATCATAGATAGAAGGGATAGGATATGGCTATAATCTAGGTAGTGAATGAAACCTCATTCTCCGATTCGCCTGAAAATGATATGTTGCCGAATTCATTATCATTTGACATCAAACCTTCATAATGTGACTTCGCAGGCCCGTGTGCACTTCGGAGAAGTCTTCTGTGAAGGCGGGTACGACAATGCGCCGTCCATTCCCCACCATCTTCGAGCATTACAGGGCGTTCCACGTTTACTGTGCATATGGGACAGGTTATTTTCCGCCGGGTTTTTAGCACTTCCGATGGACTGGAAAAGATTATAAATGGCAACCATCATCACCTACTATCTACGACTCACTCGGATGACTTGCTAGTCACTGAGAGCATATCTCGTGCCGTCTCGGATAGAGACAAAGGGTTTGGGAGCATATCGCCTGATACGAAAGCTGATGATCGGTCAGCACAATCCCGCATAATCACCTATGACCCCACCGTTTGTTATTTCTATAGCATTTCTCAGCACATTTCGATCCCAATCGGACCCCAGCTCTTGAAACAGCAGAAAGAAGGAGTACGTCAGTCCGGCAAGCATTGGATTAGAAAAAGACGGTACAGACTCGTTGCATCCAAGAGGTATGCATGTGTTCCTCTTGATCGAGAAGATTGTGAATTTGCTTCTTGGACTGCAGGAAGAAGTTTGTTGCGTATCCACTTTATTTGTCTTTGTGCATATTTGCGAGTATTAAATTTCGTTTGAGATACCGCATCCGCAAGAGATGATATACTGCTTTCATCACTATCAAGGTATATGCACATCTCTCTAAACCCTACAATGTTTTAATGAGTAAACAAGTAGTATGAGCATTCGGCAGTTTCGTACCGATCGCTTGGTAGATGCCGAGCGTCATATCTATCTCTCCTGTCATAACGTTAGTCGATGAATTTTAAGGATGCTCATGTCGATCACCTGTCGCACGAGCTTGTGAGGACGATCGCAGCCAGCGTACTTCTTCGAGCAGACCTTGCTAAAATTGAGCAGTTAGACGTCATTCAATAATTGGCAGAAAGTACTTTACTTCAAGCATAACGTCTACACGCTCATCAAGGCGCTCATTGAGGACATTTGGCTCGGCGTACAACCAGAATATAAGGGTTCGATATCTCATGGATCTACCTCAGGCCCCAAAAGGAATTGTAGCGATATTTGACTTACTTTTCAGTTAATCTAACACCGAAGGCATCAGATATGACATCGCTGGCCATACGTCCATGCTCCTTGACAATATGTAGATTTCGGAGGACTTTCCGGGTGTCCCTCCAGTGCCAGCGAGCAGCCATTCGTGGATCAAGATGAGAAAGCAGTCTATGTAGAGCAAATGCATTTTCTGGATTTGTTTTGGCTGAGGGCGATTCCGAAGGCAAAGATTCGTAGAGCGAGGCTAAATCACGGGGAAGATTCCGGATGGTATTTGCCATAGCAGGTGAAGGGTGAGAATTGGGTTTCGAAAGTTTGCCAGAAGAAGGCAAGGAACTTGGAAACAGCAGATGATGGATCCAGTAAGATGTGCCGCCAACAACAATAGGAATATGGCCTTTGCTATGAGTCTCCTCGATCTTGAGACAAGAACAAATCAACGGCTCGAGACGGTGCAAAATGCAATCTCTTCAAACGTACGAGTCGCGAAGCATCCCTAACCCAGTCGCCAACCATATACTGTTCTCCAGGATTCTTGAAGCTCATCAAAAGGTGATCTACACCCTTTTGTTCATCCACAGGCATCTTATTGGTGAGAATATTTAGGCCTTCGTAAACTTGCATTGCATCCGCGTTGATGACCTTGGCGCCAGACACACGAGAGGAGTCATTTGCTGAAGTAAAAGAGAGGGCTAGCTCAACAGCAAGACGACTTTTCCCTACACCAGTGGTGCCACAGATTGCTATGAGCGGCTTCAACGACATTGGGGACGACATTGGCAGCGATGGACGGGGCAAGGTTAACTTATTAGTAGTAAATGGGGCTACCATCAGTAGTACGGATAAGGAAGGTAGTTCCCATCAACAAGAAGAGGATCGTTGCGACGCGGGCACCAGCACTCACCATCATTCTCAGTAGCGTGTCCTTCTGTGCCCCTCTCTACCTTTCGCCCTCATCTCCTGTCTCTTGTGCTACTACTAGAACTTAGAAGGTCTCGAGCTCTTGTACCTTGTAAGCTAAACTTTACCTAGTGCATGATGAGTGCGACGGTCTCTCCTGAAGGCCATGCTATCCACGCTCAGCAGCGGTTTGCCGACCGTGACGGCTTACCTCCACATCCTGCTTACCATCGTCGCAATCTCGAAGATGCCTTGGGCCAAGATGCATCGTACTACACCCCGGACGTATCGGATGCACATAGTCTGCAATCAACGAGCTTAGCTAACTACCAGCAAAATGTGAGCGGTAAGCTCTCCTTTCTTCAGACTCTTGGTCTCGGTATATTCGTGCTATTGCTAAGTTGCAGACCTTATCTTCCCTCCTGTTATCCGAAGGTGCCAGCAATACCTTTCCCTATCCCAATGATCAATCAAAGAGCCCTGTTGCTTCCACGTCTTCGCAGTGGCAAGGCAGATACCCACAACAACCTCCGGGCGCTTTCCAACATTCACATACAGACGACAACCTGTCATCGTTGACAGAAGGCTTCGATAACTTGGTCGTTGATGACCGTCTTGCACCTCGCTACGCAGAGCAATGGAATCACAACACCATCCGTTATTTCGATGATGGGCGCCCCTCACAGTCTGATGAAATATCATACGCGTCCTACGCCACGCCAGTTCAGCCAGGTCACGGAGAATTTCGATCGACGAGTGCTCAACCTAATCAAGAATACTACTCGGATGGCTTGAGGCAGAACTGGACCGGGGGTGGGCGCGATCCCTATTTATCTGCCGCATCCAACGTATTGGGGATGGGACCTCCTCCTGAGGTTCAAGGTGCTTACGATGGCGATTACAGTGTATCACAAAGTTATGCTGCAGGGAGTTATCCTCCTGGAGTGGATGACGACAGTGTATACTCTTATGGAGAAGCACCGACGGCTCCTCCTTACTCTGACGAGCAGCTATCAGCAGATATCATGCTTCACCGAGATCCTT
Organism: Trichaptum abietinum; assembly: GCA_910574555.1. Taxonomy (NCBI): domain Eukaryota; kingdom Fungi; phylum Basidiomycota; class Agaricomycetes; order Hymenochaetales; family Trichaptaceae; genus Trichaptum; species Trichaptum abietinum. The sequence continues at coordinate 2,339,993 of CAJTBE010000001.1, forward strand.
CGACGACTTTAACTCTTCGTAGTCATGAAAGCTCAGATTCTGACAGTACAAGACCGTCACTACACCGCTCAGGAACAACTAGCTCAGTGAGCCTAGGTACGAGGCGGTCTAAAGCCGTTGATTTAAGTGCGCCCCCCTATACGAAAGAGTTCATCGACCAATATCGACAACGCATCAAAGGAGATCCTGATCCGGAGGCACACTTTCAGTATGCCAAGTACCTTATCGACGCAGCAAAAAAAATTGGAGCAAATGCAACTGATCAACGTGCTGTCCGAAAATACCGAGAGGTGCTCATACAGGAAGCCTTGAAAATTATGCGACGACTGGCAACCCAAGGGGATGCTTACGCAGAAGCCCAGTTCTTCCTTGCGAACTGCCATGGAACGGGCATGCTTGGTCTACAAGTTGATCACGAGAGGGCATATCACCTATATCTACAAGCTGCAAAACAAAATCACTCTGCTGCGTCGTATCGTGTCGCAGTCTGTAACGAGATTGGTGCGGGCACGAAGCGGGATCCCCCAAGGGCTTTCGCGTTTTACCGCAAGGCGGCTTCGTTGGGTGACACCGCGGCGATGTACAAGTTAGGCATGGTTCTACTTTCCGGAGGATTGACGCAAGCAAGAAATCCCCGTGAAGCTGTCGCCTGGTTAAGGAGGGCTGCAGAACAGGCAGATGAAGAAAATCCTCACGCGTTACACGAACTTGGTCTATTGCATGAAAATACTGATTCCCAAATCGTCCCTCATGACCCAGTATACGCAAAAAATCTATTCACCAAAGCAGCAACACTTGGTTATACCCAATCTCAGTTTAAGTTAGGCCAATGTTACGAGTATGGATCGGTGAGCTGCGCTGTTGACCCTCGTAGGTCTATTGCTTGGTATACGAAAGCGGCGGAGAAGGGAAATGCAGAGGCTGAATTGGCCTTGAGTGGTTGGTATCTGACAGGAAGTGAAGGTGTCCTGAAGCAGAGTGATTCTGAGGCATATCTTTGGGCGAGACGGGCAGCGAACAAGGGATTGAGTAAGGCAGAATATGCTGTAGGGTATTATGCGGAGATTGGTATTGGAGTCAAGCAAGACATTGAGCTAGCGAAACGCTGGTACATGCGGGCAGCAGGTATGTCTCTGACAGCTCATGTGATAGTACCCGTTCTTGTTTCTTATACAAAATGCTATTTTAGCTCAAGGAAATAAAAGGGCGATGAATCGTTTGACGGAACTGAAGCGCATGGGTACCAGAAGAGGACAGGCCGCAAGGCCCACCAGACAGCAGGCAAAGGACGAATGTGTCATTATATAGCATGTTTAGATGGTTGCCTTTGCTGGACATGGCTTTTGTGTTTTGTCTTTCTTTCGATTTGGATACAAATACGACTCCTCCTGCTGAGTAGACTTTGTGCGAGACGTGGTTTTTGAACAATATCTGGAATCACAAAGAACGTCATGAGCGAGATTCTGTCTCTGCATATTGCACGGAAACGAATATGGTGGAACGTATCTTGGAAACTCATGCACTCTAGAGCCGACTACGAATGCATAGCATGCATCAAGCATACCTATATATATATTATACAAAAGAGCTTCAGAGTCCAATAACTCCTATTCTACACTATAAAATAACACACCGCCGTTGCCGCACCATCTTGCCCCATCTTCCCTTCATGCTTTCCCGCAAGGCCAGCTCGAATACATCTTGAACACCGACACCAGTTTTGGCGGAACACTCGATGTACTTTGCTCCTATCTCCCGTGCAACACTAGCACCCGTATCAGGTGTGACGGGCACTTGACCTTGTGCAGCAAGCATTCTTCGTGTTTGATCGTCTCGTCGAAGATCAGTTTTCGTAGCTACTAAAATGAGCGGGGTGCCTTCGCAGAAATGGGCAACCTCCGGGAACCACTGTTAACATACGTAATCTGATGAATAGCTCAAAAGACAAGCAGTTCAGCAGGACACAAACCTTATCCTGGACATTAGCTAGGCTCGTTGGGAAATCAACGGAGAAGACAATGAGGATGACATCGCTTTCGGGGTAGCTGAGAGGGCGAAGTCGGTCGTACTCCTCCTGACCGGCGGTATCCCACAGAGCAAGCTCTATAACTTTACCGTCGAATACGACCTGAGTAACATAGTTCTCAAAGACAGTAGGGATGTAAGCCTAGTATTGGACACATCAACAATGTGCAAGAGAGCTATCTGCCTGGCTTACCTCCGGGAACCTGTTCTCGGCGTAGACAATGAGCAAGCAGGTCTTGCCACATCCACCTTGTAAAAAAAGAACGGATTGGCCAAGGCCATTTAGTATTTACGCGAAGAGTTTGCCAGGTCATAAGTACGCACCATCGCCAACGACAACGAGCTTCCTCTTCAGATCAGGCCGATTTCCAGGACCAGGCTCCATCAGTTTCGCTGTCTGTACGTCCCCGTAATATCTGTGAAGCGTTTGCCGTGCAGTTTGCAGTACGGAATGCTCGTGGTCAGTGTGCGGTTGAACTACGCTCTTACAACCTCACAGACCGCGTTGAAGGCGGGCACGTGACCGGGTATCATGACGTCGTCTGGCCTATGCATAATGCATCGTTGCGACGGTGCGTCCTGCACCTGCATCTTGACCGTCGACGACAACGACAACGACAACGAAAACAATGGGTGCTGTCGACTATCTTCTCCCTGTCGTGTCCACTCTATTCAAGCTATCTGTATACATATACTTGCGTGTTGTATGTTCCATTGGCTCCGTCGTGCTCGCTTTTGTACTAACGCTCTAATTCTCAAGATACCATCTTCACTAGGCAAACTCGTTATTCCGAGCCTTTTTACTATCTACACCTCACTCTTCGTCTTCGGTCCAAAGCAACTTTCCCATGGTGCCTCTAAAAGGGGGCCTCGATCTACTGGGAATGTGCGCACGCGAGAATTCTTCCTCAGCCATTGTCTTTCTAAACTAATCGGTGCATTCAGACACTGTCCTCATCGATGCAAGCTGTCTTCCTCAGCCTCCCGTCTTCTACTACTGGCCTTCGTGCATCGTCTTTTATTTTCAACACAATTTTGCTTCTTTTCGCCCTGGATTTCACCACATATCCATTGCGTTATCCTGCCCATGATGTTACATTTATCCGTGTTGGCGCAGTTGATCACAAGAGTGCAAAACTCCTCGTTCGTTATCCTCAGCTCGGCCTCAACGACACGATTCTCAAAGTTGTCTTCCGACCGTCCCGCCCTGACCCGAAAGATGGAGCATGGCTCGACGGTCCGACGATTTATCTCAATGGAAACGCTGATTGGACTAATTTCACAGTGCTAAAGAACCTTTGGCCGAGCACCACTTATGAATGTAAGCAAAGCTTAATCTACACTGCACCTTACCTGTGTTTATTCACTTACTTTTATGTATTTTAGATAGGCTAGCCGGTGCTGATCCTGGTTCTGGTTTCTTGCAATATCCTCCGATCCCATTGTCATTTAAAACATTTCCTGACCCACGGCTTATAACCGGTGCACACTTCAGGTTCATCGCCACTTCATGTATTCTGCCTAACTTTCCCTATGTGCCTGGTATGGGGGATCGGATAAAAGGCTTTGACCTTCTCTTTGACTATATCTGGCCAAACAATATGCACTCAAAGTTAAACGTACACCATGTGACGCCCACAGAGGCCGCTGCTGAGGCCCATACCGGGATGAACGTGAATGCAGACTCCAATGGCGATTTCGACAGCAACGATGCATTACCCATCACTGATCCACCAGTAGAATTTCTCTTGACATTGGGTGACTTCATATACGCAGATGTTCCGGCTTACTTTGGGGACTCCGTGGAAGCATACCAGAGATTATACCGTCGTATGTACGCAAGCCCTAGCTTTAGGAAGGTTTACGAAAGACTTCGTGAGTAATAACGTTTGTTTTCGACAATTCGACGTTACCGGTGTTCATTTTATAACCATTTATCTCCTACAGCATCGATACACATTTACGATGATCACGAAGTAGACAAGTCTATGTCAGTGCACATTATAGAAAGCTGACAATCATTACAGATAGTCAATAACTTTGCTGGCACTTCCAATGCTTCATCGGGACCTTACAATAACGCATCCCAGGCATTCGGACGATACATTGCCGATGCGAATTTTGACTCGCCAAAACAAGGGTCGTTCTACTACGATTTCCGGTGAGTGATAAAGCGCGTGTGAAGTTTTCCTTATAACCTGTGGTCAGGTATGGTGACGTCGCTTATTTTGTCATGGATACACGACGAGACAGAACGGATGTGCGTGACTCATTGGCAGAAAAGAGAACCATGTTAGGCGATACACAATTAAACGCCCTGTTGACTTGGCTTTCTGAGGTAAGGAATAACAATTTTCAATGTACATCATATAAGCACTAACAGCTTTGGAAATCCAGGTGAATCAAACGTCAACATTCAAATTTATTGTATCCTCCGTACCTTTTACAAGTCTATGGCAGTTCGATGCGCAGACAGACTCTTGGGCAGCGTTCAGTGATGAAAAACAAACAATCCTCGATGCGCTCCACACAGTGCCTAACGTGATTGTGTTGTCTGGGGATAGACATGAGTTTGCTGTGATTGAGTACAATAGCCATCTGCCTCGGTCACATCCAGTACGAGAGATCTCCACCAGCCCTCTCAATATGTTCTATGTGCCATTCGTTAAGACGCTCGCCAACGAGAGCAAAACCCAAGTGACGCGGAATGTGGAAAGGAGGGGAAAAAATGACAATGGCACAGAAACGACTTTGCTCGAATTAATTTCTTTGCCCATGGAAAGAGTCATTAAACATATAAGCCATGGTAATCATAAGTGGTTTGTCAGTTTCCTTCCTCCATGTGTTTGGTGTACTCAAACCCTGCATTGCGTAGGTCCACAATCGAAGTCGATTCTCGCAATCTATCTCGACCTGTTCTGAAACTGGAGACCATGATAGACGGATATCCGGCTTTCCGGTATGTGTTCATTTCGTTTCTCGTACTTGCATGGCACTTACACATTCGTTTCCTTTTTCATAATGAAGGTGGAACATGACTGGAGAGCCGGTCAATACGAAGAAGAGCGCAGCTCTCGGTAACTTCGTTCCCCAGTCCTTCCAAACCGTTCTGGACAAGATGGGTTTTGCACCAAGCAAATGGTTTTAAATAGAAGAGAAATAACGATAATTCGGAGGATAATCTAAATTGTATTTTCGAACATCTAGCTGCGGATCAACTATTTAGTTTACTTTGTCTGAGTAAAGCGTTTCTGAACCTCCTTATAATGATCTAATTCCGCTTGGCTGACACTGGGGACTAGATCTTTGAGAGCTTCCAGGAAATCTCCTTGGTTGACAAGAACATCGGTGTCCGACGGCGACGCTAATTCGCTCAGATAGTACTGTGGTGTTAGAGGATACTGGTGACGAGAAATACGAGGCTCCAAATTCATCTGGTCTTAAAATTATGACATGAGAGGTTAATTAGATCATTAATGACAATGCTTCTACTGCCGACTGAGCTTACCTATTTTTCTCTGGACTTCATCGGCTTTCCGAGCCATCGCCTTTAGCATAGCATCAGAACACAAAGCATAGAAATCAGCGCCAGTGTAATTGAAAGGGCACAGCTCCGCGATCTTCATTAGTTCTAGATCTGGATGAAGTCGGAACTTTCTGGTCAGAGCTTCCAATATATTCAGCTGTGAGTCGTGCGTGTCGCTGATCCCGAGATACAGCATACGATCAAACCTGAGCGGAGATTAGTCTGCGAATATGCGAATAAAAACACTGATTGAAATTGTATTACCTTCCGGGTCTAAGTAACGCTGGATCGAGCAAATCGGGACGGTTAGTTGCTCCAATAACGAAGACATCCGCCCCTTGCCCAGAAGATGACATTCCGTCCAGTTCAGCAAGAAGTTGACTGACAATACGGTCCATAACACCTCCAGAGTCGCCGTGATTCCCACGTTTTGGAGCTATCGAGTCTAGCTCATCGAAAAAAATGACACAAGGCTTAGCGTCTCGAGCTCTCTGAAAGATTCGCCGCACATTTGCCTCTGATTCGCCAATGTACATATTGAGTAGTTCTGGTCCCTTGACGGACAAAAAGTTGAGAGAGCACGACGTCGCAACAGCCTTGGCCAATAAAGTTTTCCCAGTTCCTGGAGGTCCATACAATAATATGCCTGACGACATATGGAAAATAATCAGATCCGAAAGTGAACCCATGACATGAATCTTACCAGAGCGTTGCTTTAACCCATCGTCGAAAAGCTCTGGATGGTCCAAAGGTAATTGTATAGTGTCGAGTATATCCTCCTTTACACTAACAAGACCACCGACATCATCCCAGGAAACCGACGGAATCGAAGGAGCGCCAATACTTTGAGAGTAAGATATGCGCGACTCTGCAAGAGACATATGAAAGTCGATACCCAGTAAAGTCAGGCCGGAGTGGACCACGTCTCGTGAAGAATGTGCGGTCCCTACGATGCTATCAATCAAATCGCCATGAGAAACCACAAATAGTGTCACAGATCCTCGACAGAAACGTACTCATTGAATATGCGCTTCATTGCTGCGTGGCGCGCTCTTTGAACAAGATTAAGAAGATCTGTCACTCCCAATGCAGCAGTTTGCGTCGCCAAAGCTCGCAGAGACACGTCCGCCCCCAAGCAATCGTTTGCGGTCAAATTTAGCAGCAAAGAACGCCTTTCGTATTCATCCGGAACCTATTGGGGAATGGATGAACATAATTTTTATGGAAAACGAAATCCAAGAGACCTCAAAATTCACTTGTTCCTTGAAACAAGTGAGAATCGCGGGCGGCAGTCGATCAACCGACTCCGCTGTGGCAACCACAAAAACTTTTGTATTGTTACCTTTGTAATCGCCATAAAGACCTTCCAAGCACTTCTTGAAGGTGCGCGCTACCGTTGATTCTGATTAAAGACGCGAATCGTTATTATCTGCCGCTCCTTTTTACAAAAGACATAAGGGTTGGTATACCTTTACCAGGCTCAGGTGGCTGAGTTGATTGTAGGAACGCATCGACACCTTCCAATAACAGTATGCACGGAGAGGCGGCAAAGGCGGAAACGAAGCATTCCTTGATCTTTCCCGCAGTTTTGGTCTCTGTTTCGTCAAGGAGGTCGAATGCACTTATCTGTATGGATGATAAATTAGTCTAAAATAATATGACAACGTATATCAACTCACGTTAAGTAAGTGACAGCCCAGACGGTTGGCAATCTGTCGGGCAGACATAGTCATACTTGAACCTGCTGGTCCTATCATTATTATTGCGGAGGATGATCCGAAGTCAATATTTCCCCTTGAGGAAGCTTCCAAGACCTCAGTCAGTCTGCGATAGGCATTAGAGGTGAAACCTTCGCTTTGGCATTTTAACGTAGAAGGCATGCCTAATGGAGGGTTAGTCTAAAGACTTGCTAGACCAATGTAGTAAAGTGACTCTTCCCTAGGTATGTCGCTATGTTTGGGACATCTGAGTGCTCCACACCGGACTGGACTACCTTTGTTAACGATGAGTCTAACCAGCACCCAAAATGACCCTGAGCACAGCCAATTAACACATCCTTGTTGGCCTCTGAACTGCCTTGTTGGACTACATCGAATTCTAGCGCTGTGACCAGGAAAAATACAACGGCATTGGGTTGAAGGTCGACGTTAGCAATGCTGCAAACATGAAAGCTGTGCTTAATCAATCTGTTCTCGTACGATGAGAGTCCTACGCACCCAGGAAGTAGGTCGTCGTTAATAGCTGGCGATTCTTCGTCATTTATGGACCTTTTTAGAATATCTCCGAGCTCCATGCAAAGTGGCACAGCAATTAAATCTCCTTTCTTGATCAGCCGCAAGTGCCGCTCGAAGTAATTCTTTAGAGCCATGAACTGCGAGTTCTGATTAGCCCGATCACCGGACGAGGGTGATGCAATACGGGCCAAAGTCACACTGTTGGCCGTCGGTGCAAACGGAGGTCCAGCTCCAAATGGACTTATTCGCACTGGTAAGGCATCAAAGTCGCCTTTTTTGTCAAAGCAGTTTCGAATAAGGATGGGCGCTGCGTATAAGAAATCTCTGCTATTTTCAGACATTAGATACGGGGTCCAACTAGAGTAGACTCACGTCGGAGGAAGATGGTCAGAACCACAAACCCGCACTAGTCTTTGGTCTTCCTCGTATCCTATAACGGCCTATTACGCAACATGAATACAAAAATCGAGCAAAAATACTCAAATCCACTAACCCAATCACCATTGAAGACACCAATCTTCCCAAGAACATCCGTATGTGCAAATACAGTGCAACCGTCATCAATTTTACAGTCGAAAGTGCTCCTCACTGCCTTCAGCGATAGCGCATCTATTGGCCGTAAGAAAATACCTTTCTCGTGCCGCGAGGTAATACATGCTTCTAATGTACTTCCAGTACTTGATGTCAGTAGACCCAGGGCAGAACTCGCAAGAAAGTTCTCGTCGATTGTGAATTCATCTGACGACAGACTCTGAAAGGCTTCTGTCCAATGCTCGTCAGGTACATCAGACTCGGAGCCTAGGATTTGATCATCGCCTGAGCTACGCAATGCAACTAGAAACCGCGTTTGTCCCGCCTTTGCAAAGCCTTGCAGAACGGGCTCAGCCATGGAGATACTGAAATATATGGGCTCTTTCCCGTCCAACGCAAAATCTGACGCCTTCTCGATGCATCGGACGCGATCTCCCGTCCTTAGAATCCGTTGATCTTCGCAGAGCGTGCGTTCGATTATCTCCGGGTGTTGTTGTGCTAAACGAAATACTTCAGGATCATGGGTGGAGACGAACACTTCCAGAAGCTGCAAGGGATGCACGAGTGTAACGTTGCACAGCGTTTGTTCTTGGCCGCTAATCGGCGCAAAACAATGTTTCAGAGTGCTTGGGACAGCAATATCGGATGGAGGAGCTACGGGAGACTAGAGAATGATAGATAGGATAGACCTTCAGACTGGACTTCGACGCTGCTTAGACAACCATAGGTGCTTACTATTGCAGGGTAAGATATCCAGAAGGTACTCCCGGTGATAGAATTGGCTCCGTGGACAGGCAAGTCGTTCGTCGAAGGGGCGACTGATATTGCAAGTCTTCGACCTATGTCCTCTCCATCCTGGCCTGAGAAGAAGAGGAGGTCACGCCACAGTTCTGCAGAGACATATGCAAGGTCAGGGCGTAATTTCTCCTCAGTGTCCTCATAGAATGTGAGACTACAACGGTGAAAGTCTGGCCCAACACTATTTTCATCCGTGAAATCGTACATGGAAAGGAAGTATTCAGCTCTTTCGCATCCCAAAGCTTCGGAAGTCGCTTTGATATCGGCCTGGATAGGACAGTGTAGAGACTATGAAAAAGAAATGTTCGATCGACAAACACCTGATCTCTTTCAAGTTGGGAAAGATGTCAGCATGCTTACATAATTTCAAGTTGAAGCTGATAGAAAACTTAGGAACTGGTGAAGACATTTCCTCCATTTACATCGTAAAAGCTATCGATCCATGAGTCGTGCATCTTTTGGTCGCGGAGGCGGAGGTTCAAGGGCCCGGGGCGGATTCTCTAGTAAGTTGGTACGTTCACCATGTTCAAGATATGACTCTGATGAAATAAGGTCGGGGATATGGCAGAGGCGGGTTTCAACAACGGGACACGGGTCCACCAGATACTGTGTTTGGTGAGGACATTCTTCAAGGCTACGGATTCGAGGCTGATCTTGGATCGACATCGAACGAAATGTCCACTAGAAATGGGCTCGTTTGTCCATGCAGTGGAAGACGAAATGCTATGTGCATCCTCTCTACCTGACAAAGTACCCTACTTCAATGCTCCTATCTATCTTCAAAACAAGTCTGTCATAGGAAAAGTGGACGAAATCCTTGGTCCAATAAACGAAGTATATTTCTCAGTAAAAATGGGCGATGGAATGGTCGCAAGCAGCTTCAAAAAGGGGGATAAAGTGTTCATCGGTGGAGATAAACTGCTGCCAATAGAACGATTCCTTCCCAAACCCAAAATTCCTGGTGGTGAGTTCGCTTTCGCTATGATACCTCATGGTTTCAAATAATCATAATATTGCCTTTAGGTGTCCAGAGTATGCTCACTTTCAGTAAATTTTTTTAAATCATGTTTCTGACGTATATTTTGCCAGAGCGAGGTCGAGGTTCCAGAGGCGGAGCGAACCCTCGAGGCAGGGGTGCGGTTGCTCGCGGAGGCTTTCAGCGCGGTGGAGGTAGGGCAAGGGGGTCAGGGAGAGGTTTTGGAGGTGATCGCGGGCGTGGCATGTCCAGAGGTGGCTTCGGAAGCGATCGCGGACGAGGAAGAGGTGCGCCTCGGGGTAGCAGAGGTGGGTTTGGAGGGTTTTAAGCTCTCTGTACCTTGTACAATGATTGTGTTTCAATTTGTATGTCTAAAGTGCAGGCTGCACATATTGTTTCCTTTTAATTTCCGCTAGGGTATCTATAGGCATTACAACTGTCTGCTTTCTCTGTCAAACATCACTTTAGTACTAGGGCTCCGCAACCGTACCGTATGGGAGATACGGCCCGTACCCGTATTTGGAAGTTCAAAATACGGCCATAAACGGCCGTATACGGATACGGGTCTTGACTACCATATAAGGTAGTATCTAACCTATAACACCCTGGAGGGGCCTGCCTTTGGCAGGCATCACCCAAACACCCCTCCGGGTGTTAGCGTGTGAATATTCTGTTACTATAGAGTAGTTCACTTAGAGGCCGCTACCTTTGTGCAACTGCCAATCTGGCCAGCCGGAAGAAAACAAAATTGAGAATATTCTGCAAAAAATCCTTGAAGCTTGCATCAGTCTGTAGTGTACAAAAATGTACTTAAAAATGTATCCTTGATAGTTTGAAGGCAAAAATCCTAATATTGCATTTAAAATACTATATTTATTAAGTAATGAGAGGATAAAAAAGGCAATAAATAAGTATGTAATTGTCCTTATATAGTATATAATCAATAAATTCAACCCTGCTGCCAAATTAGCACAATTACATTTTCTTAACTCAGTTAGTTTTTTAGATATGAGAAAATCTTTTAGAGGAATTGTTTCTATTGCAAAAAGGCGTATTTCTACTAAAGAAAAATAAATCATAATTTTTATTGAGTGGCTAAATATGGCTGCACAAAAGTAGCAGCCTCTAAATGAACTACTCCATAACTACTTCATCTTGCCAGTGAGCCTGCTGAACCTACTGCAACTAAATATCACAAAGGTGCATGTGAAAACTGTGGTTCTATGATACAGAAGAGACAGGATTGCCTTGAGCAGTCCCGCAAGAAAGGTGCAAGGTACATGGGCAAGGACATCGCTGGTGCCTTGAAGACCTTGATGAATCACATAAATCACCTCTAAAAAAAGTACCCTGATAACATTTGTACTGTAGTTTTGAAAAGCTTTTTTGAAGCAATATTGATGGTGTATGTCAAGATCCTATGCAGTTCTACATCTATTACACCAATCACAAGCCTCTCTACCATGGATCCCAACATATAATCCCAAGCAGCAGATCCCAAATCATGTGCAGCGCACCGGACCAACCCCTAAGGTTGATGCTGTAGGGGAGATAGTCCTCTTATGGACGGAAACTACTGCCAACCATGACTCAAATCAAGTCTATACATTACTTCAAAGCAAAAGCAAGACCATCAAAGCAGATATTGGACTGCTATTGCAACAGGTTGGCTAACAAACATGGCATATGCTCTAGCTATTCAAGAATCAATGCTACGGAAGCTAACTCAAGTTTGCTAGTTGCCAAGTCAATGCTATTGGTTCAAAACAACAATAGAGGCTGAGTAAGGATGACTCTAACTTGGATTGAAGGACACGTGAACAGTCAAAGCTAACAGAAGGAAGGGGAACAGTAAGGGAGTGAGGAGAGACATCTGATTCCAAACAGTTCACACAGAAAGCTACCGGGCTTGATTCCAGCCGGTAAAATGCTTCAATATAAGTGTCAGGAATCCCCACGTATTTCCTTTGACTTTGTACAGTTTACTTATTTCATTTTACTGATGATTATTTTACTTTGATTCCTGACATGTACGAGCGTACAATACGCTTGTACCAAATGGCTGTATGATGTGTACGTCCATTGTCAGTCATTCTCTTACTATTTAATAATCTCTTTTGCTGTTATCTGCTGTATTTTCACTATTTTTTTATTTTTTTTGACTTTATTATTCCTGCAGAGTAACTAAGTACAAGACTATTACTACAGAGGTGCCCGTCATCAAGCATTGCGAGAAACTGGGCAGGTGGCGCCCGCCACCAAAGGCAGCAGTAAAGAGAAAATGCTACCTATTAAAGAAGATGAGGTGGAGGAGGAGAAACAGAATACATATTGCTTTGCCCATGTCAAGGCTACATGACCAAAGCTTAGAAAAGAGAAAGGTGACTACCCACTGCGTTCACGCAAGGGAGAGCTTGGGGGTAAAGGTGGGAGCTCGTCAAAGGAATCCAAAAGGTCCGGGTCCGAGTCCTGTGTCCTAGGTCCAAGTGCACGTCTCACATACCTGCAAAGGGTTGTGAGGTCCAAATCCTGGTCAGTGGGGAGGCCGTCAAGCTCCATGGTCACCAGTGCAAGGCGGATGGCTGCATTGGAGCAAGCCAAGGGACAGGTGAGGTGGCCGGTGATTTTAAGCCAATGGCGCACGACTGGCATAAGGGCTTTGTCTGCCCACTCTGTATGGTGAGCTGGTAGTGGGGCATCATCTGGCCAGACCTTTGCAATCCAGGGGCGGAATGTCTTGCACCCTCTAAGGATATGGGCGGTCATGTTGAATTTAGAGTTTAGGGAATGATTGAGAAGACTCAGAAGGAAGCTCAGAATGACTCAGAAGACTCAGAAAGAAGCTCAGAAGACTCAGAAATGACCCAGATACACGTTGTAACCCAGTGTTCGTAGCACACTCACCAGAAGCGGTATATTCGACGGTACATGAGTCCGAGGCAAAAGGGGGCGAGTCCAATGCCCAGAAGAGTCCGAGCAGCAAGTCCGGCGCACAAGAATGAGTCCGAACGAGTCTGGAGCAGCAAAGCCAGGCAGAACACATCCGGGAAAGCAAGAGAACACAGTCCGAAGACACTAGATGCAAGTCCGCCAGCGAACGAGCCAGGGAAAACGGTACCGGCCGCGCAAAAAGGAGAAGAACATCATCCGGCGGACGAGCAGACAACGGACAGTGTTCGGACGGGCCGGCCACGCACAAATGAGTGCTCGGATGACGCGCGTACGAACAAAGAGTTCAAGCGACAAGCATACAAGCAGTCCGGTGTTCGCGGCCAATGAACGAACAGACAAAGCCAGTGTCCGACGCACAAACGGACGGCCGGACGGGAGGACAGGGAGGACGGACGCGGACTTGTGCGAGCGCGCACAAGGGGGAGTGGTGTGGGAAAGGGAAAGAAGGTGTGTTACGTCTCAACTTACGGTCTCGTATAGTTGGGTTTTGCAATGTTAGTTGCTAAGACTGTTAGCGGAGCTTAGGGCTCAACACTTAGAGTCTTTAAGTATAGACAAAGGCCTACAATGTGGAGTAGAGATAAAGCAGATGTATAGTGTGACTAGAGACGGGGGGTTTGACAAAGGAGATCGAACTTAGGGTTCGATCATGCTAAGTACAAGGGTTTATATACTATAGCTGCGGAGCGGAGATACATCTGATGAACAATAAGCAGAGAACAATAGGTCCGTAGACAATAGGCTACTAATAATAGTGTGGGAGCGGGGCAGAGGGTTAGGGCGAAGGGTTACATGTGGGGCTCCGGGATTGGACGATAAGAAACAAGGATGACTGAGCAAAGACAAGAATAGAAGCAGATAGGGCGAAGGGTGTGGAGTCGCGGGAGTCCGTCGGAACAAAAGGGGGCCGCTGACATAGTTAGAATTTGTAACAAGGTGGCGCGGGAGACGGCTTGGTAGTAGCGTGACACCCGGAGTAGCCGGGTTCACACGCATGTACATCTTGTGTTAGCCACCCCACGTACACCGTGGGACAATTTAGCTTTTCTTCCCGACCATCACCATCTATTTTGTGTGAGTCGCAAGCAAGGAAGAAGAGTGCGGGGGCAGTGGAGTTTGAACATAGGTTCATTCTGCACACTGTCTCCGTTGCCGCGGTACAGTAGAGGGCCACGGGGCTTTCTTATTTTGTGGTTTTCACTGAGATTTGCGCCAGTCGCGAAGGCTGGTCGGCGTACGGACGCCTTGGTAGCATTGGACTCGCGCAGTCGGCACCAAGCTTATTTTGTGGTTTTCACTTAGTGGACAGACAGAGGCTCGATAGCCTGAAGGTTGGACAGCGAGTTGGTTTGAGTTACTGGTCTCGAGAGTTGTTCGGCGCACGGGCGTGGCACCAGTGCCAACTAATAATCTGTAGAATTATTGATAGTTACCACAAGCTGTTTTACAAGTTATCATGGTAACAAAAAGCCTACTGTTTTGGGTTGCACGGCAGCCTAATGCCGTGATCTGGCACTTGTGCCGGGTCTGCCGAACACGGCACTTCAGCGTTTGGCCTCGGGGCTACCTGAAGCCTTCATGCAGGCACGTAAATTTGAAATAAAAAAATACAAATTAATTTTGAAAGCCTGGACTACGGTCCAGGCTATACTCTAATCTACAATACTAATGACATCATATTTTAAGTATAACAAGAAAAAGCAACGCGCGCGCAGGGGCCGGTACGCTCCCGGGGCGCGCCGCGCGTGCGCCGACCGCCACCACGTTTGTCGGCGCTGTGGCGGTCGCCGCCTAAGCTGTCTTTTCCTGTCCCTCTGAATCCCAAAAGACCCAAGATGACGCTCCCGAGACTGCAAACGACAGAGACCTGGCTGAATATTTGCGCGGGGGATGCCCAAATGAGCGGGCCCTGGTTTGAGATGACAGTCGGCATAGCCAGGAATGAGACGTTCGCAATCAACAGGACTGTAGACTATTGCACAGATGTAGACCAAATTATGAATGGCGGAAGGTAAACCAGAGTAAATAGAACGTACATAAAGGATGAACTGCTCCCAATCCGTCTCGAGCCTATCAAGGAACGGCACCCAGTGGTATTGTATGATGTGCCCATCGACCCAAACCTTCTCGAGGTAGTGGAGGTGCAATTCCGGGGCAAAGAAGAGGAGCGGAGAGGGATCCGGATGAGCCAGGATTTCACGTAAGTTACACCGCGCACGCTATGGTCTCAAACAATCCAAGCGCCATGACTGCCACTGCCAGCAAAGTTCCAAAACCGCTTGTTTGCTGTTAGAGGAAAGAAAGTGATGTGAGTTCGGCCGTCCTTGCGATTCTAGCGGTGATTAGAACAAGTGCGACTTACTGATGATAGACATGGGTCGTGCTATATTTTACGGCCATATAGAGTGCATTTAACACCATGGCGCTGAATCTACGGAGTATCCGAGTCAGATGGCTGTCATACTCACCACATTAACCTATAGCTTTCAGTTGCGCTGTATTCACACATGGGCATAGAAAGCAGAACTCCCACCTGGGTGAAGGCAAAGGGCAACCCGCTGAAAGAAAGTAGGGAGAATACCGCGCCCCGGTGTGAAGTGTGCTTGCACGCAGATGAATGGTTTGGGTAATAGGCTGGATCTTGGACAAAGCTGTGATGGTAAGGCTTGCTAGAGCCAAGACAAAGCGAAAGAAGAGCAAGACAGGCAAAGGAAGAGGACGATGGCGAAGGAGATGTTGCAACGTGGCACCAAAGATGGCACGTCGCAACCCTGAATCGCCGTGTGAACTTACCTCATAAGGTATGTCTCAATGTTTTTCTAGCATCAAACATATTGAAAACATAGCCGCTGTATTTTATTCAGCGCATATTTATTCAGGCACAGTACTCTATTCCCTTATAAACACTATATTCTACTCACATAAAAAGTGAGAGAGCGAAGGAGAGAATAGGGAGGATGTAAAGTAGGGGATAGTATGGAAACTCAAAATATATGCACATTTTGTCTGTCTGTTCGATTTGTCTATTAAATTACAGATCTTCGATTGACTTGGTAATTTAGAAGAGTGTACTTACAATATTATAATAGCTCAAGAAAAAGTTTGAAAGCTATGCGGTGCTTATATGAAGAGAAACAAATGTAAAACACACAAAAAATGGCCATTTTGTACACTTTTAAGCTACTTCAGAGCATATGCAGCACAATTGCATATCTTGCTGATGACCAAAAATTCGAAATCTATTTGATAGGTGTTGAAGACATAGAAATGGAACATTTCTAGGTGTTAGATTGGAAGTTTTGATGAAAACAAATCTGAAGCACACAAATGTGTCCGAGAGACAAACACATCAGTTGAAGTTTCACTCGAAGTGATGCATTCCAAGCACCACTTTCGAGTTCAACACCTTCCAGCTTACTTATGAACACAAATCTTTTTGAGACTTCTATATAATGTAAACTAGATCAATCTCGCAAAAAAACTGGAGTCTCAGAGCCCCTCAAAATTATACAAATGAATAAATACAGGAAGTATGGTACATTTTAGTAATGTTTAGCATGTGACACATCAACAAAGTACACAAGTACTATTAAAATAAATACGATAACCTACTAGCAAGTGAGCCCCTATGATATACACAATGTGCCTGAGCATGCTTGCATGTGGGCAATTGATTTAAAGAGAAAAGGATGTCCGGCGATGTCTCGGACAAATAGTCCGGGAATCGCCGGACACACTCTCGAGGAGCCGTACCAACTAAAAATCTTGTGAAAGGTGCGATAGTTATCGGAACCCTTTCGTAAACTATCGCGATAACTTTCCCAGTGCTTTTTGGGCTGCACGGCAGCTTGATGCCGGGGTGCCACGTCCCGGCACCTCTCGGCAGTGTTCCCGCGTCAGGGATCAGACTGTATCGGGTAACACAGCCTGGTTTCAAGCCCAGGCTCATTTGTTTTTTAATAATTTGACTACCGGGGCCTGGCCCCTGGTAATTTGATATAATATAGCTTGCATCTCTATCAAAAGGTAAATCTTTTTAATTTGTAATATGATGCAATTGTTAATTTATAATTAATGTAGCGACAACATGGTCGCAAAGCGCCGGCGCTTACAGTGGTGGCACCGCGCGCGCGCGATGCCTGTCTTTATCTTTGTCTCTCTCTTTCACAACCGTGCCATTGTCTCTGCAGTTAATACGACATTGTCGTCTGTTCTGCTCTCTATTTCTTCTCATCTTGCCTGCACTATTTGTTGGAAGAATGTCAACGCGATCCCACTCGCCGCAGAGGAGCAGGAAGGCTGCAGGTGCGTCAGACCAGATCCTGCACTTCTTGCCGTTAAGAATGGTACTAAACGCTCAGCACAACTTATAGAGCCCGCGCAAGCGAGCGTGCGACGCGAACCTTCACCCTCGTCTTCATTGCAAGAACGCCAACGATACCACCGGGTGCAGTCCATGCCCATCGTTCCTCCGCTCTCCCAAATTCAAGGGCAGCAGCAGCAGCAAAGTCAAGCAAACCCAATGTCCTCTCATAACTCGCTGCAAACACAACAAACACAACAATCGCAGCGACGACAGCGACAGTCGCCCCCGTCTCCAGAGCTTCCATTCAACAAACCTGGACAGCAGCCCTTCCAGGACAATCGCGATCACGAGCAAAAGTTGAATGACTCGGATTCCGAACAGCGTGCACCCCCGGCCTAATCCCCATCCACAGCTTCTTCATCATCACAGCTTTTCCTTGGCATCTGCTCTTCAGCGACAGCAACAGTACGCGCAAGCACTCGGCTTTGTGCGTCCGATACCTGTTACCGTATGAGTTCCTGGCTCAACCCAGTTTCTTAGTGATAGTGGACGTTGGACGATGAGCGACGATTTGGCTTCGGATATCGAGCGCGCTGATAGATTGCAGCGAGCTGCTGATCTGCTTGCTGCAGGTCAAGCGCCACCCGGGTGTGGTGGGGTCGCCCATGCGGGAGGGGCCGCTTCTTTTGAACGACTCAAGACTGGGACAACACCGGCTCGCGTCCTTTGACACCAGAGGTGAATAGCAATCTCATATGTACGTTGTTCACAAATCCGCTCTACCAAATGCACCCTAACACGCCACCTGTTCTTTTCAGGGCCACGAAAGACTCGCCGACATATTCTAGCTTGTCTCCTGCAACCCGTGCGGTGAGAACACGAACATCAGACTGTTCCTTCCCAGTGCAGGAAGAACCTGATGACCACTGCCTAGGTCATCGGTTTTCATTTTATTTTAACATCTAAATTATGTGTATTATGAGTATAAAACTATCTTATATATGAATATGATTGAATGACAAAAAAAGCCCGTCTGAAAAGTGAAAGAAATGAGTTACAGTCGTTGTCGAAGGTGTCCTTCGACACGTCCGTGTCCTCAAAAGTGTGTCCGGCGATTCCCGGACTATTTGTCCGAGACATCGCCGGGCACCTTTTTGTCTTGATATTAATTCACTTCCGCAACATATTATCAGGCACATGTTGCGCCTTAAAAGATCGTACATGATAGTAAATTAACATATTTATTTTAATAGTAGTTGTATACTTATATGTTGTATAATAAACAGAACATTGCCAAAATGTGCTACTCTCACAGTATTTATTCGTTTGTATAATCTCGAGTGGGCCTGAGACTTCAGTTTTTTCGTGAAATAGATTCTATTCACGTTATCTAAAAGTCCCAAAAAGAATTATGTTCATAGGTTATGTTGAAGTGGTCAAACTTGAAAGTGGTGCTTCGAATGCATCACTTCGAGTGAAACTTGTACAGATGTGTTTGTCTCTTGAACACATTTGAGCACTTCAAGTTTGTTTTCCTTATAACTTCCGATCTACCACCTCAATAAGCTTTATTTATATGTCTATTATAGCTTTCAAATGAATACTAAATTTTTGAACGTCAGAAACATATGAAATGGAGCTGCGAATGTTGAGAAATGGGCCAAAGTGCTCAAAATGGTCATTTTTCGAGTGTCTTTCAATTTACAATCCTCCCTTAAGCAACGCATACCTTCCAAACTTTTATAACCAGTTTATATATACTGATAGTATAGCTCTGTAAATTGTGAAGCCTATTCAATATCTGGAAGGCATTATAGAAATTGCAGAAGCTGTCAAAATATGCATTATTCAAAGATTCTCTTGTTCTTTACTTAGACCAGCTCTACATACATAACCAATGAGCTTCCGATTTTTTCTATAGGTAATTAATACGATATCAAAGCACGATGGATACTGTGCCTGACAATATGTGCACTGTATAAAATTGAAAGGCCATGTTTCAGATATGTTTGAACTGTTAAAAAAGAAGAGATTTACCAGTTTTAGTAATTTCACGCGGCCTCTCAGGGTCGGATCATGCCACGTCGCACTTCGCGACGTCGTCGCTATTGCTTTCCTCACGAACTCCTCCATCGTCCTGCTTCAACTTCGCGGGATCAAACTCCTCCTTTGCCATGGGCGCAAGACCGGGCCCTTCAGGCGCTCTCTGTGTGCCGCCGCTACATTGACCAACTGTGCTGGTTCCAGTAGCACAGTCTTCCTTCGCAACTGGTGAGTTTGCGGTGGCACTCACAGGGAAGACAGCGGATGGTGGCGAGAGTGGGCTGCAAGCTTATGTTGCTCTTCTTCGAGCAGAAGGACATATGTAAGTATCATTTATCCTCTTCCATGTCCGTTCACCTCACCAGTCCAGTCCTGCCAGCTACTTGATTGAATGATATACAGTGTTTGCTGAATGTATCAGACATACTCATTGAATGAAGCTGCAGTAATCACTGTATGATATAGAGCAGCTGATTGAATGAGATACTGCTTTACTGCAAAACATTTATTGTTTCAAGTGCAGCAAATGCTGGCTGAAGCAATGTATGGTAAACCAGCCTTGCTGTACTCTGATGAAGGGTTTTATACCTAGGGAATACTAGGGCCTTTAATCTGTATTGGGAATATACTACTGGATAATAGATAATGCAATTGTATACCCACCGCTTTTTTGAGCTATTTATAGTGTCCAGGCACTGCTGATTGACAGCATGCTGTAATAAATCAGAATTTCATAATTTCTGCCCGTTTTGGCATATGAGGCACATCAGGGTCTAGGACCCTGAGGTCCGGCAGGTTCCAGGTCACCTGGAGCTACTACCGCTTTTGGGGGTTGTGGGAATAAATTCAAATTAGCCTTTGCAGGCCCTACAGGCATCCAAAAATAGCGCAAAAATAGCCAATAAATCAGAAAATATTCTGGGGCACTGCCGCTTCGCTCTAGCGTGGGAATTACGCATTGGGACGACCCAAATAGGGTACGGAGGTGCTCTGGGCCACCCTGGGCCCTTCCTAAAGTGGTAAAATCATTATAAAATAGATAATTATATTTGTACTTGAGTGCATATATGCAGGCTTCCCCTGGGCTTACCAGCTGCATATAAAATACAGTAAAATTGGATTATATTACTAGAAGAATATTGAACATGATTTGAATAGCTATATATGGTAATTCCAGCCAGTACCATACCAGAATTGTCAAAACACATTCTGGTTGACATGCTAATGCTACCGGGCTCATTTTATCACAATGGGATACCCCCGGGATGCAAATTTTTATGGGGTTCTATTGGGGCATAGTACTAGAGTCCAAACAGTTATCAATAATGGCGGGGGAGGCACTTTATGTAGCACAGTTGATTATTCTTTTATTTAAATGTCATTTTCATTACTGTACTTCTACTGCACGTAACAATGCGTGTAGATAGCCAAAATGTATCAGAATAGCGAGGGGAGTAAGAATATGCATCCAGAATTGTCGCACGATCTCTGGGTATGTCAATAATACACTTTTATGTTTCCGTGTGCATGCGAAACGTGTACAGCCTCTACAGACACTCCTGTACGTGCTACACGTGTACTAATGACTTTGATTGACTTTATATATGTCTCACGTATACTCCACGAAGTTTTACGTCAATCGGGGCTTGTCTTGAATTGATATTAAGCTTACAATATTGAGAAAGAACAGTCATTTTTAATTTTACGGGAGGCTTACGGGTCAGGCACATGATTTCAAACAGCCGTTATATGTATCCTAAACATATTTCAAAAGCATGTTTGGGGTACAGATTGAATGCACAGGTGATATGTGTTTTGGACATGTCATACGTATACTGAAATTACAAGTAGCAATCCACCCTACAATGTTGCATATGACTTGCACATTCTAACTACTTCTCAAACATGCATTTGGAATATGTTTAGGATACATATAACGGCTGTTTGGCATTATGTGCCTGACCCGTAAGCCTCCCGTAAAATTAAAAATGACTGTTCTTTCTCAATATTGTAAGCTTAATATCAATTCAAGACAAGCCCCGATTGACGTAAAACTTCGTGGAGTATACGTGAGACATATATAAAGTCAATCAAAGTCATTAGTACACGTGTAGCACGTACAGGAGTGTCTGTAGAGGCTGTACACGTTTCGCATGCACACGGAAACATAAAAGTGTATTATTGACATACCCAGAGATCGTGCGACAATTCTGGATGCATATTCTTACTCCCCTCGCTATTCTGATACATTTTGGCTATCTACACGCATTGTTACGTGCAGTAGAAGTACAGTAATGAAAATGACATTTAAATAAAAGAATAATCAACTGTGCTACATAAAGTGCCTCCCCCGCCATTATTGATAACTGTTTGGACTCTAGTACTATGCCCCAATAGAACCCCATAAAAATTTGCATCCCGGGGGTATCCCATTGTGATAAAATGAGCCCGGTAGCATTAGCATGTCAACCAGAATGTGTTTTGACAATTCTGGTATGGTACTGGCTGGAATTACCATATATAGCTATTCAAATCATGTTCAATATTCTTCTAGTAATATAATCCAATTTTACTGTATTTTATATGCAGCTGGTAAGCCCAGGGGAAGCCTGCATATATGCACTCAAGTACAAATATAATTATCTATTTTATAATGATTTTACCACTTTAGGAAGGGCCCAGGGTGGCCCAGAGCACCTCCGTACCCTATTTGGGTCGTCCCAATGCGTAATTCCCACGCTAGAGCGAAGCGGCAGTGCCCCAGAATATTTTCTGATTTATTGGCTATTTTTGCGCTATTTTTGGATGCCTGTAGGGCCTGCAAAGGCTAATTTGAATTTATTCCCACAACCCCCAAAAGCGGTAGTAGCTCCAGGTGACCTGGAACCTGCCGGACCTCAGGGTCCTAGACCCTGATGTGCCTCATATGCCAAAACGGGCAGAAATTATGAAATTCTGATTTATTACAGCATGCTGTCAATCAGCAGTGCCTGGACACTATAAATAGCTCAAAAAAGCGGTGGGTATACAATTGCATTATCTATTATCCAGTAGTATATTCCCAATACAGATTAAAGGCCCTAGTATTCCCTAGGTATAAAACCCTTCATCAGAGTACAGCAAGGCTGGTTTACCATACATTGCTTCAGCCAGCATTTGCTGCACTTGAAACAATAAATGTTTTGCAGTAAAGCAGTATCTCATTCAATCAGACAGCTGGTAGCAGTGACCAGTCAGCGCGCAATGTTTCAGGTCTTCTCTCACAACGCTACTACACCCACTGCACGACACCCACACCCATACGCCCCTCCTTCGCTAGCCTGGCGCGGTATCCCCGCCTCTGGTCGAATAGGCTTCAAGTCGGAACTCACTTCACGCCGTCTTTGATTGCTACACTCGGTCTTGGTGAGTGGACTGGTCTTAATTGCTTATATTCTGGAACAGATTTAATTTTGACACGACAGCAGCTTCGCAGGTCGGTGCAAGGCCGGTGACCGTCTATATCCTCTCTCAGAGAGTCAGATAAGGCGCACGTTCCCGCTATGGCACACATGCTCTGGGATTTGGCGGCCGCGGACGCAGAGGTGCCAACACCCGAGGCAAAGGGCGGGATTTCATCGATCGATCCCACAGAGGAGTTCTGGAACCGCAACGGAAAGTCTCTCGCTAGGGCTTATACATGCAATATACGCGCAAAGGCTATGGCTAACGTGGTTAGGGAGAAAGCTGGCCTCCCACTCATCTAAATGCCTGAAATAGGTCGCATTCACGGCGTCGTCAAGCCTTTCTCTGGCCGCCGTAACAAGGCCTTCATAATGCTTGTCCAATAGCTTTCGTCCTCGGTAAGTCCGTTTTTGATTCGTCTCAAAGTTGCAAACAGCTGGCTGATGATGCAAGCAGGCTGCGGTATCGGCTCCCTGTCGAGGATGCTCTAAATGAGCCTACAATACTACGACCGTCTCGAATACGGCCGTAGGTGGCGAATACAACGAGACGTCCCCGACGCACCACGCACAGGCTGCGTACCCAAGGCCATCTCCTTGGCCTGGCCGTAGCACGGCTGCGGGCAACAAACGGAGCCGCAGACGTCGGACGCTATTCCCCGCCGCGTGCGCACGCGCGTAGCGGCGGGAACGCGTGCTACACTTTATTTTAAAAAGTATTTTAAATATAATGTAATTACAGTAATTAATTGCATGGCCTGGACTACGGTCCAGGCTTTGCAAATGAATATAATATTAATTTCAAATAATTTTGATGTCTGACCATGCTGCCGGGCAAGCCCTGACAAGGCTATGTCGGCACGCACGGCACAGGCATTGCTGAAAGGCAGAGCAAGCTGCCGAAGGCCTGCCGAAGTTATCGCGATAGTTTACGAAAGGGGGGGTGATAATTATCGCACTTTTCACAAGATTACTAGCTGGCACTGGTGTCTCGAGGACGTGAATGTGTCGAAAGACACCTTCGACAACGTCTGTAAATCCTTTCTCTCACTTTTTTGACCAGGACTTTTTGTGATTCAATCATATTATATATAAGATAGTATTATGATAATTAAATACATGATTGTAAAGTAAAAAATAAATGAAAAGTGACCACCCTTGCGAAAAGGGGACACTGGCCTTGGTCATGGTTGTCAGGTTCTTCCTGCACTGGTTAAGAACGGTCTGGCGTACGGTTTTTACCGCACGGGCTGGGGAAGACAAGCTGGAATTTTGGCGAGTCATCTGTTGACCTGCAAAGTGCAGGTGGTGTATTAGGGTGTATTTGGTAGAACAGATACATAGGCGATGCACATATGGGATTGCCACTCACCTTTGGTGTCAAAGGACGTTCAGAGGAAACAGAGAAGCGGCTCCACCACACCCGGGCGGTGCTTGGCCTACAGCAAGCAGATCAGCTGCTTGTCGCAATTTATCAGTGCGCTCGATATCCACAGCCAGATCGTCGTTCATCGTCCAATGCCCGCTATCACCAAGAAACTGGTTCAATGAGGCACTCGCACGGCAACCAGTATCGAGCGCACAAGGCAAGCGCTCGCGCATGCTATTGCTGTTGTTGAAGAGCGGATGTCGAGGGGCAATAGGAATGTACGAGCTGTGGATGAGGATTAGGCCGTGGTGCACGCTGTCCAGAATCTGAGTCGTCCAACTCTTGCTCGTGGTTGCGGGAAGTTGTGCTTGCTTGACTTTCTTGCTGCACTCTATGAATTTGGGAGAACGGAGGAATGAGAGGCATATAATGCACTATTGGGTGAAGGCTCACGCCTCGCGCACGCTTGCGTAGGCCCTACAAGTTGTGCTGAGCGTTTAGTTCCATTCTTGACAAAAAAAGAGCCGTTTGACTCATCTGTAACAATTACGGCCTTCCTGATCCTCCAAGGCCCAAGGCAAGTGGGATTGTGTTGACATTCTTCTAATGAGTAGTGTAGCAGTAATGAGAGAAGGTCGGGGAGGGAGACAAAGATAAAGACAAGCATCGCACACGCGTGCCACTACAGTACTAAGCGACGGCGCTTCGCGCCGTTGTCGCTACATTAACTATAAATTAACGGCTACATCAAACTTCAAATAAAAAAGATTTACCTTTTGTTCTAGACTCCGGCTATTTTATATCAAATTATCAGGGGCAGGGCCCCGGTAGTCAAATCATTAAAAAGCAAACACAACAGGGACTGAAACCGGGCTGTGTTACCAAATCCAGCCTGGTCTCTGACGCAAGACGCTCGCCGAGAGGTGCCGGGGCATGGCACCCCGGCATCAAGCTGCCGTGCAGCCAAAAACATCAATTTTTCCTTACCGCGATAACTTGTAAAACGGCTTGCGATAACTATCGCTCGTTTCTACAGTATATTAGTTGGTACAGCTCGGTGCAGACGCTGGTCGGACAGTTTGTGTTTTCAGTGGTTGTCTTGTACGGACGGACGGACGGACGGTTCTTATTTTTGTTTTGTAGTCTTCTTCTTTCTCTTCTGCAATTCTATTCTACCTTTGTACCTACATAGGTCCAGTGCTACACAATTGCTCACCCTCAAAACTACTTGTTTTCAACGTAGTGATTGTAAAACTAGCTACTGACACAATGACAACAAACTTTTCACTTGAGTCACGTGACCGTGTGACAGTCAGGATTTAACACTCCCCCTTGACTGGAGCAATCTAAAGAGCTAGAAAACTAGAGGACAATCATAAGTAAAACTGGGTGAATGAGAACAACTGGAGGAATGAGAGTGAATAGATGAAGGAGAGTGAGAGCAATAAGATCTGAATGTCAAATAGGGATCACCACCAACTGAAGAAGAAACATAATCAGCCGCCTCAGCTATATCCGCCTTATTCTGCCAATCACTGTGGTAAGAACGTCCTTGCATAATCCAGTCCTTGACATGCTGAGGCATATCAGCAATACACATAGCTGCTATGTGGTTTGGGCGATCACATTGATAACAGTGATCACTGTTGGTAGGATCACACCAGCGAAAACCATCCTTGTCAACTGAGTATAGAGGAGCTGCTCGACCCTGAGCTTGAGGACATCCAAAGCAATGATTAGGAGCATGAGCTACCATTCACATTTTGACAGGCTTGGATTTGATGCCAATTACTGAAGGTGAGGAACCACTGAGAATATCCTTGACATCCTGAAGCTTTGGCTCATCCTTTGCAGTAAGAATGGAGGTACGAATGGTGTTTTTTTTTTTTTTTTTTTTTTTTTTGACTTTATTATTCCTGCAGAGTAACTAAGTACATGACTATTACTACAGAGGCGCCCGTCATCAAGCATCGCAAGAAACTGGGCGGGTGGCGCCCGCCGCCGAAGGCGGCGGTAAAGAGAAAGCGCTACCTATTAAAGAAGATGAGATGGAGGAGGAGAAACGGAATATATATCGCTTTGCCCATGTCAAGGCTACATGACCGAAGCTTAGAAAAGAGAGAGGTGACTACTCCCCACGTTCACGCGGAGGAGAGCTCGGGGGAAAAGGTGGGAGCTCGTCAAAGGAATCCAAAAGGTCCGGGTCCGAGTCCTGTGTCCTAGGTCCAAGTGCAAAAAGCATTTAAAGTAGCACTATGCTCCCACCTCCGACACCGCGATGCCTGCGATGCCGGTTCCTTTTTGGGAAATGCCCATAACCCAAAGGACGGTGTACCGGGGGACCCTGGAGGTAATTGTTTCTAAGAATAGAAGAGGATGATCGGATGGTGGTGGGCCGGGGACACTCGCCCCTGATTGTGGTGAGTTCTTAGACTCATGGGAATGGTGAGTACCTCTACTCAGGGGATGGACTGGGGTCCTTAACAACACCGGGTGTGCCGAGGGGAAAGGGCACTAGATAGTAAACTGTCAAACCTGCCATTTAGATGCGCCGGATACTAGCCCAGACCTGTTCCGACCCTGAACGGACCGTTAGGCGGCCAGAATTTATGATATTGCACATAGCGGGAGTCGAACCCGCAGCCTGACTAGCCAGCTACACCTAGGCAGAGTATGCGTCATACCACTAGACCACATGCCCCCTTAGTACAAATGGTGTTATAACTGGGATCCAGATTCATAAGAAGAACATCCAGGGTCTTGGTGTCATCAATTGAGCAGCCAAGATCCACTAGAGTCTGGCGCGCCTTGTCCACAGTATAGATGTAAACATCAATTGGCTGAGATGGGTCATGGGTGACATGGTGGAAGTCCTGTCTTGCCTTCAGACGTCAAGCCATTGTTGACTTCTGGAAGTGTTTGACAATCTTCCTCCAGGAAACAAGAGCGGATTTGGAGCCAGAGAGAATGTGATGATGTTCAGACTCCACCTTAGACCAGATAATAAGAACCAAATGCTTGTCCAACTCCTTCTTATCCTCAGGTACCACATCTCCCTCCTCCACGTGTGTCCACACTGTCAAGATCAGGGTTTTACCCGGTATCTTAAGTGAGCTGTGACCGTGACATTTAGCATTTAGTCACATGTTGTGATAGTAAATAGTTTAAGATAGATAGCCATTTCTCTCTTGGCATAAGATAAGAGGAGGCTCGTATTTTGTACAAATAGGTCTATATTTTGTCAATATTACAGCTGGTGCTTCTATTTGTAGTTAAGGATTCAACACACACTCCTTGACCTTTGACCACTACCTTCCCGATTTGGTCGAGCCTCAGCTCCCATTCTACCGGACTGTAGACAATGTCAAACAAGCACACCAGCAAACCTCCCATAGCCACCAAACCTTCCCGGGTGTTGTCCTCTGTGACCAGTGCCCAACCACCATCTGCCGACAACGTAGACATGAATCCACTGGCACCAACCACTTCTGGGCCTCAGACCCCAGTGACTGCATTTCAGCAGGCACTTATAGCAGAGTCCCCTCTCCCCCCCCTCCTCTGAGCCCCTCCCCAGCTCCTATGATGGTGATGAGGATGCAGACATGACCCCCTACGTTCCAGCAGGCAAGGGCAAGTGCACCGCCGATGTGCTGTCTCCACTTGCCAGCCGGCCCCCACCCAATGCTGGCCTCAAGGGTTGGGAGCGCGCTCTTAGAGCAGTCCCCCTGAGCGTTCCGACCTACCTCAAGAAGGCAATTGCTGATTCTTCAGCAGCAAACCTCACCAATACGCAGATCGCAATGGTTGCAGCAGAGTGTGCGGGTAACATCCTTGGGGTGGTCAACGCCTCTCTAGCGCATTAATGCGTGCACAAGGAGCAGACACCAACGCCATCAATGCAGTGGAAACTGCAAGGACTGCCTTCAAAGCCTATAGTGCTCGCCTCAAGAACACCACCCTCCCCTTCCTATCTCTCCAGAACCCACCCCACCCCCCAGGGCCCCCTCCCCACAGATTGTTGCACTCACTGAGAACATGACGCGCCTCTCAAATGAAGTGGCCTCCCTCTCCCGGCAGATGCAAATCGTTGTTGATCGCCCTGCACGCATACAAGCACCTCCACCATCCACTCAACAGGCCCCACCAGCGGCGCATGCCACCTATGCTCAGGCGGCGGCAACCCCGGTTGTCCTCCCCTCTGCCCAGCCACAATGTCACGCAGGTACAGCTCCTGGGCCCCAAAAGCCAAGGAAGCAGCGCCAACCACCCCCTCCGCCCAAGGTGTACGCCAGAGACCCTACTCTGGTCTACACCCCAAAACACTATATCCCTTCGGACCGGAGGAAGTCAGGTGCTGCATTAACAGCAGCCGTTCGTGAGTTCTTCACCTCCCTTCCAACCGCTAACCATGTGTCAGTGTTGTCCGCGGCATTCAATGTCAAGGGCAACATTGTATGCACCTTTGCTTCTAAGCCCACCCAACCTGCTGGTACGTCAGTAGATTCCACCCTGGACAGTCATGCCCAGGCCCTTGGGACCCACCTGACCCAGCACTGCTCCATTGGGACACCACCAGCTGATAAGCCCATTGTCCTCACCCACTCCCGGGTTTGCCCCCGCTCGACCCTTTGGATCTCTATGGTGGCTACCAGGGACCCATACTTTTTTTTTTTTTTTTTTTTTTTTTACTTTATTATTCCTGCGGAGTAACTAAGTACATGCCTATT
The DNA here is from genome assembly GCA_910574555.1 of Trichaptum abietinum. Classification (NCBI taxonomy): domain Eukaryota; kingdom Fungi; phylum Basidiomycota; class Agaricomycetes; order Hymenochaetales; family Trichaptaceae; genus Trichaptum; species Trichaptum abietinum. Next base: position 2,368,923 of record CAJTBE010000001.1, read on the forward strand.
ACTACAGAGGCGCCCGTCATCAAGCATCGCAAGAAACTGGGCGGGTGGCGCCCGCCGCCACAGGCGGCGGTAAAGAGAAAGCGCTACCTATTAAAGAAGATGAGATGGAGGAGGAGAAACGGAATACATATCGCTTTGCCCATGTCAAGGCTACATGACCGAAGCTTAGAAAAGAGAGAGGTGACTACTCACCACGTTCACGCGGAGGAGAGCTCGGGGGAAAAGGTGGGAGCTCATCAAAGGAATCCAAAAGGTCCGGGTGTCACGACGTGACATAACCCTCTTTCCCCTTTGGGCTCAATCCCGGGGCTCTCTGTCACGTCGTGACACAACCTTCCCCTTTCGGGACTTATCCCGAAAGCGCCTTCCCCTTTTGGACTTATCCCGGGGCTTTCCCCGAAGTCCTTTCCCTTTTCCCCGAAGGCCCTCCTCCCTTTCCCGAAGGGCCTCCCCTCTCATCCTCACCTCCCCCTCATGTCCCCCACATGATTCCCCTCATTTCCCCACTATTACTCCGATTTCCAATGCCCTACACATGTCCCAGACACTCCTTTGTCTTCCCTTTCCCTTTTCTCCCTTAGTCTTACATGTGTAAGCCTCATTGCTTGCCGCATTGCCTATTTCCCCGATTTTCCCACGCTATCGCGTGGTCCGGGATTTATCCCCCTTCCTCTCCTTTCTCTATATAAGTCCATAGCATATGTACTTAGTTCCCTTGACTCGAATATCACAAGTCCTTGGGCCTAGTTGCAGGCCAGGCTGTCGAGATCCACCTCTGTCTTTGTCTTGTCTCTTGTTCTAGCTTGTCTCTTGTTTGTCTGCTTCGAAGAAGCATCCCCGACACCCCGAGCCTTTGTACGGGACCACCCCGAAGTCCACTCGCTGTCACTTGTGCCCTGGCGCTGCCAGTCTAAAGCTTGTTCCCGTTTATCCCTGGCGTGGCCAGTCTAAAGTATCTAGATCCCGAATCCCGAATCCAGTTCCCGAGCGCTTCCCGCGCTCTTATCCCGATCCCGAAGGCGTCCCCAAGTATTCGACCTCGCAGGACATCATGCCCCGAGTTGGCATGATCCCGGTTCCCGTTGACAAGACATCCCGAAGGCATGCAGGATCCCAGCCTGACAGTATATTCGAGTCCTTCTACTGCAAGGTCGGATTACTGGCTCCCTTTCGCAAATGCGGGGAGCATACCTTTTGAACTCTTGCCACGTTAAGTTCTATAATATTATCTTCTTGTTAATTCAACTATCAATCACCCTTAATTTTAATTTCGAAGCTTCTGTGTGTGTGCGCACAGTTCATTTCATGTAGCGCGTACGCGCACGTTCTCCAAATCCCGAGTCCCTTTACCACCCGTATCTCTTTATCATCCCGAGCAATTTTTAATAAATTCCGAAAATTCTCAAACAAATTATAATTACAATCCTTGCACTCTAAACCCCTCACTCCTCTATCCGCTAATTTTTGTTGATTTTATTTCATTTTTTCCCGACCATTAACTTTCTTCTTTGTAAATCGATCCCTTTCAAAATTAGCCTTCCGCGCTTTCATTTCCGCGTCCGCTTTGCTTCTTCTTCCACCGCGCTCACCACTTCTTCTGGTATCGAGACTCACTCTTGTTGTCGGCACTGGGAATCGATAGCAGTGCATTATCGTCGAGGAGGTATCAGCAACATACCTTCGTTCCATTGGGTAGAAGCAGTCTCCGGACTCCAGATATCCCGATGACACGACAGGACCACTCTTCGCGAGTCGTCCTCGTCTGCCGCTCAACCTCACGCTCGGGATCTCATCGTCACTGCCAAAGCTGTCTATCTTGGCACGGTTCTCATCCATTCAGAATCCCGAGCGCGTACTCCATCAACACCCGCGCCTTCGCCGACATGCGACGATTGCCGATAAGAGGGGAAGATAGTAAACCTCACCTCTTGTCCAGCATCCCGAAGATCATCCTCGCGACCTACTACAGTCGTCCTGACTCCAACCCTGAGTACGCTGTCAAGTTCCGCAACAAGAGCGACTTCGCTGCGTCTCTCAAGCTCGCACCGGCGAGGCTATCACCTTTAGGAGGAACACCTCCACTCTCCGGCCCCGCCTACGTCTCCTGGTTGAAGCTCGCCGACTCGAGCGCAGTACAAGCCACTCGGAGACGATTGGAGCAAACAATCCGCCGCCACAGCGCCGCCAACAAACAGCTCTCGCCGCTCGCCATCCTTCGCGGACGATTGGAGCAAACAATTTGCAGCTACGAACGACGCCGACAGTTTGTTCAGCGTAGCCACGTCGTCGCTCAGCCATGTATTGCCTTCAGAGCGTCTTCGTCGCTGCTTCTCAGCGAGCCCACCTCCTTGCCGCGGACGATTGGAACAAACAAGCCGGCGCGCTCGCCTTGGCCACGTTGGTTTTAGGGAGGCGTACAACACGCTGTTTATACTAGTACGTACCACTACCGACAAACTGTTGTACGCTACTGCTTTTCCCCGCCCAACTCCCCACCTGCTTTGTACCTCGTCATGAGCTTCGTCGCACCTTCGTCATACGCCGGACAGCACACGCAAGATGTATACGACGATCAAGTTGTTCTGTTCCGCGTTCTTGCGCATCTTGAAGCGATGCCCCGGGTCTGCGAGCGACGCCAACGAGGGCTACGTGTCATGGCTGCGGCGAAACGAACTACGCAAACTTCACAGACGTACCCGTTGTACGACTGGCTGTTGCTGCCGAGGTTGGATGGGCTGGTACTGGGTTGTTGCTGCTGTTGCTGTTGCTGAGGTAGAAGGGACTGGTTTTGGTACTGGGTGGGGGTTATTATTGTTGTTGTTGCTGCTGCTGTTGCTGTTGCTGGTCCTTGGTCGTCGCAACCGTCAGCCCCGAGAGTTCGCGACAATCCCACCAAACGAGCGCTGACCCAGCTGAGTATGAGTTCCTCGCTCGCCTTCGCTGGAGACCCGGGAAAGAGTATCCAGCTTGTTTCTCGCCCATCCTTGCGCCTCAGCAAGCTCTTTCTAACTCCGCGGGAGGAGTGCCTCGCTGTTGGCCTCAGAGTCAATGAGGTCCTTTATCGTCGTCGGTGAACTGTCAGCCCCAAGAGTTTGCGACAGTTCCACTGAACGACTCCATCCTGTTGCTAAAGCTCGCTCTCTGTCTGCGATCGGTCTGTTGGTTCAGGCAAGGACTTCCTCAGCAATATTCGTAGCCCCCTGACCAGGAAGAAGTCAAGAAGACGACCGGATCTCCCTCTTCGACGGGTCCATCGTTCCCTTCCCCGGATGCAAACCAGCAACAACCTTCCTGTCCCCGAGGAAGCACATGCTGAGGTACGCGCCTTCTGGGGCCCAAATTGGTGCAGTTTTCCACCCGGCGGGGACGACTGTGTCTTCTTTTCGACCTGATCCCAGTCTCTGTGGCAGAGTACCGACTCTGTAAGGTATCATGCCTTGTGACACGATGGTCTGGGTTCTTGGCAAGCAGACGTCGCCGCTAAGTGCACGCCACTGGGTAACGCTTGCGGAATCATCGTCCACGGCTCAACCCTGAGTTTGCGTGCCACATTCATCTTCTCCGATGGTCGTCCGTCAGTTTGCGCCTAGCATCACCTTCCCGGTCGCCCACTCGAGCCTCAACACGCGTTGGATCCTGCACGGCGTCGCTAACCTCTCCCCTTAACCATACGCAAGCCTCAATACGCGTTGGATCCTGCACGGCGCCGCTGAGTGTGCTGCTTCTCCTTCATTCCTCGCCGCTTCCAGCTCGCGCTCGCTCTTCACGAGTAGCATTTCGGCGAACCCGAGCGCGTTATTGCTCAGCGACTCCATTCGACCTCCAGGGTCGTTCTGTATTTGTCGCTCGTCATCGACATCGACGACAACCGCTTGGCATGGCCGCCACACTCGACTGGCTCCTATCGTGGAAGCTTGGCTCATTCAGCAACGAGACCTTCGAGCGACAACTGAGCAAGTACGTGATTCCCGAAGAAAGAAGGCTCATACGAATCCGATCGCGCTTGTCCTGCAGTCCTGCCTGCGTCGTTGGCGACTCGCCATTCCAGGATACTTTTGTACGGTGTTAGTGAGCATGACAGGCTTGAGCGACGGAGGGTGCTTCCCTAGTGGGTTTTCAAGTACGTCTTCGCTTTGCACTTGCCATTCACCGGCTTTGCTTCCATCGATTTCGTCTCTCCTCCTTTACCCTTCTCGCATTCCTCCACTATTTCACCCCATTTTTGACCATCCGCCTTCATCCCATTTGCCCACCCCTGCCGACTTTGTTCGCAACGACGCGACAAGCAACTCTTCCCCGAGGATTTCTAATTTCCCCCATTATTTTCATTCGCATGTTTTCAATATCCCATTTCATCCCATCTTGCACACCCTGCCGACTTTGTTCGCAACGACGCGACAACCAATTCTTTCCCGAGGAAATTTACGACCTCCTCCATTATTTCACTTCACCCATTCATCCCTCACTCCCACTTCTTCTCTATCCCCTTTATCCCATTCGCACACCCCGCCGACTTTGTTCGCAACGACGCGACAAACAATTTTTCCCCGAGGATTTACAACTTCCTCCATTTTTTATCCTTTTTCTTTTCGCCATTCACCCAGCCCGGAACTCACGGGCACGGAGACCCCCCCACGGTCTCAACTCAGCACTTACCACCCGAGTGTGGTTCAAGAAAAAGTCCTTCCCTCATGGTACCATTTTTTGCTGTGTCACCGGACACACAATATCTGGGTCAATCGCTACCCTTGGATCCTCGCGATGCCTCTTGCACCAGCTGCAATCGACATCATGGCCTCAACCCCGGGCCACTCTCCTTCTTGCCTGCGCGTGACGCAAGCAAGCTATCTTTTGCTGGCAAATTCCCGCCGCAATCGATATCATGGCCTCAACCCCAGGCCAAACCCCTTCCTTGCCTTGCGAACACCGCAGGCTATCTTTTGCTAGCAAGTATTTGCTGCAAACGATATCATGGCCTCAACCCCGGGCCAGTCTCAAATTACTGCCTCGCGCGTGCCGCAGGCTATCTTTCGGCGACGACTCTCCGTCATCGCTATATCACTACCACGGCCTCAACCCCGGGCCTGGTTTCAAATTCCTTGCCTCGCGCGTGCTGCAGGCAATTTTCAGCGGCACCTTTCCGCTAAGGCCTCAACCCCGGGCCTCATGACCATTCAATTGGTCCAAGAACTCAAGCTCCTTGCCTTGCGCGCGCGCGCATGCAAGCTTTCTTTTCGCGAGCACGACAACAAGTCACGTGCTCGCCTTACTTGAAGACGGCCGACCCAGCACACCACTGTGACGGTCACCCCTTTTCCTGATGTCGACGAACATTCCGACATCTCTTTCCTCATCACACCCCGGACCATGCCGATGAACATTCCGGCTCTCAGGGTATTTTGGACAACATTTTGTTATGTTGTTCTTTCATTTTTGTCACCTTCGCGCGACCGCGGACGGGACCCTGGCCTCGACGGGGCTCGGCCTTTTAAGGAGGGGCAACTGTCACGACGTGACATAACCCTCTTTCCCCTTTGGGCTCAATCCCGGGGCTCTCTGTCACGTCGTGACACAACCTTCCCCTTTCGGGACTTATCCCGAAAGCGCCTTCCCCTTTTGGACTTATCCCGGGGCTTTCCCCGAAGTCCTTTCCCTTTTCCCCGAAGGCCCTCCTCCCTTTCCCGAAGGGCCTCCCCTCTCATCCTCACCTCCCCCTCATGTCCCCCACATGATTCCCCTCATTTCCCCACTATTACTCCGATTTCCAATGCCCTACACATGTCCCAGACACTCCTTTGTCTTCCCTTTCCCTTTTCTCCCTTAGTCTTACATGTGTAAGCCTCATTGCTTGCCGCATTGCCTATTTCCCCGATTTTCCCACGCTATCGCGTGGTCCGGGATTTATCCCCCTTCCTCTCCTTTCTCTATATAAGTCCATAGCATATGTACTTAGTTCCCTTGACTCGAATATCACAAGTCCTTGGGCCTAGTTGCAGGCCAGGCTGTCGAGATCCACCTCTGTCTTTGTCTTGTCTCTTGTTCTAGCTTGTCTCTTGTTTGTCTGCTTCGAAGAAGCATCCCCGACACCCCGAGCCTTTGTACGGGACCACCCCGAAGTCCACTCGCTGTCACTTGTGCCCTGGCGCTGCCAGTCTAAAGCTTGTTCCCGTTTATCCCTGGCGTGGCCAGTCTAAAGTATCTAGATCCCGAATCCCGAATCCAGTTCCCGAGCGCTTCCCGCGCTCTTATCCCGATCCCGAAGGCGTCCCCAAGTATTCGACCTCGCAGGACATCATGCCCCGAGTTGGCATGATCCCGGTTCCCGTTGACAAGACATCCCGAAGGCATGCAGGATCCCAGCCTGACACCGGGTCCGAGTCCTGTGTCCTAGGTCCAAGTGCACGTCTCACATACCCGCGGCACTGCTGCCAGCAAAAATGAAGCTCACTATATGAGTAAATACTCTACTAGAATATGACATGAGTGACCATCAGGATGAGACGGATGATCACAAGTGAGCTTCATATGTTGCTCACCCTTGAAGCTCACTTTGCCCCTACCTATAGAGGGTGTATGCAGCAATAGATATATAGATATATAATGAATGCCTATTTAATAATTGAGCATACCCACCGCTTTTTTGAGCTATTTATAGTGTTCAGGCACTGCTGATTGACAATATGCTGTAATAAATCAGAATTTCATAATTTCCACCTGTTTTGGCATATGAGGCACATCAGGGTCTAGGACCCTGAGGTCCGGCAGGTTCCAGGTCACCTGGAGCTGTTACCGCTTCAGGAGGCCGTGAGAATAAATTCAAATTAGCCTTTGCAGGCCCTACAGGCATCCAAAAATAGCGCAAAAATAGCCAATAAATCAGAAAATATTCTGGGGCACTGCCGCTTTGCTCTAGCGTGAGAATTACGCATTGGGACGGCCCAAATAGGGTACAAGAATGTTCTGGGCCACCCTGGGCCCTTCCTAAAGCGGTAAAATCATTATAAAATAGATAATTATATTGGCACTCGAGTGCATATATGCAGGCTTCCCCTGGGCTTACCGGCTGTGTATAAAATACAGTAAAATCGGATTATATTACTAGAAGCATATTGAACACATTTCTGATAGCTATATATGGTAATTCCAGCCAGTACCATACCAGAATTGTCAAAACACATTCTGGTTGACATGCTAATACTACCGGGCTCATTTCACCACATTGGGATACCCCCTGGATGCAAATTTTGGTGGGATTCTACTGGGGCATACTACAAGAGTCCAAACAGGCGTCAATCATGGTGGGGGAGTCATTTTACGTAGCACAGTGGATTATTCTTTTATTTAAATGTCATTTTCATTACTGTACTTCTACTGCACGTAATGGCGCGTATAGATAGTCAAAATGGATCAGAATAACGAGGGGAGTAAGAGTATGCATCCAGAATTGTCACACAGCTACTACTGAGCTCAGTAACACCCTTTTATGTTTCCGTGTGCATGCAAAAATTGCACAGCCTCTACAGACATTCCTGTACGTGCTACACGTGTACTAAAGACTTTGATCAGCTGTATATATGTCTCACGTATACTCCACGAAGTTTCATGTTAATCGGAGCTTGCGTTGAATTGATATCAAGCCTACAATATTGAGAAAGAATAGTCATTTTTAATTTTACGGGAGGCTTACGGGTCAGGCACATGATGCCAAACAACTATCATAAGTATCCTAAACATATTACAAATGCATGTTTGAGATGTAGTCGGAATGTGCAAGTCATATGCAACATTGTAGGGTGGATTACTACTTGTATTATTAGTATATGTATGACATGTCCAAAACATATATAACCTGTACATCCCATCTGTACCCCAAACATGAATTTGGAATATGTTTAAGATACATATAACGGCTGTTTGGCATCATGTGCCTGACCCGTAAGCCTCCCGTAAAATTAAAAATGACCACTCTTTCTCAATATTGTAGGCTTAATATCAATTCAACGCAAGCTCCGATTAACGTGAAACTTCGTGAGAGATACGTGAGACATATATACAGTTGATCAAAGTCATTAGTACACGTTTGGCGCATACAGGGGTGTCTGTAGAGGCTGTGCAATTTTCGCACACACACGTAAATGTAAAAGTGTGTTATTGACATCACCAGTGACCGTGTGACTTTTCTGGCTGCATATTCTTGTTCTCCTCGTTAATCTGATCTATTTTGGCTATCTATACGCGCCATTACGTGCAGTTGAAGTGCAGTAATATAAATAACATTTAAATAAAAGAATAATCTACTGTGCTACGTAAAGTGCCTCCCCCGCCATGATTGATGACTGTTTGGACTCTTGTAGTATGCACCAATAGAATCCCATCAGAATTTGCATCCCGGGGGTATCCCATTGTGATAAAATGAGCCCGGTAGCATTAGCATGTCAACCGGAATGTGTTTTGACAATTCTAGTGTGTTCCTGGCTGTAATTACCATATATAGCTATCAGAATCGTGTTTAATATGCTTCTAATAATATAACCCGATTTTACTGTATTTTATATACAGCTGGTAAGCCCAGGGGAAGCCTGCATATATGCACTTGAGTGCAAATATAATTATCTATTTTATAATGATTTTACCGCTTTAGGAAGGGCCCAGGGTGGCCCAGAACATCCTCGTACCCTATTTGGGTCGTCCCAATGCGTAGTTCCCACGCTAGAGCGAAGCGGCAGTGCCCCAGAATATTTTCTGATTTATTGGCTATTTTTGCGCTATTTTTGGATGTCTGTAGAGCCTGCAAAGGCTAATTTGAATTTATTCCCACGGCCTCCTGAAGCGGTAACAGCTCCAGGTGACCTGGAACCTGCCGGACCTCAGGGTCCTAGACCCTGATGTGCCTCATATGCCAAAACGGGCGGAAATTATGAAATTCTGATTTATTACAGCATGCTATTGTACCTGAGTATTATAAATAGCTCAAAAAAGCGGTGGGTATACAATTGCATTATCTATTATTCAGTGGTATATTCCTAATAGGTATTGCAGGCCTAGTATTCCCTAGGTATGCAACCCTTCATCAGAGCCCAGCAAGGCTGGCTCACCCTTCTCTTCATCAGCCAGCATTTGCTGAGTGAAATGCAATAAATTTTCTGCAGTACAGTAGACTATTTTATAATGTATGATGTCCATCCCCGGGTCACCTTATACATTATGAGGTATTATGCAACAAGGCAAAGAGCACGTGATTTATTACCGTGGGACTTTATCAATCATTGGGTCTGTTGCTCGAAATTCATTGTATCTAGTATATATAGATCCGCTAAATATGATGTTTTAAAGCTACTTGTGGCAAGCAGTAGTAAAATGGGGCTTTATATGCATACACATTGCACCTCCTCGAAGGTTTAGTAGCATATCGGCAAGTCCCGGAAATGCTTAATCAGGCTTTGAAATGTATTTTCTTACTAAACATAATAAAAATGACCGAAATCAGCCTAATTTCATGGAAAATAAGTGTTCTGGGGTCACGTCTAATATATTTGAGATCAAAAAATTAGTATACTTACCATATTTAGAGCATAGTCTAGTGTATAAAGCCCTTTTCTGGCTATGCATTATACAAAAGAGAATTTTTTGTATAATTTGGCTGGGACCAAGTCGGTTCCCGGCCTTCGTCATACATTATGAGGTTTTATACATTACAATACCATGTATTATGAGATAGTCTACTGTAACAATGTATGTCATTCAATCAGACAGCTGGCAGCAGTGAATTAAGGGTCTTGAGAGCAGAAGAACCGCTCTAGGTCGTAACAGTGGCCTTCTAACTGTAAGGCTGCCCAAGCTGGGGCAGACACAAGAGAGAAGATCTCTGCATCTGTGGCGGTGGTGCACCAGTGCCAGCTAGAATTCTTATAAATTTGCAATAATTATCACACCCATTTGATAAGTTATCGCGATAACTTCGACAGGGCTTCGGCAGCTTGCAGGACCTTTCTGCAATTTTTTTTTTTTTTTTTTTAACTTTATTATTCCTGCAGAGTAACTAAGTACAAGACTATTACTACAGAGGCGCCCGTCATCAAGCATCGCAAGAAACTGGGCGGGCGGCGGTAAAGAGAAAACACTACCTATTAAAGAAGATGAGATGGAGGAGGAGAAACGGAATACATATTGCTTTGCCCATGTCAAGGCTACATGACCGAAGCTTAGAAAAGAGAAAGGTGACTACTCCCCATGTTCACGCGGAGGAGAGCTCGGGGGAAAAGGTGGGAGCTTGTCAAAGGAATCCAAAAGGTCCGGGTCCGAGTCCTGTGTCCTAGGTCCAAGTGCACATCTCATATACCCGCGGAGGGTTGTGAGGTCCAAATCCTGGTCAGTGGGGAGGCCGTTAAGCTCCATGGTCGCCAGTGCAAGGCGAATGGCTGCATTGGAGCGAGCTGAGGGTCGGGTGAGGTGGCCGGTGATTTTGAGCCAACGGCGCACGACTGGCATAAGGGCTTCGTCTGCCCACTCTGTGTGGTGAGCTGGTAGTGGGGTGTCATCTGGCCAGACCTTTGCAATCCAGGGGCGGAATGTCTTGCACCCTCCAAGGATATGGGCGGTCGTCTGGGCTGGCCAGGGGGGATGGTTGTGCCACCGACAGTAGGAGATCAGGCCATGCCGGGTCCGGTAGTCTGCGCTCATGCGCATCCAGTAACCCCCAAAGGGACCAGCGCAGCAAAGTACCTGAGCCACTGCTGTGAGCTCGGCGCGTGGGTGGTCGGTTGACATCGTCATGAGGCGATGAGGGCGACGAGTGGGTGGGCCAGAGATAGCAAGGTACTCATCAGTGGTGGAGGCCATGGGATGCTCAAGTAGTTTCTCCCACTTTGCATGTGCATTGCGGGTGTTCACCTCTCGAAGTGCTGAGATGGAGGGTGGGGAGGTGAGGGGAGGCAACGCAGTTGCCTCCTTGGCTTCCTCATCTGCCCACTCGTTTCCGGGCACGCCCGAGTGATCAGGGCACCACTGGAAAACGATTTTGAGATCGGGGTTGAGGTCAAGCAGTGTCTGAACGCCTGCTTTCCAATGCTGTAGGAGGTGAGCGCCGGGTGCTGAGGGCCAGTTGCGAAAGAGCCTCAAAGCAGTGAGTGAGTTGGCAAGGAAAATGACTGATGGAACCTCCATGAGGTGGGCGCGCAAGTGCCGCGCAGCCCAACCAGGTGCAGACGCAAGCAAGAAGATCTCTGCATCTGTGGCGGTAGCAATCTTGGGGGAGGCAAGGCGCCGGGAGGCCAGACGCTGTGTGCCACGCATGGCCACAATAGCTGAGCCTGAGCCGCGCTCTAATCGAGAGCCATCTGTGAAGACTTGCACAGAGTAGGGGGTGCAGGCACTGATTGCATCGTTTACATGCTGTTCGCGCAGTTCAGCTGAAACAGTGCCTTCTGGGACTCGGAAGTCCAGTCGCTCGCCTGCAAAGGCAAGAGGATCTGACCAGGGAGGATGAGTGTACGCAGGGACCTGTTGGACACGAGTGTTACGTTCACGGCTTTGATGGACTTATCACGGAAATGATAAGTGACCAAAGCGTTGTTGGGTGAAGTAGCAAGGTACAGTATGAGAGGGTCCGCTTTGTGAGGGTCTCTTATACTGGAAGTCGTGGATGAACAGAGTCTTTGGTACGTGATAGTAAAAGACTATAGGAGGATTGACTTGAGTGTCAACCTGGGGCCTATGTACATGCATTTATATACTGTAGAGAACAATAGGGTGGAGCGAAAGAGGTCTCCAAAGGAAGTTACATCATAGTGGGGCGAGGTGGAGTGAGTCCGTACTAAGTGGCTCTAATTAGTGGAGTATGATGTCGGAAGGTGGAGTAAATGATGTCAGTCCGTCGGAAGGAAGGACTGAATGACATCGTCCGGTCGGAGAGTGGAGTAGTACAACTACGGAGTAGTGGAGCAAGTGGAGAAGTGGAGTAATGATGAAAGTATGATGAAAGGATGATGCATATGTGTACGCATATGCAAAGGATAGTTGTGAGAGAATAAGTCAAGTGAAAAACAAAACAAGGCGTAAACAAGGGTACGCAGCTTGATGCATAACAATACCCTGTCACTAAGATTGAAATTCCGTAGTAGCATGTAAATGCGAATGCGAGAATTTCAAGAGAAAATACAACGCTATAGGATCAAGTTAAGATCAATAAGGGGCAAAAGCGTAAGAGAGTTAAATAACAGTCGCTATAGGACCAAGTTAAGGTCAATAGAAGAATGGAGCGCTGGATACATTGTTGAAGGTTGTCTGCAAGGGCTGAGAAGTAGTGTCCGTTGACATATGAAAGGTGGAAAAGAAATGAAGCGTATCAAAAGAAATGGGTGCATATACATTGGGCGAAGTGAGTTCGTCCGGTCGAGGTGTGTTAACCATGTACATCGGTGAAGGTTGGTGGAGAGGGACGTCCGGGGGAACCATGTTGGGCAGTTCAAGGTTGGCGAGATCATGAACTGGGTTGTTGATCGCCTGAAGTTCTTCCTCTGTAGGAAGTCGGAGCTGCTGATGGGGACTAAGCATGGGCGGAGCTGACTCGAATTCGCGTAGTCGATCGAGATCGAAGATCGGAATGTGCGGCTGTTCGTAGTAAGCTTCGGGCTGTATCAGAGGGGGTAGCTCGAGAGCGGAAGGGGGCGTCATAGGCTTGGGTTCCGGATGGTCTGGGAGTCGTACGTGTCCGTTCTCTTCTTTCACAGAGAGTAGACGTTCAAGCTCGAACTCGTTGAACTGATTTTCGAGTTGAGTAATGAGAACTTGATTCATACAACGCACCAATTCCTGAAGTTCGAAGGAATCAATCTTCACTTGCTTTCGTCGATTATCCTCCAAGGTATCCAACATCTGCGTCAAGTAACCGTACATCTGTTGCGTAGTGTAGGCTATATGCGGAAGAGGTCGTATGTCGGGACTGCTTGTGAGCTTCTCAAGCATGCCGTTGTGGAGGAGTACCGTTGCACTTTGTCGTCGTGTCTGAGAGGTAGGCTGGAAGGTGAGTCCGGGTAAGATGGTTTCACAGTTCGGAGGGTGAATGATTCCATCTCTATACCGGTCACGAGTCGGAAAGAGCAAGTGTTCTCGAGGGACAGGATGAACACGTCCTGAGAGACCGTACTTGGCGTGGCGGACGGCGGGCATGGTTAGTGGCGGTGGACTGGGCAAGATCTGCAACAGTGACAGATGCAGAAGGGGTCTTCGTCGTAAGGGGCAAAGTGTTGGTGAGGTTGTCCTGCGTGTCTGATGCGTCGGGCAATCCAGGGGACGTAGGGGAGGTCGAGGAGTTCGTGGAGGAGATTGAAGATAGGAGCTGCGTGCTCGGGGTTGAAGTAGGTGTGGCGAAGTACAAGAGTGGTGAGTTCTGGATGTGGGGATAGTGCTTTGAGTCGGCGAAGGTTAACGTAGTCGGTGTGCTGGGGATCGAACAGATAGTGGCGGACGAGGTCAAGGGGAGCAATGGGTTGTTGAAGTGGTGTTGGTGAGGATGGGGGAGTGGGGTACAGGTTGTCCGGATTCGAGGGAGTCAGTGACGGGTGCCAGAATGCAAGTGTTTCGGGGGTGTTGTCTCCCCAACCAGCTATCCAATTACCGTCTTGGACAGGTTCTGGTTGTGGTTCAGTGACGGCGAGATGCTCAGCGGCGTCAAAGAGAGGGGGTTCGAAGGTGGGAAGGGCGGTGGCGAAGTTGTATGGCATGGCGAGAGGGAGGGGCGTTTTCTTTATCAGAATCGTTGTTATCGATGAGAGTGGTGGCTGTTGATTCAGGAATAGACTCGGTGGAGGAGTTCGGACTATATGCGGGAGAGAAGGGCTCTAAGGGTGGAGGCGGTGTGGAATCTTCGGAGCGAGATATTCCGTTGGGTTGAATAGGAGGAGGCCTTCGATGAATGAATCGGAAACCATTCGGAATGTTGACAAGGTTTCGGAATTCATTTGTCCGTACCATTTGAATCAGAACATAGAGTCCTATGGTAAGACGTGCCTGGTGGAGTGGGGTGGCGTGGAGGAGGAGGGTTGCAATGTAATTGATCAGGTGATGGAGGGGCGAAGTGTTGGGTTCTTCTTGCTGGTGAATGAAATTGAATAGATGAAAAACGAGTGTGGGTTGGTTGTTGGCCGGAGTTTCCAAAGCGAGTTGTCGTAGATCCACTAGAATCTGTTCTACACTTATTTCCGTGGGAGGGGTAGTATCAGGTGGTGGGATTTGGGGTGATGGAATCGGAGTAGGGCGGCGGAGGTTGGTATGCAGGGGTGGAGGAGATAAGGAATTGGTTGTGTCTGCCATATGTGATAGTAAGTTCTGGAGTTTCTGGTCGGAGTCTTCCTACAAATCTGATCCGTTTGCTGAACGTTTGATAAGGTCCTGGTCCTTGATCAATACGTCTGAAAGCTTCGTCCAAAAGTTGCCTAGCAAGTTCCTTAAACTGCGGGTGAATGTCCAGTGTAAGGATAAATGCGCAAGCGTTAGCTAGATCTGCAGGTCTGATCATGCTGATTTTCGGAGGTTGTTTCTTGCATGTTGAAATAGTTCTGAAGGCGTGTGAGAGTCGGAGAGTAGGGTCGGATGGTTCCTAGGTTCGGGGTTCCTTTCGGGTGGCGTTGTCAAAATCGGTGGTTCTTTCGGGTGGCGTTTGCTTTGTTCCAGATTCGGAGGGAAGTTCGGATGGTAGGTCGGTCATCTGAGCTTGTGTAGCTTCTTGTATTCCGAAAGTAGTTCCTGTGAATTCTTGAGTGCATCTTCGGGTTCCCATGAGTTCTGTGACGTCGGATATCCTAGCCATTTGACGAGGTATTTCCGTCTCTTGCCGGTTCCTTGATGTTTCAATATCGCTTCGACTTCGTATTCTTCTTCTCCTTCGATTAAATCGGGAGGTGGTTGAGAGTATGATGGTCCATGCTCTTCTGTCTCGGTGTTCGGAGTTAAGAGGGAGGCGTGAAATACTGGATGTATTTTCCAATGTGCCGGAAGATCGAGTTGATACACATTGTCTCGGAGTTTCTTCGTTATCTTGAAGGGTCCTTCTCGTTTAGATTGGAATTTCGAAGGGAGTCCGGTGCGTCGGAGATTGCGGGCTTCTAACCATACACTTTGTCCTTCTTTCAGGGGCTGAAAGTGTGATTCTTGGGTCTCACGTTGGTATTCCTGTGCGAGAGTTAGAGCTGCTTCGGCTTCGGATCGGAGTTCCAATAGTTTGATCAAACGTGATTGGAGGGTAGGGATGTTGCTATCAATCTCGGATTTTTCCGTTAGGAATGACGTAGGATCATATCCCATAAGTAATCGGAAAGGTGTCTGCTCGGTGGTGGAGTGTTTGCGATTGTTGTGAGTGAATTCCATCATCGGAATGTATCGGCTCCAGTGGTGAGGGTGGGTTGCTGCATAAATTCGGAAATATGCTTCGATTTCTTGATTTGTGCGTTCTGCTTGTCCATCGGTTTGTGGGTGATATGCTGTAGACATTGCCTGCTTGATGTGCAGTAAGCGGCATAGTTGTCTGAATAGTATTGATGCAAATTGTGGTCCACGGTCTGAGATTATTTTCCTGGGTAATCCAAACCGTTTATACACATTGTCAATGTATAACTGTGCGGTGTCGAGTGCAGTTATTGTTTTGTTGCATGGAGTTAACACTATTGCTTTGGTGCAATCGTGATCCACAATAACACAAATGCTGTCATAGCCATTCGATTCTGGTAGATCGGTGATGAAATCGATGTTGACAGTGGCGAAAGGGTATGTGTCTTTGTCTGCGATGATAGGGCTAAGCGGAGGTACGAGTGGATGGTGGTTTATCTTCATTTGTTGACAGGTTGCGCATCCTTGAATATATTTCGAGATGAATTGCTGCATGCGAGGCCAGTAGTAGGTTCGGCGAATTTGTTCCATGGTATTTGCTATTCCTGGGTGGTTTCGCGTAGGGAGGTCATGATGAAGTCGTAAGATGTTTCGCATGATTTCCTTGTTCTTTGGAACATAGATCTTGTTCCTAAAGTGTACAAGGTTGTCCTTGATTGTGAAATCGGTCATCTTTGGTTTCGTAAGGGGTAGTTCTTTTTGGAGGAAAGTCATTGCTTCCTGAATGTCTCCTGTCTCTTGTCGTATTTGGGAGTGAAGTTCGTCAACGTCAATGATGTTTCGGTTATCATCGTCCTGTTCTTCGATTCGGGCGTCAAGTATTTCCATTTCTTGGATGAAAACTTCCTTGGGTAGAAGTGTAACTTCGTTGTTAAGTTCTCCTTCCGTTTTAAATTGATCGGCTCTCCGGGAAAGAGCATCGGATTGAATCATATGTTTTCCGGGGATCGCTTGGATCTGAAGGGGGTATCTTGAGAGTTCGTTCTGCCATCGGGCTTGTCGAGGGGTTAATCGTTGCGGTTGTCGCCAATATGTTAGGTTTTTATGATCACAATGGACTGTGATTATATGCGGGCTGCCTAGTAGATAGTGTCGCCAAGTTTGCAATGCTCGGATGATTGCAAATAGTTCCCTGTCGTATATTTGCCAGTTCCGTTGCGTCTGGTTAAGTGCTTGGGAGATATATCCAATTGGTCGGAGTTGATTATCCTTGTCGAGTTGTCGTAGAACTGCTCCGGTTGCTACGGCTGATGCATCGGTTTCAAGATAGAAAGGTTTGCTGGGATCGGGCTGCATTAGAAGGGGTTGTTTCGAAAACAAATCCTTGAGTGCTTGAAATGCTGCTTGTTGACGTTCGGTCCAAACAAAGGGTGTGTTTTTGCGTTTTAGTTGATCGAGTGGTCGGCATATGGTGGCATAATTTGGGATGAATCGCCTGTAGAAGTTTGTAAATCCTGTGAATGATCGTATGTCTCGTAGATTCTTCGGAGTAGGCCAGTCAACAATTCCTTGTATCTTTGTTGGGTCGGTCTTGATCTGTGATTCCGAAATAATGTAGCCAAGGAATGGGACTTCTAGTTGATGAAATCGGCATTTGGCGGGTTTGAGATATAGCTTGTGTTCCTTGAGAACTTCAAAAACTTCGAGGGTATTCGAGATAAGTTGTTCAAGAGTGGCTGCATGTATCATAATGTCGTCCATGTAGACAATACACTTGTTGGCGTTGATTTGCTTTGCAAGTATGTCATTCATAAAACGTTGAAAGGTGGCGGGTGAGTTGCATAATCCAAAGAACATTACTGTCGGTTGGTAATATCCTTCTTCGCATCGGAATGCGGCTTTCCATTGGTCTTCTTCCTTGATTCGGATGTTGTGGTATCCTTGCCGGATGTCGAGAGTAGTAAAGTACTTGGATCCATGTAGTTGATTCAGGAGCGTTTGCGTATTCGGTATCGGAAATCCATCACGGATTGTATGTTCGTTGAGATATCGATAGTCCTGGATCGGTCGGAGGGTTCCATCCTTCTTGCTGACGAAAAATAGTGGGGATGCCATAGGTGAATCGGAAGGTTTAATGAAGCCTTTGCTGAGAAGGTCATTGATGAGTTCGCGTAGTATTGGTCTTTGGTGGTAAGGAGTGTTGTAGGTTGGAAATATTTTTGGTACGAAAGAGGGTTTCGTTTTGATTTGATGATCATAGGGTCGCGCTGGCGGATATGTTTGGATTTCTTTTTCGGAGAAAATGTCGGCATAGGGCATATATTCCTTTGGGATGTTGAGCTTTTCTGGTGGAGGTAGATTCCGTTTCTTTTCTTGTTCCATACGAGTTGAGATAGTAATTTTGTTTATGGTGATCGCATCGTTTCCCCAGTCTATGCGTGGTTTCGCTTGTTTGAACCATGGTAGACCTAGTATGATGTCGTCCTTTGGGATATGTGTGAGATAGAACATAGTCGAGAGTGCATGGGGGTGGATAATGTTGAGTCGAGTTCGTTTGGTAACACTTCCTTGAGTATTCAGTGTTCCGTCGGCGTTACTGACGAGTATGGGTTTTGTGATTTTCTGCGTGTTTATTCCGAGTTTTGATGCGAGTTTTGAATTGATGAAATTGAGTTGTGCTCCGGTGTCAAGTAGAGCAGTGAGAGTGTGAGGGTGTCCGTTTACGAGTATCTTGAGTGGTATGCGAAATGAGCGAGAGTTTCCGTCGATAGTGATGGTGTTGAGTTGAATCGGATTAACCAACTCGGGTCTGATCAAAAATTTCCATCATCATCGTCCCATGTCTTCGTTATCATCGTTCGGATCGGGCATTTCATCTAGCATGTCGAATAATGCTTCCTGTTCTTGTCCATTAAGTCCGGTCATCATTTCGTGGATTTGAATTGCACGTTCTGCAATTAAATCGTCCGGGTCCTCGGGTTCGTTGTCAAGATCCATAGAGTTGATGTTACGCTTCTTGAAGCGTCCGTTATTCCGTCGGAAGTTGTTCTGAAATTTTCGGAAGGGCTTCCGGAATTTGTCAGGTCGTGCTGGTCGAGTGGGGCATTTGTTTGCGAAGTGTCCTGCTTTTCCACAAAAGAAGCAAAGTCCGTCTTTCTGTGCCTTTCGCTTTTCTTCATCGCTAAGCTTCTTGAAGTACATCGCGTACAACTTGAAAGATTCTTCTAAAGTTTCCGGTTCTTCTGGCTCTGGTTCGGAGTCAGAGTCTATGTCCATTTCGTTAAGTCGGCGTCTGTGAAATCGGTTGGATCGTGGCTTGTATGAAGTTCGTTCGAAGGGTTTTCCGTATCGGTCACGGAGTCGATTCGAGGGTCTGAACTCTTGGTAAACTTCTTCCAATGATTTGCCAATTTTCCTAGCTGCTTCGTAGTATGGGTCCATAGTCTGTGCACCGTCGGCGGGTACTGGAATATCCTTCTGGAGTAAAGCTGATTTGGTTTGTCGAAGTAGTCCATTCTTGAATATGGCATATAGGACTGTAAATTCATTGATGTTTGCTTCTCTTGCCAAGCGTTGGAATTTATGAATGTAATCGTCAACCTTCTCGTTTGGTTGCTGCTTGATATTCTGGAGTTCCTTGAATGCGTCGGAAACACTGTCTGTGGAGATGAATTGTTGTCTGAACCGGGTCTTGAATGCGTTCCACGTGAGGTTCCATGCGTCGAGTGCTTGTTGCTCGTTGGTGATGGCAACTGCAAGATCAAGTGCGGTTCCATCGGTCATGTATGAGATAGCAAATCGAACTTTGCGTTGGTCAGTCTCATAGTCTCCATCGTTCAGGGCCAAGTAGTTTTCGATTACGGATAGCCATCTTCTAGCTTCGCGTCGGTTACCTGTAAAGTTAAAAGGTTTATTTGCTCCGGTGCCTCGGGGTACGTGATCGGCTTGGTCGGCCATTGCAACTTCGGCTGGAGATCCGGGGTCTGAAGGAGATGGTGGCGGTGGAGGGTTCTGTGGCGGTTCGTTAGCGAGATCGGGTTCTTCTTCGTCGTCTGCTACTGATGGCGGTGTAGGAGAATTTCGGGAAGATTCGTTAGCGTTAGCCGATGTAGATCCTTCGCTTGTGTCTTCTTCTTTGCTTGATTCCTTTGGAGTATGGATTTGGTTTTGAGTAAGGTCGGTCTGTACTTCCTGGGTAGCGTAGGTCTTTGGATATTCGGATGTAAGTGGTGCAGTAAATGAGGGGTACCAGGTAGATCCTTGCTCGAATTGAGTGTCGATGTGTAGTCCGTGTAATTTGTCTGTGAAGTCGGTTTCTTTTCCTTTTCCTTTACTAGTGTCGGGTTTTTCGTCCTCGGGTTTTATAGATGATAATGTGATAGATGGTACTGCGGATATTGGTGTCTTTTCTTCGGGTTTTGGTAGTATTGGCTTTTCTTCTGTTTTCGGTGGGTCAGGAACAAGTGATGTCGATGGAACGGGTGTTGTAACGATTGGTGGTTCAGTTGTGATAACTGATGTGTGTGTGTGCGCTGTGAAGGAGTGGGTGATGGTAATCGAGTGAGGGGTACTCTTGGTGAATTAAGTCGGCTGCTATGTCTTGTTGGGTTGAGTCCTCGATTGATGGATATTAATTCTTGTTCGGTGGGTTCGATGGCTTGATACCAGGCGTTCAAGCTATGATAGGCTTGCGGTATTTCAGATCTACTTGTAAGAGTTCTCCACTCGTTTCTTTG
Source organism: Trichaptum abietinum (assembly GCA_910574555.1). Lineage (NCBI taxonomy): Eukaryota > Fungi > Basidiomycota > Agaricomycetes > Hymenochaetales > Trichaptaceae > Trichaptum > Trichaptum abietinum. The sequence continues at coordinate 2,388,980 of CAJTBE010000001.1, forward strand.
GGTTGAATAGTAGAGATAACTTCGTTCTTGGTTTTCTCGGACTCTAAACCAGATTCGTTGTTCAGTGTCAAAGAATGCGTTGGCGGGTCTTTGAATTCCTGTGGGAAGGGGTTGTACTGCGGGAGGTTTTGTTGTGGGTTTCGGAGGTACTTTGGGTGCCAGTTTAACGTCTTTACTGAACTCAATCAGTGAGCGATGTCGGGTTCGTGAGGAGGGGGTGTAAGAGTCCTGCTCGGAGCTGGAGTTTGGAGAATCTGACAGATGCAGTTCTGTACGACGTTTGCGACGTCGTTCCGTTGTCCAGGCCAATAGAAAAGATGGAGAATGTTAATGAGTGTTTCTTCCTCGGAGTAATGTTCGAGTTGATTTGCCAGGTTTTCGTGAACAATCTTAATGAGCAGTGGGCGGAGATAACCAATGGGTATGTATGGTTTGCCTTCGTGCCAAAAGATGTTGTATCGAAGTTTCCAATTAACGGGTTGATAGTATCGGGTGTGTACGAGGATTTGGAAGTATTGGGGGTCGTGTTGGTATTGCTCTCGGATTTGATGGTCGAGTCCGCTGATAACTAGAAAGTGGTGGTTCTCTTCAATTAATCGATCAACGTCTTGAGCTGGTGCTTGATTCGCCAGGTTGATTGATTGGTTGAGTAAGGGAGTTATGAATGCGGCGTCGAGTTCTTTGGAAGGCTCGTCTAAGATGCTGTAGACGTTCGCGAGATCCTTGGGCAGTTGTAGGGGTCTGAAGTTGAGGAAAGGGTTGTAGAATTCGTTGAACTCCTGGAGGGGTAGTAATTTGTGGGATGGGTCGATCGGGAGTTACTGGAGGTAGTAGTCGATGTTCTTCGGATACTTGGTTCCAAGTATGCTCGGGATTCTCGAAATTAGAACCTTCTTCTTCGGAGTATGCGTAGGTTGCTTGAGTAACTTCTTGTTCAAGTCGAGGGGGTACTAGTTGATCGTAGAGGCTTTCGTGATCAGCTGTTCCTCGGTGTTCGTACTCGGAGTAATCCTGCGAATGTGATATTCTGCTTTCGTCAAGTTCGGAGGGGTTGTGAGGAGGTGTGTCGGAATTATGAATGGTTTGTTGTAAGTCGTAGATGGAAACGGGGCTAAGGATGTTAATCCTTATCACACTTTCCAACGGTATTTCCGTACGATCGGCGAGTAGTAATGTGATCCTCAGGTTGGGCAGTTCCTCGGGTTATCGTCCCTTTGAGCTACTTTGTAAAGATATACGTGAGTGTACTTCGACTCTTCGTATATGCTCGTCCTTCTTTCTTCCTTTGGTTCGCTGGATAATCGATGTACTGTATCGATGTTCACCGTGTATTGCAGTCGTCAACGAGTGAGGGTTGTGCCTGTATTGCGTTGCAGTTTCGCTAGTGGATTAGACTGTTCCTCTGCTTCCTTCTTCTCTTCGAGTTACGTTGGACGTGGCTAAGCTGCTTGATTGGGTCGCTATCCTCTTCTTCACGCTATCACCAACCAAACGCGTAACAAGGACCGTAAATTCTGCTGGCGTGAACCTGCTTAGTTCTTTGATCGTTTCCTATTGCTTCCTTCCAAGATAAGTGTGGGTACACTGTATGCTTGGTGTGTTCGATTGTACTGTCGTTCGTATGTCTTTCGTTCCTATTTGATGGTTAATATCCAATGGCCAGTTGAGATGCTTAACTGTCAAGTATTCCGGATTGAAATACGTAGGGGTTGCCGTTTAATTCCTGCTGTGGAATGAGGAGGAGTGTGTCGGAGTTGAGATCGATCTCAGTTGAGAAAGAAGTCAATCCTAATTGTTACGTTCACGGCTTCGATGGACTTATCACGGAAATGATAAGTGACCAAAGCGTTGTTGGGTGAAGTAGCAAGGTACAGTATGAGAGGGTCCGCTTTGTGAGGGTCTCTTATACTGGAAGTCGTGGATGAACAAGTCTTTGGTACGTGATTGTAAAAGACTATAGGAGGATTGACTTGAGTGTCAACCTGGGGCCTATGTACATGCACTTATATACTGTAGAGAACAATAGGGTGGAGTGAAAGAGGTCTCCGAAGGAAGTTACATCATAGCGGAGTGAAGTGGAGTGAGTCCGTACTAAGTGGCTCTAATTAGTGGAGTATGATGTCGGAAGGTGGAGTAAATGATGTCAGTCCGTCGGAAGGAAGGACTGAATGACATTGTCCGGTCGGAGAGTGGAGTAGTACAACTACGGAGTAGTGGAGCAAGTGGAGAAGTGGAGTAATGATGAAAGTATGATGAAAGGATGATGCATATGTGTACGCATATGCAAAGGATAGTCGTGAGAGAATAAGTCAAGTGAAAAACAAAACAAGGCGTAAACAAGGGTACGCAGCTTGATGCATAACAACGAGGGACAAGGGCCGGTAGCGAAGTGGAAAGAGGGCGAGGGCGCCGTGAGGGAGTAATCCTACGTCTACCTACAGTATGTGGAGTGTGCCAAAGGCGAAGAGCGTAGTTAGTCTTTAGATATGTAAAATAAAATTGAAAAGGAGGTAAAGAGCAAAGGAAATTGGTGCTTAGCGGTGACACTCATATGTACACTCCTTGACCTTTGACCACTACCTTCCCGATTTGGTTGAGCCTCAGCTCCCATTCTACCGGACTGTAGACAATGTCAAACAAGCACACCAGCAAACCTCCTATAGCCAACAAACCCTCCCGGGCGTCGTCCTCTGTGACTGGTGCCCAACCACCCCCTGCCGACAACGTGGACATGAACCCACTGGCACCAACCACTTCCGGCCCCCAGACCCCAGTGACTGCATTTCAGAGGGCACTGGCGGCGGAGTCCCCACTCCCCCCCTCTTCTGAGCCGCTCCCCAGCACCTATGATGGTGACGAGGATGCAGACATGACCCCCTACGTTCCAGCAGGCAAGGGCAAGCGCACCGCTGATGTGCTGTCCCCACTTGCCAGCCGGCCCCCACCCAATGCTGGCCTCAAGGGTTGGGAGCGCGCTCTTAGAGCAGTCCCCCTGAGCGTCCAGACCTACCTCGAGAAGGCGCTTGCTGATTCCTCAGCAGCAAACCTCACCAACACGCAGATTGCAATGGTTGCAGCAGAGTGCGCGGGTAACATCCTTGGGGTGCTCAACGCCTCTCTAGCGACAGTAATGCGTGCACAAGGAGCAGACGCCAACTCCACCGATGCAGTGGAAATTGCTAGGACCGCCTTCAATGCCTATGCTGCTCGTCTCAAGAACAGCGTCCTCCCCTTCCCATCTTTCCCAGAACCCCCCCCACCCCCCAGGGCCCCCTCCCCAGAGATTGTTGCACTCACTGAGAACATGACGCGCCTCTCAAATGAAGTGGCCTCCCTCTCCAGGCAAATGCAGGCTGTTGTTGACCGACCAGCGCCGCGCCCAGTCCGGGCACCAGCACCAGCACCAGCACCTGCCCCATCCACCCAACAGGCCCAACCGACGGCCCCGGCCACCTATGCGCAGGTGGCAGCCATTCCGGTTTCCCTCCCCCCCCCTCAACAACAGTATCACACGGGTACAGCTCCCGGGCCTAAACAGCCGAAGAAGCAGCGCCAACCACCCCCTCCACCCAAGGTGTATGCCAAGGACCCTACCCTAGTGTACACCCCCAAACACTACATCCAGACTGGCCAGAGGAAGTCAGGGGCTGCTTTGACAGCAGCCGTTCGTGAGTTCTTCTCCTCTCGCCCCACCGCTAACCATGTGACAGTGTTGTCTGTGGCATTCAATGTCAAAGGCAACATTGTTTGCACCTTTTCTTCTAAGCCCGCACTACCCGCCGGAACCTCGGTGGATTCCACCCTGGACATTCATGCCCAGGCCCTTGGGACCCACCTGACCCAGCACTGTTACGTAGGGACACCACCGGCTGACAAGCCCATTGTCCTCACCCACTCCCGGGTGCGCCCCCGCTCGACACTTCGGATCTCCATGCTTCCTACCAGAGACCCATATGTCTCCAGTGGAGCGGCTTACTCAGCGGCTACCCTTTTGGAAGAGATCAGGGCTAACCCCGCTCTCAAGGGCCTTGAGTTCACTAACCCCCCTCACTTTGCATGCAGACCGGACAGACTCGCAGACCCCAAACTGGAGTACTGCCCGGTTTCTTTCTCCTTTGTAGATCAGAGCGGCGAGACACGCGCGAGGCTCCTCAAGAAGCCCCGGGTCTGGCTCTTCGCCAACCAACTCCGACTCTCTGTGCCTCCAGTGCGCCCAGCATTTGCACAATGCACCAGGTGCCAGGCATTGGGTCACACATTCAAGGGCTGCAAGGCCCAGCCAGCATGTGCTGTCTGCGGTGGCAGACATCACACCCCCCAACACCGGTCTAGATGCCCCAAGTGTGCCGAAAATGCCACACCCGCGGGCGAGGACTGCCCACACTCCCCATACTGCATCAACTGCAAGGGTGACCACAAGGCTACCTCCGAAGACTGCCCCAAGCGGAAGAAGTATGCACCACCACCAGCCGACGACGATGATGAGTCTGACGGCGCCAACAACTCTAACATGGAAGCAGAGTAATGATTGACGCCCTTCGCGTCCTTCAGTGGAACGCTGCCCGCTCACTTGCAGCGATTCATTCCCTTCTCCCCATTCTTGCTGACAATTCCCAACCCCCACACCTTCTTTTGATACAGGAGCCCCCTTGGTATCAGATTGGTTCCCAACCCTCACTTTCCAACCCAGAGGGGACACCAGTACTCAATGTCCCCTCTATTCCTGGTTACACACCCTGCCTTCCGCCGGCCACCCGCCCGCGAGTGGTCACTTACGTCTCGCGCAACCTCCCACCCTCAGCATGGTCTATTGTTGGTGCTGCCTCCCAGGGCACCGACGTGCTCACCATTGAAGTGCGTTCCACACAAACAGTGAGGATCTGCAACTACTATGGAATGCATCCGCCAGACCGCGCAGAAGCCACCCCCAGATACCCAGGTGAGTCCTTTCTTCTTGGACTTGACCCGGCAATTGCCGCGTCCCTCACAGTGGCTGGCGACTTTAATCGGCGCCACCACTCTTGGTCCGACCTCCCTTGCCCCCGGGTAGAGTCGAATAAGGCCCAGGCTCTGGATGATTTCTTTCGGATGCATGGCCATTCGCCTGCTCACCTCCCAGATGTGGACACACATCCTAGGGAGGGTGGGGCGCGCTGTCCCATTGACATGGTATGGGCAGCACCCGCCGTTCCGGCGGAGTTAGTGATGGACACATTCACTAGCTCCCCCTCCCCACTCTCTGACCACACCGTCCTCACTTGGTCGGTTCCGGTTGGGCCCTTTGTCCATCCCCCTCGCCCCCCTCGCGTCACAAACGAGGACCAGGATGAGTGGTGCGATGTGGCATACCCTTTGTTGAAGGTGGCATTTGCGCTGCCTGCTTCTAACATCCCAGAACTCGATCTCAAAGCGGAGGCCATTCAGCAGGCCATGGTCACTGCTATGGAGGCGATCACCAAACCTCGCAAGCCCTCAAAGTCGGAGGTGCCATGGTGGACACCAAAGTGCACCGCCGCGCTTGCATCTATCAAGGCCGCCACTACTGCCCGTTTGAGGAGTGCCGCCGTCCGGGCCTTTAAGGCTTCAACTCGGGCGGCTAGGCGCTCTTTCTACTCGGAGCAAGTAGCTAAGGCAGAGCCTGCTACCATCTGGAACTGGGCCAAGCGTGGCCTGGGCATCCGACCAACACCTGTGCCCTCACTCCGTCGTCCGGATGGGACCTTCACCCAGACTGAGGAAGAGAAAGGTGAGTTGTTTCGTTCAACATACTTTCCACCACCTCCCCCCCTACCGGCAGGTGGTTTCGGGCCACTGCCCCCGCCTTCGGCGGGTGCGCCACCCATACTCTACAAAGAGTTGGATGATGCACTGACCGGTACTTCCAACTTGTCGGCTCCGGGGCCCTCGGGTGTTGGGTATCGCCCCCTTAAATGGGTGGTGTACTCATATGCTAATGAGGTGTTGGCGCTCTTCAACGACTGCTTGCGCTTGGGGCACCACCCTAAGTGCTGGCGGGCGGCAAAGGTTGTCATGCTCAGGAAGCCCAACAAGAAGGACCCATTCTCCCCCCGCTCCTATCGTCCTATTACTCTCGAGGAGACCTTTGGGAATCTCCTTGAGAAGATTATTGCTAACCGGCTCCAGTATCTGGCTAACACCCAGAACTGGCTGCCCAAAAACCAGTTTGGGGGGCGTCAAGGACATTCTGTCTACGATGCTGCCCAGCGCCTCATACAGCTTGTGGAGAAAGCACAGTCGGACGGCTTAGTGTGTTCTGTCCTCGCGGTAGACATACAAGGTTTCTTTGACTCAGTGCACCCACACCACCTTCACCACCGTCTCTTGGAGTTAGGCTGCCCGCCAGACATGGCGGACTGGTGCCTCTCTTTCATGACCGGTGTAGGGGAGATAGTCCCCTTATGGACGGAAATATCATCAATTGTGACTCGAATCAAGTCTATACGTCACTTCGAAGCGGTAGCTAGTCCATCGAAGCAAGATATCGGACCGCATACACCTTAGAACGGCCAACAAGCGTACCATATGCACTAGCTATACAGGGATCGACGTTGCGGAAGCTAACTTACACGCGCGAGTTGCCGAGTCAACAATAACGGTTCGAACCGACTATAGAGGCTGAGTAAGGCCAATTCCCACTCGAATAGAGGGACACGTGGGTGGTCGAAGCTGATCGAAGCAAGAGGAACAACAATCGATCGATGAGGGGCATCTGATTCCGAATGTCTCGCGCGGAATGGCACCGAACCCGACTCCGGCCGGAAAAGTGGTTCGATACGAGTTCGTACCTCGGAAGGACCCCACAGAAGATATGTCGCGGTCCGGCGAAGCGACCCAATCGAGGGGCATTCGAAGGAAGCAGATTCGAAGGAAGGATCGACCAATCAGGTAACCTGTCCAAATATGGAACACTGCGCTTCGCGACTTCGCTGCATCAGTAGGTGGACCCACAATAGGTCCGACGCGTCGATCGAGCACCGGAAGATACCGAAAGGACAGGAATATCGACTTCGGGGTGTCTATCGATAGCTAGGGGCAACGGCCGGCGCTTCGAAGTGCTTCGAAGAGAGGGGATGGCCTCTGGAGGGCGCGAGCGAAGGCTTTCGAACGATTAGTGAGGCGGGATAGTACGGGGGATACAAGGTATATTGGATGGTCCGTGCGGAGGGTCGGACACGCGTGCAACACCGGGCTGTCTGTCAGGCGGTTTATTTTATTTCATATTTTCTTTCTTTTCTTCATCAGAACCAGCTGGACCCCGCGACGTGAATATATTCAATGGTCGCGAGGCGGGCAAAGGGGATGAAGGCCAGTAGTGTATAAAAGGTGCACTGGCTTCGAAGGGAAGAAGACACCAGCTACGTAGTCGAGTACATAGCGATTCAGGCCCTCAAGCTCTTCTGAGCGGTTCGAATCAGTCACTGCTTGTCCTCTATACGTCTCAATACATCTATTCTCTACTCTACACATCTTTCGAACCTGTCTTCGAACTCTCTCTCTGCGCCTTCGCGACCCGTCGTAACGCTTGTATAAGCATTCGACTCAGGTTCGAAGCCACCTCGAAGCCTCGTATCTACTTCGAACCTCGCTCGAGAGGTTCGATCCATTCGTTGGAGTGTTTGTATCTTCGAAAACCCTTTGCTACCCTTCGTCGAAGTGATCTGTGTACCCAAACACGCCCTACTTTCCTTGCTTTCCCCCTTTACCACTCGTAACTCATTCCCTGCGGGCGATCCACTCGCTCTCTTTACTTTCTCTTATCTTTGTTGAGTGCTTCGCATCAAGCGTCCACTTTTCATTGACCTAACCACCTTTTGCCCTTCATCTGGAGCCCACCGCGAGGGGAAACGTTACGGTGTTAAGTGTTTTACATTCTGATTACTTCTTCGATTCATTTGCGTAGCATTTTGAGCCGTAGTCGTCTTTTTGTTCGCTTCGACGACTACCCTTTAAAAACCTTTCGAATTTATACAGTAGAAAGCTAGCCAAGCTGGACAGACTTTATTTCAGAAACCTTTCAAGAGGTTCGACATCGCCACCAGGCAGCGAAGCAGACCCCGTAGAGGCTGCTACCGAGGAACTGTGTCGAAAGGCGGACGACACCTTCCCATTCCTCACCGAAGTCTCGCGCAACGAATCACCACTCCTACTCGAACCCGGTATCGTCGAAGGGGCCGTCTTTCACCTATACCCCGGGACAGTTGCCACCTTCGGAGTCGCTTCGAAGAACCGCGGCGGACCTCACCTCTGGAGGTTCAGTTCGAACGAGTTCACCGACCTTCGTGTGAAATCCAACGCCGTCCTCCATATCACCTTCACAGGACCAGACGACGCGGAGGAATCTCTTGCCGCGATCCGCTCGACAGAGGAGCCAGACGTTAACCCGCCAGATATTGACGAACGATACGTCCGAATCATCCTCCGAAACGTCGTCCGAGAGCAGGCAGCAATCGAAACGCAAAACTTCACCTTCGTCAATCAGAACTCCCCTACCTTCCTCCAGTTCGAACGTCTCAAAGGCCTCAACTACGCAACCCTCATCTTCGAAGCCGCCGAAACCATCAGCGCACGCCACCTCTCATTCACGCCAGTCGCAGTCTTCGGTAACGGTCTCGAAAGTTACCCGCTCACCAGGCTCGACCGCGCCTTCCTCGAAGCAGCGCTCGCAGAACACAGAGGTATCCCAGACTCGTTCAAAAAGCGCAGAACTCCTCGAACGTATCAGGAACGGTATCCCCTTCGTCTACACCCCTCGCCGCCAGCACTCAAGAATTACCTGCCTCAACTACAGGCAGCAGATCGAGCAGCAGCGGGTCGTTCGAAAGCGCCGGGCCCCAGTCATCGAGATCGACACTATCGATCCTGACATCGTCGAAGCGCCTGCCACCAATAAACGAAGAATCGAACCGGTCGGCGAAGAGGAAATTCCAGGACTCTCCCTCTGAAACCAGTCCTGCCAGCTACTTGATTGAATGATATACAGTGTTTGCTGAATGTATCAGACATACTCATTGAATGAAGCTGCAGCAATCACTGTATGATATAGAGCAGCTGATTGAATGAGATACTGCTTTACTGCAAAACATTTATTGTTTCAAGTGCAGCAAATGCTGGCTGAAGCAATGTATGGTAAACCAGCCTTGCTGTACTCTGATGAAGGGTTTCATACCTAGGGAATACTAGGGCCTTTAATCTGTATTGGGAATATACTACTGGATAATAGATAATGCAATTGTATACCCACCGCTTTTTTGAGCTATTTATAGTGTCCAGGCACTGCTGATTGACAGCATGCTGTAATATATCAGAATTTCAGAATTTCTGCCCGTTTTGGCATATGAGGCACATCAGGGTCTAGGACCCTGAGGTCCGGCAGGTTCCAGGTCACCTGGAGCTACTACCGCTTCTGGGGGTCGTGGGAATAAATTCAAATTAGCCTTTGCAGGCCCTACAGGCATCCAAAAATAGTGCAAAAATAGCCAATAAATCAGAAAATATTCTAGGACACTGCCGCTTTGCTCTAGCGTGGGAACTACGCATTGAGACGGCCCAAATAGGGTACAAGGATGTTCTGGGCCACCCTGGGCCCTTCCTAAAGCGGTAAAATCATTATAAAATAGATAATTATATTTGCACTCAAGTGCATATATGCAGGCTTCCCCTGGGCTTACCGGCTGCATATAAAATACAGTAAAATCAGATTATATTAGTAGAAGCATATTGAACACATTACAGATAGCTATATATGGTAATTCTAGCCAGGAACACACTAGAATTGTCAAAACACATTCTGGTTGACATGCTAATGCTACCGGGCTCATTTTATCACAATGGGATACCCCCGGGATGCAAATTTTGATGGGGTTCTATTGGGGCATAGTACTAGAGTCCAAACAGTCATCAATGATGGCAGGGGAGTCATTTTACGTAGCACTGCTGATTATTCTTTTATTTAAATGTTATTTATATTACTGCAATTCTACTGCACGTAATGGCGCGTATAGATAGCCAAAATAGATCTATTTAATGAGGGGAACAATAATATGCAGCCAGAATTGTCACACGGTCACTGATGTTGTCGATAACACACTTTTATGTTTACGGGTTCATACGAAAATTGCACAGCCTCTACAGACACCCCTGCATCTACCACATGTGTACTAAAGACTTTGATCAACTGTATATATGTCTCACGTATCTCTCACGAAGTTTCACGTCACTCGGAGCTTGCGTTGAATTGATATTAAGCCTACAATATTAAGAAAGAATGGTCATTTTTAATTTTACGGGAGGCTTACGGGTCAGGCACATGATGCCAAACAGCCATCATAAGTATCCTAAACATAGTCCAAATGCATGTTTGAGAAGTAGCTAGAATGTGCAAGTCATATGCAACATTGTAGGGTGGATTGCTACTTGTAATATCAGAATATGTATAACATGTCCAAAACACATATAACCTGTAGATTCCATCTGCACCCCAAACATGCATTTGGACTATGTTTAGGATACTTATGATGGCTGTTTGGCGTCATGTGCCTGACCCGTAAGCCTCCCGTAAAATTAAAAATGACCATTCTTTCTTAATATTGTAGGCTTAATATCAATTCAACGCAAGCTCCGAGTGACGTGAAACTTCGTGAGAGATACGTGAGACATATATACAGTTGATCAAAGTCTTTAGTACACATGTGGCACATACTGGGGTGTCTGTAGAGGCTGTGCAATTTTCGTATGAACCCGTAAACATAAAAGTGTGTTATCGACAACATCAGTGACCGTGTGACAATTCTGGCTGCATATTATTGTTCCCCTCATTAAATAGATCTATTTTGGCTATCTATACGCGCCATTACGTGCAGTAGAATTGCAGTAATATAAATAACATTTAAATAAAAGAATAATCAGCAGTGCTACGTAAAATGACTCCCCTGCCATCATTGATGACTGTTTGGACTCTAGTACTATGCCCCAATAGAACCCCATCAAAATTTGCATCCCGGGGGTATCCCATTGTGATAAAATGAGCCCGGTAGCATTAGCATGTCAACCAGAATGTGTTTTGACAATTCTAGTGTGTTCCTGGCTAGAATTACCATATATAGCTATCTGTAATGTGTTCAATATGCTTCTACTAATATAATCTGATTTTACTGTATTTTATATGCAGCCGGTAAGCCCAGGGGAAGCCTGCATATATGCACTTGAGTGCAAATATAATTATCTATTTTATAATGATTTTACCGCTTTAGGAAGGGCCCAGGGTGGCCCAGAACATCCTTGTACCCTATTTGGGCCGTCTCAATGCGTAGTTCCCACGCTAGAGCAAAGCGGCAGTGTCCTAGAATATTTTCTGATTTATTGGCTATTTTTGCACTATTTTTGGATGCCTGTAGGGCCTGCAAAGGCTAATTTGAATTTATTCCCACGACCCCCAGAAGCGGTAGTAGCTCCAGGTGACCTGGAACCTGCCGGACCTCAGGGTCCTAGACCCTGATGTGCCCTCATTGCCAAAACGGGCAGAAATTCTGAAATTCTGATATATTACAGCATGCTGTCAATCAGCAGTGCCTGGACACTATAAATAGCTCAAAAAAGCGGTGGGTATACAATTGCATTATCTATTATCCAGTAGTATATTCCCAATACAGATTAAAGGCCCTAGTATTCCCTAGGTATGAAACCCTTCATCAGAGTACAGCAAGGCTGGTTTACCATACATTGCTTCAGCCAGCATTTGCTGCACTTGAAACAATAAATGTTTTGCAGTAAAGCAGTATCTCATTCATTCAGACAGCTGGTAGCAGTGCTGAAACGCGGCCTGTCGAACCTCGAATTGATCCTTCATCTTCTTCTTTCGAAGTTCCTTTTATTCAATTAACATTTGATTCGGCTGCATCTAGTAGTGACAGACAACCTGTAATACCTGAAACAGCGACTGCTAATCAACCTTCTTCTTCACTTTCGTTATTACAGACCGCTTCGAACATGGCGCCCCCGCCGATGCCAGCAAGAAACTCAAAGGATGCTCCTTCCTTCAAAACAGAAAACCCCGGCGACATAGAACTGTTCTTCTTCGACTTTAACGAAGCCTGTATGACTCGCGAATTAACGGACGCCGAGAAGTACAAAACAAGTTATCCGTTACATTGATCAGAAAGCAAGGGCGCTCTGGGTCGAACTGAAGTCTTATGACGTTGTAGGACAATGGGCAGCATTCGAAAAAGAGGTGATAGGGAACTACATTGCTGATGCCAAGAACCGGTACTCGCTTCGAGACGCAGAGAATATCGTCGAACGCACCTCGGAGTTTACCAGCACCGAAGAGTTCCTTCAGTATCATCGCGACATCACCCAGGTCATCCGATTCCTCGAACGCAAAAAGAAGATATCAGAAGAAGAAGGGACTAGGATATACTTCTCAGGTTTCAAAGGCCAGCTTCGAGAAGACCTCATTCGACGGCTCATGATCATACTGCCCAATGTACACATGGGAGGCCCATACGACATCGCAGAAGTTCGAACCAGCGCGATATTCCTCCTCACGGGCACCTCGCAGGGTGTCAGGCCAGCCTCGAACCTAGGACGGTCCGATCGAAGCACACCTGCACCAAGAGTCAAGGCAGAGGACGACTTGGAGACTACGGTTCGAGAACTAAAGGAATCTATGGCTTCGATGCGTGCCATGATAGCTCGTGGTCCACCCCCGAACAACTATCAAGGAGACCAAGGCAATCGAACGACGACTGGACAACAGGTGACGTGCATATATTGTCGCGAAGCGGGTCACTTCAGGCGAAACTGCCCGTCGCTCGCCCAGGACATGCGAGACAACCTGGTACGTCAGAACACAGACACGAATCGAGTAGTGATGGCCGATGGATCGGAAGTTCCGGGACCGCCGTCGATGTCACTGAAGGACAGAGTTCGGGCTCAAGCTCGAGGGACACTGAATCGCGACGTCCCCCCTCACATGAGTTCTACCAGTGCAGCACCGGTCCTGATGCTTCGCGCAAAAAGCTTCATGCAGGCCAGTAAATCATCGGACAAGTTGAAGACGCTTCGACCCGCGGCATACATCGAAGAGGTCACCGAAGGCCAATCTAATGATGAAGAAGGGGCATATGCAATCGCAGAAGCCGAGTCGATGCTGCTTCGACATGTCGAGGACCGAAGGAAAGCAGACGAGGAACTTCAGAGAGCTGAAGATTACCTAGCCGAACTTCGATCCGGCAAGAAAGTACGCTTCGCGGGGGTAGAAGTCCCTACAATGCGCACGAAACCCACTGAGAAGCCACCGGCGAACGTCGATCCGGCTATTCCCGCAGCAAAGCCATCGAAGTCGAAGCCCACCCAAAGCGGTAATACTGGAAGTCCCACGGCAACTACGGCGCATACATCCACAGCACAGCCCATGGACAAGAAGAACGACAGCTTCGACGCACCTAAAGACGGTTCGAAACTGGGAGGGGATAAGAACTTTCGCTTTCAGACCCCCATCGAACTCGAAAATGGCCACGCGGCAGAGGGAATTCTGGCTAAACTGCTGAACGAACATATCACAGTCTCAGTGGCCGACCTCTTAGCAGCATGCCCGGATGTGCGCAGACAGCTGAAGGATAAGTGTTCGAACAAGCGGGTTCCTCGACAGGATACCCATATCTCGCGAGCGACGCAAGTGTATATGCAACACCACTTCGAACTTCGACTTCCTCCAGACATGCCTACGTTCGGTGTATCTGAGGATGGCCAGTCTGCTGCGATGGACCGCTACGGACTGCGGACGATTCGAGTCCACTTAGACCGACTAGGACCACTGCAGGCGGTACTAGATTCGGGTTCCTCGTTTATTGCGATACCTTACAGGGTCGCGTTCGCACTGGGAAGGCCTTTCCGGTCAGACATGGCATTGGCAATGGTGACGGCAGATGGCAAGGAACACTTTACGATGGGTGTTATCCCTGAAGTCGTACTGCAGGTAGGTCCGGTAAAACTGAATGTCCCAATACAGGTCACCACAGACGGTTCGTTCGACATCCTTTTGGGAAGGCCATTCTTCGCGCACACGCGATGCGTTACGAAGGACATGGAAGACGGATCCCAGTCGATTACGATCACAGATCCTAGAAAGGGGAGCCAGTACACCATCCCCACCGGCGTGTTAGACGACGACGAAAACATGTTCAAAGTAACGGGTTTTTAAGAAGCAAGGATTCGGATGAGATTCGAGGAGCCGATATTAGGCGAGTACCCATGAACAACGATTACGAACGCGAGACAGCAGGAGATTATGACTGTGAAGAGGAAGTGGAGGGCTTTCCAGAAGCGATCCCTGCACCATTCGAGGTGCCATACCCCGAACGAGACGAATATGAGGACGATAACACTCACCCTATTGTCCTACCTATCGAAGAAGGATTACGAGAGTTCAGGGAGTTCCCCCCTGTACGAAGCGGTTCGAACGAATGCGAACCAATGACACACATCGAATATGACTTGGGCCACGATTGTGGAGAGGTATCGAAGCCTCAGGACGACTCACCAAGCTACCGCGAAGCTGACGATTTCAAAAGAGAATCGGGCTTCGACATCGACAACGCGTACGAGAACCACCATAAGGAAACGAGGGGGTCCGTGAACCCCAACGGCAGCACACGTAGAGAGGCATCGAAGCCTAGGGACGAACTGGTACAAGACGATGAGGGAGTGTTCGAAGTACCCCCGAATTTAATTAACGAACGCAAGAGTCGCCAGCCACGACGGTCGAACCACTTCGAACGCGGTTTCCTGAGAAAGGGCGAACCCGGGAAAGATCTTGGCTCAGGCTTCGTGGGGCCACCCTTCCATCACAGCAGTGGAGGGGCGGGCTCAGACACCGAAGAACCAATACCAGACCTTCTGCCTGTCTCAGACTCAGAATCCGAAGAGGACTCAAACGAAGGAAAGGGCAAGTTCAGGAAAGGCAATGGGGGAACGGAAGGAGGAGCAGCTAAGTTCAGGATGGGTGATTGCGATGCTTCGACAGGACCCAGAAGTGAAGGAACCGGCGACGAAGAGGGCGAAACAGGGGATACGGATGATAACGAATTCGAACCCAGAAGCGAAGGAAACGGCGACGAAGAGGGCGAAACAGGGGATACGGATGATAACGAATTCGAACCCAGAAGCGAAGGAAACGGCGATGAAGAGGACGAAACAGGGGATGCGGATGACGAAGGCGAGCTCGACGAAGCAAGGGTTCGAAAAGCGCGAACAGGAATGGGAGGAGGATCGGATTCGAGACGGGCTCCCTCGAAGTCGTACTCGCATGTAAATGAAGACACCGAGAGGACGAACTTGCGGGTTGGCGGCAGTGACCAAGCCTTCCTGGAATGGTTGCCCCTTTGCGCAAAAAGGAAGACCCTTCGAAGGTCCTAACTAGGGACAACAGTCACCGTGACGGTTCGCTAGGCAAGGTGGGGGAGTTCCAGCTCACTTCGAACCACAGGGTACCTGCCCAGACACTCGACGAAGCCGATGCTACCCCCCATACCAGAGACGAGTGGGGGAGGAAGATCACAGCCGCAGACCTATGGATTCGAACAGCCTTGTCATGGAAGAGGTTACCAGAGCACGGTCGCAGGGACCGGGTCGAAGAGCTTCGAAAGCTAGTTCGTTGGGAGCGGATTGCAAGGAACGACCCCACCACTACAGCATACCTGGTAGGGGAGGAAGTCACCCATACGGCTGAAGTGTTTCGCTTGTTACAAGACAGGCGTAAGGCAATACCCTTCGTACAGTCGTGCTGGATGCTAGGTCACAATTCGTACCCCGAGGGACAGCACATTCTAAACAACAAACCGGGCCTGCCGCAGGCTACACTCCTACGGAAGCGGCGACCACTCGCAGAAGAACCCCCATACCTTCCGGCGGTGGACATTGTCAACCCAGAGCTAGTCCCTTCGTTCTATCACCCGACTCATGTCTTCGAACTCAGCTGGGACGAGCATCGAAGCAGCTTCGAAAAGGACACGGTACTCGAGGCCAGCTTCGAACCAAAGCCTACGACACCGGCGAACCCAAACAGCAGAGTATATGCGTACAAAAAGGTCGCTAACAAGGTTCGACCAGTACCAGCCACGCTACCAGAGGAGTTTCGAATCGTCAGACACTCGCATCCGGACCCGTTGGCGGGACTACCAGAGTTACCCACTCACCCGCCCGAGTTCGAACCCACAGAACATTTTACTCAAGAAAGGCGCGACGCAATAGATATCGACCCGGGAAAATTCCTATGGGCGGAAGAGAAGCGACTCGTCCTTTGGTCATCGCGAATCACCCTAAGGCCTTCGCGTTCGACGAATCGGAAAAAGGATCGTTCAAGGAGGAATACTTTCCCCCAGTCCTGATACCGACCATCGAACACACGCCCTGGGTCTTCAAGAATATCCCCATTCCCAATGGGATATACGACGAAGTGGTTCGAATCATTAAAAGCAAGGTCGACTCGGGTATCTATGAGCCGTCGAACTCGTCCTACCGTTCGCGATGGTTCTGTGTGGTCAAGAAGGATGGCAAATCCCTTCGGCTCGTTCATGATTTACAGCCTCTCAATGGTGTCTCAGTCAGGGACCCAGCGGTCCCCCCCTTTATGGATCAGATGTCTGAGAAGGCAGCCGGGCGTGCTTGTTACACGACACTCGATTTATTCGTTGCTTTTGACCAGCGGAAGCTCGACTCGCGTTCGAGAGACCTTACGACCTTCCAGACGCCTCTGGGGACATTCCGGCTCACAGCTATCCCCATGGGATACACTAATTCGTTCCAGATCATGCATAACGATGTGGTGTTTATTCTTCAAGACGAAATGCCTAACATTGCTAGCCCGTACGCGGACGATGTCCTAGTCAGTGGGCCGAACTCGCGATATGAACAACCTGATGGCACCTTCGAAACCACAGTGGCCAACCCGCGGATTCGACGATTCGTCTGGGAGCACTTACAGGATTTAAACCGGGTATTACAACGCTTCGAAGCGTATGGAGCAACGGTCTCGGGAAAGAAACTATCTATCGCACAACCTACCGGGTTATTTGTAGGGCACAAACTCACGTACGAAGGGCGTGTCCCTGACGAGTCGAAGGTTCAGCGAGTAGTTGACTGGCCTATATGCGCTAATGTACATGAAGTTCGCGGCTTCCTAGGGACAGTAGGAGTGCTTCGAACCTTCATTAAGGACTTCGCTTTTATCGCTAGACCACTGGTCAACCTCACTCGCAAAAATGCGGAATTCTACTTCGACGAAGACTGTAAAAGCGCAATGGATCAGCTCAAGGCGGCAGTCGTGTCTAGCCCAGCTCTTCGACCCATTGACTATGCGTCGGGACGACCAGTCATCCTGGCAGTCGACTCTTCGAACAAAGGATACGGTTACATCCTCTACCAACTAGGTGCGGATAATCGACGATATCCGAACCGTTTCGGATCGGCTACATGGAATGCGACTCAGAGCAACTACTCCCAGCCGAAGGTCGAATTATTTGGACTATACTGCGCGCTTCGAGCCACTCGACATTATATTATCAACGTTCAGAAGTTAATTGTCGAGGTCGACGCGAAGTATATTAAGGGAATGATCAATAACCCGGACTTACAGCCTAACGCAACAATCAACCGCTGGATAGCGGGCTGCCTACTATTCGACTTCGAACTGGTGCATGTCCCGGCTTCGAGACACCAAGGACCGGATGGATTATCTCGCCGTCCTCACGCCTCAGAAGACGAGCAAGACTCGGACTCAGACCAGGAAGAATGGCTCGATCGCTCGTATTCTTTCATGCTTCGCGACAACCCATGCCTCGCCCTTGCGGAAAGCGCGCTGCATACGCAAGAATCACTTCGAACGGAGTCAGAGACAACCCCCTTCGAGGAGCCTATCGAATTCCCAGTCTCGGACACCACTGTCACCAGAAACAAGCGTCTCGAACTAGTACAAGCCTTTCTGAACCACCCGACTCAACCAGAAGGACAGTCAGAAGCGGATTTCAAGGCATTCGTCAAATACGCGAGCAATTTTTTCGTCAAGAGGGATCGACTATGGCGAAAACGGCCAGACGGTCGACACCAGCTGGTTCCTATCCCTTCGAAACGTATGAGTCTAGTTAAACAGATTCATGATGACCTAGGACACAAAGGGGTCTACTCTGTCAGGATGCGGACCCTGGATCGATTCTGGTGGCCTTCCCTTGAACTCGATATTAAATGGTACATTAAAACGTGTCATGAATGTCAAGTTCGATCGTTTCAACAGCTTCGAATCGCTCCGACTGTAGCAACTCCGGCTCCGCTCTTTCGAAAGGTCTATATCGACACTATGTTGCTCCCCAAATCGAAGGGGAAACGGTATCTCGTACAAGCTAGGGATTCTCTCTCTGGTTGGCCTGAATGGCGCGCACTTCGATCAGAATCAGCTCAAGCCATTGCAGATTTTATTTATGAAGATATACTGTGTCGATGGGGTGCCATCGAAGATCTAGTCACGGACAATGGTTCCGCATACGTCGCAGCGGCTGGCATCCTCACCGAGCGTTATGGCATTAATCACATTCGCATTTCGCCATACAACTCGCAAGCAAATGGCATAGTCGAGCGACGCCATAGAGACGTTCGAGAAGCTTTAATGAAGATGTCGAGCCGGGGGGAATCGAACTGGGCCGAAGTGGTCAACGCAGTCTTCTGGGCCGAGCGTATTACGGTCTCTCGAACCACCGGACACTCCCCTTATTACTTGGCTCACGGAGTCGAACCTCTACACCCGTTCGACCTCGTCGAAGCTACTTACATGACGGAACCCTTCGGCGAACCTCTTACAACAGCTCAACTCCTTGAAACCCGAGCTATTCAGCTTTTAAAGCGACCGGGGGACCTAGAACGAGCTAAAGAGCTCGTCCTAAAATCCAGATTCGATTCGGCAAGAGCCTTCGAAAATCTTTACAAGCATAGCATCAAGAGCTACGACTTCGAACCCGGCCATTTAGTTCTAGCACGAAACACGAAGATTAACCTAGAACTAAACCGGAAATCAAAGCCGAAGTATCTAGGACCCTTCGTAGTGGTTCGACGGACGAAAGGAGGCGCATATATCCTGGCAGAACTCAATGGATCCGTTTCGAAAACACGCTACGCTGCGTTCAGAGTCATTCCGTACTACGCTCGAAAAGAAATAGCGGTCTCTCTATCCGAACTCACAGGTCTAGATGAAGCGGAACTGGACGAGCTAGCCAGGGACGAAACACCCCCTGAAGAAGATAGCTCAGAAGAGGAGAACTAAAACCGTTACACCATGAAAACGGACTATACCCAATGATACCATTCTTTCCTTTTCATTTCCCTACAATTAATTAATTCATTTCCCAATGTTTCTCTCTCACCCATTTCCTTCTAACGCGTTTCGATTCTTACTCTGTTTCACACCACCTTAATATCCGAAAAACCCACACAAAACTTCATAACGATCCAAACACTTCACAAAAACATAACACCTCTCTTTTCTGTTAGTGCTGATCGCATATACCATCCAGAGAAACACCACAGCACACTAAAATCCTTAAAAATATCTGTTTCACTACTCACTCACGTACCTTTTCTGTCTCAATGTATATTTCCGTTTAAAACACAACGATCGAACCAGGCAGCTGTATGCATTCATATGCGTTCGAAACAGTGTCAATCGTGTTTCGAACCCCCCGATTTTTTTTATTTTCTCGCATTCGTTACCTCACTTCGAAACCGTTCGTTCTGATCTAGGGCACCATTCATACGCACAAGGAACTCGAAGAACGGTATCATTAAATACTAATAAAAATACATAGATACATGCGAGGCTCTTAAAATACAAAGACCCGCACCTCACGACTTCGATCCTCGGCGCGCAGGAGATCCCGCTTCGCCCCTCCCTCGACTCGACGACCCGCCAATTCCCCTCGACGCAAACGAGCTAGACGAAATCGAACGACGAGTAGCTTCGAGACTACCAACGGAGTCCGCAAGCAGGGGAAAGAGTCGACCGACCGCATTCGACAGCTCCCTCACTGCTTCGCGATCGTCACCACCCGTCAGCGTAGTACGGTCCACGGCTCTCGAATTCGGATTTCCGGAGTCGTACTCGCGTAGCAGGGACACCAAGAACTCGTCGTCTTCCATACTCGCGCGGACGTTGTCGACAGTGAGGTGCAGCTGCTCGATCTGACTCCGGCATGCCAACCAGATAGGTCGCAAGGCCGTGAGCATGGCAGCAGTCCTGTCAGTCGCCGTACGCTCCATCTCCAATTGAGCCGCCCTTCGATACCGGATATCCATCAGCACCCGCTGCGCGGATAGGGCCTGCTCGTCGTTTGTAATCGACCGGAATCGTGCCCGAAGAGGAGGAGACACTGGGTCTCGAGGCGTAGCCGACACGACAGGACGAGGTGGGGTCACCGGAGGTCGAGACCTCGAGACCGACCGAGAGAAGGAGAAATTATCTGGAGGCCCCACACTATCGCGGGTAGGCCAAGTTGTGGCTGGAGCTAGTTGAAACTGGGACGAAGAAACGGGACCACCTCGAACAGGACTCGGTGATCCAGGAGGGGCGAGACTAGGTTGACGAGACATCGAAGGACTCGGGCGAAGAGGAGAAGGAAGAGTATGCGAAGAGGGGTCGGCAGTAGACCCACGGGAACGAGGGCTAGCTTCGACATGCGGTCGAAGCATAGAGTCGACGATACGTGAGTCGCCGGAGGGAGAGGCTGCGGGGAAGCGATCGCCCACAGCTTGGAAAGACCAGTTAATATAGGGATCAACTGCGGAATACGACGCGGGAGTACCTGGCTCATTATCTGCGTCGAGCCCCGCCGGGATGTTCAACCACCGACCGACTGTGGGGGCGTTCGAACAGCTCTGCTTCGACCGAGCACACTGCAGGCACTTCGGTAGACGCTGACTGCCAGGCGGCGGCCGAGGCCAAGGCCACACGTAGCATCGATGGCCGAGGGAGACACACCGCTCGCACGAGGTAGCATGCTCGCACATTCGCTGAATCGTACCAATTAAAAAGGGGGAGACAAATGAACACCATATATGCAGTACTCACAGCAATGTCGTACCCGTCAGAGGCACCCCGACTGCGGAAGAAAGGACGCGGATTCGTGCTCATCGAAGGAGGATGGTTGGAATACTGGTCGAACGCTTCGACCAGTGCGTCGCATATCACCTTCAATGTGCCATGTTTGATCTGGCCCGTCGCAACCACTTCGAAGTCGTGGACCTCGGGAGCAAGTACCTACAGAACACAAACAGCAAGAATAAGTAATAGCATCGAACTGAAATAACGACAGAAACATACGGGCTTCGCCCACTCGGGGGTCTGATCAGGGGCAATTGTTTTCCCCTTTCCCTTCGCCGTTTTCGTCTGGGAGGCGGCTGGCTTCCCTTTCCCCTTCTCCACTTTCACCTTCGCGGATTTGACGGGCAGTTTGCCGCCTCGAACACTCGACCCCGTCGCGCGCGTACTCGCATTCGCCGTCACCTCAGCAGTCGGTATCACCGACGGCTTGGCACGCAAATTGAACCTACTAATCGTAGGCTGGCGAGCAACTACCGGGTCATCACCATCATCATCATCATCGTCGTCCGAATTCGAACCTGATTCACTCTCTTCGCTCTCCTTCGAATCACTAGAATCATCGTCATCGCTATCGTCACCCTCGCCCGTCTCGACGACCACTGGGTTGGCACTTGACGAGCCCTGCACAAACGACGCAGAGTCGAACCGCGCCTTCTTCCGAGGGGGACTGGCGGGCGACTCTGGCTCCTGTTCTGGACGGAAGCCGGGCAGGGCACTCAATACCTTCGTATCACCTTCGAACCGTACCGGGGAAATGTCTTCGAATGGACCCTGTCAAGCGCAATACGAAACAAAACGGGGAGGGGGGGGAAAATTTTAGCTCGTATCAAGACAGACTCAGCATTCACAACATACGTCAGAAAACTGGCCCATGGCAATCAACTCCCTCGCCATCGAATCCGTACTTGCTGGGACCTTCCAATTCTTCGTCGTTGCAGTCCAACGCTCTCCTTCGACCATGAACAAGAGCCGGTTAAGTTCACCTGGTGTAGACTCTTGCCATTGTTTAAGTTGCGGGTCCGTGTTCACGTCGATCCCATGTCCTTCAGCCAGATAAGCGCAAGCTATCGCCCAGTCCCTGAGCGTCTTTCGTATCAAGACAGTATCCCACAATCTGCTTGGGTGACGCTTCAAGCCCGCGAGCAGCTCGTCAATCGCACGCACGGTCTCCTTCGCCCGAGCCCAAGCCGCCTTGGACAGCACGGGGAATTCGACCCTCTCTCCAGAGCGTGTGATCAGGGTGACTTTCTGTGTCGAGGGAGACATGGTTGCAAGTAAAGATACGAGAAGGGGGTAAAAGCGAGTTAAAAGACTTCTGAGCGACTGTGTAGGTCAGAGGTCAAGAAGATCGAGTCGCAAGGGACGGAGCACTCTTATATCTCGAGACGGTGGCATTATCCCTTTGGGTGCTTAGTTAAGTCTTCTCCAGTCAATTGCCAGCGCGGAGTGACCAGGAGGTCACTATTTCAAAGTCCCGGGGAGATGTAGGGGAGATAGTCCCCTTATGGACGGAAATATCATCAATTGTGACTCGAATCAAGTCTATACGTCACTTCGAAGCGGTAGCTAGTCCATCGAAGCAAGATATCGGACCGCATACACCTTAGAACGGCCAACAAGCG
This sequence comes from Trichaptum abietinum, assembly GCA_910574555.1. Lineage (NCBI taxonomy): Eukaryota > Fungi > Basidiomycota > Agaricomycetes > Hymenochaetales > Trichaptaceae > Trichaptum > Trichaptum abietinum. The sequence continues at coordinate 2,411,762 of CAJTBE010000001.1, forward strand.
TACCATATGCACTAGCTATACAGGGATCGCGACGTTGCGGAAGCTAACTTACACGCGCGAGTTGCCGAGTCAACAATAACGGTTCGAACCGACTATAGAGGCTGAGTAAGGCCAATTCCCACTCGAATAGAGGGACACGTGGGTGGTCGAAGCTGATCGAAGCAAGAGGAACAACAATCGATCGATGAGGGGCATCTGATTCCGAATGTCTCGCGCGGAATGGCACCGAACCCGACTCCGGCCGGAAAAGTGGTTCGATACGAGTTCGTACCTCGGAAGGACCCCACAGAAGATATGTCGCGGTCCGAGCCGTACCAACTAAAAATCTTATGAAACACGCGATAGTTATCGGAACCGTTTCGTAAACTATCGCGATAAGAAAAAGGTCAACGCGGCAGGCGCATTTTAGCTTCTACGGCACACGAAATGCCTTGCGGCAGCCTCATGCCGTGTACGCCGAGCAGCGGCAGCTCTGGCAACGCGAAATGTGCTGCCGCTGAATTGTGTGCTTCGGCATGTCAGTGAATAAGACACAGACAGCATGATGGGTCTAGACTCTGATAGAGTCATATGATTATGCAATTATTTTTAGCCTATTAGTTGTAGAATCGTGTCAGATAGTTATTACAATTACTATTACACTCTAATGTACAGGTGCAGGAGCCTAGCTAGTCACTTTCGAGCATGCGCCAGTGAACGCATCTGAAGATTAGAGAACATCGAGTAAGGCAGAGGGCACTTGCTCGAGGTCATCTGTGTCTTCAACAAAAGCATTTGAAGACCCCACCGATCCGCGGGAAGGACCCGTTGAATCAAAAACCGCGGGGGAGTTCAGCGAGCCTTGAACGCGCAAGCGACCGAGGAATGTAGTTTTTTTGCCCGAATGAAGGGCAGCGGCAGATATCCCAGCGGATACGTACTGCTCAGGCCACTCGATGGCGATTCCGAAGGCAGTCAGGTGTCTGTACCAGATGCCTGCAAACTTTAACGCAAGTCGATTCCATATGTCGGCTTGCTTCAAAGCATACGCTCGCGTGCCACTGTCCAAGATATCAGGAAGGCTTGCGCGCAACCCGATTCTATTGCGCCAGACATCACTCATGTGGTCGCAATAGACAAGAACCCTACGCATCTCCTCTACAACGAGATCGACCTCTTCTTGCCATCGTTCAGCACGAGCCTGTGCTTTAGCCCACTCGACCCGGTATGCTACGTAAGAGATAATGAGTCTGCGATTCTAGCAATATAAGCTAGATAACATATACCTGTACCCAGCTCGTCCTTTGACCCGCCATCGCCAGCTGGTCGAGAGACCCTCCAAATCCAGGACGGCTGACGGTATCCGTCCCCCTTTCTCTTGCGTTTTTTGCGCGACTTCCGTATTTGACTCACATCGTCGTCGTCATCGTCGTCGTCGTCAGATCCCGCGTGCATGGCTCGAATGTCATCTTTATTTAGCCGTTGTAAACGCGACCTCCATTCGGCAGCAGGATTGGTGTCAAGAGCTTGAAGAGCTGCAAGTGCTTCGCGATAACGATCTGCGATCAGACTTATTTTGCTTGAGAACTCAGCAAGAACAACTTGAGCGCGAGTACACTCTCGTTGTCCTCTGGTCGTTGTCTTTTTTTTTGAGAAGGCGGAAGCTCGAATACGAAGATGTCTTCTAAGTTCAAACAAGGCATCATCGCACTGTGCGACTCGCAAGCGCGTTTCCTTTTCGACGAGACCGTGTTGTTGTGGTAGAGCAGATCGCAGGTCAAAAGGTAAACCAGACGGCAGGCACAATGGCGGAATGTCCACGCGAACCCCATCATTTGGATCCTCGTCCGAGTGAGTGTCGGGTATGTACAAGGCGAGATGGATTGCGACCTGAGGCATATAATGATGCTGGATTTCCCTGTATAACTTGATTTTACACAAGAGTGCGAGGCGCCGTTCCTGCACTACTGCTTTCTGTACAGAATGGGGCCGCGCTTTAGTATACGCAACAAGAGCAAGGAATTGACGTCTAGATATGCATTAGCTTCGAGGCCGCTAGTAAATAAGGGGATGCTTCGACGTACCTTTGTTCTTCTAATTCCAAACCTCGATAGATAACTGCGCTCGCAGATACCTCATGGACCAAGCGTTCGCTTCTGTGCAAGTTTCTTTCCTCCTCCTTCGCAAGCTCTCGGCGTACGTCAGCGATAGAGTGAGCAGGCGTCGGGTCAGAATACGGATCAGGTGCTTTGAGTTTGTCTTTCCTCCATACTGCCACCATCGTATTCATTGAGACAAGTTCTTGGGTCGTGAAGGTTGCATTGAGCTGATTGTAAACATTCGCCTGCTTCGCTGCCATTTTTACAGCATTAACAAACTTCCGTTCCAAAGAGTGACCTACACAACATAAGACACTACGTCAAAATCTTATAGGAGAACATTCTCGAAGTATACTCACCTAATCCCACTGTCTTCCTCCAATTCATACTTTGCCAATGATCATCCATAGTGTCGTGTCTAAACCCGGGGCCCATTTCCCGAGTAGCAGTGGCAATAGAATTCATAAGCGACCACCCCCTTTCGATGCCTTCGCCGTCCACCCTGCCTGCTCCGACCATGTATGAAAGGTTGTACGAGCTCTGGCAAGAGTCACCATGAGCAGGAAGGTGGAATTTCGGCACGGCCGCCAAAAGCAACAAACGAAGAATAGCGTCGTGCATAGAAACAGGGAATAGTTTTGCGCGCTTTTCGAAATTCTTACTCCATTGACAAATGATATCATATGTGAGCAGGATGGTCGAAACGGCGACACCAGTACCGCAGAAAGGAATATATAGTCCATATTAACGTATCTAGGAAAATCTTAGTTGAATGTCATTAGAAAATCGAAGACAATGACGAACCTCTCCCCTTTCTGAATATCCCCGACGCCAAGAGCACGTACTAAACCATGCCTCGAACATATGACCGCCCCAACGCCATTCGAGTTGTAAAGACCTGAACCCATTGTCGCCTTCTCAATGGCCTGAAAGGTCGAATCACAAGTGCTTTTCTAATTATCTTATAATGAGTTGCGATTATCAGAGAAACATAATCATAGTATGTACCTCTACGGTGATATTATGTTTCTCCAATTCAATCTCAGCCTTATAAGCCTTTTCTTCAACACGAAATGCCCAGCCAGGACCAAGCGGGTCATCGTCGCTCGCTCCACGGTCCTTCGATTTAAGGCGAAAATTTGCATCAATAGCCAGTACGAGCCAATATAAGAATCTATTGGGTAGATATTAAAACAATGAAAGACACGCCAGAAAGAGACGCACTGTTTCCTAGCTGTTTCCCAGCCCTCTGGTAGGTTCTTGCCTGGATGCGGGCAAGCAGGACATTGCAACGCAAGCTCCCCAGGTTTTGTAGCTTCGATACCCAAAGGATCGAGACCACGCCCGGCTCTCTTACATAACATAAGATGTCTATATTGCCGCGTTACGCGCAGGAATTCATCGTATCGTTTCTGCAATTGGAGTCTTAGAGATATGGACTTTATCGAATCAGCTGCGTTTACGTACCGGCATTTCACCCAGCCCCGCATTATCAGTCATATTAACCAACGACTGATAATAATCATGCGCGGAAATCTTTCCCTGCAGAGTCATCTCATGGAATAAATCCAGCATTCTGATGGTGAACGCAGATTCTGGTCGGTCGTGGGTTGCTGGAAACCACCCCGCGCTGAACAGTTGGTGCCGTCTCTGTGTATCTTCAACAGAGTACTTGCAGGCACAGAACTGAGCATCGACAGCATGAAACCCAGTTGTGTCAACCACCACGAGCAGAACTCGCGACCCAGGACTCAAGCAAGCTTCATACGGGGGATGGCCCAGTTGGACAACTAAGCCAATCAACCGGAGACTCTCCTGTTTCCAGAAATTGGCATCCCAAGACTTTTTAAAGTTACATCACCATCTCAAACTTCGGTGCAAGCAGATCATGCTCACCTCAATGCGGTGTAAAGGACATCGTCTGTGCTCGTTTATCATGCATGTCTTGCAGAATAGTGGGCGACTATGGCAATCAATACACCGTAATGTAGGTTCCAACGCTCCGCAGCCATTACACGTATGCCCTTCCTTCCCATCAAACCGCTGAAGTTCGTCGAGATACGTCGATCGATGTTGAAGCCATTCACGGAGAACCTTGGACTTCAATGACAATACGTTAGTACATTAATCCGCCTTAAGGAAATGTAGCTGACGAAAAATCATACCCTTTGTTTGGGCGTTCTCATTCTCACATGCTCCTCCAAATCGTCTTCCGACACGGTGTCGGGTGAATCGTTGCAGAATACGTCTGCCTCCAGAAATCTGTATTCAAGAGCTGATGCTTCCCCGTGTGTGTGAAATTGATCTGTGGGCGATTTCCCGTGCGACAATGCAACCGTCTGCGACGAATAAGAAACACCCATGAGCCTACTACGAGTTCCATGGATGTCGACAACATCAGCAGTTCCGAGAACTACGTTTTCATCTTCACCATCAACATCAAGATCGAAAGCGTCAAGATCTAATATCTCGAGGGTGTTGGAGGACTTCTTTTGGCGCCTCTTTGACATTTGTGCTGCGGGTACGCGTGCTTGACAAAACCTTAGGATTGGGATCTCTAGCGTAGGATTCATACGAAGGACGAAATTTTACATTGCCTATTTAGTATGAACCCTGATGTGAGTCCAGCTTCACTTCTTAGGCGCGTCGAGACTCGAGATTCGATTTGTGTTCATTTGTAAATAGACTTTAAACATTCGAAGTTTAATCTCACCGAGGTCGAACATTCGAAGTCTAATCTCATTGGCAGTCGCATAAATATAGAATAGTTCGAAGCTCGATGCATAATTAGCTATAGAATTACGACACTACCGTTCTGCGCGTATAATCTGGGAATCCTTCCTCTCCGCGAGCAATGTCGAATTCTTCACTTCGAATGGACAGGATAGTATAGATGGCAAATGTATTGTTAGTATCAATAGGCACCATACGTTATAAATATGTACTGCCAGCGAGCTCCGACTTAAATGCACCGTGTCTCACTGAACCCACGGAGCTCCCCCTTACCCGGAGTACTTTGCGCACTCTCACAAACGAAACCCCCGCATCTCATCGTTTGTCTTAAGCTTTTATCATCATGAGCAGCAATATAATGAACCGTGATTCGTACAAGGCCTGGATGTTGGAAATCGTGAGCAATCAAGCACATATCCGCAACAAAGAAAAGAGATCTGACGTGTCATACAATAAGGGAAGGAAGATTAGTGAGAGTCGTCGAGTCTTCAGAATTGGGAACAATTATTGGGTCACATTCAACTCAGCTGTTGAGCCCAAAAATCCCCCTTCACTTACGTTTAGAACATACTATCCTGAACATTGCTGGACAAGTCCCCACTGGTTCGACAATGCCCATCCCTTCATGGCCTTTGCCCAGACGGAGCCTTTTTTTTCCGGACCGATTTTTGGACGATTGGCAGGAACAGCGTATTCCTTCGAGGTGAAAGAGGTCCGCAAAGGGAAGTGGGCTCTAGACCCTGTCGTTCGCAACAGCTGGTATCGCTTAGAATGCGCGCTTACACAAATCTACGAGTTTTTCCTCGCTCGAGCAGGATATACGTTCCTACATACGCTGGACGTGCAGGCATTCAGACAGCCTTCCAGATGGGGGTATCGCAAGGAGCACGAGAATGAAAAATCTGCACGCATCCGAGTGATGAACTCCAGGAATGCCTTCGTGCCTCTCATGGCGCTCTGTACTTACGCATTCGCCATTAATAAGACTTGCGCTCCTTTCAACACGGAGGCCTTGGTACACGTTCTTGTCACGGAAACTCGCATTAATGCAGAATGGGCAAATGAGCTCGCTCAATCACCTATGCTATCTACTACACAGTTTCGCGTTGGTGTCTATGTCGACCAAAATACACTTCCCCAGAACCCTTCCATCCGATGATGGTCTTCCACGTTCCTCTATGGATTCGAATAACATCCAAAGTGCCCAATCCGATGGATCCTCTTGTTTTTCGTATTCAAGATTCGGACGTGTTGCGCACGGCTCACAGAATGAAGGAAGCCGATGGAGTTACATCTGATTCGTCTCTACCCGCCACGGCGACTCTGGCTCTCGTGGATAATCCTTCACATGTTGAAGCAGGTAGTCGACAACGCCCCGGAGAAACGATGGACCAGTTTTTTGAACGCGAAGCGAAACACAGGGAGCATATCCTTGAGAAAGAGTCCGCGTATCAACGTGACGTCCGTCAGTCAAGAGAACGCAGCGCTCTGGCTTTTATTTGTCCTGGTCCACACGGAGCGCATGTCTTTGAATGGAGAGACGAGTCTGGTTTCCTCAAACGTTGTCGCGTACTACGCAATGACGTCGCGAACGTTTGGGCCGACTATGCTCAAGCTCAGAAACGTTACAACAGCAATCGAAACGAATGGGACTTGAGCAGAGAGTTCGCGCCAGCTGCTGTACCCGAATCCATGTACGATGATGATGATGATGATGATGATGAGTTCGAAATCGAAGCTCTGCCACTTGAAGATCCCTCTGTCTCTATCCAGAACAGTCCGCAGGCAGCTGAGACAGATTTACAGTCTCAGTATCCTCCATTCATCCCCGATACTGCGAAACAACCGGATAACCCTCTGGTTACTTTCTTTTCCTTGGAAGACGCATTGTATTTCAAGTATGGCTTCCACCCAGATGGCACGGAGATCAAAGAATTATCTACGATCCCAACAGCCCAACGATTCACTGCAGACGTCTCTATGAAAATTTTGGCAGAGCAACGCGACAGCAGTGTACAGGGCGCGAATATTGATAAGTTGTCTTACTTCGTGTGGGCATATGCTATGTCCAAGCCGATTCCAGCTGGACTTCGTGACCTTGATGATCAGAGCACGCATACACTCAGGTTGTACCGCAGCAGACTATATGCGCCGACACTCGAAGCTAACGATCTCTGTCGCGTAAGATCGAGCAATGCGAATACACTGGTCGAACTATTTGTACCCAAGGCATCCATGGGCGTTGAGGCATTGCGACAGTCAAAATGCAAAAGTTTGGCAGACCTCGCGCTCTATTACATTTCAAGAGGCACACCTTTTGACTGGCGTACAATAGGAACACCAACTGCGCGACCGATTTTGCAACTTCCACCAGGGAACACAGAAGGTCTCGGTTTCAGAGGAGTAAACTACGTTACAACATATCACGACTATCAATCGTATGTACGGCGAAGGAATATGCTTCTACGAGACCGGGCGATCGCTCGAGCTGCACTGATGCATGGAGGAATCATCTGGCGATTAACAGTTCAGGCTCTGTCTGAGCTGTATCGCAGCTTCGACTTTCAAGACATATTGGAAGAGGATCTCGAGATCGTTTCCCTCACGCAAGAAGACCTAGGTGTCATAAGTGGGATGTATAAAAAGTGGACCGGTAATTCTACTTCTTTTATTTAAAGTACATATATTGAAAGTCTACAACAGAAACGCCGTACGTCTACAGCGAGAGTTCGTGGTGGCCTCAGACACACCAGTGGATAGATAGTGGAGCAGATCTGGGATACTGGACTCGAAACAACGAAGTCTGGTTTCAGATGCGCAGTGAAGGTATCAGGCGAGGCGATTTCAGCTGCAGAACCGGAGCACAATGGCGAGACACATTGAAGCTTCACAACAAAACGAAATGGCTGAAGAAGAGTAACGAAGACGCGAGCACTCAATTTCTCAACTCTTTGTAACTTTCGTCTCGCGCGAGCCTATGTACGTATTGAACGGAGAAGGCGAGTCTGATCTTATTTCACTCATTTCGTTCTTATTTCACTCATTTCGTTTCACTTGCGTCACACAACAGTTTGTTTTAAAGACGCAAATATGTTAGATTACTTCAAATTAATAACATACATGAATACTATATTATGTAGATAGAGGTAAATGAATGAAGTGACGGAAGACAAAAAAATATGAAAGCAACAGCAAAGACGCATGAAACGTCAGACAATTACGGCCGCCTACCATGGTTCCTATTCCAATTCTATCCCAAACCCTCGCTCTGAAACATCAAACAGTCGAGCACGAAAAGGTATATCTGCGGCTTAACCACAAACATCCTTATTCGTGTCGAAATTGAGGGAGAGGAGGAGGGAGGGAGGGAGAGGAGGAGGGAGGGAGGAGGAGGGTCAGGGAAGGGGATGGAGGGAGGTAGACACGCGCGTCCATTAGGACACATATGCCCAATCAATGGGAAACTATGACAAAGGGAGCCCCGCAAACAGTAATTATCAGTAATTATTCGTACTCCGAACCCTTTTTTGGTTGAGAACCTATACTTGATATCTTATTTTGGAAGAAGCCGATGCCCGATCATACGCACGGACCACCGTTAACGCCGAATACGCCACAGTCGAGTCATATAGTCTATTTACGTCCGTCAATCACCGTGCCACCGTGCCACCGTGCCAATCTCCCCATCCCCCTTCTCTTCCTCCTCCCCTCCCTTCCTCCTCCCCTCCCCTCCCCCTCCCCTTCGCCTCTCTTCTATTCTAGCTAGATGCGACTCCTGTGGTTAAGCCGCAGGGGTACAATTCTTCTAGATAAGAAGGCATAACCGAGGCACATGTCTTGTCTTGCGTGCTGGTACGACTTGCGAAGTGAAAGCGATAGGAGAATGGGTCTGGCGTCCATGATGTTATACCTGCGATCGTGCAGGGGTATCTACTTTCGTTTGTCTTTGTCTTTGTCTTCCTCGTTTGCTTTCATTTTTTTGTCGCAGTCCTACTCCGTATATTGCACGGAGTGGGACTGCGACGGATCGTGTTATCTACATGTATTTAGATATTGCATTTGAAATATATGAATTTATCTGATATAAAAATTTAATGGTGTGATTAAGCTTGATTAAGTTAAGCTTGTCAAGATGACTGCTGCTGAACTCGCAGAGAAACTCTCCTGTCGAAGGTCGATGAGTATCACTTGCGTTTCCCGTTTGTTCCGCCTTTCGAGTTTGCAGTGCTTAAGCTCTGTTTACCATCATGACTGCCTTGTTTCGAGGTCAAATCCGCAGAGAAACCGACTGTCATTTCGCTGGTCGATGTGTATCACTTGCGGGTTCTTTCTGCCTTCTGAGATTGTAGTGCCTCTCGACCCTGACAATGGATGAGCAGCTGGGCGATGATCGTGAGGATGCTGACGAGTATCTGCTGGCCCAATGGCGATTTCGCACGAATGCCCTCTTGTCCGTGAATTTGATTCTTCCAGATGATCAGGCTGGCTGACGCCTGATTGGCTTCGTCGTACGTATTGTAGTATTGGATTGTATACTGGGTCAAGTTATGGCAATATATATTTTTGCAAAATCAAATAATACTGCTCGCGTCAAACACAACTAACTATCGAGTGAAGAAAGGAAAGGCAAAAGTTTCAGTCAGCGTACTACTTTCGTGCCACCGTTCATGCACTATTTGTCACATCTTCTGTAAGAATCAATGAGCAATAGAATGAATGTCGTGAAGATAACGTACCGGGACAAGAATCACTCTGACATTCTCGTCTTGAATAGCGTCTTCAAAGGCATGAGTCGCCGATGCTTCGGTCTCATAGGCTTTGTAAAGTGCACCAGGGACGCTTAGGACATACCGCCCCACCTCGAGCCTTCAACAATAGTTAGCTTCGTTGTAAACGAGTATCAAGAAATAAATTTGTCTCACCATTCGCTGAAGACCCCCGTACGTATACCAGCTGTGACAACGTAGTATTTCTTGATGGGTCGGGCATAGTACGACATGATTGTCTTGTCCATGTCAATCGAGTTGATGTTGATCCCGTTAACCTTCAGATCAGGCGCTCCTGACAGCTGAGAGACATTGTTGGGGTTAATAATGATGTCCGGTGCAACACCACCACCTTTGACGAGCACCAGTCCACGGTCCATTGCATACAAGAAGGCGCCGCGTGCTTCCTCCAAAGTGTCGCAAGCACGATACACTGCGCCGGACACCCCTGCGCAATATGGACCAGCTTCAGTCCTGATGTGCTTCAGTTAGTCTATGTAACTTCAATCTGAAGAAAACATACCAGTCATTGAAGACACCGACTCGAAGACCACAGGATACTGCGATAACCTTATCCGACGAGGGTTCATCATCGACTCTCTTCTGGCTGAGCTCGACTGAGATCATGTCAGAAGCTGTGTGTTCACGAGATTCCCCTTCGATGCTTTGGGCCCCAGTTTCATCGACCGATGGGGCCAGATCGTTCGAATTCGCCACTGCGTGCTGTAGCTCGTCGGTGAGAGCGCGTAATGCATTGCCGACCATTGGGCTGCCTACTGCTCGTGCGAACGACTGTGGTCCCATGCGGAAGAACGCAAGAGTCGTAATGACGAGAAGACGAAAAACTGCGACAATGAAATCGACGAGCTCTCCATCTGAGTGAGCTCGCTGCTGAGCGGCGACAGATGTCTCTGGTGATGGTGCGGGGGAAGTAGAGTCGAAAAGCGTTGTAGTCAATTGGGATGGCTCAGAATGCTTCGACGCAGGACTTTTCTCCACCATCCTGACAGTCTCTGAGCAAGAAAGTGGACGAGCTAGTTGATCTGTTGATTGCTTAAATAGTTCAAGACGAAAAAAATTGGTACTGTATAGGTGCATAGTCAGGGTCGAATTATTTCGGGTACAGTCGGAAGCAACATGCATGATTGACGACCAAACAACTTTTGTTTTGTCCTTTTCGACTCATGGGGGCTAAGTGGACCGACGCTACACAGGATGAGTTCCTGGAGGGATATTTTGAGCGTTACATTGAACTGAAGCACAACATAGCTGCCCGGGATGCTCTGTTCCTCAGAATTCTCGAAAAATTTATCGAGCGCTGGGGGCCAGATACGTGGGGTTTCAACAACGTGGCACAATTCAAGAAGGATGTGGCCGAAGAAGTGATTTTGGCTGCGAAGAAGAAGAAAATGCTGGAGGTACGTATACTACTTTGTGTGGTTTTCGTTACTTAAATTGACAAACCGAATCAATGTTAGCGCGTTGGGAGATGGTATTACAACAGAGAGGCGACAAAGGCGACTCGCAAACCCGACAACTTCCTTCTCTCTTTTCCGAGCAAGGGGAAGCTCGACTCAGGCAGAGCACGTATGGCGAAACCACTAGACAAATACTACGCGCTTTATATCCAGACCAACTCGGAAAGGAAGGCGAAACTCGACGAACTGTACAAAGCATACGTAGCATCCCTTCCCCAGGGGCAGACGGCGCAATCGAAGGTCAACTGGAGGATTCCCATTCTTACAGAATGGTATGCGGGCGAGTCCGAGGAACTGCGCAAAAACGTCGAGGTAGAACGCCATAAGGAAATGGGCCTTGCTATTGATGGTAGTCCTCTCCTCATCGAGGACACCGTCTCCCCTGGTAATGTGGACCAAGAGACGCAAAAAACGGCAGAAGAACTGGCAGAAGAAAAGCGGCTCAAGAAAGCCCAAATCCAACAAGAGTACGTATATCGATGACCTAAAACATATATGATGCTTATCACGATTTTTTAGTGCGGCCAGTCGTATCCCTTCCGCTTTATATGCGCTATCGGAAAAACTTACGAACGAGGCGATGGCCAAAGGAATAATCTTACTCGGTCTTCCTGTACCTAGTAGGAAAGGGAAAGTCACCATATTCAAGTGAGTAAATTAGAGTTATGTTAGATAGTCTTTTGACTGAGGAATATCAACAGAATGTGCGTTGGAGAAACTCATGATACCAATCGTAACCTTGAAGCATTCATGGGCGAGAAACTTTTTAATTCTCGCATCATGAACTCGATTGCTAGCTATCTAGTCAAAGCTTTTCGTGAGCATCATTTCTTCTCGTATACGTATGGCATGATAACATGTCTTGATGATTTGTAGCTGAAGGCATTGAGGAAGAACTGTCATTGTTTACCGCCACGGACGATACGACTGCTAATGATGTTCAGCCCAGTGAGCCTCGTCCGAGTACTGACATCCCGATGGATGTTGTTCAATGCGAGGCCGCCAACAACTCTGTATCTACCATTAGCGCGAAGAGTACTGACATCCCGATGGATGTTGTTCAATGCGAGGCCGCCAACTCTGTATCTACCATTAGCGCGAAGAGTACTGACATCCCGATGGATGTTGTTCAATGCGAGGCCGCCAACAACTCTGTATCTATCATTAGCGCGAAGAAAACCAAAAAGTCTCGCCGCGCAGCTCGGAGGGAGAAGGAGAGCGGCAGCTCGTCTGACGAAGGCGACGGACATATTGAATTACCTTCATCCGATGGACCATCTATTGACGAAGCTAGTAACAACAACAGCAACAACTCAGCCTCCTCTGCACCAGGACGTCGCCGCGGCACGGGGATTCGTAAGACACCCTACGAACTCGAACGCGAGGCACGCTTGAAGGAGAACGACGAAACTCTTAAGTCACTTGGTCTTGACCAGGAATCAATGAAAGCGTATTTCCCGACGAGGACAAATAAGGACCGATCTCATCTTCAGGATGGAGAAGCACCATCAGGTCCTATCCGTCGCTCCGCTCGTATCTCAAGCTCTGGCAATGCATGCCAAGCTACCGCAATTAACGATCCCGACGATAATCTATCCGATTCATTGCAAGTGATACCAGCCAGTCCTGTACGTACGACAATCGCCTTGCCCACGACCATTTTGCCTCCGATCGACTTGACTCACGACGAGAGTGCTGTTTCTCCAAGTGCAAACGGCGAACCCGAGATTGAGAAAGACCAATCTCGCACAGACGCAGGTCATGATGAACGTTCCGTTGGCCTGCCACAATCTGCTGCGGTGCTCAATGAAGGAAAGACAAATCCCAGCTCAAACATTCGACAGGCCGGCGTTGAAATTATGGTGCCTCTCGGTGTTCGGTCTACCGAGTATGAGCAATTTTTAGAGGAACGCCAGCGTATGCTAGAAGAACCCAACGCTGCGTCATCTGGCTCCCTTTCGCTTTTCCCTCCAAGTGGCCTTGATGGTGACTTATTTCCGGTATTTGATCTTCAGGACATCAAGTCCCCGGAGCTTCGATCCCAAGCAGACTGGATTCCCGACGCTGAAATATTGCTATGCGACACATTCAAGTCCTCGGGCACTTTTGCCAAACTAGCTGTGCGGTACTGGCTGAAGATTGAGGAGAAACTGGGGTACCCAGGATTTGTAAGTCTTTCTGTTATACAGTACAGTTTTTCCAATACTAATGAATGTTATAGAACGACGGTTTCCCTGCAAAAGGCCGACCGGCTGCGCTCGCTGAGTGGATGAAGAACAGGCGCAAATACTCGCTAACGCCAAAATCGATAACAAGCTTTGCCGCCATCGAGAGAGAATTCCTTACGTGGTGGGTCTCGCTCCAACCTATGGCTCGCCGTGTGCAGGGAATAGACCCGAAGTCGTCAGACGAGACCCTTGCCTCCCTGCTAATCAAGTCTGCTAAAGTTGAGGCTGGTGGCTGGAGCCACCTTTCAGTTGGAGGCAAAAATGGCCTTTTCCTCGTATTCTTGATGCTCGTTTGGCTGAAGCGATGTGCGGAGACACGTCAGGAACAATCCATTGTGGATGTTGCCGTTGAAGATGTCTGTTGGACGTTAGATAAGGTTTTGGAGGATTTGAAGGCTCGCGAGTGCGCAGATGGGGGTTCTAAGGTCGTAAGCATGGAGGTCGAAGCCGTGTCTTCGTCGAAACAACTCGGCAAGGGCAAAAAAAGGCAAAGGTGTGTGTCTAGTCATATTGCAGTGTGTAAACAATCTGAAAAGTATCGCAGACAATCAGCGTCAGAACCTAATACTCGCCGAACACGTACTCGCGTCTAACCAACTACTTTATTACTTTTTCTTCTTACTCATTAAAGCCTTTGCCCCTTTCTTGTCATTTTCGAATGACCGTTGATCTTCACTTTTGTTCTCACTAACTGTAGCCACTCGTTGTCTGACCCCATGTCATTCCTTCTATTTTATTTTCGAGACCACGTTTATCTGGATACTAGTTTTTTAAACCTGACGATAACAACACTCTTTCTCCTTACTCATTAAAGCCTTTGCCCCTTTCTTGTCATTTTCGAATGACCGTTGATCTTCACTTTTGTTCTCACTAACTGTAGCCATTCGTTGTCTGACCCCATGTCATTCTTTTATTTTATTTTCGAGCCCATGTTCATGTAAATATTTAATTTTAATTTTTTAATCAAGCAACGTGATATGACGCTTGTTATATTGTCTGTCTCTGAAATACGTATGGCTCATTTAGCTCAAAGGTCTTGAGCACTATGTTGCCCAATGTCAAACGAGTTGCGGGTTCGAACCGTTAGCTACCACTTCCTTTTCAATTCATCTTTTTTGAACCGCTCGTGCTGTTCAGCTGTCTTGGAATGGAGTTCTATTCCCGCGCAACATGCCTAATGCAGAAGGCTGTTGTCGTTGTGCTATGCCGAGCTTCCGAGCCTGTATTATTGTTGCCCTAGCAGTCCCGGCGCGGACAGTGGACGGCATAATCGGCACAGACTACGTTGAAAGCCTTACGGGTCTGCCGAATGCCTGCCGAAGTTATCGTGATAGTTTACGAAAGGGGGGGTGATAGTTATCGCACTTTTCACAAGATTACTAGCTGGCACTGGTGGCGGTCCGGCGAAGCGACCCAATCGAGGGGCATTCGAAGGAAGCAGATTCGAAGGAAGGATCGACCAATCAGGTAACCTGTCCAAATATGGAACACTGCGCTTCGCGACTTCGCTGCATCAGTAGGTGGACCCACAATAGGTCCGACGCGTCGATCGAGCACCGGAAGATACCGAAAGGACAGGAATATCGACTTCGGGGTGTCTATCGATAGCTAGGGGCAACGGCCGGCGCTTCGAAGTGCTTCGAAGAGAGGGGATGGCCTCTGGAGGGCGCGAGCGAAGGCTTTCGAACGATTAGTGAGGCGGGATAGTACGGGGGATACAAGGTATATTGGATGGTCCGTGCGGAGGGTCGGACACGCGTGCAACACCGGGCTGTCTGTCAGGCGGTTTATTTTATTTCATATTTTCTTTCTTTTCTTCATCAGAACCAGCTGGACCCCGCGACGTGAATATATTCAATGGTCGCGAGGCGGGCAAAGGGGATGAAGGCCAGTAGTGTATAAAAGGTGCACTGGCTTCGAAGGGAAGAAGACACCAGCTACGTAGTCGAGTACATAGCGATTCAGGCCCTCAAGCTCTTCTGAGCGGTTCGAATCAGTCACTGCTTGTCCTCTATACGTCTCAATACATCTATTCTCTACTCTACACATCTTTCGAACCTGTCTTCGAACTCTCTCTCTGCGCCTTCGCGACCCGTCGTAACGCTTGTATAAGCATTCGACTCAGGTTCGAAGCCACCTCGAAGCCTCGTATCTACTTCGAACCTCGCTCGAGAGGTTCGATCCATTCGTTGGAGTGTTTGTATCTTCGAAAACCCTTTGCTACCCTTCGTCGAAGTGATCTGTGTACCCAAACACGCCCTACTTTCCTTGCTTTCCCCCTTTACCACTCGTAACTCATTCCCTGCGGGCGATCCACTCGCTCTCTTTACTTTCTCTTATCTTTGTTGAGTGCTTCGCATCAAGCGTCCACTTTTCATTGACCTAACCACCTTTTGCCCTTCACCGGTCAGCAGGTTGCTATCTCAGTTGATGGCACCACCCTCCCCAGTGCCCAGAAACCGGACTTTGGGACGCCCCAGGGCTCTCCCATCTCACCCATTCTCTCCACCCTTTCTGCAGGCTCAGCCATCAAGCGGTTCCGGTTTGATGGATGCAACTTGCTTGCATACGTCGACGACCATCTTATTGTCATTGCCGGCCCCTCAGTTACGTCTAACTGCAGGAAGCTGGTACCAGCATACCACCAACTCAACTCCCACTTTCGCGACATTGGTCTCAAGATCGAAACCGCCAAAACCGAGCTTGCCCACTTCCATCCGCCGCGCCTCAAATATGGCTACCATGGTTGGGAAACCAAAGGCGTGCAGCTGGACCCAGACACCCTCATCAAGCCCTCCATCCCCCTGCGGTGGTTGGGCATCTGGTGGGACCCGGCACTTTTGTTTAAGCCCCATGTTGAGCGCATGCGCTCCAAGGGCCTCTCCACTCTTGCGGCCATTCGCCTTCTCGCCAACACCGAGCGCGGCATGTCTGCCCTCCACCTTCGTCGGTTGTACTCGGCCTGCGTCCGCTCTGTTTTAACATGGGGCGTTCCAGTGTGGTACACTGGCATCTGTCAGAAGGGCCTTGTAGCTCGTCTACAGTCGGTCCAGAACATTGCTTGCAGGTGGATCCTCGGGGTATACCGAGGCGCCTCACCGCTAAGCACCAATTTCCTTTGCTCTTTACCTCCTTTTCAATTTTATTTTAATTATCTAAAGACTAACCACGCTCTTTGCCTATGGTGCACTCCACATACTGTAGGTAGACGTAGGATTACTCCCTCACGGCGCCCGCGGCCTCTTTCCACTTCGCTACCGGCCCTTGTCCCTCGTGTCCAACAGGTCCCTGCGTACACTCATCCTCCCTGGTCAGATCCTCTTGCCTTTGCAGGCAAGCGACTGGACTTCCGAGTCCCAGAAGGCACTGTTTCCGCCGAACTGCGCGAACAGCATGTGAACGATGCAATCAGTGCCTGCACCCCCTACTCTGTGCAAGTCTTCACAGACGGCTCTCGTTTAGAGCGCGGCTCAGGCTCAGCTATTGTGGCCATGCGTGGCCCACAGCGCCTTGCCTCCCCCAAGATTGCGACCGCCACAGATGCAGAGATCTTCTCTCTTGCGTCTGCACCTGGTTGGGCTGCGCGGCACTTGCGCGCCCACCTCATGGAGGTCCCATCAGTCATTTTCCTTGCCGACTCACTCACTGCTTTGAGGCTCTTTCGAAACTGGCCCTCAGCACCCGGCGCTCACCTCCTACAGCAATGGAAAGCAGGCGTTCAGACACTGCTTGACCTCAACCCAGACCTCCAAATCGTTTTCCAGGAGCCGTACCAACTAAAATTGTGAAAATATTAGCGATAATTATTGCGCAAACATTTAATAATTATTGTCGATAACGAAAACTGTAGTTTGCGGCCGTGCGGCAATGCAATGCCGGGGGTGCCGTGAGGTGGCATCCCTCGGCAACCTTCCTGTGGCAGGGTTCAGGCTGTATTTGGTAATACAAGCCTTATTTCAATCCCTGACGTAGATCTGCTGCGATAATTTAAGTACCAGGGCTACACCCCGGGCAATTTGATATAAGATAGCAGGCATCCAGACCAAAAGGTAAATCTTTTTTATTTGAAATATGATGCAATCGTTAATTTATATTTAATGTAGTGACAACAGCGCAAAGTAAGCGCCGGCGCTTACAGCAGTGGCACGCGCGCGCGATGCCCTGTCTTTATCTTTGTCTCCCTCCTCAACGACATCGTCGTCTGTTCTGCTGTCTTTTTCTTCTCATATTGCTTGCACCACTTGTTGGAAGAATGTCCACACAATCCCACTAGCCGCAGAGGAGCAGGAAGGCTGCAAATGTGGCAGGTGCGTCAGACCGGATCCTGCACTTCTTGCCGTTAAGAATGGAACTAAACGCTCAGCACAACTTATAGGGCCCGCGCAAGCGAGCGTGCGATGCGAACCTTCACCCCGTCTTCATTGCAAGAATGCCAACGATACCACAGGGTGCAGTCCATACCCATCGTTCCTCCTCTCTCCCAAATTCAAGGGTAGCAGCAGCAAAGTCAAGCAAGCCCGACTTCCTCTCATAACTTGCTGCAAGCATAACAATGGCAGCGACAACAGCGACGACAGCGACAGTCGCCCCCATCTCCGGAGTCTTCATTCAATAAACCTGGACAACAGTCCTTCCAGGATGCTCGCGATCACGAGCAAGAGTTAAACGGCTCGGATTCTGAACAGCGTACACCCCGGCCTAATCCCCATCCACAGCTTGCACATTCTCACAGCTTCTCTTCGGCATCAGCTCTTCCGCAACAGTAACAGCACGCGCAAGCACTCGGCTTTGTGCGTCCGATACCGGTTGCCGTACAAGTTCCTGGCTTGACCCAGTTTCTTGGTGATAGTAGGCGTTGGACGATGACCGAGCGTGCTGATAGATTGCAGCGAGCAGCTGATTTGCTTGCTGCAGGCCAAGCACCGCCCGGGTGTGGTGGGGTCGCGTATGCTGGAGGGGCTGTTTCCTTCGAACGACTCAAGACTTGGACAACCCCGCCCAAGAACTCGCCCATCAATGCGGCCGCGGCTACACTAGAGAGGGAGAAGCAGGGGGGAAGCAGGTCATGCAAGCGGTGGATCGATAGGCAGGAGGGCAACTGTCACTCTAGCCTTTTATCAGCGTGAACGCGGAAGGGATGTCAGTGCTGCTTCAGGCAACACGAAGAGAACTGGCTTGCGTCCTTTAACACCAGAGGTGAATGACAATCCCATACGTGCCCACAAATCCGTTCTACCAAATGCACCCTAATACACCACCGGCACTTCGCCGGGCTACTAAGGACTCGCCGACATATCCTAGCATGTCTTCCCAAGCCCGTGCGGTGAAAAACCGAACGCCAGACCGATCCTGTCTGGTGGAGGAAGAACCTGATGTCCATGACCTTGGTCATCGGTTTCATTCACTTTTTTAGTTTAAAATTATGTATATTATAAGCT
The DNA here is from genome assembly GCA_910574555.1 of Trichaptum abietinum. Taxonomy (NCBI): domain Eukaryota; kingdom Fungi; phylum Basidiomycota; class Agaricomycetes; order Hymenochaetales; family Trichaptaceae; genus Trichaptum; species Trichaptum abietinum. Next base: position 2,430,483 of record CAJTBE010000001.1, read on the forward strand.
GAACACTATCTTCTATATATATATGATTGAAACGCAAAAAAATCCGGACAGAAAAGTGAGAGAAATAAATTACAGAGGTAGTCGAAGGTGTCTTTTGACACCTCCACGTCCTCGAAAGTGTATCCGGCGATTCTGTCAGGCTGGGATCCTGCATGCCTTAGGGATGCCTTGTCAACGGGAATCGGGATTATGCTAACTCGGAGCATGATGTCCTGCAAGGTCGAATACTCGGGGACGCCTTCGGGATCGGGACAAGAGCGCGGGAAGCGCTCGGGAACTGGAAACGGGAACAAGAACAAGGGTACTTTAGACTGGCCACGCCAGGGATAAACGGGACAAGCTTTAGACTGGCAGCGCCAGGACACGAGTGACAGCGAGTGGTCTTTGGGGCAGTCCCGTATGAAGGCTCGGGGTGTCGGGGATGCTTCTCGGAAGCAGACAAACAAGAGATAAGCTAGAACTAGAGACAAGGCAAAGACAGAGGTGGATCTCGACAGCCTGGCCTGCAATTAGGCCCAAAGACTTATGATATTCGAGTCAAGGGTACTAAGTACATATGCTATGGACTTATATACAAGAAGGGGGAAAAGGAAAGGGAATCCCGGACCGCGCGATTGCGTGGGAAAATCGGGGAAATGGGCAATGCGGCAAGCAATGAGGCTTCCACATGTAAGGCTAAGAGAGAAAGAGGAAAGGGATAACAAAGGAGTGTCTGGACATGTGTAATGTATTGGAAAATCGGAGTAATGAGGGGGAAATGAGGGGAACATGTGGGGAACACGAGAGAGAGGTGAGGATGAGGGGGGAGGGCCTTCGGGAAAGGGAGAAGGTCCTTCGGGGAAAGGGAAATGGACTTCGGGGAAATCCCCGGGATAAGTCCCAAAAGAGAAGGATGTGTCACGACGTGACATGGAAGGTCCCGGGATGGGTCCCAAAGGGGAAGTGGGCTATGTCACGTCATGACAGATTCCCGGACTATTTGTCCGAGACATCGCCGGGCATCCTTTTCTCTCAACATTAAATCAACACTCCAAACAAGTTTCAGGCACTTTATACCGACTGAAAGTGCTTGTTTGATAGTAAATTATAGTATTTATTTTAACATTGGATATGTACTTTGTTTCTGTGTCACAAGCAAAACATTGCTAAAATGTGTTTTACTTATAGTATATATTCATTTGTATAATTCTGAGTGGGCCTAAAGCTTCATTCTTTGTGCAGAATTCATGTAGCTAACATTATATAAGAGTATAAAAAAGAATTACGTCCATAGGTTCTATGGAAGTAGTTGAACTCAAAAGTGATGCTTTGAATGCATCACATCGAGTGAAACTTGTGCAGATGTGTTCGTCTCTCAAACACATTTGTGCACTTCAAGATTGTTTTCCTTTTAACTTCCAATCTAACACCTCAATAAGCTCTATTTATATGTCTAGTATAGATATCAAATACTTACCAAATTTCTGAACATCAGAAACATATGTTATTGAGCTGCAAATGTTGAGAAATGGGCCAAAGTACTCAAAATGGTCAAAGTTCGAGTGTTTTTCATTTTACGATCCTCTAAGAAGACGCTAATGGCCTCCAAACTTTTATGCGAAGTTTCTATATACCTAACGTATATGTATTTAATTTTGTAGGCCTATCCGATCTCTCGAAGGCATTATAGAAATTGAAGAAACTGTCAAAATATGCATTATTCAAAGTTTCTCTTGTTCTTAACTTATTCCAGCTCTACATACATCCCCAATAAGCTCCATTATTTTTTTACAGGTACATATTACTAGTAAAAAGAACTTTGAATACTGTGCCTGACGATACATGTGCTGTATAAAATTAAAATGCTATGTTTTAGACATGTTTGAACTGTTAAAAATGAAGAGATTTACCATTTGTAGTAGTTTCACGCGACCTCTCAGGGTCGAATCGTGCCACGTCGTGCGTCGTTCCCCACTATTGCTTTCCTCACAAACTCCTCTATCCTCCTGCTCCCGCTTCGCGGGACCGCTCCTTGCTTGCCATGAATGCTGGCTTCGGCTCTTCAGGCACTCTCAGCTGCACCACCGCTACATTGACCGACTGTGCTGGTCCAAGTAGCACGGTATTGCTTCGCGATCGGTGAGTTTGCGGTGGCACTCACAGGGAAAACAGCGGATGTGGGCGAGCGGGCTGCAAGCTTATGTTGCTCTTCTTCGAGCATAAGGACACATGTGAGTATCACTTATCCTCTTTCAAGGCCGTTCACCTCACCAGTCAGCGAGCTATTCCAGGTCGCTAACTCATATCGCTATTGCACCCACTGCACAACACCCGCACACCTACGTATTCACCCCTCCTTCGCTATCCTGACACAATATTCCCGCCTCTGGTTGAATATACTTCAAGTCGGAAAGACCTCCGATATTTAACTGCTACACTCGGTCATGGTGAGTGGACTGGTCTTAATTGCTTATATTCCGGAACAATTTTCATGTTGACACGACAATAGCTTCGCAGGTTGCTACAAGTCTGGGATCGCAACGGAAAGCCTCCCGCCAGGACTTGCAAGTGCAGTATGCGCGAAAAGGTCATCACTATGGCTAACTAGGACAGGGAGAAAGTTGGCCTCCCATATATTTAAACGCCTGAAGTAGGTTGCATCCACGGCGTCGTCAAGCCCGGTTTGGTCACTATTCTTGAATCGCCCCATCAACCCCATCAGATAACTGAGCTCAATGTATTAGCTCTTCAAGCAGGCCACCGTATCCACTTCCGCGAGGGCAAATGGGCCCATGAGCATCATAACCATGGGTGGCGCGTGACGTCGTTCTCCGGCCGCCGCAACAAGACCTTGATGACGTTCGGTCCATGAGAGGGTCGCCCCGCTGCTTTCATCCTCGGTAAGTCCATATCTGATTCCTTTGAAAGTTGCGAACAGCTGGCTGATGAAGCAATCAGGCTGTGGTATTGGCTCCCTGTTGAGGATGCTCTCCGTACTGAACCCGGGGGCCCACAATAATGGTGGCGAGCTGTACGCGTACAACGCGACGTGCCACGCACGGGCTACGCGCTGCGTGCTGCCCCGCCCAGAGATCGCGAGGCCGTGGTCGCGCCCGCGTGCGACGAGCGTAGCGCCATTCCCCGCCGCGCGCGTACCCACCCGGCGCGTGGCCGCACCACCATATTGTCTATTTATTTGTAATTTATAGTGTATTATAATTAGCTGGGTCTGGACTATAATGGTCCAGGCCTATTGAAATATATTTAATTTCAAATTTTCCGTGCCTTTGGAGGGTCCTGTGAGCCCTTACAGCAAAGCCCTGAAATGCCGTGCGTGGCAGACCCGGCACGCGCGCTAGAACACGGCATTGTGCTGCCGCTTGCCTGCCGGGTAAGGGTCTTTGTTATCGACGATAATAATTAAACGCTTTTGCGATAATTATCGCTACATATTCACAATTCTAGTTGGTACTGGTGTTTCCAGTGGTGCCCTGGTCACTCGGGCGTGCCCGGAAACGAGTGGGCAGATGAGGAAGCCAAGGAGGCAACTGCATTGCCTCCCCTCACCTCTCCACCCTCCATCTCGGCACTTCGAGAGGTGAACACCGGCGATGCACATGCAAAGTGGGAGAAACTACTTGAGCGTCCCATGGCCTCCACCACTGATAAGTACCTTGCTATCTCTGGCCTACCCACTCGCCGCCCTCGTCGCCTGATGACGATGTCAACCGACCACCCACGCGCTGAGCTCACAGCAGTGGCTCAGGTACTTTGCTGCGCTGGTCCCTTTGGGGGTTACTGGATGCGCATGAGCGCAGACTACCGGACCCGGCATGGCCTGATCTCCTACTGTCGGTGGCACAACCATCCCCCCTGGCCAGCCCAGACAACCGCCCATATCCTTGGAGGGTGCGAGACATTCCGCCCCTGGATTGCAAAGGTCTGGCCAGATGACACCCCACTACCAGCTCACCACACAGAGTGGGCAGACGAAGCCCTTATGCCAGTTGTGCGCCGTTGGCTCAAAATCACCGGCCACCTCACCCAACCCTCAGCTCGCTCCAATGCAGCCATTCGCCTTGCACTGGCGACCATGGAGCTTGATGGCCTCCCCACTGACCAGGATCTGGACCTCACAACCCTTCGCGGGTATCTGAGACGTGCACTTGGACCTAGGACACAGGACTCGGACCCGGACCTTTTGGATTCCTTTGACGAGCTCCCACCTTTTCCCCCGAGCTCTCCTCCGCGTGAACGCGGGGAGTAGTCACCTCTCTCTTTTCTAAGCTTCGGTCATGTAGCCTTGACATGGGCAAAGCGATATGTATTCCGTTTCTCCTCCTCCATCTCATCTTCTTTAATAGGTAGCACTTTCTCTTTACCGCCGCCTTCGGCGGCGGGCGCCACCCGCCCAGTTTCTTGCAATGCTTGATGACGGGCGCCTCTGTAGTAATAGTCATGTACTTAGTTACTCTGCAGGAATAATAAAGTAAAAAAAAAAAAAAAAAAAAAAAGCCACCATACTCTTTTCTAAATCTCGTTTGTGCTAGTAGTGTAGGTTCACCTATGCCTTGACATGGGCGAGGTGATGGGGGTCATGTCTGCATCCTCATCACCATCATAGGTGCTGGGGAGGGGCTCAGAGAAGGGGGGGAGAGGGGATCCTGCCATAAGTGCCTGCTGAAATGCAGTCACTGGGGTCTGGGGCCCGGAAGTGTTTGGTGCCAGTGGGTTCATGTCCACGTTGTTGGCGGGGGGTGGTTGGGCACCGGTCACAGAGGACAACGCCTGGGAAGGTTTGTTGGCTATAGGAGGTTTGCTGGTGTGCTTGTTTGACATTGTCTACAGTCCGGTAGAATGGGAGCTGAGGCTCGACCAAATCGGGAAGGTAGTGGTCAAAGGTCAAGGAGAGCGTCGAGGTTTATTTGCTCCGGTGCCTCGGGGTACGTGATCGGCTTGATCGGCCATTGCAACTTCGGCTGGAGATCCGGGGTCTGAAGGAGATGGTGGCGGTGGAGGGTTCTGTGGCGGTTTGTTAGCGAGATCGGGTTCTTCTTTGTCGTCTGCTACTGGTGGCGGTGTAGGAGAGTCTCGGGAAGATTTGTTAGCGTTAGCTGATGTAGATCCTTCACTTGTGTCTTCTTCTTCGCTTGATTCCTTTGGAGTATGGATTTGGTTTTGAGTAAGGTCGGTCTGTACTTCCTGGGTAGCGTAGGTCTTTGGATATTCGGATGTAGGTGGTGCAGTAAATGAGGGGTACCAGGTAGATCCTTGCTCAAATTGAGTGTCGATGTGTAGTCCGTGTAATTTGTCTGTGAAGTCGGTTTCTTTTCCTTTTCCTTCACTAGTGTTGGGTTTTTCGTCCTCGGGTTTTATGGGTGATAATGTGATAGATGGTACTGCGGATACTGGTGTCTTTTCTTCGGGTTTTGGTAGTATTGGCTTTTTTTCTGTTTTCGGTGGGTCAGGAACAAGTGATGTTGATGGAACGGGTACTGTAACGATTGGTGGTTCAGTTGTGACAACTGATGTGTGTGTGCGCTGTGAAGGAGTGGGTGATGGTAATCGAGTGAGGGGTACTCTTGGTGAATTGAGTCGGCTGCTATTTCTTGTTGGGATGAGTCCTCGATTGATGGATATTAATTCTTGTTTGGTGGGTTCAATGGCTTGATACCAGGGATTGAGACTGTGGTATCTTGCTCTGGGTTCGTCTGTTGCTGTAAGTGTTCTCCACTTGCTTCGTCCGGGGTGGTAGTCACCAGTGCCAGCTAGTAATCTTGTGAAAAGTGCGATAATTATCACCCCCCCTTTCGTAAACTATCACGATAACTTCGGCAGGCCTTCGGCAGCTTGCTCTGCCTTTCAGCAATGCCTGTGCCGTGCGTGCCGACAGAGCCTTGTCAGGGCTTGCCCGGCAGCATGGTCAGGCCTCAAAATTATTTGAAATATTAATTACATTTGTTTGCAAAGCCTGGACTACGGTCCAGGCCAATTAATTACAATACTAATGACATCATAATTAAACTACAATCAAAAAAAGGGCCCCGCACGTACCCGGCGCGCGCGGGGGTGCGTCCGCCGTCCGCCGTCCGCCGCTGCGTTTGTCGCCCGCAGCGGTGCCGCTACGGCCTGGCCAAGGGGATGGCCTCGCTCTGGGTACGCAGCCCATGCGTGGCGCGTCGGGGTCGTCTCGTTGAACGCGTGCTGTTCGCCACCTACGACCGTATTCGAGACGGCCGTAATATTGTGGGCTCATTTAGTGCATCCTCGACAGGGAGCCAATACCGCAGCCTGATTGCATCATCAGCCAACTGTTTGCAACTTTCTAATGAATCAGAAACAGACTTACCGAGGACGAAAGCAACTGGATGACTATCCCATGAACCGAGCGTCATCAAGGCCTTGATGCGGCGGCCGGAGAACGACGTCGTGCGCCACCCATGGTGACGATGCTCATCGGCCCATTTATCCTCGCGGAAGTGGACACGGTGCTCTGCTTGAACAGCAGATGTATTGACCTCGGGTGTTTGACGAGGTTGATGGGGTGATTCAAGGATAGTGGCGAAACCGGGCTTGACGACGCCGTGAATGCGGCCTACTGCAGGCATTTGGATGACTGATAAGCCAGCTTTCTCCCTGACCTAGTTAGCCATAGCGATGGCCTTTGCGCGCATATGTATTGCACGCGTAAGACTCCTAGCGAGAGACTTTCCGTTGCGGTTCCAGAACTCCTCTGTGGGATCGACCATTGAAGTCCCGACCTTTGCCTCGAGTGTTGGCACTTCTGCGTCCGCGGCAGCCAATTCCCAGAGCATGTGTGCCATAGCGGGAGCGTGCGCCTCATCTGAACTCTCTAAGAGAGGATATAGACGGTCACCGGCCTTGCAGCGACCTGCGAAGCTGCTGTCGCGTGAACATTAGAATTGTTCTAAAATATAAGCAACTAAGACCAGTCCACTCACCAAGACCGAGCGCGGAGATCAAAGATGGTGTGAAGTGAGTTCCGACTCAAAGATGGTGTGAAGTGAGTTCCGACTCAACGACTATTCGACCAGAGGCGGGAAGCTGCGCCATGGTAGCGAACGAGAGGCGTATGGGTGTGCGGGTGTTGTGCAGTGGGTGTAGTAGCTTTGTGAGATAAGACCTACAACGTTGCGCGCTGACTGGTGAGGTGAACGGCCATAAGAGAGGATAGATGACACTCACCTATGCCCTTCTGCTCGAAGAAGAGCAACATAAGCTTGTCAGAAATTGAAGGAGCAGGAAGTTTGTGAGGAAAGCGACAGCGACGACGACGTCGCGACGTGGCACAATGCGACCCTGAGAGGCGCGTGAAATTACTACAAATGGTAAATCTCTGCTTTTTTAACAGTTCAAACATATCTGAAACATAGCTCTCTTATTTTATATAGCACAGTTATTGTCAGGCACATTATTCAAAGCACTTTAAAATAGTCTTATGTATCTATTAAAAAATTCCGGAGCTCATTGGTGATATATGTAGAGCTGGAATAAGTAAAGAACAAGAGAATCTTTGAATAATGCATATTTTGACAATTTCTTCAATTTCTATAATGCCTTCGAGTTATTAGATAGGCTTGTGAATTTACATGCATATACATTCACTATATAAAAGCCTCTCATAAATATTTGGAAGCCATGCGCTTCTTCTACGAGGATTGTAAAATAAAAAACACTCAAAAACTGACCATTTTGAGCACTTTGGTCCATTTCTCAACATTTGCAGCTCAATATCATATGTTTCTTATGTTCAAAAATTTAGTAATTATTTGATAGCTATACTAGACATATATATGAAGCTTATTGAGGTGCTAGACCGGAAGTTATGAGGAAAACAAACTTGAAGTGCTCAAATGTGTTCGAGGGACGAACTTTTTTTTTTTTTTTTTTTTTTTTTTTTTTGACTTTATTATTCCTGCAGAGTAACTAAGTACAAGACTATTACTACAGAGGCGCCCGTCATCAAGCATCGCAAGAAACTGGGCGGGTGGTGCCCGCCGCCGAAGGCGGCGGTAAAGAGAAAACGCTACCTATTAAAGAAGATGAGATGGAGGAGGAGAAACGGAATACATATCGCTTTGCCCATGTCAAGACTACATGACCGAAGCTTAGAAAAGAGAAAGGTGACTACTCCCCACGTTCACGCGGAGGAGAGCTCGGGGGAAGTGGTGGGGGCTCGTCAAAGGAATCCAAAAGGTCCGGGTCCGAGTCCTGTGTCCTAGGTCCAAGTGCACGTCTCACATACCCGCGGAGGGTTGTGAGGTCCAAATCCTGGTCAGTGGGGAGGCCGTCAAGCTCCATGGTCGCCAGTGCAAGGCGAATGGCTGCATTGGAGCGAGCTGAGGGTCGGGTGAGGTGGCCGGTGATTTTGAGCCAACGGCGCACGACTGGCATAAGGGCTTCGTCTGCCCACTCTGTGTGGTGAGCTGGTAGTGGGGTGTCATCTGGCCAGACCTTCGCAATCCAGGGGCGGAATGTCTCGCACCCTCCAAGGATATGGGCGGTCGTCTGGGCTGGCCAGGGGGGATGGTTGTGCCACCGACAGTAGGAGATCAGGCCATGCCGGGTCCGGTAGTCTGCGCTCATGCGCATCCAGTAACCCCCAAAGGGACCGGCGCAACAAAGTACCTGAGCCACTGCTGTGAGCTCAGCGCGTGGGTGGTCGGTTGACATCGTCATCAGACGACGAGGGCGACGAGTGGGTGGGCCAGAGATAGCAAGGTACTTATCAGTGGTGGAGGCCATGGGACGCTCAAGTAGTTTCTCCCACTTTGCATGTGCATCGCGGGTGTTCACCTCTCGAAGTGCTGAGATGGAGGGTGGGGAGGTGAGGGGAGGCAACGCAGTTGCCTCCTTGGCTTCCTCATCTGCCCACTCGTTTCCGGGCACGCCCGAGTGACCAGGGCACCACTGGAAAACGATTTGGAGGTCTGGGTTGAGGTCAAGCAGTGTCTGAACACCTGCTTTCCAATGCTGTAGGAGGTGAGCGCCGGGTGCTGAGGGCCAGTTTCGAAAGAGCCTCAAAGCAGTGAGTGAGTCGGCAAGGAAAATGACTGATGGGACCTCCATGAGGTGGGCGCGCAAGTGCCGCGCAGCCCACCCGGGTGCAGACGCAAGAGAGAAGATCTCTGCATCTGTGGCGGTAGCAATCTTGGGGGAGGCAAGGCGCCGGGAGGCCAGACGCTGTGTGCCTTTTTTTTTTTTTTTTTTTTTTTTTTTTTTGTCTTTATTATTCCTGCAGAGTAACTAAGTACAAGACTATTACTACAGAGGCGCCCGTCATCAAGCATCGCAAGAAACTGGGCGGGTGGCGCCCACCGCCGAAGGCGGCGGTAAAGAGAAAACGCTACCTATTAAAGAAGATGAGATGGAGGAGGAGAAACGGAATACATATCGCTTTGCCCATGTCAAGGCTACATGACCGAAGCTTAGAAAAGAGAAAGGTGACTACTCCCCACGTTCACGCGGAGGAGAGCTCGGGGGAAAAGGTGGGAGCTCATCAAAGGAATCCAAAAGGTCCGGGTCCGAGTCCTGTGTCCTAGGTCCAAGTGCACGTCTCACATACCCGCGAAGAGTTGTGAGGTCCAGATCCTGGTCAGTGGGGAGGCCGTCAAGCTCCATGGTCGCCAGTGCAAGGCGAATGGCTGCATTGGAGCGAGCCGAGGGACGGGTGAGGTGGCCGGTGATTTTGAGCCAACGGCGCACGACTGGCATGAGGGCTTCGTCTGCCCACTCTGTATGGTGGGCTGGTAGTGGGGTGTCATCTGGCCAGACCTTCGCAATCCAGGGGCGGAATGTCTCGCACCCTCCAAGGATATGGGCGGTCGTCTGGGCTGGCCAGGGGGGGTGGTTGTGCCACCGACAGTAGGAGATCAGGCCATGCCGGGTCCGGTAGTCTGCGCTCATGCGCATCCAGTAACCCCCAAAGGGACCGGCGCAACAAAGTACCTGAGCCACTGCTGTGAGCTCAGCGCGTGGGTGGTCGGTTGACATCGTCATCAGGCGACGAGGGCGACGAGTGGGTGGGCCAGAGATAGCAAGGTACTTATCAGTGGTGGAGGCCATGGGACGCTCAAGTAGTTTCTCCCACTTTGCATGTGCATCGCGGGTGTTCACCTCTCGAAGTGCTGAGATGGAGGGTGGGGAGGTGAGGGGAGGCAACGCAGTTGCCTCCTTGGCTTCCTCATCTGCCCACTCGTTTCCGGGCACGCCCGAGTGACCAGGGCACCACTGGAAAACGATTTGGAGGTCTGGGTTGAGGTCAAGCAGTGTCTGAACGCCTGCTTTCCAATGCTGTAGGAGGTGAGCGCCGGGTGCTGAGGGCCAGTTGCGGAAGAGCCTCAAAGCAGTGAGTGAGTCGGCAAGGAAGATAACTGATGGAACCTCCATGAGGTGGGCGCGCAAGTGCCGCGCAGCCCAACCAGGTGCAGACGCGAGAGAGAAGATCTCTGCATCTGTGGCGGTAGCAATCTTGGGTGAGGCAAGGCGCCGGGAGGACAGACGCTGTGGGCCACGCATGGCCACAATAGCTGAGCCTGAGCCGCGCTCTAAACGAGAGAGACGCTGTGTGCCACGCATGGCCACAATAGCTGAACCTGAGCCGCGCTCTAATCGAGAGCCATCTGTGAAGACTTGCACAGAGTAGGGGGTGCAGGCACTGATTGCATCGTTTACATGCTGTTCGCGCAGTTCAGCTGAAACAGTGCCTTCTGGGACTCGGAAGTCCAGTCGCTCGCCTGCAAAGGCAAGAGGATCTGACCAGGGAGGATGAGTGTACGCAGGGACCTGTTGGACACGAGGGACAAGGGCCGGTAGCGAAGTGGAAAGAGGGCGAGGGCGCCGTGAGGGAGTAATCCTACGTCTACCTACAGTATGTGGAGTGCGCCAAAGGCGGAGAGCGTGGTTAGTCTTTAGATATGTAAAATAAAATTGAAAAGGAGGTAAAGAGCAAAGGAAATTGGTGCTTAGCGGTGAGGCGCCTCGGTATACCCCAAGGATCCACCTGCAAGCAATGTTCTGGACCGACTGTAGACGAGCTACAAGGCCCTTCTGGCGGATGCCAGTGTACCACACTGGAACGCCCCATGTTAAAACAGAGCGGACGCAGGCCGAGTACAACCGACGAAGGTGGAGGGCAGACATGCCGCGCTCGGTGTTGGCGAGAAGGCGAATGGCCGCAAGTGTGGAGAGGCCCTTGGAGCGCATGCGCTCAACATGGGGCTTAAACGAAAGTGCTGGGTCCCACCAGATGCCCAACCACCGCAGGGGGATGGAGGGCTTGATGAGAGTGTCTGGGTCCAGCTGCACGCCTTTGGTTTCCCAACCATTGTAGCCATGTTTAAGGCGCGGCGGATGAAAGTGGGCAAAGCTCGGTTTTGGCGGTTTCGATCTTGAGACCAATGTCGCGAAAGTGGGAGTTGAGTTGGTGGTATGCTGGTACCAGCTTCCTGCAGTTAGACGTAACTGAGGGGCCAGCAATGACAATGAGGTGGTCGTCGACATATGCAAGCAAGTTGCATCCATCAAACCGAAACCGCTTGATGGCTGAACCTGCAAAAAGAGTGGAGAGAATGGGTGAGATGGGAGAGCCCTGGGGCGTCCCAAAGTCCGGTTTCTGGGCACTAGGGAGGGTGGTGCCATCAACTGAGATAGCAACCTGCCGACCGGTCATGAAAGAGAGGCACCAGTCCGCCATGTCTGGCGGGCAGCCTAACTCCAAGAGGCGGTGGTGAAGGTGGTGTGGGTGCACTGAGTCAAAGAAGCCTTGTATGTCTACCGCAAGGACAGAACACACTAAGCCATCCGACTGCGCTTTCTCCACAAGCTGTATGAGGCGCTGGGCAGCATAGTAGACAGAATGTCCTTGACGCCCCCCAAACTGGTTTTTGGGCAGCCAGTTCTGGGTGTTAGCCAGATACTGGAGCCGGTTAGCAATAATTTTCTCAAGGAGTTTCCCAAAGGTCTCCTCGAGAGTAATAGGACGATAGGAGCGGGGGGAGAATGGGTCCTTCTTGTTGGGCTTCCTGAGCATGACAACCTTTGCCGCCCGCCAGCACTTAGGGTGGTGCCCCAAGCGCAAGCAGTCGTTGAAGAGCGCCAACACCTCATTAGCATATGAGTACACCACCCATTTAAGGGGGCGATACCCAACACCCGAGGGCCCCGGAGCCGACAAGTTGGAAGTACCGGTCAGTGCATCATCCAACTCTTTGTAGAGTATGGGTGGCGCACCCGCCGAAGGCGGGGGCAGTGGCCCGAAACCACCTGCCGGTAGGGGGGGAGGTGGTGGAAAGTATGTTGAACGAAACAACTCACCTTTCTCTTCCTCAGTCTGGGTGAAGGTCCCATCCGGACGACGGAGTGAGGGCACAGGTGTTGGTCGGATGCCCAGGCCACGCTTGGCCCAGTTCCAGATGGTAGCAGGCTCTGCCTTAGCTACTTGCTCCGAGTAGAAAGAGCGCCTAGCCGCCCGAGTTGAAGCCTTAAAGGCCCGGACGGCGGCACTCCTCAAACGGGCAGTAGTGGCGGCCTTGATAGATGCAAGCGCGGCGGTGCACTTTGGTGTCCACCATGGCACCTCCGACTTTGAGGGCTTGCGAGGTTTGGTGATCGCCTCCATAGCAGTGACCATGGCCTGCTGAATGGCCTCCGCTTTGAGATCGAGTTCTGGGATGTTAGAAGCAGGCAGCGCAAATGCCACCTTCAACAAAGGGTATGCCACATCGCACCACTCATCCTGGTCCTCGTTTGTGACGCGAGGGGGGCGAGGGGGATGGACAAAGGGCCCAACCGGAACCGACCAAGTGAGGACGGTGTGGTCAGAGAGTGGGGAGGGGGAGCTAGTGAATGTGTCCATCACTAACTCCGCCGGAACGGCGGGTGCTGCCCATACCATGTCAATGGGACAGCGCGCCCCACCCTCCCTAGGATGTGTGTCCACATCTGGGAGGTGAGCAGGCGAATGGCCATGCATCCGAAAGAAATCATCCAGAGCCTGGGCCTTATTCGACTCTACCCGGGGGCAAGGGAGGTCGGACCAAGAGTGGTGGCGCCGATTAAAGTCGCCAGCCACTGTGAGGGACGCGGCAATTGCCGGGTCAAGTCCAAGAAGAAAGGACTCACCTGGGTATCTGGGGGTGGCTTCTGCGCGGTCTGGCGGATGCATTCCATAGTAGTTGCAGATCCTCACTGTTTGTGTGGAACGCACTTCAATGGTGAGCACGTCGGTGCCCTGGGAGGCAGCACCAACAATAGACCATGCTGAGGGTGGGAGGTTGCGCGAGACGTAAGTGACCACTCGCGGACGGGTGGCCGGCGGAAGGCAGGGTGTGTAACCAGGAATAGAAGGGACATTGAGTACTGGTGTCCCCTCTGGGTCGGAAAGTGAGGGCTGTGAACCAATCTGATACCAAGGGGGCTCCTGTATCAAAAGAAGGTGTGGGGGTTGGGAATTGTCAGCAAGAATGGGGAGAAGGGAATGAATCGCTGCAAGTGAGCGGGCAGCGTTCCACTGAAGGACGCGAAGGGCGTCAATCATTACTCTGCTTCCATGTTTGAGTTGTTGGCGCCGTCAGACTCGTCATCGTCGTCGGCTGGTGGTGGTGCATACTTCTTCCGCTTGGGGCAGTCTTCGGAGGTAGCCTCGTGGTCGCCCTTGCAGTTGATGCAGTATGGGGAGTGTGGGCAGTCCTGCCCCGCGGGTGTGGCGTTTTCGGCACACTTGGGGCATCTAGACCGGTGAAGGGCAAAAGGTGGTTAGGTCAATGAAAAGTGGACGCTTGATGCGAAGCACTCAACAAAGATAAGAGAAAGTAAAGAGAGCGAGTGGATCGCCCGCAGGGAATGAGTTACGAGTGGTAAAGGGGGAAAGCAAGGAAAGTAGGGCGGTGTTTGGGTACACAGATCACTTCGACGAAGGGTAGCAAAGGGTTTTCGAAGATACAAACACTCCAACGAATGGATCGAACCTCTCGAGCGAGGTTCGAAGTAGATACGAGGCTTCGAGGTGGCTTCGAACCTGAGTCGAATGCTTATACAAGCGTTACGACGGGTCGCGAAGGCGCAGAGAGAGAGTTCGAAGACAGGTTCGAAAGATGTGTAGAGTAGAGAATAGATGTATTGAGACGTATAGAGGACAAGCAGTGACTGATTCGAACCGCTCAGAAGAGCTTGAGGGCCTGAATCGCTATGTACTCGACTACGTAGCTGGTGTCTTCTTCCCTTCGAAGCCAGTGCACCTTTTATACACTACTGGCCTTCATCCCCTTTGCCCGCCTCGCGACCATTGAATATATTCACGTCGCGGGGTCCAGCTGGTTCTGATGAAGAAAAGAAAGAAAATATGAAATAAAATAAACCGCCTGACAGACAGCCCGGTGTTGCACGCGTGTCCGACCCTCCGCACGGACCATCCAATATACCTTGTATCCCCCGTACTATCCCGCCTCACTAATCGTTCGAAAGCCTTCGCTCGCGCCCTCCAGAGGCCATCCCCTCTCTTCGAAGCACTTCGAAGCGCCGGCCGTTGCCCCTAGCTATCGATAGACACCCCGAAGTCGATATTCCTGTCCTTTCGGTATCTTCCGGTGCTCGATCGACGCGTCGGACCTATTGTGGGTCCACCTACTGATGCAGCGAAGTCGCGAAGCGCAGTGTTCCATATTTGGACAGGTTACCTGATTGGTCGATCCTTCCTTCGAATCTGCTTCCTTCGAATGCCCCTCGATTGGGTCGCTTCGCCGGACCGCGACATATCTTCTGTGGGGTCCTTCCGAGGTACGAACTCGTATCGAACCACTTTTCCGGCCGGATCGGGTTCGGTGCCATTCCGCGCGAGACATTCGGAATCAGATGCCCCTCATCGATCGATTGTTGTTCCTCTTGCTTCGATCAGCTTCGACCACCCACGTGTCCCTCTATTCGAGTGGGAATTGGCCTTACTCAGCCTCTATAGTCGGTTCGAACCGTTATTGTTGACTCGGCAACTCGCGCGTGTAAGTTAGCTTCCGCAACGTCGATCCCTGTATAGCTAGTGCATATGGTACGCTTGTTGGCCGTTCTAAGGTGTATGCGGTCCGATATCTTGCTTCGATGGACTAGCTACCGCTTCGAAGTGACGTATAGACTTGATTCGAGTCACAATTGATGATATTTCCGTCCATAAGGGGACTATCTCCCCTACATCTCCCCGGGACTTTGAAATAGTGACCTCCTGGTCACTCCGCGCTGGCAATTGACTGGAGAAGACTTAACTAAGCACCCAAAGGGATAATGCCACCGTCTCGAGATATAAGAGTGCTCCGTCCCTTGCGACTCGATCTTCTTGACCTCTGACCTACACAGTCGCTCAGAAGTCTTTTAACTCGCTTTTACCCCCTTCTCGTATCTTTACTTGCAACCATGTCTCCCTCGACACAGAAAGTCACCCTGATCACACGCTCTGGAGAGAGGGTCGAATTCCCCGTGCTGTCCAAGGCGGCTTGGGCTCGGGCGAAGGAGACCGTGCGTGCGATTGACGAGCTGCTCGCGGGCTTGAAGCGTCACCCAAGCAGATTGTGGGATACTGTCTTGATACGAAAGACGCTCAGGGACTGGGCGATAGCTTGCGCTTATCTGGCTGAAGGACATGGGATCGACGTGAACACGGACCCGCAACTTAAACAATGGCAAGAGTCTACACCAGGTGAACTTAACCGGCTCTTGTTCATGGTCGAAGGAGAGCGTTGGACTGCAACGACGAAGAATTGGAAGGTCCCAGCAAGTACGGATTCGATGGCGAGGGAGTTGATTGCCATGGGCCAGTTTTCTGACGTATGTTGTGAATGCTGAGTCTGTCTTGATACGAGCTAAAATTTTCCCCCCCCTCCCCGTTTTGTTTCGTATTGCGCTTGACAGGGTCCATTCGAAGACATTTCCCCGGTACGGTTCGAAGGTGATACGAAGGTATTGAGTGCCCTGCCCGGCTTCCGTCCAGAACAGGAGCCAGAGTCGCCCGCCAGTCCCCCTCGGAAGAAGGCGCGGTTCGACTCTGCGTCGTTTGTGCAGGGCTCGTCAAGTGCCAACCCAGTGGTCGTCGAGACGGGCGAGGGTGACGATAGCGATGACGATGATTCTAGTGATTCGAAGGAGAGCGAAGAGAGTGAATCAGGTTCGAATTCGGACGACGATGATGATGATGATGGTGATGACCCGGTAGTTGCTCGCCAGCCTACGATTAGTAGGTTCAATTTGCGTGCCAAGCCGTCGGTGATACCGACTGCTGAGGTGACGGCGAATGCGAGTACGCGCGCGACGGGGTCGAGTGTTCGAGGCGGCAAACTGCCCGTCAAATCCGCGAAGGTGAAAGTGGAGAAGGGGAAAGGGAAGCCAGCCGCCTCCCAGACGAAAACGGCGAAGGGAAAGGGGAAAACAATTGCCCCTGATCAGACCCCCGAGTGGGCGAAGCCCGTATGTTTCTGTCGTTATTTCAGTTCGATGCTATTACTTATTCTTGCTGTTTGTGTTCTGTAGGTACTTGCTCCCGAGGTCCACGACTTCGAAGTGGTTGCGACGGGCCAGATCAAACATGGCACATTGAAGGTGATATGCGACGCACTGGTCGAAGCGTTCGACCAGTATTCCAACCATCCTCCTTCGATGAGCACGAATCCGCGTCCTTTCTTCCGCAGTCGGGGTGCCTCTGACGGGTACGACATTGCTGTGAGTACTGCATATATGGTGTTCATTTGTCTCCCCCTTTTTAATTGGTACGATTCAGCGAATGTGCGAGCATGCTACCTCGTGCGAGCGGTGTGTCTCCCTCGGCCATCGATGCTACGTGTGGCCTTGGCCTCGGCCGCCGCCTGGCAGTCAGCGTCTACCGAAGTGCCTGCAGTGTGCTCGGTCGAAGCAGAGCTGTTCGAACGCCCCCACAGTCGGTCGGTGGTTGAACATCCCGGCGGGGCTCGACGCAGATAATGAGCCAGGTACTCCCGCGTCGTATTCCGCAGTTGATCCCTATATTAACTGGTCTTTCCAAGCTGTGGGCGATCGCTTCCCCGCAGCCTCTCCCTCCGGCGACTCACGTATCGTCGACTCTATGCTTCGACCGCATGTCGAAGCTAGCCCTCGTTCCCGTGGGTCTACTGCCGACCCCTCTTCGCATACTCTTCCTTCTCCTCTTCGCCCGAGTCCTTCGATGTCTCGTCAACCTAGTCTCGCCCCTCCTGGATCACCGAGTCCTGTTCGAGGTGGTCCCGTTTCTTCGTCCCAGTTTCAACTAGCTCCAGCCACAACTTGGCCTACCCGCGATAGTGTGGGGCCTCCAGATAATTTCTCCTTCTCTCGGTCGGTCTCGAGGTCTCGACCTCCGGTGACCCCACCTCGTCCTGTCGTGTCGGCTACGCCTCGAGACCCAGTGTCTCCTCCTCTTCGGGCACGATTCCGGTCGATTACAAACGACGAGCAGGCCCTATCCGCGCAGCGGGTGCTGATGGATATCCGGTATCGAAGGGCGGCTCAATTGGAGATGGAGCGTACGGCGACTGACAGGACTGCTGCCATGCTCACGGCCTTGCGACCTATCTGGTTGGCATGCCGGAGTCAGATCGAGCAGCTGCACCTCACTGTCGACAACGTCCGCGCGAGTATGGAAGACGACGAGTTCTTGGTGTCCCTGCTACGCGAGTACGACTCCGGAAATCCGAATTCGAGAGCCGTGGACCGTACTACGCTGACGGGTGGTGACGATCGCGAAGCAGTGAGGGAGCTGTCGAATGCGGTCGGTCGACTCTCTCCCCTGCTTGCGGACTCCGTTGGTAGTCTCGAAGCTACTCGTCGTTCGATTTCACCAGTGCCAGCTAGTAATCTTGTGAAAAGTGCGATAATTATCACCCCCCCTTTCGTAAACTATCGCGATAATTTCGGCAGGCCTTCGGCAGCTTGCTCTGCCTTTCCGCAATGCCTTTGCCGTGCGTGCCGACTGAGCCTTGTCAGGGCTTTGCCCGGCAGCACAGCCAGGCCTCAAATTCATTTGAAATAACAATTATATTTGTTTGCAGAGCCTGGACTATGGTCCAGGCCAAGCAATTAATTACATTACTAATTACATCATATATAAAATACAATAAAAAAGCGGCCCCGCACGTACCCCTGCGCCGCGCGCGCGGCGGGGAATTGCGTCCGCGTCCGCGTCCGCAGCTACGTTTGCTGCGGCGCCGCGACGGCCTGGCCAAGGAGATGGCCTGAGCTCTGGGTACGCAGCCCGTGCGTGGTGCGTCGGGGTGGTCTTGTTGTACGCGTACAGCTCCACGACTGTGTTCGTCACAGCCGTGGTATTCATCGCTGTCGGTTGGGTGCGAGGCTGTGTGCGGAAGGAAGGTGGAGGGGTGAGCGTCTGTTCCATTGGATTGTCTGTCCGCCACACGGGTTTGTGTGCAGCGTTTAAGACAGAAAAAGACGATGCGGCGTGAGGGAGTTTTAAAGTGAAGGAGCACGGAAGGGGAGGTGAGAGCTCGTAAGCGTCAATCACGCACAGCTCAAGGGATTTAACTGCAGTGAAAAATGTGCCACTGTCAGTCAAGTCTGATGCAACGAAGACAACTACGTAGCCTTACAAAATGAAGACGTACTTGGATTGCTACCACCAGCGAAGAAACGGTGCAAAGCAGTGGGCTTTGCTTGCACAACTCAACATAAGCTTGAGCTCTATGCTCTATGCTCTATGCGTTCCACCACCCAGAACGTCCTCTTGAAAGCCCTGCGCTGCTGATCGTTGATCTCAGCTCGGCGGGTGCGTACTCGATGCCAGGGTTGGCAAATGATGCGCGGTCGGGGCGAGAAGGATGTGGACGACGGATGGTGTGTAAGTGAGTTCCGACTTGAAGTTTATTCGACCAGAGGTGGGAATACTGCGTCAGGATAGCGAAGTAAGGTCGGATATATAGGTGTGCGGGTGTTGTGTTGGCGTTATGAAGAGTGAGGATCTGAAACGTTACGCGCTGACTGGTGAGGTGAACGAGCATGAAAAAGAAAGATTGAGACTCACCCGAGCCTTCATGCTCGAAGAAGAGCAACATAAGCTTGCAGCCCGCTCTCTCCCTCAACCGCTGTCTTCCCTGTGAGTTCCACCGCAAACTCACCAGTCGCGAAGGAAGACTGTGCTACTTGAACCAGCACAGTCGGTCAATGTAGCGGCAGCGCACAGAGAGCGCCTGAAGGGCCCGGTCTTGCACCCATGGCAAAGGAGGAGCTTGATCCCGCGAAGTTGAAGCAGGAAGATGGAGGAGGTCGTGAGGAAAGCAATAGCGACGACGTCGCGACGTGCGACGTGGCACGATCCGACCCTGAGAGGCGCGTGAAATTACTACAAATGGTAAATCTCTGCTTTTTTAACAGTTCAAACATATCTGAAACATAGCATTTCAATTTTATACAGCACACGTATCATCAGGCACAGTATCAGTAGCGCTTTAGTATCTCATTATGTACCTATTCAAAAATTTCGGAGCTCATTGCCTATATAGTTAGAGCTGGAATAAGTAATGAACAAGAGAATCTTTGAATAATGCATATTTTGACAGTTTCTTCAATTTCTATAATGCCTTCGAGACATCAGATAAGCTTGAGAATTTTCAGACATATACTATAATCACATAAAAGCTTCTCATAAAAGTTTTGAAGCCGTGCGATGCTTCTACAAGGATCGTAAAATGGAAAACACTCGAAATCTGACCATTTTGAGCACTTTGGTCCATTTCTTGACATTTGCAGCTCAATATCATATGTTTCTGAAGTTCAAAAATTTAGTAATTATTTGATAGCTATACTAGACATATAAATGAAGCATATTGAGGTGCTAGACCGGAAGTTGTGAGGAAAACAAACTTGAAGTGCTCAAATGTGTTCGAGGGACAAACACATCTGTACAAGTTTCACTCGATGTGATGCATTCGAAGCATCACTTTCGAGTTTTACCACTTCCACATAACCAATCATCATAGTTCTTTCTGATAATGTTAGATAACGTAAATAGAATCTACATTGCAAAGAAATTGAAGTCTCAGGCCCACTCAAGATTAAACAAACGAATAAATACTATGAGAATAGCACATTTTAGCAGTGTTTTGTTCATTATTCAACATCTAAGTAGGCAACTACTGCTAAAATAAATATGATAATCTACTATTAAGTGCACACGTCTATGGCGCAACATGTGCCTGATAGTCTTGTAAGAATGCGAATTAATTTCAAGACAAAAAGGTGCCCGGCGATGACTCGGACAAATAGTCCGGGAATCGCCGGACACACTTTCGAGGACACAGACAGTGTCAAAGGACACCTTCGACAATGTCTGTAAATTATATCTTTCACTTTTTTGCCCGCTTTTTTGTATGCTTCAATCATAATTATATATAAGATAGTATTATGCCTATAATATACATGGTTGTAATGACAAAAATGAATAAAAAACGATGACCTCAGTTGTGGTCATCAGGTTCTTCCTCCACTGGACAGGAACGGTCTGGCGTTCGGTTTTCCACCGTACGGGCCGCGGGAAGTAAGCTAGGAGATGTCGGCGAGTTGTAGGCGATACTACAATGTACAGGTGGTGTATTAGGGTGCATTTGGTAGGTCAGAAACGTGGGCGATGCACGTATGTGATTGGCACTCACCACTGGTGTCAAAGGACAAGAGCCAGTTCTTTTCGTGTTGCTTGAAGCTGCATTGACATACCTAAAACGCTCACGCAGCTTCAGCGACACGCAGATCAGCTGCTTGTCGCCATTCATCAGCGCGCTTGATATCCGCAGCCAAATCGTCGGTCATCGTCCAACGCCCACTATCGCTAAGAAACTGGGTTGAGCCAGGAACTTGTACGGCAACCAGTATCGGATGCACAAAGCCGATTGCTTGCGCGTGCTATTGCTGTCGCTGAAGAGCAGATGCCAAGGAAAAGCTGTGAGAATGTATAAGCTGTGGATGGGGGTTAGGCCGGTGTGCACGCTGTCAGGCATCCGAGCCGTTCAACTCTTGCTCGTGATTGCGATTGTCCTGGAAGGACTGTTGTCCAGGATTGTCGAATGATGTCTATGGAGACGGCGGCGACTGTCGCTGTCGTCGCTGTCGTCGCTGCGATTGTTGTGCTTGCAGCGAGTTATGAGAGGAAGTCGGGCTTGCTTGACTTTGCTGCTGTTGCGGTCCTTGAATTTGGGAGAGCGGACGGACGATGAGCATGGTCTGCGCCCTGTGGCATCGTTGGCGTTCTTGCAATGAAGATAAACATGAAGGTTTGCGTCGCACGCTTGCTTACACGGGCCCTATAAGTTGTGCTCAGCAATTAGTTCCATTCTTAACGGCAAGGACGCACCTGTTCTCGGCCTTCCTGCTCCTCTGTGGCGAGTGAGAATGCGTGGACATTCTTCCAACAAGTAGTGCAGGCAAGATGAGAAGAAATAGAGAGCAGAACAGACGACAACGTCGAATTAACTGCAGAGACAATGGCACGGTTGTGAAAGAGAGAGACAAAGATAAAGACAGGCATCGCGCGCGTGCGTGCCACTACTGTAAGCGCCGGCGCTTTGCGACCATGTTGTCGCTACAATAATTATAAATTAACAATTGCATCATTCTACAAATAAAAAAGATTTACCTTTTGATCTGTATGCAAGCTAATTTATATCAAATTACCAGGGGCTGGGCCCTGGTAGTCAAATTATTAAAACACAAACACGCCAGGGATCAAAACCAGGCTGTATTACCGAATTCAGCCTGGTCCCTGACGCGAGAACACTGCCGAGAGGTGCCGGGACGTGGCACCCCGGCATCAAGCTGCCGCGCAGCCCAAAAAGCACTGGGTAAGTTATCGCGATAGTTTACGAAAGGGGTCCGATAACTATCGCACCTTTCATAAGATTTTTAGTTGGTACGGCTCTCGATTTCGTCTAGCTCGTTTGCGTCGAGGGGAATTGGCGGGTCGTCGAGTCGAGGGAGGGGCGAAGCGGGATCTCCTGCGCGCCGAGGATCGAAGTCGTGAGGTGCGGGTCTTTGTATTTTAAGAGCCTCGCATGTATCTATGTATTTTTATTAGTATTTAATGATACCGTTCTTCGAGTTCCTTGTGCGTATATGAATGGTGCCCTAGATCAGAACGAACGGTTTCGAAGTGAGGTAACGAATGCGAGAAAATAAAAAAAATCGGGGGGTTCGAAACACGATTGACACTGTTTCGAACGCATATGAATGCATACAGCTGCCTGGTTCGATCGTTGTGTTTTAAACGGAAATATACATTGAGACAGAAAAGGTACGTGAGTGAGTAGTGAAACAGATATTTTTAAGGATTTTAGTGTGCTGTGGTGTTTCTCTGGATGGTATATGCGATCAGCACTAACAGAAAAGAGAGGTGTTATGTTTTTGTGAAGTGTTTGGATCGTTATGAAGTTTTGTGTGGGTTTTTCGGATATTAAGGTGGTGTGAAACAGAGTAAGAATCGAAACGCGTTAGAAGGAAATGGGTGAGAGAGAAACATTGGGAAATGAATTAATTAATTGTAGGGAAATGAAAAGGAAAGAATGGTATCATTGGGTATAGTCCGTTTTCATGGTGTAACGGTTTTAGTTCACTGCTACCAGCTGTCTGATTGAATGAGATACTGCTTTACTGCAAAACATTTATTGTTTCAAGTGCAGCAAATGCTGGCTGAAGCAATGTATGGTAAACCAGCCTTGCTGTACTCTGATGAAGGGTTTCATACCTAGGTAATACTAGGGCCTTTAATCTGTATTGAGAATATACTACTGGATAATAGATAATGCAATTGTATACCCACCGCTTTTTTGAGCTATTTATAGTGTCCAGGCACTGCTGATTGACAGCATGCTGTAATATATCAGAATTTCATAATTTCTGCCCGTTTTGGCATATGAGGCACATCAGGGTCTAGGACCCTGAGGTCCGGCAGGTTCCAGGTCACCTGGAGCTGTTACCGCTTTTGGGGGTTGTGGGAATAAATTCAAATTAGCCTTTGCAGGCCCTACAGGCATCCAAAAATAGCGCGAAAATAGCCAATAAATCAGAAAATATTCTGGGGCACTGCCGCTTTGCTATAGCGTGGGAATTACGCATTGGGACGATCCAAAATGGGTACGGGGGTGCTCTGGGCCACCCTGGGCCCTTCCTAAAGTGGTAAAATCATCATAAAATAGATAATTATATTGGCACTCGAGTGCATATATGCAGGCTTCCCCTTGGCTTACCGGCTGCATATAAAATACAATAAAATCAGATTATATTAGTAGAAGCATATTGAACATGTTCCAGATAGCTATATATGGTAATTCTAGCCAGGAACATACCAGAAACATCAAAACACATTCCGGTTGACATGCTAATACTATCGGGCTCATTTCACCACATTGGGATACCCCCGGGACGCAAATCTTGATGGGATTCCATTGCTGCATAGTACTAGAGTCCAAGCAGTCATTAATCATGGCAGGGGAGTCATTTTATGTAGCACTGTTGATTATTCTTTTATTTAAATGTCATTTTCATTACTGCACTTCTACTGCACGTAATGGCGCGTTTAGATAGCCAAATTATATCTAATAGACGAGGGGAGTAAGAATATGCAGCCAGAATTGTCACACGGTTACTACTGAGCTCAGTAACACACTTTTATGTTTCCGTGTGCATGCAAAAATTGCACAGCCTCCACAGGCACCCAAGTATGTGCCACATGTGTACTTATAACTTTGATCAACTGTATATATGTCTCACGTATATCTCACGAAGTTTTACGTCAATCGGAGCTTGTGTTGAATTGATATTGAGCCTACAATATTGAGAAAGAATGGTCATTTTTAATTTTACGGGAGGCTTATGGGTCAGGCACATGATGCAAAACAACCATCATAAGTATCCTAAACATATTCCAAATGCATGTTTGGGGTACAGAGGGAATGTATAGGTTATATGCAACATTGTAGGGTGGATTGCTACTTGTAATATCAGTATACATATGACATGTCCAAAACACATATAACCTATACATTCCCTCTGTACCCCAAACATGCATTTGGAATATGTTTAGGATACTTATGATGGTTGTTTTGCATCATGTGCCTGACCCATAAGCCTCCCGTAAAATTAAAAATGACCATTCTTTCTCAATATTGTAGGCTCAATATCAATTCAACACAAGCTCCGATTGACGTAAAACTTCGTGAGATAACGTGAGACATATATACAGTTGATCAAAGTTATAAGTACACATGTGGCACATACTTGGGTGCCTGTGGAGGCTGTGCAATTTTTGCATGCACACGGAAACATAAAAGTGTGTTACTGAGCTCAGTAGTAACCGTGTGACAATTCTGGCTGCATATTCTTACTCCCCTCGTCTATTAGATATAATTTGGCTATCTAAACGCGCCATTACGTGCAGTAGAAGTGCAGTAATGAAAATGACATTTAAATAAAAGAATAATCAACAGTGCTACATAAAATGACTCCCCTGCCATGATTAATGACTGCTTGGACTCTAGTACTATGCAGCAATGGAATCCCATCAAGATTTGCGTCCCGGGGGTATCCCAATGTGGTGAAATGAGCCCGATAGTATTAGCATGTCAACCGGAATGTGTTTTGATGTTTCTGGTATGTTCCTGGCTAGAATTACCATATATAGCTATCTGGAACATGTTCAATATGCTTCTACTAATATAATCTGATTTTATTGTATTTTATATGCAGCCGGTAAGCCAAGGGGAAGCCTGCATATATGCACTCGAGTGCCAATATAATTATTATTTTTTATGATGATTTTACCACTTTAGGAAGGGCCCAGGGTGGCCCAGAGCACCCCCGTACCCATTTTGGATCGTCCCAATGCGTAATTCCCACGCTATAGCAAAGCGGCAGTGCCCCAGAATATTTTCTGATTTATTGGCTATTTTCGCGCTATTTTTGGATGCCTGTAGGGCCTGCAAAGGCTAATTTGAATTTATTCCCACAACCCCCAAAAGCGGTAACAGCTCCAGGTGACCTGGAACCTGCCGGACCTCAGGGTCCTAGACCCTGATGTGCCTCATATGCCAAAACGGGCAGAAATTATGAAATTCTGATATATTACAGCATGCTGTCAATCAGCAGTGCCTGGACACTATAAATAGCTCAAAAAAGCGGTGGGTATACAATTGCATTATCTATTATCCAGTAGTATATTCTCAATACAGATTAAAGGCCCTAGTATTACCTAGGTATGAAACCCTTCATCAGAGTACAGCAAGGCTGGTTTACCATACATTGCTTCAGCCAGCATTTGCTGCACTTGAAACAATAAATGTTTTGCAGTAAAGCAGTATCTCATTCAATCAGCTACTCTATATCATACAGTGATTGCTGCAGCTTCATTCAATGAGTATGTCTGATACATTCAGCAAACACTGTATATCATTCAATCAAGTAGCTGGCAGGACTGTTTAGTTCTCCTCTTCTGAGCTATCTTCTTCAGGGGGTGTTTCGTCCCTGGCTAGCTCGTCCAGTTCCGCTTCATCTAGACCTGTGAGTTCGGATAGAGAGACCGCTATTTCTTTTCGAGCGTAGTACGGAATGACTCTGAACGCAGCGTAGCGTGTTTTCGAAACGGATCCATTGAGTTCTGCCAGGATATATGCGCCTCCTTTCGTCCGTCGAACCACTACGAAGGGTCCTAGATACTTCGGCTTTGATTTCCGGTTTAGTTCTAGGTTAATCTTCGTGTTTCGTGCTAGAACTAAATGGCCGGGTTCGAAGTCGTAGCTCTTGATGCTATGCTTGTAAAGATTTTCGAAGGCTCTTGCCGAATCGAATCTGGATTTTAGGACGAGCTCTTTAGCTCGTTCTAGGTCCCCCGGTCGCTTTAAAAGCTGAATAGCTCGGGTTTCAAGGAGTTGAGCTGTTGTAAGAGGTTCGCCGAAGGGTTCCGTCATGTAAGTAGCTTCGACGAGGTCGAACGGGTGTAGAGGTTCGACTCCGTGAGCCAAGTAATAAGGGGAGTGTCTGGTGGTTCGAGAGACCGTAATACGCTCGGCCCAGAAGACTGCGTTGACCACTTCGGCCCAGTTCGATTCCCCCCGGCTCGACATCTTCATTAAAGCTTCTCGAACGTCTCTATGGCGTCGCTCGACTATGCCATTTGCTTGCGAGTTGTATGGCGAAATGCGAATGTGATTAATGCCATAACGCTCGGTGAGGATGCCAGCCGCTGCGACGTATGCGGAACCATTGTCCGTGACTAGATCTTCGATGGCACCCCATCGACACAGTATATCTTCATAAATAAAATCTGCAATGGCTTGAGCTGATTCTGATCGAAGTGCGCGCCATTCAGGCCAACCAGAGAGAGAATCCCTAGCTTGTACAAGATACCGTTTCCCCTTCGATTTGGGGAGCAACATAGTGTCGATATAGACCTTTCGAAAGAGCGGAGCCGGAGTTGCTACAGTCGGAGCGATTCGAAGCTGTTGAAACGATCGAACTTGACATTCATGACACGTTTTAATGTACCATTTAATATCGAGTTCAAGGGAAGGCCACCAGAATCGATCCAGGGTCCGCATCCTGACAGAGTAGACCCCTTTGTGTCCTAGGTCATCATGAATCTGTTTAACTAGACTCATACGTTTCGAAGGGATAGGAACCAGCTGGTGTCGACCGTCTGGCCGTTTTCGCCATAGTCGATCCCTCTTGACGAAAAAATTGCTCGCGTATTTGACGAATGCCTTGAAATCCGCTTCTGACTGTCCTTCTGGTTGAGTCGGGTGGTTCAGAAAGGCTTGTACTAGTTCGAGACGCTTGTTTCTGGTGACAGTGGTGTCCGAGACTGGGAATTCGATAGGCTCCTCGAAGGGGGTTGTCTCTGACTCCGTTCGAAGTGATTCTTGCGTATGCAGCGCGCTTTCCGCAAGGGCGAGGCATGGGTTGTCGCGAAGCATGAAAGAATACGAGCGATCGAGCCATTCTTCCTGGTCTGAGTCCGAGTCTTGCTCGTCTTCTGAGGCGTGAGGACGGCGAGATAATCCATCCGGTCCTTGGTGTCTCGAAGCCGGGACATGCACCAGTTCGAAGTCGAATAGTAGGCAGCCCGCTATCCAGCGGTTGATTGTTGCGTTAGGCTGTAAGTCCGGGTTATTGATCATTCCCTTAATATACTTCGCGTCGACCTCGACAATTAACTTCTGAACGTTGATAATATAATGTCGAGTGGCTCGAAGCGCGCAGTATAGTCCAAATAATTCGACCTTCGGCTGGGAGTAGTTGCTCTGAGTCGCATTCCATGTAGCCGATCCGAAACGGTTCGGATATCGTCGATTATCCGCACCTAGTTGGTAGAGGATGTAACCGTATCCTTTGTTCGAAGAGTCGACTGCCAGGATGACTGGTCGTCCCGACGCATAGTCAATGGGTCGAAGAGCTGGGCTAGACACGACTGCCGCCTTGAGCTGATCCATTGCGCTTTTACAGTCTTCGTCGAAGTAGAATTCCGCATTTTTGCGAGTGAGGTTGACCAGTGGTCTAGCGATAAAAGCGAAGTCCTTAATGAAGGTTCGAAGCACTCCTACTGTCCCTAGGAAGCCGCGAACTTCATGTACATTAGCGCATATAGGCCAGTCAACTACTCGCTGAACCTTCGACTCGTCAGGGACACGCCCTTCGTACGTGAGTTTGTGCCCTACAAATAACCCGGTAGGTTGTGCGATAGATAGTTTCTTTCCCGAGACCGTTGCTCCATACGCTTCGAAGCGTTGTAATACCCGGTTTAAATCCTGTAAGTGCTCCCAGACGAATCGTCGAATCCGCGGGTTGGCCACTGTGGTTTCGAAGGTGCCATCAGGTTGTTCATATCGCGAGTTCGGCCCACTGACTAGGACATCGTCCGCGTACGGGCTAGCAATGTTAGGCATTTCGTCTTGAAGAATAAACACCACATCGTTATGCATGATCTGGAACGAATTAGTGTATCCCATGGGGATAGCTGTGAGCCGGAATGTCCCCAGAGGCGTCTGGAAGGTCGTAAGGTCTCTCGAACGCGAGTCGAGCTTCCGCTGGTCAAAAGCAACGAATAAATCGAGTGTCGTGTAACAAGCACGCCCGGCTGCCTTCTCAGACATCTGATCCATAAAGGGGGGGACCGCTGGGTCCCTGACTGAGACACCATTGAGAGGCTGTAAATCATGAACGAGCCGAAGGGATTTGCCATCCTTCTTGACCACACAGAACCATCGCGAACGGTAGGACGAGTTCGACGGCTCATAGATACCCGAGTCGACCTTGCTTTTAATGATTCGAACCACTTCGTCGTATATCCCATTGGGAATGGGGATATTCTTGAAGACCCAGGGCGTGTGTTCGATGGTCGGTATCAGGACTGGGGGAAAGTATTCCTCCTTGAACGATCCTTTTTCCGATTCGTCGAACGCGAAGGCCTTAGGGTGATTCGCGATGAGCCAAAGGACGAGTCGCTTCTCTTCCGCCCATAGGAATTTTCCCGGGTCGATATCTATTGCGTCGCGCCTTTCTTGAGTAAAATGTTCTGTGGGTTCGAACTCGGGCGGGTGAGTGGGTAACTCTGGTAGTCCCGCCAACGGGTCCGGATGCGAGTGTCTGACGATTCGAAACTCCTCTGGTAGCGTGGCTGGTACTGGTCGAACCTTGTTAGCGACCTTTTTGTACGCATATACTCTGCTGTTTGGGTTCGCCGGTGTCGTAGGCTTTGGTTCGAAGCTGGCCTCGAGTACCGTGTCCTTTTCGAAGCTGCTTCGATGCTCGTCCCAGCTGAGTTCGAAGACATGAGTCGGGTGATAGAACGAAGGGACTAGCTCTGGGTTGACAATGTCCACCGCCGGAAGGTATGGGGGTTCTTCTGCGAGTGGTCGCCGCTTCCGTAGGAGTGTAGCCTGCGGCAGGCCCGGTTTGTTGTTTAGAATGTGCTGTCCCTCGGGGTACGAATTGTGACCTAGCATCCAGCACGACTGTACGAAGGGTATTGCCTTACGCCTGTCTTGTAACAAGCGAAACACTTCAGCCGTATGGGTGACTTCCTCCCCTACCAGGTATGCTGTAGTGGTGGGGTCGTTCCTTGCAATCCGCTCCCAACGAACTAGCTTTCGAAGCTCTTCGACCCGGTCCCTGCGACCGTGCTCTGGTAACCTCTTCCATGACAAGGCTGTTCGAATCCATAGGTCTGCGGCTGTGATCTTCCTCCCCCACTCGTCTCTGGTATGGGGGGTAGCATCGGCTTCGTCGAGTGTCTGGGCAGGTACCCTGTGGTTCGAAGTGAGCTGGAACTCCCCCACCTTGCCTAGCGAACCGTCACGGTGACTGTTGTCCCTAGTTAGGACCTTCGAAGGGTCTTCCTTTGCGCAAAGGGGCAACCATTCCAGGAAGGCTTGGTCACTGCCGCCAACCCGCAAGTTCGTCCTCTCGGTGTCTTCATTTACATGCGAGTACGACTTCGAGGGAGCCCGTCTCGAATCCGATCCTCCTCCCGTTCCTGTTCGCGCTTTTCGAACCCTTGCTTCGTCGAGCTCGCCTTCGTCATCCGCATCCCCTGTTTCGTCCTCTTCATCGCCGTTTCCTTCGCTTCTGGGTTCGAATTCGTTATCATCCGTATCCCCTGTTTCGCCCTCTTCGTCGCCGTTTCCTTCGCTTCTGGGTTCGAATTCGTTATCATCCGTATCCCCTGTTTCGCCCTCTTCGTCGCCGGTTCCTTCACTTCTGGGTCCTGTCGAAGCATCGCAATCACCCATCCTGAACTTAGCTGCTCCTCCTTCCGTTCCCCCATTGCCTTTCCTGAACTTGCCCTTTCCTTCGTTTGAGTCCTCTTCGGATTCTGAGTCTGAGACAGGCAGAAGGTCTGGTATTGGTTCTTCGGTGTCTGAGCCCGCCCCTCCACTGCTGTGATGGAAGGGTGGCCCCACGAAGCCTGAGCCAAGATCTTTCCCGGGTTCGCCCTTTCTCAGGAAACCGCGTTCGAAGTGGTTTGACCGTCGTGGCTGGCGACTCTTGCGTTCGTTAATTAAATTCGGGGGTACTTCGAACACTCCCTCATCGTCTTGTACCAGTTCGTCCCTAGGCTTCGATGCCTCTCTACGTGTGCTGCCGTTGGGGTTCACGGACCCCCTCGTTTCCTTATGGTGGTTCTCGTACGCGTTGTCGATGTCGAAGCCCGATTCTCTTTTGAAATCGTCAGCTTCGCGGTAGCTTGGTGAGTCGTCCTGAGGCTTCGATACCTCTCCACAATCGTGGCCCAAGTCATATTCGATGTGTGTCATTGGTTCGCATTCGTTCGAACCGCTTCGTACAGGGGGGAACTCCCTGAACTCTCGTAATCCTTCTTCGATAGGTAGGACAATAGGGTGAGTGTTATCGTCCTCATATTCGTCTCGTTCGGGGTATGGCACCTCGAATGGTGCAGGGATCGCTTCTGGAAAGCCCTCCACTTCCTCTTCACAGTCATAATCTCCTGCTGTCTCGCGTTCGTAATCGTTGTTCATGGGTACTCGCCTAATATCGGCTCCTCGAATCTCATCCGAATCCTTGCTTCTTAAAAACCCGTTACTTTGAACATGTTTTCGTCGTCGTCTAACACGCCGGTGGGGATGGTGTACTGGCTCCCCTTTCTAGGATCTGTGATCGTAATCGACTGGGATCCGTCTTCCATGTCCTTCGTAACGCATCGCGTGTGCGCGGAAGAATGGCCTTCCCAAAAGGATGTCGAACGAACCGTCTGTGGTGACCTGTATTGGGACATTCAGTTTTACCGGACCTACCTGCAGTACGACTTCAGGGATAACACCCATCGTAAAGTGTTCCTTGCCATCTGCCGTCACCATTGCCAATGCCATGTCTGACCGGAAAGGCCTTCCCAGTGCGAACGCGACCCTGTAAGGTATCGCAATAAACGAGGAACCCGAATCTAGTACCGCCTGCAGTGGTCCTAGTCGGTCTAAGTGGACTCGAATCGTCCGCAGTCCGTAGCGGTCCATCGCAGCAGACTGGCCATCCTCAGATACACCGAACGTAGGCATGTCTGGAGGAAGTCGAAGTTCGAAGTGGTGTTGCATATACACTTGCGTCGCTCGCGAGATATGGGTATCCTGTCGAGGAACCCGCTTGTTCGAAACACTTATCCTTCAGCTGTCTGCGCACATCCGGGCATGCTGCTAAGAGGTCGGCCACTGAGACTGTGATATGTTCGTTCAGCAGTTTAGCCAGAATTCCCTCTGCCGCGTGGCCATTTTCGAGTTCGATGGGGGTCTGAAAGCGAAAGTTCTTATCCCCTCCCAGTTTCGAACCGTCTTTAGGTGCGTCGAAGCTGTCGTTCTTCTTGTCCATGGGCTGTGCTGTGGATGTATGCGCCGTAGTTGCCGTGGGACTTCCAGTATTACCGCTTTGGGTGGGCTTCGACTTCGATGGCTTTGCTGCGGGAATAGCCGGATCGACGTTCGCCGGTGGCTTCTCAGTGGGTTTCGTGCGCATTGTAGGGACTTCTACCCCCGCGAAGCGTACTTTCTTGCCGGATCGAAGTTCGGCTAGGTAATCTTCAGCTCTCTGAAGTTCCTCGTCTGCTTTCCTTCGGTCCTCGACATGTCGAAGCAGCATCGACTCGGCTTCTGCGATTGCATATGCCCCTTCTTCATCATTAGATTGGCCTTCGGTGACCTCTTCGATGTATGCCGCGGGTCGAAGCGTCTTCAACTTGTCCGATGATTTACTGGCCTGCATGAAGCTTTTTGCGCGAAGCATCAGGACCGGTGCTGCACTGGTAGAACTCATGTGAGGGGGGACGTCGCGATTCAGTGTCCCTCGAGCTTGAGCCCGAACTCTGTCCTTCAGTGACATCGACGGCGGTCCCGGAACTTCCGATCCATCGGCCATCACTACTCGATTCGTGTCTGTGTTCTGACGTACCAGGTTGTCTCGCATGTCCTGGGCGAGCGACGGGCAGTTTCGCCTGAAGTGACCCGCTTCGCGACAATATATGCACGTCACCTGTTGTCCAGTCGTCGTTCGATTGCCTTGGTCTCCTTGATAGTTGTTCGGGGGTGGACCACGAGCTATCATGGCACGCATCGAAGCCATAGATTCCTTTAGTTCTCGAACCGTAGTCTCCAAGTCGTCCTCTGCCTTGACTCTTGGTGCAGGTGTGCTTCGATCGGACCGTCCTAGGTTCGAGGCTGGCCTGACACCCTGCGAGGTGCCCGTGAGGAGGAATATCGCGCTGGTTCGAACTTCTGCGATGTCGTATGGGCCTCCCATGTGTACATTGGGCAGTATGATCATGAGCCGTCGAATGAGGTCTTCTCGAAGCTGGCCTTTGAAACCTGAGAAGTATATCCTAGTCCCTTCTTCTTCTGATATCTTCTTTTTGCGTTCGAGGAATCGGATGACCTGGGTGATGTCGCGATGATACTGAAGGAACTCTTCGGTGCTGGTAAACTCCGAGGTGCGTTCGACGATATTCTCTGCGTCTCGAAGCGAGTACCGGTTCTTGGCATCAGCAATGTAGTTCCCTATCACCTCTTTTTCGAATGCTGCCCATTGTCCTACAACGTCATAAGACTTCAGTTCGACCCAGAGCGCCCTTGCTTTCTGATCAATGTAACGGATAACTTGTTTGTACTTCTCGGCGTCCGTTAATTCGCGAGTCATACAGGCTTCGTTAAAGTCGAAGAAGAACAGTTCTATGTCGCCGGGGTTTTCTGTTTTGAAGGAAGGAGCATCCTTTGAGTTTCTTGCTGGCATCGGCGGGGGCGCCATGTTCGAAGCGGTCTGTAATAACGAAAGTGAAGAAGAAGGTTGATTAGCAGTCGCTGTTTCAGGTATTACAGGTTGTCTGTCACTACTAGATGCAGCCGAATCAAATGTTAATTGAATAAAAGGAACTTCGAAAGAAGAAGATGAAGGATCAATTCGAGGTTCGACAGGCCGCGTTTCAGAGGGAGAGTCCTGGAATTTCCTCTTCGCCGACCGGTTCGATTCTTCGTTTATTGGTGGCAGGCGCTTCGACGATGTCAGGATCGATAGTGTCGATCTCGATGACTGGGGCCCGGCGCTTTCGAACGACCCGCTGCTGCTCGATCTGCTGCCTGTAGTTGAGGCAGGTAATTCTTGAGTGCTGGCGGCGAGGGGTGTAGACGAAGGGGATACCGTTCCTGATACGTTCGAGGAGTTCTGCGCTTTTGAACGAGTCTGGGATACCTCTGTGTTCTGCGAGCGCTGCTTCGAGGAAGGCGCGGTCGAGCCTGGTGAGCGGGTAACTTTCGAGACCGTTACCGAAGACTGCGACTGGCGTGAATGAGAGGTGGCGTGCGCTGATGGTTTCGGCGGCTTCGAAGATGAGGGTTGCGTAGTTGAGGCCTTTGAGACGTTCGAACTGGAGGAAGGTAGGGGAGTTCTGATTGACGAAGGTGAAGTTTTGCGTTTCGATTGCTGCCTGCTCTCGGACGACGTTTCGGAGGATGATTCGGACGTATCGTTCGTCAATATCTGGCGGGTTAACGTCTGGCTCCTCTGTCGAGCGGATCGCGGCAAGAGATTCCTCCGCGTCGTCTGGTCCTGTGAAGGTGATATGGAGGACGGCGTTGGATTTCACACGAAGGTCGGTGAACTCGTTCGAACTGAACCTCCAGAGGTGAGGTCCGCCGCGGTTCTTCGAAGCGACTCCGAAGGTGGCAACTGTCCCGGGGTATAGGTGAAAGACGGCCCCTTCGACGATACCGGGTTCGAGTAGGAGTGGTGATTCGTTGCGCGAGACTTCGGTGAGGAATGGGAAGGTGTCGTCCGCCTTTCGACACAGTTCCTCGGTAGCAGCCTCTACGGGGTCTGCTTCGCTGCCTGGTGGCGATGTCGAACCTCTTGAAAGGTTTCTGAAATAAAGTCTGTCCAGCTTGGCTAGCTTTCTACTGTATAAATTCGAAAGGTTTTTAAAGGGTAGTCGTCGAAGCGAACAAAAAGACGACTACGGCTCAAAATGCTACGCAAATGAATCGAAGAAGTAATCAGAATGTAAAACACTTAACACCGTAACGTTTCCCCTCGCGGTGGGCTCCAGATGAAGGGCAAAAGGTGGTTAGGTCAATGAAAAGTGGACGCTTGATGCGAAGCACTCAACAAAGATAAGAGAAAGTAAAGAGAGCGAGTGGATCGCCCGCAGGGAATGAGTTACGAGTGGTAAAGGGGGAAAGCAAGGAAAGTAGGGCGTGTTTGGGTACACAGATCACTTCGACGAAGGGTAGCAAAGGGTTTTCGAAGATACAAACACTCCAACGAATGGATCGAACCTCTCGAGCGAGGTTCGAAGTAGATACGAGGCTTCGAGGTGGCTTCGAACCTGAGTCGAATGCTTATACAAGCGTTACGACGGGTCGCGAAGGCGCAGAGAGAGAGTTCGAAGACAGGTTCGAAAGATGTGTAGAGTAGAGAATAGATGTATTGAGACGTATAGAGGACAAGCAGTGACTGATTCGAACCGCTCAGAAGAGCTTGAGGGCCTGAATCGCTATGTACTCGACTACGTAGCTGGTGTCTTCTTCCCTTCGAAGCCAGTGCACCTTTTATACACTACTGGCCTTCATCCCCTTTGCCCGCCTCGCGACCATTGAATATATTCACGTCGCGGGGTCCAGCTGGTTCTGATGAAGAAAAGAAAGAAAATATGAAATAAAATAAACCGCCTGACAGACAGCCCGGTGTTGCACGCGTGTCCGACCCTCCGCACGGACCATCCAATATACCTTGTATCCCCCGTACTATCCCGCCTCACTAATCGTTCGAAAGCCTTCGCTCGCGCCCTCCAGAGGCCATCCCCTCTCTTCGAAGCACTTCGAAGCGCCGGCCGTTGCCCCTAGCTATCGATAGACACCCCGAAGTCGATATTCCTGTCCTTTCGGTATCTTCCGGTGCTCGATCGACGCGTCGGACCTATTGTGGGTCCACCTACTGATGCAGCGAAGTCGCGAAGCGCAGTGTTCCATATTTGGACAGGTTACCTGATTGGTCGATCCTTCCTTCGAATCTGCTTCCTTCGAATGCCCCTCGATTGGGTCGCTTCGCCGGACCGCGACATATCTTCTGTGGGGTCCTTCCGAGGTACGAACTCGTATCGAACCACTTTTCCGGCCGGAGTCGGGTTCGGTGCCATTCCGCGCGAGACATTCGGAATCAGATGCCCCTCATCGATCGATTGTTGTTCCTCTTGCTTCGATCAGCTTCGACCACCCACGTGTCCCTCTATTCGAGTGGGAATTGGCCTTACTCAGCCTCTATAGTCGGTTCGAACCGTTATTGTTGACTCGGCAACTCGCGCGTGTAAGTTAGCTTCCGCAACGTCGATCCCTGTATAGCTAGTGCATATGGTACGCTTGTTGGCCGTTCTAAGGTGTATGCGGTCCGATATCTTGCTTCGATGGACTAGCTACCGCTTCGAAGTGACGTATAGACTTGATTCGAGTCACAATTGATGATATTTCCGTCCATAAGGGGACTATCTCCCCTACACCGGTGTTGGGGGGTGTGGTGTCTGCCACCGCAAACAGCACAAGCTGGCTGGGCCTTGCAGCCCTTGGACGTGTGACCCAACGCCTGGCACCTGGTGCATTGTGCAAATGCTGGGCGCACTGGAGGCACAGAGAGTCGGAGTTGGTTGGCGAAGAGCCAGACCCGGGGCTTCTTGAGGAGCCTCGCGCGTGTCTCGCCGCTCTGATCTACAAAGGAGAATGAAACCGGGCAGTACTCCAATTTGGGGTCTGCGAGTCTGTCCGGTCTGCATGCAAAGTGAGGGGGGTTAGTAAACTCAAGGCCCTTAAGAGCGGGGTTAGCCCTGATCTCTTCCAAAAGGGTAGCCGCTGAGTAAACCGCTCCGCTGGAGACATATGGGTCTCTGGTAGGAACCATCGAGATCCGAAGTGTCGAGCGGGGGCGCACCCGGGAGTGGGTGAGGACAATGGGCTTGTCAGCCGGTGGTGTCCCTACGTAACAGTGTTGGGTCAGGTGGGTCCCAAGGGCCTGGGCATGAATGTCCAGGGTGGAATCCACCGAGGTTCCGGCGGGTAGTGCGGGCTTAGAAGAAAAGGTGCAAACAATGTTGCCTTTGACATTGAATGCCGCGGACCAACACTGTCACATGGTTAGCGGTGGGGCGAGAGGAGAAGAACTCACGAACGGCTGCTGTCAAAGCAGCCCCTGACTTCCTCTGGCCAGTCTGGATGTAGTGTTTGGGGGTGTACACTAGGGTAGGGTCCTTAGCATACACCTTGGGTGGGGGGGGGGGTTGGCGCTGCTTCTTCGGCTGTTTAGGCCCGGGAGCTGCACCCGCGTGATACTGTTGCTGAGGGGGGGGGGGGGAAACCGGAATGGCTGCCACCTGCGCATAGGTGGCTGGGGCCGTCGGTTGGGCCTGTTGGGTGGATGGGGCAGGTGCTGGTGCTGGTGCTGGTGCCCGAACTGGGCGCGGCGCTGGTCGGTCAACAACAGCCTGCATTTGCCTGGAGAGGGAGGCCACTTCATTTGAGAGGCGCGTCATGTTCTCAGTGAGTGCAACAATCTCTGGGGAGGGGGCCCTTGGGGGGGGGGTGGGTTCTGGGAAAGATGGGAAGGGGAGGACGCTGTTCTTGAGACGAGCAGCATAGGCATTGAAGGCGGTCCTAGCAATTTCCACTGCATCGGTGGAGTTGGCGTCTGCTCCTTGTGCACGCATTACTGTCGCTAGAGAGGCGTTGAGCACCCCAAGGATGTTACCCGCGCACTCTGCTGCAACCATTGCAATCTGCGTGTTGGTGAGGTTTGCTGCTGAGGAATCAGCAAGCGCCTTCTCGAGGTAGGTCTGGACGCTCAGGGGGACTGCTCTAAGAGCGCGCTCCCAACCCTTGAGGCCAGCATTGGGTGGGGGCCGGCTGGCAAGTGGGGACAGCACATCAGCGGTGCGCTTACCCTTGCCTGCTGGAACGTAGGGGGTCATGTCTGCATCCTCGTCACCATCGTAGGTGCTGGGGAGCGGCTCAGAAGAGGGGGGGAGTGGGGACTCCGCCGCCAGTGCCCTCTGAAATGCAGTCACTGGGGTCTGGGGGCCGGAAGTGGTTGGTGCCAGTGGGTTCATGTCCACGTTGTCGGCAGGGGGTGGTTGGGCACCGGTCACAGAGGACGACGCCCGGGAGGGTTTGTTGGCTATAGTGTTACGACCTAGAGCGGTTCTTCTGCTCTCAAGACCCTTAATCGGCGTCGGACGACTTATCGGACGGCTCTGCGCGGTGGTCCTCGCTCTGAGAAGCACTTTACAAGTAAATTAAGCTATTCTACACATCAGAGCTAAAGATAACACATCACCTGAGAAGCACTTTACAAGAGGCCAAAAGTGAGTGCTTCGTAGGTTGATCCGCGGTTTTGGCAAGTGGAAACAATAAACTATACAGTACCAAGCCACCAGGGTCCGAGTCCGACGAGGACCGCCGCGGGCCGCTGACTGTAGGCAAAGTCCGCCACATACAGGGTCGGACGTCCGCCTGGTGGCGGTGTCCGACTCCTAGAGTCGGTACACCGATCGAAAGTGAAGTCGGTGGCTTGCAGGGAGCTTGTCCGCGCTGCCTGCAAGCCTACAGGTAAGTATCTACGTGCAAGAAAAATAAAAGAGTCGGTGTTCAATACACCGCTCGAAACACCGCTCGAAACACCGCTCGGTGTCCGTAAAGGCCGCAAGTCCGCCACAGCGGACTTCAGCGGCCATGTCAGGAACTCGTCGGAAAGTCAAAAGAAAATCAGATAAAATAATAAAGAAATAAGTAAACCTGGGGACGATTCCTGACATTACCCCCCTCCAAAGGCGCTCCTAAAGAGCGCGGTACGACCTCAGCGGACGGCGTCCGGGTACTTTCGGTAGTAGGCGCGGACTTTGGTCTGTGCATGTTCCATGTCCGCCGCGTCTACCCATGAATCTTCGTCCGGACCGTAGCCTTTCCATCGGACAAGGTACTGGAGCTTGCGTCCGCGTCCAGTCCGACGCGAATTGAGCACTTCCTGCACCTCATACTCGATATCACCGTCTACCGACACCGGGTCTGGCGGTGTCGGTACCCGACCGGGGATGGTGTCCGCCACAAACTTCGTCAGTAGTGAGGCATGGAAGACCGGGTGAATCCGCATCGAGGCCGGCAGCTTCAGCTCGAAGTTGAGCTCCCCAATCTTCCGCTCAACGAGGAAAGGTCCAAGTCGGCGCGGATTCAGTTTGCGGGTGCCCGGAAGTGCAATATTTCCGAGCATCAAGCCATACCTTGTCGCCTGGTTGAATGTCCGGCACCTCTCGACGTCCTTGGTCGTAGTACCGCTTCATCCGCTCGGCCGCAACCTCCAGCGCGGCCTTCGCGTCCTCCTGAGCCTTCTGGAGCAGGTCTAGCCGCTCGTCCGCGGCCGGTACCGTCGAAAGGCCGGCGCTGGGCACAATCGTGAACTCTGGGTCGTATCCATACAGAAGTCCGAAAGGAGACATCCTAGTGGCCGAGTGCGCGCGGGTGTTGTGAGCGAATTCGGCCATGGGCAATAAGTCCGCCCAGTTCTCCTGTCGGACGTCGGTAAATGCCCGCAGGTACTGCTCGAGCTCCTGGTTCACCCGCTCGGTCTGTCCGTCGGTCTGCGGATGGAAGGACGTCGATGTAGCACCCTCAATACCCAGTCGGTGTAGGACCGCCTTCATGAAGCGGGACACAAACTGTGTGCCGCGGTCCGAAATGACTTTGCGCGGTGTTCCATGGTGTTTCCACACCTCTGAAATGAACAAGTCCGCCGTCCGCGCGGAGTCAATGTCGGACGTCGTCGGTATGAAGTGGGCCTGCTTCGTCAGTCGGTCTACTACCACGAAGATAGCATCGTACTCGCCGGACGGTGGCAACTGTGTAATAAAATCACAAGAAATCACTTGCCACGGACCGTCCGGTACTTCGTTGGGCTGTAGGGGGCCGACAGGCCGCTGCGGTATGTTCTTGGTCCGAATGCAGGTATCACAAGCGGACACATACCGCTCTACGAAGGCCGACATGCCTGGCCACCAATAGTTCCGACTCACCAGCTCGTAGGTCTTCCACCGCCCTGGATGTCCGACCGGAAGGGAATCATGGTGTAACTTCACGATATCCCGGCGGATTTCCTCGTCCTGCGGTTTTTTTTTTTTTTTTTTTTTTTGACTTTATTATTCCTGCAGAGTAACTAAGTACATGACTCTTACTACAGAGGCGCCCGTCATCAAGCATCACAAGAAACTGGGCGGGTGGCGCCCGCCGCCAAAGGCGGCGGTAAAGAGAAAACGCTACCTATTAAAGAAGATGAGATGGAGGAGGAGAAACGGAATACATATCGCTTTGCCCATGTCAAGGCTACATGACCGAAGCTTAGAAAAGAGAAAGGTGACTACTCCCCACGTTCACGCGGAGGAGAGCTCGGGGGAAAAGGTGGGAGCTCGTCAAAGGAATCCAAAAGGTCCGGGTCCGAGTCCTGTGTCCTAGGTCCAAGTGCACGTCTCACATACCCGCGGAGGGTTGTGAGGTCCAAATCCTGGTCAGTGGGGAGGCCGTCAAGCTCCATGGTCGCCAGTGCAAGGCGAATGGCTGCATTGGAGCGAGCTGAGGGTCGGGTGAGGTGGCCGGTGATTTTGAGCCACCGGCGCACGACTGGCATAAGGGCTTCGTCTGCCCACTCTGTGTGGTGAGCTGGTAGTGGGGTGTCATCTGGCCAGACCTTCGCAATCCAGGGGCGGAATGTCTCGCACCCTCCAAGGATATGGGCGGTCGTCTGGGCTGGCCAGGGGGGATGGTTGTGCCACCGACAGTAGGAGATCAGGCCATGCCGGGTCCGGTAGTCTGCGCTCATGCGCATCCAGTACCCCCCGAAGGGACCGGCGCAGCAAAGTACCTGAGCCACTGCTGTGAGCTCAGCGCGTGGGTGGTCGGTTGACATCGTCATCAGGCGACGAGGGCGGCGAGTGGGTGGGCCAGAGATAGCAAGGTACTTATCAGTGGTGGAGGTCATGGGACGCTCAAGTAGTTTCTCCCACTTTGCATGTGCATCGCGGGTGTTCACCTCTCGAAGTGCTGAGATGGAGGGTGGGGAGGTGAGGGGAGGCAACGCAGTTGCCTCCTTGGCTTCCTCATCTGCCCACTCGTTTCCGGGCACGCCCGAGTGACCAGGGCACCACTGGAAAACGATTTGGAGGTCTGGGTTGAGGTCAAGCAGTGTTTGAACGCCTGCTTTCCAATGCTGTAGGAGGTGAGCGCCGGGTGCTGAGGGCCAGTTACGAAAGAGCCTCAAAGCAGTGAGTGAGTCGGCAAGGAAAATGACTGATGGGACCTCCATGAGGTGGGCGCGCAAGTGCCGCGCAGCCCAACCAGGTGCAGACGCGAGAGAGAAGGTCTCTGCATCTGTGGCGGTAGCAATCTTGGGGGAGGCAAGGCGCCGGGAGGCCAGACGCTGTGTGCCACGCATGGCCACAATAGCTGAACCTGAGCCGCGCTCTAATCGAGAGCCGTCTGTGAAGACTTGCACAGAGTAGGGGGTGCAGGCACTGATTGCGTCGTTTACATGCTGTTCGCGCAATTCAGCTGAAACAGTGCCTTCTGGGACTCGGAAGTCCAGTCGCTCGCCTGCAAAGGCAAGAGGATCTGACCAGGGAGGGTGAGTGTACGCAGGGACCTGTTGGACACGAGGGACAAGGGCCGGTAGCGAAGTGGAAAGAGGGCGAGGGCGCCGTGAGGGAGTAATCCTACGTCTACCTACAGTATGTGGAGTGCGCCAAAGGCGAAGAGCATGGTTAGTCTTTAGATATGTAAAATAAAATTGAAACGGAGGTAAAGAGCAAAGGAAATTGGTGCTTAGCGGTGAGGCGCCTCGGTATACTCCAAGGATCCACCTGCAAGCAATGTTCTGGACCGACTGTAGACGAGCTACAAGGCCCTTCTGACGGATGCCAGTGTACCACACTGGAACGCCCCATGTTAAAACAGAGCGGACGCAGGCCGAGTACAACCGACGAAGGTGGAGGGCAGACATGCCACGCTCGGTGTTGGCGAGAAGGCGAATGGCCGCGAGTGTGGAGAGGCCCTTGGAGCGCATGCGCTCAACATGGGGCTTAAACGAAAGTGCTGGGTCCCACCAGATGCCCAACCACCGCAGGGGGATGGAGGGCTTGATGAGAGTGTCTGGGTCCAGCTGCACGCCTTTGGTTTCCCAACCATTGTAGCCATGTTTAAGGCGCGGTGGATGAAAGTGGGCAAGCTCGGTTTTGGCGGTTTCGATCTTGAGACCAATGTTGCGAAAGTGGGAGTTGAGTTGGTGGTATGCTGGTACCAGCTTCCTGCAGTTAGACGTAACTGAGGGGCCGGCAATGACAATGAGGTGGTCGTCAACGTATGCAAGCAAGTTGCATCCCTCAAACCGAAACCGCTTGATGGCTGAACCTGCAAAAAGAGTGGAGAGAATGGGTGAGATGGGAGAGCCCTGGGGCGTCCCAAAGTCCGGTTTCTGGGCACTGGGGAGGGTGGTGCCATCAACTGAGATAGCAACCTGCCGACCGGTCATGAAAGAGAGGCACCAGTCCGCCATGTCTGGCGGGCAGCCTAACTCCAAGAGACGGTGGTGAAGGTGGTGTGGGTGCACTGAGTCAAAGAAGCCTTGTATGTCTACCGCGAGGACAGAACACACTAAGCCGTCCGCCTGCGCTTTTTCCACAAGCTGAATGAGGCGCTGGGCAGCATCGTAGACAGAATGTCCTTGACGCCCCCCAAACTGGTTTTTGGGTAACCAGTTCTGGGTGTTAGCCAGATACTGGAGCCGGTTAGCAATAATCTTCTCAAGGAGTTTCCCAAAGGTCTCCTCGAGAGTAATAGGACGATAGGAGCGGGGGGAGAATGGATCCTTCTTGTTAGGCTTCCTGAGCATGACAACCTTTGCCGCCCGCCAGCACTTAGGGTGGTGCCCCAAGCGCAAGCAGTCGTTGAAAAGCGCCAACACCTCATTAGCATACGAGTACACCACCCATTTAAGGGGGCGATACCCAACACCCGAGGGCCCCGGAGCCGACAAGTTGGAAGTACCGGTCAGTGCATCATCCAACTCTTTGTAGAGTATGGGTGGCGCACCCGCCGAAGGCGGGGGCAGTGGCCCAAGACCACCTGCCGGTAGGGGGGGAGGTGGTGGAAAGTATGTTGAGCAAAACAACTCACCTTTCTCTTCCTCAGTCTGGGTGAAGGTCCCATCCGGACGCCGGAGTGAGGGCACAGGTGTTGGTCGGATGCCCAGGCCACGCTTGGCCCAGTTCCAAATGGTAGCAGGCTCTGCCTTAGCTACTTGCTCCGAGTAGAAAGAGCGCCTAGCCGCCCGAGTTGAAGCCTTAAAGGCCCGGACGGCGGCACTCCTCAGACGGGCAGTAGTGGCGGCCTTGATGGATGCAAGCGCGGCGGTGCACTTTGGTGTCCACCATGGCACCTCCGACTTTGAGGGCTTGCGAGGTTTGGTGATTGCCTCCATAGCGGTGACCATGGCCTGCTGAATGGCCTCCGCTTTGAGATCAAGTTCTGGGATGTTAGTAGCAGGCAGCGCAAATGCCACCTTCAACAGAGGGTATGCCACATTGCACCACTCATCCTGGTCCTCGTTTGTGACGCGAGGGGGGCGAGGGGGATGGACAAAGGGCCCAACCGGAACCGACCAAGTGAGGACGGTGTGGTCAGAGAGTGGGGAGGGGGAGCTAGTGAATGTGTCCATCACTAACTCCGCCGGAACGGCGGGTGCTGCCCATACCATGTCAATGGGACAGCGCGCCCCGCCCTCCCTAGGATGTGTGTCCACATCTGGGAGGTGAGCAGGCGAATGGCCATGCATCCGAAAGAAATCATCCAGAGCCTGGGCCTTATTCGACTCTGCCCGGGGGCAAGGGAGGTCGGACCAAGAGTGGTGGCGCCGGTTAAAGTCGCCAGCCACTGTGAGGGACGCGGCAATTGCCGGGTCAAGTCCAAGAAGAAAGGACTCACCTGGGTATCTGGGGGTGGCTTCTGCGCGGTCTGGCGGATGCATTCCATAGTAGTTGCAGATCCTCACTGTTTGTGTGGAACGCACTTCAATGGTGAGCACGTCGGTGCCCTGGGAGGCAGCACCAACAATGGACCATGCTGAGGGTGGGAGGTTGCGCGAGACGTAAGTGACCACTCGCGGACGGGTGGCCGGCGGAAGGCAGGGTGTGTAACCGGGAATAGAGGGGACATTGAGTACTGGTGTCCCCTCTGGGTCGGAAAGTGAGGGTTGGGAACCAATCTGATACCAAGGGGGCTCCTGTATCAAAAGAAGGTGTGGGGGTTGGGAATTGTCAGCAAGAATGGGGAGAAGGGAATGAATCGCTGCAAGTGAGCGGGCAGCGTTCCACTGAAGGACGCGAAGGGCGTCAATCATTACTCTGCTTCCATGTTAGAGTTGTTGGCGCCGTCAGACTCGTCATCGTCGTCGGCTGGTGGTCGTGCATACTTCTTCCGCTTGGGGCAGTCTTCGGAGGTAGCCTCGTGGTCGCCCTTGCAGTTGATGCAGTATGGGGAGTGTGGGCAGTCCTGCCCCGCGGGTGTGGCGTTTTCGGCACACTTGGGGCATCTAGACCGGTGTTGGGGGGTGTGGTGTCTGCCACCGCAAACAGCACAAGCTGGCTGGGCCTTGCAGCCCTTGGACGTGTGACCCAACGCCTGGCACCTGGTGCATTGTGCAAATGCTGGGCGCACTGGAGGCACAGAGAGTCGGAGTTGGTTGGCGAAGAGCCAGACCCGGGGCTTCTTGAGGAGCCTCGCGCGTGTCTCGCCGCTCTGATCTACAAAGGAGAATGAAACCGGGCAGTACTCCAATTTGGGGTCTGCGAGTCTGTCCGGTCTGCATGCAAAGTGAGGGGGATTAGTAAACTCAAGGCCCTTGAGAGCGGGGTTAGCCCTGATCTCTTCCAAAAGGGTAGCCGCTGAGTAAACCGCTCCGCTGGAGACATATGGGTCTCTGGTAGGAACCA
This sequence comes from Trichaptum abietinum, assembly GCA_910574555.1. Taxonomy (NCBI): domain Eukaryota; kingdom Fungi; phylum Basidiomycota; class Agaricomycetes; order Hymenochaetales; family Trichaptaceae; genus Trichaptum; species Trichaptum abietinum. Next base: position 2,474,518 of record CAJTBE010000001.1, read on the forward strand.
TCGAGATCCGAAGTGTCGAGCGGGGGCGCACCCGGGAGTGGGTGAGGACAATGGGCTTGTCAGCCGGTGGTGTCCCTACGTAACAGTGCTGGGTCAGGTGGGTCCCAAGGGCCTGGGCATGAATGTCCAGGGTGGCATCCACCGAGGTTCCAGCGGGTAGTGCGGGCTTAGAAGAAAAGGTGCACACGATGTTGCCTTTGACATTGAATGCCGCGGACAACACTGTCACATGGTTAGCGGTGGGGCGAGAGGAGAAGAACTCACGAACGGCTGCTGTCAAAGCAGCCCCTGACTTCCTCTGGCCGGTCTGGATGTAGTGTTTGGGGGTGTACACTAGGGTAGGGTCCTTAGCATACACCTTGGGTGGAGGGGGTGGTTGGCGCTGCTTCTTCGGCTGTTTAGGCCCGGGAGCTGCACCCGCGTGATACTGTTGTTGAGGGGGGGGGGAGGGAAACCGGAATGGCTGCCACCTGCGCATAGGTGGCAGGGGCCGTCGGTTGGGCCTGTTGGGTGGATGGGGGCAGGTGCTGGTGCTGGTGCTGGTGCCCGGACTGGGCGCGGCGCCGGTCGGTCAACAACAGCCTGCATTTGCCTGGAGAGGGAGGCCACTTCATTTGAGAGGCGCGTCATGTTCTCAGTGAGCGCAACAATCTCTGGGGAGGGGGCCCTTGGGGGTGGGGTGGGTTCTGGGAAAGATGGGAAGGGGAGGACGGTGCTCTTGATACGAGCAGCATAGGCATTGAAGGCGGTCCTAGCAATTTCCACTGCATCGGCGGAGTTGGCGTCTGCTCCTTGTGCACGCATTACTGTCGCTAGAGAGGCGTTGAGCACCCCGAGGATGTTACCCGCGCACTCTGCTGCAACCATTGCAATCTGCGTGTTGGTGAGGTTTGCTGCTGAGGAATCAGCAAGCGCCTTCTCGAGGTAGGTCTGGACGCTCAGGGGGACTGCTCTAAGAGCGCGCTCCCATCCCTTGAGGCCAGCATTGGGTGGGGGCCGGCTGGCAAGTGGGGACAGCACATCAGCGGTGCGCTTGCCCTTGCCTGCTGGAACGTAGGGGGTCATGTCTGCATCCTCGTCACCATCATAGGTGCTGGGGAGCGGCTCAGAAGAGGGGGGGAGTGGGGACTCCGCCGCCAGTGCCCTCTGAAATGCAGTCACTGGGGTCTGGGGGCCGGAAGTGGTTGGTGCCAGTGGGTTCATGTCCACGTCGTCGGCAGGGGGTGGTTGGGCACCGGTCACAGAGGGACGACGCCCGGGAGGGTTTGTTGGCTATAGGAGGTTTGCTGGTGTGCTGTTTTGACATTGTCTACAGTCCTGTAGAATGGGAGCTGAGGCTCGACCAAATCGGGAAGGTAGTGGTCAAAGGTCAAGGAGTGAAATGTCCTCGTCCTGCGGTACATAGACCTTGCCGCGGTACAGCAGAAGTCCGTCTTCGGTGTTCCACTCCTCAAGGTCGTTAACCAGCGCCCTAGGCGCCCCATCCTTCAACTTCTCAATCGATTCTACCAACTCCTCATCCCACTTCTTCGATTCTCGAATCCTCCTCAACAACTCAATGTCCCCGTCCGAGCGGACCATTCCCCGACGCATGGCAAGCGTATAGAACCGCTTGGTGTCCAGCAAGACCTTGTCGGTGTTGTCCGGTCCGTCCGGCCGCAAATCCTCTCGTCGGGATAGCGCGTCGGGCTTTCCCCCAAGCCGTCCGGGTCGGTGTCTGATCAGGAAGTCGAAGCGGCTGAGGAACAAGCTCCAGCGCGCCTGGCGGCGGGTGAGGTTTCGGGCTTCGGCAAAGAACACTAGGTTCTTGTGGTCCGACACCACATCGATTCGGTGCGGTGATCCTTCGAGGTAGTGCCGCCACTCGTCCAAGGCGCGGACAATGGCTAGCAACTCCTTGTCATGGATCTCATAGTTCCTCTCCGCTTCTCCCAACGACTTGGAGTAGTAGGCGACCGGGTGGATGTCACCATCTTCACCGACCTGCGACAACACCGCTCCGGTAGCAAAGTCCGACGCGTCACACTCAAGGATGAAGGGCTTTTCGAGGTCGGGCATGGCCAGGACCGGCGCGTCCGCAAACCGCTGCTTCAGTCCGTCGAAGGACTCTTGCTGGCGGGCTTCCCATCGCCACTCCGCATCCTTGCGAAGCAGTTCGGTCATCGGACCCGCCAGCTTCGAGAAGTCCTTGATGAAGCGGCGGTAAAAGTTGGCAAACCCGAGGAAAGCCTGAATGTCCTTCACCTTCGTCGGTGTCGGCCAGTCCGCTACCGCTTCGACCTTTTTCGGGTCCATGGTGATCGTCCCAGCACCGATGATCATGCCAAGGTACTCGATAGAGTCCTTGTGGAACTCACACTTCTCCGGCTTGCAGAACAGGTCGTATTTCTCGAGCCGGCGGAGTACCTCCTTCACATGCTCTTCATGCAGCTCGTCGGACTCCGAAAAGATGCAGATATCGTCGAGGTAAACGATCACAATGACATCCAGCATGTCCTTGAATATCTCGTTCATCATCCGCTGGAACGTAGCGGGCGCGTTGGTGAGTCCGAAGGTCATCACCGTCGGCTCAAAGTGGCCTTCCTGAGTCCGAAAGGCCGCTTTCCACTCGTCGCCTTCTTTGATGCGGACATTGTTGTAGCCCGCGCGGAGGTCCAGCTTGGTGAATACCCGAGCCTTCTTCAAAGAATCAATGAGTTCGGTGGTGAGGGGGAGGGGATATCGGTTTTTTACGGTCATGGCGTTCAATTTTCGGTAATCGACGACCATACGCAAAGATCCATCCTTCTTCTTGATAAAGAACACCGGGGCGGCCGCTGGGGACTTCGAGGGCCGAATATACCCTTTCCGAAGGTTCTCCTCAATGAACTCCTTGAGGGCCGCTCGCTCTTTCGGTGCCATAGGGTAGATCTTGCTGTACGAAGGTACCGCTCCGGGTTCCAGGTCGATTGCATGGTCGTACGGCTTCCGCTCGGGCAGCCGCTCGGCCTCGGACTTTGAGAACACCTTGGCGAACTCGCGGTACTGGGGGGGGACCATCTCCTCGAAGGACTTGTCCCCTTCCTTGACCGCGGTCTTTTCGGCAATTGCTTGCGACCAGGTGTACGAGGCCGCAATCTTGTGCACAAAGTCCGGGTCGTCCGCCACATAGAACTGTTCGGCGTTGTGGTACACATCCCCAGTACTTTTCCGAGTACCGAAAGCCGGGGGGAACCTTCATACGCTCGTCCGCGGTCTCGTCCGCCTCGTCCGCCTCATCACCGACTTCCGCCACGCATACCCGCGCGTGTGGGGCCGGTCGCGCTCGTGTCTGTCGACTGTTCTTGATTCGAGCCGCACGGAACTTCCGTACGGTTCGGGGAACGTCCTGTCCGACGTGGACGGTGCGGTCCGCCGCTGGGGGGCGGCAGTCCGCCGGACATCTAGTGAAACTGACTGTTTCACCGCTCCAATCAATCTCGGGGTTGTGCTGCCGCAACCAGTCGACTCCAATAATCAATGGGTAGTCCCCAATGTTCGCGACCGTAGCCGCCACTTCTTCCTTGTGATTGCCAATCTCCAAGGTCATCAGGACTTCGTCCTTGATCGGTCCGCTCTGATTCGGTGAATCGTCGGCGTTGTAAACCTTGATCGGACTTGGGAGCGGACGCGGCCGCAGCCCACACTTCCGAACCAGCTTCGAGTTCACAATCACCGAGAACGCTCCGCAATCCAACAGGGCTCTCATGCTCAAAATCTTTCGGCCGTCGCTAATTCTCACTGGTATGTGTATGAACCGACGCAAACTCTTGTGTATTAATGAAGTATTGTACACAGAGGGATCGGACACATCATCCTCTAGCAGTGAGAACCGGTTTCGGGTCTCTGGCGGATCGACCGCTCGCCGAGACCCAATCAAAAACCCTGAGCCTTGAGAGCCGCCGCTACCGCCTTCGCAATGTCGTCCGCGGTCGGTACTCGGACTGAGTTGACCGCCGGACTCTCGTCCTTGACTTCCTCGAGTGTTGCGGAAGGCTGGGTGGAGGCCGCCGGTGTAGCGGCCGGGGTAGCGGACGCGGCATTTGAGGCCGCGGTCGAGGTGGCTGTCTGGGAGGCCACCTTGGATCGTCCGGACATAGTCCGCTTGCCCTTCTGCGGGCATTCTCGCGCGCGGTGTCCGTGCTCGCCGCACTGGAAGCAAAGGCCGCGCTTCATCATCTCGTCGGTGCTCATCCGATCGATATCCATCGCATCGGGGTCTTTCGCGCGGCTCTGGGAGTGAGAGGCCGACGCATTCGAATGCGTCCGATCGCTCCAGTGTGACCGCCAGCTCGAGCGGTACAGTCCGGTCCGCTGGGCGCGGAGTTCTTCATCCTTCACACAGAGTTCTTGAACCCAGGGATCGAACTCTTTGGTGTTCTTGAACGTCATGGACAGCATATCGATCCGGAACGCGGCGCTGAGTCCCTTCTCGAAGAGGTTCATCCATCCCCGATCGTCCGCGGTGAAGTCCGCTTCGGACTTCAAAGCCCGGAACTTGATCGCGAAGTCCGACACGGTGTCCTTGCCCTGGCGCAGGTTCAGCAGCTCCTGCGAGGCCGACCGCTGCTCGTTAGGCCGTCCGAAGGCCATCTTGAGTGACTGGAGAAATTTCTCCATCGAGGTCATCTCGGGTGGTAGTGCGGTGTTCTCCAGGACCGCTTTGGTGTAGGGGCGGGCCCAACTCTCCGCTGGACCGCGGAGTCGGGAGGCCGCCCACACGCAGGCGGTGGTCTCGTCGGGAAACTCGTGGGGCCGCATACGAACGTAAAGTCGCACCTTCTGAGACCACTCCTCAAAGCTCATCGCATCAGCATCCTTGTCCTTGCCCGTCCGCCCGTAGTACTCGGGCGGTATCGCCACCTTCGGTCCTTTCGGTGTACCACTGTGTGTACCGCCGTCCGCGGACGGCCCGCCCGACAGCATGCGCACCAGATTGCGTAGGGTGTTATTTTCATCGGCCATCTGCTGCAGGGTGGTCTGAAGGGGTCGGGTGGCGGCGTTAATAGCCTCCAGGATGTCGGGGGAGAGGTCCTGGGCCGGAGGCGGGGCGGCCATTGGGGCGGCCTCGGGAGCGTCGGTAAAGATCGGGGATTGTTCTTGGGACGACATGGCTTCGTGTCCAGTCCCAAACTTCGTCATAGTATCGGTCCTGCTTCAAGGGCGTCGAGAGAACGAACTTTTGGCCTAATGTTACGACCTAGAGCGGTTCTTCTGCTCTCAAGACCCTTAATCGGCGTCGGACGACTTATCGGACGGCTCTGCGCGGTGGTCCTCGCTCTGAGAAGCACTTTACAAGTAAATTAAGCTATTCTACACATCAGAGCTAAAGATAACACATCACCTGAGAAGCACTTTACAAGAGGCCAAAAGTGAGTGCTTCGTAGGTTGATCCGCGGTTTTGGCAAGTGGAAACAATAAACTATACAGTACCAAGCCACCAGGGTCCGAGTCCGACGAGGACCGCCGCGGGCCGCTGACTGTAGGCAAAGTCCGCCACATACAGGGTCGGACGTCCGCCTGGTGGCGGTGTCCGACTCCTAGAGTCGGTACACCGATCGAAAGTGAAGTCGGTGGCTTGCAGGGAGCTTGTCCGCGCTGCCTGCAAGCCTACAGGTAAGTATCTACGTGCAAGAAAAATAAAAGAGTCGGTGTTCAATACACCGCTCGAAACACCGCTCGAAACACCGCTCGGTGTCCGTAAAGGCCGCAAGTCCGCCACAGCGGACTTCAGCGGCCATGTCAGGAACTCGTCGGAAAGTCAAAAGAAAATCAGATAAAATAATAAAGAAATAAGTAAACCTGGGGACGATTCCTGACATATAGGAGGTTTGCTGGTGTGCTTGTTTGACATTGTCTACAGTCCGGTAGAATGGGAGCTGAGGCTCGACCAAATCGGGAAGGTAGTGGTCAAAGGTCAAGGAGTGTGTTCGAGGGACGAACACATCTGTACAAGTTTCACTCAATGTGATGCATTCGAAGCATCACTTTCGAGTTTGACCACTTCCAGATAACCTATCATCATAATTCTTTTTGATGATGTTAGATAACGTAAATATAATCTACATTGCAAAGAAATTGAAGTCTCAGGCCCACTCAAGATTAAACAAACGAATAAATACTGAGAGAATATCACATTTTAGCAGTGTTTTGTTCATTATTCAACATCTAAGTAGGTAACTACTGCTAAAATAAATATGATAATTTACTATTAAGTGCACACGTTTAAGGCGCAACGTGTGCCTGATACTCTTGTAAGAATGCGAATTAATTTCGAGACAAAAAGGTGCCCGGCGATGTCTCGGACAAATAGTCCGGGAATCGCCGGACACACTCTTGAGGACACGGACGTGTCGAAGGACACCTTCGACAACGTCTGTAAATTAATTATTCCGTTTTTTCGACCGGATTTTTTTGTTTTTCGATTATATTTATATATAAGTTAATGCTAAGCTCATAATATACATTATTTTGATGCTAGAAATAAATGAAAAGTGATGGCCTGAGTCGTGGTCGTCAGGTCCTTCCTCCTCTAGATAGGAACGGTCTGGCGTTCGGTTTTTCACCGCAAGGATATGTCGGCGAATAGTTGGTGGCCCAGCAAAGCTCAGGTGGTGTTATTAGTGTGCATTTGGTAGAATGGATTTGCGAGCGACGCACGTATGGTATTGCTATTCACCTCTGGTGTCAAAGGACGCGAGCCGGTGTTGTCCCAGTCTTGAGTCCTTCAAAAGAAACGGCCCCTCCCGCATGAGCGACCCCACCACACCCGGGTAGCGCTTGACCTGCAGCAAGCAGATCAGCAGCTCGCTGCAATCTATCAGCGCGCTCGATATCTGAAGCCAAATCGTCGCTCATCGTCCAACGCCCACTATCACTAAGAAACTGGGTTGATCCAGGAACTCCTACGGCAACAGGTATCAGACGCACAAAGCCGAGTGCTTGCGCGTGCTGTTGCTGTCGCTATAGAGCAGATGCCAAGGAAAAGCTGTGATGATGTACAAGCTGTGGATGGGGATTAGGCCGGGGGTGCACGCTTTTTTTTTTTTTTTTTTTTTTTTGACTTTATTATTCCTGCAGAGTAACTAAGTACATGACTATTACTACAGAGGCGCCCGTCATCAAGCATCGCAAGAAACTGGGCGGGTGGCGCCCGCCGCCGAAGGCGGCGGTAAAGAGAAAACGCTACCTATTAAAGAAGATGAGATGGAGGAGGAGAAACGGAATACATATCGCTTTGCCCATGTCAAGGCTACATGACCGAAGCTTAGAAGAGAGAAAGGTGAACTCCCCACGTTCACGCGGAGGAGAGCTCGGGGGAAAAGGTGGGAGCTCATCAAAGGAATCCAAAAGGTCCGGGTCCGAGTCCTGTGTCCTAGGTCCAAGTGCACGTCTCACATACCCGCGAAGGGTTGTGAGGTCCAGATCCTGGTCAGTGGGGAGGCCGTCAAGCTCCATGGTCGCCAGTGCAAGGCGGATGGCTGCATTGGAGCGAGCCGAGGGACGGGTGAGGTGGCCGGTGATTTTGAGCCACCGGCGCACGACTGGCATAAGGGCTTCGTCTGCCCACTCTGTGTGGTGAGCTGGTAGTGGGGTGTCATCTGGCCAGACCTTCGCAATCCAGGGGCGGAATGTCTCGCACCCTCCAAGGATATGGGCGGTCGTCTGGGCTGGCCAGGGGGGGTGGTTGTGCCACCGACAGTAGGAGATCAGGCCATGCCGGGTCCGGTAGTCTGCGCTCATGCGCATCCAGTAACCCCCAAAGGGACCGGCGCAGCAAAGTACCTGAGCCACTGCTGTGAGCTCAGCGCGTGGGTGGTCGGTTGACATCGTCATAAGGCGACGAGGGCGACGAGTGGGTGGGCCAGAGATAGCAAGGTTTTTTTTTTTTTTTTTTTTTTGACTTTATTATTCCTGCAGAGTAACTAAGTACATGACTCTTACTACAGAGGCGCCCGTCATCAAGCATCACAAGAAACTGGGCGGGTGGCGCCCGCCGCCAAAGGCGGCGGTAAAGAGAAAACGCTACCTATTAAAGAAGATGAGATGGAGGAGGAGAAACGGAATACATATCGCTTTGCCCATGTCAAGGCTACATGACCGAAGCTTAGAAAAGAGAAAGGTGACTACTCCCCACGTTCACGCGGAGGAGAGCTCGGGGGAAAAGGTGGGAGCTCGTCAAAGGAATCCAAAAGGTCCGGGTCCGAGTCCTGTGTCCTAGGTCCAAGTGCACGTCTCACATACCCGCGGAGGGTTGTGAGGTCCAAATCCTGGTCAGTGGGGAGGCCGTCAAGCTCCATGGTCGCCAGTGCAAGGCGAATGGCTGCATTGGAGCGAGCTGAGGGTCGGGTGAGGTGGCCGGTGATTTTGAGCCACCGGCGCACGACTGGCATAAGGGCTTCGTCTGCCCACTCTGTGTGGTGAGCTGGTAGTGGGGTGTCATCTGGCCAGACCTTCGCAATCCAGGGGCGGAATGTCTCGCACCCTCCAAGGATATGGGCGGTCGTCTGGGCTGGCCAGGGGGGATGGTTGTGCCACCGACAGTAGGAGATCAGGCCATGCCGGGTCCGGTAGTCTGCGCTCATGCGCATCCAGTACCCCCCGAAGGGACCGGCGCAGCAAAGTACCTGAGCCACTGCTGTGAGCTCAGCGCGTGGGTGGTCGGTTGACATCGTCATCAGGCGACGAGGGCGGCGAGTGGGTGGGCCAGAGATAGCAAGGTACTTATCAGTGGTGGAGGTCATGGGACGCTCAAGTAGTTTCTCCCACTTTGCATGTGCATCGCGGGTGTTCACCTCTCGAAGTGCTGAGATGGAGGGTGGGGAGGTGAGGGGAGGCAACGCAGTTGCCTCCTTGGCTTCCTCATCTGCCCACTCGTTTCCGGGCACGCCCGAGTGACCAGGGCACCACTGGAAAACGATTTGGAGGTCTGGGTTGAGGTCAAGCAGTGTTTGAACGCCTGCTTTCCAATGCTGTAGGAGGTGAGCGCCGGGTGCTGAGGGCCAGTTACGAAAGAGCCTCAAAGCAGTGAGTGAGTCGGCAAGGAAAATGACTGATGGGACCTCCATGAGGTGGGCGCGCAAGTGCCGCGCAGCCCAACCAGGTGCAGACGCGAGAGAGAAGGTCTCTGCATCTGTGGCGGTAGCAATCTTGGGGGAGGCAAGGCGCCGGGAGGCCAGACGCTGTGTGCCACGCATGGCCACAATAGCTGAACCTGAGCCGCGCTCTAATCGAGAGCCGTCTGTGAAGACTTGCACAGAGTAGGGGGTGCAGGCACTGATTGCGTCGTTTACATGCTGTTCGCGCAATTCAGCTGAAACAGTGCCTTCTGGGACTCGGAAGTCCAGTCGCTCGCCTGCAAAGGCAAGAGGATCTGACCAGGGAGGGTGAGTGTACGCAGGGACCTGTTGGACACACGAGGGACAAGGGCCGGTAGCGAAGTGGAAAGAGGGCGAGGGCGCCGTGAGGGAGTAATCCTACGTCTACCTACAGTATGTGGAGTGCGCCAAAGGCGAAGAGCATGGTTAGTCTTTAGATATGTAAAATAAAATTGAAACGGAGGTAAAGAGCAAAGGAAATTGGTGCTTAGCGGTGAGGCGCCTCGGTATACTCCAAGGATCCACCTGCAAGCAATGTTCTGGACCGACTGTAGACGAGCTACAAGGCCCTTCTGACGGATGCCAGTGTACCACACTGGAACGCCCCATGTTAAAACAGAGCGGACGCAGGCCGAGTACAACCGACGAAGGTGGAGGGCAGACATGCCACGCTCGGTGTTGGCGAGAAGGCGAATGGCCGCGAGTGTGGAGAGGCCCTTGGAGCGCATGCGCTCAACATGGGGCTTAAACGAAAGTGCTGGGTCCCACCAGATGCCCAACCACCGCAGGGGGATGGAGGGCTTGATGAGAGTGTCTGGGTCCAGCTGCACGCCTTTGGTTTCCCAACCATTGTAGCCATGTTTAAGGCGCGGTGGATGAAAGTGGGCAAGCTCGGTTTTGGCGGTTTCGATCTTGAGACCAATGTTGCGAAAGTGGGAGTTGAGTTGGTGGTATGCTGGTACCAGCTTCCTGCAGTTAGACGTAACTGAGGGGCCGGCAATGACAATGAGGTGGTCGTCAACGTATGCAAGCAAGTTGCATCCCTCAAACCGAAACCGCTTGATGGCTGAACCTGCAAAAAGAGTGGAGAGAATGGGTGAGATGGGAGAGCCCTGGGGCGTCCCAAAGTCCGGTTTCTGGGCACTGGGGAGGGTGGTGCCATCAACTGAGATAGCAACCTGCCGACCGGTCATGAAAGAGAGGCACCAGTCCGCCATGTCTGGCGGGCAGCCTAACTCCAAGAGACGGTGGTGAAGGTGGTGTGGGTGCACTGAGTCAAAGAAGCCTTGTATGTCTACCGCGAGGACAGAACACACTAAGCCGTCCGCCTGCGCTTTTTCCACAAGCTGAATGAGGCGCTGGGCAGCATCGTAGACAGAATGTCCTTGACGCCCCCCAAACTGGTTTTTGGGTAACCAGTTCTGGGTGTTAGCCAGATACTGGAGCCGGTTAGCAATAATCTTCTCAAGGAGTTTCCCAAAGGTCTCCTCGAGAGTAATAGGACGATAGGAGCGGGGGGAGAATGGATCCTTCTTGTTAGGCTTCCTGAGCATGACAACCTTTGCCGCCCGCCAGCACTTAGGGTGGTGCCCCAAGCGCAAGCAGTCGTTGAAAAGCGCCAACACCTCATTAGCATACGAGTACACCACCCATTTAAGGGGGCGATACCCAACACCCGAGGGCCCCGGAGCCGACAAGTTGGAAGTACCGGTCAGTGCATCATCCAACTCTTTGTAGAGTATGGGTGGCGCACCCGCCGAAGGCGGGGGCAGTGGCCCAAGACCACCTGCCGGTAGGGGGGGAGGTGGTGGAAAGTATGTTGAGCAAAACAACTCACCTTTCTCTTCCTCAGTCTGGGTGAAGGTCCCATCCGGACGCCGGAGTGAGGGCACAGGTGTTGGTCGGATGCCCAGGCCACGCTTGGCCCAGTTCCAAATGGTAGCAGGCTCTGCCTTAGCTACTTGCTCCGAGTAGAAAGAGCGCCTAGCCGCCCGAGTTGAAGCCTTAAAGGCCCGGACGGCGGCACTCCTCAGACGGGCAGTAGTGGCGGCCTTGATGGATGCAAGCGCGGCGGTGCACTTTGGTGTCCACCATGGCACCTCCGACTTTGAGGGCTTGCGAGGTTTGGTGATTGCCTCCATAGCGGTGACCATGGCCTGCTGAATGGCCTCCGCTTTGAGATCAAGTTCTGGGATGTTAGTAGCAGGCAGCGCAAATGCCACCTTCAACAGAGGGTATGCCACATTGCACCACTCATCCTGGTCCTCGTTTGTGACGCGAGGGGGGCGAGGGGGATGGACAAAGGGCCCAACCGGAACCGACCAAGTGAGGACGGTGTGGTCAGAGAGTGGGGAGGGGGAGCTAGTGAATGTGTCCATCACTAACTCCGCCGGAACGGCGGGTGCTGCCCATACCATGTCAATGGGACAGCGCGCCCCGCCCTCCCTAGGATGTGTGTCCACATCTGGGAGGTGAGCAGGCGAATGGCCATGCATCCGAAAGAAATCATCCAGAGCCTGGGCCTTATTCGACTCTGCCCGGGGGCAAGGGAGGTCGGACCAAGAGTGGTGGCGCCGGTTAAAGTCGCCAGCCACTGTGAGGGACGCGGCAATTGCCGGGTCAAGTCCAAGAAGAAAGGACTCACCTGGGTATCTGGGGGTGGCTTCTGCGCGGTCTGGCGGATGCATTCCATAGTAGTTGCAGATCCTCACTGTTTGTGTGGAACGCACTTCAATGGTGAGCACGTCGGTGCCCTGGGAGGCAGCACCAACAATGGACCATGCTGAGGGTGGGAGGTTGCGCGAGACGTAAGTGACCACTCGCGGACGGGTGGCCGGCGGAAGGCAGGGTGTGTAACCGGGAATAGAGGGGACATTGAGTACTGGTGTCCCCTCTGGGTCGGAAAGTGAGGGTTGGGAACCAATCTGATACCAAGGGGGCTCCTGTATCAAAAGAAGGTGTGGGGGTTGGGAATTGTCAGCAAGAATGGGGAGAAGGGAATGAATCGCTGCAAGTGAGCGGGCAGCGTTCCACTGAAGGACGCGAAGGGCGTCAATCATTACTCTGCTTCCATGTTAGAGTTGTTGGCGCCGTCAGACTCGTCATCGTCGTCGGCTGGTGGTCGTGCATACTTCTTCCGCTTGGGGCAGTCTTCGGAGGTAGCCTCGTGGTCGCCCTTGCAGTTGATGCAGTATGGGGAGTGTGGGCAGTCCTGCCCCGCGGGTGTGGCGTTTTCGGCACACTTGGGGCATCTAGACCGGTGTTGGGGGGTGTGGTGTCTGCCACCGCAAACAGCACAAGCTGGCTGGGCCTTGCAGCCCTTGGACGTGTGACCCAACGCCTGGCACCTGGTGCATTGTGCAAATGCTGGGCGCACTGGAGGCACAGAGAGTCGGAGTTGGTTGGCGAAGAGCCAGACCCGGGGCTTCTTGAGGAGCCTCGCGCGTGTCTCGCCGCTCTGATCTACAAAGGAGAATGAAACCGGGCAGTACTCCAATTTGGGGTCTGCGAGTCTGTCCGCTGCATGCAAAGTGAGGGGGATTAGTAAACTCAAGGCCCTTGAGAGCGGGGTTAGCCCTGATCTCTTCCAAAAGGGTAGCCGCTGAGTAAACCGCTCCGCTGGAGACATATGGGTCTCTGGTAGGAACCATCGAGATCCGAAGTGTCGAGCGGGGGCGCACCCGGGAGTGGGTGAGGACAATGGGCTTGTCAGCCGGTGGTGTCCCTACGTAACAGTGCTGGGTCAGGTGGGTCCCAAGGGCCTGGGCATGAATGTCCAGGGTGGCATCCACCGAGGTTCCAGCGGGTAGTGCGGGCTTAGAAGAAAAGGTGCACACGATGTTGCCTTTGACATTGAATGCCGCGGACAACACTGTCACATGGTTAGCGGTGGGGCGAGAGGAGAAGAACTCACGAACGGCTGCTGTCAAAGCAGCCCCTGACTTCCTCTGGCCGGTCTGGATGTAGTGTTTGGGGGTGTACACTAGGGTAGGGTCCTTAGCATACACCTTGGGTGGAGGGGGTGGTTGGCGCTGCTTCTTCGGCTGTTTAGGCCCGGGAGCTGCACCCGCGTGATACTGTTGTTGAGGGGGGGGGAGGGAAACCGGAATGGCTGCCACCTGCGCATAGGTGGCAGGGGCCGTCGGTTGGGCCTGTTGGGTGGATGGGGCAGGTGCTGGTGCTGGTGCTGGTGCCCGGACTGGGCGCGGCGCCGGTCGGTCAACAACAGCCTGCATTTGCCTGGAGAGGGAGGCCACTTCATTTGAGAGGCGCGTCATGTTCTCAGTGAGCGCAACAATCTCTGGGGAGGGGGCCCTTGGGGGTGGGGTGGGTTCTGGGAAAGATGGGAAGGGGAGGACGGTGCTCTTGATACGAGCAGCATAGGCATTGAAGGCGGTCCTAGCAATTTCCACTGCATCGGCGGAGTTGGCGTCTGCTCCTTGTGCACGCATTACTGTCGCTAGAGAGGCGTTGAGCACCCCGAGGATGTTACCCGCGCACTCTGCTGCAACCATTGCAATCTGCGTGTTGGTGAGGTTTGCTGCTGAGGAATCAGCAAGCGCCTTCTCGAGGTAGGTCTGGACGCTCAGGGGGACTGCTCTAAGAGCGCGCTCCCATCCCTTGAGGCCAGCATTGGGTGGGGGCCGGCTGGCAAGTGGGGACAGCACATCAGCGGTGCGCTTGCCCTTGCCTGCTGGAACGTAGGGGGTCATGTCTGCATCCTCGTCACCATCATAGGTGCTGGGGAGCGGCTCAGAAGAGGGGGGGAGTGGGGACTCCGCCGCCAGTGCCCTCTGAAATGCAGTCACTGGGGTCTGGGGGCCGGAAGTGGTTGGTGCCAGTGGGTTCATGTCCCACGGTCGTCGGCAGGGGGTGGTTGGGCACCGGTCACAGAGGACGACGCCCGGGAGGGTTTGTTGGCTATAGGAGGTTTGCTGGTGTGCTGTTTTGACATTGTCTACAGTCCTGTAGAATGGGAGCTGAGGCTCGACCAAATCGGGAAGGTAGTGGTCAAAGGTCAAGGAGTGTCCAGAGATAGCAAGGTACTTATCAGTGGTGGAGGCCATGGGACGCTCAAGTAGTTTTTTCCCACTTTGCATGTGCATCGCGGGTGTTCACCTCTCGAAGTGCTGAGATGGAGGGTGGGGAGGTAAGGGGAGGCAACGCAGTTGCCTCCTTGGCTTCCTCATCTGCCCACTCGTTTCCGGGTACGCCCGAGTGACCAGGGCACCACTGGAAAACGATTTGGAGGTCTGGGTTGAGGTCAAGCAGTGTCTGAACGCCTGCTTTCCAATGCTGTAGGAGGTGAGCGCCGGGTGCTGAGGGCCAGTTTCGAAAGAGCCTCAAAGCAGTGAGTGAGTCGGCAAGGAAGATGACCGATGGAACCTCCATGAGGTGGGCGCGCAGGTGCCGCGCAGCCCACCCGGGTGCAGACGCAAGGGAGAAGATCTCTGCATCTGTGGCGGTAGCAATCTTGGGGGAGGCAAGGCGCCGGGAGGCTAGGCGCTGTGTGCCACGCATGGCCACAATAGCTGAGCCTGAGCCGCGCTCTAAACGAGAGCCGTCTGTGAAGACTTGCACAGAGTAGGGGGTGCAGGCACTGATTGCATCGTTCACATGCTGTTCGCGCAGTTCAGCTGAAACAGTGCCTTCTGGGACTCGGAAGTCCAGTTCTCGCCTGCAAAGGCAAGAGGATCTGACCAGGGAGGATGAGTGTACGCAGGGACCTGTTGGACACGGGGGACAAGGGCCGGTAGCGAAGTGGAAAGAGGGCGAGGGCGCCGTGAGGGAGTAATCCTACGTCTACCTACAGTATGTGGAGTGCGCCAAAGGCGAAGAGCATGGTTAGTCTTTAGATATGTAAAATAAAATTGAAACGGAGGTAAAGAGCAAAGGAAATTGGTGCTTAGCGGTGAGGCGCCTCGGTATACTCCAAGGATCCACCTGCAAGCAATGTTCTGGACCGACTGTAGACGAGCTACAAGGCCCTTCTGACGGATGCCAGTGTACCACACTGGAACGCCCCATGTTAAAACAGAGCGGACGCAGGCCGAGTACAACCGACGAAGGTGGAGGGCAGACATGCCACGCTCGGTGTTGGCGAGAAGGCGAATGGCCGCGAGTGTGGAGAGGCCCTTGGAGCGCATGCGCTCAACATGGGGCTTAAACGAAAGTGCTGGGTCCCACCAGATGCCCAACCACCGCAGGGGGATGGAGGGCTTGATGAGAGTGTCTGGGTCCAGCTGCACGCCTTTGGTTTCCCAACCATTGTAGCCATGTTTAAGGCGCGGTGGATGAAAGTGGGCAAGCTCGGTTTTGGCGGTTTCGATCTTGAGACCAATGTTGCGAAAGTGGGAGTTGAGTTGGTGGTATGCTGGTACCAGCTTCCTGCAGTTAGACGTAACTGAGGGGCCGGCAATGACAATGAGGTGGTCGTCAACGTATGCAAGCAAGTTGCATCCCTCAAACCGAAACCGCTTGATGGCTGAACCTGCAAAAAGAGTGGAGAGAATGGGTGAGATGGGAGAGCCCTGGGGCGTCCCAAAGTCCGGTTTCTGGGCACTGGGGAGGGTGGTGCCATCAACTGAGATAGCAACCTGCCGACCGGTCATGAAAGAGAGGCACCAGTCCGCCATGTCTGGCGGGCAGCCTAACTCCAAGAGACGGTGGTGAAGGTGGTGTGGGTGCACTGAGTCAAAGAAGCCTTGTATGTCTACCGCGAGGACAGAACACACTAAGCCGTCCGCCTGCGCTTTTTCCACAAGCTGAATGAGGCGCTGGGCAGCATCGTAGACAGAATGTCCTTGACGCCCCCCAAACTGGTTTTTGGGTAACCAGTTCTGGGTGTTAGCCAGATACTGGAGCCGGTTAGCAATAATCTTCTCAAGGAGTTTCCCAAAGGTCTCCTCGAGAGTAATAGGACGATAGGAGCGGGGGGAGAATGGATCCTTCTTGTTAGGCTTCCTGAGCATGACAACCTTTGCCGCCCGCCAGCACTTAGGGTGGTGCCCCAAGCGCAAGCAGTCGTTGAAAAGCGCCAACACCTCATTAGCATACGAGTACACCACCCATTTAAGGGGGCGATACCCAACACCCGAGGGCCCCGGAGCCGACAAGTTGGAAGTACCGGTCAGTGCATCATCCAACTCTTTGTAGAGTATGGGTGGCGCACCCGCCGAAGGCGGGGGCAGTGGCCCAAGACCACCTGCCGGTAGGGGGGGAGGTGGTGGAAAGTATGTTGAGCAAAACAACTCACCTTTCTCTTCCTCAGTCTGGGTGAAGGTCCCATCCGGACGCCGGAGTGAGGGCACAGGTGTTGGTCGGATGCCCAGGCCACGCTTGGCCCAGTTCCAAATGGTAGCAGGCTCTGCCTTAGCTACTTGCTCCGAGTAGAAAGAGCGCCTAGCCGCCCGAGTTGAAGCCTTAAAGGCCCGGACGGCGGCACTCCTCAGACGGGCAGTAGTGGCGGCCTTGATGGATGCAAGCGCGGCGGTGCACTTTGGTGTCCACCATGGCACCTCCGACTTTGAGGGCTTGCGAGGTTTGGTGATTGCCTCCATAGCGGTGACCATGGCCTGCTGAATGGCCTCCGCTTTGAGATCAAGTTCTGGGATGTTAGTAGCAGGCAGCGCAAATGCCACCTTCAACAGAGGGTATGCCACATTGCACCACTCATCCTGGTCCTCGTTTGTGACGCGAGGGGGGCGAGGGGGATGGACAAAGGGCCCAACCGGAACCGACCAAGTGAGGACGGTGTGGTCAGAGAGTGGGGAGGGGGAGCTAGTGAATGTGTCCATCACTAACTCCGCCGGAACGGCGGGTGCTGCCCATACCATGTCAATGGGACAGCGCGCCCCGCCCTCCCTAGGATGTGTGTCCACATCTGGGAGGTGAGCAGGCGAATGGCCATGCATCCGAAAGAAATCATCCAGAGCCTGGGCCTTATTCGACTCTGCCCGGGGGCAAGGGAGGTCGGACCAAGAGTGGTGGCGCCGGTTAAAGTCGCCAGCCACTGTGAGGGACGCGGCAATTGCCGGGTCAAGTCCAAGAAGAAAGGACTCACCTGGGTATCTGGGGGTGGCTTCTGCGCGGTCTGGCGGATGCATTCCATAGTAGTTGCAGATCCTCACTGTTTGTGTGGAACGCACTTCAATGGTGAGCACGTCGGTGCCCTGGGAGGCAGCACCAACAATGGACCATGCTGAGGGTGGGAGGTTGCGCGAGACGTAAGTGACCACTCGCGGACGGGTGGCCGGCGGAAGGCAGGGTGTGTAACCGGGAATAGAGGGGACATTGAGTACTGGTGTCCCCTCTGGGTCGGAAAGTGAGGGTTGGGAACCAATCTGATACCAAGGGGGCTCCTGTATCAAAAGAAGGTGTGGGGGTTGGGAATTGTCAGCAAGAATGGGGAGAAGGGAATGAATCGCTGCAAGTGAGCGGGCAGCGTTCCACTGAAGGACGCGAAGGGCGTCAATCATTACTCTGCTTCCATGTTAGAGTTGTTGGCGCCGTCAGACTCGTCATCGTCGTCGGCTGGTGGTCGTGCATACTTCTTCCGCTTGGGGCAGTCTTCGGAGGTAGCCTCGTGGTCGCCCTTGCAGTTGATGCAGTATGGGGAGTGTGGGCAGTCCTGCCCCGCGGGTGTGGCGTTTTCGGCACACTTGGGGCATCTAGACCGGTGTTGGGGGGTGTGGTGTCTGCCACCGCAAACAGCACAAGCTGGCTGGGCCTTGCAGCCCTTGGACGTGTGACCCAACGCCTGGCACCTGGTGCATTGTGCAAATGCTGGGCGCACTGGAGGCACAGAGAGTCGGAGTTGGTTGGCGAAGAGCCAGACCCGGGGCTTCTTGAGGAGCCTCGCGCGTGTCTCGCCGCTCTGATCTACAAAGGAGAATGAAACCGGGCAGTACTCCAATTTGGGGTCTGCGAGTCTGTCCGGTCTGCATGCAAAGTGAGGGGGATTAGTAAACTCAAGGCCCTTGAGAGCGGGGTTAGCCCTGATCTCTTCCAAAAGGGTAGCCGCTGAGTAAACCGCTCCGCTGGAGACATATGGGTCTCTGGTAGGAACCATCGAGATCCGAAGTGTCGAGCGGGGGCGCACCCGGGAGTGGGTGAGGACAATGGGCTTGTCAGCCGGTGGTGTCCCTACGTAACAGTGCTGGGTCAGGTGGGTCCCAAGGGCCTGGGCATGAATGTCCAGGGTGGCATCCACCGAGGTTCCAGCGGGTAGTGCGGGCTTAGAAGAAAAGGTGCACACGATGTTGCCTTTGACATTGAATGCCGCGGACAACACTGTCACATGGTTAGCGGTGGGGCGAGAGGAGAAGAACTCACGAACGGCTGCTGTCAAAGCAGCCCCTGACTTCCTCTGGCCGGTCTGGATGTAGTGTTTGGGGGTGTACACTAGGGTAGGGTCCTTAGCATACACCTTGGGTGGAGGGGGTGGTTGGCGCTGCTTCTTCGGCTGTTTAGGCCCGGGAGCTGCACCCGCGTGATACTGTTGTTGAGGGGGGGGGAGGGAAACCGGAATGGCTGCCACCTGCGCATAGGTGGCAGGGGCCGTCGGTTGGGCCTGTTGGGTGGATGGGGCAGGTGCTGGTGCTGGTGCTGGTGCCCGGACTGGGCGCGGCGCCGGTCGGTCAACAACAGCCTGCATTTGCCTGGAGAGGGAGGCCACTTCATTTGAGAGGCGCGTCATGTTCTCAGTGAGCGCAACAATCTCTGGGGAGGGGGCCCTTGGGGGTGGGGTGGGTTCTGGGAAAGATGGGAAGGGGAGGACGGTGCTCTTGATACGAGCAGCATAGGCATTGAAGGCGGTCCTAGCAATTTCCACTGCATCGGCGGAGTTGGCGTCTGCTCCTTGTGCACGCATTACTGTCGCTAGAGAGGCGTTGAGCACCCCGAGGATGTTACCCGCGCACTCTGCTGCAACCATTGCAATCTGCGTGTTGGTGAGGTTTGCTGCTGAGGAATCAGCAAGCGCCTTCTCGAGGTAGGTCTGGACGCTCAGGGGGACTGCTCTAAGAGCGCGCTCCCATCCCTTGAGGCCAGCATTGGGTGGGGGCCGGCTGGCAAGTGGGGACAGCACATCAGCGGTGCGCTTGCCCTTGCCTGCTGGAACGTAGGGGGTCATGTCTGCATCCTCGTCACCATCATAGGTGCTGGGGAGCGGCTCAGAAGAGGGGGGGAGTGGGGACTCCGCCGCCAGTGCCCTCTGAAATGCAGTCACTGGGGTCTGGGGGCCGGAAGTGGTTGGTGCCAGTGGGTTCATGTCCACGTCGTCGGCAGGGGGTGGTTGGGCACCGGTCACAGAGGACGACGCCCGGGAGGGTTTGTTGGCTATAGGAGGTTTGCTGGTGTGCTGTTTTGACATTGTCTACAGTCCTGTAGAATGGGAGCTGAGGCTCGACCAAATCGGGAAGGTAGTGGTCAAAGGTCAAGGAGTGTCCAGAGATAGCAAGGTACTTATCAGTGGTGGAGGCCATGGGACGCTCAAGTAGTTTTTCCCACTTTGCATGTGCATCGCGGGTGTTCACCTCTCGAAGTGCTGAGATGGAGGGTGGGGAGGTAAGGGGAGGCAACGCAGTTGCCTCCTTGGCTTCCTCATCTGCCCACTCGTTTCCGGGTACGCCCGAGTGACCAGGGCACCACTGGAAAACGATTTGGAGGTCTGGGTTGAGGTCAAGCAGTGTCTGAACGCCTGCTTTCCAATGCTGTAGGAGGTGAGCGCCGGGTGCTGAGGGCCAGTTTCGAAAGAGCCTCAAAGCAGTGAGTGAGTCGGCAAGGAAGATGACCGATGGAACCTCCATGAGGTGGGCGCGCAGGTGCCGCGCAGCCCACCCGGGTGCAGACGCAAGGGAGAAGATCTCTGCATCTGTGGCGGTAGCAATCTTGGGGGAGGCAAGGCGCCGGGAGGCTAGGCGCTGTGTGCCACGCATGGCCACAATAGCTGAGCCTGAGCCGCGCTCTAAACGAGAGCCGTCTGTGAAGACTTGCACAGAGTAGGGGGTGCAGGCACTGATTGCATCGTTCACATGCTGTTCGCGCAGTTCAGCTGAAACAGTGCCTTCTGGGACTCGGAAGTCCAGTCGCTCGCCTGCAAAGGCAAGAGGATCTGACCAGGGAGGATGAGTGTACGCAGGGACCTGTTGGACACGGGGGACAAGGGCCGGTAGCGAAGTGGAAAGAGGGCGAGGGCGCCGTGAGGGAGTAATCCTACGTCTACCTACAGTATGTGGAGTGCGCCAAAGGCGAAGAGCATGGTTAGTCTTTAGATATGTAAAATAAAATTGAAACGGAGGTAAAGAGCAAAGGAAATTGGTGCTTAGCGGTGAGGCGCCTCGGTAAACCCCAAGGATCCACCTGCAAGCAATGTTCTGGACCGACTGTAGGCGAGCTACAAGGCCCTTCTGACGGATGCCAGTGTACCACACTGGAACGCCCCATGTTAAAACAGAGCGGACGCAGGCCGAGTACAGCCGACGAAGGTGGAGGGCAGACATGCCACGCTCAGTGTTGGCGAGAAGGCGAATGGCCGCAAGTGTAGAGAGGCCCTTGGAGCGCATGCGCTCAACATGGGGCTTAAACGAAAGTGCTGGGTCCCACCAGATGCCCAACCACCGCAGGGGGATGGAGGGCTTGATGAGAGTGTCTGGGTCCAGCTGCACGCCTTTGGTTTCCCAACCATTGTAGCCATGTTTAAGGCGCGGCGGATGAAAGTGGGCAAGCTCGGTTTTGGCGGTTTCGATCTTGAGACCAATGTCGCGAAAGTGGGAGTTGAGTTGGTGGTATGCTGGTACCAGCTTCCTGCAGTTAGACGTAACTGAGGGGCCAGCAATGACAATGAGGTGGTCGTCGACATATGCAAGCAAGTTGCATCCATCAAACCGAAACCGCTTGATGGCTGAACCTGCAAAAAGAGTGGAGAGAATGGGTGAGATGGGAGAGCCCTGGGGCGTCCCAAAGTCCGGTTTCTGGGCACTAGGGAGGGTGGTGCCATCAACTGAGATAGCAACCTGCCGACCGGTCATGAAAGAGAGGCACCAGTCCGCCATGTCTGGCGGGCAGCCTAACTCCAAGAGGCGGTGGTGAAGGTGGTGTGGGTGCACTGAGTCAAAGAAGCCTTGTATGTCTACCGCAAGGACAGAACACACTAAGCCATCCGACTGCGCTTTCTCCACAAGCTGTATGAGGCGCTGGGCAGCATCGTAGACAGAATGTCCTTGACGCCCCCCAAACTGGTTTTTGGGCAGCCAGTTCTGGGTGTTAGCCAGATACTGGAGCCGGTTAGCAATAATCTTCTCAAGGAGTTTCCCAAAGGTCTCCTCGAGAGTAATAGGACGATAGGAGCGGGGGGAGAATGGATCCTTCTTGTTAGGCTTCCTGAGCATAACAACCTTTGCCGCCCGCCAGCACTTAGGGTGGTGCCCCAAGCGCAAGCAGTCGTTGAAAAGCGCCAACACCTCATTAGCATATGAGTACACCACCCATTTAAGGGGGCGATACCCAACACCCGAGGGCCCCGGAGCCGACAAGTTGGAAGTACCGGTTAGTGCATCATCCATCTCTTTGTAGAGTATGGGTGGCGCACCCGCCGAAGGCGGGGGCAGTGGCCCAAGACCACCTGCCGGTAGGGGGGGAGGTGGTGGGAAGTATGTTGAACGAAACAACTCACCTTTCTCTTCCTCAGTCTGGGTGAAGGTCCCATCCGGACGCCGGAGTGAGGGCACAGGTGTTGGTCGGATGCCCAGGCCACGCTTGGCCCAGTTCCAAATGGTAGCAGGCTCTGCCTTAGCTACTTGCTCCGAGTAGAAAGAGCGCCTAGCCGCCCGAGTTGAAGCCTTAAAGGCCCGGACAGCGGCACTCCTCAGACGGGCAGTAGTGGCGGCCTTGATGGATGCAAGCGCGGCGGTGCACTTTGGTGTCCACCATGGCACCTCCGACTTTGAGGGCTTGCGAGGTTTGGTGATCGCCTCCATCGCAGTGACCATGGCCTGCTGAATGGCCTCCGCTTTGAGATCAAGTTCTGGGATGTTAGTAGCAGGTAGCGCAAATGCCACCTTCAACAGAGGGTATGCCACATCGCACCACTCATCCTGGTCCTCGTTTGTGACGCGAGGGGGGCGAGGGGGATGGACAAAGGGCCCAACCGGAACCGACCAAGTGAGGACAGTGTGGTCAGAGAGTGGGGAGGGGGAGCTGGTGAATGTGTCCATCACTAACTCCGCCGGAACGGCGGGTGCTGCCCATACCATGTCAATGGGACAGCGCGCCCCACCCTCCCTAGGATGTGTGTCCACATCTGGGAGGTGGGCAGGCGAATGGCCATGCATCCGAAAGAAATCATCCAGAGCCTGGGCCTTATTCGACTCTGCCCGGGGGCAAGGGAGGTCGGACCAAGAGTGGTGGCGCCGGTTAAAGTCGCCAGCCACTGTGAGGGACGCGGCAATTGCCGGGTCAAGTCCAAGAAGAAAGGACTCACCTGGATATCTGGGGGTGGCTTCTGCACGGTCTGGCGGATGCATTCCATAGTAGTTGCAGATCCTCACTGTTTGTGTGGAACGCACTTCAATGGTGAGCACGTCGGTGCCCTGGGAGGCAGCACCGACAATAGACCATGTTGAGGGTGGGAGGTTGCGCGAGACGTAAGTGACCACTCGCGGACGGGTGGCCGGCGGAAGGCAGGGTGTGTAACCGGGAATAGAAGGGACATTGAGTACTGGTGTCCCCTCTGGGTCGGAAAGTGAGGGCTGGGAACCAATCTGATACCAAGGGGGCTCCTGTATCAAAAGGAGGTGTGGGGGTTGGGAATTGTCAGCAAGAATGGGGATAAGGGAATGAATTGCTGCAAGTGAGCGGGCAGCGTTCCACTGAAGGACGCGAAGGGCGTCAATCATTACTCTGCTTCCATGTTAGAGTTGTTGGCGCCGTCAGACTCGTCATCGTCATCGGCTGGTGGTGGTGCATACTTCTTCCGCTTGGGGCAGTCTTCGGAGGTAGCCTCGTGGTCACCCTTGCAGTTGATGCAGTATGGGGAGTGTGGGCAGTCCTGCCCCGCGGGTGTGGCGTTTTCGGCACACTTTGGGCATCTAGACCGGTGTTGGGGGGTGTGGTGTCTGCCACCGCAAACAGCACAAGCTGGCTGGGCCTTGCAGCCCTTGGACGTGTGACCCAACGCCTGGCACCTGGTGCATTGTGCAAATGCTGGGCACACTGGAGGCACAGAGAGTCGGAGTTGGTTGGCGAAGAGCCAGACCCGGGGCTTCTTGAGGAGCCTCGCGCGTGTCTCGCCGCTCTGATCTACAAAGGAGAATGAGACCGGGCAGTACTCCAATTTGGGGTCTGCGAGTCTGTCCGGTCTGCATGCAAAGTGAGGGGGGTTAGTAAACTCAAGGCCCTTGAGCGCGGGGTTAGCCCTGATCTCTTCCAAAAGGGTAGCCGCTGAGTAAACCGCTCCGCTGGAGACATATGGGTCTCTGGTAGGAACCATCGAGATCCGAAGTGTCGAGCGGGGGCGCACCCGGGAGTGGGTGAGGACAATGGGCTTGTCAGCCGGTGGTGTCCCTACGTAACAGTGCTGGGTCAGGTGGGTCCCAAGGGCCTGTGCATGAATGTCCAGGGTGGAATCCACCGAGGTTCCGGCGGGTAGTGCGGGCTTAGAAGAAAAGGTGCAAACAATGTTGCCTTTGACATTGAATGCCGCAGACAACACTGTCACATGGTTAGCGGTAGGGCGAGAGGAGAAGAACTCACGAACGGCTGCTGTCAAAGCAGCCCCTGACTTCCTCTGGCCAGTCTGGATGTAGTGTTTGGGGGTGTACACCAGGGTGGGGTCTTTAGCATACACCTTGGGTGGAGGGGGTGGTTGGCGCTGCTTCTTCGGCTGTTTAGGCCCGGGAGCTGCACCCGCGTGATACTGTTGCTGAGGGGGGGGGAGGGAAACCGGAATGGCTGCCACCTGCGCATAGGTGGCTGGGGCCGTCGGTTGGGCCTGTTGGGTGGATGGGGCAGGTGCTGGTGCTGGTGCTGGTGCCCGAACTGGGCGCGGCGCTGGTCGGTCAACAACAGCCTGCATTTGCCTGGAGAGGGAGGCCACTTCGTTTGAGAGGCGCGTCATGTTCTCAGTGAGCGCAACAATCTCTGGGGAGGGGGCCCTTGGGGGTGGGGTGGGTTCTGGGAAAGATGGGAAGGGGAGGACGGTGCTCTTGAGACGAGCAGCATAGGCATTGAAGGCGGTCCTAGCAATTTCCACTGCATCGGCGGAGTTGGCGTCTGCTCCTTGTGCACGCATTACTGTCGCGAGAGAGGCGTTGAGCACCCCGAGGATGTTACCTGCGCACTCTGCTGCAACCATTGCAATCTGCGTGTTGGTGAGGTTTGCTGCTGAGGAATCAGCAAGCGCCTTCTCGAGGTAGGTCTGGACGCTCAGGGGGACTGCTCTAAGAGCGCGCTCCCAACCCTTGAGGCCAGCATTGGGTGGGGGCCGGCTGGCGAGTGGGGACAGCACATCAGCGGTGCGCTTGCCCTTGCCTGCTGGAACGTAGGGGGTCATGTCTGCATCCTCGTCACCATCATAGGTGCTGGGGAGCGGCTCAGAAGAGGGGGGGAGTGGGGACTCCGCCGCCAGTGCCCTCTGAAAAGCAGTCACTGGGGTCTGGGGGCCGGAAGTGGTTGGCGCCAGTGGGTTCATGTCCACGTCCTCGGCAGGGGGTGGTTGGGCACCGGTCACAGAGGACGACGCCCGAGAGGGTTTGTTGGCTATAGGAGGTTTGCTGGTGTGCTGTTTTGACATTGTCTACAGTCCGGTAGAATGGGAGCTGAGGCTCGACCAAATCGGGAAGGTAGTGGTCAAAGGTCAAGGAGTGCTGCCGGGGGTGCACGCTGTTCGGAATCTGAGTCGTTCAACTTTTGCTCGTGATCGCGATTGTCCTGGAAGGGCTGTTGTCCAGATTTGTTGGATGGAAGCTCTGGAGACGGGGACGACTATCGCTGTTGTCGCTGCGATTGTTGTGTTTGTTGTGTTTGCAGCGAGTTATGAGAGGACATAGGGCTTGCTTGACTTTGCTGCTGCTGCCCTTGAATTTGGGAGAGTGGAGGAACGATAGGCATGGACTTGGTATCGATGGCGTTCTTGCAATGAAGACAAGCGTGAAGGTTCGCATCGCACGCTCGCTTTCGCGGGCCCTATAAGTTGTGCTGAGCGTTCAGTTCCATTCTTAACGGCAAGAAGTGCAGGATCCGGTCAGACGCACCTGCCACATTTACAGCCCTCCTGTTCCTCTGCGGCGAGTGGGATTGCGTTGACATTCTTCCAACATGTAGTGTAGCAGCAAGATGAGGGAAATTAGGGAGCAGAACAGACGACAATGTCGTTGAGGAGGGAGACAAAGATAAAGACAGGGCATCGCGCGTGCGTGCCACTGTTGTAAGCGCCGGTGCTCGCGCTGTTGTCGCTACATTAATTGTAAATTAACGGCTGCGTCATATTTCAAATAAAAAAGATTTACCTTTTGATATAGATGCAAGCTATATTATATCAAATTACCAGGGGCCAGGCCCCGGTAGTCAAATTATTAAAAAACAAATGAGCCAGGGCCCGAAACCAGGCTGTGTTACCCAATACGGCCTGATCCCTGACGCGGGAACACTGCCGAGAGGTGCCGGGACGTGGCACCCCGGCATCAAGCTGCCGCACGGCCTAAAAAGCACTGGGTGAGTTATCGCGATAGTTTACGAAACGGGTCCGATAGTTATCGCACCTTTCACAAGATTTTTAGTTGATACGGCTCTGGTAGTAAAGGTAAGATCGTTCTCTGTCGTTTCGGATTCTAAACCAGACTCGTTGTTCAACGTCAAAGAAGGCGTTGGCGGGTCTTGAGATGTTTGTGGGAAGGGGTTGTACTGCGGATGGTTTGGTAGTTTTCGGAGGTACTTTGGGTGCCAGTTTAACGTCTTTACTGAACTCAATCAGTGAGCGGTGTCGGGTCCGTGAGGAGGGGGTGTAAGAGTCCTGCTCGGAGCTGGAGTTTGGAGAATCTGACAGATGCAGTTCTGTACAACATTTGCGACGTCGTTCCGTTGTCCGGGCCAATAGAAAAGGTGGAGAATATTAACGAGTGTTTCTTCCTCGGA
Source organism: Trichaptum abietinum (assembly GCA_910574555.1). NCBI lineage: Eukaryota > Fungi > Basidiomycota > Agaricomycetes > Hymenochaetales > Trichaptaceae > Trichaptum > Trichaptum abietinum. Next base: position 2,500,764 of record CAJTBE010000001.1, read on the forward strand.
GTAGTGTTCGAATTGATTTGCCAAGTTTTTGTGAACAATCTTAATGAGCAGTGGGCGAAGGTAGCCAATGGGTAGGTATGGTTTTCCTTCGTGCCAAAAGATGTTGTATCGAAGTTTCCAATTAACGGGTTGATAGTATTGGGCGTGTACGAGAATTTGGAAGTATTGGGGGTCGTGTTGGTATTGCTCTCGGATTTGATGGTCTAGTCCGCTGTAGGGGAGATAGTCCCCTTATGGACGGAAATATCATCAATTGTGACTCGAATCAAGTCTATACGTCACTTCGAAGCAGTAGCTAGTCCATCGAAGCAAGATATCGGACCGCATCCACCTTAGAACGGCCAACAAGCGTACCATATGCACTAGCTATACAGGGATCGACGTTGCGGAAGCTAACTTACACGCGCGAGTCGCCGAGTCAACAAAAACGGTTCGAACCGACTATAGAGGCTGAGTAAGGCCAACTCCCACTCGAATAGAGGGACACGTGGATGGTCGAAGCTGATTGAAGCGAGAGGAACAACAATCGATCGATGAGGGGCATCTGATTCCGAATGTCTCGCGCGGAAAGGCACCGAGTCCGACTCCGGCCGGAAAAGTGGTTCGATACGAGTTCGTACCTCGGAAGGACCCCACAGAAGATATGTCGCGGTCCGGCGAAGCAACCCAATCGAGGGGCATTCGAAGGAAGCAGATTCAAAGGAAGGATCGACCGATCAGGTAACATGTCCAAATATGGAACACTGCGCTTCGCGACTTCGCTGCATCAGTAGGTGGACCCACAATAGGTCCGACGCGTCGATCGAGCACCGGAAGATACCGAAAGGACAAGAATATCGACTTCGGGGTGTCTATCGATAGCTATGGGTGACGGCCGGCGCTTCGAAGTGCTTCGAAGAAAGGGGACGGCCTCTGGAGGGCGCGAGCAAAGGCTTTCAAACGATTAGTGAGGCGGGATAGTACGGGGGATACAAGGTATATTGGATGGTCCGTGCGGAGGGTCGGACACGCGTGCAACACCGGGCTGTCTGTCAGGCGGTCTATTTTATTTCATATTTTCTTTCTTTTCCTCATCAGAACCAGCTGGACCCCGCGACTTGAATATATTCAGTGGTCGCGAGGCGGGCAAAGGGGAGGAAGGCCAGTAATGTATAAAAGATGCACTGGCTTCGAGGGGAGAAGGACACCAGCTACGTAGTTGAGTACATAGCGATTCAGGCCCTCGAGCTCTTCTGAGCGGTTTGAATCAGTCACTGCTTGTCCTCTATACGTCTCAATACATCTGCTCTCTACTCTACACATCTTTTGAACCTGTCTTCGAACTCTCTCTCTGCGCCTTCGCGACCCGTCGTAACGCTAGTATAAGCATTCGACTCAGGTTCGAAGCCACCTCGAAGCCTTGTATCTACTTCGGACCTCGCTCGAGAGGTTCGATCCTTTCGTTGGAGTGTTTGTATCTTCGAAAACCCTTTGCTACCCTTCGTCGAAGTGATCTGTGTACCCAAACACGCCCTACTTTCCTTGTTTTCCCCCTTTACCACTCGTAACCCATTCCCTGCGGGCGATCCACTCGCTCTCTTTACTTTCTCTTATCTTTGTTGAGTGCTTCGCATCAAGCGTCCACTTTTCATTGACCTAACCACCTTTTACCCTTCACCGCTGATAACTAGAAAGTGATGGTTCTCTTCAATTAATCTATCAATGTCTTGAGCTGGTGCTTGATTCGCCAGGTTGATTGATTGGTTGAGTAAGGGAGTTATGAATGCGGCATTGAGTTCTTTGGAAGGCTCGTCTAAGGTGCTGTAGACGTTCGCGAGATCCTTGGGTGGTTGTAGGGGTCTGAAGTTGAGGAAAGGGTTGTAGAATTCGTTGGACTCCTGGTGGGGTAGTAATTTGTGGAATGGGTCGATCGGGAGTTACTGGAGGTAGTAGTCAATGTTCTTCGGATACTTGGTTCCAAGTGTGCTCGGGATTCTCGAAATTAGAACCTTCTTCTTCGGAGTATGCGTAGGTTGCTTGAGTAACTTCTTGTTCAAGTCAAGGGGGTACTAGTTGATTGTAGAGGCTTTTGTGATCAGCTGTTCCTCGGTGTCCGTACTCGGAGTAATCCTGCAAATGTGATATTCTGCTTTCGTCAAGTTCGGAGGGGTTGTGAGGGGGTGTGCCGGAATTATGAATGGGTTGTTGTAAGTTGTAGATGGAAACGGGGCTAAGGATGTTAATCCTTATCACACTTTCCAACGGTATTTCCGTACAATCGGCGAGTAGTAATGTGATCCTCAGGTTCGGCAGTTCCTCGGGTTATCGTCCCTTTGAGCTACTTTGTAAAGATATACGTGAGTATACTTTGACTCTTTTTTTTTTTTTTTTTTTTTTTTTGACTTTATTATTCCTGCAGAGTAACTAAGTACATGACTATTACTACAGAGGCGCCCGTCATCAAGCATCGCAAGAAACTGGGCGGGTGGCGCCCGCCGCCGAAGGCGGCGGTAAAGAGAAAACGCTACCTATTAAAGAAGATGAGATGGAGGAGGAGAAACGGAATACATATCGCTTTGCCCATGTCAAGGCTACATGACCGAAGCTTAGAAGAGAGAAAGGTGACTACTCCCCACGTTCACGCGGAGGAGAGCTCGGGGGAAAAGGTGGGAGCTCATCAAAGGAATCCAAAAGGTCCGGGTCCGAGTCCTGTGTCCTAGGTCCAAGTGCACGTCTCACATACCCGCGAAGGGTTGTGAGGTCCAGATCCTGGTCAGTGGGGAGGCCGTCAAGCTCCATGGTCGCCAGTGCAAGGCGGATGGCTGCATTGGAGCGAGCCGAGGGACGGGTGAGGTGGCCGGTGATTTTGAGCCAACGGCGCACGACTGGCATAAGGGCTTCGTCTGCCCACTCTGTGTGGTGAGCTGGTAGTGGGGTGTCATCTGGCCAGACCTTCGCAATCCAGGGGCGGAATGTCTCGCACCCTCCAAGGATATGGGCGGTCGTCTGGGCTGGCCAGGGGGGGTGGTTGTGCCACCGACAGTAGGAGATCAGGCCATGCCGGGTCCGGTAGTCTGCGCTCATGCGCATCCAGTAACCCCCAAAGGGACCGGCGCAGCAAAGTACCTGAGCCACTGCTGTGAGCTCAGCGCGTGGGTGGTCGGTTGACATCGTCATAAGGCGACGAGGGCGACGAGTGGGTGGGCCAGAGATAGCAAGGTACTTATCAGTGGTGGAGGCCATGGGACGCTCAAGTAGTTTTTCCCACTTTGCATGTGCATCGCGGGTGTTCACCTCTCGAAGTGCTGAGATGGAGGGTGGGGAGGTAAGGGGAGGCAACGCAGTTGCCTCCTTGGCTTCCTCATCTGCCCACTCGTTTCCGGGTACGCCCGAGTGACCAGGGCACCACTGGAAAACGATTTGGAGGTCTGGGTTGAGGTCAAGCAGTGTCTGAACGCCTGCTTTCCAATGCTGTAGGAGGTGAGCGCCGGGTGCTGAGGGCCAGTTTCGAAAGAGCCTCAAAGCAGTGAGTGAGTCGGCAAGGAAGATGACCGTGGAACCTCCATGAGGTGGGCGCGCAGGTGCCGCGCAGCCCACCCGGGTGCAGACGCAAGGGAGAAGATCTCTGCATCTGTGGCGGTAGCAATCTTGGGGGAGGCAAGGCGCCGGGAGGCTAGGCGCTGTGTGCCACGCATGGCCACAATAGCTGAGCCTGAGCCGCGCTCTAAACGAGAGCCGTCTGTGAAGACTTGCACAGAGTAGGGGGTGCAGGCACTGATTGCATCGTTCACATGCTGTTCGCGCAGTTCAGCTGAAACAGTGCCTTCTGGGACTCGGAAGTCCAGTCGCTCGCCTGCAAAGGCAAGAGGATCTGACCAGGGAGGATGAGTGTACGCAGGGACCTGTTGGACACGGGGGACAAGGGCCGGTAGCGAAGTGGAAAGAGGGCGAGGGCGCCGTGAGGGAGTAATCCTACGTCTACCTACAGTATGTGGAGTGCGCCAAAGGCGAAGAGCATGGTTAGTCTTTAGATATGTAAAATAAAATTGAAACGGAGGTAAAGAGCAAAGGAAATTGGTGCTTAGCGGTGAGGCGCCTCGGTAAACCCCAAGGATCCACCTGCAAGCAATGTTCTGGACCGACTGTAGGCGAGCTACAAGGCCCTTCTGACGGATGCCAGTGTACCACACTGGAACGCCCCATGTTAAAACAGAGCGGACGCAGGCCGAGTACAGCCGACGAAGGTGGAGGGCAGACATGCCACGCTCAGTGTTGGCGAGAAGGCGAATGGCCGCAAGTGTAGAGAGGCCCTTGGAGCGCATGCGCTCAACATGGGGCTTAAACGAAAGTGCTGGGTCCCACCAGATGCCCAACCACCGCAGGGGGATGGAGGGCTTGATGAGAGTGTCTGGGTCCAGCTGCACGCCTTTGGTTTCCCAACCATTGTAGCCATGTTTAAGGCGCGGCGGATGAAAGTGGGCAAGCTCGGTTTTGGCGGTTTCGATCTTGAGACCAATGTCGCGAAAGTGGGAGTTGAGTTGGTGGTATGCTGGTACCAGCTTCCTGCAGTTAGACGTAACTGAGGGGCCAGCATTTTTTTTTTTTTTTTTTTTTTTTGACTTTATTATTCCTGCAGAGTAACTAAGTACATGACTCTTACACAGAGGCGCCCGTCATCAAGCATCACAAGAAACTGGGCGGGTGGCGCCCGCCGCCAAAGGCGGCGGTAAAGAGAAAACGCTACCTATTAAAGAAGATGAGATGGAGGAGGAGAAACGGAATACATATCGCTTTGCCCATGTCAAGGCTACATGACCGAAGCTTAGAAAAGAGAAAGGTGACTACTCCCCACGTTCACGCGGAGGAGAGCTCGGGGGAAAAGGTGGGAGCTCGTCAAAGGAATCCAAAAGGTCCGGGTCCGAGTCCTGTGTCCTAGGTCCAAGTGCACGTCTCACATACCCGCGGAGGGTTGTGAGGTCCAAATCCTGGTCAGTGGGGAGGCCGTCAAGCTCCATGGTCGCCAGTGCAAGGCGAATGGCTGCATTGGAGCGAGCTGAGGGTCGGGTGAGGTGGCCGGTGATTTTGAGCCACCGGCGCACGACTGGCATAAGGGCTTCGTCTGCCCACTCTGTGTGGTGAGCTGGTAGTGGGGTGTCATCTGGCCAGACCTTCGCAATCCAGGGGCGGAATGTCTCGCACCCTCCAAGGATATGGGCGGTCGTCTGGGCTGGCCAGGGGGGATGGTTGTGCCACCGACAGTAGGAGATCAGGCCATGCCGGGTCCGGTAGTCTGCGCTCATGCGCATCCAGTACCCCCCGAAGGGACCGGCGCAGCAAAGTACCTGAGCCACTGCTGTGAGCTCAGCGCGTGGGTGGTCGGTTGACATCGTCATCAGGCGACGAGGGCGGCGAGTGGGTGGGCCAGAGATAGCAAGGTACTTATCAGTGGTGGAGGTCATGGGACGCTCAAGTAGTTTCTCCCACTTTGCATGTGCATCGCGGGTGTTCACCTCTCGAAGTGCTGAGATGGAGGGTGGGGAGGTGAGGGGAGGCAACGCAGTTGCCTCCTTGGCTTCCTCATCTGCCCACTCGTTTCCGGGCACGCCCGAGTGACCAGGGCACCACTGGAAAACGATTTGGAGGTCTGGGTTGAGGTCAAGCAGTGTTTGAACGCCTGCTTTCCAATGCTGTAGGAGGTGAGCGCCGGGTGCTGAGGGCCAGTTACGAAAGAGCCTCAAAGCAGTGAGTGAGTCGGCAAGGAAAATGACTGATGGGACCTCCATGAGGTGGGCGCGCAAGTGCCGCGCAGCCCAACCAGGTGCAGACGCGAGAGAGAAGGTCTCTGCATCTGTGGCGGTAGCAATCTTGGGGGAGGCAAGGCGCCGGGAGGCCAGACGCTGTGTGCCACGCATGGCCACAATAGCTGAACCTGAGCCGCGCTCTAATCGAGAGCCGTCTGTGAAGACTTGCACAGAGTAGGGGGTGCAGGCACTGATTGCGTCGTTTACATGCTGTTCGCGCAATTCAGCTGAAACAGTGCCTTCTGGGACTCGGAAGTCCAGTCGCTCGCCTGCAAAGGCAAGAGGATCTGACCAGGGAGGGTGAGTGTACGCAGGGACCTGTTGGACACGAGGGACAAGGGCCGGTAGCGAAGTGGAAAGAGGGCGAGGGCGCCGTGAGGGAGTAATCCTACGTCTACCTACAGTATGTGGAGTGCGCCAAAGGCGAAGAGCATGGTTAGTCTTTAGATATGTAAAATAAAATTGAAACGGAGGTAAAGAGCAAAGGAAATTGGTGCTTAGCGGTGAGGCGCCTCGGTATACTCCAAGGATCCACCTGCAAGCAATGTTCTGGACCGACTGTAGACGAGCTACAAGGCCCTTCTGACGGATGCCAGTGTACCACACTGGAACGCCCCATGTTAAAACAGAGCGGACGCAGGCCGAGTACAACCGACGAAGGTGGAGGGCAGACATGCCACGCTCGGTGTTGGCGAGAAGGCGAATGGCCGCGAGTGTGGAGAGGCCCTTGGAGCGCATGCGCTCAACATGGGGCTTAAACGAAAGTGCTGGGTCCCACCAGATGCCCAACCACCGCAGGGGGATGGAGGGCTTGATGAGAGTGTCTGGGTCCAGCTGCACGCCTTTGGTTTCCCAACCATTGTAGCCATGTTTAAGGCGCGGTGGATGAAAGTGGGCAAGCTCGGTTTTGGCGGTTTCGATCTTGAGACCAATGTTGCGAAAGTGGGAGTTGAGTTGGTGGTATGCTGGTACCAGCTTCCTGCAGTTAGACGTAACTGAGGGGCCGGCAATGACAATGAGGTGGTCGTCAACGTATGCAAGCAAGTTGCATCCCTCAAACCGAAACCGCTTGATGGCTGAACCTGCAAAAAGAGTGGAGAGAATGGGTGAGATGGGAGAGCCCTGGGGCGTCCCAAAGTCCGGTTTCTGGGCACTGGGGAGGGTGGTGCCATCAACTGAGATAGCAACCTGCCGACCGGTCATGAAAGAGAGGCACCAGTCCGCCATGTCTGGCGGGCAGCCTAACTCCAAGAGACGGTGGTGAAGGTGGTGTGGGTGCACTGAGTCAAAGAAGCCTTGTATGTCTACCGCGAGGACAGAACACACTAAGCCGTCCGCCTGCGCTTTTTCCACAAGCTGAATGAGGCGCTGGGCAGCATCGTAGACAGAATGTCCTTGACGCCCCCCAAACTGGTTTTTGGGTAACCAGTTCTGGGTGTTAGCCAGATACTGGAGCCGGTTAGCAATAATCTTCTCAAGGAGTTTCCCAAAGGTCTCCTCGAGAGTAATAGGACGATAGGAGCGGGGGGAGAATGGATCCTTCTTGTTAGGCTTCCTGAGCATGACAACCTTTGCCGCCCGCCAGCACTTAGGGTGGTGCCCCAAGCGCAAGCAGTCGTTGAAAAGCGCCAACACCTCATTAGCATACGAGTACACCACCCATTTAAGGGGGCGATACCCAACACCCGAGGGCCCCGGAGCCGACAAGTTGGAAGTACCGGTCAGTGCATCATCCAACTCTTTGTAGAGTATGGGTGGCGCACCCGCCGAAGGCGGGGGCAGTGGCCCAAGACCACCTGCCGGTAGGGGGGGAGGTGGTGGGAAGTATGTTGAACGAAACAACTCACCTTTCTCTTCCTCAGTCTGGGTGAAGGTCCCATCCGGACGCCGGAGTGAGGGCACAGGTGTTGGTCGGATGCCCAGGCCACGCTTGGCCCAGTTCCAAATGGTAGCAGGCTCTGCCTTAGCTACTTGCTCCGAGTAGAAAGAGCGCCTAGCCGCCCGAGTTGAAGCCTTAAAGGCCCGGACAGCGGCACTCCTCAGACGGCAGTAGTGGCGGCCTTGATGGATGCAAGCGCGGCGGTGCACTTTGGTGTCCACCATGGCACCTCCGACTTTGAGGGCTTGCGAGGTTTGGTGATCGCCTCCATCGCAGTGACCATGGCCTGCTGAATGGCCTCCGCTTTGAGATCAAGTTCTGGGATGTTAGTAGCAGGTAGCGCAAATGCCACCTTCAACAGAGGGTATGCCACATCGCACCACTCATCCTGGTCCTCGTTTGTGACGCGAGGGGGGCGAGGGGGATGGACAAAGGGCCCAACCGGAACCGACCAAGTGAGGACGGTGTGGTCAGAGAGTGGGGAGGGGGAGCTGGTGAATGTGTCCATCACTAACTCCGCCGGAACGGCGGGTGCTGCCCATACCATGTCAATGGGACAGCGCGCCCTACCCTCCCTAGGATGTGTGTCCACATCTGGGAGGTGGGCAGGCGAATGGCCATGCATCCGAAAGAAATCATCCAGAGCCTGGGCCTTATTCGACTCTGCCCGGGGGCAAGGGAGGTCGGACCAAGAGTGGTGGCGCCGGTTAAAGTCGCCAGCCACTGTGAGGGACGCGGCAATTGCCGGGTCAAGTCCAAGAAGAAAGGACTCACCTGGATATCTGGGGGTGGCTTCTGCACGGTCTGGCGGATGCATTCCATAGTAGTTGCAGATCCTCACTGTTTGTGTGGAACGCACTTCAATGGTGAGCACGTCGGCGCCCTGGGAGGCAGCACCGACAATAGACCATGTTGAGGGTGGGAGGTTGCGCGAGACGTAAGTGACCACTTGCGGACGGGTGGCCGGCGGAAGGCAGGGTGTGTAACCGGGAATAGAAGGGACATTGAGTACTGGTGTCCCCTCTGGGTCGGAAAGTGAGGGCTGGGAACCAATCTGATACCAAGGGGGCTCCTGTATCAAAAGGAGGTGTGGATGTTGGGAATTGTCAGCAAGAATGGGGATAAGGGAATGAATTGCTGCAAGTGAGCGGGCAGCGTTCCACTGAAGGACGCGAAGGGCGTCAATCATTACTCTGCTTCCATGTTAGAGTTGTTGGCGCCGTCAGACTCGTCATCGTCATCGGCTGGTGGTGGTGCATACTTCTTCCGCTTGGGGCAGTCTTCGGAGGTAGCCTCGTGGTCACCCTTGCAGTTGATGCAGTATGGGGAGTGTGGGCAGTCCTGCCCCGCGGGTGTGGCGTTTTCGGCACACTTTGGGCATCTAGACCGGTGTTGGGGGGTGTGGTGTCTGCCACCGCAAACAGCACAAGCTGGCTGGTCCTTGCAGCCCTTGGACGTGTGACCCAACGCCTGGCACCTGGTGCATTGTGCAAATGCTGGGCGCACTGGAGGCACAGAGAGTCGGAGTTGGTTGGCGAAGAGCCAGACCCGGGGCTTCTTGAGGAGCCTCGCGCGTGTCTCGCCGCTCTGATCTACAAAGGAGAATGAGACCGGGCAGTACTCCAATTTGGGGTCTGCGAGTCTGTCCGGTCTGCATGCAAAGTGAGGGGGGTTAGTAAACTCAAGGCCCTTGAGCGCGGGGTTAGCCCTGATCTCTTCCAAAAGGGTAGCCGCTGAGTAAACCGCTCCGCTGGAGACATATGGGTCTCTGGTAGGAACCATCGAGATCCGAAGTGTCGAGCGGGGGCGCACCCGGGAGTGGGTGAGGACAATGGGCTTGTCAGCCGGTGGTGTCCCTACGTAACAGTGCTGGGTCAGGTGGGTCCCAAGGGCCTGGGCATGAATGTCCAGGGTGGAATCCACCGAGGTTCCGGCGGGTAGTGCGGGCTTAGAAGAAAAGGTGCAAACAATGTTGCCTTTGACATTGAATGCCGCAGACAACACTGTCACATGGTTAGCGGTAGGGCGAGAGGAAAAGAACTCACGAACGGCTGCTGTCAAAGCAGCCCCTGACTTCCTCTGGCCGGTCTGGATGTAGTGTTTGGGGGTGTACACCAGGGTGGGGTCTTTAGCATACACCTTGGGTGGAGGGGGTGGTTGGCGCTGCTTCTTCGGCTGTTTAGGCCCGGGAGCTGCACCCGCGTGATACTGTTGCTGAGGGGGGGGGAGGGAAACCGGAATGGCTGCCACCTGGTATACTTTGACTCTTCGTATATGCTTGTCCTTCTTTCTTCCTTTGGTTCGCTGGATAATCAATGTGCTGTATCAATGTTCACCATGTATTGCAGTTGTCAACAAGTGAGGGTTGTGCCTGTATTGCGTTGCAGTTTCGCTAGTGGATTAGACTGTTCCTCTGCTTCCTTCTTCTCTTTGAGTTACGTTGGACGTGGCTAAGCTGCTTGGGGCCCGATCGGATACTCGGCCTAAGATCCCTTATGCCTACATAGGCATATTCCCACAGTAGGGTAGGCTGTGGCTGAAGTACTAGTAGTAGTGTCACAGTGGCTGTCACGTTTATGTAATCAAAAATCCAGGTGTTGGGTGTGTCGACTGATCGAGTGGAACTCATTGTAACTCATGGTTTCAACGGCAAGTCCAAGCATTCTTCGCGCACAGAGGGCTGCGGGCACGACATGCTCTCAAAAACAAAAGAAAAAGGCACTCTACATCATGCTTATGGCTGCAACTGCAGCCACATCATATTTCTATTCTATGCACACTCGTAGACCGAAGAGGAATTCAATCTTGACTGGGCAAAGACGGATTGATCAGCTACTACAAGGACATCCGGAGGCCTTCAGAGAGCAGTATGGCATGAACAAGCATGCATTCAATGCATTGCTTCAGTTTCTCTGCCAAAGATGCCGTCTTCAAAATTCCCGGTACATCTCTGCAGCTGAACAGCTTTCAATTTTCTGTCACTTTGCGTCACAAGGATTGTCAAGTCGACAACTTCAAGATATTTTCCAGCACAGTGCCGATACTATATCAAGGTTTGTATTTTTGCTTGATTAAAATAAACTGTACTCTAAAACTTTACTATTTAAGATATATTCATAGGACTATCCGACTTCTCGTCTCAAGGCCATTCTATTCATCCTTTGTTCACCTCCCACGTGACGAAACACCTGCAGAGATCATATCTAATACGAAATTCTATCCCTACTTCAAAGACTGTCGAGGTGCTCTAGATGGGTCACATTTTAAAGCACATGTACCCAATGAACAGGCACCACGCTACCGTAATCGGAAAGGCTTTCTATCACAGAATGTGCTAGCAGCTTGTACATTTTCTTCACTATTCTGCTATGTCCTTAGTGGATGGGAAGGGAGTGCAGCAGATGGACAGATATATGATGATGCTCGACGCTCCGACTTTCGCGTTTTAGATGGGCGATATTATCTTGCAGATGCTGGATTTCCTATTTGCAATGCTCTTATGGTTCCATATCGTAATGTCCGTTATCATCTTCGAGAGTGGGAGAACAGCCGATTGAAGTAAGTACACTCATTACTAAATCATATACATTCATTGCTGATGGCTTTAATTAGACCCGAGAATCCAAAGGAGTTGTTTAATCTGCGACATGCCTCAGCTCGTAATGTGATTGAACGGCTTCTTGGTATCTTCAAGAGAAGATTCAAGGTTCTTACACACCCACCAGAATACAGTCTGCAGATGCAAGCCATGCTTGTACCTGCTCTAGCAGCTCTTCACAACTTCATTCGCATCCATGATCCTTCTGACTGCCAAGCTCTGGCGGCAACAGAGCAGCAAGTCAGACAGAATCATGTCCAGGACATAGATGAAGCTGGTGAACTCAGCTCTTATATCTCATCGGGAGAAAGAACTCAAGCATCACTTAAACGGGACAGAATTGCATTGGATATGTGGACTGATTATCAGGCAGAACTTCAAAGGCGATCAAGTGGATAGTAGTATTTGTAATGCTAATACTGTCTACATGTCATCATGGTATTTGAAAGTTTGTAGTTGACGTTGAATAAACTGCGTGCGAAGTGATTTCCGACTGATTGTAACAAAGCTATCTGCAATGTTTGGACGCATTGTAAACAATTCAATTGCCAAAACCTGCTCATTATCAGAAAGATCCTCATCCTTCTCGAGCTGCTTGATAGCTTCACGGACGATAGCCCGCTGACGTGCGGGGCTGGATAGCTGCAAAGCTGGGTTAGATGCCGAATCTGGCTCACGAATGAGGTCAACCATTGATCGTATAACATCAGTCATTTCAGACAGAGCACGTGCACTCGCAGACTTCAAAAGCCGTTGCCGTTTGGAAGATGTCTCTTGAGAGGGCGAGAGAGGCCGCTTGTTGCTCGAACAAGACTGTTTCGAATGTTGCGAGTCCTTGTTTTGTGAGTCGAAGGCATGGTTGCTATCTGTACCGTCCATCTTGTCCTGGTCATCATTGTTGGTGTTGTACTCTTGTCCAGCTCGAAAAGCAGCTTCGCCCGTTGCAACTGCGCCATCAACAAGGTAAGCGCAATCATCATAGAAAGGAAATGACTCCCTTCGCCAACGGGAAAGATGAGGTTCCTCCTTGAATCAACGTTAGATCAAGCTGAGACATTCTGTACGCAGCTAATAGACAGCTCACCTTTAAGAGTGCAGCCCATACATCATCTGTAGCCGTCACAATTTTCAAGGCATCACTCCATCCAAAACCCGACATATTTCGAAGCCGTTTGACAGTTGCATAATTTGTTTTGAACTGCGAAAACTATGTTATCAGTGAAACTTTGCAAGCAAAAAGGGTCCTTACATTACTCCAATGGTCCTGACACTTTGCAGGGGTCTTCTTTGGTTCATTTGCATCCCCACTAGTTGCCAGAGCATCTGCAACAGCCTTCCATACGATGGCCTTCCACCCACTGTCGGCTTGGTTCCCGAGTAGTTTCTGTTCAGTCAATACTTTCACCATGGTTGCATTCTCAGCATCAGACCAGCTGCATCGAGCACCTTCTTTGTTTTGCTTCTCAGCTTGCTGTTTTTGCTTGGGCTTTCGAGGTGGCATAGGAAGAGAATTGAGAGGATAAACAGAGATGTAGCAGTAAAAGTCGAAGGCAGACGGCGACGCGCGCAACAGTTGCTACGGCGCGCGCCTTGTCACGCGTGACAAGCTAGGCTGGGTGTATCCGAACGGTGTCTTCAGCTCTGCCTCGACGCTTCTGGGATCGATGGCGTGAGAATGCACAAAATAAATAGGATCACGGAGCATAAGCTGAGTATCCGATCGGGCCCTTGATTGGGTTGCTATCCTCTTCTTCACGCTATCACCAACCAAACACGTAACAAGGACCGTAAATTCTGGCGTGAACCTGCTTAGTTCTTTGATCGTTTCCTATTGCTTCCTTCCAAGATAAGTGTGGGTACACTGTATGCTTGGTGTGTTCAATTGTACTGTCGTTCGTATGTCTTTCGTTCCTATTTGATGGTTAGTATCCAATGGCCAGTTGAGATGCTTAACTGTCAAGTATTCCGGATTGAAATACGTAGGGGTTGTCGTTTAATTCCTGCTGTGGAATGAGGAGGAGTGTGTCGGAGTTGAGATTGATCTCAGTTGAGAAAGAAGTCAATCCTAATTGTTACGTTCACGGCTTCGATGGACTTATCACGGAAATGATAAGTGACCAAAGCGTTGTTGGGTGAAGTAGCAAGGTACAGTATGAGAGGGTCCGCTTTGTGAGGGTCTCTTATACTGGAAGTCGTGGATGAACAGAGTCTTTGGTACGTGATTGTAAAAGACTATAGGAGGATTGACTTGAGTGTCAACCTGGGGCCTATGTACATGCACTTATATACTGTAGAGAACAATAGGGTGGAGTGAAAGAGGTCTCCGAAGGAAGTTACATCATAGCGGAGTGAAGTGGAGTGAGTCCGTACTAAGTGGCTCTAATTAGTGGAGTATGATGTCGGAAAGTGGAGTAAATGATGTCAGTCCGTCGGAAGGAAGGACTGGATGACATTGTCCGGTCAGAGAGTGGAGTAGTACAACTACGGAGTAGTAGAGCAAGTGGAGAAGTGGAGTAATGATGAAAGTATGATGAAAGGATGATGCATATGTGTACGCATATGCAAAGAATAGATGTGGGAGAATAAGTCAAGTGAAAAACAAACAAGGCATAAACAAGGGTATGCAGCTTGATGCGCAACACAATGCACACAAACACCTTTCCTTCCTCCCTCCGCCACGGCTGTACAATCTCTGCGCGTTGCCAGCAACGTTTTGCACCTCCCCCCTTTATACTCTCCTTGACCTTTTTGCTTCAGCTTACTGCTGAGCGTTTCAACCATGCTGTCGCCGAATCGGCCTCAGCTCACTGTCAAAACAGATATCAATGCATCAACAACTAAGAACTACAAAATTACGCAAACACCTGCAACTCATCAATAAGGAAGCAGTTGGTCAAAACAACACGCACATCCTTACATACAACCATCCAAGGGGACACAGACGACATTGAGAAGCAGCAGCATGACGCGGAACCGTGTTCTCCATTGTTACCATCCCATGGTCCCCAACCCTCTCTCCATCTTCTGTTCTCACTCATCTCGTGAAGAGATGTATTCTTGCTCCTTCTCTCGGCTGTCGGAATGTCTGTTGTGGCCGGTGGTGTTGCGCCTTTCATGACACATGTCATTGGACAAGTCTTTGATGCCTTTGCTCGATTGCCCCTCACTGACACAATGTCTCAGAACAAGTCCGCATTCCGCCACAATGTTGGTATTGCAGCCATTAAACTGGTCGCTCTTGCTGGCAAAGCTATTGCACTCGGAAGTGTCACAAGCGCACATTGGATAGCCACTGGCAAGCGGAACATCATGCACCTATGCAAGAAGGTGTACAAAGTTGCAACAACTTGCAAGATGGAGTGGTTTGACACAAAGATGTGTGCCAAAGACTCCGTGATAACTACTGAGAGTGATGGCTGAGCTGGTGGCCTTATGGCAAAGTTTGCAAAGCCACTTGAGTATTTTGTAGCAAATATTTATTATTTATTATTTTGCAATATAATCTACACATTAAATTATATACAATGCAAAAAAAAAAACCCAAATGGATAAGAATTGAGCGAGCAAGAGTGTGGTGACAGCAACAATGCGTCGTGGGCGCGTGGGAGGCCCAGCGGCAAGGTCCAAGGCGCGGCACGTACATGCAACACGCTGGACAGACCCTTATGGTGGTCACCAAGGCCAGCCCCAGGGTCCACGGGCAAGCTATACCCGGTGAGCAGCTCTGCCAGTGGTGAAGTCCCAAAAAAACAGACGGGATGGCAGACAGTATAGGTATATAGGTGCACAAGGCATCAGAATTTGGTTTGGGATTTGACTTGGAATTATGGGAAGTGTTGATCAGGAATTCTCTTACTCCCATTGGGAGTAGAGTGCACTGTTGAGTCTGAATTGTCCAGTTGTCAGTTTTCACCAATGTTTTACCAGTTTTCTCTTATTACCTAATGATTTTCAAACTTTTGTCCCTGCTGTGCCAGTGGAAGGAATGGAGGAGTAAGGGATCTGCTGGTGAAGCTCAGCCCATTATCTAGTTGCATAGTTTGTCCATGATCTCAAGTCTGGTTTGGTGTTATCATGACACTGTCCTGACAATATTAAGCAGACTATATGACCTGTGTTGATCAAGTCCATAATTATAGTTGGGCAACTTTTACAACAACAAGACCTGCCTCTGTAGAGTCAGTATTAAATCAATTACAGTGCAATTGCACAGACCTATGCAGCTTAGTAGCAATAATCTAGCTATTCATATAAATACAAGACTCAAGAAATTTATGGCCATATAAAGATATTTTCTCTGACAGAACAGAGTGAGGATAAAAGGCCTCTAACACTGTTCTGAAGGACATCAAGTCTGAAGCAATGTATCTTAATATGAACATGTTTCCAAGATAACATTCACTTACCCGTAGGTTTGACATCTTCAAGAGCTCGGACAGCAGCTGTTGTCAAAATATCCTCCTCACTTGTCCCAAGATCACCTGCTATCTGCTCCCCACTGTCAGGAAATCGGAGTGTAGCGGGTAGGGCTTTAGCATACCTGTACGCGAAGGGCAATAAGGCCACATTCTTTAGCTGAGGGGAAAAGGAGTTGTTAATTGGGCTCTGCGATAAAGAAAGAATACAATTGTATTTACTTTCGTTTGCGTCGGACCCGTCGTCATCTCGGTATAACTCCATAGGTCGCTCACGTTCAGAAGGTCTTCCTTCGGCTTGTGCGGAAACAGAAAGAGGCTGAGCGTGATTTGCCTTACGCTTCCGCAGGGGCTGCTTTGGAGCCTTTGCAATATCAATCTTGAATCTCATTTGAATTCGTTCACGGCCGGCCAAGAAAGCATCAGCTAGGGGACTGATCTGTACGAGAACGAAATGTAAGCAGTAACTCTCACCGTATTAATACGGACGAATTCAATTTCACCTGCAGATAAAGCGTATTCCACCCTTGGTGATTCTGTACTGAATACTCTTTGAGGACCTTTAGGTCGTTAATGAGGTGATCAAATAACCGCTCTATTTTGTCGCGCCCTAAGTCTCGACCTGATCCGAATAGGGGCAAAGAGTCGTGTCGCTTTCCTCTGATTTCTTTCAGATTACTCCCTCGAAATACGTTCATGCAGTGGTTTCTCGTGACGCGATCTCCTGTGTTCATCAGCGACTGAGTCAGCCTGACAGCATTTTTCGCTATGTCTGTCATGTCTTCCACTACGACTTCGGAAGATACAGCGCAGTTATCGCAGTGTTTCCTGCAATTCGTGTGACTGAAATTTTGTCCAAAGAAACGCAGCAGTTGTACCCGCCTGCAATCCACAGAGTTTTGACAATATTGCACGACTCGATGTACACCATCCTCCTGCCGCTTCTTTTCTTCAAAGCTCGTCTTCTCCCCATCCTGTATGAGTTTGATGAGAATTTTTGTATCTCCGTAGGAGTAATCTAAAAGTAAGCAATTAGAAGATAGCTTTTAAGTGCCCAAGGAACAAATGACATACACGTGATACACGCCGCAGGCTTTCCGTCTCGTCCGGCTCGTCCAGTCTCCTGATAATAGCTTCGCAAATTCATAATGTTTAATTTGCATTGGTCTGTGGGTTGGCAATGCCTGCTACTCACCCGTCTAGAGACATGGGAAGCGAATGATGAATAACATAACGGACTAAGAAGTATCCAGATCAGCATATGGTTTCGAGCATACAATGTCCAAGTACCGTCTGGTTTATCTATCCCCATGCCAAACGCTATCTGTACAAATAATTAGGTCAGCGTAACCTTGGGAAAGCGAGACTTTCTCACCGTAGCAACGATTATCTCGCATTCTCCTTTCTGCCAGGCAATTTGAGACCGTGCTTTATCCTCGGGAGACATTTGCGCATGGTAATGGCGCGCTCTGAGTTGGTGATCGTTTCTTAGTTCACGTGCCACCTCCTCACATTTGTTTCGGCTGAGACAGTAAATAATACCTGTGTCTCGAGGATAATGTCTCTTTATGAACGAAGCGATGTCCGAAAGGATTGTCCGCTTTTTCGGGCGAACATCATAAAAGAGATTGGGTCTGTTGAAAGATTGGGACAAAAGGACGCAGCCTTTGATTCGAAGTCTGTCGATGACATCCATCATTACCTGCTCGTTAGCTGTAGCAGTGAGAGCCATAATTGGCACATTTGGGTATTCGATTCGAAGTCGATCAAGGTCTTTATACTAAAATCACATTAGGATGGAGTCACTGAACGACGGGATATTTAGAGAAGGAAACAAGGCTTACAGCATCTCGGAAATCTCTCCCCCAAGTTGACACACAATGTGCCTCGTCGACTACGAACCGAGCCAGCTCGCGCGAGGTGTATAGTCTCTTCAAAATAGCCTGCATATCCATGCTGTGTTGCAGTTTTTCAGGTGTCACATACACGAGTCTTGGTTTAGGTCCAGTTCCCGTCAGTCTACTTCTAGTCTCTCGATTAATCTCTGTGCCCTGGTCCGAGTTGAACAGAACAGCGTCAATTCCTCGAGCGCGCAAGTGGTGCACTTGATCAATCATCAACGCTATGAGCGGAGAAATGACAAAGGTGACTCCATTCGTTTCACCTCCATGGCAAACAGCGGGTACTTGATAGCAGAGCGATTTCCCCCCTCCTGTAGGCATGAGGACGAAAACGTCACTTCCCTCCATGGTTGCATTGATGGCCTCCAGCTGGTTTGGTCGAAATTTGTCCAGACCGAATGTGGTTTTTAGGACATTCACGATTTCCGAGTAATACTTGGAAGTAGTAAGGGGATTGACAGGAACATTATCCGAAGGACTCGCCAGCTGCATATCTCGACGCTCCCCACCTAACGGTGGAGGCTGGTAAAGCCCGGGACCTGTTGTGGCGTCATGATCGACATGCCTCTCTTCTACGTCGTCAAGGACACCAGTCTCGATATTGCATACCGAGGCCCATAACTCATCATCACTCAGAGAAGTAGAAAATGCATTGCTTTCATGGCCAATCGCGAAGTCCTCTCCGTCAATGTCTTCGCAACTTGTAGGATTATACTTTGACCTAGTTTCGTTGGCAAAGCTGTACCTTCCGAGCCAATCCTGGACAGGAGGCAGAAGATCCTACATTGTACAAGAATCGGTGAGCTTTGTCCATGCATTTGTCGCCTGAAACGTACAGCTTTGCCAGAAGGTGTCTCTATTTCTGGGTGGGAGAAGGCGGCACCAGATAGTCCAAGATTACTTGATTTCTCTCGGGCAGTTATTTCGGACTGAATTGCAGCGATTCGAGAATGGATAAGTTGCCTTAACGCAAATTAGACAACTGGCATTTTTCATAACAGGATGGAACGGCTTACAAGTAACAATCCAACAGGACAATATCAACATCGGGCTCATCCCCATCGCGGCTAGAAGACGTGATCTCTTCTATAGTTCGTCCTTCAAGCATCTGATCTGCGACGAGGAGCTTTCTAAGAATATCCAAACTTTTCTAAAAGGGAATGAGTGTTATATATACAGCGATGAGGTTCTGAACACACCGTACGAAGTCCGCTCAAGATATGCTTATTTTCGATATTTTGATCATCCTGAATGTAGTTTTTAAAATGACGCTCTATAGGAAAAACTAAAAGCCGACACAATACCTCACGAAGTATTCCGCGTGCCTGTTGTTTCCCTGTTATCATGTGTGCGGTCTCGTGAATGATCCTGTGTTCCACGACATCTCTATCAAGTAAAGTTCCCAATCCTTCATTCTCTTTATTTTCGTCTTTCCGCACGACTTTTGTTCGCTTCGAGCGACATTTTGCACCCGGAGAATCCTCTACCAGTTCTGAAGAGGTTCTCTTCAACGAGACCGGCTCCAATAGAATGGACTTGTCCGAACTGGCAGAAGAAGAACGGGCCAATGTGGATGGAAAGGAATGAGTTTTTGTACCACTCTGCTTTAAGTTGAAACCTGGAGTAGAGAAGGATGGAAGGGGTTGCGGAGATTTGTGTGATATCCCACTTCCCTTGGCGAAGGCTTTCGAAATGCAAGCAAGTTATTTCAAAGAAATCGTGGGTGAATGAAGTCATAAATACTTACGTGCACGATTACTTGAAGTTTCCTTGTCTCCTCCTACTTTTGACGGCTTAAACTTTGACGACTTCAGATACACTGGATGTCAGGGTGCTGTGGTAACTTGAGTCGGTAGATGTTTGTCCGTGCCTTTTGCAATAGTTCATTCCTGCCCCCATCACTTACATTGCCGTCAGCTTGATGTTGACGACGTACTGCGTCGAGATTGTTTCTTGGTGTAGAATTCGACATCGACACAGAGAGAACTTTGGATGAGCACACTCAAGAAGTGAACATATGTTCGTGAGCGTTATAAGTGGTGGTAGCACAACTCTCTAAGATAGACCACAATTGTGGTCACATTATATCGACGCGTCAGTCACATGACCGCGATCCGTTTACTACAAACATACGAAGTTACATTAAGATATACGCGTGAGATTATGTACACTACTACAACTAAGTACACAGCGCTAGTCTCGAGCCAAGCTGTCGAAGGCCACTGACGGGTAAATATCTAGACAGCATCAGCCAAGGCGTATCGCAGGTGGGTGACTGAACGTACTAACTTTAGCCTTCAATCGAAGTCAATAATGGTCCTTGGTAAGCGGTCTTAATGGATTTGTCGCCTTCGGTTCCCCCCTGACGATGTTCTCTGCTTGCAATCGTTGCAGTACCATTTACCCTTCGGTGCTTCTGCCAATCCGGCGCAGTTGAGATGGAACTTTGTGGTGACAAATTAGCGCTTAAAATAGCTAAAGCGTACTCGTTCTTACCCATTCGCGAGGGCAATCGTCAGAGTCGCACCCAATCATCTATTGTAATAACCATCAAATCATTGTTTAAATAGAACTAGAAAGATAAACATGCAGACCTCTCCCCATGAAACTTGGTTGCAATAGCAATAGCGAGGTTCATAAGGGTCGATGGGCATATCCCCAGAGGGAAGACCATTAGGTGGCATTGCAGCTAGATGTTGCTCAACACCAAACATCAGCGGGTAATCCGAGGGTGCAGCACTATGGGGACCGGGCTTTGTGGAGTGGAAATGTCGGGGGCCATCATCTTCTCCCAGGTCCGAGCCTATTCGTGGCCGTGGCCGTGGCCGTCGTTTTGGCATAGGCGTATGTAACGGCCATTGGGGTCGGTTCGTGTCTAGAAACGAAACCTCCTCTGATTCATTATGCGCGTGATTTGAAAGAATGATAGGGGTTGCCGAGTTCATAATCGGTTGGGCCTGATGATGAACCCTCATTCGGCCCTCGAAAGAATATGGTGCCCGGCGGGATTCAGATTTACGCGACATTTGTTCCTTAATAGCGCGATCCAATATTCGCGCGTGTCGATCAATCTATGAAGTATCTTGAGCCGGTAGCAAAGTGCAAAAATCTCAGGTACTTGCAGAATCATACGTGGCTTTCGCTAGGTTCACCTTTTCTTCCGATGCATGTAGCAAGTTGTCTGCAAACAGAGAGATGGAAGGCAATCGCTCAGCAACTCTGAGTTCACCCTCTCCTATATCAAATGTAAGCATATCTGTTATACCGCTATTGCAGGTTGCTTCACGATGAGTAGAAAGCGACGTTGACGAGAGTGGGCTGCATGAGACGGTCCGAGAAATAGGTACGGGTACACCATTATCAGATCCTCTGTCAACTGGGACATCCGAGGTACCAGTCAACCCCTCACCGCGGAGTAGAACATCACACCTCATCTTCATGTATTCCCTGAGTGTAGGAAGTAGTTTAGACGAAGATGCTTGGAAAAGAAATGGGTGGTATGAGATAAACAGTCAAGGACACAAGATGCATCACATTACATACCTCTTGATTGGCGATCAAGTTCATTCATAAGAGTAAAGTTGCGATGTAAATAAAGTGGTAGCTGTTCTATGGCTAAGGGGGACATGTTATTAGATAGCGCATGAGACTGGATAAGAACGGCATACAATCTATATGCTCTTCGCGAAAAGATTCCCATATATCCCGCTCGCTCGGTCTGTCGGTTGCCTTTAGGACATCGGGATCGGAGTCTTGCCCTCGCCCAGAATCCTTTGAGGTATCCAGAGCCAGAGCAGTACCAGATTCATGCCGTCTTCGCTGACGTGTTGATCGTGTAGAATGCATGTTCGTCGTCGCAGATAAAAGCCAAGTAGAACGCCTCCATAGGCAGCAGTTGTTGAACTTCAAGTTTGAAACATGTCACGTGAGCTTGAAGCCGGACGCGTCGCGAAAGAGTCTCAAGCGGTTCTGAGTCCTGACCATTGCACGCATTCCTCAATCTAATGGACATTCGCCACCCTATATCAAGTGATGTTCAAGTCATACGCGCATGCTACAATGACGATGCGATGGACTTGCTCGCCGTTGCTAGTGGGTGTAGAGAATCGACTGCGGGCCTAACACCTCATGAACGTAGGAGGCAAGAAAGACAATAGTACAGAATGTAATCTACTCCGAATATATACAAATAATGCATGTCAGCCAGTCTAAGACCTAACCAGCCACTTCCCTAATCTGTGTGAGTCGCACAATAAACCAATATCCTCAACACTCCCCCTCGACGAGCACAGACATATATCCCAGATTAACCTCGGTCACCTCCCTCGACAACCTTCAATTCGACTCTCATCGCTCGCTGCAACATCATTGGTTGCCAGTCAAGTGGAAACTTCTCATATTTGTTGCCGGGTCCAGGTCCGTGAGTTTCTGTCGGCTTCATGCCGCATGTCATCCGCTTTCGATAAATTGTTGTCGGAGTGTCCAAGCTTTAATAGTTGATAGTTAAAGTGCTTCTGAAATGTGTGCCACCAGATATTATAGGGTTGCCACAATGAATTTGTTTCCGGAGGTTCCTGCCACAGTTGCCAATAGAATTGTTGTCAGAGCCTCTTGTTTGATATATGCGACATCCCAAGTTAGGCTCGAAGAGCGACGAAGACTAGTTAAGCGGCGGTTGCGGAGTGTGTAACGCAGTGTTAGAGCAGAGCAAGGCTCATAACCTGTAGAGAATCGACTGCGGGCCTAACACCTCATGAACGTAGGAGGCAAGAAAGACAATAGTACAGAATGTAATCTACTCCGAATATATACAAATAATGCATGTCAGCCAGTCTAAGACCTAACCAGCCACTTCCCTAATCTGTGTGAGTCGCACAATAAACCAATATCCTCAACAGTGGGGACTCTGTAGAGGTGTTTCAAGTCGTAAGTAGTATGTCCCATTATACATTCTTTGGTGCAAGTATATGCCAACATGCACGACAGCTCATACACATTCACAGGGCACCAAATCATTGACATCGCTGGCATTCTTCATACTAGGCCTGAAGACTACAGCCATGGCATGGTCACCGAGGGCTGTCTCCCCTGGCTCGACGGATGATTGGTTCATAGAGTGCGTAGCAGTGCTTTGACTTTCTCGATTTCGTCTCAAATAGCGAACACTTCATTCAGGCTCGTGGTCTCGACTAACGATTTTGGGCTGCATATCTTCTCCAAATCTCCCAAGGAAGAAGAATCTGCATTTCGATTTGGTGGCGGTCTTACTGGACATCACGCAAGAATCAACGATTTGACGTTTGTCGGTGGACAGGATCATATGTCTGCGAGGCATATTGCCTC
Organism: Trichaptum abietinum; assembly: GCA_910574555.1. NCBI lineage: Eukaryota > Fungi > Basidiomycota > Agaricomycetes > Hymenochaetales > Trichaptaceae > Trichaptum > Trichaptum abietinum. Next base: position 2,523,680 of record CAJTBE010000001.1, read on the forward strand.
AGTCTCTGGTCAGCTCATTCAGTGAACAATCAAACTCGACTCACATGTTAGACGCTCGGTGTAGATGACGGGAATTTGATCGTTTGGGATCTCCGACCTCATACGAATCCTGATGATGATCGTGAAGCGGATGGCGTCAGCCCGATTCGTCCAGCTACTTTTACGCACCAGCCGACAGCTTTGGTCATTCCGTTTGCACACCCTTTATGTTCAGTCTGTTCGCACCCAAGTACCTCCAAGGAGCTTGTGATCTCGGATTCTCGAGGCTCTGTCTTTCTGATCGACTGGACGAAAGATCCCATTGATTTTGACGGGGAACTTTCCGATCGAGAGACATTAATTGAGCTAGTTCACCCTCGCGCAATCGCAGAAGTGACCTCAAATACATTCATATCTTTAATTGGGAGCACCGATTGGCGAAGAGATAACATCAATATGTAAATGCAGTTCCTCCTCTGAATTATCATCGAATTTCCATGCCAGATCTACCAACTGACTCCTACTTGATGATCTACAGTATCGGATCGGTCCTTGGTACAGAATTTGCCCTGTGGGATATAGGGAATATTAGAGGAGGGAAGCCATTCATCACTGGACCAACGTTTCCCGAAGGTGGGCACAGATTCAGGTAAATTTGAAAACCAACTCTTAATTCTAGCCTACCTCACGCGGTTTCTTTTTCCAAGGTGGTGCCCGTCCTTGCCTGAATACTTCGCGATCTCTACTTCGAACGCGGCGGTGAAAGGAGCTGTCATCAATGTCAGCAACATCTACCACCTAAAATCACAGCCAACGTCCATAACAATCGCCCCACGTCCGCATCGTGTAACTGATTTCGACTGGCTCGCTACCCGAGGTACACCACGATTGGTGGCAGCAGTTGGAAGAGACATCTACATTTTCCCAATCAGCTTGGACTGAGTCGTACCGCAATTCAGTTGTTCAGCATTTTCTTGTGTCCGGAGGCATAGAAGGCGAACGGGTTATAATATAAGGGTGTGAAATCTTGCGGTTCATGTGTTAACCAGGTTCCGAACAAATCATACATTCAACACAAAAACAAAATGTAAATACTGTTTATATGTACATCAAAGACTTGCCTACAATACCAAGATTCATACCTCGCTTATCTACATTCACCTCTATATATCTAAATAATTAGTGGCCCATCATAGGAAAAGGCCCCGGTGGAGCTCGCGGGTAAAAGTTGCTTCCATGAATCAAGTCGACTCCTTGTGTCACACCCAGCTCCCTGCACATATTATCATAATAAATATGGTCGGCATGCGTTGGGTTTGGGAAGTTCCCATTGTACAATTCGTCTGCCTGATCAGGGTTTCCAACTTTTTCTCCCTGAGAAGGGATCAGAGTTGAGCTGGTTTGCTGGTACGACTGGAACGGATAACCGTGATCGGGGATATGGGATCCATTTGATGTGAGATGCTGTTGCTGTTGTTGCTGCTGTTGCTGCTGCTGTTGCTGCTGCTGGCCCACCGGCGTCCCATTGGGAGTGTGTTGCATAGGACTAGTGGTATAAGGAGTATACTTCATGGGTTGTTGGAGAGTAGGATCGATGTTATCGATGCGTTCTGCCTGTGGGACTTTAATCTTCTCCCGTTCCACAAGCAGTCGTAAAAAGCGAGCATGGGCAGCACATGAGGATGAAGATGGCATCATAGTAGCTGCTTCTTTGTATGCTTCTGCTGCACTAAGGATCAGCGCAAACACACTCGCCCTGCTCCCTTCGGAGGCCTTGCGACTTGATTTGCGGAGGAGCTTGATAGAACAAGGTTGGTAACATTGAAGGAGGGCTATAGAATTGGTGTCACTTACTCTCAAAAGCATAACAGCACAATACGCAGTCATCGTTGTTATGGACTCCTGGCTGTATTGCTACATACACGAAACAATATGTTAGTCAGTGCGTCAAAGAGAACAAAGACAAGACAAGAACGAACAAGCATCTGGACGCGGGCAAACTCTTTTACAATGATCTCCAAGCATCGTGTCGCGTTACTGTAGCAGGTACCAAGAGCCTGTAAACTTGGTGACGGGCTGTTTGTGTTCAGCATGTATGCCTGGATGCCGAAGCTATTGAGAAAAAGGCCGACATAAAGCTGGAAAAACTCCAGGAAAGAATGATGGAATGATTCTCCGTGTGCTAAGAAAACAAGAGGAAGAACGGGCGTCAGTACGGGTTGCATATCAGAGAGCAGTGGGACATACCGCGCTTCATTTCCATCGTCCAAGTGGTTGCCCAGCCAGACAGTTTGGAGTTGCATGCGTTGAGGAGAAAGTCGTAATTGTCGGCTTGTCCGGTACCCGAGGATCCCTTCTGTAAGTCGAACATCTTCATCGTCTCCGTCTACGAACAAGGACTTAATTCAGTGACCTGTCATAATATGGAAGACAAGTTCAGGCAGACTCACTGCAATCAGCCGCAAGGCGGTAAAAGCAGAGACAATGACATCTTCAGGGCGGATTGGAGTCCCTTGTTCATGCCAACTGCACGATTCAATCACGAATTCATCCTTGATAAAGCAATTATTTTCAGAGCTCCTTTGTAGCCAAGAGCAACGTACCTCGGGTAGCATCCAAAGTCGACCTGTCTGCATACTCAAGCTTCTGTCATGCACGAAGAGGACCAGATATGTGCGCTCGCGGTTACGCCTTTCTAGTCTCTGCGTATTGGACTCATTTTCAGGTGGTCGCGCAGTGTATCTATTTAGGCCCAGTTCGACTGACATCCGACACGCCTTTTTGAGAGAAATCATTATTCAATTTGAGCAACATAGCCCAAGTCAATGTTCTCTTACATAACCGATATAAGTCCATGTTTTCTGCGGGGAGTTGGCTACATGTGAGCGAAATGCCTCGGTGCATGGCAAGGGCTGTTTCCCCACTCACTGTGTCATCGGGTTCCTTCCAATAGGTCAAGCACATGAACGCCTGCACGACCTCGACGGATTTCTGCGCCTCTGCGAACGCTCTGACTGCGTGCTGATCGGCGAGTTCGCGACATTTCGGGTACAACTGCGGCTTGAAGAATTTGCTGCCGGCCATGAGAAGGGTGGTGTACAGGAACGGACATCGACTGCGAATATAGGCGGCGGAATGGAGCTCGGGGTCGAACAGGTTGATGAAAGGATTGAGTCGGATGAGGACCATGTCCATGATGTTTTCTGCGGTCGCTTCGTCCATGAGCCCCCGTTTGACCGGATCGTCCGATGCTTCGATGGTGTATGCAGAGTAGGCAGGAGGGGCTTGGGCGCCGCCCGGCAGATACGGGGTGCGATCCAGGCCGGTCGGGGAGGCGGAGGTATAGGTGTGTTCGGAACTGCGCGCGGAGCCGGACGGACCGAGGACGGTGCCAAAGAACGAGTTGCGTTGCTTCTCCTTCTTGATGAGCCGGGCAGGGTATATGCCCTCTTCGTTGAGCTCGCCCTCGCCTTCGTCTTCGTCCATGGAGCTCGAGCCGGACAGTTGGGTGTGGTAGACACGGTCGGACTGGGCATTGAGAGAAGCGGCGCGGAAGCTGGCGAGCTCGGGGCTGTACGGCTGCTGATCGAGCTGAATCTGGGCGTCGGGGACGCCGTTGGTGCGGACGTCTATGCCAGGCTTTGTGTTTGCAGCTTGGGATTTGAGTTTCGCGTTGTTCAGGCCCTTCTCGAGGCGGCGGAGCATCTTTGAGGCTTCGGAGAGCCTTGAAGGCGAGTTTAGAGAAATGATGACTGAATGAGCGGAATGGAGACGCACTTTGAACCGGGCTTACGACCTCTGCGATGCTTCTCGAACACGCATCTGATGGATGGGCGTGAGATGTATGACTTTTAGGGGAGGAAAGAGAGGGATTACTCGGAGTTTGTTCGTTGGCAGCGCTGGCACGACTGGTGACCGTCCTCTGCGCCGACACATTTCATCTGTGGACGGGGGGATGAGCAGGGGGGACGGGGAGTGGATGTGGGAGATGGAGAGAGACCTTTGCAGCGCGACAGACGGTGCATGCTCTGGCGCCCCTGACGACGGGCTGTCTGTTCCTGCAAAAGACGGTGAGTGGTGGAGGGAGGAGGAGGAGGACATGTACGGCGCACTTTGTATGCTCGTCGACTTCAGCAGAGGACTCCATGGCCGGGGACCAGAGAGACGGCAATCTAAGCGGCAAAGTGGCGAATTGTGTGGACAACGGTCGGGAGTCGGGAGTCGGCGACTCGAACCTGCGCGCGAGCTTGAGCGTATGTTCTGCAGCGCACTACGAGCACAAACAGCGTTTTGTTGGAGGAAAGTAGGTGGAGGATATGCGAGGAGGATGTTGTTGAGGAGAGGGGGAGAGGAAGAGATCAGGTTGTGTTTGTATCAAGAGAGGTTGGATCGGCGAATTACATACACACGGCATCGATTATAAATGATCCGGTCTAAACACCGGAGTCTGCAAAACACCTTTCGGTATGTGTCCGCCAGCCAGCACTCTCAATGTCCTTACTCCCCCGCGTCCAGGTCACGACAACGACTGTGTTCACCGGGCCCACGGGCGGCGTGCAGACCGCCACGCACACCGCGCTCGACGTCCCGATCGGCGCGATCGTGGGCGGGTCCTGTGCCGGCGTCGTGCTGGCCGTTGCGCTCGTCGTCGGCTGGAGGTGCTGGGGCCGAAGCATCCGCGCGCAGCAGCGGCAGGCAGCAGAAAAGAGGGTGAGTGAGTGGCCGGGTGCTTGCGTTGGGCCGTTGCTGACGAGGCGGATAGAGGGCGGCTGCGGCGGTGGTTGCATATCGAAGATCCGTCGTGGACGGGAAACGAGGCGCGCCAGGCTCGATATCGCACCCGCGTCGATCAGGGCGTCTCCGTCCGGCGTCTCAGTCCAGAGTCAAGTTTGCGTCCGACTCGCAGCCCCGGTCTTCATTCGAAAAGCCATCTCCGTCTCCGCCGACGACGCTCGCAAGCACGCCTCCCTTTGTCCGTCCCCGCACGCACGCTGTCCCCAGTCCGCTCGCGCCCCCAGCCTTCCGCAGAACTCACGTCCCGAACCTCTCCTCCTCCAGCACGACGTCCTCGACGGCCCCGCTGCTGCGCTCGGATGCCCAGACGGCGAGCTCACCTGCCGCGACGCCCCCCGACCAGCAACGGCCAGCCGATCCGGTGCGCCGCGAGAGGGCTGTGGATTCCCAGACGTCCGAATACGCGCAGGCTCAGAGATGGAGCTGGAGAAAGCTGCTCACAGGCCCGGGCTTCTCTTTCGCCCAGCTGGGCATCGGAACAGGCAACGATCGGCTGTCCGCCGGCTCCTCGTCCCTCAACCACTGGGACGAAGAAAACCCTGAGTATCCCATTGGCTTTGCCTATACTGCCGAAGACGTCCAGGCCATCCGTCCACGCACACCTCCCGAACATGTCCATCCGCTCTCAGACGACCAGGAAACAGTTTACCCTCCAGAGTACTTTGATTACTGCAAAGAAGACGACGGCCAGCTGCCGTGACGCACTCTCCCACACATTTTTTTTTTTGGATAAAACAATTTCTATGCATTCATCTATGGATTTCGACGTCGACTAAAATAATCATATGTATCTGTATCACCGCAGGGTGTTGATGTATTCCTACACGGATTCATGTCAGCGTAGTCTAGTAACACATTGTAGCACAACAGCTCACCTGTTCCATCTTGGCCACGGAAGACTTGAATTCAGTCACTTGCTGCCAGCAGTCGAGTGCCCTCCCAGGCTGGTTCCTGTTCAACCCATGTTTGTCACACTCTCAATCGACGTGCACAGACAACGCACCTGTAACACTGGACCAACTCCTGTGCAGCCTGTCCGGCCAGGTCCAGCTCGACGTGTTTTGAGTGAAACTTATCCACCTTCTGCCGTATCTCCTCCACATCCCCCAACAGCGTCACAGAATGCAGCGAGACTCGTTCGCTTCCCTCCTCCTCAGTGGCGTCGTCAGCGGCGGGATCCTGCGTCGAGCCGTGCAGCTCATGGTCGATGTTCTCCTTCTCCAGCGCTACCTCAATCTCTCTCCGCACCTGCTCCTCCTCTTCCCGCAGCCTCAACAGTTCCGTATCGATGCGCGACCGCACACGCGCATCTAATGTGCTCTGGCGCTCAGCGACGCCGGATGGACTGGACGCGCTATCCGCAAGGTGGTTCACTACATCTTGCGAGAACTGCCGAAATCAACACTGGTCACACGCAAACAAAACTCGACATCATACCTGGATGGCTGTATCGTTATAGATGACATGTTCGTCCTCGCTCTTGGACTGGTTTGCGCCCATATCAAGACGAAGGATGCACGATGGCGAAAGTCTGCAAACTGGAGCATACTGCTTTCTACCATGGTGCTTAGTCATCGACGTGCGTATGTACAAAAAAACTAGTATATAGTACAGAACTTGCTCATGTTGACAGCTCTCAATGTCTAGCCTTCGCATCCACAAATTTGTGACCGTACTCCAACAGCCTTAAAGTGGTGTTTAGTCCGCAGTGCATCAGTTTTACAGCTTACACTTACCATTCTGGCTCTATTTCTGTAAGGATGCGAATTCTTTCCAGGCATTAGCTACTGTCAATATGAGCGAGTGTGTGTACTCACTGGGTCTTTTTCGTCTCCTCCATCTCGTGGAAGATCACCCATCCCGACCGAGGTTTCCTTGTGAAAAGAACAGAGTTCGGATGCACATGAAGTACCTGAGAAAATACCTACGTCAGAAATAGTCTGCGTCATAACAAGGAAGGAACCTGTACTTTATCCCCCCTCACAGATCGATATGTTCCATCCGCATACCAGCGAGCACCGTTTCGCCAGTAGCCGCTTACAAGGCATTGACGAAGGCGCTTTGCGTCTCCTTCGCAGCTTTCACAGGGTAGGCTAAAGCGCTGCATGTACTTCTTCAGTTGTGATCGAATCGACACTACTCGCGACAGGGCCCGGAAAGAGAGGTGATGGGATCGACACCAGCTGGAGGATCTCCCATACCTTGCGAACGCATTGTACACTTGAACAGGAACGTAAGGTCCCGTTCAAATGCAATATACACAAACTTACCATTTAACAGAGTAAGATGATCCTGCACGAAATTTTAGATGACTTCTTTCCGAAGGATAAAAAGAAAGAAAGAAAACAAACCCCTTCTTCTGCAGTAAATTTTCTTCTTTCTAGCTCCATTAATGCTCCTTGTGTACCGTCAGCTTGAATGAACACATCCTGCACAGAGATCATCGCTGCAATAGTAAGGACTTCTTCGCCACATCGAAATTCTTTGGACGAAAACAACTTAATAGAAATAAATAAAACAGTAAGCAACAGCGACGATCCATCCTTGGCAAAACTTACCATTCGAGCAATGTTGACATCTAAAGGGCATTCTGCCACCTTTTCCCCCGTAGGTGTTAGAGCGCCGCTCTCGTCGACCATTCCAGCGGCTACAAGGCCTTCGAGCGCCCTGAGGACGCTTTCTGCAGGTGGCGCAGTAACCCACTCGAAACGCATCAAGTCATCGATACCGAGAGCTTTCAACTGAAGTATCGGGGTCATGAGATCTGTCCTGGTCATTTCGGCCGGAGTTGTTGGAGCTAAGCTTTTCAAGACATGTTCAGGATACAGTCTGTAGCAAATGCCGGGCGATGTTCTTCCGGCTCTTCCGGCTCGTTGCACCGCCGACGCCAGTGATATAGGAACGGTAGCCAAAGAGGCCAGACTCGTACTCGGATTGTACGTCCGAATCTAGAAAAAGCATCAGCACACCGTAGAGCGAGACAACAGCTTGGAGAGCTATACCTTGACGAACCCACTATCGATGACAAACTTTATACCTTCGATAGTTATGCTTGCCTTCACCGAAAGTCAGTCATCTTTTACACGCGCAGATTATTGGTCGAAAACGTACTTCTGCTATATTTGTCGCGATGATCACTTTTCGTGTCCCACTTTCCGTAGGTTCAAATATTCTCATCTGCTCATCTATAGGCAAACCCGCATGCAAAGGAAGAGGGTACAGCTTGGCAGCACCTTTAGGCAGCCTTTGGGCAGAAGATATTAGGTAACACCCGTTTAGAGATCGTAAGAACTCACGAAGGAAGAATGTCAGAGAACTCTTCAAGACATCGCTCGATTTCTTCCCGGCCGGTGAGGAATATCAGAATGTCTCCTCTAGTTTTCGTCTATAAGCTCCCGCGTGAGGGACATGCGGTTTATAGTTAGATGATGAGGCGAATATGTACCTTTATATTGAGTTGCCAAGCAACTTCGACGGCTTTTCGAACATAATCCGCAGTTGGTTCTTGCAAATATGCAACTTCAACCGGATACGACCTTCCCTCCAGACTAACAATCGTGGCCTCATTTCCAGTTCCATTAAAATAATCTAGAAAGTAAGTGGCATCCAATGTTGCAGAAGAAATGATAAGCCGTAAGGACGGTCGCTTTCGCCGTATTCTGAAACGCATATAAGGGAACACCGCATGAAAACACCTCTTAAGCACGTACTTCTTTAAGACTCCGAGTAGCATGTCGGTGTAGATACTGCGCTCATGCGCCTCATCTATCTTGATCCCTAATTCAGTATACAGAAGTGATAGAAACATTTCGTTGCATACCATTATTACGCTGTACCGGCTTAACAAGGGATCTGTCTGTGTCTCACGAAACAGGATACCGTCTGTCATGTATAGGATGCGTGTGCGTTCCTTGTCGCTTACGTCTTCGAATCGGATTGTATATCCAACCTGCGAACGAACATTAAAAGTTAAGGGACAATGAGAATTTAGCATTCTTACTTCATCGCCAAGTATTGACCCGACTTCGGTTGCAACTCGTTGGGCTACCGTGGTAGCGGCGACACGTCGAGGCTGAGTGCAAGCAATCGCATTTCCACCTGCTCCCCAGCCAGCTTCATAAAAATATTGTGGTATTTCTGATTGGGAAAAATGTGAAAAATAAGACGGGCTTCGTCAGTACAACAGACCAAACTAACAGCAGTAACGTTCTTACGAGTGGTCTTCCCTGCTCCTGTTTGCGCATGGACAATCACAACGCCGTACTTTTCGACGCAATATAGCAGCTCTCTTCCTAAGTCAGGTTTGTCAATTGTTGCTCAAATCCGTTCGGGAGACTTTACATTACTATGCTTGTGTATAGGCAACCTTTCCCGTTGAGCCTGGATACTCAGAGAAGCAGACGCTGGTGCAGAGGGCACAACATTGTCTTCTAATTCAGTAGCTCTGTCGACGTTACTGCCCGGCTTCAGAGTTCCTGGCCTCCAGAATTGTAAGGAAGAGCCAGACGACATGATGGAGGCCAGAAAGTTGAGACGAAGCTTGACGCGCGCGACGCGTCTGCGGCCAATCATCAAACTGAAACATAACCCGACGGTGCTCTTGCTCCTTTCCCATATCTTAGCATGGATCTCCCAGTCATAGGCGCTCATTGTGCTCTACCATCCTGCAATGAACTTGACTTGCTTCCAATACAATGTTTCTGTAACAACATGTATTGCAGGAAACACATATTTCCTGACTCTCACGATTGCACTTCGCTCATAACAGTCGACAAAGACGTTCAGTTGCGAAACAAAGATCGTAGCGGGAGATGTTCGTTCGCCCAGTGTAACAAACAAAATCTAAGCTCATTTGGATCCGACTTGGACACCATTGGAAACTCTGCGCAGTGTATGGGCTGCTCTTTTTCGTTCTGTGCCACGTATGTGCATCTGAACGTTCATTTGACGACTCGCCTCTCATCCTAGTTGTGCCATAGTCATCGATTCTCTTCCGCCCACTCCTGCCCTGGCGTGGCAGATGGCAAGCCGAGCGATCGTACTGATGCTGCCCGAGAGTTGCTGCTGAAGAACTTCTCAGCGTCAAAGACTGTTCCTTCTGTGCCAAAGCCACGTATAAAAGCTACAAAGGATCCGAAGAAATTAGCGCAAATACAAAAAGTGGAACTGATGAAAATGCGACAAAAGGCACAACCTGGTGACCCAAAAACAGGGGCTTCTTCGACACCCATACCTGAAAGACATTATATATTGGCAAAGTCTGATGCTGACAGTGATATTTTCCGTCCTTTTTGGTTCGTCAAGGTATGTTTTCTCCATGGCATGTTCGCAGACAGCTCCACTCAAGCATCCCATCGGACACAGGCAATAAGCATGGGGCGAGCTTTTGATTTGCTTCAGGATCGTCTTGGGATCGTGAACACTTCAGGCGTGCGTAAGATCTCTGGAGGCTTACATCAATCTAGATTCAGCTTACCCTACTACATTAGAGCAAATGCGCCCTTTTAAAACTTTCACAAGACGAGACAGAACATGAGCAAATCACAGTCTTCGATATGACGGTTTCGCAGGCGTTAGAGACCGGTTGTAAGGTCATAATCATGAAAGATATTAAAGATTAAGGAAACAAAAAATCTAACGTTTACATTCAAGCGCAAGCACTATATCCATGAAACATAACAGAATATCATATGTAGCAAACTGTGTATCAGGGACTGAACGTGTTTAAAGCATTGCTAAATACCACTCCATTCAAAGCCGTTCTTAAGCTCGATGAACGTCTCTAGAAGTATGTTATCACTGCTAGTTCCGATATGCAACCCATACTTTCCCGGCAGTGCCCTCCACTCCTCGTTGGGTGTATCCCAAAACGATAAGGCATATTTATCGAGCCTTATCATGGTCTGTTTGTTCTTTCCGGGCGGGATATCACGGACCTTAGCAAAACCTCGTAGTTGAAACCTTGGTGTCGTCGTTCCGTTCGGTGGAAGCGAGACATACAGTTGGACGACCTCAGATCCCACAACCAGTCCCGTATTTCTTACTGTAACGGAGATGTCTATGCTCATAGTTGCGTTGGACGCTGAGGGGCCAGTGACCTTCAGGTCGGTGAGGACGAATGTTGTGTAAGAAAGTCCATGCCTAGTAATGCATGTATTGAGAACATCAATCATTGAAAGGAACCGACCATGACTTACCCAAAGGGGAAGAGGGGCTTGATCTTCCGAGCTTGATAATGTTTGTAGCCAACGAAAAGATCTTCTCTGTACACAACTTTGCCATTCTCACTTCCAAAACTGAGGAAGGAGGGAACATCTTCGATCCGTGCAGGAAGGGTAAGAGGAAGTTTGCCTGACGGATTTACTTTGCCATAGAGGACATCTGCAATGGCGTTTCCGACTTCGTTGCCAGATAACCATGCCTGCAGTATACCATCGACTTCGTTGACCCAAGGCATTGAGACAGCTGAGCCCTACAATAAGAAGTAAGATCAGTAAGCGTAGGATTTGTCCTTTCGATGGAAGAACCGTACCCCTTGTAAGACTGCGACTGTCCTTGCGTTCGCCCTAGCAACCTTGGTTATCAACTCATCCTGACGCCTTGGGAGAGCCAATGTTGGCCTGTCAAACCCTTCACTCTCCCATTCTGAAGTTAAGCCGCAGATGACGACAGCAACATCACATTGAGCCGCAAGGTTAGCTGCCTCCCTAATGGCTTTATCCTCGTCGATCTTCTCCGCACCACCCAAACGCTATTTGCCCCGCACATACGTCAATTAGGATCGTAGAGGTATGAGTACAGCTGATCGACATACCAATCCACGCATTAATGCAGGCTGTGAAACTCGTTTCGCAACGTCGTCATCGGGTCCAGGAGGTGGTGAGGTACAAAGGTAGTCAACCACTATCTCTGCGGGTACAGAGGCAGACAGATCCATTGTTGTTTTTTCCTCAGTTGTTCCTTGCCTGCAGCGGCTATATGAGAGATGGGGACTTGGGAGATATAAAACACATACCCATAAAAGAAGTCGCCGGGTCTCTGAGCAGTCCAGTTATCAATAGCTAGTTTACCATCGACATATAGCTTAGCGCGTCCTTGAACAGCGACACCAGTAGTTAGATCAGTGACTATGCGAGGAAGCATTCAACTTACCAGCGACAGCCAAGCCGAATTCAAAGGGCATGTCATGTTCGACGGCCAGGTATCCTTTGAGTTTAATACCCCATTCCTCGCCAAGCCCCTTCGGGATGAAGTCGTTGAGCTTTACTCTAGTGTCTTCCAAGATGAATTCCGCAACCGGCTTAGTGAAACTTCCCTCCTCATCAACCTCGTAAAAAGTACATGTCCACCCGCGCTCTCCTTTTGCGGTCTTCAGCTGGGATTCCAGGGTGGGTAAATACCTGTCGGCTGAAATCTGCGTTGAAAATATGACATCAAAGTAAGGATGGAGTCTTACCATAGCATCCAACCGCATATTTCAACTCAACACCTGATGGTGCATTCTTGAGAATACCTTCCCATGGCGTTACAACGTAAGTTGGTTTGAGAGCCGCTGAGCCACCCCCGGAGATTACAGACGCCTTCACGTGCGGGCCAATGACAGCAATCTTCTTGATTCTATCATGACGGAATGGGAGCAGGGCACCTTTGTTCTTGAGCAGCACCATAGTATCAGCGGCTAATTTCCGACAGAACTGACGAGCCTCGAGAGAGTCGCGAGACCGCTCAGCACCATCGCCGTAAACAATCTCGCGATTTTTACGAGCCAACTTTTGGACAAAAGACAGCAGAACCGTTGCACGAGAGTCAATGTCCTTGACCAGTATCTTCTGCGCAGAGAGGCATTGGTTCATGAGAATAGGAGTTCGCCACCTCGGAGGACCCGGCATTTCCAAATCCAGGCCAGCTTTGAGAGCCAAATCGACGCTATACGTCCCGAACCTGCAGAGAAAAGAACAAGTTTGGGTCAGCCAGATTGTATTGAATGAACGAGATCCACGTTATACCAGTCACTGATCACGAGGCCGTCGAACTTCCACTCCTTGCGAAGGATGTCTCGCAATAACCGCGGGTTCTCCGAGCAATGGACACCATCAACACGCCCATACCTAGGTTTGTCAAGGCGTCAAGGATGTATGAATAGCAAACGAGTAATTCTGATGCTGACGAAGTCATGAAAGCCCAGGGTTTCGCAAGCTTCTGAGCCAACATGAACCTAGTAGGAACACGCTCGTTTTACGTCAACAATAATGGCTCTTTATAGGCGCACGGGTAAAGATATATCTCTCTGAGCGCGCGCTCGGACATCACTGAGTCTACAGCAGTACGTTCATGCTCCTGGTCGTTCGCAACGAAATGTTTAATGGTCGCCGAGACGCCTTGAGACTGCACGCCATTCACGTAAGCTGCGGCTAGGATTCCTGAGTATTGGTAGTCAGCATACAGATCCATAAACGTAATTAAAAGGACAGCAAGTACCTGACAGGTGGGGGTCCTCAGAGAAGGACTCAAAAGCACGTCCGCCGAGCGGGTTGCGCTGAATGTTGCATGTAGGAGCAAGCAAGATCACTGAAGACTTGACTTTCGCCTCTGCAGCAAGAAACTCGCCGACGCGTGTCACCAACTCGGGGTCGAAGGAGGCTCCAAGCGCGGTTCCGCACTAACCGAAGGATTATCCAAAGGAGGTTCGCTGCGATGACACATGGAAATACGTACAGGCAAGCATTGCGCCGGTGTGGGGATGAAATGAGAAGAGCCCCGCACGCCCTGCTACGATTTTAGACTCGAACAGGCTGTGGCGAGCTCAGGACATACATTAGGGCCGTCGCTCATGCGAACGGCAGGGATGTGAAGACGCTTGATGCTGTTCGTGTTCCACCAGTCAGGAGCACTGAGAAGAGAGATCTTCTCATCGACCGAAAGCTGCTTGACGAGCTCTGGGATGCTGGCATCGAGAAACGGGTGGGCCATCGTTCGGAGAAAAGAAGAAAGTAGAAGCAGGCAAGAGGAGAGAGAGCAGGGGAGGGGGAGAGAAGGAGGAGAAGAGAGCCATATAAGAGGAGGGCCATCAGCTGTGAACAAATCCTGACGACAGTGCGGGAGAATTTCGGCCTTGTTTTTACCCCAAACTACACTTTTTCTTCGCCGTGCTCGAGCTCCGTTCGCATGCCGGACGAGAGCTCCGAACGAGGTGCAATACAGTCGGACACACTGTGGGCAGCAGGGACACACAACCTCTCACATTAACGATGTAGTCTGTCGGACCTTGCTTTCCTTCACAATTCCCAATAGAGCATGCGACGTCGAGGCTGGCTGAGTGTATGGAGGCGTCATCGGTTCTCGTCCTTTCTATCGAACCTAGACCGTCTTTATACCTATATCTAGCTTGCTTTGCTCTACACCATTCTGCTCTGACGCTGGCATTGTTTCATGATGGCGCAAGAGTCTGAAGACATATCCGACGTTCTAACCAACCTAGCCAAACCCAGGACGTCTGCCACGCTCACTCTCCGCATAATCAAGTCTTTCGAGTATAGGACAGAAAAGAGCCTCGTCGTGCATGACATAAATCTCGAGACGACATCTGTAGGCGACCTCAAGAGGTTGGCTATTGAAGGTAAGTTTGAATTTGACACTGTTGTGCCCTTCTTTACCTCATTTGACGGTACCGTAGCTATCCATACGCAGCCTGGCTGGAAACCGTATCGCACTGTCTCCCTCGGTACGTTCTTCGAAGTCCTTGATGGTGCATGCAGCTGACTTTTGTATACAAGATACCCTCAAGCTCTATACGAAAGCGCATGGGGCGAAGGTTTGTCCATTCGCAGGCATATTGAGCGCAGACAACTGACCTGGGGGATGCATACATAGACAACGAACCTCATCATCAACCTAGACCACGATGAGTGGATTCTCAATGACGATTCGAAGACGCTCGCCGATGTCGGCTTCGGTGAGTGCCACCATGTTTGTTTTTCTCCGTCGCTTTCCCCGCAATCGATCCATCAGTCGCATACCCCTCACTCTCTTCTGGCTTGTCGAAGACCCGGTACGGTACAAAGATACCGCAAAGACGCTGATATATTTTTGTCGTATCACAGAGAATGAAACAGAAGCCAGTCTCTTCAACCGCGAAGCATACGAAGCATTCAAGGCACATCCCGAGGTAAGTGCATGAAACTCTCCTATAATACACTGTCAGTTGCTCAGTAATTATTCTAGACTAAATGGGACTAATCTAGCATGTTGTACATTACGCAGAAATAGGACGTGTATATTACCATGAACTAAGAACCTGCTCCGCTGGCATCACGGAGCCGTTTCAGTTATCAGCATCGCCATCAAACGTACTGATTTCAGCACTACTTTGTTGTGAACTGGAAATCTGTGCCACTAAACCTCAACCGCTATTGTAAAATCAAGCCTACTCACCTATGACATGTCTGTACGACTTTTTGCTACATAGCCTGGCCTTGCAGCTCCGTTTTTGTTGGATTATGTTAAATGTGACATTACATGGCTCTCTAAGAAAAACACGATGATGCAAATATATATGGATGGCAAACGACACAAAAACAAAGCGGATGTTAGAAGATATGTACTGAATGAGATCACTGCTGCGCGCATTGCACTCGCGGTTCACCCTCATCTTCGTCCATAGCATCGGGATCGCCGCGAGCCTGTTCTCGTTCTTGCCTAGCATCTAAGTCGCTTAGAGTTGCCTCCTCGATAACAGTGCCTTTCTCGAATTTGGGAATTGGGTTTCGGGGAGGCAGGGCCTTCTCTAAGAAGGGAATAACTGAAGGATCTATAGTGTCAGGGAATACCACGTGAAGCTTGACAAACAAGTCCCCTGGCTCGTGGTGCCGCTGTGAAGGCATACCCTCTCCGGCTATAACCTTCAATTGTCCTAAAAGAATGATGAGGAAACAGAATTTGCCCATGAACAGAGGAGATACGTACCCTCCTTAATAATCTCCCCAGGAACGATAGATACAATCAGTGCTCGATCATCCAAATGCTTGATCGCAAACTGGCCACCGCCCAATGCCGTCAACAGGTCAATCTCCACCTCTGTCCATAGATTGGTGTCCTGACGCTTGAATCGTTCGTGAGCCTTTTCTTCGATGACAATGATAACGTCTCCCGGCACAGTCCCAGGCGCTTGATCACTCTCCCCCGAGAACGTAATATGTTGTCCGCCCTTCATGCCCTTGTCTATATGAACCTCGAGCATCTTCTTTTCTTGAGTAGTCTTCCGGCCACTACATGACTTGCATTTGTCCTTGTTGTTGATGATCTCGCCGACTCCGTTGCAGTCGTTGCAGGGCTGTTGCATCTGTTGGATCATTGGGCCCATTTGTCGAATAATCATGCGAATACCACGGCCGTTACAAGTGTTGCAGGTTCGCACTGCGCCCTCCTTCCCTCCCCGACCACTGCATTTTGAGCATATGACATTGCGAGTAAGAGCGAGTTTGGTAGTCTTGCCCTTGTAGAGGTCCTCGAGAGTAACATGGACGCGGTGCACAAGATCCTTCCCTTTCCTTGGGCCGGATGGTCCTGAGCTTGGGCCTCCGCCACCACCACCAAAGAACCCCCCACCGCCGAATAGTTGGCTGAACAGGTCCTAGGTGAGCGAAGTCATGAGCATTTGCTTTAGGTATAATAACTGCATTGCAACACACCTGAGGATCCATTCCACCCATTCCACCCTGTTCACTTAGCCCAGCCTCGCCTCGAGCATCGTAGACGCTGCGTTTCGCGGGATCCGAGAGGATTTCGTAGCTACAAAGGGTATATACTTAGGATTACATGCATATGACGCCCCATGTAACGAGAACTCACGCATGAGTGACCTCCTTGAACAGCTCGGGATCGCCACCTTTGTCAGGATGCAATCGAAGGGCTCTGATGAGGGATGAGTGAGGTACAATGGCGAACCAGAGATAAGAGCACACACTTTTTGCGGTAGGCCTTCTTGAGGTCAGCTTCTGACGCGTCGGGAGCAGCCTCTAATAAATCATAAAATTTCCTTGAAGCGAGTTTATCATCATTAATATTGCTTGAAGACACTATGCAGCATACTCACGTTTCCTGAACCATTTTGAAGACAAAGGAGATGGCAGAGTCTGAGGGTAAGAAGAGAACAGAGTATGCGTGACACAGGACAGACTGCCGCGTCTTTTGGGCTCAACGCATTCGAAGCTACCAGAACGTTCATCCCACAGCCCCATCCAGATTTGGCAGCATCTCTGCATCTGCATACACTGCTTTACATACCGCTTCACATTCATCTCCTCTTTTAATTCTTACTATCACAGAGCATCCATTGCCTTTGTTGTAACGAATGGCAGGCACAGATCCTTGAATTGCGTATGGAGAATAAAGAAAAAAACATGCAAATATTGATAGCGACAAAAGGATTCAATAAAACCTTGCAGAAAAACGTACAAACTACGACTGAATTAGGAGGGATTGAACAAAACGAATGTGTCAATACGGCCAGCCGCTTTACACATCTCATTACTTAGCACTGGCAACCTACCCAAACGTCAGAGCTTGCACATAGGCTGACAATGTGAACCACTTACTGCAAATGTATTCATCGAGCGGCTCGTTTGGTATGAAATTTGGGACGTTCTATAGCTTTTCGAAGTCGAAGGGACAGCATGCGAATGTGAACTAACAGGTGTTGTGGGCGCCCTAGCGTTTCGTGCAGCCAATGGGGTTGGGGCACTAATCTGTGACTTCTTCGGCGTCTCCGCCAGCTTTAGTCGGCCACTGCTGAGTAGGCTAGATGAAGAGCCATGAGTCCGGGATGAGCTGGGCGTGCCTGTACTGTTGATAATCTTGGCGCGTCGTCCAGCGGTGATGAACGGGTGACGCATCGCAGATTGTGGTTTCATACGCCTTTCCGGGTCCCAGTGCAAGCATTTGGAGACGAAGTCGACAAATAGCTCATCATCGCAACGTAGAACCTGTGCCAAAGTCTTCGTCCCCGCTCTCCGGCGTCTGCCTTTGGAGTTGACAACTGGTCTAGGAGCGCCAGTTGAATCTATATCATAGATGTCAGCCTCTACCCGTCAGGTTAGCTCTCAGGCACTTACCGAAGAAAAGCCTCTTCCTACTACTCCTGTTGATGACATCTTTTTCTGGGACACCGAGAACCTCCATGATGCATGAAAGTTGTTCTTGCTCGTTTTCGCCCGGGAAAATGGGATATCCAGTGTAGAGTTCGGCTAGAATGCATCCAAGACTCCACATATCAATAGCCATATTATAGTTCATTCCAAGGATGACTTCTGGTGAACGATAAAAGCGACTCTGTATATACGTATAAACTGATAACAAAGTACTTTTAGTAGGAAATCATCCAAAACTAGATCTTGACTTACCCTTCTCGTGCTCGAAGCAACTGCTTCCAAAATCTATGACTTTTAGACCGCTTTTTGTAGGATGGCGTAAAAGAACGTTCTACAGTTCATCACGTCAGTAGGCTCACTACAAAATGAAGTTCATAGATATACCTCAGGTTTGAGATCACAATGTACAATGCGATGATGACGCATAAGAGAGAGTGAGAGTAGCATTTGGCTAGTAAATCTGCGTATCAACGTCGTCGAAAAACCAGCGAATCCATTGGCCTTGATTAGTTCGTATAAGTTTATACTGAGAAGCTCCATGGCGATACAAAGGTGATTGCGGAAATAAAAGTGCTCGGTCATCTTGATAACGTGGTGTTTTTCATCAGGATCCTATAGAACAGATTAGTTTGGTACCGCAAAAACTAAAATCTCTGACAAACCCATTTGCGTAAATTTTCCAGGATCTTAATTTCAACTAAAGCCTGATGATGGAAGCGCTTTTTATTACGAATTATCTTGATTGCCACTGATTCCCCAGTGCAATGATCCCGACAGTGTAATACTTGACCGAACGATCCTTTACCGAGAGTATCAATGATTTCATACCGGTACGCGAGATGATCGTTGTTAATGACTAAATAGTCACCACGATCGTCATCGTAACCGTAGTTGTTCGTCGATACGTCTCGAGTAGCCAGCTTCTTGTTCTCCTTGTTCGATACGAAATACACAGAGGGGAAGTCGAGGACTTCTTTGCGCTCAAAATCTGACAATTGTAGCCCATGCTCGCTCTTCAACAAACCTAACACATAAGATTAGCGGTGCCGTTTCTTTCTACGAATGAAAACGACAAACTCTCTGGTGAACTTGGTCTTGCTGGTGGAATGGGTTCCGGGAATTTTAGGAGTCCGTCTAGCTCTTCCTTTTTCGCACCACTGGCGAGTTTTCGAGCTTGCGTTCGCCTTATATACTGCATCATTTCCTCATCCCCAAGAATTTCATCTTCGTCGACAGAGCTTGCCACAGGTGAAGGTGTCGAAATGGATTGACGTCCAGATGGTGAGCCACTCGATTGCTGTTGATGAATATTCGGGGTTGTTGACGATCCTGAGAGTCGAGATCCTGGTAAAGACATCTTAGGGCTGAGGAGCTTATTTATGCCCTTTGATGGGGAAGATCCCGATCCCGTAACTCGTTGGTGTGCATCTAGACCCGCAGTCGACGCCATTGACGAAACAGATCCGGTTGACGACTTTCGTAGTCCTTTGATGGAAATTGAATCGTGAATGGATTTTCGAGGGTGAGCAGCGGAAGCCGACGAAGAGGCTGAGAAACCAGACGCTAGCCTCAATCCTTTGTTACTGCCCATAGGTGAGCTTCCAAAGGACTGCCGCACCGTGGACGTCGAAGAAGGTTGCCTTCTATTTCCGTTATCTGCACTTTCAAGTACGCCAAATTCGTTCAATGATTCTTCACCGGTTGCAAAGCTCGAATCAGTTACATGCATGCCTAGCGCACCGACATTCATGCTAGTTCGCCTCGATGGCAAAAGAGACGAATGGCTCTTTAATGGCGGTGATGTCACAGTTGAAGAACGGCTTGCTATGCGTGGTATCCTAGTAGGTGTCTCCTTTGTAAGGCTAGAGGAGGCTAATGATGTTGGCAATTGCACGTCTCTTTGTTCCCGGGATTGACTGCGTTGATTAGTCGCCTGAGTGCCAACTGAGGGTGAGCCAGCAATAGTAGGCAATTGGCTGCGACTGCTACGTAGTGATGCGTCTGATTGTTTCTGCAAAGAGCTAATTGTTTGTGAAGTTGCCCTGGTTCCAGATGTCGAAGGCGTCCGTGTGATGCTTGACGTCGATGAAGATGCCGAAGAAGCTTTAACATTCGCCAGCCGTTCGGCGGTCGCAGGGGGCAAGGCGGTAAGTTGCATTGGCGGTAAGACTATGGGCTTCGGTTTCTTTTGATCAGCAGACGATAGAGTCTAAACATGTTAGAATACATTTAATTTATGTAAATTTTGGCTAGTATAGTAACATACCTTTCCTCGTTTCCTACCCATAAGTATGGAAATGCGGCTTTCGCTTCTATCCTTGTCGTCTTTCTTAAGTTTTGATTTCTCGTTTTCGGAGTCCTTTTGCTTTCCCTTCTCGAAATCGCTTATCATGCTCTGACTCTTGTCGATGTGTAAGCTTTTTCTTGAACTAGATCCTTTTAGTAAGGAAGGAAGCCCCAAAGACAACATAGATGATTTTCTCTGAGAGCCGGGTGTTGTAGGAGAAATGACTTGAGCGACTTTACCGGGAGTACGATGGCCTTTATCTTGAGCAATTTGAGGGAGATTTGCAGCCGACGAAAACGTTGGCGAGGTTGACATGGCCGTGGTCGCAGAGGATGGGGGAATTTGCATCGATTGCGATGATGACCGTCGGAAGAAAGGGATGGAAGAAGGAGTCAGACGTTTATTTGTCGAATCTCTGTGCGACTTAGAAGAAGGGCTTCCCTGGATCGTCCCACTGTCCAAAAATGCTGACGAGGCATGGTTTGTGCTGCCACTTGATGCTGTTCCAGACCTACTTTGTCCTCCTCGTTCAATGTTCCGGGTTGCCACCCCTTTGATTGCATAGCTAGGCGACGGAGGAGGCGATACCTCAGGAACTGAATTGACAGAGGAAAGTGAGGCAAGGGATGTTTCGGAATTCATGGCTCCTTTCTGGATATTTTGCCACGCCTCTACCGATGACTTCGGCGAGATCACAGCGGATGATGCGTCATTCCATGTAGTAGCCTGCAGCCTACGATTTGATCGAGATGACTGAGGAGTTTTCCCGAAAGTAGACTTTGTAGACGAATCATGACCGGGCGAACTGCTTCGCCTGAGGTTTAGAGCACTGGTGAAGCTCCACTTTTTCGACGGCGTCTTGGAAATTGAAGGGGTTTTCAGAATTTCCTCCATTGACTGACGCTCTTCGAGAACGGAGTCAATCACCAAAAAGTCTTGCGGTTCATTGACAGAAGGGACTTCCAAAGGGTTCGATCGAGTAGATTCGATTTCACCATTGAGAAGTACGTCTTTGCTGTGATCCAAACCAGGGAACAAGAGGGAGGCAGATGATTGAGGTGGAGATTTATAGTAAGATAAGTCCTTCGGGAGAGGAGGTACGGGGGGCACTATTGAATTTCCATCTGTACCCTCTCCAGCAATTAGAGATGCAACGCGGTCCCTTTGAGAGACAGCATCATTGGAATGCACACTTGATATGTCGCTACCTGCGCTATTACGTCTAATTTTGCCAGATGAGAAACGACCAGATGCAACAGAAGCGGACGTTACACTTGTCGCGGTAGACAAAGAAGCGGAGTCTCTAGAGCTCGAGGTCGGTGTCCCAGTATAGTTCGTCGACGAGGCTGAAGTGCGCTTCTGCGTAAAGCTTGAACGGATAGCTGGAGGAAGGCTTTTTCTGATTTCCTTCTCTGCCATAACTAAAGCTTCAGGCTGGTCATTTTCCGATCCAGAGGTTTCCAACGTTAGTCCAGCGGATTGAGCATGCGAGCCAACTTCAGAGCCCAGTGTGTTTTGCTCCGTAGGAGGGGCAACCTCCTTGTCAGAGTCGATAAAGGGTTCCTCGTGTCGAATACGTTCATGGGAGCGACCAGGAGTAGTGTTGCTCAGGCCACCGTTGCTAACACGGCGGCGAAGGACATCTGACGATTCGGTTCCATCTGACCGATGCCCACGAGTGGTACCCGGCGTCCCCGGTCGAGAATGACTACTTGTCCGACTTGCAATACCCAGGCTTCCTCTCGCTTTGGTAGTCTTTCCGGAAATCCCATCTAGTTTCCTCAAAGCCTCGGCTGTCGCATCATCATCCAATGCCAGCCAGCCCTCTTGAGTACCCCGCAAAAGCGAATGGGCAACATTTGGGGACGAATGAGCGTCCTTCTCTTTACCAATGATGGACAATTTATCCATACTTGGCTTTGAGGAAGGGCCGAGAGGCAGCTTTCCTACCGCGTTGGTTGGCTGCACCGCTGGGGAAGATGGAAGATTTGATATGTCCGTAGTCGAGTGTTCACGGCGGCTTAAATCTTGGGTAGAGGAGGACGAGCTGACGCTATGCTGTCGAGAATGCTTCACAGAACGGGTATGTACCAGACCTGACTTCGATGATGACCCCAAAGACATTCTGACACTGCTGCTACGCCTCCGATCACGAGGGATAGCAGAAGATGAGGATGATCCCAGGGCGTATGAATGGTGTTTTCGCGTGGATGACTTTTCTTCCTTATCGCGAGTCTGTGCTGTCGCATTAGTGCTACTCGCCGGAAGTTTAGGGATAAGAAATCCAGACTGGTCCAGAGCGAATTCATCTGAACTCCGTTTCTTCCCTTTCCGCACAGGGGACAGGAAGGAAGAAGGTGGTGAAGTGGGAGGAGATGTCTTCGCCTTGGATGCTAAACCCATCGATTCACTGTCCGTCGATTCCACCATCAAAGGAGGAAGTTCCTTGAGGATGTCATTATTGATATGAGGTTTACGAGGGTAGAGAATTTCCTCTCCGCCACTCTCTTCCGCAGCTGAAGGACGAGAGTGAAGGCTTCGTGCAATCAGCCTCTCCGGAACTGACTCCATACTCTCTGTAGGCTACATAAAACGATATAAACTTGAAGCTTAAATCGTAAAAAAAAAACGACACAGCGTACCTCAACTAATTCGTCCCCTTCTCTATCTACGGCCTCGATTGTCCAGGGGCTTCCGCGATCATCGTCATTAGGTGCACTCCTAACGTCAAACTCGAAAAAAGGGCTTTTAGACTGCTCTCCCTCATCTCCATCCATTTCCCCAACTTCGCCGCTACCAGTTGCAGTGACTTTCGCCCATCTAGGCGTATGTAGCTCTCCAACACCTACTAAACCATTCCTGTCAATCGAAGCCGGGTCCCGTGCCGGGGTGAAAGGCGCAGAGGGAATGCGTCTGTCAAAATCACTATTCGAATCGCTTTCTGGGAGCGGTGGTATCGGAGAAACCGTGCTGGACGGTACTGTAAAATAGTACGGGTCCAACGATGACGTTGCTGATGTCGAGCGTGGTACATCTGTCTCAGATTCAACGGTATGGTCGCTTGCAGGAGCTGCCATTCGAGAGGCAAATGGGAGGATCTAGAGGGAAAAAAAGAACAAGTTAGTCAGTGGTTAACTTAGTAGTACAGTCATATAATTATAAAAGAGTAAGAATGGAGGCTTTCTGGTTGCGAATACAACGAGATGCTTCTTCAATAGAGAACGGTCACATTGCTCAGGTCGAAAGACCTGCTGGGACAGCAAAGGAAAACGAGGGGGCTGAATAAAGG
This sequence comes from Trichaptum abietinum, assembly GCA_910574555.1. NCBI lineage: Eukaryota > Fungi > Basidiomycota > Agaricomycetes > Hymenochaetales > Trichaptaceae > Trichaptum > Trichaptum abietinum. Next base: position 2,547,174 of record CAJTBE010000001.1, read on the forward strand.
ACTAACCTTCAGCGCATTGTCACCAGCGGTCGACCGAAAGTCGTGCAAATCCAGCTCTGGTGGTTTCTCCTTCCTCTTTCCCCGTCCCTTCGAGTCGTCACCAGGACTGTTCGTGAATGGAGTCGTGAGTGTCGACATAAAGAAAAGATGGACGAGGAGGAGCCGATGCGAAGTAGAAGAACAATACAGTAATCAAGTCTCTAACTGCCAATCCCGAGAACGTATCGCACAGCGAGACAAAGCTGGACGCGTACGATCCAGTGCGCACAGAGCCCAAGCGGACGGCAATAATGGTGCCGACCAAAGGCTGAGAGCTTGAGGCAAGGATGGCGGACGGTGGGGAGATGCGGCTCAAGCGACGAGCACACTTGCATAGGGATAGCGCGAACGCGTGCCTTTGTTTGGCTCTTTGTTTGTCTCGCATGTCAACCGCATACATTACCACTTATGCTTCCGTCGCTTGTACTCCAAACTTATCATTTCGTTTCTACACTTGCATTATGCATATGTAGAGTATTCCGAATGCAAAGAACAGGAGAATATAGTTCATATACAGTAGTCCTAGCTCTGCCACTTCGCTGTCCACCCATAGTTCTATACTTCACTCTCCCAATTGGTTAAACCTTTCGTGAATCTCGGCGTAAATTGCATCCAACTTCTGCTTAATCGGCTCCTTGCCTTGCGATGGGCTCTGAACATAGATGAGAAAAATCCGTTAGGCAGCGTTGATCAAAGCATAACGCACCTCGAACTTCATTTGTGAGAGTTTGAACATCAGGTCACTAGTAGCGTCCTTGATCCGGGTGAAAGTGATATCACCTTGCGAAACAGCTTTGATCGCTGCATCATGATAACCGACAAAGTTGCGCAGCATCGCACTTGTCTTGTAGAATGGACAATATCGGTCATATTCGCTCATGCCATTTTGCTGCAGGAAGTCGTCCTTCAACATGCGAGCTACCTCAAGTGTAATCTTGTCGTTTTCGCTAAGTGCGCTCTTTCCGACGAGTTGAACGATTTCCGCCAGATCCTCTTCTTTCTGCAGGATCTCCTTTGTCTTCGACCGAAGCTCCACAAATCCAGGCTCAGTAGTTTCGTAGTGCTTCTCTAACACGTTCAGATACTTAGAATAAGAGACATTCCAATTAACCGATGGGAAGTGTTTTCGTTGAGCAAGTTTCTTGTCCAAACCCCAGAACACCTGCACAATACCGAGAGTTGATGAGGTGACTGGATCGGAGAAATCTCCTCCTGGAGGCGAAACTCTACGCAATAGTCAGCTGGTGGGTCTGAATACTAGGAGAGCGACTTACGCTCCAACAATCGAAACGGTTCCATTCCTCTGAGGATTTCCAAGGCAGGTGACCTTCCCGGCTCGCTCGTAGAAGCTTGCAAGCTTCGTCCCCAGATATGCGGGGTAGCCGGAATCTGCAGGCATTTCAGCCAGACGGCCAGAAATTTCACGAAGAGCCTCCGCCCATCGCGATGTGGAATCTGCCATCATTGACACATTGCTACCCTGGTCGCGGAAGTACTCAGCCAGAGTGATACCGGTGTAGATCGATGCTTCACGAGCGGCGACAGGCATGTTTGACGTGTTTGCAACCAGTGTGGTACGCTTCATGATAGGCTCTTGACGATCACCGACTTCCATAGTGAGTTCAGGGAACTAGTTAAGGTATAGTTTCAGTATTTAGTGTAGAGTTGTCGTAAAAATATACTTACTTCCATGAGTACTTCTGCCATCTGCAAAGGATGGGAGTCGTCAGATCAAGTTATCACGATATATTCAATTCAATCTACCTCGTTTCCTCGCTCACCGCATCCAACATAGATGATGATGTCACTATTCGAGAATTTGGACAAGGCCTGTGAGATAACCGTCTTTCCGCAACCAAATGCACCTGGTATTGCTGTAGTTCCGCCCTGCACACAGCTTCGAAGGACGAAGGTGAGCATTCAAAAGTGTTGCGAAAGAGATGAATGAATCTTACGGGAATAATGCGTCAAGGATACGTTGTCCGGTTAATAAGGGATAATCTGCGGTGAGTTTCTGCGCAACGGGTCTCGGCGCTCGAACAGGCCACAGCTGCATCATCGTATGTTTTGTTGTTTTCCCTTCGAATTCAGTTTCGAGCACTACATCCTGAGATTGAATAGTTGTATAAGACTGTCTTTAAGCAGCCAGTTAGTACGCACATCAACTGCATAGCTTCCTTTCTCAGCAATATGCGATATTGTTCCAAGAGCACGAGGGGAAAGCATGATTTTATGAGAGTCGACTAGAGAGTTCTCATACACTCTCCCAAAGATATCTCCACCAGAAACATGATCGCCAACCTGAAATTTTCAAGCGCTGCGTGAGACAAGATAGAATACAAACGATAAGTTTGACATACCTTGAAGTCCGCAGGAGTGAAATCCCATTTTAATGAGCGATCCAATGCCTCAGTATTAATGCCCCGGGGGATGTAAATAGACTGGGACAATTGTTGGATAGACTATTTGATCTAATTAGTTACTCGAGCATGAAGAGTAGATGTCAGCCTTACACGCAGCGGACGCTGGATACCATCCACAATGTTACCCATCAACCCTTGTAAATTACACGAACTTAGAGTAAGTCTGCAGTCTAGCAATAAAACGAAGAACACACACCAGGGCCAAGCTCGACGCTGAGCGGCTTTCCTGTTCGTAAGACAGGGTCACCGACGGTAACACCAGACGTCTCTTCGTAGACCTGAATAGTCGCCTTGTCGGCATCGATACGAATAACCTCTGTGGCGTCATGTTCAGAGTATACGAGTAATTTAGAGACAAAAGAAACCGACCTCCTACAAGTTCATCGTGGCCAACACGCACAAGCTCATACATTGCAGAACCGGTCATATTCTCTGCAACTACGACCGGGCCAGATACACCGTAAACCTGACCGAATCGCGATTCACGGTCCTCATCGCGAACTTTGGGAAGATCCCTTTTCGCATTTTGCAGTGCGCCGGCCATACTTCAGAAGAGCCCTAAGTTGAGGGAGATGTTAGATGAGACGGAAGAAGGAAAGGTCAAAGCTCCTGAGTGCGGTCACCTGCGCTCATGCGTTCAGCGTTCACTGCCACTGGCAGCGGTGGCGCGTTTCTTCACGTGACCACGATTTAGATTGAGACTGACGCGGCCTACTTACCGTGTCTCTTGAACGCGTACTCCGACTTTCTACATCTCACTTTTCCGTCCACAGCATCAAAATGCCCCCCAAAGCGTGAGTGCTGCAAGACTTAGTACATGGTAGCTCTGATATCTGAATCTGACCTTCGAATAGAGATTGGGAGAAATGTACGTCCAGCATTCAAAAAGTCCAGGTTGCAGGTTCTAATAGTTTGTGGCAGACGAGAAGAAGGCTGATGATAAAGATGATGAGAAAATAAATGGTGAGTCCACTGTCGGATCTCAGACTTCTAACTGACTTCTACAATCCAAGCTCTCGACGAAAGCGATATCCAGATTCTGAAGACTTATGTATGTACTTTGTTATTCATCGAGGGTCATGAAGTCTGACGTCCGCTTCAGGGTCAAGGCCCATACGCTGTCCAGTTAAAGAAGGTTGAAGTTGACATAAAGGAAATTCAGAAACGAGTTAACGAGAAACTTGGTTAATAAATTGTATATCTATGTTATGCGCAAGAGCTGACTATGGTATGTAGGAGTCAAGGAATCAGACACCGGTTTAGCAGCTCCAAACTTATGGGACCTTGCAGCCGATAAGCAGCGCATGGGAGAGATGCACTCGTTACAAGTCGCAAGATGTACGAAAATCATTCCTGTCAACGAGGAGCTTGCGTCTGCTGCGCGTGCTGTCAACCCAGCTGGTGCCGTTCAAGGCCAGAAGGGTGCAGATGAACAGGACAAATATGTAATCAACATAAAGCAGATCGCGAAATTCGTAGTTGGCCTTGGGGAACGCGTTGCACCTACAGATATTGAGGAGGGAATGCGTGTAGGGTGAGTAACGATTCCTGTATAATGGCCTTGCTCTGATTTGCGCACCAGCGTGGACCGTAACAAGTATCAAATTCAGATTCCTCTGCCGCCGAAAATCGATGCATCGGTCACGATGATGCAGGTTGAGGAGAAACCTGACGTCACCTACTCAGATATTGGCGGTTGCAAGGAACAGATAGAGAAGCTACGCGAAGTTGTTGAGACTCCTTTATTGAATGTGAGTTCGATCTGTAGTCAGTCACTGTACTGTCATCATGAACATTCCGTCAGCCCGAAAGATTCGTCTCTCTTGGAATCGACCCCCCTAAAGGTGTCCTTCTGTACGGACCTCCGGGTACTGGCAAGACACTTTGTGCTCGGGCAGTTGCGAACAGGACAGATGCAACGTTCATTCGGGTCATTGGGTCTGAGTTGGTACAGAAATACGTTGGCGAGGGAGCTCGTATGGTGAGGGAGCTGTTCGAAATGGCTCGGAGCAAGAAGGCTTGCATTATCTTCTTTGATGAAGTTGACGCAATTGGTGGTGCTCGGTTTGATGACGGTGCTGGCGGCGATAATGAAGTACAGCGCACTATGCTGGAACTTATCAACCAACTGGATGGATTTGATCCACGGGGGAACATCAAAGTTCTGATGGCTACAAATAGGTAAGTTGCAATCATTGTTGAACAGGCATTCCTGCTCAGACAACGCATTTAGGCCGGACACCCTTGACCCAGCGTTATTGCGGCCTGGGCGTCTAGATCGCCGAGTTGAATTCTCTTTGCCGGACAACGAAGGCCGCGCTCATATTTTACGGATACACGCCCGAAGGTACACTTATGCAGTTTTCTCTGATTTATTGCCTCTTATCTTCATTTTCACAGTATGAGTGTTGAGAGAGATATTCGTTTCGACCTCATTGCCCGCCTTTGCCCCAACACAACTGGAGCTGAACTTCGTTCCGTGGCTACAGAAGTAAGATGCTCTCGATGGCAGCATTTTCGAAATATATTATTGACTTGCAAAATAACCAGGCTGGGATGTTTGCTATCCGTGCTCGAAGGAAAGTCGCTACTGAAAGGGATTTCCTTGACGCGGTTGAAAAAGTTGTTCGGCAAGGAACAAAATTCTCTAGCACGTAAGTTGCAATTACCTTTAAACATGGTTGTTCAAAGTGCTGATAATTCACTCTATATACTCTTCACAGTCCTTTGTATCAAGTGTATAATTAGTCCTTATCATTTTACTATAGTCTCATATTAATGCATAGTCTTATTTAAATAATTTGACACTGCTCGCAACAATACATATGAAGAACCGGAAGGTAATATACTAAGTGAAATGACTAGAAGAGTATTCCGAGTCATGTCGGGCAATTCCTGTTTATAGCCTCTTCCCATCTCCTTCATTGGAGAATCTACAGCACCTCTGCCTGCGGATGACCAGAACCGTACTTTATAGCCTAGCTGGCCCTCTTTCTTGCATTCGAAGTCCTTGCTGAATATGCCATTTGGTGCCACCAGCCGTCGCAGTGGATTATGTCGGTCCATTCCCCTGCACTACTTTCTTCATTCACCCACTACTTTGCATGCTGCTAGACGTTCTCTAAGGGATCGAACAAGCTCAGTGGTACAACATTCGCGGAACTCTTCAACGTCACCAAGACGCTTACGGTCGCCTAAGCCCGCATCTCCTGAAGTAGCAGCACTTCTGAGCAAGTTCATATCCAAGACACCTAGGCCTCTGACCTTATCCAAGCTTCTGTCCTTCGGTCACCCGCTTTCTCCCCAATCTGTAATCTCGTCCGCATCCTATGCTCTTTCAGAAATCCCAAGACGACTGTCCGAGCGTATACGTGCGCTGGAGAATTTGCCGTTCATCGTTGGGACCAACCCATACATTGCGCGCACCTTGGAGGTGCATCGAACGAGCTTTGAATGGCTGGCTACATATCCAGAAGTAAAGAGCATCAAAGAGAATGCTGAGTTTTCGACGCAATTGGAACATCTTGTTCAGTGTCACTCAAACGACATACCGACATTGGCGAAGGGGTGAGTCTTCATTCGTCTTCTTGTCATACAGGAACATTTATGGGAGGTCTGAAGGTTCCAGGAATGTGGACGTTACATGTCTCCAGGTGCCATTAGCACCTTCTTGGACTCAGCAATTCGAAATCGAATCGCTGTGCGTCTGATCGCCGAGCAGCATATAGCATTGTCGCATACCCTCGTTGACTCTACGCATATCGGTAATCAAAATGGTGTAATAAACATGTCGTGCTCCCCCTCGGATATGGTTAAGGCCTGCAGTGTGATAGTCAGCGAAATGTGCGAGGCGACGTTTGGCAGACATCCTGAGGTGGTGGTTGACGGGCATGTCGATGCAACATTTGCGTGAGTGCAGCACGTCACCATATTTGCGCTCACTTGTTAACAACGTCGTCAGATACGTTCCGGTCCATCTACAATATATACTGACTGAACTATTGAAAAACGCATTCCGAGCTACTGTGGAAAAGCATTGGACTATGTTCGGAATGTCCTCAGACCGTCCGCTGCCGCCTGTTCTTGTTACTATATCCTGTCCCCATCGAGTGTCAGACTCTGTCCAAAATTCTTGCTTGTCCTTGCGCATAAGGGATGAAGGTGGAGGAGTTTCACCTGCGAACATGCCTCGCATCTTCTCATATGCATTTACAACGGCAAGCCGCGACTTGCACTTAGATGATGAAACTGGAGGTGGTCCGTATGCTGCGCAACACGTAGGGGGAAGCGCTGCGATAGGAGCCAGCGCGGGTGAGGGTGCTGGAGGAGCAGATCTTTTCGGAGAGATTACTGGCAAGGGTGTTCAGACAGGTGTAGGTACTATTGCGGGTCTAGGATACGGTCTCCCCATGAGTAGACTATATGCAAAGTACGTGCAACCCCTTTTGATAAACCCTTCTAGTTCTAAGGCTTCTTTGAAAATCAGGTACTTTGGCGGCGCTCTCGATATTTTCTCTTTAGACGGCTGGGGTTTGTGACATTTTTGGAGTAAATCTTCGCATTCGCTGACTATCTATCCAGGAACTGATGCATTTCTTAAACTCCGGTGTTTGGATGAAGCTGGGAATTTTCAAATATAGACTCAGGCTGATTGTCGAAAGTTACGGTTAAGAATCATTCTACTCGTTTACGCAGACTACTCTTTTACACCCATTAGAGCGGTGATAGCAAGAGTTTTGATACAAGCATACCGTGTATGGACTTAATTAAATGGCCAATATACAAATCGTGCTTGAAACTATGATACTTGTACAGGTTTTGAGTTTTCTTCTGCGCAGTGGTCACCTGAACGTCCAACTTGCAAAGTGAACGCGGTGACCTTGTCAACACGACAGTCACGTGGGCTGCCGGTGTTGTGACACTGGCATACGAGTAACGAGTCAGGGCCACTTCTGACGAACTTGCCTCTTCCCTCCAGCCATCGCTCTCAATGTTCTCAAAGTCGCTATGCTACTCAGTCGCCCTCTCACTGGCCCACAACGCTCCAGGCAATCTTAATGCCACACGCATAAAATCCCCTCTTTCTCACCAAGTTCCTTCACTCCGTTCACCCCAGCGAGAGTGACTGCTAACCCTAAGTCGTCGTAAAACGTCTACGCATTCTCCTTCGCTCCTTTGTCATATCCAGACTATCCCAGGCCACCTGATCGTATCTCAGTGAACAATGCTCCATTTTATAGCTTGCAATGATCATCTGGTAAACTCCCGCTTCTTCGGAAGGTGTCACGATCTTGCGCTCGTTGGGCTCTTCCGCGCTGCGCACGCACAAGCGACTGTCCGCGACTCTACGGACCCCTGCGCCTCTGCCAAATTTGCACTACGCACAAAGCGACAGTCTAAGTGGCAAGCTGCTTTGCACCGGAAGTGCGAGGTCTAAGTTGTGTCTTCGTCGGTGCTCGCTTCGTGCAAATTTTGGTGGGGATAGAAGCAGGGAATTGTTGCCAGGATGACATGTAGCCAGTCTGCTTCGTGGAGAGCCGGACTAGCCTTGAGTCGTGATTCTATTAGAGGAGCGGGGTCGACAGAAGGAAGCAAGTTACAGACAAGTGGATATTGTCTTGGACACTCTGATTCGTAGGTGGAATACGGGATACTGTAGATGGCGAACACAAGCATTACACAGAATGTCTGATTGTTGTCTGCCTCACCGGCAGTTTTCGCTGAATCTCATCGGATGCGATTCAAACCCCGGCGTATTTTAACGTGGAGTTATGAGCGCCGCGAGTCTTCCTACCATCTCGTACATTTCCTTTGACTAGGGAGTGTTAGAATTGGTAGGAAGGGTACTCTGAAGTGCCGGCGAGCACATCAAAACTCTACCGGTGGCAAAGATAGGATCGTGTGTGTCGTTGGGACTTACGGAGAGGCTTATCGAGAAGCCAGACGGAGGACATGAAAGTGTATGGAGTATTAGAACGCGCAAGGAAGATCCGACACACGAAACCAGCCATCCCCAACTCTTTACCTTTTTTCAAGGCGAAGCCATCGACGACTACCACTTTAGTAAACCACTCTTCATTCGCTGGCGTCCCTGCCAAACTCTTAAGGAGTGTGAAGCATTCGTGGCAACTTACCATGCGCTGGCGGTGTAACTCACGCACCAGTTTGGATGAATCCTGCCTATGCAAAGACCTTCGGTTAGGCGACTGCTTTACCTTCAATATGGGGCTGTTTCGTAAACCGGCCGTGCGGTCAAGTCTTGCACAGATACTCCGCTGTAAACCTTCGTTGAATTGGCTACATAACCTTGCTAGCAGGCTACTCTATCCAGGTCGATGGTTATGTCTTGACAGGATGTGGCAGTGTAGGGTTCGAAAATACAATATCCTGCGGGCATGTTGTATAGAGCTCTTAACTCGACTTCGAAATCTCGCATATACACAACACATCCTTGACGCACACAATCATTGCTTTGATCTACACACAAGCATGGAGCATGTGCGATGTAGTACAGCGCTTCGATATGTGGATGGGAGCGTAGGCTACGGCTGGAGGTACACCGAAACAACCCAACCATTGGCATAGGGTTGCTGTACTCGACCAAGCGAGCATTCATCCGCTATGAAAGGGGACAGGCAAATCTGAATGGTGTGTGGAGGAGCTACTTGGAAATTTAGCTGCCTTGCAACTCTTCAGAAGGGCGGTAGAGACAGCACGAGTGGCGGAAACTGCAGGCAAAGTCTGCAGGAGTACGATGGAGCATAGGGGCGGGTCGAACAAGCGCGTACAAGCCTCGGCGAGGCTGTCGTTGATAGCGGGGAAGATTGCATTCGTAGTATCGAGCAGTCTGGAAACTGGCACAATCGTGTCTCTAATTTTTGGAATTTCACGCGTCTTGGACGCGTTTTACTCACGTGATGGCGTTCCGCCTGATGATGTCACATATGTGGATCTGCGTTTATAATAGCGTATTTAATCGGCGGTGAGTGCTGGTTGTTCGTTTGCTCGTCCTTTGCTGCTCTTTCTCGGCCTTACCAGACACCCACGAGCCTGCCAATCTTGTTGAAAGGAAGGATGAAGTAGCTGATTGGTGGCCTTCACCCTTACTATCGGTCCGTTTTGTTCGTTTTCGCTGGCAGCCAGCAGGCCAAGCTTTACGCCACTGCCTGTAACTTGAGAAGGACGATGGGGAACACTTGACGAAGAATCCGTCGATTCTCCTTACGATGCGACAGTAATGAACGCGGGGCAGGATCTACATACATAGGCGCCCGGGATCATCAAGTGTATATAATGCATTTAGGTCTAATGATACTAAGAAGTGATTCTTTATAGTGGTTGATGACACTCCTTCATTAAATGTAAGCTCCTGCTATATGCACCGTACATAGATTAAGTTTCTTGCTATAAGTCATCTTATTACGATGTTTGTTTTTTGAGACTGTAGATGGTGTCAGCGGTCCTGCAGGGGACCATCAAGCTTTCTAAGAACCCTGAGGCTTTCGCCAATCCGATTGTGAGAGGGTTATAGTACACTGGTGTCCCCTAACAACGGAGCCGCACTAAATATATAACGTTATATGCGCTTTTGACTTCAACCACCTTCATAGGACTACTACCTCCGTACTGCACGACTTGGACTTCTAGCATGTCTTCCCAATCGTGCGTACTCTGTACTCATTCCTCTTTATAGCTTAGAGCCATACAGACATACATGCACATAGCTTTACCCCTTCCGATGTTGTTGACATGTCAAAAGAACGAGATTGGCCAGCAAATATCGGTATGATTCTTTACCAGTGACCGGATACAATGATCTCATCAATACTCTTCCGTTAGGGCTGATGGATTGGGATGACACTAGCATTGTCTTTACGAAGCGATCACTCATTCAGTTTCTCAAGTTTGTCACACCAACTACAAAAACCTATGGTCGTTTGATTTACGCTTTGTGCAGATACACGGGGTTCACAGTTGATACAAACTTCGTGAACATTTCTAAGCTTCCAAGTCAGCGCTATTTGTATCATTCAGTGAAAACGTTCCACTGATATCGGATGGACATGAATGTTCTAGAATATGCAAAGTTTGGAAAGCTTTTTGGGGAGGGTGACGATGAAACAAAGGTCGATGAAGGCTCTACATGTGAGTAATCACCATCGTGTCACGTCATAACGAACATTGACATTTAAGAATAGCTGCCCAGGACGAACAACATGACGAACAACAGAATACGAACGCTTTCAGACCATCACGCCGCGTACGGTCCGTTCCGGGTGGTGCACATCACGATATCTTCGAGGAGGAATTCGCAGATGATGCTCTCGCACAAGCTCCGGGAGCAACGAAGGTTTGTTGCATACATAGGTTTGCGAGAGTTAGCTAAAGAAGAGCACCTTTAAGGCGAAGGAAAGTAATCCGGTCGAGAGCAAGGATACAGACGAACCAATATCGGGAGCATCTGGCATCCGTCCTAGCAGGTGTGTGGATACGTACCATAGTGATAAACGCCGTCTCTTATCTTCAACGATATGTAGGCGGGTCAGAACTGCTCCTGGAGGTAAAGACAACATAGCGGGCCTTTGGGGATCTACAGAATCGGATGAGAAAGGTTTCAAACCTACGCGAAGGTAAGGTCTTGACTACATCTCTAAAGCAAAGTGGCTGTGAAGATCTAACTTGATGAACATAGAGTCCGACAAGGTCCCGGAGGGCAAGATTCTGTCGGCAATGTAGGTGCACAATAATCTTGACCAAGTACAAAAGCTGACAAAACGAGACAGCTGTTTGGCTAGCTTTGATTTTCTAGTTGAAGGTGTTTGGTGAATTGAATCCCCTTAGGGAGAAGTGTCGCTGTACCATGTAGAAAATCAATACATTCTTGAATTACGTAAGATGTCGATATGTTTGGTGATGTTGACAGGTCAACCGATTTAGTCGAATGAACATTATATTAGTAGTACGTCCAGGTCGTTGAGCTCAACGCCGTGAACAACGAACTCCTCCATCTATCTCCCGATGCTCATGGGGCATGTTGATACTTGAGGAACATCAACAAACACTGCTCGCTAGGCTACTGGGGCTCTCACTGTCTTGTAACTACTTATCGCCGCTTTACCACATCGCGTCTCATTTCTATGCGCAATGGCCACATTATTCGGTCGCAAGAAATCCAGACCTCGCCAATCCTCCGTGTCTGGAGAACTCAATGAACACTCTACACCCTATGACAAGCTTGAGCCAGCAAGCAGAACTCCTGTCCCTGTGGGGACGATCTCGCAGGGCCTCAGAACCAGTGTAGCATCGAACAACATTTCCGCGCCCATTACGAATCCGACTTTAACAAACGATGGCACCGAGCTCAATGTATATGCAATGCAACGTAGCAGGTCAGAGAGGGAGCGACTCTATCCACAGTCAAAGACCCTTGGGAGGTCTCCATATATGTCTCCATCTACCTCCACCACCACGCTGTACAGCGATCCCCCCTCATCTACCTCCACGAACGTCACGACCGTTACAAATTCTAGTCGCCTTCGCAAAAGTGAAGCATCGTCATCTGGGAGGCAAAGTCCTTCCATGCTAGACTTTGGTGGTTACTCACCTACATCGCCGGCGCCGCCATCGTCGTACAACATGGGAAATGCGACCATACGGCCCACGTCTGTGACGAGCGGTCGTGCAGAAAGCAATCGTGGCTCCAAATACGCCCCGTCAATAGCCCCTTCCGAATCTTTGCAGTCGCATTATTCGCATGCCTCACAACTCTTTCATTTAAAGCACGGTACACAAGAAGGCTTCGAATTCCCGAGGCCCAGTGACGAAGAGGTTGATGCGCTATTTCATAGAGTGATGATGGCGCGAAATATTTCAGATGTTCCCGACATGTCGATTGACCAGAAGTGGCAAATTGTCTACAACGACGAACAGTTGCGATGGAAGGACGAGAAGAAGTTGGAGGATGCGACAAAAAAGCACATGGAAACGAGACAGCTGTCTGCTGCTGCTTCATACGCCAAAGATTCTCCCGAGTGGTACCTTCAAAAGGTTTTGGACTTGACCATTACTCAGAGACAAGCTGCTAGCCTTTTAGTTTCCCTGAGGACAGGCACGATGAGGTATTATTTCATCTCATGGACACGAGCTTAATGCGTCTAACTACGTGTTCTTTCAGTTGGTATACTACTTTCTTAGAGAGCCAAGGAGCCTCTGCGCTTGCGAATGCCTTGCATACCATAGCGCGCAAAGGGGAGAAACGGTCTGTTTTTTCTCAATACTCTTATAGGAGAAGGCTTACAATGGTCTCAGATCCGAACATGATTATGATGTCGAATACGAGTTGCTGAAATGTCTGAGACACATCCTCAATCATGGTGTCAGTGTATCCTCTCCTTCTTCTGGATGAAAGGCTAATTCGAAGCGAAACAGCCCGGCAACCGGATTGCTCTCAGTCAACCCATGATCGTTGAACATCTGATTTCTTCTATGAATACTAAGTCTATTCCATCCCGCAGAACTTGTCTAGATATTTTAACCTTCCTTTGCTACTGGGAGGACGGAATCCTCATCGATCGTATCATCGCTTCGTTAAATAATCTTCATGGGGACAACAAGGATACTGGTCCTCCTGGTCCATATGGTTATTGGTTTGGAATGTTCGAAAGACATTTGGCTGGAAGAGGGAAAATGGGTAGTTTGGTCGGTGCTAGTGACGAGATACGTAACAAGAGCGGCTCTGATAGCTCTCTTTTGGAATACACAGTGAGTTTTTACATCTTTATCTTATGTTTTTCTTGCAAATGTTGACATTTCTGTAGGTTTCGAATCTCATCGTTATTGAATCAATTCTTGCACATATCGATGACCTTGATCTACGCATACATCATCGTTCGTTGATGGAAGCTGTTGGTCTCCGACGTATACTTGATGCCTGCAGAATTTTTGGTTATCCGCTGGTTGACAAGCACGTGGATGGAATATTGACTGTCATCGAGACCGATGAACAAGCTCTCCGGGAGCAGTTTGACCAAGACATTTTGCAGAACTACAATGATCCTCAGGACGTGTTCAGTGCAATTGCGGCGAAAACCCAGGGCTCAGGCGCATTCGACTACTTTTTGTCAACAATGCAACACATGCTTCTCATCCACGAGGAGGGGCAAACTTTGTCACACTATTTTCAAATCATTGACTCTACGGTTACGGATATCGTCTTGGATAGAAAGTTGAATGGCGCTGAATCTAAACTCGGGACATCTGTGCAGCGTATCATCTCGCAGTTAAATGAAGCCGAACGCTTTCAACATGTCGAGGAACAGGCCAACGAGGCCCGCGCGAAAGTCATGCAACTTTCTCTTGAGAAGAAGACGCTTGAAGAGGAGGTATCTCAGGGATCAGAGGGCCTTGTCGGTGAATTAAAAGAAAAGGTTGCCACTCTCGAAGAGAAGCTCAAAAGCTCGCGGAATACTATCGAATTGCTTAACGGTCGAATAGAGGAACAGAAGCGCGGTTACGAAGAGCAGATTGCGCAACTTGAAGCGCAAATTCTTGAGCTGTTCCGAATGCTGAAGGAGCTTGGCCGAGGAGTAGACCAAATCGTCGATCAAAGTCAGGCTTTGGATCGAAAGACATTACTAGCGACTCTCGAGAAACAGCTACACAGGAGCAAGACCATCAGTCTATTGGAAGGCCGGCGCAACTCAGCACGGAAGAAAGGGAGTGGTAATGATACCGCAAACGCAGATGGTACCTTTGTCGAAGATGCTGAATCCTCTTCCCCAGCAAGGAGGGAGGCGAGTGCGCGTGATAAAGGAGCCAAAGGATCGTCTCTGCAAGAAGCTGCGAAGGCTCGAGAATCACAGTTTATGGATGCAGACGAAGCAAGCGTGCAAGAACATATCGAACAACGAATTGCTGCTGGCGTGGATATGGTGAGTGTCATTGAACATTGAAGCTGCTTGTCGATACCAACTCACGGTCACATTAGTATCCTCAACGCGAAGGAACTGTATCCAGTTTGCGGAGTGTTCGAGGCTCGCCCTGGCGTGGTAATCCATCTCGCTTGCCAACTGTCGGAGATGTCGTCGGACAGAGTCCTCTCAGTAGCCAAGATAGACGTTTACTTCCCGACAGCCGCGATGAGCGTCAACGCCCTAATAATCGAGAATCTCGAGGTTCTACAGACGGAAAAGATTCTGAGAGTGAATATCGCCAATCAACAAGAAGCGGGTTTACAGCTGCGACGGACGATACACAACCAACATCGGATGATTCTGGCCAATCCATAGACGGTAGCCGGGTCAATGGTCAAATGTCTATAGCGGACGCTCTTGCGTCTAGGATGGGTGGTCTACGTAAACCAGCTGGTGCTTCCGATTTGACAGAGGGATTAGTGAATTCGGTAATAAATTTGAACAAAGATTGTCCTCCTCCCCCTCCTCCGCCGCCACCGCCGCCTCCTCCACCACCACCTCCTTTAGGCGCAGCACCTACGCTTGGGATTGGTGGTGCGCCGCCGCCGCCGCCGCCCCCACCGCCTCCTCCTCCTCCTGGGTTCGTTGCGCCTGTTCCATCATTCTCCTCGGCTCCTCCCCCGCCTCCCCCTCCGCCTCCTCCTAAAGGGCCGTCATCTACTCCCTCATCTGCACCTGGGTCTGCAAGACCTTCTATGTTACTGAATGTTAACATCAATAATATTCTAATGGCCCGTAAAGATATATCGATTGCTCCTAGTACAAAGATGAAGCAGTTGCAATGGGATAAGCTTCCGCAAACACAAGTTGGGAAAACACTTTGGAATGATGAGGAACCCGATAAAGAGAAGGCGTGGATTAAGAAACTTCAAGAACAGCGTATTTGGGAAGAGATGGAGGAAGACTTCAAAGCCAAACAGCTCGTCATCAATTTGATGGGTTCGTCCGTGTTCTGTCGCTTCATTCTAGGTATTTACTAACACAATTATGGACAGCCAAGCAGAAGAAAGCAGAACTGCGCAGTATCCTAGACCCTCACACCAAAAAACACGTCGGTCAGTATCAACATAGCTGCGTTGCAGGCTTAAACTCTTCTAACTGTTCTTCTCCCAGAAATTCTCCTTCAACGGGCAAAGAGTTTACAGCCTGAAGAAATAGCGCAAAGGATCGAGCATTTTGACAAAGAACTTTGTAATGATACATTCTTGAGGACACTGAAAGATCTACTTCCTACGCCAGAACAAGTAAAGTGACGCGAATGAATTTCAACTCCTATCTACTAATCAAATTGTATGTCAGGTCGGAAAACTGAACGTATACAAGAATGCGGATGTGGATGAGCTTAGCACTCTGCATCCCTCAGACCGATTTATGGTCAGACTGATCAAAATTGATCGACTAACCCCACGGATAGAGGGAATGTTGTTCAGGATAACATTCGAAGAAAATTGGACGTTAATCGATGACGTATTTATATCTTTTCACTTTTTATATTTATTTTCCGGTACTAAACCTCGGACAGGGCGCGAAAAAGCTGGTGGAAGCAGGTGACTCGTTAATTAATGCTTCTTGTTTCAAGGAACTGCTTAGTGTTCGTCGTTCATTGAAAATTTTCCAGTTGCATTAGTATACTAACTAGGTTATAACTGCGATGCAGTTGATACTGCTTGTTGGTAATTATATGAACGGGACCGGTATAAAAGGAGGAGCTTTTGGGTTTAGAGTTAGCAGCATTAACAAGGTTTGTCCATTATTTGAGTAGCATCACTATCGTTGATTTGTTAACAATATCTATACAGCTTGTCGACACCAAGTCTGTAAACAATACGACTCTGTTGCACTTTTTGGAGAAGACCGTATCCCATCACTTCCCTGACATGGAGCAATTCCTCGATGAATTAGAGAAGCCTGCTGAAGCTTATAGAGGTCCGTCTATACCTACCTACTTTGCGTATGGGTGTTCGCTTAATTTATTGCCACTCTACATCAGTGAACCTACAAGACATTCGGAAGGGTCTCTCAGAGCTTAAGGAGGGCTTGAAGAAGATCAAGAGCGAACTCAACGAGCATTTTTCGGAGGCCGACATAAGTGATTCCTTCATCTCCCAGATGTGGAGCTTTGTAGCGAAAGCGACCAACAGATTAGAGGATCTGCAAGACGATGTAACAATGGCCGATACTGCATTTTCGAAGGCCGTAAGTTATTATGGCGAAGAGGATAGGCATATGTCCTCTTCCGAGTTTTATGGCATATTTAAGACCTTTATCACTTCCTACAAGGTAAATCTCGTTAACCAACGTCACTTTACGCATCTAAATTGCTTTGAATTTTAAGAAATGTCAAGCCGACAATAGATCTGCTCAGAAAGAAAAGGAAGCATTTGAGCGTCGAAAGGCAGAGGAGGAAGCGAAACTCAATAAATCTGCTATGAAAATAGACTTGACAGATGCAAAAGCCACTTCTGAATTAGATGATCTTCTCAAGAAAATTAACGAAGGAGTTATCATTGGCAAGCACTCCAGGCGGAATCGACGTGCGAACGGTAAACCCGGAACATCACTGCGTGTCAACGTGGAGGGTGCATCATCGGGAGTCGAACGGCTGGAGATTGCTCCTTTACCAGTTGGCGACAAGACTGCGGACCTTGCGCGCGACATGCTAGCAGCCCTCAAATCAGATGGCTTTGAGGCATTCACGCCGACGTCATCTAAGTTCGATCGTTCCACGAGGCGGAAGTCAAGGAAACGTCTTCAGGCTGGTCTGGACATGGAGGAAATAGTGGCGTCATCAGCAATCTCAGAAGATAGAGCTCAGGACGGCTCGGAGGCTATGGATGGTGCAGATTCTCGGCCTGAATTATCGCCTTTGCCATCATCTCCCGGAGAGGAGGAGGATGAATCAGCTTCTGGTGATAGGACAATAACCCTTTCGTAACTTATTTACTCAGATGCCTCATTCATTATCTCTTAGAGCTTTTTTTTCATCGAGCATAGTCTCGCATATACCACACATTGCATCACTCATCTCTCAACTTGTCTTATTAGTACTCTTGATTGTAGCACACTATTTGCATTCATAATGTGGATCAGTTTTCAGTGGAGCTGGACATATATATCTCCCTCCAATATCTATGTATGTAGTTTGTATTGCGAGTGTTTCTTGAACTTGGAGCTGCATTGGATCCCGAACATTGGACATGTATAATCTGGTTGAGTTGTAGAATGCTCAAAGATTCTTAGTTCATTACTTACATTTTTATTTATTTCTGTGTCTCTCGAATTGGGGTAGTTCATACTGGTAGTGTGTACATCAAACTTCTACTTTACTCTATGAATCACTAGGAAGCATGATCGAGTGGTTAAGATGTCAGATTTAAGTCCTGATGGGCCTAGTCCCGCGTGGGTTCGAACCCCACTGCTTCCAGATACAATTGTTTTTTTCTGATCTTTTCGACAGCTGCGAGTAAGAACGGAAGTGCAAGATAGACAAGGATTCAGATTAGTTCTGAGAGGGCGGTTTTTGTCTGGAAACGAAGAAAGCAAGCAGTACTGGATGACTTTCCGTAGGCTTTCTATTATTTTACAGATTAGATGCGACCCTTTTTGGCACCGCGAGTGTGGTTAGCGATGACCTTTTTCTATGGATTCAAAGACCCCGGCATATATAAACACAGCCCTAACTACCTTTTCCAGTCATCTAGCAATCTGTATTCTATTCCGCAAGCCTACGGAAAGTCATCCACTTTCGGAAAAACAAATTCAATGAAATTGTAGATATAAATATTTCAATCGCTTCCGAATGCCAGTACAAAAATGAGAGCGTATTATGACTTGGAAGTTGGCATGGTCTTCGAAGAATTAACACCTTACGAGTGTGGAAACAGAAAGAAACTACAATACTTCTTCCAGAATCGGCCTTAGATTGTCAAGACGATGACAATGGTTTGGTAAGGGGCAATGGTGTGTAGTAGGGCAGAGACTTTGCTTGTTTCTCTTGAACTGGGACAAAAGTCAGACTTGTTGTAAAGCTAGACCTGACTCGGAGAGAAGGCACATTGAAGGTCAGGCCGACAAGTAAAAGAAGATATGGTTTGAGAGGATCTCATGCCAAATCGAACCGCCGTTCGTAACATAGAGTCATGTATATGCGTAAGGTGTCTCACTAACGAGTTACTCGCGGGCCTGTCTCTGTAAAGGTGCTCTTTCGAAGAACGGTGTAAACTCGGAGCCTTACAGTTTGCTTGCTGGAACAAGATGTGAGGGACCCGAGCGTTATGTTGAGACTCTTCATCACAATGCTCAAGTGGTAGCTCTCGCAGATAACTTAATGATACCCTCCGGTACGTCGTGCGGTGCAATCGCAGCCAGTGCGTGTTGTCGACTGAATGAAAGACATGACGGCGGAGGACAGGTCAAGTGCAGACGACTCGAGGATCGAATGGAAGGTGTTGTTGTCTGGGAGAAATTGCAAAAGCAAAAGTACTTCACTGCATTGTCCATGCCTCGTGTAAGTGCCTTGTCCCTTGATTGATGGACATCCCCGGCCTCCAGTGAATGATATCGATCTCCCGTTTTGCTGCACTAAGATGAGAATGACTTGTTTGTGATATCTACATACCTACGTGCAAAACTCAAGACGGGTTTCGGGCGCAAAAGTAGGACATCGGATAGTAGTGAGGGTTGTTATTCGCAATTCGCTCGGACCCGATTCAGGAGACTGCCCACTCGACCTTCGCCTTACTACAGCCTCCGCAGCTCTAGTCTACTATAGCCTTGCAACGACCAATGAATTGATAAAGATAGCTGAGAATATGCGCGAGTATATATATTGATAGGTATATATCGAGAGTGCCGACACCGCCATGGCATAACATCCAAACACGTCAAATGGCAAACTGGGTGTGCCTTGATAGATAGCGCTCACCTGCTCATGTCCGCTCACCCACCACGACGGCCTCAACTCGATGAGCCTACAAACCCTCCTTTCCATCGCTGGCCTGCCTGGCATGGACCTCGCAGTCACTCTCGGTACGTACGAATCGCATGACAACCCGGACCTTCCTCTCACACTTCGTTTCAGCTTTTGAACTCGCAAAGTCCGTACAGGACGTCAAATTATACAGGGTTTGCTTCCGTCTTCACATGCCCCCGTCACATCCTTCCTGACTTTCAAGTATCGTAGGCGCAATGTAGGGATCTCAGCGACCGATGCACTCGACTTTTGGTCGCTTTCCGTGAGAAATGCACCGGTCTAGAGGGCACGGAATTTATGACCGCAGCAGATGAGGTCTCGAGGTGCGTATCGAGCGCCAATCGCTTGACAGAAGAATACAAGCTGATGCCCACCAAGTATCATAGAGCGTGCGCACAGAAAGGTCCAGAGCTGGTCGTCGATGAGCCGTATCCGAAGTTTCGTCTACCAGGGCGAAATAAAGAATGGGCTCGAGCAGCTGTACCGCGATATCGATCTATGCGCTCAACAATTCAGCGTACGCACGCCTCTTCTTATTCTAATCGTATATCCGTCTTCTCACTCGCATATAGATTGCATCAAGCGCCGAGCTTCACAGAGGCCAACGCGACCTGCAGGCCATTCGCGAACGTGACAATGCTGAGAACCGGGAAATCCTTCACAGCATCCTGCGCAGTGTTGATGGTCTTCGGGATGTGTTTCAACTAAACGAACCGAGCGCAGTGCAAGGCATCATGCAGACTATTCAGGAAGTTCGTTTTTATACCCCTTTCCGTCGTCCTTCTGAAACGTTGACTCATGCACATACCTACAGGAGCTCCAACAGCAGACAGTGCAACCTGATGAACAGCGAGACCTCGAGCGTGGTCTGCGGCAAATCTACCGAGAGACGAAGATTCTTCCTCCCATGATAGATTGTATGTGGCAATGTTTCCCGTCTATGGACGTTTACTCAATGCAGTTGAATCAGTGACTGGGCAAGTTACCAAAACCTCAGACCACCCCGTAGCGTACGGTGGACACAACGATGTCTACACGGGCGTTTGGTTGGACGAGTATAAGGTAAGCTTGTTTTATTTCTTGTTAATTTCACATGATATATCGCACCCGTCAGGTCGCCTTAAGGTTCGCTCGCGCCATTAACCATACGCCAAAGGCGAGAAAGGTAAGTCGTCCCTCATATCGACCTATCTCGTCTGTCTGACAACACTTCCAGCGGTTTCATAAAGAAGTAGAGATCTGGAGGGATCTTCAACATCCGCATGTCTCCCGTCTCTACGGTATCGTATACTTTGGCCATCAAATCTACTCCGTCAGCGCGTGGATGGAGAATGGCAGTGCACTGAAATACATAAATGAATCCGAGGAGGTCGTCGATAGACTGCGTATTCTCAGAGATGTTGCTTCTGGGATGGAATATCTGCATCGTCGCGGTGTCGTACATGGCGACTTGCGCGCCGCAAACATTCTCATCGACGATAAGGGGAATGCATGCGTCTCTGACTTTGGCCTGTCCAAAGTCATCGAAGAGGTAAGAGAACCTTTGAGATTTATATGTAACACTGCCTGATTTCCGACCAGGTTGCACCTGAAATGTCTTCAACAAATGGCGACAGCCCAGTCCGCTGGCAGGCTCGTGAGCTAGTGAAACCGGACGATTATGGAGGAGATGTGCTTGTCTCGCCTTCAACTGATGTTTGGAGCTTTGGAATGCTTTGCCTCGAGATAATGACCGGGAATCGGCCTTATAATAACCGTTTGAGGGACTCCAATGTCATCGAAGACCTCGTCGCTAAGCGGCTTCCGGACAGACCTATGGATGAAGAAGTGATTGGAAGAGGACTAAACGATCGCCTTTGGAATGTGATGATGGTTTGTTGGCAATGGGATCCTGTGCAGCGGCCTACGATGTCAGACATCCGAGAAGCATTGCGATCAACACGATCTTCCGCCTTGTCAAGCTCTCCTTTTGTATCAGGTACACATCACTTTTCTGTTGCCTCTTTGAAGAGTTCGTTTCTCACTGTACAAATCTATTATAGGCAATACACTGACAGAGTCACCAAAACCATTCGCCAGGGATCTTCCCTCTGCAAGTCTTAGTCCCCCAAACCCATCATATCCGCGATACCCTCCTGTATCTTCCCCGGGTAGATCTTCCACAACTACTTTCCAGCCTCAACGTCCTGCCACGGCTCCGAGGTCTAACGTCGATGTCTCTCGAACATCCACTCGCTATCACGCGGGTTCTGTGTCCTCTACGAGCTCTTGCGGTAGCACCTTCCCCACCCATAGGCCTTCGACTTCACAGCGACCCTCTCTACCACCTCTAACGGATGCCCCCTCTACATCACATAGTAGCTCAGTCCTTGGGCTGAGCCTACGACAACAGTCTTCCCGAGGATCCTTCTCGAGTGGAGGTCCGACCAACCCAGTTCCTATAGCTTACCAAACATCATCTGATCGTCAGAACTCGCGAGAAATGTTGGGACTACCACCTTTGCGTAGAGATACATCGCCTTCCGGACTGACCTTGACTATGCCATCCTCCTCTTTGAACGAAGGACTACGGTTTTCCGTAAGTGACTTGAGCGACATCCTAACCACACCTCCAACTGGTTCGCCCCCCATTGTAAACGTACAGGACGGCGACGGTGACATGTCTCGCATTTCAGCATTACTTCCTAGTACCTTCGAATTCCCTCTACCACCCCAAACTCCGGGCTCTTTGGGGCCCAACTCTTCACATAGAACCGGCCTCCTACATTCGCCCCCCAAACAGTCCAGCATTGAACACCTGGAAGAAAATTTCTCAGGAGGCTCCGTCTCGTCATCGTTCCCAAGTTCAATCGACTCGGCATTGCGATCGCGCGTGTCGGAAAGCTCTCTTACCAACTTTACCAACCTAGATTTCAACATACAGATTCGCTTCAAGCCAGACGGAAGTGTGAAAGCTGGCACTCTCGCAGGCCTCGTTGATAGACTCATCAAAGATACTCCTGGCAATGACGGATATAGTAGAGATCAGGAATTTAGGGAGATTTTCCTTACAACTCTGAGGTTATTCTCGTCCCCAGAAGAGGTTCTTAAACATTTGGTTCACCGGTTTACATTGGCAAACGAAGATCAGTCTATGAAGGTGGAGGATAAGGTGTCTACGCGATACTTGTAAGTCCGGCTCAATTTATATGATAATTTGCTTGACAGCTTTTCTAGAGTTCTTGATGTTATTCGCCAATGGTTGAAGGGCCATTACTCAAAATCATTGGAAGGCCCTGTCCTCAAGGATCTAAGGAGCTTTCTCAAGTCGATAACGAGCCCCCCTGCATTCCTCAAGTTTGCAAACGAGTTGGTCCTTCTGATTGATGATTTAGTAAGCATGCCTCATCTCTTGAGTCGAGCTGGAATCTCATCTAGCATAGACTGCATCCATGAGCGGTGACAGGGTGATGTCACCGACGTTTTCTCAGTCAGACAAACGGTCTGTTCGAGCATCAGATATGACACCAACCGGCCTGGCGATTGCGCTTCGGATTCTCGAAGGCGCCAATTACAGGGCCATCACTGCAACAGATTGTATATCGTATTTACTACATCAGAATGGTCCAAGCAAGGTCGCGGAAGCCAGAGTAATAAATAATAAAATTGTGAACTGGGTCAAAAAGTCCGTGACTCGTTCTGACCGAATGGAACACCGTGGCGATACACTCAGGTTCTTTGTCAACACTGCCGTGGTTCGTCATTGACCTTCTCATTTCGTTTTAATGACAGCTAAGCTCTTCGCGTTTAGGAATGCCGGAAGATTAGAAACTATGCTTCTATGTCGGCGATTATCGCAGGAATCGACTCGCCTACGATTACCCGCTTAAAACTGACTCGGGGCTGCCTCGACAAGCAGATGAGGGAGACGCAAAAGAAGCTTTCGGGCATCTTCGATCCCGTCCATAATCATCGCACGTACAGGGAAATCATCCCCTCTGCAGACAAGGGAGCTTGTATTCCTTGGCTAGGTGAGTAAAGGGCCTCTTCAATTCAGCTTCTCGTGTTGACGAAATGATGGAATTTAGCTGTGCACCTGAAGGATCTTCAAGTCGCATTTGAGCGAAACCAACGGCAAGTCATCATCGACGGTCAAAGCATGATCAACATGGAGAAATACAAGGGCGTGTACGACAGTGTCATCTCCGTCCTTGCGTACCAGAAATACATACAGGATCACCAACCCTTCCTCGACCGCGAGGGGAAACCGGGGCCTCTGGCGTACCTAGAAGAACAGCTGGCAGCAACCGTCATCGGCAAAGCCGCGGAGGATAAGCTGGAAGCCCGGAGTCTCGAACTGCAGAAGCAGGAGGACCGAGACTATGAGCACCGCGTGAACGAGCTCGCTGCCGTTGGCTTCCGCACGAGCCGGGGCAGGGGCTGAGGCTGTTGTCGATTCGATCAGATTCACTTCGGCTCATATCGATTACTGCGACATATGCGCATGCTCCGAGCTCAGATCATCCCCAGGTCTTTGGCGTAATAACCTATAGACGAGGAGCGCCGTCCGGCGAGTTCCGTTCCTTCCATTCCGCTCGGATACCTTTTGCTATATTCATACCATGCTATACCCACTGATTTTATTTGTATTACGCTCCTCCCTTCGTTTTCATGTTGGTTTTCTCCTATTATTTGCGATCTCTTATGTGTTCATCTATCAGCCACTGTTGTTGTATTAATCTATCATTGTACCGTACTAAATCAGACGCATAACTGTAGTAATACAAACAATTCCCTTTCCAATTTTCCAATTTTCGCAACAATAAGGATAAAAGTGCATAAATATGATCGATATATATACCAAATTCCGCGTCACTAAAAACGTAGGCAGGAGGCATCACATTTCAACCTCAAGAACATAGCATCGCATGGTCGGGTACGCCTCCATTATCCGCGAAACTCCAAATCCGAACCTCGCCATCATCGCTGCCAGAAACAATTTTGTCGTCCCCGAGCGCAAGGCAGGTCACAGCACCGCGGTGGCCTACAAGCGTCGCCATGCACCTCCCTTCCTCGCGCACCCACACTTTGATGGTACGGTCATGGCTTGCGCTCACCAGACGAAGCTTGTCGCTTGCGACAGCCCACACGCCCTCGATGTGTCCAAAGAGTGTAGTAATAGCATTCCCGGACTCAACGTCCCACACGCGAATCGTGTTATCCAAGCTGCCTGATATGAGGACAGGAATGGGGCCACGCTTTGTAGCAGGTGGAGGAGGTAACGGAGGACTAGGCGATCGCCCTAGTGTGACAAACTCCGGGAGGAATGGCGGTGCGTGGGACGCGGAACCGGTGGCGTGGACAGTATCATAATGGTCAAAGTTGACGGATGTCGGGAAAATGGGAGGATTGTCGAAGACAGGATGGTCAGCCAACGATGGTAGGTTTATACCAGCAAATTGCGGAAGGAGGGAAGGAAGACTGGCGCGCAACTCTTTCGCAGACGGGGCTCCAGTCTCCCGCGCTGTAGGTTCCTCCTCGCAGGGCGGATCCACCAGAAGTAGCTTTAGGCCTTGCACCTGGCCCACATGTCCTGTAAACATCCGGACACAGCTGCGGCTCGTCAGATCCCACAGACGGATAGTCCCGTCATCAGAGGCAGAAAACAGCATCTTGCCAGGGTCGATCGTAGGTGCGCTTGAAGAGTCCGCAGAGGATGTTTCGAACATCGGCGTCGAGCAGGTGCCACTGTCCCCAACACCCGGATTCGAATCCCAGAGCTGAACAGCATTGACCCAATCACGATGCCCGCGTAAGGTAAAGCACTCGCCTGTGCGGAAGTTCCAAATTTTCACCGTCGTGTCAACAGAGCCACTGGCAAGAACGTTCGAATCGAAGTTTAGACAGACTACGCCCTCGGTGTGGCCTTCGAGAACACGGATGCACTTCCCTGATCGCCAATTCCAGACGCGGATTGTGTGATCCATACTACCGGTGATAAGTTTCGCCTCGTCAAACTGAAGAGTGCGCACAGCTCGCGAATGTCCACGCAGACATCTAATCTCGGTCCCAGTCTCCAAATTCCACACACGTGCCGTCCGATCGTACGAGCCAGTGATAAGAACAGGGAAAGAAGGATGCTGCAATGTTTCACTGAACTGAAGGCACATGACGCCATCAGTATGGCCTTTCAACGTCCGCACCGTACATCGACCTCTTCTCCAATTCCGCTCGATTGTTAACCGCTCGCTGTACACATTCTTCCAGGGCCGAGTAATCATCGGTGGCGAGGCGGAACGCATTGACGCGAAGTTGCTATCCACAGATAACCCAGGCGTAATGCTCCGACTCGAACCCGGCGTCGCCTGGGTATGTGACGGGGACATGGGCACGTCGGCGGAGCGCTGCCGTTTGAGAGGACGCTCGGACGTCTCGCTCGCCGGATAGTCTTCGAGGTCGCGTTTGTAGAATGAGCTCGCAGACGTGCCCTCCGGTGGAGGACTTAAAGGAGCGCGGACTTTTCTTCGGCGCTCAAGCATGGGCAAACCCCAACCACATTTGTGGCACTTCTGCCCAATATGCTGCTCACAGATTCCTCTCCACAGCACATCGTCGTCGGCAAGCTGGCGCCAGCCCTTGCTAACCTGGGCGGCACGGCAAAGGGAGATCGCATCAAGGTAACCAAGTACTTTGAGACTGACTTCGCGAGGGAGGACGGAAAAGGGGTCAAGACGAATAAGTGCGTGTAGCTGTTCAGATAGCATCGACAGTTGGGAGAAACAGCACATAGTGAGGATGCCCTTTAGTATAATCTCTCGCCTCGGATGTGGCGAAGAGCTGAATGTAGTCCACACAGAGTTGACTGCCTCTCGGTCTTCAAGCGGGAGCGCATCAAGGGACTAAGAGGGTAGAGATTGAAATCAGTATCAATCCGAAAGCATATAAATGGCAACAAGCAGGCTCAGTCGAAGAGCTGCAAATGGGCTGTATGCAAATAACCGAATTAAGAAAGCAACAACACACCTTCTGCAGTTTTTCATTTGTCCCTTCGTCTGCCATCCTTTGATGTCGGACGCATAGCTTTCTCGCAGGTGGCTGGGGCTGCCCAAGTTCAACCGGCTCCGAGCGCGGAGACACAGCTGTGTCGTGCGCCCGCTCCGTCTCGGCCGCACGCACCTCCTCGACAGTAACGACCCGGAACGCTGACATGGGCTCCTCGTCATCTGCGCTAGGTGGCGAGGGCAACGGTGAAGGCGAGCGGGAGATGCGATGGTGATGATGGTGATGCGTTCGTATTCGTAGGTTCTGGGGCGCTGGTATGGTGTCGCACGAGTACGCTGCCTGGGGCGTTATCGGTGTCAACGACGGCGAGGGGGGCGGATGTGTGTCGGCCATTGTCGTTCGTTGTTGAGCGTGGCGGCGAGAGAGAAAGGGGCGGAGGGCTTTTAAAGAGGGGCGGGCTTTCGGTCGCGCAATCCTGCACCATACTATACTCACCATCCAAAGGCGTAATGAACCATATATGGTACTCGCCTCTCACGATCCAACTCACTTTTAGCACTGCTTATGACGAATACTCGCAAGAGAGGTGATGCTATATGTTAGAAACTATCGCGACAACGGCTGACAACAAAAAGTGCTGTATACTGAGGGTAAGAGCAAAGAAAGAATGGGGGAAACGACAGCAACACAATCTCGTAAGTACAGCGCAACGCAATCCAATCATTATCACACGTGCGACCAGCTTCAAGTATAAGAAGAAAAAAACAACTATCGATACACGACCGAGGAGAGGCGTCTGCCACCAGCGAGTTTGCAGCCGCCACTCAGTCCAGCGTAATCCTCAGCTGGTCCAGTGGTATTGGCACAAAATTGTTCACGTCGATACCTCGCTTACGCAGTTCGGGCTCACAGTGCGGTGGCACGATTTGCCGAATCAGGTCAGGCCGGATGGAGAGCTCTGTCGATACGAGTCAGTAGATTGCCTCAAAGCACGGTTGCGACAACGACTCACCCTCGCGAGTAAAATCGAACAGCCTTGGGAACTCCTTTCCGTTCGGCATCCTCATGCCCTCCACCCGCAACTCGTCAAAGAACGGATGACACATTGCCTCCACAGCGCTCAGCCGTGCCTCAGGCGTGTACTCGAGGAGCTTCGAGACCAAATCAATAGCCTCGGGTGCGGTGCGCGGCCTGAACACTTTGTTGAACGGGTGCGGCTTAATTTGCGGGAACTTGTGTTCCATATAGTTGGGGTTCATTGTTTTGATCTGTTCCCTTGAGGGTGTGCCCAGCACCTTGATGATCTCGACCAACTGGTCGATGCCGCTTTCGCCAGGGAACAGCGGCTGGCCAAGCATCAACTCAGCCATGACGCATCCGGTCGACCAGATGTCTGAGAAGAAAGTCATTAACATGTATGCTACAAACGTCCCCAAACATGACGCACCGATATTAGTGGTATAGTTTGTGGCACCGAAAATCAACTCCGGCGCGCGGTAATATCTAGAGCAGATATAGCTGACGTTCGGTTCACCAGCGACGAGGATCTTTGCGGACCCAAAATCGCACAGCTTGAGCACGCCCGTTGAAGGATTAAGGAGTAAGTTCTGCGGCTTGATATCACGATGGCAGATGCCAACGGAGTGAATGTACGCGAGTGAGCGCATGAGTTGGTACATGTACAGCTTGATCTGCAGCATCGGCATCGGCTGCTTGAGCTTGACATAGTGCCGAGACGCGCGGTAAACAGTCTCGGGCACGTATTCAAGAACAAGGTTCAGGTAGACCTCGTCTTTCTGTTTTCCGACGCAGATAAGATCCGGAGCGAAACAAAATTAATTGTTAGATTAAGACGTAAAGAGACGATGAAGGCAGTGCCGAAAGCCACGAACCTTGTCCCCGTTTGAGTAGAAGAACGCTTTGAGATCGACGATATTCGGGTGAGAGACAAGCCTCATGATTTGCAATTCACGGTTCTGAGCATCATTTGGAAGTTGAAAACGTTGAGAGAGCAATGCAGAAGAAAAGACAGGTGAATGACGCGTTGACGGAATAAGGCAAGACCGAACGGACCTTGAACCGCTTGTCCTGGAGGACCTTCTTGATGGCGATGTCGCCACCCTCCTCAGGCCCGCCAACGAGTCTGGCCTGGAAGACGATGCCAAAGGAGCCATTACCGATGACTTTGCAATTTGTGTAGGAAACATCTTTTTGGTCACCGGACTTGCCATCGGAGGCGACCACTTTGACGATCTTGTGTGGGTCATCGATGGCTGCGAGTAAATGCGCGTCAAACGTCTGAATGTGTGAGATAGACAAGAATGAGACTGACCGGAGATCTTCACGCCGTTTATTGGACTGTGCTTCTCCATTGTGATGGGAGTTGTCGCAGGTGAGTGGTGCGAAGGAAGGGTCGAAGAGGGGCGTTCTTGTTGTCGAGACTGTGTAGGAGAAAAGAGAGGAAAAGAACGAAGAAGGTGAAGAAAGTATGTTCGTTAGAGGGGAGGTGGACTGTTGCGTTCGTCGATGAGGGGAGGGGAGGGGGTGGTGGATGTTGGGAGAAGACAGGACAGGACTGGGTTGTGTGAGCTTGGGCAAGTTGGCGGAGGGCAGCTGACCACAGACGCGCGACAAACACCTCCCAAATACAGCAAAAGGGTCTCAATCCGCTCTCATCCACCCCTCAATTTTCGTCTTTTATCCTCTTTTTCGTCTCTATTCACTTTATTTCAAGTACACATTCGCCTTCTGATAGATGCCATGCAGAGGGTCCGACGAAAACTGGGCAGCAGAAGACTCGAGAGTTGCGGGAAACAGACGACGTAACTCCACTAGGCGAGTTAGTTAGGTTCAGGGTCAGATTGAGTGTATGCTGGTGTTGATGGAGACGGAGATGGTGATAGACTTTGTGCTCGACAAACGCTGCATTTTACTGTGCATTGCAACGATTATCGTCGGATACATTGTTAACTTTGAATACAGATGCACGCCTTATCGCTTCTCCGACTTCTAGCCACCTTCGTTCGACGGAACAAGACCTTTCTTACCCATAGCCAGCCTGCACAATTTGCAGCTGCAGCTCTTCGGACACCAAAAGCTTCCAATACACTCTAGAACTCGACGTCCCATCCGTTTACAGCCTGATCCTCAGCCGAGTTCCCAAAAACTTCTAACGCGCATATATCCACGTTTGTCACTGTCTTCTAAAAGCACCGATGAAGGAAAACCGTGCCGTAGCAGAAAACAGAGCGTAATTTCGGAGAGGTTAATCTTTGCGTCTGTGCGCAGCCGGAAGCAGCTTGCGCTGCGTTGCGCACCCTCAAGCCTGTCCGGATCGTCATCGAGGCAGGCGCATTGCAAGTTATGAATTTGTCCATACACCTTTCGCACGCCTTCAGCTCTTTCTTTCTTACCGCCATCTTCGCTTCCCCTCCTTTTTTCTCGTTTGCCTTCGCAACTGTTTTAGTTCCACGTCTTACGAACGAATTCATCTGAAAAACGTCTAGCCAGCATGTTGCAGTCACTCCTTCTCGTAGCCATTTCGTTCGTCGCGCTCGCCAACGCGCAGAGCACGAATAACACCGCGGTGGGCATTGAGGCCATCGAAGCCCACTTCACCCAGGCCGGGCTTGTCCCCGACTTGCTGACGACGTTTGACCCAAGTGCGATCATGGCCGTCTCTTTTGACGGTGTTGGATCAATCACACCTGGCCAGGGCCTCACGCAGGATCGTAAGTCACATCGATTGGGCGGGCGGCATAATGGGTGTTAACCAGCTCTTAACCGAACACAGAGGTCAAGCCTACTCCCAGCGTCTCAATCACACCAGCCAACTCTTCTGTCTCGCTGGGCAGCAACTTCACGCTCGTCATGGTCGACGCTGACATTGTTGGCACAGATGAGACTGCTGGTCAGACACGCCACTGGCTCGTCAATGGCGTCTCCCTCTCTGGTGTGCTCCCTTCGTATTTAAATATTTTTTACTCCGTCCTTACACGCGCCTTTTTCTTCAATCACCAGGTTCAGGCTCAAACGAAACCGTCAGCACCTCCTCTGGAACTGCCATCACCGAATATGCAGGGCCGGCGCCCGCGTCGGGCAGCGGTCCCCATCGCTACGTAATTCTGCTCTACACTCAGCCCTCTACTTTCACGGCACCTTCGGACCTCTCCACACCTAATGTCGGTGTCGCCAAGTTCTCCTTGTCCGACTACGTCAAGAGCACTGGTCTCGAGGGACCCGTCGCCGGCATATATCTCACAGTCGAAGTTGGCACCGCGACCGTCACCCCGTCTTCCACCTCCGCTGTCGAGACAAGCACACTCCCCGTCCCGTCAACGACGG
This sequence comes from Trichaptum abietinum, assembly GCA_910574555.1. NCBI lineage: Eukaryota > Fungi > Basidiomycota > Agaricomycetes > Hymenochaetales > Trichaptaceae > Trichaptum > Trichaptum abietinum. The sequence continues at coordinate 2,577,905 of CAJTBE010000001.1, forward strand.
CTTCGGGCAGCGGCACTGCAAGTGGATCCGGGAGCTCTCCCTCAAGCACCAGCAAGAGCGGTGCTGTCAATATTGGCACGGAGAAAATGAACAAGGGCTTCTTCGGTCTCTTCTCTCTCGTCCTTGCCTTCTCGCTCTTCTGATACACAAAATTATGAAACGATAATCAAATCGGGTTGGCGACGAAGGAAGGTACTTCCTGACAGTGGACGAACAATGGACACGAATTGAACTCTTTTTCGAATTAGCGCATGCTTGTTTCCATCATACCTGTCACTCATTGTGTCAATCCGCTCCCTATAACCCTCTATAGCTTTGGCTTGTAGCGATTCAGGCTTAATTGTGATAATAATATGCTATTACTGGACTTAGAAATTTTCCAAACAACCTCCGTTAATCCTATCCAAAACATGATGCGGCCAGCACAACAAGAGGAAGCAGAAGAGGGATATTCAATTATGCAAATCAGTATATCATGTTCCATAGCGTTCCCTGGCCTAGAAAGCAGTCAAAAAATCATGAGATGAGAAGCGTCAGTCTTCTGAGCGTTTACGTACCACTTCCTTTGCCATCTGCACATAACCGGTGTACCCTTCCTGATACTTGCCGACTTCCTTTCCTTTACTTGCACCCAGGCCGGCTCCAGTTGCATAGATAGCAGTTTGGCTGGACAACGATATTATCAACATCAGTATATACTTGTCTTACGGCAGGGAAATTCAGTTGAAAGAGGAAAGGCGAATGGAAGAGATCGGTAAATAACGTTTAGGAGCACTCACATAGGATCCACTCTCCCTTCGCCTTCCGTTCCCAAGCCGCTCCCCTCTGTCCAGCCCATCATCTTGAGCAGCTTGTTCCCAATGTTATTCTCGTCCTTCGCAGGCGCCACTGGCGCTGGCGGTGGAGATGGTGGGGGCGGTGGGCCTTCCGCACGCCGCTTCAAATTGTTTTTCGCTGGCACACCCTCTGGTGTTGGAACATCAGGTTGGTTGAAGAGTGTGCGTCGCTCAGAGGCACGATCGCGATACTGTGGAGCCTTGTCTGCAGGAGAGTCTCCTCGTGCTTTCCGTGCCTTCTCACGAGCGATCTCGCGCAGGCTTACGTCTTTGTAGTTTTTCTGCGGGGAAAGTGGTTTGTGCACGAGGCGTTTAGTTGAGGAGGCGCAACAAAGAAATCCGAGTGCTCGTACCTTATGCAGATCAGATTCTTTATTATGACGCTTAAGTTGGTCTAGCGACTTGAATTGACGAGCGCACAAGAGGCAGGTCAACGATGTCGTGTTAGAGAATTCGAATTCTGTCTCTGCCTCCGGTGTCACCGTCCTCTATAATTAGATTAATTAACAACAGTTTCTAGACAGCGCACAATACTAACCTCCTTTATAGCGATTGGTACTACCGCCGACGGAACAGGTGTAGGGGTAGGAGCGATGCCGGTACTCAATTCTTCTTGTACCTGGTTCCATTTGGTGATATTGTTGACGGTTTTCTTGCTTGCAACTAGTGGTATAACCTTCTGAGACTGTTTGGCTATAAGCAGATAATAAGCATTTCAGACGAGTCGCGATTAAATGCATTAACATACACTTGTCATCTTGTTCGGTGTTCGAGGTTGAGATAGTGGCTTGTTTTCCCCTCTCAGTCACGTCGTCCTCATCAGCTTCGTCGTGTGCAGAGAAGAGAAGAGCAGCTTGAGACGGCACTGAAGCGGAAATGATGTCAGGAGAAAAAACACATGAAGTACTTGCTAATTTTAAACCGACCAGGGCCTGAAATTGACTTCGCCGCAGCTCCAAACTTGCTGAAGCTGAGTGTTACAGGCTTGTTCGAGATCGGTAAGGTCGATGGTCCTGCTGGGCCGGGATCCACGGTTCCTGATTTAACTTCAGGTTAGAATGCAAACCCGTAAGCCAATAATAATGTGTAAAAAACGGACTCTTCGGCTTCTTTTCCTTCCTTTCCCTTTCTTTCGCAGCAGACGGTTGGGGTTGCGTCGTTTCCGCCACTTTGAAATCCATCACAGCCAATGTAGAGGCTTCATCCCAATACTTAGCAAAGGTACCTTCTACTCCGCCCAGGGTAAGCGAGGATGGCAAGCACGACTCATCTTGATATAAATTATCCGTAACAGGCTGAAATGAATACGGATGCGCGAAAGACGCAGCAACCGGACGATCTGAGATTCGGAAACCGTTTGCATGAAGTTGCGGCGACATGGTGTTAGCAAGTACCGCAGATGCAGCCTAGATGGTATTGAGCATTTTTTTCATCATTCGATTTCTTTAGGCGAATACCTGAACGTCAACGAACTCGACAAAGGCGTATCCCCAACTAGCCATCGTCTGCTTGTCCTTGATCAAGATTACCCGCTTCATTCCCTTAGCTCCTTCCCTACCAGGCCCAGCAGAGGTCTGCATCGCCTGAGCAACTGCAGCAGGACCTGACAATGGATCCAAGCCACGGAACAGAAGCACCGCAGACTGTGTGTTCCCGATATCGCGCGTCCCGTCGTTCGAGAACTGAGGACCACGACGGCCATGGCCAGCCCCACCAGTACTCTGCGAATAATCGATTTTCACGCGCTTGCCTACCGTCCGGTCGCCGGTCTCTATCGCTCGTTTGAATGCTGCAGCTGCTGACGCGCCATACGATGCTGGTGGCGGTACCGAAACAAAGGGAAAGTTAGGATCCACAAACGATTTGGCCTCTTCTGTTGATCTGAACTGCGCGAAACCGAAACCCTTGGATTGACCTTGAAAATCCAATGAAGGTACATCGTCAGGAAAGGAAAGCAGACAATTTATAATGGGCAGATGCCTGTATTCCGATCTCGTATTATGGTCACTGTCTCAATAGTGAAACCCATATCTTTCAGGAAGCTTTGAAGCTATGAGCCACAAAATTAGTCAAACGTCGGAAGGCAAACGCGATTTCGGCACGTACGTCTGCCTCGGTGAAATCCAAGTCTAGCCCCAGAAAGATAACATGTGGACTGGGTTCGCTTGCGACATGTCTCTTCCGTGGCTCATTAAGACCATGTTCTCCACGTTCGCTGCGTTCACCGTGGTCGTAATAGTCGCGTCTGTTGTTGCCACGTTGATTGTAGTCTTCGTACGCTTGATCGTAGCCAAAATTGTTGTAGTTATCCGGATAGTCGTAACCTTCGAACTTGTCGTAAGAGCCTTGCTGAGTGCCATAGCCCCCATTTTCGTTGGTGTAAGAGGACCATTGTGCCTCTTCATAGCCCTGCAAAACATCGGAATGGTGAGCCGCTGTTAACTCTCGCTGCTCTCCGATATGCGAACTCCATTGTTGTATTTCCTCCTCTTTCCATCATTGTAATAACCATCATCATCATGACCGCGCGCTTGCACGCGGTATCCTGCTCCATCCCATTCCTTTCCTTGATCCCATTCGCGATTGTAAGACATGATGAACGGAGAAAGATGGTAGGAGTTAGAGGTCAAGAAATCGTGAGAACTTGTAGCAAAGAGGTATCACTAAATTAGTAGGCATTACTACTGATATCCCACGGTTACCTACCGCGATACTGAAGTCCTTCATACGCCTGTAGAATACTAGCGTCCACATCAACACCGCTGCACAACATGGCAGCACTTGGTAAGTATAAATGCTTCATAAGCTTGAAGTGTCTCTAATATCATCTTAGACTCTGTAAAGGTACCTAACAGTTCTAACCCTGAGGAAGCGTTGTTTGACAATGTCTTGACGTAGCCTGACCCGGCCATCGAAAGATGGAATATCATGGTATATATACGTTATTCAGCGATACCAGCCCATTGATACTGACATACAATTCAGCGCGAGGATGTATACAAGCACTTCAAGTGGACACGGCGGACCACCCGGACAGGTATGATTGGAATGGTGCTGGTGCCTGCAGCCGTTTATGCCTTATGTGCAGTAACAGACGTTCGTATCTCTTCCTACTTCCAAATGATTAACTCTTAATTGATTACACGTTCAGAGCAAATACGACTGGAGAGGGAAGCGTAAAGGAGAGTCACTCGCTGTGAAGCAATAGACATAATATCCGACGCTACCAGGCAAACTATCCTATTTGCTATCGTCATATCCTTTTGCACAATTCAATAGCTACCTTGCATCCGGCACCGACCACAGCACTGAGTAACGCATGTGCGGGAGCCCGCTGTGAATGATGGTCTACCGCAGTGTCCAAATGCTCGAGTTCGTCATCGCGGAACTCACGGATGACATCCTTCAACAATGGAATACTAGGATGGTCGGAAGGCAGTGACTCCATCTCGACCAGTTGGCTGTGGCGTAGTTCTGAGTTTCGTGAACATTGGCATAAGAAAGTATACGTACTCATCATAATGCTCCCCTATAACCGTTTCCACCGCCTCAGTACAAGCCATAGCCGCTTCCTTCCCCATGAGAGCTGTCGCTGCACCCAAAGCAAATCCAGCTACTTTAGCCACTTCTGTCAGCGCAGTCGGTCTGACGCGATGTTGTAGTTGAATTCTGTTCATCACAGCGAGATGTTTCTTCTCTTGGTCCCACATATTCTAAGTAGTGTGAGTTCCATAAGCAAATAGTGAATATATTATGGAACGTTTAGGTACCTGGATTATGGGACCAACTCTCCTTTCACGACCTAAAACTGCCATTTGACCCTGATAGATATAATTTGCCGCGACTTCTCCAGCCTGGTCTACGCGTATAGCTCTGTCAATGCACTCCGTCTGTGCGCGAGTGAGGTGTCTTGGTGTGCTACTTGTCGATGCAGTTGCTGGGTCGACGCATCGCGTGTAAGCGTCGGATGGCTGACTGGCGGTGGATAGTAGTCTCCTGGAGCTGTTCGCTATTAGCTTTGAGCTGCCAGCGACACATCTTTGGGTGTGCAGACTCATTCGATGGATATGTTTGAGCAACTTGCAAGCCAACTTGGAGCCTCATAGCCACAACTTGAATCGGACGTTCAAGTTCCCGCACTCAGGCTGCCGAATTATCAATGCCGGTCTCATGCTTGCCTTTCGTCAAACACATTGAGCTAACAGTTCGTAACACTTTAGAAAGAAGGAGATTGACATCTCAATTGGTGTAGGCGTATGAAGAAGGATCAAGAACATCTAACAGCGAGGCACGTAGTTTTCCATTTGGCGATAGGCAAGTACCACTTGCACGTCTCACGTTTCACGTCCTCTGCATGCTGAATGACTCGTTCGTTTACGTGCATTTGCGGCAGTCTCATGCGCATTCCAGAGAAGCCTATGTTATATCGAATTTCAGCGATTGATATCCGAGTCTGCCATCATGGGTTCTTCGTGTGCCGAAGTTTGAGATGGTATTGGCTTTCGGCAACGGACCACAAGTTGAGGGAAGATCGGCAAGCAACTCTCTCTGTTTACCCGGGCCGTCATCTTGTCGCTGGCCAGTCTGCCCTCGGCTCTCCCCCACTCCCCGTCTGCCCGACCCGAAGCTTCCCTTCTTCTTACCACCATCTCATGGACACCGATGGACTCCAAAGAGATCCAGGAAAAGGAACGCACTTCTACTGACGACAAGGCTCCCTCCGTGGACCGCGTTGAGCCAGTAGCTGCAGCTAAGTCTATCCATGATGAAGAAGTGGCTATTGGCAATGGTCGCTATCGAGGTCAAGGGACCAAAGATGATCCCTACGTCGTTGATTGGGACATAGGCGACATAGAGGAGCCGTACAATTGGCCAAAGTCAAGAAAATGGCCATTGACTATGTTGGTACGCATAAACCCTCTTCTAGAACGTTTACGAGCTGACATGGCCAATAGCTCGCTGCCAGTACATTCTGTGTCTCTTTCGCAAGTAGCTCCTACAGCGGTGGCATATCCTTCACGATGAAAGACTTGCATATAAGCCAGGAAGTTGCGGACCTTGGGATTTCTCTCTATGTTCTGGGATTCGGCTTAGGGTTTTGCGGTTCATCTCTTAATTCAGAATTCCACTGACTTTCAGTCTCGTCATAGTCCTCTTCTATTTGCTCCTCTCAGTGAGGTGAATAAATTATTCTATTTATTCTGAAATAAACTCACCATCATTTAATACATATACATAGATGTATGGCAGGGTACGATTCACATCACTTGGTGCCTTTAACTGTAGCTAATTGCTGTCTACAACCCAGCGCATTGTTTTCATCTGCTCCTACGGTCCATTCACTCTACTTCACATGGGAGGAGCATTAGCTCACAACGCAGCAACATTACTAGCCACCCGTCTACTTGCCGGAATTTTTGGCTCTGCACGTGAGTTTCGGCAAATCTAGACTTTCTTAACATCCAAATCTCATCCCTTTATCTACCCAGCGCTCACGAACGCCGGAGGGTCGATTGCTGACATGTGGAATGCTCGAGAACGCGCTATGGCTTCAGCTCTGTACTCGACTGCTCCCTTCCTCGGGCCAGGTGAGAACGCGACAACCGGTCTCTCGGGAATGGCGAATATCAAATGACATGACATCCCCTCCTTTTGTTAGTAATCGGTCCTCTCGTAGGTGGTTTTGTTTCCGAAAATCCAAAATTGGATTGGCGATTCAATTTCTGGATCATGATGATGTTCTCGGGAACGATCTACATTATCGCAGTGGTATTCATGCCTGAGACGGTAAGCTTCGTATACACACTTTGGTTATTTTTAAAACGAAGGCTTATGGGATGTTTAAGTATGCCCCCGTACTTCTTCGCCATCGTGCCCGTCGCTTGCGACATAGCCCATCAAATACTGATCATGCAATTTACACGTCCAAATACGATTTATCTAGACAACGCACTCTAAAGCATATAATGACAGTTGATTTAAGCAGACCATTTAGTAAGTTCAACCTATATCTCCTTTTTCACATCCCTCGACTAATCTTACTTTCAATCAGTACTTCTATTCACAGAGCCTATCGTCACGTTACTTGCTATCTACATTGCTATCGAATATGCTATCCTGTATGCACTGTTCGCCGCCTTCCCCATTGTCTTCCAAAAACATCATCACTTCACACCGGGACAAGGGGGACTTGCATTTCTTGGTGTTGGTGTTGGCATAGTCATTGGAACGTCTCTGACGCCCGTCCAGAATAAGCTGTATTGGCGTGCGATGGAATTGAGCCCGAACGGTAGAGCGCCCCCTGAAGAGTGAGCACTGCTCTGTTTTATACTGGACATCGCAGAACTAACTTTACTTTGAAGGCGATTGTATGCTGCTATGTGTGGTGCTGTTATGCTGCCGATAGGGCTGTTCTGGTTTGCATGGTACGCCTACTGTCACCGCCCCAATCCTTCCGAACTCGTCTAAATCCGTGTTACCCTCAGGACCTCGCAACCTCCCATATCGCCTTTCGTTCCTATTGTTGCATCTATCCCCTTTGGCATAGGTATTGCACAGATTCTCCAGTCGCTTACTGCGTACTTGATGGATGCGTACACAATGTATGCTGCAAGCGCGATTGCAGCGACTGTCGTTTTGCGATCGGCACTCGCCTGTGCTTTCCCACTATTCAGTACGTCTATGTTCGAAGGGCTAGGCGATCGATGGGCGATGAGTGTTTTTGCGTTTCTTTCTCTCGCGTGCATGCCGCTTCCTTTGCTGTTCTATGTAAGCTGGATACCGCGTTCGCTTGTTCTCGTACTGAATTACTTGCGCTTAGAAATACGGAGGCTATATCCGAGAGAAATCGAACTACGCAATCAAGGATGGGCATGAGGTGCTTCCTAGTGCTCTAAATACACCAGCACCGCCGACAAGTCGAGCAGCTGAGAAGAGAGCGATGCACTAACGATCTATACGGGTTTTCTTGGTTCATGGTTTACAGAAAAATAGAGTGTACATATACTGCAACTTGTTGAATAGAATCGCTTGCCTAATAGGTTTGTGTAATTTCCAAATATGGAGTGATCTGCAAGAAACGGGTATAGCGTGCTCGGCTGGCGTTGAGACGTTTAACTCTCTCCTCGTCTCTTGACTGACTGCGAGCCTTCACTCGACGCCTCTTCCCCAACCACCACCAACTCTGCCCCGTCCTAGCAGACACGGCAGCACACATTCCTTTCACTCAATTTCGATACTCATAGTCCTTCACCGCAGACGGTCACTCGGACTTCAAATTGGAAAATCCCATATTTTTCTCCTTTTCACCGCTGTCGACGCCCCCTCTTCAATCCAACATGAACACGTCCGTGGATTCATTTCCTGAGGTCATACAACCAAGAGGCGGGACACCGACATCTAGGCGCTCCGAGTATTCCGTTACTTCTGGAGTTTCTCTTCCGAATGTATTCGTAACACCACCCGAAGAAGAGCAGAGCGTCACACCGCCCTTCTGCTACTTCGATGCGGATAAGGACGCCCAGCCAGGCGCGCCCGCGTATGATGACATCCACGCCGAGCTGGACTACTCTGCGCATGCAGACGACCTGCCGGACATGGAGGATACGATGTACTCCAGTGTGGCGGAGCCCAGCGACAGAGAAAACGTGTTTGTAATGCGAAGCTTAATGGAGGAGGCAGAAAGCCTGCGCGAGAAACTGCGAGCCTTGGAGCTGTCGAAGGGAACTAATACACCCCAGTCATCTGCAGATACAACTGCGACAGACGCGTCGGTCGAGTCTGTGCCCAAAACTCCACCTCCACCTGCAGAGCCTGCAAAATCGCCCCGCAAAAGTTTCTTTTCACTCAAGTCTATCGGCCGCAAAAAGTCCCGTAAAACTCTACCCTTTGCATCCACTACTGCTGATGTCGACGCCGACCACGATCCTACAGAGACGGCTCGGCCGTCTATGGACGTGCGTGGCTACGAGGTCGTGCAGTACACCGAGTCGATATTGAACGTGGCCGCCACAGAAGTCACCCGCCCAGATTCTCAGTGCACAACCCGCACGCGTAAGACAAGCTTCTTATCAAGACTATCGAAGCTCTCACCTCGAAAATCTGGCGAGCTCGGTTCGCGGAAGCTTGACGCGAAGCGTTCCTTCGAGGCACTTAGCTCTTCCATTCGGCCGGGCAATCAAGACCAGAAGGTGACGCGCCGCTTCTCATTCTTCGAGCTTTCCCGACGCGTGTCCGTGTCGTCACAGTCTACGGTACCCAGTACTGCCATGAGTATCAATCAGTCGATGAATCAGTCCCAGTCTTCCATTGCTACTTCTTCTGCACCACCCCTGACTCCCGGAGGCGTTAACTCGCCTACCATATTCACGTCACCGCCTGCTACTCCCCTCGAACAGTCCATCACGAAGACCGAGTCCATTAAAGCAGAGTCTATCATCAGTTCACCGCCGATGTCACCCGAACCAACGTCACCTGTACATGACATCGAGACGTCGTTTTCGTCAATGGACTTCTCTATTGACAACCTAGCGACGTCGCTGTCAATTCCCAAGACCACGAAAAACTCCCATACAGGACCATCCTTCGCTTTAGACCCACTGCACTTCGAGTCTCTGCAATTTGACTCCGACGAATTCCTCTAGATGCCCTACTCATACCCCTTGTCCATGCATACCACTACCCCCAGTAATCATATTTGTCCCCTTCATGTGTAAAATACTTACATAGATCATAGAACAAAGATCTATACTCTCTCCTAGTGTCCACTCTCCTTTTTACGCTCCATAACCCTTGATTCCTTCCCATTGTCTGCATGGCATAGGCCCCTTGCATTCCATCCCGTTGACCGTTGATGTAGATACTGTATGTCGTCAAATCCAGACTTATTTAATGGTTTCAATTGCTTCTCCACGTCACTCATATGTTTGTAGATCAATTATCTGCAGCCGTCTATTGCTAGTATATACAATACAACCGCTTTTACGTTGTGGTCATCAAAATTGAGGAATTGCATGGACTAAAGACATTCAAGTCTCAATATTTTTCAGCCAGTACTGAAAATCAATAGGGATTAGTCTTCGACTTGAACTCGCCTAACAATACGACTTACTCATGGCAACTAATGAAGTCCATCCAGTGAAAGGGTGGCTATATTCGATCATTAGAAACAGCGGACATTATTGAGTCAATGGTGACAGGCCTACCTTCTTTTACCTTCACCGGTCAATGCATCATATTGTTCCCAGACATAACCAGTGCGTTGATATTCCTACACGAGGACGATGTCAACACGGATGAATGTCAAGAATCACTAACTACTTACTTGGAAGACATTATCGACAATGTTCTTTCGGAGCTCCACATATATCTCTCGTGCTCTTGCCTGGTTGGGACCCGGCTCTTTGCCATAAATCTTCAAGTCTATAGTTAGCGGATATACCCGCTTCTAGATTTCGAAAGGGGGGGGCTTCACCTTGAATAGCGAGCTTAAAGCCATGTAGTTCATCTGGATCCAGATCGGGCCCCTCCAATAGTTCTCGCCTTGTCCAAACAATGGGTGGGATGCGGATAAGCTACGAAGTCCATACGGAGACCAAAGGTGTTCTGGCGATCGCAAGTCGTCTAAAATATGGCCAAGATGCGGAGAAGAAGGCTCAAGGAGACCGAGCAGGAAAGGGAAAAGCGAGAGGTAGCCCTTGTTACATACGAAATGCGATTCATCTGGACCACGGTTAATCAATATAAGGTGTTAAACAGAGACTCCTTACCATCATCGTTGATGCCAACATCGCAATACATTTGATCCTCCTCACTCCAATGCAAGTCTTCCAAATTATCCAAAATAGCCTTCTCGATAGCTACAAACGACTTCTCGTCGTCCACCTCCCCAATGTAGCTCGCGATATCGCGCATCGTACGTGTAAAGAATGCCATCCAGGACATCAAGTCCAAATGCAGCTCACCAGCGTGTGGGGGTCCGCGCGGGTAGTCGTCCATACCACTCGTCAGGACGTGCTCCTCCGACCGCCCACGCCACCGGTATGCCTCCGTGCGCGAGCGCGCCTTGCGTCCATACTGCTTGATTTGCCCGCGCTGTGTGCGCCGGAACCAATCGTAGTGCCGCCGGAGCTTGGGATAGATCCCACGTAGATACTCTTGCGCCAACTCGGGGTCTTTGAGATATCTGTCCCCCGATGAGATGCTAGAGGCGTCGTCGTCGGATAACGAGGCTTGCGAGCCTCCCATCCCAAAGTCCATCCCTAGATCAGCGTCGGAAGGACCCTTGTCATAGGATTTCAGTCTTTCAATGAAGGCAGTGACTGCCATTGTGAGGGTAGGGGGGTTTGCATAGCGAGGAACCTGAGTAACGAATTCGGCGGGCACTTTGCTGCGAGCTTCTTCGCCGAGGATCTGTTCTCGCGCGACCCACCCATCGTCATCCACAAGGTTAATCCAATCCTTCAGAATCTCAAGGCTAGATGGAAGTAAGAATTGCTGTGATGTATATATATGACGTCCATTCGTACCTCAGATCATTATCCCATGAGCCGATATGCAAGAGATGGAAACCTTCATCCCTGATAAAATTCCCCATCAGAATTTGACATATCTTCACAAGATCCTATGTAGAACTTGCCAGTAAAACCCTCTCGGGAAGAAGCTGCGGCTAGGTGTTGCAGTCAATAGCGCCCGAGGCTCTGTCACGCGGGGACCAGGCTGCATTGCCTCATCTTCGGTGTTTTCATCCTGGTCCCATTCATGGGCAAACCCTGGGTCAACGACGGAGTCACCGTAGAAGTAGCCGATGCCACCGAGTAAATTTGACGTGACGGCTTTCGAGAAAGCAACTAGCTCCTCTGAAGAACCCTCTGGAAGGGGAAACCTCTCCTGGAACTGACGGGCATATTTTTCTTTGAAGGCAGCGATGCCGGTATCAAGGACACCAGCTAAGAGCAAACATCTCAGATAGGCAAGAGAACGTGGAACAATGCAAGTAACATACAACTTAGCTTCTGCTTATTGCTGCCACTTTCGAAGAAGACGTCGAACTGGAACTCTCCGTCAAATAATTTCTGGACTGCATAAAGATTGCTTGAGGTGTACACTTCGTCTGGAAATTGCAAAACGAAGGAAGGGTCTGGAGCACCTCTAGCCGGGTCCTGGTAGGGAGCGATAGCTTCTTGTGCATGTTTGAGGATACTGTTCATAAGATGCTCTGATGGATTGTTAAGAGACGACATGTGCACCGGACATTGACTTCCACTTACCCCTTGCAGTCCATACTTCTCCGGGATTCATACGGAGGCCTAAGAAGTGTGTCTTTCCTATTCTCTGGGCGAAAGCATTTGCATGTGGTGCGTTCCAAACCGCATTGTTGTCCGGACCTTTCGCACCAGTATCGCGTCAGAGGTCCATAAGTGGCTGAGAGATAGACTCACCATCCACTATGCGAAGCGTGAAGTCCCCAAGGTCAGGTGTGTTTCCCGAGAATTTGACTGCACCTTCTAAACCCTATATCGACACGTAAGAACACGAAACAATAGTATTGCACCCCACTCGCTCACATTATCGTCTTCATCCGTATCCATATCGATTCCACCAAGTCCCTCAACTCCAGAGTAAAAGATAAAAGATGTTCTAGAAGGTAGGCCTAGACGCTGTGAGTGCTTACATACCTGTGCAACATCTCTTCACATACCAGCCTCTAGAGGTTCTCCCTTTACCCGAGCAGCCCAGCTGCCACCATGTTCACCGCCTTGAACTTTCAGAAGCTCAGTGGTGACCTTAATATTGTTCTTGGGATCTTTGAGGACTTGAATTCCGCCTTCTCGTGCGTCATACTCTGTCCAGGTGTAGCCGGCCAGACCATCGCCTTGGTCACATGCATGACGAGCCTCTGTCGAAGCCAAGATTAGTAGGCTTCACCTGAGACCGGTGTGTAAGCTGCACATACGCGTAAATGACTTGAAATCTTGAGTGCCGAACCAGATGAGTCCAGTCATGAGTGACTGGGGCACCCGAGGCCGCAGTCCAAAGTACAGGTTTGGCCTGTAAGTACCCCAGAAGAGTGATTCTGAGTCATTTGAAGGAGCTGCATTGCTTGATGCACCCAGAAGTATGGGGAGAAGTAGCAGCAACGACCGCATACAGGCTGCCGGAGGACTGCTTCACTGAAGGCAGAGAGGACTTTGCTTCAACTCACCAAACGCAGCGAGCTCGGTATAGGCGTCGATCAGGGACACGTGGCACAGAGTAGTATACCGTTTTTGGTTTCTTAGTAGGGGTTATATTGAAGTGAGTCACAGAGTGTCACATAATGACATATTACACAGGTTCCCAATATGGAGGTTTGAGTCAATTCCCCATCACCTCTGTCACGCCGCGAACGCGTTTCTCTTGCCACCATCCGGCGCAGCGCTCAGCACTCTCTGCTTCTAACCACCATCTTGACCTTCATCGTACCGTCCACAGCGTAACGATACAATATGCGCTCGAAGTTCAAGGATGAGCACCCTTTTGGTTTGTGTCTTCTGCCTCTGTTTGACTCGCAGATTGCTGATGGTTGTCCTTGAACGTAGAGAAGCGCAAGGCGGAGGCTGAGCGTATTCGTCAGAAGTATCCCGATCGGATACCCGTACGTCTAGGAGAGCTATAGGCCATTGAGAAACATGTATTGACTCAATAATACAGGTCATCTGCGAGAAGGCAGACCGAACTGATATCCCGACGATTGACAAGAAGAAGTACCTTGTACCCTCTGTAAGCAAGGGTGACGTATGTCATGTTTTTGAGATTTCTAACGCGAGTGGGCTCTATGTACTTTAGGACTTGACAGTAGGGCAGTTTGTGTATGTGATTCGGAAGCGAATTAAGCTTGCGCCGGAGAAGGCGATCTTCATCTTTGTCGACGAGGTGTTGCCGCCTACGGCAGCATTGATGAGCGCGATCTACGAGGAGCATAAGTACGTTGATCACTTTTTGTTTACTTGTTCTGCGCTCATGCATCTATGTCTAAAGGGACGAGGATAACTTCTTGTATGTCAGCTATTCCGGCGAGAACACTTTTGGTTGGGAAGAGCTATCATAGATGTGTAACTGTTGGGCCCGTCTACCAGTTTTACGCATTTGGGCTACTTTCTTGCATCGGGACTCCTCTGACATCTCATTCTTCGTTGCAATCCCATCCCCACTACGTTCCTTCCTGTCTGTATACTCTTGCGTTGCCTTTGAAGTTTATAACATGTATTTTACGTTTACCGTGCTTTCTTCCTAAACCATTTACCAAGTGAAGAGCCCTCCAGTCTTTCGTCGCTCTACAATTGATGCGGCTTCTTCGGATTGTGAAATTCGCATGCCATCTGTATGAATATTATACCTTTGAGACAGTGACAAATGTCTGGATGTGCCGCCACAGCGAGTAAGGGGAGAAATGGCCTTCATCTTCAACCTTGATCACAGCCACACAAATACCGAGTGTCTTCAACGTCTCAGGCTTGCGTTGCGCGCACCAGGGTTACTGGCATATGTATTTTGCAATGGTCATCTGCTCTCATCGCTTGGTTTACTGGTTGACCACAACTGCACTGGATCGCAGAAGGGACTAACTACAACCGACATACATTGTATGTGGATATGGAGGTAGCGATGTCTCATTTTGACACCGGCATATGAGCCTCAAGCTCACATCCTTGATTCCTTTTCATCGCCCACGACGACATGGAAGGACGACATCATCTCTGCTCATTATGCACATCTTTGCATTCCGACGATTTGCTCTGACTCCTATGTCTGATGATATCACAATGCAAACTTGGGCTCAGTGGGAACTTGCACCTCAAAGTATGCACGAGGCCAACTCTGAATATGCGTCGTGCAGAAGACAATGGGCATGATGCCAACACGCATACTAATCCGTCACTTCTGACAATAATGCAACTACTTCTGTTCCTTTACTATCCCTTTGCTGCTCAATGGGACTCAAGTACGAAAGTGAGAGGGAGCATGGGTCTACCTTTTGCTACATCCCTTGCGCTGCCTACCTGACAAGCTCGACTGCACAGAATGTTGTGCAATTGCGCTTTATTTTTCCGATGTTGCATGATGCGTACGTAGGGGCTACGAGACAACTTAGGTCTTTCTAACATGCATTTAATATTTCATAGTTCTTCTCCTCCTTCTCTATGGTGGTTCTATATCTCTTGCAATTCTACCTATGATCGGAGGCAGCGTCATTCGTAAGTCTTCATACACTCTGATCAGCAAGTTATTCTGAGCCTCCGCTAGTTTTCCAGATTTTCCAGCTCATCACTGCTGCTGTGCCTTTCCTCTTAGCGTTACTGCTGTGAGTGACAACTATCTCGAATCGCGAGATTACTTATTTCTCCTTCAGGTTATGCTACGTTATCATCAAAGCCGACGAAGATAATGATAGCTCCCTGATCGCTCAAATGGGTTTCTTCACTGTTATGTATCTGACGAGCATAGGTACTGTACCTTCTTTTCCGTGGATAATCTCCGTTTATTGAGATTTCCTCTGAAAGCTGCTTCTGTCTTAATCACCTTGCGTTATACTGCCCATGAACTCGAGAGGGACTATATCAGGGTCCACGATAGTCCTCTGCTAACTTTGCTCATCGTCATAATCTCCTGGGTCTCCGCAGCCATTGGTTTGTCTTGCATCTCATCTAAGACGCATCAAACTTCCTTTCTTATAAGTTCTTTTCTGCAGCGTTCGTTGGATTCCTCTTTGCTGTGCTCGAGTTCTTCATCAAGCGCAGGACCAGAGACGACATTCAGTCCCTACGCTCCGACCCGTCGAAACCAATTCGCCGTCATCCTAAAGTGCGGCCAGGCTCACTACCTATTCAGACACCACCGCCGACAGAACGCAGGTCATTTATGCACCCTCCTGTAACAACGTACACAAGAAGCCATCCATATGGAAATTACTGAGTGTGCGTAGTTCAAGTTCTTCATAAGTGATTGGTGAAAGCGGGCACTTGGCGAAAGGAACACCTCCACAACTGTATAAACTCTTCTCTACTTTGTATACTTGTTTTGTGCTACATCTTGTAGAAACGTCAAGAAAACAAACTTTATTTATGTGACAATAATTTATCAATAATACATGGATGATATAGGCAAAACTATATGTACATGAAAACCGCTGAAGACGCTTATACGGCGTAGGACGAATAAGCTAGACATGGTAACTTCATAACAAGATACGTATCATATACCAACAAAGATAAACAATCCACCCTCCCATACATACGAATTACAATCCGGTCATAACGGCGCATTGAACGAGGTCAAGCCGCTTTCTCCGGTGACTGCGATGCAGCGATGTTAGTCTCGACATTTACATTGTCAACAGCGTCGAAATCAACTTGATCAAAAGCATCGTAGGGGAAGTCATCGAAAGCCGCCCAGTATTGGTCTCCATCTACGTCTCGCAAGTCGACTTCTTCGGCTGGAAAGGTGCTGGGGATGGTCTCAAATCGTCCTACAGATGACCCACCGAGGTGATCGGCTTCGCTACAACCGGACACTAACTTAGGATCTTTGGTAACAGCCTGAGCCAGGTTCTGGCTGTCAGATGGACACGAACTTGACTTCTCTTCGCATTTATTTGTAAGACTCTCTTGACGGCCCCGAGACGCAGGTTTCGATATATTCCGGTGCGGAGAGCTGGTAGATGGACTCAAAATGACCTTATCAGGAAGGGCCGCAATCCCTTGTTTTGTGATGACGAAGTCTGCAGAGTTTCGAGCTGAAACGCTGCTGAATACGACAGACAGCCGCCGAACGAGAATAGGACCGTTAACCCCATCACTAGCATCAGTTGCATTTGTCATAGAGCTCGAAGGCTCGGAAGAATGTGATATGCCATTGGCTAATCGCTGTCGCTTTAATGGGGGCGGCGCAGGCTCGTCGAAGTATTTTCGTCGGTTCGTTCGAGTAAGCATGATTCGTGCGTTGACCTGGTTAGCCCAAACAAGTCCTAACCCTGCCTCCTTTGCGTTCTCCCCAGGAAGAGAATGTGCGGAACCGAACCAGCGAGCCTGGTCACGGTAAATGATATCATTTTTGTTGACTTCACTTTGACTGTTGTACGGGGTATCGGTAAAGACGTCCGTTACATCGTTAATGACAACGATGGCAATTTTATCGAGGGATGCCAGCGTATGGAGTTTGGCTGACAGTTCGACTAGCTTTTTTGACCTCTCGAAGAGCGAGGAAGAGCTCTGCTTCTCTGTTGTGTGAAATAGTGCAGAAATAGAGTCAATGACAATGAGTTTGATCGGTTTTCGACTTGAACTTGATGAAAGATCCCTCTGGAGAGCTGGGAGGGTTACCGAAAGTGCGTGCACCAACAGCTCGGGTGTTGGAACAGTCAGAGTGTGTACGTCTGAGAGACTGCAGACTGAAGGCGACAGCAGTGCATGCTCCACGGTCAACTGCGAGAGCCTCCTGGTTGGAAGTGTGGCATGGGTTGTGAGGTAGCAAGCGGAACCTGATATACCACCGAGGTCAGGCTTGACTTGAACGAGAAGGGAGAGCTGTAACGCTAACTGGGTCTTGCCAGATGAGCTAAAACAAGCAGCATTTGTTATTAACCACTAGTTTCAGAGATGGTACAGACGGACCTTTCCCCCACGAGTTCCCAAAGCATCCCTGTTCGAATACCTCCACCGAGAGCATTATCCAGGACAGCGTCGCCAGTCGTGAATGTTGAAGGCCCATCGGCAGTCAGTTTCTTCGGTGATAGTTGCTCCGAAGCAATCTCACTGCATGCCTTCTCAACTATGGACAACACGTCGCTCACAGGTAACTTGAGCTTTCTCGCAAGTTCACCAGGCGGTGTCAAAACAATTTCGGTTACGAACTTGATATTGGCTAGTCAACATCAGTTCGGATGGTAATGTTTGTCAGTCAAGAGAAGCTACACACCTCGTTTTAGGGCATTCTTCTGAGTTGGAGAGAGACTCCGCAGATCGTATAGCACGCGAGTATTAAAATCCATGGACACCCTTTCCGCATATTCCTTCCTCTTGATAAGAGCCGTAGAGTAGTAAACTCAACTAAACGAGACCTTCAGCTCAGCAAATTAGCACTGTTATGCTATAGCGAGTATTCCCAGAGTTCAAGGCCACTGGAAAGGCCGGCGAGGCAAGGAGACCTCCTCAAACTTCGACGACAGGTTGGAGAGAAGAGTCAACTTTGCTTCCGACGCGACTCGGACGCGCCGCGATCACTATCCGAGTTCACGTTGAACTTCCCACGTTAATTAACGAGACGTGGTCAAGACAATAAAAGGTCTATGTATATCATTTGCATATGTGTACATTGTTATATTTTTTAGAATAGAGCTCTCAGACCTGCTTCTCTCGGTCTGCGCAATTGTTGAAACTAAACAGCATATCTGTTGTCGTGCAATCTAACCGCCGGGCCTGAGATATTCACGTTTGAGCGCGTCGCTGAATCGCTGAAGCTACCTATTGACCCATGACCTGTAATACGCCAAATGTAGTCCAGGATCCTAGTGTCAAGGCCTTCCACCGAGTTACTGGATTTCAGGGAACGAATGGAACGGAGGGACGACTGGAATTTTGAAGACGACGCTACGGCACTGACCTTCTCGTTCGCCCCGTATGTTTCCGAGGGAGAACGTATCAAACAAGCAGATTCACCATGCGATTCATGGGAGCTATCAGAAGTAGAGTCGTCTGCCAGAGCCCAGTACTGTTCCAAGTATTGACATTCAAGCATCAGCCCAAGGTCTTGTTCTCCGTTGACAAAGTCGCAGGTAGTTATCTTTGATGCGATAGGTGAGCAGGAAAATGTAGGGAGTCCTTCCTTCTCAAGAGGCCTTGGGTCGATGAGTTCAACTACATCGTCTCTTTGGCCCGTGTTCTCTTTGTGAATGCAGTAGCGGACTGAAGGGGCTGTATCGTTAGTGATTGTTGAGGAATGTATAGCTTTTGTCGGGATTGCGGAAGAGAATTGAAGACAGGGTAGTTCATGATTTAGACGGTACTTGTCCAGGGCGTCCTGTAGTCCATTTTCCAAGTTCAGCTGAACACCACCGGGACCTTCTATAATCGTAGGTTGATCTTCAGAAGACGCCATCGGTTTATATGACGAGATGATTTTGCCAAGGGCCTCTTCGCCATCTACCACGGTAATGGACGCAGGAAACATAGACATATCCGTGATAACAAGTTTAGGGATACGCTCTGGGTTGATGATCCTCGGACGCGTACTCTTCTTCGATTGAAACCAGCGGCGTATGAGTATGGCAACGATAACAGCCAGCAAAACAAGAGAAGCGCCTCCAGCAGCCGGTATGACCACAGCCAAGGGAACACCAAAATTCGGGGCTTGTGGGACGTCCCGATCGTCATGTAAAGACCTCGATACTCGATTCGGTATCAGCGCTACAGAAGGCGCCATGAAGGCCAGGTGCTTTTCTCAAAGGAATTTGCGCGGTGTTTAGTGGATGATGGAGAGGAAGAGACAAGAGCCGCTGAAGGCTTAGATGATAGAAAGGTAGAAGTGGCTGACACCAAGCCAACCCTGCCCGATTTCGCCGAGACGTCGCTGTACGCAAGTACCTCTAAACATGAAGCATATGACGACACCAAATTTGATTCGAAACGACGAAGGCATTAAGATATGAACCTGAACCATTATTTGCAAGATTTCATTAGAAAGTAACCTTAGTCTGAGAGGATTTGAGTCAAGACCAAGTACTTAGCATAGTTCAACAGTGACAGTCAGCCAATGCCACGTCTTGAAGGTCACTCGTACTTCTTCGTCAAATATAAAGGGTGTTCCGATAGTCCATAAAACAGTACATAGCCGAGTGAATGATATATAATGAAAAGAGGAGACTTGCAGTAGGTCAACGGGTTGGCCTGCTTCTATTGGCTAGATTTTCGGAACTCCCTCTCCCAAGGAGTCCGCCTAATCCGCCAACGACGCTCGATACAGCATCAGTAAGTTGTCGTACCTGTGCCTGGGTATGTTTAACATAAAACAGGCGCACATTTGTGGCATTCCAGATCCCAAGAGGAGCCATGCCACGGACGTATATCTCGCCCCAGATCAAAGATGTCAGCCACACGAGTGAGGAGTCCGACCACTATTTCAAGGTGTTAGGGATGCATCACGTCGGCAAATGATGTAAGCTTACCATAAATCTGCGTGTAGGTGGAGAAGGAATATCAGGTAATGCATCCTGTATTGAAGCAGATCGCAAAAAGTCAATGATAGCAGGTGTTGCGTTCGCTTGGCTTGTCGAGGCCTGCAATTCCTGGATCTTGGGAAGTAGCTCCGAAATCATGAGAAGAATTGGGTCAAGTGGCAAACTGACAATGGAGAGGATGAGTACAAGCCAAAACGTGCTAGTAATAATAATAATCAGAAACCCACCCATGATGCCATGAAGTAACCCAGTCCTGGGTTGGAACAAAGCCATTCCTACCGACTCCGGCGGCTGCAATGCGATCGAGACCGTCTGACAACTCAAGAGATTCTGAACGAGTACGATCTGGCATCTTTCCCTTTGCCTTTTCTGATTTCGACTGTGCTCCCATGGGACTCTCTGTCGTAGTCGGTGACATCAGGGGTTGAGGAACAGTAGGTTCTTCGGGACTACCACTGCGCTGATCAGGAGTGGACCCGGTTCGAACAGGGGGTCGAGGAACATCGCGAGGCAACCGTGCTTCTAAGTCGGGCTCTGTTTGAAGTCCCAGGGTGTCCCTGCTCTCAGATGATAGTAGCCGAGCTTTTTCGTGTTCCGGCGCTGACCTATCTTCTTCAATGTTTTTTCCTTTACCATTTCCTGTCTGTCGTTTCGCCTGCTCTTCCTTGGCCAGCTGGATTCTCCGAATTTCTCGAAGTCCCCGAGTAAGAGTGAAGGTTCCCATATCCTCAAATGATTTATGCGATCGTAAAATGGCATAGATGAGGTTTGGATTCTCATCCAGGTGGTTGAGTATAACGCCATTGAAGACCTCGAGTCTGGTGGCTTCATGAGCATACCTCTGCATGCACAAATGGAAAACTTACAAAAAGAATAATAATCTCGGGTGTCCTTCATCAGACAGCAGGAATGAGGGATTGATGAACGCATGGTAGAGTGACAATAACTTGTTGGATGAGACGACAGATAAATGCTTGAAGTATGGGGCAGAATTCGACAGTGCAATGATAAGCGCGGGATATAACGAGTTTAGAGTACCAGAAGTCGTTGCAATAACTGTATATATGGACTAAGCAGCATTTTAGTTAGGGCAAAACGGCAAACGTCTCAACAGCTCACATTAATCATGAAATCACCTGCTGTGCCTTGGCACGCCCATTTTGTTGGTAAGTTGGCCCTGATGGGTGACGATAATTTATCATTGAACGCCCGCTCGGCGGATAAGGTCTGTAATATATATGATATAGTACGACACATTCCGTGATGTTCTAGTTTTCATTCAATCTTTGCTGATGATAACGCGAATAGAACCAGCTCACCGGGTTTATCTTTGATATCCATGCAAAAGCACAACAAATAAGTCATGAAATCGACTGACTTTTCGGACTCTAGAATATGTGCGCAGAATTTCTGAATGTGTAAGGTCAGTAAACTCTTAGGCCGGGATAAGCAAGAGAGCTACCTTATTCAATTCAATCATTTTCCAGAACAGCAGAACTACCGTGCTGTATTAGAGAGAGGATGAAACTAAGTCACAAAAAAGGAAGCTTACTCGTTTCGAGCAAGTGGGGAACATGTTTCTTTGAACCTGGCAACAAATTGTTGATAGCCGCCATTTGCTGCTCAAATATACCCAGAATACCGTCTGCGATATATGCGAAATCTGCAGGGCGATGCTAGAATGCAACGTCAAAATGATTACACTCGAAAACAATCATCAAACTCCGCACTTACTAGTTTAGCCACGAAATAACGGAAAACATTCGTTTTTGATGTGGGTGTAGCTGAGAAAGGGTCTTCGGGATTGCTGAGCACGTCCCTAGCACTTCCGCTCTGAAAGTCAAGAAGTGCACAAAGCACTTGCAATGCCTCCCCGACAAGGGTAAGTCTAACATCTTCACCCTTAAAAACAAGATGATTGTATGGCAACGACGACGTAACGGCTCCTAGACTAACGCTGGACATCCCAGGATGGGCAGAATTCAAAGCAGTATTGAAAAGAGAGCATAGTATTGTCAGAACGTGTCGCCGAGGGATCTGCTGGACTAGAACAGTCGTATATGGAGAAGGTGTACTCAGAAGCCCGTTTGCTGGCGTGTATATTTGTTTTGAAAGCAGGACGAGAAGGAACCGGAGGACTTCCGCCTTATTTTGATCATGCGAGTGATTTGGACCAGGGTCAAGTGTAGAACCTACACCTTTCTCCCTATGGATGCATGGTGAGCAATTATTATACTCCCGATGTGCTTTATACTCACCAGATGACATAGTTTATTTTGTAGTGATCAACTTGGATCTTCTTGGGTAACGTGAAGCCGCAGCAAAATAGTAAATCAATCGCACAACTTATAAGCCTTTCGGCTAGTGGAGGAAGGGTCTTCGCTTTCGCGTCTGTGTTGACCGTAGCTGATGTCTTATACCGACCGCTGGGACTAGTAGGTGTTCGTCTCGAAGGACTTGTGGATTCTTCCTCGTCGTCATCATCTTCAATGACGAACTGTGGTTGCTCGTCTGCTGCTACAACTGTTCTTGGTCCGCCACTTCCATTTGAGCTATCTTGTATTTCTTCCCTCTCCCAAAGCACCTTGTTCTCTAAGACCTCGAAATCACCATCGAATACGACAGGTAGTACCCTCTGCAGAACGCGTAGACAGTTGAGCGCCTCTCTCGTAGGATCTCGCTCTCTCGCTAGTGCCGACCCTACACCTGCTGAATTTGCGGCAGTTTTAATAAAAGAGGAGGCGAGTGAGGAGACTCCGGCAGCTTGGGCTGTGGGGAAAGTATGGTCTGTGACGAGATTGAAGAGACGCTTTGATAGAACTCTTATTAAAGTTGCGATATTCTCTGGTGAATCGGTAAGAGCGCGGCGGACTGAATATTATCATATAAGCTTGCGAATGGATCTTTCTGAGGCCATCCACGCACTATCGTTAGAAGAGATCAGGGAAAAGACATCTGACGGAGATTCGAACAGCGTTGCATACTGGAAGGAGGTATCAGCAAAGTGATAATAAATGACAAACCGCATAGAAACGTACTTGATCCCAGTACACGTCAGTTGGGACAATGTTCTAAGACAGACGTTCAATACTTGTAAAGCATCTGTTGAAGAAAAGCGTACCCTCTGCTCTGCTAGTTTCCTAATACCTCCTGGCTGCGTTCGGAACGCAAGCTTTGCATCGTCCCCCAAGATACCGAATGGAGAGGTTAACTTCTGTGGAAGCCTCGCAAACATAATGAGTCGTCCACGTGCAGTGTAGTGTGTCGAATTTAGTAGATATTGAAGCCTGGGAGACGCAACATGCGATATCCCGCGTCCTTGGTGCCTTTGAAGAGATTGCAAGCGTGGTAGTGATGGCAAGCAGAGAAATCGGTACAGGCGGTTCAGCGCCGCAGTGTATCGGCGGCGTGAGCTGTGCCGAATCCAGTCCGCGCCAAATTAGTCAAAATAACGCGTTAATTCTTGACGCGTCCACGATTCAACTTGCTATAAAACCCCCAGCACCATGACAGAAATCGAGCAACTGTATGTGCCCATAACATTGGTCTAAGAATGCTTCTGAATTACTTCCCAGCACAGTGCCGACGACTCCATTAAAACGTTCAGCCACAGCCAATGCATCTTTGCCTCAGACTGCATCATCGTTTGTTCTGGATAACTCTCACAAATCCTACAAGCATCAGTTCGCGAATCTATATTTCGCTCGTCTCAATTTGCTAAAGGGAATAGTGAAAGGAGAAGCTGAGGCGCGATGGGGAGGGTTGAAAGGTGCGCAGTGCTATAGTATTATATCATTTGTACTCTGATTAAAGCCCCGGTTTTCTCATCTTGAAGATTCACCTCCACTTGTGCCTCGCGTTTTAGAAGTTGTCAAAGCGCAGCTATGCTATATTATAGGGACGGTATACATGGAGATGCCCCTTAAACCCAATGTCCTGGAGGATCTCACTCGCGATGTACGTTTTCTTCCACTAAGGAGGCGCTGAATTTACTGATGTTGATGGACATATTAGCGTTCTCTTCCTGCTCCGCCTACACTTGCTAAATACCATTCACCAGATGATATCATTATGCTGGAAGATGAATCTGGTCGTGTTCAATTAGCAGGCTACTTGCTGCAACGAACAATAAACACAAATGGTGATGGAATCCCTTCGACAGGAGGCTGGGAGAACCTGCTTGTGACGGGAGTCATCATGGCTGCTCTCGGACATGAAACAGCCTCCGGGGAGTTTGAAGTCATGGACTATTGTTTTGCAGGTATGGCGCCTATGATGGTTAAATCCATCGATGCTACTGAAGACAACATGGATATTGACGGTAACACATTTCTCTATTCTCAGTTAATGATGGCGTAAAACTGATTTCGCGGCGATACTGTCTTCCTGGACTAATTAGATACAGACGACCAGGATGAGTGGGTTGCTATACTATCTGGCCTTCAAATCGACGAGGAATCTTCGTCAGATATCAGATTAGAGCTACTATCAGAATATCTTTCGGGCGAAGCAGGAGCAGACGACGATCAAATCCAATCGTCTCGCATAACACGACTTATCATAGCCGGAAACTCTCTGGCGCCAGTATTGGCAACATCAGAAAAACCTGGTCTAGCACCAGAAGTCTCTTTAAAAGCGGTATGCACAAATATATTCATTAAGCTATGACATGGGACACAATTAACATATCGGCTGTTTTAGAAACGGTTCGGCCTGGAGGCATCGAACTTCTCGGCCGTCCCAACTTCAATCTTGGGGGGCTTCCTTTCAGACGTCGTTCGCGCTGTGCCGACACATTTACTTGCCGGGGCAACGGATCCTTCAGGTGTTCTACTACCTCAACAGCCTCTCCCCCGTGCGATGTTCGGAGAAGCCAGCAAGTCAAATAATTTCCGATGCGAGACGAATCCTATTTGGCTTGGCACGGAAAGCGGTTCATCGATAGGCCGGAAGCGAAAACGCTCAGTGTTCGTGCACTCAGGTCAGTCGCTCGAAGACATGTATAAGTATGTGCCTTCGCCCCCGACGACGCGTCTCGATCTCGCTTGCGCTTCTCTTCATTGGCGGCACTCAGCACCGACCGCGCCAGATACATTGTGGTGTTACCCGTACTTTACGCAAGATCCATTCGCCTTGCAGGGTACACCGGACCTCTACGTAATGGGCTGTCAACCAGAATTTGCAACGCGACTGGTAAGCAGCAACGATTTCGACGATACACTTCAGGAGGAAGAGAGGAGATGTCGTGTAGTCGTGGTACCCGGCTTCAAGGAGACTGGAACACTCGTTCTTGTCAACTTAAGGAACCTTGAAGTCAAAACGATCGAATTTGGTTCTAGACAAGATAAAAATACTAGCAGCAACAGTGGTAACGGACATTCATGATAATTATAAACTATGTATTTCCATACTATACTGTAGTATTATATTGCTCAAGGATACGTATACGCCGGCCATACATATTCCTACACCGGGTGCTATCTCTATAAGCGACAGAAGAACTGTAATTATCCCCGACGCATGTCGGCCCGCCCAAGGCGGGATATCAGTCACTTCTTTTCAAGAAGACGCTCCAATGAAATCGATGCCGATTTTTGACAGCACCGCACTGAACCTGACTGCGCAGCAGGATGTAACGTATTCGTTTCACAGGCGATCAGTGAAACGGCAGCTGTGCGCACTCGATGTCGATCACGACATGCCTCCGAGGAACTTCGTCGTTGCTCGCACAGATCACAAATTACAGGTCACAGTGGTATGAATGAAAACTGAATGAATCCTGGCAAAAGAGCCAAACTGCGGAGACATGTCGAATGAGACTGGCGATGTGGGCATGTGAGCCAGTACCATGGGAGCTATTGTGCAAGAAAGAAGATGCCGACCGCCGTCGCCAGATGCATGGGATTGGTTTCTGCATCAACGAGGCGCTGAGGTGGGAAAGGAGACCCTGAATAGTCCGCGTATCAGTAGGCGGTGAGAGGAAGGAGATCCAGTAGCGATCGAAAGTAGAATGGCGGCGCGTGGCGCTAGAACTCATCAAACTGATTTGACGCGAGGCGTTGCTGCGGATGGCGGGACATGGAAGAGTCAATTCTCCGCCTACTCCAAGTAAAGACGCGCTTCATAAGGCATCAATGGCAGGGTTGTCCACAATCGCCTCGGGAAGATATAGAACAAAACGAAGCGCGTTGTTCCAACGAGTTCGCTCGCACGAAGGATATTGGAGATAAGAAACATCTCACGACAGACAACACTGTGAAAAACAAAAAGGTCTCAGCCTGGTCAAGGGGTAGAACGGGCAGAGAAAAGTTTTTGCACGAAAGATAGCCAAAATAGGTCTGTGAAAGATCGGGGAGTGAACTTCTCACACCTGAAGGCGCACTCATGTAAACCGTGCGAGTGTCAACTGCCTCTCTTTCGAAATGGCCGTTGGAGGCGCGTAAACAATATCCGAGGAAGGATGCTAGCGCTGCATTTCTATTCGTTAAAAAGGCGGTGTTAAAAACCACAGAAGATTCCCAATCAGTTTCATGGAACGTACTTGCGTCGGCGTGAAGTCCAAATCCGGTAAAAATCGGCCTGTGAGCGTGCATTCCCAAGGAGTAGAAGCTGTCGGCATACAACGTGAGAGAGACATCTTCTCATCGGGTGCTTGAGCGTGCCACAAGCAACATGGCATCAGCAGATTTGTCTCGTAGTGGTCGGCGTGCCTTCTCCGCAGCTTGTCTCGCAGTGGCGGGTATAATAGTTGGCGCTCCCACTTCCTCCCCTTCTCCCACATCCCTCTGGTACTCCCCCCTTCAGACCGTCAAGGCAACGCAGACGTACTCCAAAAATCCTACCTTACGATCCTCTTCACGATGCGTTTCGCCTCTGTCTCTGCTTTCCTCCTCCCTGCCTTCGTCGCTGCTCAATACTACGGCCCAGCGCCGGGTCCAGCTGGAGGTAGCAGCAGTAGCTCAACCTCTTCTGCCGCAAACGCAGCACCGTCTGCTCCAGCAAGTACGACCGGTTTCGTCAACGTCGATGTTGCCCCTGGAGGCAACTTGCAGTTCAACCCCAACAACTTCAATGCATCAAACGGCACTGTTGTTACTTTCTACTTCCCTACGTTAGCATTTTTCTATACGATAAGATATACTTCAACTCACCTGCAATTTGTTGACTTAGGTCGAGTCTTACGCACTCGGTGACCCAGTCGTCGTTCGCGCAGCCATGCACGCCTCTCGCTGCAAACACCACAGCCGCAACCGCAGCTGGATTTGACTCTGGCCTTCAGCAGGCAGTACAATTCTCAATCACCATCACCGACGACACGAAGCGTATGTTTTAGCGCTAATATTCTGAGAAAATCTCCACTGGTGATTCTCACGCGCGGTATTTTAGCTATCTGGTTCCACTGCAAGCAGGTGCAGCACTGCGGTCTGGGAATGGTTGGGTGAGTGTTTTAACACATTGTCTAAACCAAGCACATAGAATGCTCACCACATATAAACTTAGTGCCATCAACGCGCCAGCTTCCGGCAACACGTTCGCGGCATTCCAGACCGCGGCGATGGCTATCGGATCGAATGAGCCACAGGTGCGTAAACCCTGGGTCCCAATGAAGTTGTAGCCATGAATAGCTCATGTTCTGCATCCAGGAAACCGACAACGGCCCTGTCTTGGCTGGTGTAGGCGCGTCTGCAGCTGCGTCGCCCTCGAACTCCGCTACTGGTGCAGCATCTTCACCAAGCAGCAGTTCTCCATCAAGTACATCTTTTTCAAAATCTCCATCAAGCTCATCAAGCTCATCTAACTCTTCCCCTTCTCCCACTTCCTCTCCTTCAGGTGCATCTCGTGTTGTCGCATCCGGCGTCCTTGCACTCGCGGGCGCTGCCTTATCCATGATCGTCTTCGCATAAGCTTCGTTACGTAGTTGGGTATTGGGAGTTTCAAGGTGGACAGCACGTTAGAGAGTTGACGACAGTATTTCTGCGACGAGTCCAGGAGACATGATGATTCTTTTAATTGTAATGTCCATACGTAGTTTAGCCCAGCATCATTGTGGGTCGGCATAGACTATTTTATTCTCGAAACAGAGTGGGTCAGAGGGTCTAGCAGCTCATTAATGCAGCAAGACAACATGGGCTGTACAAGTGTAATGATTGTCGTCCAGTTCGATTGAAGACTTCTGATATACGCAAAGCAACCGAGTATGTTAAGTGGTCCGTGATGATTGGAGCCGGCAAGGAATTGTTCTGCAGAAATTAGTTTGATTCTTTGATCAAGAGACGTCGACCAGAGGATCAAATTTCTTAGTGCGCAACAAACAAGAGTTGTAAGTGTTCAAGAGCTGCAAGTTGCTTGGTTTGTTGTGGTTGTGTGTGTACCTGTGTCTCGGCCCGGGTTGAAGCGCTGGCGACCGTAGTGACTTCTTCGACGTGGCTTCTCCTTTTCTCCTCTTTTGAAGTACTCTCCATAGGTATGATACCAAATTTAAACAAAACTTATTGTTCGCTCATTTTCTCGCTCATCAATTAGAGTTTAATTTCGACTAAGAACAGCAAGCACATCGATTGCCATTGTAAGTGGACAATGATTTCTGATCTTTTAACCTACTATTATCCTACACTTGTCGCCTTTCTTCACTATCACCTTAACTCAACTACCCATAATCAAGCATGGATCCGCATGTGATATTTATCTCAACACTGTTTAGCATACGTGCCATTGCTTTTGCTCCCCGCTTCAGCATCAAGCTTGCCAGTATGTTTGCGCGCAGAGCTATGCTCTGACCCGAGCTTGGCAAGTGTGTGTGCCGGGGAGTCCGATTTCTTTAGACTTTCCGTGATGTCCATGATGTCGGCAACAAGTTGGTCGACAAGCTGCATAAAAATCCGTTAGTTTCACTTCTGTGGACAATATCTCATAGCAGCTTACAGCTTCGGACAGATTTTCGCGTACAACGACGCGGAGAATTTCAGTTTTCTCTAGATCTGGGGCTAGCTCGTAATTCGGCACGATCCTGACAAAACTATCAGTGACGACTGCGGACAGTTGACAAGCCATATCTGATGCTTACCATCCTTTCGACCGCAGCAGGGTCTGGATCCATTTTTGTTCTATGTGCGGATAAGTTTGCTTGAAGTCGTCCGTGAATCTAAATGCTACCACAGGAAGAGCTGGAGTATAGAACTATGGAATCGAGGCTCAGCGTGAGTTTCGGACATAGGTAACGAATGATGGGATGAAGTCAAACCTCAATATCTTCCTCGTTGATGACTGCTTGCTTCACATTCGCAATCAAGCCTGCTCCGCCGCTTTCTGCAGGACGATGAACATCGCTCAGGACTGTGTAATAACCGCTACGCTCTAGCGCACGGCTTAACAAGCGAGCGTTCTTCATGTCTGCCAACGCAATCCGACGATATCCTTCGAAGCCCAAATGCACGAAATTGAAATATTGGGCGATAATTGGAGCTGCGGGCCTGGAGAAGTTCAACGAGAAGCTGAACTCGATTGACCCCAGATAATGCAGCTCAAATATCAGGTCCTTTGGTAGATGGGCCTTGTCCCTCCATACGACCCACCCGACGCCAACGTAAGCCAACCCAAACTTGTGGCCGCTACGTGACAGATTCAATGTTATTCGAAGATTGAGTAAGGCGATGAACTAACGATGTATTGATGGATACCACACGAGGAAGTCTGAAGTCCCAAGGGAGCTTTGGCTAAGGCATGCAAGCTACATCAGTAACTTATAAGAGGTTGCCAGAAATTATATATACGAACCGTTGCGAAAGGTGCGACAAATCCTCCGGAAGCCCCGTCCACTATAAAAAAGGTATGTTAATCAAAACCATCAGCATACGAGCCTCGGACTACACACCATGGATGGGCACTGAGTGACCAGTACGTTGCTCATATTCGTCTAAAAGATCTGACATCTCTTTCACAGGCTCGTAGTGACCGGTATAAGTGCCTTTATATGAACGTAAGATGGAGTGGTCGAAGAAGTGCCTACAAGAAACTTACTGCCCAATATGACGAAAACACCAATTGTGTTCTCGTCCACGTACTCCATTGCTTTCTTCGGGTCGAGTCTATAGTGTGACTCCACCGAAATTGGCACTAGGCGACATTCTACTTCGAAGTAGCGGGCGAATTTCTCCAATGCCACTTGCGCGTTAGCTCCCATCACGATGTTCGGTCCTGGTTCATGAATGCTCTTTCCCGCTGCCTTGCGCTTCGCCTGCCAGATACGTTTCATGGCAAGCCCGCCAAGCTGAATAGCCTCAGACGATCCAGTAGTGGCAGTACCTATAGCTTGCTTGCTATTAGGGGCATTCCACAGATCAGCGAGCATCGAGATGCCTATAAATTTGGTAAGAATTCATTGTCGTTGTACATCATAGACATTACTTACAGCGTGTATGCAAGATTTCTATGGACACACAAGGTACGCTCAGTTCACTGATAATCATCGATTTCAAACGATTAGCTTACGCGTCATAGGATATTCATCTTGATCAATGAGATTCTTTGACATGTTCTCCTGCATGAGCTTGTCCGCTTGAGTCGGCATCCTGCAGGTTTTCCGTTTAAATGCGTGGGTTTCTTGCCTAACACAAGCAAAAGCTCACCATGTGTGGACAAAGGAGGCCAAATTCAAAAGCGGATTTCCGTCAAGCTCCAGTTCGTCATGGATGACTTGGTATGCGGAGTCTGCGTCCGTTCCCTAACTACTAAGTCAGCAACATGCAATCTGACGCTAAGTACATATGATTCTCACCGTGGAGGGAATTTTGTACTTTGGAATCGGCATAGTCCCATAGCGCGCGCCATATGCATTAGCTGACTGAGAAATATCGGTCTTTGTGAGATGGCTCGCATGGGTTTTGTGGTCCTATTGATGTACAGGTGAGCAACGCCATATGCATAGGTAGCAGTCTCTGATCTCACCCTAGACTCTTGGAGGAGTCTGTCCGGATTAATGTGCTAGACAAGAAAGATGTGGGTCATAGTTAGGTAGATAGCTATGAGTACGTACTTTCGAAAGGGCCATGTCGAAGGGAGATGGGAGGTGAAAATGAGAGGCACGGCCCCCCACTTATATGCATTGATGTATAAATAACTGTAACTTGTGACGCCATTGCCAGGAACAGTCCATAAATAGCTTACGGCGTCTAACTTTAGACCCTGCGCAATCTGATGAGATGACTCTCTGCTCGTCGTCTGGAACGATGCACAGAGCCCTTTTGTGTCTACGCATCCTGTGCCGACCACTGTCAACGATGGCGACACACCCGACCATCATTGACGGCAGCACGCTCGAGGGCGGCGGTCAGATACTGCGCAACACGACTGCACTGTCGGCATTGCTCGGGAAACCTGTGACGATCAACAACGTGCGCGCTGGAAGGTCCCCACCGGGCCTTAAGGCGCAACACGCAGCCGGTGAGTTTTACTTCTCCAACGAATCAATCTCCAGTCTATAGAGTGGCTTGCTCCGCAGTATTGGAATTAGGGAGATGGCAAATGAAAGTCTGTATGCACAGACTCGTCATGCATTGGATGGAATCATAGACTTCGCGCACACGGGCCTGATTCCATTATGATTCTATGAACGCGAGTTTTGCTATTGGACTGAAGCCCGGTGCCCCTTTTCTCTTCAGGTCTGCATCTTGTCGCCGAAGTGTGCGATGCTGAGGCAGAAGGGATAGACAAAGGTTCATCTACTGTATCCTTCCAGCCTGGACCCATCAAAGCGGGTGCGTACACTGCAGACCCCGGCACTGCTGGCTCGACCACTCTGCTGCTGCAAATATCCCTACCCTGCCTACTCTTTGCGCAGAACACAGATGCCTCCGCTGAACAGAGTTCTGAGCTACAAGCCCCGACCCTCTCGACACTAACCTTACGCGGAGGTACTAATGCGTCCAACGCACCCCCAGTCGACTACACCCAACGCGTCTTCCTCCCCTTTCTCCACAAGCACTTTCTTATCTCCAACGACCACCTCACTCTCGACATAAAAAAGCGCGGCTTCTTTCCCTACGGTGGAGGCGAGCTATGCGTCCGGATTCCCGCACTCGTAAAGGGACAATCTTTACCACCCGTGACACTGACGGAACGTGGACACATAACGGAAGTCAACGGACTAGTCTATGTCTCTGGCTCACTCCCCCGACGAATAGCGACAGAGCTGCGGCAGGCTGCTCTCAGTGCCCTAGCCCAACAGCTCAGCGAGCCCTGGGCGCAAGATCATGACCGCAGTGTCGTCGTATCCAAGCCCGTCAGCTCGGATGATACTGGTTCTTCTACTCCTGCTCTACCTTATATGAACATAGATATCCTAGCCGATCCCAGTGGAAAAGCTGGCTCAGGAATTATCCTCTGGGCTATGACATCAAATGGCTGCATTCTCGGAGGAAGTGCACTTGGTTCCAAAGGCACTAACGCGCAGAAAACTGGCCGCGCTGCTGCGGAAGAACTGGCGCGCAACCTAAAGCATGGTGGCTGTGTGGACGAGTACATGCAGGACCAAATGATAATTTTCTTGGCTCTCGCGAAGGGGCGATCTACTGTGAAGACTGGGCCTCTTACGTTACATACAAAGTGAGTGGCGAGGGAAAGAGAGACACTATAATAATCTGACGATACATGACAGGACAGCAATCTGGGTTGCAGAGCAATTGACAGAAGCGAAGTTCGAAGTGACAACAACCGACCCGGAAAGAGGTCTGATTCTAATAACATGCGATGGTATTGGGTTAGAGGGCTATTCATGAGGACCAAAATTCTTATACGTACATGCATGGATACCAAGCTTTCGCATTAGCACCATACCCTATACTCTTATCCGCACTAAGCTCAATTTCTCCCCACTCAGACAAGATGTGAATTTGATTGATTACTATGCAGCATACAAAGCGAACGTGATAAATATAGAGTACGAACGAACGAGTCCAAATGGAGCCGCTTATCGGTTCCACGAAAGTAACGACATGTCACCCAAACGTCTGGAAAGTTGGACATAAGTGATGAAATATGAAGAGGGGAGGAAATGTCAAATACCTTGGTTTAACTAGATGACGTATTAAGCCTGCTGTGCCTAGCACAGCGAAAAGCGCTGCAGCTGCAACGTAAGCCCATCCTAGGAAGGGATTCTTGCCACCCATCCAAGACACAGTAGAGATCACAATCGACTTTGTGCCTTTGAACGGCCGTACGGGGAAGTCTGGTCAAGCGCATGAGATTTCGTATGTATTTGAGTATTTGGATGCCACATACTCATGTTCACAGTGATCTGATATGTTCCCTTCAACAGCTTATCATTGTCATTCCTCCCCCACAGCTTCGTGAACGTCGGCAGCCCCGCCGTACGCATCCAATTGTGGAAGTGCTCATCTTCATGAAGGTTTGGTACATTCGACTCATTGTAGCCATTGGGGAAGCGCTGAATCCAGTTCGGTGGCGGTTGTATCTGAGACAGATCCGAGTAACCGGGCGCCGAAGAGTATTTCTTGGCCTCTCCTGGCCATGCGATGCCCTTCTCTGAGAATGTGAAGTTTCCACCATCCGTAACCGGCGTGAGAGAAGGACTGAATGAATCTAGAGTATGCTTTTAATTCAAACACACAACAAATTTGAGAAAAGAGAGAGGACTCACCATTAAAGTATGAGTTTGCGATGAGACCGCATGGCCAGATAATGATGGAGCCATTCGTGGCCAAGGGTTTGCAATCGCTATCTTTCAAATCATCGAAGGAGACCGCCTTTCCTCGCAGCTGATCGGTATTCACACTCTTGACATATCGACGATGGTTTTGATAAAAGTTTGTGAGCTTGTAGTACAACAGTACAGTCGCATCGAGATCAGCTGGTACGTCGAAACGAACGAGACATTGCTGCGCTTCACTTGAATTCGTCGCTGCAGTGTTGTTCACAAAAGCGTATTGCGGTTTGTTGGGTTGAAGATGGGCCTCGGAGGATCGGAGACGATAGCTAAACGTCGGCATATCGACAAAGTCTGGGTCCGAAGGAGACGAAGGAGAGAGGGTATCGCAGTCTGTGTAGTCGAGAGTAATTTCGCTCACCTATCGTCGGATATCAGAGAGCAGTACTCAATCAGAGAATTCAATGTTACTCACAAGACTACTTCCCCATATTAACAGACCTCCTATGGGAGCGAAAAGAATTCCGATAATAAATAGCGTAGGCAGCACAGTCTTTGGGGTCAAGATAGGCTGCCATGCCTTCAGACGCTGTTGCTTGAAGGCAGTATCTGAAAAAACAGTCAGAAATCTTCAATTTAGACCAATGTTCCAGGATGCCGTCCGCCGGAGGCATAAGCTCACTTGCTGGTCTCCTCCAGCCGCCTTTTTGCTTTGGCTGAGGCTCAACGCCAGAGTCTTGTGAGTTGTTGTCAGAGTCGGCGTTCCGGCGTCGCCTGAAGATGGCCATGGTGGTGGAGAAGAGAGACGAGAGTGATGAGCGCAGTTGTCCGAACGGCGGGGGAAGGCGGTGTGTAACCAGTATGATGTCCGCTCGGCAACACCTCGCCACTCGTCCTAATTTGGGACGTTTACTCATCACACACGTCTCAGCGCGACATAAGTTCCACTCGCGCGAGTCAAGAAAGTAAGATTTCTATCCAAAGCTCCTTTTCATGAGGTTTGTACAATGGCGCATTCAGACTATACAATGTTTAAGGATATTAAAGGTGTAAGGGTATAAGGGATTATCCAGATATGCATATTAATAGGTCGTCATCAATCGTCTCATCTTCGTGAAGTCACCAACGTCTGTCCGAGCTGTGCGCGGCGTTTACACGACTTCTTCAGTTACATCCTCCGGTAGTTAATGATCCACTCACACTTATCCGTTGTCGGGCCAGCCAGCTCGTTGGACCCGCCTTTCCTTGATGGCTCTGTTTACTGAGGTGCTCCAAGGCCCTCTGCTCACCCAGGCCATGCAACATTTTAAGCATTAGTGACTGCTCCTTGTCGTAGCGAGCATGCATGTCTTGAATCGTTTTCTGAGTAATATGATTTAGTAATTGTCAAGTGTTCGAAGTTACTTTCAGTTACCTTGAAGCGTTCTATCTCATCCTCGAGAATCTTGATCTGCGACTTGGATCCCTCGCTCTCCTCGAAAATTCCCTATGCACATGTGAACAGACCTTTCGCAACTGAATGGGCAAAATTAGCTTACAGGCGATCCGGCGTTTGAACGAGAGTGCTCTGCCCTGAAGAGTTTGTCTTGTTGCTTAATGAACTACAAGCGTGTCTCAGTCGTGTATAGTGCGACAAAGTAAATGTTTGTACTCACAGCCTTAGCCTTTGTTAGCTTCCCTTGTGTAGTATTCAGTTGCTCCTTGATAGCCACATTCTCTTCATGAAGGCGTAGTAAGCGTGCTTTGATATCCTCGGGTACGTCTTTACCGTTGACGGACGCCCGCAAGTCACTGCAATGCACATTTTGGCGTTTATTTCACGTATACGAATAACTGAAAGTCACTAACCTAAAGTTACGCTCTCTTTCGAGTAGTCTTTCCCTCTGACCAATGCCCTCGCTCTGCAATGTGATCTTCTCCAACAAAAGGCCATTGATTTGTTCCAGCTGCATCTTGTTCTTGTCCGACAGTTCCTTGATCTGGTTCTGTAGTTTGGACATATCGGACTCTAAGCCTGCTTTATCCTCGTTCACAGATTCACGTAAAGTGGCAAGAATTTCGAGTTGATCCTTGTTCACAAGATTCACTACCAACCGCTCTTAAATTGAAGATCAACAAAGTAAAGGGAGATGGCTCACAATCAGACTTTGCGATAGTTAGCTCCTTTGACTGACTGTTAAACTTCACTTCGAGTTCCGCATGATCTTTCCGGAGAACATCAAGCTGGTCCACAGTCTCATTCAAGCGTTGGCGTAGAGCAATTGCAGCTTCAGCTCTGATCCCTCTTAGTTAGTAAATAGACGCCCAACACAGACCATGGCACGTACCCGTCACCCATTGATTTTCCGGACCGAATCTCCTCTAGGTCTCTCTGTAATACTAGCTTCTCCCGGTGGGCTGCGAGATAATCTGCTTCATACCTCGACTTCATGCGGTTTGCATCTTCGAGAAGATTTTCAAGAATAAGTATACGGCTTGTATCAGCCTGATTTGTCTTCGCCGCCTCCAAATCACGCTTGAGTCTCCGAATCTCAAGCTTCAGATCCGTCATCGTGCGTCCAGAAAGTGCATCGTCCAGCTCTCCTCCTAGACCTTGGTTTACGTCGTCCTCTTCAGTCGGGGTACCAAGCAGCTCGGCTTCCGTGAACTCGTTCATGTTGCCCGAATCGCCATTAGTCGGCGACAGGAGGGCCTTGCTGATTGGCCTGGACGCAGAAAGTTCGAGCTCTCGCACACGCTCTTGATATAGCTCTAAAGCCTCGCTATCCTTCTGACGTTCTTCGGCTGAAATCTTCAGAAGAGTACGTGCCTGCTCAAGCTCAAACTTTAAACTGTCCATCTCCTTGGTTTTAGCGGATCCTCGAGCTTCTAAGTCGGTGATCTGATACTTGTAGGATTCTAGTAATGGTTTAAAGGCCGAAACTTTGCGATACTCTTCTTCAAGAGATGCATTCTTGTCAACAAGTGTGGCGTTTTGCTCCTCAAGGGCCTAATAAACTCGATCTCTAAGATTCAACTAATATGATTAGATTCAATTACATACCTTGATTCGACGACGAAGATCTGCACTCTCTTCCAGCTTCTTCTTGTACTTTTCCATCACATTCTCCGTCTTCTGCAGTTTATCAGCGGCATGACGATATCTTTAAATATATTCTATCATCGTTGGGAAAGGCTTAAGCGACGATATCCACTCACTCATCCACCTGGTCTTTCAGTTTC
This sequence comes from Trichaptum abietinum, assembly GCA_910574555.1. Lineage (NCBI taxonomy): Eukaryota > Fungi > Basidiomycota > Agaricomycetes > Hymenochaetales > Trichaptaceae > Trichaptum > Trichaptum abietinum. Next base: position 2,614,833 of record CAJTBE010000001.1, read on the forward strand.
GCCGCTTCATCAGCAAGGACTTGTAGCTCATCGACTTTATGTTGGAGGTCCTCCACAATTCGATGATGCTTATCGAGATCCGTTTCAGCGGCGTTGAGATTGTCTTCACTCTTTTGCCTGTTTCAAAACATTGAGTACAAAACACCAATAAGAGTAATCAAAGAACTCACAACTCGGCTCGTAGTTTGTCAATCTCTGACCTTAGAATGCTATCCGTCCTATCACTCCGACGACTATCCAATTCGCGCCTAAGCTCTCTCAGCCGAGTAAGCGCATCCTCCTTCTCGGCTAAAGCATCATCAAAACTTGTTTGCAGAGTACTGTGTTCCTCCAGCATATTTTTGTACACATTTTCTAGAGTTTCTTTTTCCGCAAGAATCTTGCTGCGTTCAGCCTGGATTTCATAGTAATGGTCATCGCTGATCAAGCATTCAGTACATGTAGAGGTAGACGATGTAGAGGTAGACGAGATGAGATAGACATACTCGGTCATGCTAGCGCCTCGCGCTGGATTTCGTGAGCCATCCGATGGTCTGAGTTTAGACATGACCTGCACGGTAAGAAATCAGCGAGTAGTTCTCAGCAATTGCCAGACAAGTAACAGCACCTGTTCGATAGCCTTCATCAGGTAGTGTTGGTCCTCCTGGCCAAGCTTCTGTATCCTCTCAATGACTTCTTTGTTCTTCTCACTTTGGACCGCAATAGCGATAGCTAGTCTGCACATGGCCAAGGTAGCCACAACGTCATTATCCTTGGCCATTGCCTGGAGGTCGGGAACATCTAAGGAAGTCGTAGGTTGTCGGATAACATCCGACATATATTGTGTCATTAGACGATACAGTCGCTTGAGAGATGTAGCTCGGAGGACCCAGTTCTCGGAGCCATGAGCGGTGGGCCGAGGAGTGTGACGAAAGTACTCCGAATCACTTGTTGAAGGCAGTCAGACACGTACAAGCCGAGGCAGACGTTGCTACATACACAACCTGAAGGACCTCAAAGAGAGGTTCGCCATCGCTCAAGTCCGACACCGACACCACCGGTCTCTCAAGCTCGAAAGTAGCCAAGAAAGCGAAGAAGGCATCTTGCTCTCGTTGCTGATGCTCAGCCGCCATGCAGCCAGTCCTGACCAGTTGACGATTTTTGTCGAGCACCAACGGCCGCTTTTCAGATTAAGTGTAGCTGTTGTGATAGCGGTGCTAGTCGTTGTCAAGAGCGGAGTATGTAGTGGGCGCAGCCTGAGTACCAGGAATTCCTTCCGGCAGAAGATGGCGCTTACGGGGAAAGGCACGCGTTTATGTCGCGTCCGAGTTGCGTCACCACGTAGACCCTGACGGAATTTAGTCAGACCTAGATGAACCTCAAAGCTAATAAGGTCCTCAAATTCTCTGATCACACAGATATCTCAAGGAGATACAAGTCATAGACAATCGCAGTTAAATAAAGTAGTATTTGATACAATACAATGTGCGGTAGGAACTCTGGTGTACCGAAGAAACAAGAGAAAGCCAAAGAATAAAAGCAGTCAACAAAATATCACAGCTGATCATTATTAATCTATTGATATACAGTCCGAGCAACCTGATTAGAACGCTCGCGTCAAAGAGAAGCAGCCGCGTCTAGGACTGTTCTACTTACTCCTTCCAACATCAGGGTAACCTCAGGAGCAACGTGAATGAACTCCTTTTTCCAGAAATCATACTTCGGATTACGCAAAAGCTCGATGAACGTAACCAGAGCGCCCCATGGATGTGGACGATGGACGATGAAGCGCTCTAGCAGAACGCGAGTCATGACCTCCTTGAAACGTTCATTGCTGACCTCGGAGAATAGGTACAGAAGAAGGGAACTGAACCAGTGTGTATGGGCGTTCGGGTATCGGAGGTGTAGGATCATAGCACTGATAAGGTGATGCTGCCCTGTAGACAAGAAATTGTGCAAGTTTAGTAAACCATAAGGATAATTCAAAAAGGGGCCACAACGTACCTTCAGGATCCAAGTTGACTGCCAAGTACATGAGAGCAACAACACCAGGATCAGCGGGGACAAAGAGGGCTGAACCACTGCGGGCCTTCGCTTGCGCAACAGAGGACACGCCGATGTACATAACAACCGCATTCATCAAGGATAAGTTATACGTTTCCTCGCCCTCTCCTCCAGGAGTGCGAAGCCTATCCTTGAGAGCAGCAAGGGACCCTGGCGTGGCACGATTCAGGAGGCACTGGTCCAGGTACGTGCGGAGATCGCCATTTTTGAGGATAAGGGTAAAGTCGGAGAGGATAGGAGGGATTGGTCCCATTTCAGGGATGGAATCAAAGCTGAGCCCACGGAGATGCGGATCTGGAAGAGTGATGGATGTGGGGAAAGCACTAAGGATAACATTGCGGAGCTGAACACAGCGAGGAGGGATGATATCACATAAGGTGAAGTAGTATTCGCTTAGGAAGTCAGGGAAATCGTGAAGGAGGACTAGGAGCAAGCGGAGAGTACCGCGATAGAGGTTTCGCGATGCACCCGACATCTTTGCTGACCGAAGGAAGGGCGCAAGGAATTTGAACAGTGCCAATAGTAGCTTATGGAAAGCCGACCAGCCTTCGCGATTTTCGGATGTAAGCAATTTTGGCATGAATAGACGGTGCGAGATAAGTGTCATCCAAGAAAACGCAAAGCCAGGGAAATAAACAGGCTGCAAAGAGCTGAATGTGTCGCATAGGGCGATTAGTAACTGGAAGTATGCATTCCCGAGATACGTTTCGATTGAGTGTAAGTCACTCAGTAGGCTCGAGAAGAACCTGAAGAATGGCTTCTGCTGGAACGCCAAACCTTGCTCTTCATGCATATTGGCGACCACAAGTACAACGATGGAGAGTATCTTCTTGAAGTAGTGGACTTTCGCGTGAACATTGTCTGTACCAGTAGCGTCACCGTGGTACTTGATGATGTATACGATGAGCCTAGATATCGCATCGAGAGCAAGGAACTGATTCTCGTAATCGCCTTGAGCCATACACGCTGTATAATGCGCCGCACTCGACTCAGCACAGACTCGGAAGAAGAAAGATGAAACATCTTCAGCCTTTAGAATCCCCTGTTTCGTGAGCTGGGTGATATATGGCACGAATGATTTTTCGGGGGTTGATGATCGCTGGAATACGTTTACCCACTGCTGGAAACACTTCAATAGCAGTGCATGAAGCTGCTCAGTTTCCGCCTTCGCAACAATAGCGTTCTCTGGTGCCGGGGGAGGTAAAGGCGGGCGGAGACCGCCTCGCAAATCATTCAGAAGAGCAATAACCCTAGGATGCATGTCAGAATTATAAAATGAAACTGGATCAAATCACATACTGCTCCGTAGCATTGCCTTTTTGAACCAGCTCTTGCAGAGCGTCAAGCGCATATGGAATGCTCTGTCGCGTCGCAAGCGGAGGGTCTGTAGTGAGGCATTCGCGAAGGAATCCCGCAGCAAAATCTTGGAGGCTGGGACGAGCATTGAGTCCGAGCCACTTTGCAAGCTGCATATCCTCGTCCGTGATGGTAACAAGACCATTCCGAAGAAGAGTGACGGTCACTGCAACGTTAAATTTCCGCTACATAGTGGTTCAGAACATGGACGACTCCGGTGATAACGATAAAGCTTACCTCGTCCTCTGCGAAGATCAACCAATTGGTTGCCTCCTTCTTCACTTCCGCATATTCCTTGCACAATTCCTTTAGCAATGTGACATAGACGTCTCTACCAACCTGAGTTGGTGTCTTGTACAGAAGTTGCACAATCTTCTGCGACATGAGCAAAGGAGCGCGGAGACGGTCCGTGCATTCTTGCAAAATTGTTCGGAGGAAAGGAATCAATGAATGGAGCTCATGATTCGAGGGTACAGTAGACAATGATGGGAACGGACAATTCGCAAGCGATGCTTCCACTTTTTCTATGAGCAGCTATAATATACGCAAGGTCTCAGCAGAAGGTTGAGAAGATTCACTAAGTTACCTACGTTGAACTGATCTTGAGCAACGTAGCCCGAAGCTAACATGGCAGCGGCCTGTGACTCTTGGGTAGGCGAGGGAGGGAATGCTTGTCCAAGACCGTCACGGTTATACTGTACAGTCGAGCTCGGCCTACTCGTAAGGCGGCGTTTGTTGTCGATACCTACATTGTGCGATTAATTAGGACAAACCCAATGTAAATACTAAAGGCCCACATACCAAATTCATCATATACACGTAATTGGTGAGGTTGCAAGCCGGTGAGCTTGATACGCAATGGATCAGGTAGATTAGAAATGAAAGGTGACTGCATGACAGCAGAGTCCCAAAACAACTGTCCAGAGCGAGCATCGCGATGACGCCTTCTCGAATCAAACGAGCCAGCGAGAGCAGTATCAACCTCCCTGATTGCACGTTCCATGGCCGCCTTTTCAATCGCTTCGCAAGCAATATCCAAATTGTCGGATACAAGTAACAGAACTACTTGTTCAGGTACCACTTGCTCACTGAAGCCATGGTCATTCAAGTAAGCCCTCATATGACCCGGCATATTCTGTCTCAAAGGATCTTTGCAGGTCACCAGGGCAAGACTACCGGCAAGTTTCTGCCCAGCCAGATGAGTAGCTTTACGCATCTTTTCTTCACTAGCCTCCGATGCAAAGTCCTTCATTCCTAATTCACGAGTCGTTATGGTCGCAATAGTCACAGATCTCTCCACGACTGGCAGGATAATCTAATGATAAATTGCCGAATAAGTAAAGATCATCCAAGGTAAAGAAAGAAGGCCTACCTCGCGAACAGAACGGTCAACAGCTTCCTGTACGGCCCGTTTGAAAACGGGATTACCATGCAAGAGTGCAAGCTGAGGATTGACCACAACCGAGTTCGACAGGGCTGTGAGAATCTCTTCAATATGAGCCCCAACATTCCGATCACTCTCTGCTACAGTCGCAGATCCGAGGGGAATAATCTGTGAGTCTCCAAGAACTTGCGGCGCAGGGTCATACCCACCGATTGGCAATGCGTCCATGTCAGGTACATATTCAGGAAGACCAGGACCGGCCAACGATTCCACAGGCGGTCGGCTGCGTAGAATGTTTGCAACTTCGACCTTGTCAAGGTCTAATCCAAGAGATTTGCACAAAACTTCGATCTCGAACTTTAGGTTCAGCTTCAACTCGGCGTAATAGTACAATTCTGCGAGTAACCCAATCACAGCCATCAACCACGGATTCGGAGGCTTGAAAGCTTTTGATTTCCCAGCCCATTCAAGGACTTTGCAAGTAAAAGGGATGGCGATAATGAGCCTATCGTTATCCGCGCCCTCAATCAAGAAATCCTTGAACGACAGATTCTTGTGCTTGATAGGCTTGTCACGAGCAAGTGTAATTTGACCGAGCCACGAGGCAAGATTCTTCAAAATTGCGCGTTCGGAGCTCGAAGTCTTGGTTTTCTCGGCGTTCAGCATAACTGCAGACTTAACGTACGTCTCATGGAGTATAAATCTTGCGAGCACCTTGCTGTCTAAGCCATCGAGGAAACGCAGGTAGAGTTGGTGATTGTTGGGTTCGGTGCTAACACGTTGATCAACCAGGTATTGTGCCAGCCACCGTGCATATACATCCTCGAAACGCTCCTTCATTTCTGCAAGTTTATCGTCGAAGTTGCTGGGCGCTAGGTTGTTTATGATGAAAAGAACTTTGTCTGAGACCTCCTCCGGAGGGGACTCAAAGCTCTCAGAGTCGGTAGGATCGGGCCTGATAGAGGTAAATGATGGCTGAGGCTCAACCGCAGCATGCGAAAGGGTGAAGCCCTGCAGTTGCAAAGCACTTGCCGTTGTCGCGCCATCTGCTGGAGCTGCGAATGCTCTGCGGACGTTTTCCACAATGTCTGGCCGTTGTTCTGCGAGGTGAGGGATCTCCAACAGAGCTTGACAAAGCGGCTTCCATTCTGGCAGCCGTGATTCAAACCTCAGAAGTGCACCAACACCAAATTTGAACAAGTTAGTGTCAGGGGGGCATTGAAGTGCATCAAGGACATAGCGAATGGCGATGCCAAGTGGGATATAGTCGACTAGTTGATGTTGGATGAGGGAGCCAAAGAGGTAGCCGGTCATGCCCAGCTCGCGTGCAGGGTAGAATGACTGGAAGAACTTGTATTCGTCGAATAAGAAATGGAGCATGCAGGAAAATATTTCGTGATCACGGGGATTAGTTGAGTCTTTCTTTCGCTGGAGTAGCTGGATGACTTGGTCTATGGTTATCTGTTCATCGTACATTTGCTTGTAGATTCCGTCGACCTCCGCCTCGATGTCTGGAGTATAGCTCACAACAGAGAACCCAGGCTCTTGATCAGAACCAGGAGCTAAGTTCATCAGCCTGGGATGAATCTGGAGGCACGCATTGCGGACTTCTAGACAGTATTCCGCGTCCCGATCATCCAGGAGTGACGAACTATAGAAAAACACAAGTTAGATCAATATATAGTGTTGTGCGGTAAACACTTACTGCATGCGAAGGGTCCTCAGGAAAATGGTGATTGTTGGAGCACTAAGGGCCATAGTTTTTGTTTCTGCGTTAGGGTCAAGTGTCCTTGCGATCTTTTCATTTTGGGCCTTAAGGTCCAGGAAAGTGATAACAGCGCGTAAGAATTCCGCTCCATGCGCACTAACATTATCTGCGAGCCACTTGTCAAGGTTCAAATACTCGCGCCTGGAAGCCAAAGACGCAACATCGAGCGCAAAGGTGAATGGTCGAACTTCTAGGAGGGAGTCAAGGATCTTCAAATCCTGGGCGACATCAAGGATGCGGGTGATGTTCAAGGGATTTTCATCGTAGAACTCGCGAAGCGCGGTGGTAAGGTACGTAGGCTCTATCTGCCAGATGCGCATGAATACGAGTTGGTGGTTGGGGTGGCCAGCAAGGAACATGCCAAGGAGTTGTCTGGAGTATTCAATCTGGAGCGAATTCCACGGTCTGGGAACCTGCAACAAGCCCATATGCACGATATCTGCACTAATGCGCATGGCTTTATCCAGCATGTCCCGCACACAGTTGCGCACATCCGCATTTTCGGAGTCACCTAACCGAACCAAAACTTCAAAGAGGTCGAGCGAGTTCCATGTATGACTCTGCACGTTCGCAGCCAGTGACTTGATTGTCGGGCTCGCAGAAGCAACGTCTTCGACAGCCACAACGCGGCGTCCAGGGAGGGTTACGAAGTTGAAGGTATCACTAGGAAGAGAGAGAAGGGCATCAAGGAGGCGGAGTTGGTATAAGGAGTTTTTCCAGTTCGTCCAAAAGCCTGCCACAGCAGGCTTGTCGGCATCGCGGGGTGAGTTCACAAGGATTGCGATGAGAAGTTTAAGTGTGGCTGTGTCGACGCCAGAGCGGTCGGGCCAATCAAAGGCCTCAATGACTTTACTCCAGTCAAGCTTAGCCCTCTGTAATGCATTCGGATCCCAGATCAGCAACACGACGTTATAACGCCACAAAACAAAACTTACCAGACTGCTTATCGCCCTAACCAATGCACCGACGTCACAAAGCGTTGTCCCTTCAGCGGCATGGCGACCTAACGTGGAGAAAATCTCCACGACTTGAGCGTCCTTGGGCGGATTTTGCTCGGTAATGCCAAACCTAGCCAATAAGGCCCGAGTGACATCCCCCTCGCTCGTGATGTCTGCACCGAGTTGAATGAGACACTGAACTAACGTTGTACCTGGAGGGAGGCTACAAAATTTCAACGATACAGAGGGAATGCGCAAAGTGCGTCAACATAAGGGCATACGTCACCCACTATTGAGAGAAACATACCTCATTTTCGGCAACAGTTGCTGTAAGATAGGTGAAACCGCCTCATGCCCGTATTTCGTGTGCGCAGCTGCGATCAAAGCCTGCCTCTGCGTTGCATCCAATATCGGCGCATCGAGCGGCGGGTCCGACAACAGGTTCTGTAACAACTTCCCCGCTTGCGCAAGCGACAAGTCCGCATGATCAAACGACGGATGTTGACAGATCGCCAACGCAGCATTCTCAAAGTCCACCCGAATAATTGTAGCAGCCTGGTCAACCAGCGCCTTTTTCACTCCCCCTGGTGCCCCCGGAGTCTGTGTCCCCGCAGCAGAGCCCCCTGCAGACACAGGTGTCCCAGACGTCGGCGGCGATGCAACACCTGCTGCCACGATCGAGGCCGCAAGGACGAGACGCTCCAGTGGTCGGAGGCCGACGCGGTCCGCAAAGCGCACGAGGTCGAACGTGCGGAAGATCTCGCCCTCGCCTTTGTCGACGCCCTCGCGGAAGCGGTCCGCGAGGAACGGATCCCGCGCGAGGCGCTGCATCTCCTGCACGAGCAGGCGGAACGTCAGCGACGTGGATGTGTCGAACGCGGATGGTGCTTGGGTCGAGGTGAGTCGCGTTTGCGAGTGCACAATGAGCCGTCGGATGAAGTGTAAGTATGTGTTGAGCCCATGTTGCTCCGAAAGCTGCACAATCGAGAGCATAGCAACAAGGACAATGGTGAACGAAGATGTCAGTAGAGGTCTTTACGGTTACATGTACTTGAAGTAGAAGAGACGTAAAGCCCAAAGCCCATCTGCTCGTCATGCAACTAACTGCATGGCAGGATCGCACACTAAAGACGAAGAAAAAAATGACTGAAATTCAGCACACTCACTGATCGTATCTGAAGTTGATTCTGCTCAAAGTTCTCCTCCGTCAACGTCGAAAGCAAAAAAACAATTTGCGCCTTGACGATCTGGTGGACATTGTTGGTGTTGGAGGGGCTGTCCATTCTCGTTTTCGGACGGGGCAGGTCAACCGGTCTCCCTGGTCGACCGCCACTGGTACCTCCTCCTCCCCCAGTTATGCTCGACGACAACGTTTTCTCCAGATGGTCTACAGTCTCACTGACGTCGAAGAGCAGATCTGAGATATGTTCTCGACGCTATGAGACAAGAAAGGATACGGGAATGAGGTGAAGGGCAGTGACGAAGAGGAAGGACAGAGGAGCCTACAGACGCGCGTAAACCAAGCATAAACAGGTTGAAGGGAATTTCGGCAAATCCCGGCAGCCCTCATCCAAGTCATTCTGGCGCTTATTGCTTCTATCTTCAATGACTCTCAATTCACACTCAGCCGACTTTTTACTTGCTCAATACACAGAATTCCATTACCAAGCCTCATAAACGACATAACCGACGACCAATCCAAAAACGAAACGAAACGAGACCAAGAGAGCAGAGAAACTACTTAAACACGGAATGTAAACAGACCCAAAAGAATGACGATGAATGATAGAAGGGTTGGTGAAGAGAGAATTAATCGTGGTATACCGTCGGAGGTTACAGAGGAAACCACAGTTCCAGGCGTCGCCGGATCAGTGGCACCATCGGTTGCGCAGATTTTCGAGCCAACAAGGTCAGAACTGAGGGCGAAAATAGCTGCTCGGCCTCCTGCAGAGTATTGAACTTCGATTGTCCCATTGCTACCAATAGCATATTGCTTGCAAGTAAGGATCCTATGTAAATTCAACTCAGCAAAAGGGCCATCACAACAAGCCCGAGAACTTACTCTGTCAAAGTCATAGCAGGCTGCCACTTCGTGTACACTGGGACACTGACGTTTTGCGGCTGGAAACACTGTGAGATGTAGACCTGACAGCTTCGACAATAGTACGTACTGGTGATCCAACGTTAGTGACTATGGAGATAACCTTTCCCTTCTGGAAGGCAATGGCCTCGTTCGTTTGCGTGAGCACCTCCATCTGTTGCGTTGCCCAGTCCGTGTTGTTCACGAGGAAGTTGCGGAACTTTACCAAATGTTTTGAGACGAATGGGCACAAAGGAATCTAAAGGGTGTGTTTCGTACCTGGTTTAGCGTGGCGATCATGTTGTATGCTGAAGATTGTGCGTAGTTGGATGGCCAAAGCGGTTCACGATTGAACTATTGAGTGCGATGGTTAGAGTTTGGTAATAAACATTTAATAACATTGACGCACAGGATCTGAATTACCATGGAATCCTTGTTCCTGTCCATAGTATACAATTGGAATGCCGTCCGACATGAAATTGAATACCATGGCGTTGCTGGATCATCCATCGTCATTTAACACTCCTTCTATGCTGGAATCTTCAACTTGTTGCACTCACTACATGCTCTGGGGGTCCACGCTCAAGTTCGCCCATCTAGGAACGTCCTGGTTTTCCAAGAAGTTACCAAGTAGCTGCAGATCAATGTTATTTCAGTTCCTGGATACGCAAGAATTGGACAAGCAAACCACATACCGTAGGATCCTTGAAGAGCTTCTTCGACTGGCTGATCATGTCAGCTACGGCAGACATGTTCTGAGGTCCAGGAATCGTGAACGCATTTGCCAAAGCGCTATACATCGGGTAGTGAAGGATAGAGTCAAGCGCCTGAGGGCCTTGATATTGTGCGGCTTGACTATTTTTATAACGTAAGTGTGGAATAAGAGGACATTGCGACGAGATGATGCACCTTGGGTCCGCATCGAAGACTTCTCCGATACAGAAAACTCCTGCCTTGCCGCAGAACACGGGCCAGAAAGCAGTGTCCACATGCCTACCCCAAACATCAGAAAAACCTATTTCATGGATAATAGAGTACATACTTTGCAGCTGTCATCGTAGTTATTAGTTGATCGTCAATCTAGAGTGGACGTGAGAGATACATACCATCAATACGAAGACCATCAATATTGTACTCCTGGACCAGCGACTGGATCCAGTTACCGTACGTCTCGACAACCGTTGGGTCCTCGGTCTTCACATCAGGAAGCGTAACGTTCGTGTCGCCTAGCCAGCAGGTCTGTTCACTCGTAGTATTACCCCAGTCAATGGGGCAATAAGAATGGTATTGCGACTACAATTCAATGTAAGCCTAAGGTTCAAAATCGAAGGAGGAACAGCTTACCTGCTCCTTAAAGAGGAATGTCGATAGATCAGGGTTAGTCGACAACGCCATAACGTTATTCACAACAACGTCAACCATCAGATACCTAAAGTCACGTAAGCAAACGACCGAATGTGATTTCACAGGCGAGAACTTACATGCCGCGACCGTGAAGGTCATCTGAGAGAGCTTTCAGATCATCGGAGGTACCGAACTTGGAGTTCAGCTTTGTAGCGTCTGAAATCCAGTATCCGTGGTACGGATCCCCATACGGAGTTCTTGGGCCCTCGTAGTTCTGGGAGACCGGACTGATCCAGACTGCACGGTCATCATTACCAACACTGCACACGACAAGCTATGTAGAAGGGGGAAAGAACATACTAGCTGTGAAGCCCGCGTCCTGAATATAGTCCAAGTTTGTGCGAATAGTATTCCAGGTTCCCCCACACCACGTCTGTTTGCCAGGGTCACAGGCGTTCGGATCTGCACCTTCCGGGAGCGCGTAGCGGTCCACGATTACTCTACAAAACAATTGTTGGTATGCCACTCGCGAGAAGGTGTGAGATACGAACTGGTAGATGGAACGTGTCCTCCATTGATCAGCGTTTGCTGCGCTTGCGACCTGGAAGAGGGAACAGGCAATAAAATAAAGTGCCACTGAACCAAACATATTGAGAAAGAGAAAGCGGGGAATATAGGCCGTGCACGGCGATGGTGTTGAGCAAAAGAGTGGCAGTTGGGGGTATGACGCCTCGACGAGCGTTCAGTTGTAGGACGCCAGCGGGGGCGGACTGAGGATGGGCAGGAAGGAGGAGGAGGTAAAGAGAGTGAGAAAGGGAAGGGAACTGAAGAAGCACACATGGTCAGATGGAAAATGAGAGTAAATTCGAAATATTTTCTGTGATTCGCAGGTGAAAGACTCGGAGGAACTCGAGCTGTCCCGAATCGGGTCGAGCCCATGATCGGCACTGTCATTTCACGTGTTGTTTTAGCCTTATTTGGCATGTTTACTAGTAGCTCAGCTTACCCCGCATCTGAAACCCTAAAGTAAGGTCAAGGTCCAGGCTGTTGCGAGGCTACCTCAAATGCCGGGCGACCGGGAATCAGCGACTTCCCATTCCTTCAACTGATCCGATCCATCGTTTTCCGTTTTCCAGTCTGTTCGCGACATCTTTTGGAATGGATGCATCTCCTCCTTTTCAAAATTCTACTCGCGTTTTCATCTTTTGAAAAACCTGAAACTTCACAACAGACGCATGCGGTTACGTATTGAATCACAGCTTGGCAGATGCCAAAAGTCTCACGACGGCCACTCCCGTAATTTGATAACCGTCAGCGTAGATTTGCATTGCAGAGTTAAACTTCAACGATGAACTTTGTTAGATACTTGCCTCGGAACCCCAGTGCTTTGTTCCGACTTGAGCTAGACAAGACGTCAGTTGGACACTCGACTGAAGGATGTGTGAAGGACGGAAGCTTTTCAGTTTGACGCTCCGAAAATGTCTGCCCAATCGGGTCGGGAAGCTACTGTTGTCTACTACGGCTAAGAGAGAACCGAGAGAAGTGCACCTGCACTGACGAGCATACAGATCTGTATGTAACTGGGCGAATCAGTACGTGTTCGGCACTGCCGGAGTTGCATGTCGCAAACGGCCAGAAGTCTTACATGTCAAAATAATTGCAAATTTGCTGATGCCCTCTCTGCACCGAACGGAAGGGTGCCTCCTCGTTTCTTGTCGAGGTACACGAATGGTCCTTTGCACACTACTTACGGGATATGAGCTGCACTGAAGTAGGATGAAGACAGGGTGAAGCGTCGATCTCTGTTGCTCAGGGTCCGTGTTTTCCGTCTTGCTGAACACGCCAGGCCAAACAAACACCCACAACAGGTGATCTAATTTTAGACGGACACGCTGGCCAGCGGTTCTGCGGACAACGACCATGGCTGCAGAAACACAATCCTTCTCTTTCTACGGCCGAACAGTTCTATTATGGATCCTTGCTGCTGCATTCCAAGTAGGTACAGACAACATAAATATAATATACCTTCTGATCACTCTATAAATCACTTGCGCACAACGTGCACACACAACATAGTATGGCTTCCATATCTCCGCGCTCAACCAAATATCCGCCGTGCTTAGCTGTCGCGCAACGCCATCCTCCTCTAACAGCATCGCATACAGCCTGGGGCTGCCGACATGCATACCTCTCTCCGACGCAGAGTTCTCCGCAGTCACCGCCTCCTTCACGCTCGGCGGCCTTGTCGGGAGCCTGCTGGGCAACTCGCTGGCGGGCAAGAAAGGACGGAAGGGCGCAATCAAGGTCAACGCTATCGTGATGGGCGCAGGTGCAGCGCTAATGACGGTCGCAAGCAACATTGGCATGCTCCTTGTCGGCCGGTCCGTGCTCGTGCTCTCATGTCAGGGATAACGTGAATTGATTCCATGAAACTACATAGGTTCCTCATAGGCATCGGCGCAGGTATAGGCGTCTGCGTCGGGCCCGTCTACATCGGTGAGATCGCCCCGCAAGCCATTAAAGGCAGCACGGGCGTGCTCTTCCAGCTCTCCGTCGTCTTCGGCATTCTCTCGACGCAAGCACTTGGCATGACGCTGGCCACGCCCACGCGCTGGCGACTTGTCCTCCTCAGCTCCGCCCTCCTCTCCATCATTCAAGTCCTCGTGAGCGCAGGCATAGCAGAGTCGCCTGCGTGGCTCGCGGGCAACGGAAAGGTACAGGAGGCGCGCGCCGTGCGCAGCACGTTGTGGACCGGACAAGACGCCTACGACAGTGTGACGCAAGACCCGGATACGCCTATTCGTATGTCCATCTCCAGCCTCTTCTTCTCATTAGTCCTTGCTTATAGTCGCTGTAGGTGACGTTATCGATGACCTCGAAGATCCTCTCCTCTTCGAAGCGCCTGATGGCTCTGAGCGGCCGGTGTTCACTGCGCAAGCCACCAAAGCCATGTCGATGACCCAGCTACTCAGAACACGTGAAATGCTTGCCCCTCTATTAATCATGTCCTTTGCAATGGCCGCGCAGCAGTTCTCCGGTATCAACGCCGGTAATTTAGCTTTTCCTTTCTTCATATCGAAATTTCTTGTTCACTATACAATGTGTGTGATCACGCAGTCTTGTATTACAGCAATGACATCCTCGGAAAGAGTCTTCCGTCATTAGCAGCCTACGTCTCTCTCCTCATCACCGTCGTAAATGTTGCAATGACGTTCCCCCCAATCTTCCTCATCGAGGTACGTAAACCCAATTCCCCCGTTACGCGCTTTTTACTGAATTCGAAACACACAAACAGCGAATGGGCAGGAAGTATCTGCTGAACATCTCCATAGCCGGCGCTTTTGTTTCCCTCCTCGCAGTCGGGTACGGCCTCGACTCCGGATGGAAAGTCCTCCCTAGCCTCGCTATCATTACTTTCGTTGCGTGAGTAACTACTACTTTCATATGTTATAAAACCACTAAAGATCATTCAAATGCCCATTATTCTCTCAGCTCATTTGCTTGTGGGCTCGGACCCGTTCCATTCGTCGTCATCTCCGACGTAGCACCGTACCACGCAGTCGGTGCTTTATCCTCCGCTGCACTCACCATTAATTGTACGTGACGAACATTCGTTCATTTATTTCTCCGCCTAATAACATTCTCTTTTCTTTCTTTCAGGGATCGCGAACTTTATCGTTGGCCTCATCTTCCTTCCCCTGCGCAACTTCCTAGCATGGGGTGACCCTCTTCGAGAAGGACGAGTCTTCTACGTCTTCGCGGCTGCGCTTGCGGTTTTCTCTTTCGGGCTTAACATCGTGTATAGAGGGTGAGCATTTTCTCGGTTACTATGTTCCTTAAGCTAATGCACCATGACTCTATTGCCTCCGATGAGTCTAGATATTAAAGTCATCTTCTTGGTTATCTTTAGTGAGCAAAGGGTATGCAGTCATGGTTGTAATATAATATAAAAGGTCCATCGACCATCTGGATTAATTGTTCTAGGAGGCTTTTTCCAAGACATAACAAACATGGGAAAGCAAGATAAATATGTTAGTACAGACAGACAAAGCGACAGCAAGCATAGCATCACGATAACCAAGACATAGCTTCATTCCATTTCCACTCATTATCCCAAACGCTGTTCATTACCCATCAGTATCATTATACACACTGTCCACGCACAAATGCAAGTACTTACCCGGCACCCAAAACACCTCCCGCGCTCTGCCAATCCGCATCTCGTCCAATGACAATCCAGTCAGGAACCGGGACACCCGTACGGTACGGGAAGAGCCTCCAGGCGCGCTCGAGTCCCTCCTCATCTGTCCCCGCAAGAAAGAGCGCGAGGCCCCTCGGGTTCGTCGGATGCGGGTGCGTGAACAGCAACCCTAACCCCTTCTCCCTGAACACCCGCCTCCGAATACCCCACACGCCCTCAGAAGCAAGTCGGAATTCCGTCCGGTTCTGCGCGAGCAGGCTCTTCCCAAACACGTTTTCGGAACCACCGACCACGATGAGGTTACCTAGGGGGCCCGTCGAGTCTGTAATGGTGTCCGATTGAGCGGTGTGAAACAAAGCGGTGGCAACTTCATCTGTGATGATTTCCGCATCGAGCTTGTGGTATACATCCAAGACGTGCGCAATGCGGAGTGCAACGGAGAGCGCCTTGGGATATTTTGCAGGGTCAGGAATGATTAGATGGAAGGGTGCCGGTGTATCAAGGATGTTTTGTATGCGACCTCGAGGTGGAGGAGCATCATCTTTAAGTTCAGACGTCGAGCGCTGCAGTTCGAGCATAGAATATTAGTCCAAGTCCACGTATATTCCTCGAAAAAAAAACGCACCGTCCACACGCCCTCCTCTGAAAGAGACAAGAACTGCTTTTCTGCACTCTCCATCGGCTCGAATTGGTATTCATCGTTAATGACGATGGTGTTCTGAGAGCCTAGAGCATGAGGTACAAAAGATGCCCAGCGAACATTCGTAGCTCGGACAGAAGTTCTATGTTCGTCAATACGGACGTACAAGCGAGCAAGTCTGTCCATAAATATATACATTAAGTTCACCTAATGCCGCATCTTAAGCCATACACTACGCACCTTCCTGGTATACCTAACGCATCAATAGTCCATCCGTGTAAGGAGCCGGAATGGGCAGGGTTGGAAACGGTAAGCGTGAACGTTGTCACATTATGTTTGCTTTTCTGTGTCAAGGTGCCGACGCAGGAACTGTTGCACGGGGATGCTATCGAACACACCGGGATACCAATGTGATTTACCCTTGTCTTCATGAAAGCTAACAAAGTCATTAGGTATCAATCTGGGAGGTTGGAGTAAACATATGAGAAACGAAAAATCGTACGTAATATTAAGACCGTCTCCCCATGATTTTACGACACTATAGTACTCTCTGGAATGCCAGGTGGGGACGTTATCGTCATCACCACTGTTGATGAGCAACCGATCAGTATATCACATACTATAAAAAAGGTGTATAGGTACCCATGTACAGCAAGAATGGGGATCTTATCGACATTCGACAAAAATACATCATTATCATCTGGGGTCAGTGACGACTCCAAGATAGCACGGAGCGAAGGGTCGATATAATGTCCTGCTCTATCACCTTTCTTCAAAATAAAATGGGAGTCATGGAGTCATCACTGCGCACCTCGATTGAGTCAACGGCACATAGGCTTGGGATTTGATATATCCCGCCGCAGGGATCGCAGCGCGCACTTTATCCGGGAAACGCGAGGCGAGATACCAGACGCCCTGCCCGCCATTCGAGTGACCGGCCAGAGTAACTTTCGCATCCGAGTCGAAACCCCAGGATGGGTAACGTGTGTCTAGGATCTTGCTCAAAGCGCGCACAGATGCCCAAGCCTCGAATGCGCTCGGACCGTGCCAGTCTAAGCCCTATTGAAGTTTTAAATTTAGTGGACGACTTGCATGAGTTGTGAGGCAGGAGCGAGAGTGGAGTAGAGAGGCCGACAGAAAGGGGGGAAACAAAGAAAACCCAGGAAACTACGTACCCATTCCGTCCTACCGGGAGGCATGACAATCCACGATCTTGCCTGGCGAATATTCGCATCAGCCCAAAAGGGAGAGGAAGTTACGTCTACGCCAGCTCCATCTATCAGGCAATGAAAACGAATGAAAGAGGACATCCGGCGGTTAGTGATCGATAGCATCTATTAAGCTTCGCCTTCTGCTTCGCAAATCGCCATCGCTCGGGGGGAAAAGAAGATGACTCACGTAGTGCTAGAATCGGTGACGAAGCACGCTCGGGGGGATAATAGGGTGGCTTCGCAAGGAAGACCGTCGGGTGTGAGGTGGCAAAGAAGAAACTCCCTTTGATAGGTTGTATGTTCTGGTATATAGACCACATGGGATAATGACGAAGTACCAAATTAACAGGGAGCAAGACTTCCTCTCCTTCGCTTCCCAGATTGAGTGAAATAATGGACAGATAGAAAGACAAAGAACTGGTCCCGTAACTTTCTTTGACGGCACAGCTTTGCTTTATGAGGATTGGAACAGTACGTGTTTGCGAAGGCTCTATTACTGATTGATGTAGAAGTGATAGACTGATACACTGCAAATGTACGTCAATAAACTGTATGAGACAATTACAAGAATGGAAATACCTTAGGAAAGTCTTTGTGAAGTATCTTCAGTTCATTGACCTTCCACCTGCCATCAAAAGCTCGCAATCCAATCCCAATTGCGTTCCCAAACGCGTATCCACTAATGAAATCTGGAACTATATCGTGCGGGAAGATAAGAGCGATAGCTTTCGAGGGCGCGATAGTTGCACTCAAGGATACTTGCAAAGTTGGTATGAGCTTTGCTCCATCTTTAGGGTCACCAAAAAGCCTAATCTGCACCAAAAAGAGAAGTCAGATCAGAAGCAGGCAGATCGGGAGAAACGGAGTCTAGATCATTCACCTCATAGTCCCCGCTGACGAATAAATCATACACGCTCGGATTGTCGATGCTCAGATTTCTCGGCAAATCGACGGTACTAGGGTGTGCCCGGGACAAATCGTAGATATTGCCCGCATGCCATTCGGGAACAAAGCGTTCGCATTCGGACACACGTTCGTCCTCGTTATGAGAGCGAGGGACAAGAGTGAAGTACGATCCTTGTTTGAGCTCAATATGAAGCTTCGGTGGAAGACTGCCGTATCCAGATTCGGGAGGGTGTATGGTCACCGTTGTTCTCAGAACGGTATGGTGCTGGAAAGCAGCCCATCCTTCCGACTTCAGAAGTGTTTCCCATCTAGTTCGGTGCCATTAATAATAAGAGGAAGAGACAGTTCAGCAAAGACTCATACCTAATGAGAGGAAACGATATCGCTAGGTTTCCATTTGCGTCTGCACGCGCCTTCGTCCATGTCACTTGTGCATTGTCTGCATAGGATGAAGGCCACGTCCTTTGCGGCTCATGGTGGTAGGATGATGATACTGATATCTATTATTGAGATTCTGAGACTTAACGAAGTAATAAGCGCATACAGTCTATGGGGAAGCCTGGAGACAGAAAGTGCTGCTCTCGGGCGTGAATTGGAAACGGTCCTAAAACCTGATGATGATTTCCAGATCAGTCCATAGCAAAGACCGTTTCGGTTACGAGGTCTTACGTCCCAATCCCTTGATAACTCTACTCGCCATTCCCAAGGCTCGGGGCCTTGAGAAGTTGCTGTCTCCGGCCTTTTGAGCACATCTTGCGCCATCTCATCCGTCGCCAGAACCGCCGAAATGAAGACGAGGAGTATGCCAGATAGCAAAGCTAAACATCTGTGGACAAATGTGCTCATCTTGATAGCAATATGAGCGCGACTGCCATTCAAACCGAGATTATACTGGACACATCGTAGTAGGAAACAAGTTGAAGAGCTGCATAATGATACCGTGTGTGCGTACCAAGATCACTCGCTCAGGGACAGGACCCTGACCACTGTCACAGATATAAAGCCGTCAATATAGGAGGCAGTCCAGGCTATCCTCAACTCAGACACATCCCACTCGTCCTCACCACCACCACCAACCACTCTACAATGTCCGGCAGACAAGGTGGCAAGCTCAAGCCTTTGAAGGTGATCATAGTTGCTACTCGTGATATATACGCTCTTTGCTCACTGCTTTCACCAGGCTCCTAAAAAGTCTAAGCAGGACGAGGACGAGGAGACCAAGGCGTTCAAGGAGAAGCAGAAGCAGGAGGCTGCTGCCCTCGCTGCTGCCCGTGATAAGGGTGAGTGGCCATTCCAAGTATACGAAATATGTTGCTGAGCTAATTTCTGAACTCATACAGCGGCAAAGGGTATGCGATATATGTTATTGATTGACGAGAATCCGGTAGCTGACTCTATGCTCCTTTTCTTTTTGTTCAGGTGGTCCGCCCGGCGGTGGCATCAAGAAGTATGTGACTATCCGTGTAACTCTAAGGCTGAAATAGACCGTCTGATTCTGATCACATCTCTACAGGTCCGGCAAGAAATAGACGAGTTGCGGTACTTAGAAGCTGTGGCGAAGATCTGCTGAATTTTTTTGCTTACTTCCTCTTGCATGAGCTGCGCATGTAATTTTGATTATACTCCTCTACTGTACTCCTATCGCTGGGCTATGTATCTACTGCTTCAAAATTAGACATTGGCGGAAATGAAGGTGCGAACCGATGAAGTCAGTGTTTGATGGTTGGAAGCAGACAAAAGGAGTAGGGCGTGACAAGTTCGATCAAGTTCTTGCAGCGAAGCAACTTCTGGCGTAGTCTATGGTAGCGCAGACTGCTCAGCACTGGCAGCAATCTCGCAGAAAACGAGAGCTGTTGTTCGGGAATAATTAGGCATTCGTCCTGCCTCGTGCTGACCGGGAGGCGAGTTGAGCAAATTTTGAAAAGAATACTTAGCCTAGCCAGGCACGCATAATGGCTAAGCGACGCCTGAGGTATTCTGCTGCCTTTGTGCCAGTTGCTGAGTGGTTTTGCACATCGTCTCAACGCTTCAAAGCGTCCGAACGTCGAGGAGAGCGTTTGCGACAGCGTCGACAGTGGTAGAGTAAGCGCGGTGTGACGTATTGTGACCGTGATCGTATTTGTTTGGTCATGGACGAACGTAGCGCCTTTGAGAGCGAGAGAACCGTAAAGTTTAGGGACCTTCCTCCTCACCACCTCCTCAACGTCGCCCGCCCTCAGCGCCTCTCCTTTCCGATGCTTGGCAACCTCGGCGGCCTCGTTGGCCAGCCTCAACCCCCGGCGCACCAACAGCAAGGCCAACAACAGCAACAACAACCTCCACAGAACCAGAACATGCAGCAACCTCCGCCCCCTCCACCGCCGCTCAACGGCCAGGACCTCAACCTTTCCAATATTTTGCACTTCCTACAGTCAGAATGGAGGAGATACGAACGCGAGCGGAATGAGTGGGAGATTGAACGTGCAGAGATGAGAGTGCGCACACAAATTTTAGTTTTCTGACCGTGTGCTTCGTACTGACTTGAAATTTCTCGCGTTTCCCCAGGCGCGTATAGCGTTGTTAGAAGGAGAGCGACGGTCTTTTGAAAACACTCGTAATGACCTTCTTCGTCGCATTAAAATGCTGGAGTTTGCTTTGAGAATGGAGCGGTATGCAGATTCTCCGGAATTCTAGTATAATGACGCGTGTCGATCATGCAATATGTCTCCTTTTGCAGGTCAAAACAACTCAACCAACCGGCCGGACAATCTACTCTCCCCAGCAAAATCGCTACGCTCCAGAACCAATCCAACCCTTCCTCAAACAAGGATGAGACTGGAAGTCATAAAGGTGGGAGCAGCGGTAGCTCGCCTAGAAGTGAAGGTACGTGTCGTTTCCATGTTCCTATACTTTACCATGCCCTCATCGTTTGTCGACCCGCAGATGTTCCTTTACCTTCTGACAATCGCATGTCTACTGGCTCATTAGCCGGGATACCGAATGGTGTATCAGCTGGAGCAGGAAACAAGTCGAATACTTGGGCTGGGGCGAATTGGACGGGAATGGCCAACGCCAATACCAGTGCCGCTTTAGGAAAACCTGCACCAGGGCGAGACCCAAAGAGCAGAGCGAAAAGTAGAGAATATCTGAAGCAGTATGTCTTGCATTGTTTCAACTAATTGTAATAATGCTCATGGAACTTGTCAACTTTTCAGATGTTTGCAAGAAATCTCTTACTTAACATCTCCGCAGGCGATGAATCCTCTACCCAATCGCTCGCTTCTCACGCAGCCAGCATTGCCGTTGACGATTCCCAACGTTCCTCCTTTAGACCAAATGGCGTTTATCGGTCGACCACGGAAGGTCGTGCCAGAAGTGGGGAAAGATAACTACCCACTAAATGGCATGTCATTGATGAGCGGACCCATGACTGCTCCAGCCGGTACTGGACCTCAAGGACCTTTATTGGACAGGGAGAACAGAATGAATACCGGATCAAGTGTCCAGCTACACCCATCTAACTCTCAGCAATCTCAACAGCACCAGGGAGGTTCATCTGGAGGTATATTTCAATTGCAGCAACAGCAACAACAGCAACAGCAACAGCAGCTCTCACAACAGTCACTCATAAGCCAAGGGCAACCTTTGCAACTACAGACTCAACAGCTCAGTACAGAGGGGCAGGAAAGGCCGGAAGGTTCAGAATCCCAACTCACTGCAATTTTCCGACCAGATAATGATTTTAGAGAACGCCTTGAACGTGCGCGCTCGGAAAGGTCTGGACACCAACAACCCCTAGGAGTATCGGCATGGGATGCCAGTGCGAAGGAGGATGATGAAGATGGAAAGGATGAGGAGCCAGAGATTGAAGACGATGACGCTACTTCTACAAGCAGCGAAGACGACGGAAAGATCTGGCGTGCTCGTCGGACATTGCGAAAGTCAGTTTTGTATGCTCGCGTGGATGTCTTTTGAAGGCTAATGATCGACATAATTATGCGTTTTGATGGTTTATTTAGTCATCTTGATGCTGTAAGAGCCCTTGCTTTCCATCCAACGGAAATGTGCCTTGCTACCGGTGGAGATGACTGCACAGTGAAGATATGGCGCATGGATATGGTCGGACTAGCATCTCCTGCGTTCGTCATTTCCAATAACCATACCTTATTTAATGATCCTTATATATATTTATACGGCAGAATCCGGACAGCGACCGACATTGAACCTCAACTGACACTCCGGGGACACACTGGATCAGTCACAAGCCTCGTGCACTCTCCAGGAAAACGCGTCTTGTATTCTGCCTCTCTCGATTCCTCCATCCGCGTGTGGTCCCTGCCTCCCGCATCGCATACGACGTACGCACCGTACGACAGCTCACGGATTCGCGGCGACCTCGTTGGCCACACTGATGCGGTTTGGGGGTTGGCCCTCATCCGAGACGAAACACTGCTTATTAGCTGTGGTGCGGAGGGCGCCGTGAAGGTATGGGATGTTAGCGCGACGTCCGGAATAGGCCCCTTGAAGTTGACTTGGGGATATAACGGGCTGGACAGCGAGGAGGACGAAGAGGCCAATGAGCAGGCTGAGAAACCGGGCGCGACCTGCCTTGAGGCTATCAAATCTGACCTTAGGCAGGTGGCTGTCGCATTTACGAATTCCGTGATAAAGATTTTCGACATCGACACGGGTAAGCAATTAATTCGTCTGCATGCAGAAGCCAGTTCAGGTATGCCTTTTTGGCTTAAAAGATGGACAAGAACAGTTTCTAACGAAATGTCTTCAGACGGCGCACCACTGCAAGTGAATAGCATTGCCTCGCATCCGACGATGCCAATCCTTGTCACCGGACACGAGGATAAACATATAAGGATTTGGGACATCTCAACTGGTACGGATTTTTCTTAATCGTTTTCAATACGAAGTCTAACATCTGAGATAGGCCAATGTACCCACTCAATGGTGACACATCTGGACTCTGTAACGTCATTGTCGATAGATGCCGCTGGCTTCTCACTCGTTTCCGGTAGTCACGATTGCTCGGTGCGCTTCTGGGACCTGCTCGGCTCTCGCTCTTGTATCCAAGAGATTAGTAGTCACCGCGAAAAAGCCCACGAAGGCGTCTTAGCAGTAGAATTTCACCCGTCTGTCCCTGTCATGGCCAGTGCAGGTGCAGATGGCGTAGTCAAATTATACGCATCATCGTAGTCCGTTTCGGAGTAAATATGTCCATCTCTTTTTGCCTGTGTCATGACTTTATTTATTACCACAATTTCATTCTCCACATTCTTCCTTTATTTCTCGTGTCATCAAGCTTGCCTTCCTTTTCCTTTCCCTAGTCTTCTGTCTTAGCACTAATGGCCTGGAAACAGTCTTCTAAGTGACTTGCGCTGTGGGATATTCGATGCTCTAGTATACGTATTAATCCGTCGCAATGTACATATAGATATACCTCCTTCGCATGCACATGGGTTAATTATGCTTTTAATAAGTCCATTAAACTTCTGAACAGTTTACTGTGGATTGACATAATGATAGAAAGGATTGTCGCAGTACAGGTACATGTATATGCTATGGATACAGATAGACGACAACATTTCAGACGGGGACAAAATACCTAAAAATACAGTGGTGTCTGTTATTGTTTAAAGCTGATATTACTGACGTTTATGAACCGTCTCTAAATTTCTTGAGAAAATGTTAAAATTCAACACATGTGAATGAGTGAGTGTGGCACACCTATTCGAGTCCCCTGTTCGGCAGCAAGAATTGTCGCACCTAACCCCTTCAGCTCCATAAGCCGGCTGACTTGCTCGGTGATCACCTTGTGCATAGGACGGTCGAACTTGGATTCCATGTCCTCTTTGCAATGGATGACATATACCTTGAGGCCTGAAAGCACACCACGCAAGTCGAGTGAACCGGGTTTCACAAGCCGCTGCTTCTTCCGCGACGGCGATGATGGGACTTCAGAGGCAGTTTTCCGAGTGCGAGAAGCTTTGCATAGCGCAACTTCCATCGCGAAGTTCGCTAACTCCTGGACAAGGTGTTCGGGAGATAGATGTCCATATAGCCTGTCGTCGCTTCTCTCCGACGGCCAAGAACATTCGATAAAGATCGTATTAAGAGTGTCGGGAAATTTGGGTGCCGCGGCATGCCAGACGAGATGTGTCTGAGGGCTGGTCGCCACGGAATCTGGCTCAACGTCTCCGAAGAACAGGAATTCCTTCTTGTTAACGTCATGGCGTATGAAGAAAGCAGTAGACTGATATGGAACTGGATTGCTTCCATGACTTATGGACATCATCCGGGCGGAGATGTTGTCATGAATACGAGTGTATCCGCAATCCGGGTCCAATCTGTTGCAAGCCAATTGAACAAACTGTTGACTCCGAAGACACTGGCAACTCACGGGTTGAAAAAATACATATGATCAGAGTCCTTTTCATTCCAAGAGGCAAGGTTGGGCCATATACGACTAGGTCTGAAGATGGTTTCAATATCCTCAAGGCATTGGCGAGACCCTCGTATGCTCTTTCGCGGTCCTCCAATACCGCCAGCGAGCAGAACGAGCCCCATAACATGATCCAAGTGCGCATGTGTAACGAGAAATGTTCTTTTAAGTAATGGAGTGAGCATCGTAAGCTGTTCAATGCAAGGAGCTGCTCACCGGACATAAGAATATATACGGGCAGCACTCGGACGGTCGTCAATGTTTGTATTGCCGGAAGACATGAATAGGTCTGGCTTGTGTTCCAGTATATGCTTCAAAGCACCAAAGCCACTGCCTGCGAGTATGTGAAGTCAGATACGTGCAGAATGGATGTAGCGACAAGTATACGTACCAGCTTCTAAGCCAACGATGCCGTCTTTCCATGAAGAGCTATGCGCCTTGAGCAGATATCTATGGCATAACTTCAGCAACCTCGGGCAAATAATTTATAGCAAAGGGCGACCCACCCAGAAATATTGACCTCGCTGGGACCGCCTCCAGAGCCGACGACAATGAGATCGAAGCTGGACATCGGTCACCTGCGGAACGGAAGAAAGTAGGTATGGCACGGGTGAACAACGCTCTCCGTCCACGGTCCTTTTAGCTGCTCCTCGACGACCACCCGGTACCACAAGCCAATTATTTGCACTCAGGGCAGCGCTCGCAAGCTAACAGCTGCACTGCCTGCGAGATGTCTTTTGTACGTCAGGCAACCAACACAGGTGTCGACGGGCGCCAACAGTGACATTGCAGTGAACCGTGAGGACATCATTTATTCGAGCCTTCAGTACTTCAGTGCCTGTTCTCAAGGGTTCTGTTTGCCGCATACAGCTATGACACTGCATAAAAGCAGTGCGAAGAGTATAGAAAAGAAGGAATATCTTTATTGAAACTTCATAGATAAAAAACAAGAATCCTCGAGGTATCATTGTACTTTTAGCTATTGTGACGACCACAATGCTCATTGTACCAACAGCC
This sequence comes from Trichaptum abietinum, assembly GCA_910574555.1. Taxonomy (NCBI): domain Eukaryota; kingdom Fungi; phylum Basidiomycota; class Agaricomycetes; order Hymenochaetales; family Trichaptaceae; genus Trichaptum; species Trichaptum abietinum. The sequence continues at coordinate 2,640,154 of CAJTBE010000001.1, forward strand.
CATTAGAGTCACCATCCGAGTCCGTTGTATTAGATCGCGCATGAAGGTATGGAGAAAAGAAGATGAGAAAAGAAACGAGCGTGCTACTTTGGAATAAGAGTATTGTAAGGAGGGGGACTATTCTCGAAGTACAAAACGGGAGAACTTTGATAACACATTAAACAACATTACGAAGGCATGTGAAGCAAGGCCTCGGGATGCTTATGCAGCACCGAGCAGGCTATTCAGAGCGCGTTGGACGTCGTATCCGTACTTCTCGAGGGCATCTATCGCCTGTGTCCGACTGAACCCCATTGAGCATAATTGCTTGACTGGCTCCACGTCATCCTCTACTGACGGCGTTGTTGCCCCAGTAGGTTCTTGTACCGGCGATAGGAACTGAGGCGGGGGCATAGGAGGCGGCTCGTGTTTTGTTTTCTTCTTGTCTTTTCTCCCGAAAGGTAACCGGATCTGTATGGGTTAGGAAGTTAAGGATGCTTCGTTACTGATATTCAATATTGCAATACGTACACTTAATTTGGAATGACGCTGAGGGGGAGGCTTTGCAGAAGGGCCTCCTTCATTCGAAGATCCAGTAGACACCCTCGGCTTTGGTGAGCTTACTCGAGGAGGAGGAGATGTCGATCTCATCGACCTGATGGTCGACGGCGAAGCAGGTGTTGTTGCTGGTACTGTCGGTGAGCCTGGAGGGGACTGAACCGGGAACGGCGCTGAATTAGAAGAAGGTTGTTTTTCTCCGAATGCCTGGCCATTCGATGCAGCAGCCGGAACACTGCCAGCTTCACCGAACGACAGGGCCTTCCCACCGAAGGCCTCTTCGAAGGTTATTCCATGATCACCTCCTAAAGGTGCTGCTGATAGTCGCGAGGAGACCGATCCAAATGCATCTTCAAAGGACAAGGGTTTGTTGCTTGCAGGCTGCGATGTTGTACCGTTCTGAATTGGGCTTAAAGAGAAAGCTTGAGTAAAATCAGGTGCAGCCTTTGTAGTTTCGGTGGATCCATTCGCAAAGGGCTGAGCTGTTGTGCTAACGGGGAAAGCCGCTGCTGGTTCAGCGGCTTTGGCTGCCATGAAATCGAAATCATCGTCAAACGCGGAGTCCAGTTTGAATTGAGGAGCAGTGCTGGATACCGGTGTCGACATCTTGCCCAAAGCTTCGTCAAAAGCGCTCAAACCTGCAGCTGGAGATGGTGCTGGGGATAAGAAAAATGAGTGTGGATAATCAAATCAAGTAACAATAACACTGACCAGCAGGCAATTCGAAAGCTGTCGGCTTCTCTGGGGCACCTCCGTTAGTTGGAGGCTGGACCGCAGCCTCAGACGGAGTAAAGGCTGAGAATAAGTCCATACTTGGGGGCAATCCAGTTACGGCCGACTCTGATTCAGTCTTTGATGATTTCTCGCCTAGTCCAAAAGCATCATCAAAAGCGTCAGAAGGTTCTGCCAGTCCAGTTGCTGCTCCATTCGTGGCCAGATCAGTCTTCGGTTTTTCTTCCTTCTCAACCTCCTTTCCGGCACTAAAGCTTGAGAGTCTAGCGTTGGCGTCATGGAACACGTTCTCGTCATCGCTGTCACTATCAGAGTCGTCATGCTCTTTCTCAACCAATTTCGAGTCCAAGTCCGTATGCTCGTCAAGTCCAGGGAATCCTCCAGGAATCGCAGTCCCGATGGGCGGGAACTGGTTATCGAAGTTCGTAGTTTCGGGTTTCTTACCTTCCGCAACCACTGACTTTGCTTCCGACGACAAAGGCAGTTCTAATGACGGTGATGCGGAGGTCTCCTCAGTGGGTACGGCTTCAGATTGAGCGGGGAGAGTCTCTCCTTTCTCTACGGTAGTCGCGGCAGACGTTACACTACCCTGCTTGTCCTCAACGTCATCGAGACCGAATGGATCGTCGTCTTCAGGCGAAGTCGGTGCTACAGTCGAATTATCGTTCGTCGACGCCGAAGCCTCAGCAACATGCATAAACGGTGATGCAGCACGAGGAACCTCTTCTTGAGTCACCACCGCTGATGCGTCAACAGCGCGCATGAACGGTGAAGCCGAGTGAACAACACCTGTCTCCGGATGGTCCACAGCGTCGAAATCATTTGCGGTACCACTAGGAGAGGTAGCTGGAGCAATTCCAGTCTTCGGCGTGGGTGCTGAGAAGATGTCAATAGTAGGTGCAGAAAAGGGGGAAGCAGGGCGAGATCCAGTGGAAAGTGCAAGCCTCTCAAAGGGATTGTTGCTCTTCCCTCCTGGTGATGTGAGCGATGACGGAGTCGTTACAGCTGGGCTAGCAGGAAGGGGTTGGGATGCCGCGAAGACAGGTGTATCAACTCTCGCAGGAAGTACCGACGCAGAGGCGGTCGGCGATGCCGCTTTATTCGTCAGAAGTGCAAGAGGCTCCTTCGCTAGTTCTTCCTCTGCCACCTCCCTTTCCTTCTTCGCTTCTTCCGCTTCCCGCTCGGCATCCTCTAGTTCTTTAAGAGCCTTTGCCCTTTCAGCTTCTCTCGTAGCAAGCTGCTTTTTCGCGATCGCCAGCAAACCCTTCTGGTGTTTAGTCTCTTTCTTCGCCTTCTCGACAGCAGCTTTCGCTTGTTGAATTTCATCTCCTGCCTCCTTCATTTTCCTCTGCAGTTCTCTAACGTCTTCTTTATCTCTCATAATACTGCCCTCAACCTCCGCTTTCTCGATCCGTATACCACTAAGGTCGCTTTCGGCATGAATAAGCTCCTCCCTTGCCTTCTGCATTTCTGCCGTTTGCTTAGCAAATTTTTCCCTGAGAGTATCCAGGAGACGAGTCTCTGTCTCGAAAGCAGCCTTTGCCGATGAAAGTTGGGTTTGGAGGGCAGAAAGTTGGCTTGCTTGAGCTGCAAGGGTCTGCTCCATATTCTGACGCTCTGCCTTCGTATGATCAAGGGATTTATTGGTGGAGTTTAACTGATTCTGGAGATTGCCAATCTCGACAGAATTGTCAGGGACTGCCGCTGCAGTGGCGTCCTCTTCATCGCTGAATAGGTCGCGTTGAACTACAAATTTATCAATGAATGAAAACAGTACTGAAGTTGTGTAATGGTTACTTACCCGAAGAAGCGAATGCCGGAGCGCCAAACGGATCTGCAGCTGGTGCCGAAGGTGGCGATCTAGCACTAAAAGCGCCTGTGTGTTGTTGCGGAATATACCCCGTACCCTGGTATTGCATAGTAGGCGTAGATTGATTAATGGGCGGAGAAGCAATTGGAGGTATATTATGTTGAGGCGCTGTAGCGGAAGCTGGAGGAGAATCATCCCAAAGCAAGTCCCTGATTGGTTCCGGAACAGGAGCCGGTGCAGGCGGTGCAGGAGACCCAAATGCAGATGCACCCTGTAAGGTAGCACGCATGGAAGGCGGAACTAAACTCGGAGGAAGGGTTGAAGGAATGTCCTTCCCAGCAAGTTTACCTTGAATTAGATGCATGGCGATTGCAAAACCTTCTCGAGTGAGGTGTCCATCGTTGTTCAGATCTGCCAAGTCCCTGTAATAGTTTCAGCTTTGAGTGATAATAGAGTACATCTATAAGTCGTTATACTCACCAAACTTGCGCAAGCACATCGCCAGATAGTTTTGACTGCAGCATGAAAGGCACAGCAACTTCGCCCTCAATGAAGCCTCTTTTTGAAATGTCCAGGGTGTCAAAGAACTTATCGAATCGAGCCTTTTCTTCTTGTGTCACATCCCAAGGTACTTGAGTTGAGCTCGCATTATTGCCAAACGCGGATGCACCGAGAGCAGTAAGAGGGTTTGGTATGAATTGCGACGAGAAGATTGCACTTTGCCTATAGTTTTGGCCCGTCATCTGGGGTTGTAGACTCGGACGCGAACCTCCCGTATTCTGAGAAGTCAGAGGGGTAGCTGTAAATCCGCTTGCACCAGTGACTGAAGATGCGAATGAACCTGTAAGCGAGGGACTGAGGCTGAGACTATTCCCTGTGCTGTGAGACACGACACTCGAACGTCCACCGCCAGCTTGTTCGTATAGACCAGGAGGAAGGGTGGCTGGTAGACTAGATATGTGGCCGGACATAGACGCTTGAATGAGGTACATAGCAATTGTGAAATCAGTTTGGTCAAGTGATCCTCTGTCCTGAGTATCTGCAAGTGTCCTAACAAGATGTTATTTAAAGTGATAGATATGACGTCCAGCCAGGATTTATATACATACCATATTTGTGACAGCTTTTCGAAGGGCAGCTTTGACTTAATGAAGACGTCCCTGGCCTTGTCGCCTGCATGAAATTAGTCGAATGAAATTAGGAAACTTTTATTTACATACCACTCAAAAGACCATTAACAGGCCCGCACTTCAAAAATAGACGGAGAAACTTGGACTTGTCCTCGGCTGAGAGAGGCGGATGCAATGACGTCCTTGGTGGAGGAGATTGAGGGGGCGGGCTTGACGGTATTGAAGAAGACTGCGGGGTAGGTGTAGATATACCGTCCACCTGAGCCAAAGGTCCGGCTGAAAGACGAAGCAGAATCAATACTGGAACGAAGTGCTTGTAACTCTTAACTCACGTCTATTAATCAACGCCTCCGTAACTGCCTCGCCTTTCTGCGCATGACCAATGAGACGTAATGCAATAGCGACACCCTTCCTGGTCAAGAACCCGTTGTTTTCCTTGTCTGCGATGGACCAAATTTCTCCCAAGACTGCCGGTGGTAGCTTAGACCCAGCGAAGACCTTTACAGCGACATCGCCAGTGATAATACCAAGCTCCCGTGGGTCAGCAGAGATAAAGACCTGGTTGACAAGCCCAAGCTCTGCCGTCGTTGGGTTGAACGTGGACATAGTGTTGATTGTTCGCTGTCGCAAACAGCGAGCAGCTGTCTGGGTCTTGAAGTCCGAAAGATTACGCAGTTCCCATGATGAGTGCTTGCCGGACACCATGAGCCTGCCCTGAGCATTGAACCGGCCCTGAATCACACGTGAACCATCAAACACGAACCATCGTGTGGTCACTGTCACGCCTCTTTTCCTCCAGCCATCTATAAGTTGCTCAGGCCTCTCGTTCTCTGTTTCTCCCCACCACCACATCATACTCATCTAATCCGATAGCATAAAATGGAGCAACTCACAAGCTCTCTCGTCCCTCCACGCAACTCTCCCAAAATGGCTTCATCAGTGAACTCGGGTGAAGGAACTGTCAGTGTTACGAAACGGTCAGTCCTCAGTTCCTAAGCGTCAGCCTCGTAGACTTATCTCTTCGTTCACCAAGACTTGGAAATGAACTTATGACTCTCATGGTTCGTGCTTTTGTTTCGGGGGGTGTTGCAGATATTAAATGTTCTATTTGTAGATGTCTTCTTCTCCTGGCATTGTATGTTATAAGTGGCTCGAGACTTTCGAATCCCGTTGACATTCCTGTGATAGTCCGCATTCCCTAAATCAGACGCAAATCTTTTTGAATGGGTAGGAACAATCGAAGGAGCTCTTGGCACGGTGAGTAAACATCGCGTCGACGCGTCGAAGCTACCTTTTCTATCACGTGCTGGGACTCACGTCTACACAGGTCTACGCAGGGCTAACGTTCAAAATCGCTATCACCTTCCCCCCCAACTATCCTTATGTTGCACCATCTTTACGATTCGAGACACCCTGCTATCACCCGAATGTAGATTTGAATGGAAACATTTGTCTTGATATACTTCAGGTAAGTTTGATAAAAAGTTGCTTTATTTACTCAATCAACATTCATTTTCAATAGGACAAATGGTCGGCCGTTTATAGCGTGCACACTATTCTTCTTTCCCTTCAATCTCTACTTGGAGGTATGAAAGGAATACTCCACATATGTGCTCTGAAACTGAATGCGTAAAATTAGAACCCAACAACGCTTCTCCCTTAAACACAGACGCCGCTAACCTGTGGAGTAATCAAGAGGGTATGTTCCTTCTTCTTGCCATCAGCCTTGCAATAATAATGACAATTTGAATAACAGAGTTCAAGGTGCAATTAATGAGACACTACCGCCCCATTACGTCGGAATCACAGTAAGGTTACACTTAGAAAGTACCTCTGTACCGTTACTTCATGTATTCTCATCGCTTTGGACACCCACATCCACCTTCCTCAATACTATGAGGATAGTTAGTTGTATAACACATTCACACTTCTACTTGCATTTTTTTCACATAGTCTTTATTGAATGTGATTATTCTTTTATCATTGATTGTGTGAAATGATACCATTAGTCAGCACATTCAAGTAGCTTGAACTTACGGCGAAGTCAGTTTCTGAGAGCTTCGTTTGCCTCTACTGTAGCTTCTGTTTATATGGCTTCAACGACAACACAATCCGAACAGCAAGAACCTTTCATTCATGAAATTGCGATCAAGCTTTCACGACAATTGAATATCATCAACCCAAATGATCTACTGGCTCGAAGAGTAATCGACATAGCTAAGAACAACGGTTCGGATGGTTTCATAAAAGGTGGACTTTTGTCATCTAGTAGACTTTAGCATTGCTAATGGTGTCTATCAGCTTCGAGAACCTTTGGCAAGTTCAAAGACTCTTTTCTTAGCGAGCTTCACAGCGAGATCTTGTCGCACGTAAAGCAGGAAGCCAACGGGCATGTACCGGAACCAGTTCAGGGCATTACGATCACAGACAGCGATGTACTCGAACCTGACGCCCCACGGCAAGGCGGTCTGTTCGTAAGGAGAGAAGTTGTATGTACTGTTGCTATTTTAGCTGTGTGTTTTGCTAACGGCCCTCAAGCAACATACATTTCGAACACCTGCAAAACCAATTGAGCCGCCAACACCTCGAACATCTATCCTTGGCCTTGATAAACTTGCAAAAGAGAAGAGATTGGCAGCAGCAACTCTAGAGAGCAATGCGCGGAAGCGAAGTAGAAATAATGATGAACCTATCTTCAAAGGTATGTTATACGTACAACTCTACATGTGGATCAATGACCTATGTTCCTGTCTAGTTCCTAACCAACCTGCGTCGCGTATGCAGCACTCGCGACAGAGAGGAGAGGAAACTCCTTCGCACCCAGGTGGTTTGTCCGAGTCAGCAAGGCAACGACTAGAAGAATTCAGAAAGAAACGGGACAAGCAACGAGGTCAGCGTTGTAAAGTCTCCTTTTATCATGATTCTCATCGTCTGATCAGAGGGCATCACTGCCCGGGAGGAGACAAGAGCAGATGCTCCAAAGGGTCTCGGCGACTTCCAGCGTCGTTCAAATCGAGACAGAGACTGGAGAAGGGCGCAAGGAAGAGACGCAAGGGGTGAAAGGAATGGAAATGATCGTGGATGGACACCGCGCAGCGAACGAGGTGATGGTCGGGATGATGGACCAAGCGTACGCATACCGAATGCTGGATGGGAATCCACGCCTAGAGCTGGCTCTAGTGTAGGCGAAGATGGTGGTTGGGGGGCGGCACGTAACAGAGGTTGGGATGCACCAACACCTCGTGTTGCGCGAGGAGAGAGTCCTGAGGGTGATGGAGCGCTCGGTATAGATGCACACGAGTGGGAAGAGGAGCAGGTTCGACTCGATAGAGACTGGTACATGGGAGCGGAGGAGGGTGGTATTGCTGGCGATGAGGAACACAATCCACTTTCATCGTACAATGACCTTGAACAACTGAAGCAGCTTGAAATTGCAAATAAGCAAACCAAAAAGATATCTGCGAAGCAGGCACAATATGTACGTTTGCATACTTTTTCTAGAGTCCTACTAATACATTTACAGAACGCAGATAATGACCTCTGGGAAACGAATCGAATGGTTACATCTGGTGTTGCTACAAGAAAAGCTCTCGATCTTGATTTCGAGGACGATTCTGAGTCTGCTGTACACGTCATGGTTCACGATTTGAAACCTCCTTTTCTCGACGGCCGGACAGTCTTCACGAAGCAACTTGAACCTGTCAATCCCATTCGAGATCCGACTTCTGACATGGCAGTATTTGCGAAGAAAGGAAGTGCACTCGTTAAGGAAAAACGTGAACAAGCAGAACGCCAGAAGGCAGCGGCAAAGATTGCGTCAGTTGCAGGTACAAGTCTAGGTAATATTATGGGTGTTCGTGATGAAGAGGCCGATGCGGAAGGTACGTTCCCTTTCCTAGTTGCTATAACTTGTTCTATGGGTTGGACATTCACGAAGTTGTTTGCCTTTCCGGGATACAGCCGCAGCTGAAGAGAGCGCAAAGAATGGTGAAAAGGAGGACTATAAAGGAGAGTCGAAGTTTGCAAGCCATCTGAAGGCCGGTACCGCGTCGTCGTCGTTTGCAAGATCGCGCACGTTGAAGGAACAAAGAGAGTACTTGCCTGCCTTTGCTTGTCGAGAAGAATTACTTCGGACCATCCGCGATAATCAAGGTAAGTTACCATTGAATAAATAAGGTACTGATACTTACTCATCTTCATTTAGTTGTTATCGTTGTTGGTGAGACAGGGTCTGGAAAGACAACCCAGCTCACCCAGTTTCTCTACGAGGATGGCTACTGTAATGGTGGCATTATTGGTTGCACACAGCCTCGTCGCGTCGCTGCTATGTCTGTTGCGAAACGTGTCAGTGAGGAGATGGAGTGCAAGCTTGGAAGCAAAGTCGGATATGCTATTCGATTCGAGGATTGCACTTCTAGCGAGACGGTCATCAAGTACATGACTGATGGCGTCTTACTCCGAGAGTCGCTTAACGAAGGCGACTTAGACAGATATAGTGTGATTATCCTTGATGAGGCTCATGAACGTTCATTGAGCACAGATGTGCTCATGGGCTTGCTTCGTAAAAGTGAGCATTCGCTAACTTCATGCGGTGCTACATCTAACATTTTACCAGTACTTTCACGGCGGAGGGATCTTAAGCTGATTGTTACATCAGCGACGATGAACGCTGAAAAGGTGCGACTTTCATCTCGCCAATAAAATAATCGCTAATGAAGCCATAGTTCTCTACGTTCTATGGCAATGCGCCATGTTTCACAATCCCTGGACGAACATTCCCAGTTGAGATATTCCACGCGAAATCCCCGTGCGAAGACTATGTGGACAGTGCAGTGAAGCAGGTCTTACAGATTCACCTTTCTCTTCCGCCGGGCGATATCTTAGTCTTCATGACTGGTCAGGAGGATATTGAGATTACCTGTCAGGTGGTCAGCGAACGCCTTTCTCAGCTCGACGATCCGCCTGCTCTTTCTGTTCTGCCAATTTATTCTCAAATGCCTGCTGATCTCCAGGCAAAAATCTTTGATGCTACTGAAGACGGGCGGCGAAAGGTTATCGTCGCGACGAACATCGCGGAGACTTCGCTTACTGTTGATGGAATCCTATACGTCGTAGATGCCGGATATTGTAAGCTCAAGGTGTACAATTCGAAGGTCGGTATGGACGCCCTGCAGATAACGCCGATCAGTCAAGCGAACGCGAACCAACGTACTGGTCGAGCTGGCCGAACAGGTAGTGGTTTCTGCTACCGCTTGTACACCGAAATGGCCTTCAGAAATGAACTTTTTGCCAGCACAATCCCTGAAATTCAACGGACCAATCTCGCCAACACTGTGCTACTTCTCAAGTCACTTGGTGTCAAGAACCTTCTTGAGTTTGACTTCATGGATCCTCCTCCGCAGTCGAACATCTTAAACTCTATGTACCAGCTTTGGGTTTTGGGTGCTCTGGACAATGTTGGAGATTTGACACTGGTCGGTCGGAAGATGAGCGAGTTCCCTATGGAGCCGAGCATGGCGAAGATGTTGATTGCCAGTGTGGAGTATAAGTGCTCAGCGGAGATGTTGACCATTGTCAGCATGTTGAGTGTCCCAAGTGTCTTCTACCGACCTAAGGAAAGGATGGAAGAGGCTGACGCTGCGAGGGAGAAATTTAACGTTCCGGAAAGTGACCATCTTACACTTCTGAACGTTTATGGCCAATGGAAGAGTCACGGGTGAGATCATCTTCGCCTTAAGCATATCCCACTACTAATTATTTATCGACAGGTATCGAGACGAATGGGCTTTGCGCCACTTTCTGCACCCTAAGCTCCTCCGGAAAGCTCGAGAGGTTCGGCAACAGTTGGAGGATATAATGAAAATGCAAAAGATGGAAATGTACTCTGCGGGCACCGATTTCGATGTTATTCGAAAGGCAATTACTGCCGGATACTTCCATCAAGCTGCGCGTGTCAAGGGAATAGGAGAGTTCGTCAATATTCGTACAGGACTTCCTACGCACCTGCACCCGACTAGTGCGTTGTACGGCCTTGGATGTGAGCTAGCTCTTTTTTTCTCGCGATCTTTCCGGGATGCTGATGGTTTCTATGATAGACACCCCGACTTATGTCGTTTATCACGAGTTGATATTGACTTCAAAGGAATATATGACTCAGGTTACCGCAGTTGATGCCTATTGGCTAGCAGAACTTGGATCAGTATTCTTCTCCGTGAAAGAGAAGAGCTTTGATGATCGAGGCAATAGGCGAAAAGCAGATCGTGAGTTTTCTAGGCGTGCTGAGCTAGAGATGGAGATGGCCCGACAGCGTGAAGAGTGAGTATTATATACCATTATATTTAAGCGTATTGCAACTGATATTCCATTCTACGCAGGACTGCAAAGAAAGTACAAGAAGAAGCGCTGGCGAAGACGATGTCATCGAACTCTGCTTCGAAGATCATTGTTCCTGGGACACCCAGAACTGGTGGTATGGGATCTAGGATTGGACAGACGCCTCGACGTCGCGTGGGCCTGTGACAGCATCATTGATTTGTGTTCAGCGTTGCACGAGTGTTTTGATTTCCATGACGAGGGACGAGGATGAGTTCTGTAAAGTTATACTACCTGCATTATGTAATCTGTAGATTATCATGTAACCTGTTCGCTCGCCAAGCACTTTGCACTTTCATCTCTGCAAACACCCGCTTCTCTTCGCGCGCGCTCTTTCTTTTCACTTAACTTCGTTCTGCAGACTGTAGGACAACACACAGCATTCTTTGATTTCCTTGATTCGTGTTGCCGGTATCAACATATCTCAGTGCTGGCTTTACTGGGGAAATTCAACCCGGATTCAAGATCTTCCGTTTCCGTGGCATACACATCCTGCTGCGCAGGCCGACGTCGAGCTCCAGCTGAACCGATAACGAATGTATGGCAGCAACCATCAATGCTGCCCAGATGTCTAATCGTTTTGCTCCTGAATCTTCTTGGAGTCCGATGAACAACCCTCCGCGAGCGCCTCCCGTGGCTGGTCCTAGCACATATGGTGCACCCACTTATCCTGTATCGGGTCGAGATGGAGGATACACCTTCAACCCAAATCAACCATCCATTCGCTCACCTGCCATGAGCACGACCTCGCCGCCCGAAGTACACGTTGTTTCGCCTTCTGTTGAAGGGGAGGAGGATTGGGATGATGAAAAGAGTATATACAGCACCCGTACGTCAAACTACTATCCTGAAGTCTTTAAGTCGAATGGACGTGCGTCGGGTCAACAGTCGATGTATTCGACGTCAACATCAGGACAGAGTAACGAGTTCCGGGACTCTTGGCAAACAAATGGCACTGTCCGACCGGACAGCAATGTCGATCCTTTCGCATTCAGGAACTACGAGACAAGGATGCAGTTGCCTAGAGTGATTGTCTCTTCTCCGTCTGAAGCTTCCTTTCGTCGCCAAAGTGGGGCAACAACCAACAGTGATGATACTAGGTCTTCCGTGATTCCAGCCATACCAAAAGCTGTGACGCCTCCGCCGATTGTGCAAGTACAAGGTCGGGTGCCTAGCGCTGTCCAGGGAACTCGCAACTTCTCCAGGCCAAATAGACCACCCATTTCCTCGCCACCTTCAGAAGACGGCAAAAGGGAAGTGCTTGAACGTAATCAGCGACGCTGGCAAGGCGGGGATGGTTCGCCGCAGCAGAAGGCCCAGCCGCGCTCATCTCCGGTTCCATACAGCACGGCAGCATCGCCTCCTCAAATTATTGTGCCGAGCTCTTCATCTCGCAGCACCAATAATGAAGATGTATATGGGGGTATGCAGGATGATGATGACGACCATCTAGGATCAGAATATGTGGCTGTTCCGAGGCCTACGCCCAATAAGCTTGTGTATGTTCCACCAGCCCAGCCGCGCACACCATCACCCTCTGGATTATCCCCTACATCACCGCAAGGCCCTCCGCCTCTTCTCACTCACTCATCCTCACTTTCTTCGACTTCGAGTGGCCACTCAAGCCGCGCACCGCAGACTCCGCAAGGCCTCGTCCCACTCCCATCCCACCCACCTAACATGAGGGCCTCCACACCAGACAGCCTGTACTCAAACTACTCATACTATCCGCTGGACGGCAATACGCCTCCTGCTTCAGCAACACTTTCGTGTTTCCCTTCATCATCGTCATCTCAGGCATTGCGGTCTCCCGGGCCTAGTTCTTCCAAACAGCAATTGCAAAAAATGCCCTCCTCTCCAGAGCTACGCGTTAACGCGCCGAAGGTCAAATCTCCAATACCTCACGGCGCTCCAACAAATCCACAAACTGCCGAAGAATTCCTTGCGCTTGGTATTTCACATCATGAAGCTGATCGCCTCTCTGAGTCGGCTCGCTACTTCGAGCAGGCCGCGACTTTAAATGGTGGCTGCGCGGTGGGCATGCTGATGTGGGGGCTTGCATTAAGACACGGTTGGGGCGTCCCGAAGGACGAGCCTCGCGCGTTTAAGTGGCTAAAGCGAGCTGCAGAGCATGCTGTAGTTGATTTGCAAGAGGGCAGCGGGAAGTATGCGCGGGAAGCCGTAAAGGTATTTTTTTGACCTTATCTTCAGGTTTTATGTCTCTCATTTGCTTGTTTATCAAGAATGAATTAGTGCTTGCGGTCTATGAAGTGGGCCAATGCTTCTTCCGTGGCTGGGGTGTTCCCAAGGACAAAGAGATGGGTGTAGTGAGTATCGGGTACTGTTGTTGCCTGGGGACGATTAGTATTGACGAACATTCTTTAGAGCTACTTTCAGACAGCCGCTCAACTAGGCGATCCCGACGCGCAACAGGATCTCGCTTTTTGCCTTGCCAACGGTAAAGGATGCAAGAAGGATCGGAAGGCGGCTGCAAAGTGGTATCGAGCAGCTGTGTGTAGAATTTTCTTCCACTGTTTTGTTCTTCGTGCTGATTTGATTTCGTAGGCTGCCCAGGGTGCAAGTACAGTGGGGCTGGCGTGGATATACAAGCCCAAATATTCAGAATGAGATCTTTCCTGTATTTCCACATTCCTTGACCTATTCGTTCCTTATCGTTTATTTTAACTTCACATCTCACCTCACTTATGACAATTTCGTTTTTCTTCTTGATTTTCCTCTGCCATTTTTTTGCATATATCAGGATACCAGCTGCGTAGTTACCGAAGAGCTTGTACGAGTCGAATACCGGAATATATCATATGTGCATTACTTAGTTCTTCTGCTCCCAGCGACGAGATTTTCAGTGCGGGAATAGACTTGATGAAAGCATAGTCAGATCAGGGACATGTCAAGATAATGAATGATAGTGACGGTTGCCACGCGCGTACGAAAGGAAACCACATCCGGGCGCGGTACCACTCAACGCAGTCACACTCAACATCATCGCGCCTCGTCTCGCCTTCCGAGTGGCTTTCTGCTCTCTCTCTTCCTCACCACCACCAACGCTCTTTGTAACTTTTTGCGATCCCTAGAAGGGCGCCTGGTCTTTCCTACTTTCTTTTCAATACCTGTAAAATTGAAGCTCGAAACCACCAGGTACGCGAATCCGTAGGTTTTCAGAGAGAAACTCACCAAACACTCTTATTTGCAGGTCCGAGTGCTCATATACTTGATTTGACCAACGACCTTACATACGAACCCAACCGACGCGACAAAGATGCCTCGCCGACCTGCACCGTCGTCCTTGATTCTGCACAAGGGATCCCTTCCTATGCGAGGCCAGCCACGGCACACCCTACCATCCGTACCGCGCCCAACATTCGCACCCTCGATCGCATCGTCCTCAACAAGCCGCAATGTTCTACCAGATGTCGCAGCATGTGTTGTACCCCCCGCGTCCATGTACAGTCTACCGGCGGGAAACGTCAGCGTGAACTCAGTATATTCCGCACGCAGCTTCTCGAGCTCGGAGTTCAGCCTCTCGCAACCTGCCAGGCGCTCGATCGAGCGTGACCTTGTCTTACCGAACCTGAGTCCATCATTGTCGCCAATGTCACCATCTTACTCGCCCGGCGCACCGCCAAGGAAGGTTGTTCGTGGCCCTTGGGATCATTCGCGCGCCGTATCATTGCCGATTGATGTAGATGCTATCCTCACGCCTCCCAAGCCAGTCGCCATTAGTCCTTGATTGTACGGAAGTTCTTGTTCTTTCAGTGGACGGAGTCGGGGAGCAGTGCTACCGTGCAGACGGGAGCTGGTCTCCTATCTGCCGACCATGGTCGATTGCATTTGCTACGGAACGATTATTACCTTGTCATAGCAGCTGTTCTTCGATTTGTACTTATAGGATGTGTAGGACTGGTGAATGCAGCAGCCTTTCATGGCGTTTACGGCGACAGCGCAAATATGTAAAAAGACTTATGTGTGATACGGATATGGTTAGAACACACTTTTGTTGTATGTTTCTCCGACGCGGCCGCAGTAGCAATGATCGACATAAAAAAACTAATTGGCTAGCCGATGTGTCCGACGTTGATCGCGACGAGCTCGCGATTTTTTTCGCGGGCTGAAGATGAGGAAGAGGGGTATATGCGCATTGCGATGGCCGGCGGGGACGTATGCCGACGTTCTCGTGCTATGGCCCGTTCTTCTTGGATTACTTGATCAGTACGAACATGATGCCAGCAACCCCATTCGCCTCTTATCCCTAATTCTTTTCGACTTTTCGTTTTCTTTCCCAACTCTACGCGAGGCCATCGACGGCGACACGGCGACCACGGCAAACGCGACACCTCATGACTGCAGCAGTCCAACACCGTCCTCGTCCTGCAAGCAAGCGCCTCAGCACCTTCTCTTTCTTCGCTCGCCCGCCCCAGTCGCTCATGAGAGGCATCTCACTCGAGGACCTCAACACTGACGTCCTCCTCCTCATCTTTCAATACCTGCGCTGGCCGGAGGATCTCTATGCACTTGCTCTCGTGTCGAAGACGCTCAATCAGCAGACGACACCGGAGCTCTACCGCACAATCGTCATCGTCCCCAGTCCGAGGGCCACCCTTGCGCTGTTGGGCAGACTCGAGCGGGATGACGCGCTGTGCGCCGTCGTGCAGACACTCGTATTCGACAGCATCGTTCGCGCTGTGCACCCGCAGATACCTCGGGCAGACGACTTCGATTTGGCTCGGAATAAGGACCTCGCGGATGCAGCGGCCCCGCGCGAGTACGGTGCCGAATATGCCAGTGCTGGGGGCGACCCCCAAAGGGTGCGCTTGCGTTTGCACCATGTACTACCCAAGCTGCAGAATCTACATGAAGTCTACGTGAAGCGCTGGAACCATACGCTGCAGGGGCCGTTGTCTGCGTCAGAATGCTACCATTACTGGAGTCCGTATGGCTATGCTGAGCAGCAGGCTGCAGGAGCGATAGGCAACGTACGGCAGGGCTTGCTTAAGAAGTTCCGTTTCTCTACACCGTACATGGGCCCGCCGGCGGTCATGCACGGCGACCGCCAGCCATGTCCGCTCGACATCGTCTCGTTGCTCATGCTTCGCTGCCCGAAAATCGAGAAGCTGTCCGTAATCGGCATTTTCCCATCGCTTCGCTTCTCCCACCCGACATACGCGTTTCAGAAATTGACTACACTTGTTATTGGTGAACAGACTGCGGGTGTGGGTACCTGGAATGGCGTACTAAGGCATTGCAAGGAGCTAAGGATGCTTGGGCTATTAAATGTTCATTTCCGATTTGAGAAGCTCATGGAGGGATGTTACTTTCCTCATCTCGAATCCATAGGTGTGTCACTATATGCTTCTCAAGTTTAACTTTTATTAAACTTCGTCTTGTAGAATGGTATCAATATGCATTCACGGCTTTTGTATCGAACAGAAAGCCTGCGAAGTCTTTCGCGGAATTCATCCAGAAGCACTCTGAAACGTTGAAATGTATAGCCTTAGGTCCTCGTCAATATCACCCTCTTCGTGGGCTTCCATATGACGGAGGGTTGCCATTCTTTGACCCAGATAATAACGTAAATGGATCGATCCTCTCTCTCCCATTGAGTGATTGTACTTATTGACAACTCTATCCAGTACCTCCCCAATCTTGAAACTCTACGACTCTCAAACTGGAGTATATTCATTCCGGAACACGATCAGTGGCCGCACACAGAAAGCACACAGTTCAAGGCCTGTGCTGAGCAGATCTGCCGGTTTGTGGCGGGGCGGCCGAAGCTGGTCGATGTGACAATCTCAGACCTGCCGAAAGGCCTTGAGATGCAATTACGGAAATCACTCGCTGATCGAAAGATGCGCAGACTGATGGTTGGTGAGAGTCTGCTGAAGAGCAAGATGACCCACGTCCCTTCAGATTCATACGTACCCAGTCAGCGCGGTTGGACGGTACCCGGCGAATGGGTAAGACAGAGACAAGCCGAATGGCAGGCTACTCGGAAGCGAGAATACTTGCTTGAGGCGTGGCAGAGCTACGAGGTGATGTTCGAGGGGCTCGCTCTGGCGGAGTCTGGATACCGACCGTGTCTGCTGAACGAGAAATGTCCTCGGAGCTGGATGGACTATTTACGAGTGCACCATTCATTGTAATGACCTGTATGTATTGTTACTGATTTACGAGCATTGTTGTTTGTTTTGGATAGATGTTGTAGATGTATCATAATTCTGGGTATCTTTTTTGCTGTGTTTCTTGCATTTTATACCAATGAAAAGGACATTGTCAGTAGTAAAGTTGAGCGCCGTGCCTCGTGCAGCCAAGTCGTGCTAGCGGAGTTGGTATGAAGTGCTTACATGTAAGATTACATAATAAAGCTATGGACGACCTCGTTCCGCTCTGCTTGTCTTCAGCCTCGTCCATCTCCTCCTCGTTACCCCCGATTAATTTTCCTTTTCATTTCTTTCTATTTTCCTCGTCGTTCACGCCACGTCTTTCACGAACGCATCACATAGAGCGCATCATGACCAGCACGTCCCCGACGCCCGACATCTCCCAGCTCTCCCTTTCTGGACAACCCGCTCAGCGACAGCACGACCCTTACGACTATGACGGCTTCAGCGGCGTCCAGCGCCAGCAGTTCCACTTCTCGACGAACCCCGTCGCTCCTGGTCAGCTGTCCTACAACCCGCTCGGCGGCCTGAATACGTCCCCACTGAAGAACAAGTCGTCCAGGGCAGGTCTTCCCACCGTATGTACAACCCTTGTCTTTGCTTCATTATATCCGCGAAATGCGCGCGGAATCATTATTTTTTTCATCTCTCAACAGTATTTGGACATTGACATCGCTTTTTTCATCGATAGCAATGGCTCGAGAATCAGGCATCGATTAATGACTCCCGCTCTCTCTCACCTTCGTCCAATTCCGACATTGGCGGTTCCCCACCTTTGCAACACATTCAAGCGTCGATGAGTCCCTCTGGGACACCGTCCGTGGGCAGCAATCAGCCAGGAGATGACGAGGTCATACCCACTGCAATTGTCATTAAGAATATCCCGTTTAATGTAAAACGCGAGACACTCCTTGATATCATTGTAAGCATCATTCTTCTTCGCTGCACAGCCAAGAAAAAACCCTTGCGGATATTTGGTCACGTTATGGCTGAACCACTGTATTAATCTGCTGTTGCTAGGCTTCGTTGTCCATCCCCACTCCCTACGCGTTTAATTACCATCTTGACGCGCAAGGGGCTTTCCGCGGTCTCGCATTCGCGAACTTCCGTCAATCCGTCGATGCTGATGCTGTGGTCGCGGCGTTGAACGGTTTTGACGTGCAAGGACGTAAGCTGCGTGTCGAATACAAGAAGGTTCTCCAGGCTGGCGAGAAAGAGCGGATTGAGCGCGAGAAGGCGCTGAGGAGGATGCGATCTATGCAGATCGAAAGGGAACACCAGGCAATTCAGCATTCCCAGCAAAGCAACGAAGGTTTTGGACCTGTCGGTGGACCTATCTATGGAACACCACGCTCTGTTTCCGCTGGATATTCGAGTACGTATCAGGACCAGCAGAATTCACCCCCGAACGTGCCGCCGATGCCTGTGCCTCAGCCGTATGGCGTGACTTCTCCTGGACCTCCCCCACCCACTACGCCGTCGAAATCTGCTTCTTCGACCGAACTGGACCTCAATGACCCCTCCACCTTGGAAATCTATTCTCGTATTTTGCTTTTCAAGGACGATCCCATGCGCGATGAGCTGGCCTTCTCTCGTACATTGAGTCCAAAGCAACGCCGTGTCGTCCATCTAGTAGCGCAGAAGCTTGGTGTTTATCATTACTCGGTCGGCGAAGGGGAAGAACGCTATGCAGTTGTAACACGCATTGATCCGGACCGGGTGAGTCATCCGATGCAGGCTGAGCCACGACGCGTACGTTCTGATCTCTATCTACTTCCCGTACGGGCCATGATCCTTGCTAACGCTCAGCACCAGACACTCTCGCGCGCTCCGTCTGCGTATATGACCCCTTCTGCGCCACAGATCTCCGCGAGTTCTCTTCGCACAAAGAAGAGCATGCCTGACATGAAAACACTGCATACCTCTGCTCCACGCCTCACCTCGCGTGCATCCAATGGTAACATTCGTGAAGGCTATGCGACAATCGCATCTCCTTCGCGTCGTTCTCCTGGCGCGTTCGGTGCTCTGTTCGGCCAGAATAGTGCGTTTGGCTCAAATAATTCAGGATCGTCGGTTCCTCCGGTCCCGAGCCTTCCCGCATCCTTGTCTGGCACCTTGAACGGCACGTCTATCAGAGAGAATGATGCACATAGCAGCAACGTTGTTCGCCAGCCGCGTGGACCTGTTGGTGGAAGCGGGTTTGGCTCTCGCCGCGACAGGGTGTCTGCGAGCGAGAGCTCTGCGCGTGGTGGACTGGAGGCGAGGTCTCATGAGCCTTTGGAGATCTAAATTGGGGACAACGATTTAACGCATTGCAACAAAACGAGTCACCGGATGGCTTCAGGTCTTACCATAGCATTTTAGTTCACATATCGTTTTCGAGGTATATTCTTGGATGCTCATATATCATTTACTAGCCAACTGCTTGCTCGCTCGTCTTTTAACCCTGCCGTTCCCTTCCTAGTTCCTCCCTACTTGTAACTGATCTTCTGATATCTGAATTCTATCTTTCTCTCTCCTAACTAGTATTCATTCTCACCCATAACTATAACACGCAAGAAAAGATTTGACCCATAGGCTCGCGACCAATTTATGAGTTTGCTCCCTTCACTGGTTTAAACCACTTTACTCTACGAGTCCTTTAAACGTCCTTCATCGCCTTTTTGCATTTCGGTGCTTGCTCATTGTGCTGCTGTCCCTTTCATCTCTCATAGCTATGTATTATCGAGCAAGGAGCATTTGTAGTGGAGGTATGTGCCTATACTACAGGTTACATGCACAAATAGACTTTCCGTGTGGATTTTCTTGAACTTGAATATGAAATGAAAGAGTCCATGCCGGGGAAATCCGCCACAACAAGATCGACATCCATCTCGAATCTCATTCCACGCGCGTCCTATAAAAATCGCGTCCAAAAGGGTCGCCCGCTGCTGGTCTAGCGCACCCTTACTGCGACGGCGACGACGCGTAGTCTACTCTCAAAATCTACAATGCCGACCGCAAATCTCATTCGCGCTGCTTGCTTTGCCCTTGGGGCGGCTGTCGGCGGCGGGGCAGTCGCTGTAGGGATGGCCGCACGAAGGCGCGAGGAGCCTGTGGCAGCTGGTGTGGCCTCTGCTGCGAGCGTTGACGGTGCTTACCAGCCTATGCATGCCAGGAAGAACGAGCCTGTGGTGAAGACGACGCCTTCGGGTCTGCCAGACCTTGTGAATACGGCTGAGTTGATGGCTGGACCAGCTGGCGCGATTCTGAAGTATGGGCATCCTGGTGTGTTGCGCAGCTCATGTTTTTCTCCGCTTGTGCTGAGCACGCCGGACTGTCTGTCTTGTGTTGATGAAACTGAATACTAGGACCCATAAATGATCTGCTGATACGCAAGGCCTATGTCACGGCGTACGACAGGCGGTTACGGAATCCAGTGTGGGTGAGTTCTTGGACATATTCAGCAGGAGTGCTAAACATTTAGTTTTCTTAATTTGCTATACTATGAAGGGTGCTGAACATCTTACTCTGTCCACGCTAGGTCGCTCGCGATTGAACGAAAGCCAAAGCGATGACGAGAGGGGCGATCGTTCAAAATCAACGTTCCGTGAGGATGAATCTATACCAGCACCGTTCCGTGCCCGGTTAAAAGACTACTTCCGTAGTGGATATGACAAAGGGCACATGTAAGCTTGACTCGACAAGCAAATGTATGATTTCTAAATATTTATGCAGGGTGCCTGCTGCAGATGCAAAATCCTCCCAGGTTAGTTTGTACTGTTTAGAGCTCTAATAGGCCAATACTTACTTGTTTGCTTTGGGTTTTTTTTCCGATTAGGAAGCAATGGATGAGACCTTTCTGCTCTCGAACATGGCACCGCAAGTTGGCGCGGGGTTCAACAGACATTACTGGGCGTATCTCGAAGACTGGTGCCGCCGTCTAACAGGTAGTTTCCAAGATGTTTATGTGTTCACAGTTCCTCTTTACCTTCCGAAGCAGGACACAGATGGGAAATGGAAGGTGGTAAGTAGGATGGACTATTGTTTAAAGAATGTCCAGCTGAATCCCACTTGCACCTGTATAGACATATGAAATGATAGGCAATCCGCCCAACGTTGCTGTACCCACACACTTTGCGAAGGTCGTTCTCACATCTCGTCCTTCTTCGCCTTCAAAACCGGATATACTCGAGATTTCAACCGGGGCGTTCGTTCTACCGAATGATGTGATAAAGGACGATACACCTCTGGAAAGCTTTGTGGTTCCTGGTACGGTTCAGTGCTCTCTCCATTAGTACCAATGCTTATTGAAGTGAATTGTTTTGCAGTTGAGGCAGTTGAACGCGCTGCCGGCCTCACTCTGTTCTCCGACGCTGTGAAAGCTTCGTCGAAGCACATCTGCCAAACGACCGCATGCAAGGTTATCGTTCGCAATTTCGATGATGCTCAAAAACAGATAAGGCCCCCACCTCGCAGGACTGCCTCTTCACCAAACTAGTCTTTTGTGAATGCTATCCGTTTTTTCATCCGTAGGCCATCAATGTAGTCTCCAATCTTGCTTATATTAAAAGGTATAATATGCAAAAAGTCCATTAAAAATCGGATAACATATCTCTCGTCCTTAGCCAGTAATCTTCGGCTACGCGAGAAGCTATCTCCTCCTTCGTGAGCCAAGCAAAGTCAGTAATTCCCTGCTCCTGTGTCCGAGCTTGACCGGCGAATATGTGTGCTTTGAAGAAAAACTCCTGTATTGGAGAAATTGAATGAGATGCTTTATCCCGAATTCATCATGCACGAACCTTTTCCTCTATACCTTCGTTGCCGTGCTCTAAAATGCCGATTGGGCGGTGCCCTACTATCCAGGTGTTCATGTCCGGACCACACTCAGCATGCAAATTCCTTTTCGCGGCCTAAGAAGTCGGTTAATTCATGAGTTTTCTTCATGCTCAGCAAAAATCAAACCTGGTGTAGATATTCGCCCTTCTCTACGAAGCCTCTAGGAAATCTCCATTCAATCTTTGCCGTCGGCGAGCCCTTCACTAGGAGGTAAAGATTCCGCGACCCATGTCTATCCAGACTTTTAACGTCCCCCTTCACATCTGCTTCTGTTTGTCGAGGCATTGGCTTCTCCTCTTCTTCGCCTGTGTTCTCAACTTTCAGCATCAAGGAAGCCTTTTCCAAAGCATCTTGAGAGACAAAGTCGGCTCCAAACGCCTTCTTCTCGCGGGTTATCTCTTCCTGCGAGAACTGTGCTTCGAGCACGGACCCTTGCTTGAAGTAGAATTCGGACGGGAATGGATTGTGGAGAGAGCGCTGTATTCGTTGCTGGTATTTGTAGAATTCTTGCTCAAATTTGGTTGGTGTGCGCGTGAGGATTGGTGAACGGTTGAGGAGAATACCGACTGCTAGTCGATGACTTTTAGGTGCTTCCGTTGCGAGACCTCGGCGCGCAAGTCCTACCAAAATGTATGAGGATATTTGACAGAACCGCAAGAGTCTTATTTACGCACCGTTTGAGAAGCCAATCTCATGGTGTATCCGCCGTTGACATCGAGTAAGCAATGCCGACGCCGACATACCAGTGCTAAAGACAGAAAGAAATATTTCGAAGAGAGCAAAACGCGACACTTCAAGTTGCCGTTTTTAGACCACCGTCGCGTCACTCGGGCCAAACCGACCTCTTGAAGTCAAGTTCGAGCTTGCCTCTGGTCTACAACTTCATCTACTCTACTTCGAGTTATGGCCCTTTCACTCGTCTCCAACTCATATCTAGAGGAGGCCTCAGCGAAGGCACGGTCAAGGCCTGTTCCCTGGGAGGTAAATATACCATTCTCTATCACTCGTTAAGAGCTTTCCAGACTAGAGCATCTTCACAGGGATACCAGCGCGCTGGTATTGTTACGACGGAGGAACTCTCTTTGATCAAACGGGTCGATAGGCAGCCAAGATCTAAGACAGAGTCGGTGCTGCTATCTGATGGTCAACAGTATGCGCTGTTGTATCTAGAGCTCCTGAGGAAGCTTAACCGAGTGGACTCCTTGCAGTGGGTATTGGTACTCATAGCGGATGCTTTGACAGGTGAGAGAACACGTCAGGGCATCTGCGAAGGTATCTGAAAGCTATATCTATAACTCAGACCATGAAGAACGTATACCGTTATTCGTGCGGACGTCACAGAAGGATCCTTCATTGCCTTACGAACCTCTACTACGGTACGCCACAGGAGTACTCGGGAGAACTCTTGCTGAGAGATGATACAGGACGCTGGGAAACACGGACGAGTTCCTGCAGATGAAAGCCTCGCAGATCCTGACTGTCCTTCTAAGGTGAGAGCTTGTGCATACACAATTAACTCGTTATATTTATGCCTGCATTTGCTCTCCGCAGCTCTGAGTCCACAGTGCTCCCTAAACAGTACATCCAGCCGTTCACCGATGTCCTAGCCAACCTTGTTCAATCCACGTCATCGAACAGAAGAGATGTTGCAGTTCAATGTTTGGAGTCTCTTCTTACTCGTACGGAGGTGCGCAAGGTTGTTTGGTCGAATCCGAAGATCATTTCTGGGTAATTATTTCGTCTTGCCCTACTGTCCGTGCTATATCAACAACGCATTATAGCCTCCATGACATATTAAAAGGCAAACCTAATGCTCAAATGAGCTACCAAGTGTGCTTTTGTTTCTGGCTCTTAACGTTTGAGCAAGAGGTCGCGGAGAATATTGACAAGTGCGTAGTTCAAACTTCCTCTGGGTACAATGCATTTAGCCTTTTATTACAGGAAATACGACATCATTCCTCTTCTTACCGAAGTCGCGCAAGTGGCCGTCAAAGAAAAGGTTACGCGTGTAATTGTGGCAACTTTCCGAGTAAGCATTATTGCTTCGATTGTGAGGATGTTGCTAAAATATTGATCATAAACAGAACCTGGTTATCAAAGCTCCACAACAAAACCTTCCCTCGATGCTCGTTGCCCAGCTTCTACCTTTTGTCAAAAGCCTTTCCACGCGCAAATGGACAGATGATGATATTGTCGAAGACGTCCTGTTTCTACGTGACGAACTGAAAGCAAGATTTGACAGCCTAACGTGAGAGAACTCATCAGATAGTACTGAACGGACCGGATGAATTAACTTGTTATCGCAGAACATGGGAAGAATATACCGCTGAACTATCATCTGGACATCTATCATGGTCTCCTGTGCATGAATCAGAATCCTTCTGGAGGGAAAATGCGGCAAAGTTTTGTGACCAGGACTTTGCCCAGCTAAAGTGCGTTTTAGTCTTTGACGCGACAAAGATCCCGATAATCAATGCTTTAACTCTTAGGTCTCTTATAAAACTACTAAATGAGTCAACAGATCCCATTGTTTTAGCAGTTGCCGCTCATGATTTGGGTCAATTTGTGAAATACTGTGACCGAGGAAAGAAGTGCGTCTCATTGAATTCCGTACTCATATCACTGGTTGACATTAAATTAACAGGGCCATCACTGACCTAGGGGCAAAGACGCGAGTAATGCAATTAATGACGAACGAGAACGCTGACGTCCGCTATCGTGCTCTGATCTCTGTCCAGCGATTATTAAGTCAACCTTGGAGGGCAGCTTAAATCTACCCTATGTGGACTTAAGTAGAAGCTTGTACAATATTACTTTCGATGCAGTATTATGGATCTAATATCGATGGTATAGGGTAAGGCGCAAAGTCCTGCGCATCTATGTGACCCATGTCTCAGCAATGACGTCCCACTCTCGTAGCACTCGTGCCTCTGCGAGCGATGGCTGGTAATCATGGCTATGTAGAGTAATAGCATCCTCATCCACACCGTCTACATCGGCTTCGATTTCTTTGTCAGAGACTAGCAGTACGCGTAGCCCTCCAATGCGGGCAAAGCCAGTGCACTGGCCAATGAAATCAAGGGAGAATTCGACAGTCTCTTCGACCCTTGTGGATATGGTTTCCGCTGTGATTGTCGTAGAGAGGTCTGTATGTGATCTTGCGGAAGAAAAAGTAAGCGCAGGGAGGCTGGTAAGAGACGTTCCGAGAAACGAGACGCGACCAGTACAGGTAGAATCCGGCTCCTTCACAGTATTTGAGTATGGCGGGGGAATTCGCACTGTGGGTTGGATGCCTAACGCATCGTTGAATGAGTCTCCGGCATCAGAGTTTACCGCAGTCCCTTGTCGATGTTGCCCGTCAGCGATCGCAACGTTCTTCAGTTTCTCAGCTAGATTGCCTATCCCGAATGTAGGCAAATTCCTGGCTGAGCCAATGACGGGTGACATTAATTTGTCAGGGGTCATAGCATAATTTGGACCTCCAGGAGTACTAGAACCAGGAGGCGACAATATTCCTCTCGGTGTGAAAGCGTCGACGGAACCGGAACGAGGAGAAAGTACAGGCGTCTGATCTAGGGATATCATTGTGCTCGTTCGTCGTTTTAGCTCGCGAGGTGGTGGTGGAGGGGGTGGTTGAGGGGGAGCTGGAAGCAGGTGCTGAATAGCTAACGTGACAACCCGAGCTCGTCGAGTTCCGTTAACAGCAGGACGAGGCACGACAGCAGACACAGAAAGAGCGAATTGAAGCTGAAATGGCTGCTCTATGCGCACAGTCGACTTATCCGGCAGTTTCAGCACAACCAGATCCGTCTCAATGTCAGCTCTGGTGGGAATCGTCCCGGGAAGAGGAGGCATTGGAGGATGATTAAGACTGGGTGAGCCAGGGCGTGTCGAGATTCCGGGCGTTGACATGCGCTTCAGTGGTGATCCTGGACGCTGTGGGGGCGGTGTTGCGACGCGTTGCTGTTGTTGTATAACGGAAGGCGATTGCGGCCTTGCAGGTTGTCCAGGATGTGTTGGTTTCTGTAGGTAGGGAGGAAGTGCGGACGCAGGTGCAACGACTGAGGAAGGTGGAGGAGGGAGAGGGATTCGGCGGGAGAGCACCTAAGGAATGTAGATGTATTAATAGTGTACAAGATGTCTGAAGACATGTCACTAACAGAAGTTAGAAGCCGTCCTGGTTCACCCATTGATGAACGCCAGGATATGTCTAATCTCCCGAGGGGAATCATTGAGCCAGGAGCATGGGGCACTGGAACAGCCGCACTTGAAGACGAAGCCTTGGGTGTCATGATATACACATATTGACGAATATCTTGAGGATGCATTATAGCAGTTGTCCCAGAGAACAACCTATTCGTATCTATCTGACTTTCCGATGTCTTTTGCGGGGCGCTAAGCAGATTAGCATCGATTACATCCCAGCCCTCAACGGGTTCCAATCTGAGCTTCTCGAACCAAAGAGGACCCTGTGTGAGATTTTGTATGTGCACTTCGAGGAACACCTTGTCTCTTTCATTCCGGGACAACAGAGCTGATGGACTTCGAGGGGTATGTACTTTGGTCTTGACTGATAAAGGGTTTGTGACCTTAAACTATAGCTTAGAAGCAATACGTGAAGGAGTGTAATCTACTCACAGCGAACTTATAGAACTTGCGAAACGTTTGCAAGAATGGATCGTTCGCATTCTCCGAGCCGCTCGTCACTGGGCGCATTCCAGGAGGCGTCCGATACGTTACAATGCATGCAAGGACGTGCTGTCCTAGCTCCTTGATCTCATGATGTACCACTGTTTCCAGGGTGTCCTTTGAGCGCACGACATTCCCAGTTCCCCCGATCTCAATCAAAGTCACTTTACTCGTCGCCGTCTGCATTTCCACCTTCACGGTCACGTCATCGACGTCAACAACAATCTCGTTATTTACTCCAAGACAGCAAGAAAACGTTTCGCCGAGCTGTATGGCGCCAAATGCGGCCGGAAGCATGAGCATTTGGCCAGCATGACTGAGATCGCGAAGTGTCTTAGGATTGCCCTCTAATGGATATGAGCCTTGTAGAGAAAGTGCATTTGCTGTCGCATGTGCCGAGAATGAGGGAGAGCTTGAGAAGAATGGCTGCCAGTGAGATGCAAGGGAAGGTCGCTAAAAGCAGATGAGCAAGAAGTACAGCACTGGCAAGCCTGGAAGCAACTCACAGAGACACGCATCACTTTCAGTGAAAGAGGATGGCCGACACCATCCATGCTGGCCATTGCTACAGCGTGCGGAGTAGTTGGTGAGAGGGGAAGTAAGGACGTTCAGGATTAAAACGAAGCGAGTCTTCAGGCGCGTGTGCGCATGTAGTATCCGCCGCGCGTCGATCATACCTCGGTTAAGTAGGCGCAAATGCATTGTTGAATCGATGGTAGGATGAGATGTGTTTTCTATCGACAGAGATAATATACATTATGATTCATTTATTATAGTGAGCGAAATAAAATGTTTCTTATGTTATAAAGTCGTCATCTGGCTTTCATTCCTCACTCATTCTTTGCCAAAATCTTCTTCAACTCCGCATTCGATACCTCGAGCTTCTCAAGTGTCACCTCAGCAGCTTGTAGCTTCTTCATTAGATACGAGAAACGAATGGACGTTGCTGTACGTTTCGACCACCAATGTGCGGCTGCGGTTCCGATATTGTGAAGATTGAGTAGCTCCTCCTCACACGAGCGAATCGTCTTCTCTGCTGAGGCTATACGCTTCTCATTGGAGGCGATGTCTTGTTGAGCTCGGAAAACAGGGTCTGATAATAGGATACCATCAGAGAATATTTATATAGCTAGGTGGGAGACGGCTCACCTGCAACAAGTTTCTCGAAAACGTATCGATATACTGGCCTACCAGGCTTGATACTAGATGGTCGGCCTTGCGAATTGACCGTTAGTGAAACAGCCCTTCGTATAAATCGGAAGCTCACCTTCGCGAGTCCCAATAGTTATAAGCTCAGCATGCTCCATACTTCTCAATGCTGTCTCGTCGCCGCTAAATGGGAAGTTCATTAGGGTTTCATGGTATGAGATCTGTTGACGATAATATATTATTATGATGCCAAAAAGATCACGGGAAGTAGCTTGACCTACCTCCTTCACTTTCGAGAGCTGCTTAATTACAGCCCACGCCTGTTCACGCGTCCAAGGGAGGCTCTTTGCATCCTCCGCATCGTCACCAAATGCGTTCTTTTGGATTTCACTGACGCTTCGACTGACGATATCCTCTACGGCGACTTCGACAGGTTGTCCACTTCTCACTTTGTGTACCAACTATCACCAATAAATTGTTTAGAGTGATGATTGTACGCAGTTAGAGAAGGAAAACATACAGATTCAAGGTCACTGGCGCGGCCTCCGAGCCTTTCAACGTGGCGCCGTTGATCTGCGGTGAGTCCGTTGTCTGAGCCATCTTCACGAAGTTTCTGCATCACAAAGGCTAAAGCGCTTGATGAGTCTGCATCTGAGAGAGCTACGGAATGCAAAGGCTTCGTAGGAAGAGCTGTTTCGCAACCAAAGTTAGCAATCTAGTGGGAACTATTAGAGTAGATGAACTACATACCTTGCGCAAGGGTCTTTGCGTTCTCCCGGTTGTCGCTCACCACAATAACGTGTGCTACCTGGTTATTGACAAGTGTCGCTGCCCACTTGGCTAGGACATCAATGACGTTATCCTTTCCACGCTTTGTCGCAAAGTTCTTGATAATCACTATCGGAAGGACCTTTAGAGCCTGGGTATCCGATGGGGTTTTCGGGCGAGTTTCCAGCTCTTTTTCACCATGAACTGACCCAGGCGCACCCGAAGTGTTCGTCTTGTTTAGATTCTCCAGCGAGGCAACAGGGGCATCGCAATCCTCTGGTCGCATCATCTCGTCTCCATAGCCAAGCTCACTCATCACGCCATTGCCCGCGATACAGTCTATCCGTCCATCATGCCACATACCCAAACGCATCTTCGCTCTCCTCCGTTCCTCCTCACGGTGCCTAACCTCCTGTTCCTCTTGTCTCCTCACCTCGGAGTCCGCGTTCTGCTTTTTACGAGCACTGACGGCCTTGAGACCCGTACCGACGACCTCAAGCATCTCCCTCACTTGCTCCTCGATGGAAGTACTGAGGCCTGCCTTCTGACCGATGAGTCCGACGGTTGCGATGTCGATCAGATTGTTCATCGAGTTGATGAAAGGAAATACTGGCCAGTAGCCCGTTTGACGAGCAAGGGAAGTGAGCAGTGCGGAGTCAGAGCTCGCTTTGTAGAGCTCGGCACAGTCGATTGTAAGAACGGGCCTTATCGCACATATCGTTAGCACAATCTGGTTCTGAAATCAGAGGTTTGTTCACCTTTCATTCTCTTTCAGCAAGGAAAAAAGCATTCTTGATTTCCCACTGCCCTGGGGACCATGTACAAACGTAACAGTGCCTAATACCTTTCAGAAAGAAGCATTAAATCAAACTGATTGAGAGCTCACCTGGAAAATCAGAGAGGTACGCTTTTACATCTGCTTCAGCATCTTCGCGCTCCTTCCATATATGAGACGCTGCTTGCGCATTTCCTTGACTATCAGATATTGCAAATGATAGTCGATCTATGGTATTCCTTCTAATCCATTTGTACACAGCGGAATCTATGTGCCTTCAGTACGCTACAATTTAGTTCAAGAAAACATACTTACTCCTTAGATTGAACCAGTCAAGCATTCGACCCTCAACGGAAAATACCCTGATTGGGTCGAATATCTGTTCATTATTAATCCTCGATTGGTATGTTTAGTAGGGAAACCGATGGTACGTACCGTATAAGTTAGCGTCCCAAGTAAGAAAACGACTATAGGTATGACAATACGTGGATGGCCTGTGATCCAATCTCGAATCGCATGCGCTCTTAGAGGACGTTCATAAGCCGTATGCAAACGAGTAAATGAGTTTCCGACAGGAACAGCAATACTGTGTATACAGTTATGGGCTGTGACGGCAGACCGCACGTGTCTGAAAGTCACCGTCGAGTATCGTAGTGCACCAGACGGACCAGGTTGCGGTGCTGAGAGATCGACTATATGGCCAAACGGCTGAAGTTGGCTATCAGTACGTCAAAGCAGACGGCAAAGGATAGAAATTGTACCCGAAGGACATCGTAAAGGTTCTCTTCCCGAACATCGGGTCCCTCGAATGAGACTTTCAAAATAGGAGAAGCGAACCTGTAAAGATCCTGTATCGTACAATTGAACATTAACATGAAGCCTGTTGCCTGTCAATGGCCTGCGGTATTGCATACCTCTCTCCACGGTTTGCCCCTCACAGCCCAGACATCTCCTGAGGCTGAGCTCATCCCTGTCCAAGATGGAAATCCGCCTTTCTTTGCACATCTATCTTTTAGTTCACGAAGGATATCATCCAAGGCCTTGTCTTCTTCCGTTGCATCATATTTGAACTTAACAAACACCCCACCATCCTTGATACGGGGCTCGACAGATTGAAGTTGGAACCCTCGGGATTTAACACTGTCGAATATCTCCTCTAGCCTGCTTGTAAGGTAGTCCTCTCGGAATATACCGACATAGTGTCGTAGACTGTGTAAGTTGTTAATAACAATTTTGCTTCCGACAACCATGTCACCTACTCCCATGTTCCTAGTCTCACGGGAAACACGGAGTCGACGAAGAGTAGTCCCTCTTTCTCCGATATCTACCAGCATTCAGTGTCCGTGTAACATATCAGGTAAGGCTGCAGCATGGTGACTCACTTTCGACTCAAAACTCGAAGATGCGTCCGGATTTACTTCCGCAGCGGATGCAGTGCCTCGAGTCAGTTGCTTGTGACTTGCTAGAGCTAACCGCCGAAGTGCTGAGTGCTGTAGAGAACCGGTACGTAGGGTGGTAATCATCTTTTAGATGAAAGTGTTAGGAGAGGCAAGGGGTGTACATGGAGAAGAAAACAGTGTTTGGATAAGATCAACGCGAAGCCATACATGAGTCTGCTTGACCGACCGACGTCACCGCGTCAATAGACGCCTTGTACTAGGATCACGTGCCTTTACGAGTCACTGTCACGCTGTCATTGTGACTGTCACGGTGCACCGGAAGTTGTATGCCTGGGTCCACTTGACTCTCCTTGTCGCTGCTGGCCATCATCCTCGAGGCTGCCCGGCTTGATCTAGAAGCTCTCCCTCTTATAGCTACTAGGTCGACATCATGTTCACAGCGAGCTCGGCCCAAAGCCCGCGCAGGCTTGCCTCCAACCACCACCAGCGCGGAAAACCGTACGGAAACAAAGTCAAACCAGGCTCAGGTATGGTTCGCTCGGGTTCCATCCTCGGTACCATCAAAAACATCGTCGCTGCGCCTCTCTCGTGGTTTTCGGGAGGGGAGAAGTTCGAGGATTTGGGTAAACGGAGACGTGGGCAGGAGCGTGACGCGACGAGCGACGACGAGGATGGCTTCGGGCAGAAGACGAAACGGATTCGCATGAGCAGCCCCGTCAATGCTCAGGCCATTGAGCCCACAGAGGGTTACCTCGACCCTCCTGCATCGAGTCTTCCACCCATATCTATGACTTCGAGCTATAGAACAAGTAATGTGCTTCGGAAGTCAGCCTTTGAAGATGCCTACAATCGCAGCTCGTCGGTGTTTGGTGGACAGTCGCTTACACGGACGATGTCCATTGACCCTCCTGCACAATATGCTACTTACAATTCCGATCCATCGATGGTACCGCTACCAATGGACTCGCCGATGGAGTCACGACTCTCAATGTCAGCTGGTCCCCGCGATCTGTCCATGAGGCCGTCTGCCTCACCTTTGCGTCTTCGCACCTCACTCACACCTCAGCCATCTCCTGCAAAGCCTATCCGTCGCGAGGCTTCTGCGCCTCCACCGCTGTCGAGCCTCATGTCTAAGCCAGTCTTTGTTAGGCCCCCTCCTATGGGAAATTCAGGACGTGAGCTAAAGGAGCAAAAAACCATATCCCTTGGTTCCTTAGCTGAATATAATCGTTTTGTACGTACACTCTTTCTTACTCATAAGCACATCTAGCACATCTAATCATTGGCCTACAGACTCGTTCACCTAGTCGCGACCGGATGTTGACTAGCTTAAGCTCCATCTCAAGTGTACCTTCCTCATTATCAAATTCAACTTCTTTCAATGGTATTTTACATTCTCATTTCCTCCCATTTCACCTTTTTTCACATATTTCCCATCCAAAGCTCGTTTTCAAAGTCCCGCCGAGAAGACTTTCCATGAACTTGAAATGTATAAAACACCTATCATACCCTCTAGGTACAAAGACTCGAAGGCGATCCCGGAGTTCCTGAAGCCGAAAAAGGTTCACGTTCCTATTCCTATGTCAAGGAAGGAGAGAGAGGCGAAACCGAGTCTGGGTATGGCTTCAAAAGGCAAATCGAAGGGAAAAGAGAAGGCAGAAAGCAAGCCGTATGCCGGGGAGAGTGGCATTAGCAAATTGCTCGCAAAACGACAAGCAGAAGTCGAGCAAAGGTCACGCAAGTACAACGCCATGGAAGATAGGGACGACGACGAAGCTGAAGAAGCAGGTGGAAAGAGAGAAAAGAGAGACGTTGGAGTATATGCGAAGTTGACATCGGAGTCAGAAGGCGAAAGCACCCGTAAGCATAAACAGGCAGATGCGCCTATCGGCACTGTGGAAGACCCATTCGATAAGCAAGTTGAGACAACGCAGGGAGGGAGGCGACAACCGTACGGTCGCGTGGGTCGGGCGCGCCGTGAGAACGCCGTTCGTGTTGTGAATGATGCTAGATCCGTCAAATCAAATAGGTACTCAGCTACATTCGATGATGAGGATGAAGATACCAACATGGACAATGACGGTACGGCTGAGAATGTATCCAAGGAGCCAACGAAGAAGCCTGTTTTCGAAGCTCCTGCGGGATTCACGTTTGCAAACGCTGTGAGTATGATCTTATTAGTTACTAGAAGAAGATAATAAATTTCTGACTGCCTCTTAGACTACCACTTTACAGCTCGATCATACCGGCGCGAAAGAACCACCAATTTCTTCACTTCCGTTCTCGCTGACAAAGCTGACCGAGTCAACAAAGCCAACTATAGGCCCGTCTTCTACTGAAGCTGCAGTAAAGGTTAACGGTGAAATGAAGACAAAGACTGCCCCATCGTTCTTCCGCACCCCAGAGCCAGTGAAGATAGTATCGACCGAGAGGTCTAAGGAGGCTCCCCAACCCCCGAAACTTGAGATTGTACCACCGACACCAGAGCAATCTACGACTGGGAATGAAAGTGTCGCTGCGCCAAGCTCGTTCTTTGCGGCCCCTCCCACTACGACCACTTCAAACAGCTCCATAACAACAAGTGCGCCATCGGCCTCTAATGGAATCCCGAACTTTTTTGCCAGCTCCGCAGTCCTCGCAAATACCAAAAACAAACCCATCAATGATCTGCCTTCTACGGCTAGACCATCACCGGCCTCCACTTCGTTTTCTGTAGGACCTGAGCTTACCTCTGCGTCTTCAGTTGTGCCTATTACAGATCCAGAGAACCCCCTATGGAACGGAAACGACCGACAGCATTCGAAGGACACAACACTGACGCCGGTTATAGGGCGTCCGAGATCTACGTCGCCCAAGCCTCTGCCATTTGGTGGAATGAACAAACCTGCGCAAGCGCCGAAGCCCACTGCAAACTCTACGCCTTCACCGTTCTCATTTGGCGCACCACCAAAGCAACTTGAGGTCTTTGCTCATTCCAGTGCTGCGCCTTCATCTTCAAGTACGCCTCTGATCACAGGAGTGACAAGCGCGTCTTCGTCAAACACACAATCAACGCCTTCATTCTTGTCGTTGACTCCTCAGGTAAATGAGCAAAAGCCTACTAGCGCAGAAGCAGAGAATAAATCGGCTGCTTCTCCATCGCCGTCGCCTTTTACTTTCGGTGCTTCTGTAACGGCTTCAACCCCTCCCGCACCGGCAGGTGGATCCGTGGACGCGCCCAAACCGCTCTTTGGTTTTTCCCAACCCTCTCAAGTCAGTACTGAGAACAAGCCAAAGTCGCCTTTTATTTTCGGGGCACCGAGTAATACTCCTCCGACAGCTAGTGCTGTCGATACAATTGCACCTAAACCTATCTTTGGGTCGGGTCCTGGTGTGGGTTTCCCCTTTGGCGCACAACCGTCATCGGCCTCTGCTTCCCCTGGTCCTGAGGCTGGCAAGAGTAGTCCTTTCGCTTTTGGGGCTGCTCCTGCTACACCTCCATCCGGTGCAGAACGCAAAGACTCCTTCCCAGGCTTTGGTGCTGCATCGTCGCCGCACACTGGTTTCAGCTTTGGAGCGGCTGTGAAGCCGAGTGAGCCAGCTCCTGCTGTAACTAGTTCACCCTTTGCATTTGGAGCTTCTGCTCCCGCACGGCCCATTACACCGCCAAATGGCGATGACCATGGTATGCGGATGGAGGAGAGTCCCACGAGAGAGATGAACGTGAATGGGTCTGAGAAACCTGCGGGGACGGGGCTGTCCGGTGGTATGACCTTTGGATCTGGTGCGGCGTCTGCGAATCCGTTTGGTTCTGGCGGTGGCACAGCGGGAACGGGTATGTTTAACTTTGGCGCAACGTCGTCGTCGTCGGTAGCTGTAAATCCGTTTGCGGCGAAGAATGAGCCCGCAAATCAATTCGCTCCCAAGACAGACGATAGGGCCTCATCGCCTTTCTCGTTCAATCGTGTCGCTTCGGCGCCAGTCATTTCCACATCGTTCTCCTTCGGTCAGAAGTCAGACTCGAACACCCCTCCGGCGACAGCCTTCGGTACTGCGCCTGCCAATCCTTTCGGACAACCCGTGTCCGCGACGGGCACCTCTACTCCTTTCAGCTTTGGAAACCCATCAAATACGGGCGCCGTATCTAATCCTTTCGCTCCTCCAAGCACAAGTGTCATATCAAATCCTTTTGCTTCCTCGAGTCAGACAACAACGTCTACCCCAGGGAGCCCATTCTTGCAGAACGGTTCATCTTTCTCATTTGGAGGGCCTTCAACAGGAAGCAATGGGTTTTCCTTCGGAAACACCAACAGCCAACCAGCATCACCCGCGGGAAGTGTATCAGGCTTGCCCGCTTCTCCTGCCACGAACAATGCGCCATTTTCATTTGGGGGGACAAACAGTTCTGGTGGCGGTGGAGGGGCATTGTTCAACATCGGTGCCCCACCTCCGTCTGCTGGAGCGTCTGGACGTCCACTCAAAAAGCTTCCAAATAGGCGCGGTGGGCCCGTCAAACGTTGATAGTTGCGTACTCATGATGAACTTAAATCATTTGTCCTTTTACTTTGCCTTCCCCTTCTTTCTTCATCAATCGTGTGTTTTCATGTTTTTTTTCGAGTTGTCGGATAAGCCATACATTCTTAGCACATTCTACCAATTGCATATATGTTAGCATTACATCGTTCGGTAGGTCATTAGTTTATTAGATTCGTATCCTGCAATTCTGTCAATTTCCTGTCTTACAACAATTACAATTTTGTGTTCATACTGTGCAGTGAAACACGCTGTGACAAGAGCGTGACAGACGCGTCTCATTCGCGTGTGCAACTTGAAGCAGCAGCTTCAGCAGGCTTCAAGAAACTACAACTAGCCCCAAATCTCCTTATACCTCTGCGATTCTATTGAGCCGCCCTAAAATGCCTCGAGAAATAGTGACGGTACAACTAGGACAATGCGGGAATCAAAGTACTGCTCCCAAGTCCACATGTTTGCACAAACTCATAGTTCATTTACAAAACAGTGGGCTCGGTATATTGGCAACGATTATGCGCAGAACATGGCATCAATAAAGAAGGGATTCTCGAAGAATGGGCGACCGAAGGGGGGGATCGAAAAGATGTATTTTTCTATCAAGCGGATGATGAACATTACATTCCCCGGGCAATACTTGTCGACCTGGAGCCTCGTGTGCGTGGACTTGGTCCCAATATTTTGATTGAAATTGACGAAGCAACAGGTTATCAACAACATCTTAACCTCGCCCTTTGCAAGTTTATATAATCCCGAAAACATATTCGTATCGAAGGATGGCGGAGGAGCAGGAAATAACTGGGCACAAGGATATGCAGCTGGAGAACGAATATATGAAGAAGTCATGGAGATGATTGATCGAGAGGCCGAAGGAAGTGACTCATTAGAGGTGCGTCGCAGATAGATGAAAGAGTGATCTTCTAATGACTGAGCCTTTGTCTGATTCTTAGGGCTTCATGCTCATGCATTCTATTGCTGGTGGTACAGGCTCGGGTTTGGGCTCTTTCTTGCTTGAGCGACTGAACGACAAGTTCCCAAAGAAACTGATTCAGACTTACTCCGTATTTCCGAATGCAAACGAGGGCGACGTCGTTGTTCAACCTTATAACTCGTTATTGACGCTGAAGCGCCTAACCAACCATGCAGACTCAGTGGTCGTCTTAGACAACGGTGCATTAGCTCGGATAGCAGCGGACAGACTGCACCTTCAAACGACAAGTTTTGATCAGACAAACCAGCTTGTGAGACTAGAAATGTAGAGCAGGTCGCTCTATGAAACTAACTACGTGCGTTTAGGTATCGACGGTCATGGCAGCTAGTACACAAACACTGAGGTACCCGGGTTATATGAATAACGATCTCGTT
This sequence comes from Trichaptum abietinum, assembly GCA_910574555.1. Classification (NCBI taxonomy): domain Eukaryota; kingdom Fungi; phylum Basidiomycota; class Agaricomycetes; order Hymenochaetales; family Trichaptaceae; genus Trichaptum; species Trichaptum abietinum. The sequence goes on from CAJTBE010000001.1 coordinate 2,676,384, forward strand.
GGAATCATTGCGTCTCTCATCCCTACACCACGATGTCACTTCCTGATGACTTCATACACACCTTTTACGAGTGACCAGATTGATAAAGTGAGTCCATTGTGACAGGGTTGATCCACATAATGACTGAATTTTGCCCCAAGGCCAAGCCGATCAGACGAACAACGGTCCTCGATGTTATGCGCCGCCTCCTCCAACCGAAGAACCGGATGGTATCGACAGTTCCGAACAAAACAGCTTGTTACATCTCCATACTCAACATTATTCAGGGCGATGTCGACCCTACGGATGTTAGTCCCGTGTTCTTGACATTAAGATTACTAGTCTCAACTTTTTTCCACGTCAAAGGTGCACCAATCTCTCCTTCGGATCCGTGAGCGCCAGCTGGCGACTTTCATTCCATGGGGCCCTGCCTCAATACAAGTTGCGCTGACACGCAGATCACCTTATGTGGCAACGAGCCATCGAGTCAGTGGCTTGATGCTTGCGAATCACACAAGCGTGGCTTCAGTCAGTGAAAAAAATTACAAGGCTTCTGATTTGGTTGACTAAAAGGATCGTGAAGCTATTCAAGCGGATGCTTGACCAATTTGACCGTCTACGAAGACGAAATGCTTTCTTGGAACAATATAAGAAAGAAAAAATGTTCGAGAATGGGCTGGAAGAGTTTGACGATTCAAGGTATGTCTAGGTCATAATGTAGGCTTAATACTGGATTTGCTGATATTCTCTCCTCAGGGCAACGGTAGAAGAACTCCTGAAGGAATACAAGGCCTGCGAAAGCCCTGATTATATCTCATATGTGAGTTCTCAAATACTAAAAAAAATTCAGATGCGTCCAATGCTGAACATCAACGTATAGGGTACATCCAACGAGGACCAGGGTGCTTAGGCTATCACTCTTTCACTCTTTCATGATTCAATTTTGCTATGTCGTCGATTGTTGTGCAACATATGAATTAGTGTACAGTTTGTAATACTTACTTGTTTACTGTATACCACGCTCTCAATAATCTTAATCGAAGGTCCAAAAATGCAATGCAATTGTATAGCATCTAAATGATTATTACATGGAGGATGATAGAACAACAGTGAAGGAAATCCAGACTATGAGGGGACAAAGATTATTTCTTTGGCCCGTCCAGTTTCTTTCCAATATCATTGCCACGAAGCTTGACCTTCAGGATGCGCTCGAGCTTGCCAAGAATCTGGGGATTGGGAATGGCCCTTCCTGACTCGTAGTCCTGAATAACAGATGGCTTCTCGTTGACCTTCTGCGCCACATCTTTCTGAGTCAACTCAAGTGCTAGACGGGCTTGAGACATGGCCTAAATGGAAACGTAAAGAAACATGAGCACTCTGGACACGTCAGCGACCAGGCGGCTGACGCACCTTTCCGACTGAAGGCAAGACCTTTGGAGGAGGAGCTACCTCGTTTTCACGGTCGAGCTTAGCTATCCGTTGATGGTCAGGGCCTGCGAGAAAATATAAGTTGCAGTTCGGTTTAATCGGAATCGTACGCAACTAACCTGAGTGAGCCTTGTTGACACCATTTGTAACCTTCTTGTCCGTCGCAACCACCTGGCCTGTTCGCCTCGCCTGTGCAATGACATGAATCATCTTGTGCCAATCACCTAATCGCCACAAATTTGACTTACAGCTGCGCATGGTCAGCTACGGTCGTACATACTGGTTCGTTGAGAATGCTTACCATTCAAATCAGTTACTTTCCTCGTGACAACAGGTGCTTTCGCCTTGCTTCCAATAACAAGTTTGGTATCCCAATCTACGTTGCTCATGATGAAGATGTCTGGATATTAATTGAGATAAAGCAATGAAAGGAGTGGATAGTGAAAGGTAGAGAGTAAGGTGTAGATCGGTCACTTGGACGCGTCATATATATCAAGTACTTCGATTTGATTAGTCAGCGCACTGTCTAGTCACTTCTACTGCACAGCATTCTAGGAGTCATTTCACTTCGGTTCCACTGCACAGGATAGTACGTACAGCATTGTACTGGTCTACACCAATCGTTACAACTGACTATCTATTTTACATAGCTTGACCTCTACCGACGTCTTTCAGTCGACCATCGAGAACAGGTGTTATAACCAAAAGATCCCTTTTCTTATCATCAAGTTCGTCTTCTTCATTCACGGACACCTCAGCGCTATTCACCTCGGATTGGAAACCCACCCTTGCTGATTGGCCATCAAAACAGTCAAAGGCTGACATATGCTCCCTATTCGCGATAATGAACGGCGTTCGGAAGTGGAATGGCGAATGAATTATCGCGCGAACTCCGTCGATTGCTTGCTTCCAAAGTTCCTGAGCTTTCTGGGATCCTATCGAGGCATGAATGGCCTCACGGGCCTTTGTTTGCTCGATCATAGCATCTGTATCGGCATTCAAGTGCTTAAAATTCTTATTTGAAGGTTCGCACATCCTTTTTATGTAGTTGGCACCTGCGGGACCTTTAGTACATGAAACGCAATAAAACCCAAGGTGGGACTGACCTAGGAGATATCTTCGGACCAACGTGCTCATCAATTGTCCCTGCTCATCATCGATCAGATATTTGTGTCCCTTCAGGCATTCAAAGCCATCGTGACCCTCCGCCATATACTCTCTAGTGACTACGGTGTATTTCCTACCATTCTCTTCTCGCTTGATTTCTTCGTACTCTACCCGAAGATAAGGAGTAGAATCCCCACTGTCGTGACCTTCTATGGGTTTCTGTACTTGAAGGGCTATACTCAGGATGCGTTGTCCAGGAGGCTTCTGAGAATCCCAGGTAACTTGGAATCCAGAGACAACCGGGAAGCGACTAGTTATGTATTAGTAGACTTCCTCTCCTTGCAATCTGCTTAAAGGAGTGAACTCTCTTACCCTTCTTGGGCTGGCCATTTCGATAGTCCAGCCTCAAATGCTTCCCATATCGTCTTCCCGTCTAGTTCAAGGACAACTGTTGAATCGGAGAAAGGCAGAATTTCCATGATGTCACCCAGTGTGATCTTTCCTGTACGTATATTTGTAAGTCTTCAGTCGTTGGGTAAACGTTTAAACGATCGCACCAGGTCCATAAACAGTGTCGCCACGAAGAGTTCCTGCGCATATGAAGACAGCATCTGCACCACCATACCCCTTCATACACAATGCATCATCATAGGCATGATGGAGTACGTCTGCGAACCAGTCTCCTGCAGCTGACTGACCTCCCTATCAGATGACTTGATCTTCATTGCACGGAGCAAAGATGATGCTAACCTCTGAAATACGGATAAATTGCGATCGAAGGTCCAATGGGATAGTAGTCCTACAAACCGGAGCTTTCATAGTATCGGAGACCTTATCAAGAATTGTAGCTAAAATATCCTTCAGCTTCTGGGATGATGGACTGCCAGGCATCGTCTCATGCCGTTTTCCTTTTGAAATGCAGGAGCTCAGCTAAACACCGGCACAAGGAGCAGCTGACCTGACTGACCTCGTATCCCCTTGACCACCTTGCGCCTCACGCTGCCTTCTGGTGCATCCTCGAGTTCCAAAGTGATCTCGCTAAGATCTCGGAAGTCTGTACCACTCTTCACAACTAGGATGTCGCCCTTATCTTCTTCTGCGCCTAGAACCTCTTGATTGACATCGTAATTCTCCCAGGAAGTGACACCTTTGGAGGCATAATAGAGATGGTCATGCCCGCCAAGGATGAGGTCGGCTCCATGTGTGTTTGCAAATAACTCCGATTGAGCGGAGGGTGAGAGCGCATTTATTGCTTTCGCAAATTGGATGTCCTGGGGTCCAATGCACTCAGTGAGATGGTTGGAATAATGAGGATATATTTATGCCTACGTTAGGCACACTTAATGATGGAATTTCAGCTCAACTTCTCACATTAGATGATGAGGAGCTCACCGAGCATGAGTGAGAGCTATGACAAGGTCGCAGGCATATTGTCCATTCGGGTCTCGTAGCCGCTTTGAAAGGTCGCTCGCAACTTCCGCAACTTCCTTGTACTTGAAATTTGATGGCCACGAGGAAATAGTTGCAATCCATTCTCTTGAGATTGCGGTGTAAGACTAAATGAATATCGTATGAAAAAACCCTCACTTACTTTTCTATAAGTCCGATGAAGCCTATTCGCAAACCACAGCGCTCGATGACATGAAATTCATGAAGAAACGCAGGTGCTTTTCCTGTATTAATGTCTACAACATTACTCAAGATCCAGGGCTGTCTGAGCGGTTAGGTTGATCAATGAGGAGAATCATCAGCCACGCACATGTTTAACATCCTTCAACAGTGTTGTTAGGTGTGGATGACCTGGGAAGGATGAGCAGTGAGCGACGGTGAATAGTCTAGCGAAATAAGATAATTACTCACCGAAGTCAAAATCGTGGTTTCCTCGTTGAAAAGACGAAACTCAAGCTCATCTCTCTACAATTTGACAAGACATCGCCATACCTGTTAATGAGACATCCGGTGCAAGCTCGTTTATGACGGGAACCTATCATGTTTTGCATAGCATTCAATGTCCACGAAAATCATCATCAGAAAGACAAGTCGATATTATCCGATGTCATCGTCGGTGCGGTGGCACTGGTCAGGGCTCACCATATGACTGCCTCTCGTTACGCTGCTCTCGACAGACGGCGAAAATAGATCGCCAGAGAACAACACCAAGCCATCCTTCTCCCCGTCCCCTCGCGTAGCCCATGAATCCCTGATCTCATCGAGGTTATATGCAAATTGTGTAACATCAACGGTGCCAGTGTTGCCCTGGAGTTTCTGCTCTCCGACTCGATAAACATCGTTAAAGTGGAGGATCGGAAGCTCGATCATTCCTTCAATCGTCTGAGATGGGAAGCAATGAAGAGCGACAGCTCGTTGCAAGGTGGTAACTTGTCTATCTTCAGTACCTTCGTTTGGGTGTGCTGTGAGGATTAGAAATTCGGCTTTCGAGTTGAAGGGTCGGAACAAGCAAGGCACAGCATGGACTGGGGTAGTCGCCCATTACTTGAAGTAAATTGCATAGTTTAAGAGACGAGTAAACCAGATAGCAAATTTACTTCGATTGAGCTCAAGGCAAGAACTCGTCTTGATTCATTCGTTTGGTCGCGTTGGCGATACGTTCGAAGTGAGGCACTGCATAAGGCCAGCGGAAGAATCAATAATTGAAAATATAGGCAATTAGCTATGTAGTTTCTAACTAAAGTATACATTTCAACGCGAAGAAGCAAAATAATAGTAATATGGAGGTCAATGACCAAAACAGTAGTGTAAATCATATAGTAGCGATATGATAAGTGTCATAATTTGCAAGAGAGAAGTAAGCCAAACGTTTAGGACGGTAGCGGTCCAGCGGAGAACTTTGTTATATTCGCCTTTTCTTTCAATTCATCCTCAAAAATGAGTAAGCATTCATGACAATTCTATACCATACCACTCAAGAATCGTAATCATAGTTCTGATACCCAAGATATGGTTTTCCTCTACGGGGACCTTGATAATCTAGGACATCGGTCAGTAACATCGCTGAGGAAAATTGTTCGTCTGTTCCTACAGGTCCTCGTGTCACGGACTGGACTAAGTCCCGCAACAGCGCTCAAGTTGATGTATCCTTCCCTGGACCTCCGGACAGATCCACCTGGAGTTGCACTGGGACCGGAAGTCGCCCAAGGCGCGCGGCACCATACGCAAGTCACATTCCCTCTTCCGCTGTTAGCCCCTGTAGCCAAAAGTGAGAAAAGGTGTATCATTGATATTTATTATCAAAGTCATACACTGCTCGAAGCATTCCTTATGCAATGCTTTCCTACATTCATCGCACCATATAAGTTTGTCGCTGGACTCCTCAAACATGTTTTCGTAGCAGACTGGGCAATCATCTTCCACTGTTGGAATACGTTTCTCTCTGCTAGATGTCTCAGCCTGTGAGGTAGACGTTTTGCCTGTCGCTTGGGCATATGCGTTGCGAACCCGTTCACTGGCTAGGGCATTGGGGGCCAACGGTGCATCACGGAAAATTTCCTCGAGTTCGCTCGTGAGAAGAGCTCTGGAGCTGACGATTAGTGATTAAACATATGTAAGTCTTATGCATCGCTCACTTTTGATACCAATGGGTGGATCGCTGCGGAACTTGGAGAACTGGAACATGTCAATAAACATCCATCTCTGCAACTTTTGTACCAGTCACCTTTCAAAAAAATGAATAACTAAGAAGAATCAGCCGCATCCACACTTTACTGAAAGAGTTGATCTTACGATATGTTTACAATGATTTCCCTTGGTTGCGTCTGGGCCTTGAAGAAAAAACAGTTAAGAAGAATGACTTGGCAATCGGCGTGTGACATACAACTGCAGGACGGCAGATTATCAATCTTAACAATGTAGATCTGGCTATACGGTCAATGTGAGATCTCGGTGAACAATGAAACAGCGCGTACATTCCCAACAGAGCCAAGTACAGCAAATTCTTCCTTAAGCTCCTGACCATCACGCTTCCTTTCAACTAGAAAGAACCTGCAATCAGGATCAGGCAAAAAATTCCGGCCGGATTAGAGAATAAGAGAAAGGTAACTTACCTTTGAGTAAGGACTCGCTCGACGCGATCGAGGATATTTTGTGGACACGCTTTCTTGAACCTGGCAGCGCGTTTCTCGGGCGGAGGCTTACTTGTGTCCTTCTCCTTCCTCGCCCTTTTCGCTTTCGGAATCTCGGGTTCTTCATGAGCACTATCCAGAAGATTCAAAAGCCGCGAGTTTGGGAATGATGCTGATCCGGATGCAAGCGGAGATTGTGTATTATTGTAACGCGCTGCAGCGGCTGAATAGTGCGTAGCTGTATAGTGCGAACAAGATGGATATGACTCTAGCTCCCCGCGTCTCCGTTTTCCGGTGCTCATAGTGAAGATGTGTGGACAGTTACCAGAAAGAGGCGTGCCTTTATAGACTGAGTCCAGCAGCCTTCAGCTTGGGTGTTCGAAAGAACAAGATAAATACGCGTCAAAGAGTGGACCATAGCCACAACTTGACATCATTGCAAATTAGTAAATATTATACATATAATAAAGTAAGTTCTCACGGTCTGCTTAAAAGCTGTTTGGCTTTGGTTTTTCATTTCGGCTTTCAAGTCTTTTCCTCCTGACTCCATCTCAATTGTCGAGGAAACTGTGAATTGACCATACATTCTCACATTCGTGTCGCTCTGACATGATCCACAATGCTTTGTTTCACGAAATAGGCCATATCTTGCGCACATTCTAGTGGACTTACATTATTGTGCTATACACAACGACACAACGAAGTGTTGTTTAAAACCCAAGAGCTACTTTTGGTGGGTGCCTCGGACCGAAATTGTATATGTGAGTTTCCTATCTACATTCTGCATATACATGATCCCGATCATCTTGTCATCATCATACTAACCACCCTTAGCTTTCTATAGCAAAGTGTTCTCAAACGGGAAAACGACATCAAATGGCCACCCACATGCTTCGTTCGAGATTATCCAGCTATGCAATAGTGCGTCCATGAAAACACTCGCGATTGAGATCACGAAAACCATGCGATCCTCGGAAAGCTGTGTCCAGTGGTGCTCCGATTGATCAGTAGCAGCGAAACAGAATTTCCAACGGTCACTTTTGCTTTCTCCCCCTTACTGACGTGCTCTACCTAGGATCCGAACGAGGATGAATCAAGATCTGTTATTTCAGCTTTGGCTCGCTACCTTGACCGTAGCGTCGCATTATCTTGTCATGGTCCTCATCGCTCGGAGGGCGGGCCTCGAAATGCTATGTACCAACTCTGGGTTGATCGTCAGGGTATCAATCTTTGTTCCTGGGGCGTAGTTTCCTACTCATGGGACTGCGTAAGTCCGCCGACTATCCATATCCCCACATCACGGATGACAGGCTAATACACTCATTTTTTTCGTTCCAAGGAAAGTAGCGGTAATCCAAATTAAAGCAGATGCTAATAACAATACTGCCTATTTACGGTACGCGAAATGAAAGGAGCAGTCATAAAGATGATCTACATTTCCCCGATGCCGACGAAAAACTGCTAAGAATTTCGGCTTGATCTTTGGATACCATTGGGATCTTGAATAAGCTACTCATGCCATTTGTGTCCGTCGCACATCAGGAAACTGAAAATTCCCTTTCTGGCGATGACACTTGCTACCAACTGCCTTGTCATTGGGTCGAAATCAACAGCTCGTGAACCGAAATGGCATTCATCGTGCCTTGCCGTCGACAACACGCGTGAGAGACACTGAGCATTAGTTGGGACGCTATGGCTACGATGAATAATACGCTTCGCTCCCCCGAAGGTCAACAGCAAATACAACGTGACACAGTGGCTCGTCGAGGCATCCTTATTCCAGGAAAATCTTGTGACGTGGAGTTATGAGCAAATTGGGGGAATTAATTTTCGCAGATGATATGGGACGTTTATCCGCTGGACAAGGGTCTGTTACCCGAATACCCCTCTCTTGCATGTGAGCCGCTGTCGTCTGTCTTCTCAATCGCGCTGAGGGCCACTAGTAGATTGGTATTCTACTTGTCACTATCCGAACAAGCATCACCATCGAAATGTCTATCAGGCGAAAGGCCTTCGCGAAAGTTGACCTCACTTCTCATTCGAGACTGCTTCGACCATACATGTTGGCCCCTTGAATATAGCTATCGATAAAGTCAATAGCTTCGATCATGCGTCTGTTCTATTCGGGCTTCTTGTCTGAGACTCCGGAATGGCGATAGAATTTCAGCGTGATCAGAAGGCGAACCTCGCTAGGATAGACGAGTTACCTTTCGATCTGCGGGACAGAAAAGGTTATCATTTCGGAGCCTCATTCCCAGTCTGTATCCCTATGCGATATCCGGAGAATAGTCTCCGGAACATTAGATCTTATCCGAATTAATCAGCGAGCAAGATACAGTTCAGAAGTAATTGGACCACGCTCAGAAATTGTCACGGAAGAAGGAAATGCATCTACTCCCATCAAGCTCATGCCGATACCAAACTGCAAACGTACCAACACTACTCTCAGACCCAGGGTGATCGAGTCGCGATGATGGTGGAATGCACCTTCCTCATATTACGTGGCGCGCCCCCTCTTGTCTAATGACGGCGTTCGGGTCCGACATATGCCTGGGTGGTTTGTATCTTGTTTATCCTTCTCTCGATGGTCAAGTTAGACTATTATGTCGGCGATTTTAGGCTTCCACCCCCGGGTCACTGAACCATTCCTCTATATTCTTGCACATTCTAGCAGCAACATCGTCTTCTTCTGGCCAGCCCGACTGTTTCATACTACGCCGATCTCCAATCCTAACTAAAGAGTGAACGCACTCGGTACACGCTTTCTACAGTCTATATCTACATCATACGCCGTTATTGACTTCTACTGACGCTGTCCTCTTGGTCACTCGATTTGACGCTCAGGCTGGTGCTTCTGATTGACGGCACGGCCGCCGTGTGCGTCAGACGTTTCTATCGATCAGTTGTCGTAAGGGTTCATATTACACTGTCTTCTCTGTCAATGGAAGGCGGTTCTAACGTATCACCCTCTTGAGATACTTCATGCTGTAAATATGATCTGTAGAAGACAGTTCACGTAGCGTAGCGAGCTAGCCCTGACATACATGCCTCGCTTCGTCTACACCATTTAGATTCCCAATACAACAAGTCTCTATGATTGTTTTACCCTCGGAGATCATCGCTCCGTGACATGGGTTGCCGAGAAAATCCATTCTGGTGGAGATCTACGCAGTTGCGAAAAATTGTACTATCTAATCTGGGTCTATCTATGTTTTGACTGGGGCGTTACTTACATTTTTTTCCAACTACATATATGACACAACGTTTTGGCAACCCTTGCGCTACCACTTCTTCAAGTCAATTCATCTCTTGTTCTGGATCGATCTACTCTCCTCGTGCTGTAGCCTTATGAAGATTTCACTACAAAATAACATACGGATCATCCTTCAAGGCTTACATATACCATGATGTTCACTAATGGCGGCGGCGGCTACCGGCGTGACTTTTACATATACATAAACCTATTTTCGGTTCTCACATAACTCCGGTACAAGAGTACATATGGTCGGACCGCATAATCATACATATTTTATTATCTCATTGGCTCCCTAAGTCTTCATTACTGTTGCCCTCGGTGGATCAAGCGTTTGGGGTCGAATACCAGATGGTGTGGCACCGGCTAGCGTGTTAGCTTGGGCTCTGCTGAATAAAAAGCAGAGATGATAGGAACAGCCATGGGCTTGAAAGACATTCCGATTTAATATTTCATCAGGATTAAGCTGGAATCTTCCAAACAATTGTCTCATTTTGAAAGGGGGGAACCTTGAAGTTGAAATGCAGCGAGACTTCAAGTCAGTGATAGATAAATTTCGCGACCCTGCCAGTGAAAGGTGACATATTCCCACCGTTTTGGAAGTTTATTTGGGTCCTCGGACTCACCGACCAACACAAGTTGCTCGTTGTTCTTTCGTTCTCACCACCATCATGCCACCCGCTTGCGTAACCCATATCCCAGTCTCCTGTTCTTTTGTCGAAAATTCATTCTCCAAGGAAACAAACCGACTTTCTGGACCTTGGCGTCAAAAACTCACAAGAACACCATCGCTATCCTTTAAATTAATCATAGCCTAGCGATCTATCCCAAAGCCGCGCGAGGCACTGTGCTGTGCTCAAGATCAGGCTGATGTGCCACGCCATCATTAATCGTACTGTCAAATGAGTGTCTCAGAGAGTTTCTTCACTTGTCGTGGAATCGCATCCGTTCGTTATACTCGTTTTAGTCGACTCGGAGGCTAGTTTGGGGCAGGGTTGCATACGCCGGCGACTCATCTAGGAATCCTGCGCAATGCATTGCCACTCGATCAATTAGATCGAGTGCTGGCAAACGTTAGCCTTGCGCTGAGCCTTTCCGGGTAGTCGTGTTTCAGACCCAAAGAAGGCCTCTCTTTTGTCGCCTGCGTCGTACGGCTTCTACTTCTTCTCCTGCTCCGGAGTCCCTGCTCGCTGATATATCACCGTTCTCCCGCCGAGCAAGGAACTGTGATACGCTTTACGCATCAGCAATATGCTGTCACTATTTGCTCTCTAAGCTCTTACGAAACCTGCTCCTATGCCGACTTTTGAAAGCCTAATAACAGGAATAAATCCGACCACCAACCTAAATCATCCGAGTTTACGCGCTGAAATGTGCTGAATGTCAGCCACCGTCCCTGTGGATATCATGTATGTTGTCATATTTTGGGCTACGAGTTTCGGAATATTTGACTAATCTGTCGTCCGTATCCCGGACAAGGGCTTGAAGCAGACGTGACGGGCCGACTGCAAAAGCGTTTGCGATCCGAGTGACTGGAAACAGGCATTAGACGCATGCCATGTATTGACTTCGGCCAATGATCGGTTCAGGAACCTCTGCAATAGGTCACTGTTTATGATTGAATAGTCCTCGCATGGCAGGTTTGGCCCCGATACTGTATCTGGATGCATATCTGTGGTTCCGCAAGCTTGATTACTGAAAGTTCATTTGACTCCGACTCTCCCATCCTTCCAGGAAGCCGCCACCACATTTTGCTATAAAAGTGGAACAGAATTCATCTCTTGGCTCCCCGGAGTCCTCTGGCATTCAATCTTCTTTTGCCCCGTAGCCCTCTTAAAAACGAGTCCGTTCAATCCTTCTTTTACAACTGTCCCATCTTCTATTCTCCATCATGGTCAAAATGCCTCCGTCGCCGACCCTTGCTTTGCTCTCCGTTGAGGATGCAAACCTTGTCTCGGAGAAATCCAGCCCGAAAGGCTTCATCCTTCCTGATCTCGTATCACATTGTGATTTCCCCCTCACTTACAACCCTCACGGTGACGAAGTCGCTGCTGCGTCTGACCGCTGGCTGGATCTAGGTTGCCCCGAGCTCACACCGAAGAAGCGCAAAGCTCTCTACGGGTTGAAGGCTGGGGAGCTCACAGCCTACTGTTATACCAGTTGCGATGACGAGCATTTGCGTGTGGTCAGCGACTTCATGAACTACCTGTTTCACCTTGACAACATCTCCGATGGGATGATGAAGCGGGACACAGACATCCTTGCGGACGTCGTTATGAATGCTCTTTGGTTCCCAGAGGAATACAAGCCCACACACGTCCCGGGTAAAGAGCAACCCGATGAAGAGATCAGCGCCGGCAAGCTTGCACGAGAGTGAGTGATAAACACTTCATTTAGTTATTATTGGACTGCTCGGTTGCTTTGCCATATTCGATTTTATGCTGACCTGAATTTATCTATGCTTTGCGCAGCTACTGGCAGCGATGCATTCAGGACGCCGGACCGGGTGTACAAGCTCGCTTCAAGGAGAGCCTCGAGCTATTTTTTGAGGCGGTCAACGTCCAAGCGCAAGACCGGGATAACGGCGTTGTCCCTGACCTTGAATCCTACATCGACCTGCGCCGGGACACGAGCGGATGCAAGCCTGTGTTCGATTTAATTGAATACGCACTCCGCATCGACCTTCCCGATTTTGTCATTGAACATCCCGTCATCAAGGCGCTGAATCAGGGCTCTAACGATTTAGTTACATGGTCTAATGTGTGTATCCGGAAGGGCTCGAAGTGCTGGTGCGACTCTGTGCGCTTCTGGTGCCTCGTCCCGTCACTCTTCTGTTCTTATCGCCACGTTGCTGACGCATCTGTATTTGTTTAGGACATCTTTTCATATAACAAGGAACAGGCCATTGGTGACACGCATAACATGATCCCGATTCTGCAAACGTATCATGGGATGGAGCTTCAAGAGGCCGTCGACTACGTGGGCGAGATGTGCAGGGTGACGATCGACGCGTTCGTGGAAAATAAGAAGCGCATCCCGTCTTTTGGATGTCCTAAACTCGATAGGGACGTGGCCGGATATGTGCAAGGCCTACAGGACTGGATCGTGGGCTCTCTGCATTGGACCTTCATGAGCGAACGGTACTTCGGCAAGGAGGGCGCTGAAGTGAAAAAGCATCGCTACGTGAAGCTCTTGCCGCGAAAGACTGTGGCTGTCGTCGACGGCGAGTGATCCCGGGCGTGAGTGGTAACTCACTGGGAAAAGCAAAGCGGAAGTGCGCCCGTATCTTTTATCTCCTTACTTTCCGAGGCCATGCTTGCATACTGCGATCATCCCATTCAATTTTTATTTATGTTCTATTTCAAAAGGGCGCCCGGCTTGGCGGCATGGGCATGCTCTGATGCATAACTTGTTACACACTGCTTGGTATATGTGCTTGTTCCGCTATCCGATTGTTTGCGTTCCAAGCCATGTAAATGTCTTCGTTCTTCTCATGTCATTTTCCCCTTCTTGTCTCACTCATAGACTTGCGCCGACACTTGACCTGTGTAGGATAAATGTAGCGTATATGGATTTCGCAAATAAATTATATTCCGTTATTTACATTCTAAAAATACAACTGCTGCAGTAAACGAATTGTGACGTCATTGACTTGGACACCTCCACAGCAGTGGACACTTGAAGTGTTGAAAACCTGAACGTCGTCTCCGCCACCCTCTCTCTCTCTACTCAACATCCACGTCCGAAAAATGATTCCCAGAGCACTAAACACGATTCGCAGAGCTCCTGTCTTTCTGCGTTCACAGCAGCCAGCGGCGGCGAGGCTGAGCACGTTCTCGAAAGCTCAGGCAACCAAGCTGCCACACGCCTCCTACGCGCACCTGCCCCCTTTCTGCCGGCCAGGATACGGTGGTCCGAGGCTCTTTGTGGGTATGCGAGGTGTCGCATCAAGTGTTTCCAACCGGCCGGGCTCTCAAACACCTGAGCATGCCGCGACAAATATTAAGGAAGAGGTCGGCAATGCAGCAAGCGAACTTGCGAAATCCATCGCGGGTGCAAACCTCCCAATTGACAACGTCAAACCGGTGAATGATACGTTTGTGCGTCGTTCACGCTCATTTCCCGCGTGTAGATCTTGTGCTGATCTGTATCGAAAAGTTGGGCATAACCAGCGCGGTGGCGAGCTCAGTCCCTAAGCCCGTGTTCGTGTTTGGTTTAGCCGGTACGCACTCTTCATTTCTCTGTCGCCGTAGGGCCTAGGAATAACTTACCTACTCCACTGCGTGCATAAGGTGGGCTCCCGTATATTGGCGCATCAGCGACGACAGTGTATCTCGCGCGCCAAGCTGGTCTTGCTACACAAGGTACCGTTCAATCGGTCTAAATCCATCATGCCGCGAGAGATGTGTCCTGACTAGAATTTCGAACTTCGCGCTAGGATTCGCAACGGGTATAGACCCCGGCGTTGCGCTGACCGTGCTCGACCAAGCTCTCAGCCTCCAAGTGACTTACGGCGCTGTGATGCTCTCCTTCCTGGGTACGTGGAGGATCGTCGGTCTCGATCTTCGGATTACCAGCTGATCATTCCTCTGCATGTCTGCATTGAATTACATTAACGGACGTCCTCGGTTCCCCGGGAAATGTTGAATCATAAATGATATGCTCGGGCGCCTCGGATTTGCGCCATCTGTACCTGGAAATCACCATCTCCTTCCCGATACGAAAATTTGACGGACAGGCGCCTTGCATTGGGGAATGGAATTCGCTGGGTATGGTGGACAGAAGGGCTATCCGCGTCTCTTCCTTGGTGCTGTGCCCGTCGTATACGGATGGTCAACACTCGCTCTTGACCCTACTTCTGCCCTCATTGCGCAGTGGATTGGGTTCACGGGTCTCTGGTGGGCTGACTTGAAAGCTAGCAATGCCGGTTGGAGTAAGTATTCCATCCACACCCAAGAGATAGCCAGACTTACGAAATACGCCGCCATTAGCACCGAAGTGGTACTCTCAATATCGCTTCTATCTCTCCATTCTAGTTGGTACTTGGTTAGTGGCATAAAATGGTTTAAATCATTGAAATCACACTCACGAGTTAAAACGATACTATTTCAATGCAATCAATTGATGGGCGATGTAGCATCATCGGCTCCCTCGCCGGGACCTCGTATTTCGGCCCCGTAGCTGGCCATGGAATGCTAACGCATGACTTGGATCTTGTACGCATGGAGCGTAAGAAGCACGAAGTAGAGCGTTCTGGAGAAATTGGTGGGGATATAGAGGCTGTTCCCGCTCCCGAGAATGCAGACAACTACGTTTCCCTGAAGAAAAAGCAAAGCGAGAAGGATAAGACCGATGGCGGAGATGGAGAGAAGAATTAAGCGGAGCCTGAGAGGACCAATGATTTGAGACATCAAAATTATTGAGATTCAAGACAGTCTCGAGGACAATCCATGCATTGCTATACTATAATCTGTACTAGTGTATTCAAGTTCGAAACAACAAATGTATATAAGAAATTTGGCAAGTCTTAGATCAAAGGAAGTCAGGAGTCAGGATAAATCAAGGACCACGCACTACTCATAAGAACTTCTCTTTCGACGCAGATGATTTCCTAGCGCGTATGTACAAGCACAATGACAAAGGTCGCAGTCGAGAAGAATGATATCAAAAGTGATGGAATCCGGCGGTCGTGAAAAGTGTCAGATTGTGTAAGAGAAGACTCCTTTGTCGAGTATATTTGTAGATGACCTTCAAATAGGCGCATGCATAATCAGAGGATCTAAAGAAGGAACAGAGGCGAGGTCAACGTTTTGTTTCCGTTGCAGCACAAAGCAACACTGGCACATCAGATTTCATTCAACCGGCAGCCGTGCACAGCGCACTGGCCATAAAAGGCAAAGATGTGTCATCTGCAGGGTCTCGGCAAAGATACGGCAGGAACAACAGGCCGGCGGCCACCACAGCAAGAGAGACGAGGCCGGAACCGTAATTAGTCGTTGAGTTGAGTGGGAACCGTTGTTGTGCAGGCCGCCTCGTTTCGCTTGTGCTCGTCGTCGTTGCTGGTGTTGACCACCGTCCGCTCGCTTTATTCTTCCTCTCTTTCTTCTCCCTCTCTCATATTATTCTCCTAGCTGCACCTGGCGTGCCGTGGTTTTTGCTGGCATCAGGCATCAGTCAAGCTTGTGTCGAATCTTGATCTAGGTGCGTATCATATTCGCCCGTTCCCTGGAGTGCCAGATTGTTGGTTGCCAGACAACTGCTTCGTTTGACCGCACACACGGTTAGACAAGCGGTTGCCTCGTACGCCCACCATCTCTCATACTTCATCGACTCTCCTTCACCTTTCTCTTTTCCTTCCGTCTTTCTTCGTTCGACCAGCAGGCTGACCCTCTTTACTTTTCGGTTTCCTTTACACGCTCTTACCTTCGGGTTCTTTCTTTCTACACCCCCCTTTCTTTCTTTCGTAGCGCAGGCGGGTCAGCGTTGATCGTTGGCTCTATATTCATTTCACCCACCTCGGAACTGTCGACGTCGAACCGACAAGCAAGCACTCATTCACCAAACGCACTCACTTCAAACCCCTTCTTCTGCCTGCGCTCCGACCTGCTCGCCTTAGGCCGTTAGTTCAATCAGGAGAGAAACGTTGTTAATTGCTGATCTATCAGGTGTGTACCAAATCTTCTGACATGATGCTTGGGCCCAAATGCTGATAGATAGTGAAGAACGAAAGAACAAAATGCCGTCTAAGAAATTGATGGGAGCCTGGGCGTTTGTGGACGTCTGTCTGCTTCTCGCTGGTATCCTCACACTCGTCCTCTCGATCGTGTGGAAAGGACAGAACCTCATGCTAAACTTCACCTTAAGTAAAGGTCATCTTCTCGGTACGTCATTCCCATAGTTTCGGGTTTGAGCTAGCAATTTGCTCAAACTGACTTCTGTGTTTCCTTAGCTGGTCTCATACTTGCGATATTCCTCATCGTCACCTGGGCATTCTCCGTTGGGGCGATCGTTCAGCCCAACCATGTCACGAAGCCGCTTATGATCTTCAACTGGATCCTCATCATCGACGCCTTGCTCATTATCGCCATTGGAACGAACATCTGGTATTATACACTGATGGAGCGGAACAACTACCATGCTGTGTTCTCCGCCGTCTCGGCCCAGACACGCATTGCGCTACAGGACCACAACAAGTGCTGCGGGTACTTCAACATGACGGACCTCGTCGAGGTCGGGGGTACGTTCTGTGCGGACCAGACGGCTATCAACGCGGCGAACCAGACCTCGTCGTTCTGCGTTACGCCAATCACAGCGTTTGCGGATATGACCCTCAACCTGATCTTCAGCACGGTATACGGATACATGATTATCGTTATTCTTTTGTTCCTCGCCACGCTCTGTGTGATCAACCAGGTTTGTTTAATCCTTTACGAAAGTGTGCCAGACACTGACTTGTTTTGACAGAGAATGGAGGGAGAGCGCTTCAGGAAGATCGACGAAAAGCGCGGAGGACGCGGTTTTGTTTAAATCACCTAGCTGTTCGCCACAGGTATCGCACACGAGCTCAGTGCAAGCTGTGCCTCGCCATACGTGACATCTTTTCGTCCCATTTTCTTTCTCCCTGACTCAGCTCTGCAATTATTCTCGTTTTCATTCTTATTGACTACTGTCTGCAGATAGCCTTCGCGCTCAGGTCTTTTGTTATCTTTCTTTTATTAACAACTTATAACTTTTCAAAATCGCTGATTCGACATACAGCTGATGCACACATATACTTTTGCCTTCGCCTTTAGCTGTCTTTACTGGTTCTTCATTGAGTTCTTTGTGCTTTTCTCTGGACCGACTGGGACACTCGCTGGGGCGTTTTCTTCCCCCTCTGAACTTGCAAATCTCGTCCATCCATTCATGTTGTACCGTATAATGAGCTGCTTTGACTGAAAGATAGATTTGCCTGCACTTTTGTTATGCCATGTGTTTCCAAAAGGGGAAAGTCGTCGATCGTCCCCGCCTTGTGGCTTTGAATTTTGACTTTTGCTCCTTGTACCTGGGATTGTACAATGCAAACTCAACTACGACATACGCTATGAAATCTAAGACTCGTCAACGAAAGCCTCCCATCACCGCTCAATCCAAGACGAAGAAGAGCCCGAACTCGTCTGCGAGTCCTCATACAACCGCAAGCCTCATCCGCAGATTCCACGTCTTGCTCAAGCGGCGTGCGCAACTTGAGAAGCGAAAAGCGAGTTCGGAGAATGCAAGGGATCTGAAAGAAGTAGAAGATGAGATACAGAGGATGGGTGGGCTGGAGGCGTATCAGGCGATGTCGAGTATTGGGCAGGGCGAGGATAGAGGAGGCGGGAGCGAGAAGGTGTTTGTGGCGTGGCTGAAGGAGTTGGGTGTGCAAAGGGAGATGGCAGAGCGTAAGCAGAGACTCAGGTATGGTCAAAAGCCAACTGGGATATCTGTTGCTACATCTTTTGTTGACTGCACTCAGATTACTCGAAGTTGGTGCTCTTAAGCCCGACAACTATGCGTCTTGGGACGGCTGGATAGAGAACGAGCCGATAGACCTGCGCTCGCGGCACCCAAACATCCAGGAACAAGACTTTCTGCTCTTAGACCAGGACTCGCACCGTGCGCAGTGGGACGCCGTCAGCCTGAGCCTCGTTGTGAACTTTGTGCCCGACCCACGGGACCGGGGTACGTGTCTCCTGCCATTCACCCGTTGTTTGCCGTCTCGTCTTTCTTCCATGCACACTCGCTCACACTAGTTTGCTTTCCCCGCATGTCTTTTTTTCCTATACACGCACAAATGAACCGGCGATGTGTCTGCAATCTATGTTTATCGCTGTTGTTGGCGATACACACACCTGTGGACGCGACGTTATGACGCTGACGCTTGTCCGATGATGGTCATGCCGTCACGATTTCTACTGGGCTTGCCGGCGCAGGACGGATGTTGCGCTATGCCCATAATATGCTGCACGATGGCGGCTTCCTCTTCCTCGCTGTACGTCGCATTCTCCCCCCATTCTCCCGATCCGCTTCTGGCACATCTATATATCTGTATGGATGTGTGGATGATGGAAAGCCCTAGACTAACCTACTCTTACCTTCATTCATTTTCCTCTTTCATAACTCTCGCTCGGCGTGTTCGATATACCTGTGATAACGCAATTGGCGCTGGCGCCTATCGTTGCTCTCCATCATCATATGATCGCCTGGTCGCCTGTTCGTTCATTGACTTCGTCGGGTTGGCGCGGGGCCATGTCTTTTGTTTCTCGTCATCGCGCGCAAATTTCATTATCGCAAACATAGCTTCCGCTTCCCTGCGTCGCCAACTCGCGCTACCTCACATTCGAGCACCTCGCTAGCCTGATGCATTCGATAGGGTTTGCGCAGGCGCGCGAGCGGTGGAAGGCCGGCGGCAAAATGGCGTACTGGCTCTATCGGAAGCGGCCACCCACACAGACCAACACTCTGGCAGACGCACCCACGGCCAGCCTAGCTCTACGTCAACAAAGATCAGGCCCAGAACGAGAAGAAGCGGTAGACGACGCCGAATCTTCGTTTCGAACCGAGCAGGGGCGTGTGGTCCCGGTGGCCTTCGACAAAAAGGTTGTGTTACGAGAAGGGAAGCGTAACAATTTTTGTATTCTCCTTTGAGAAGGATGGGTGCGGTGGTTGTATCTTCGATGCATGATGCTGTTTATTGCTTTGATGCTCTGCCGCGTATAGCCGGTGTATCTGCGATACTTAAGGAAGGCCCTTCAATCTTTTACGACCTAGCTCGCCTTTTGGCTTCAGACAGCCACTTAGAGGGATAGATTGCATATGCGTTATTTCTAGTCTATTGCCATCTGTCGGTCTCGGCGTCTGAGATGACTACATATGACGTGCGGTGTGAGGTTTCTCAGTCTACTGAAGATGTTGGTATTCATACAAACTTAATGTATCGGAATAATATAGCTGGGTGCACAAATGCACATCGACAGGCGTGCAAGGCGAGCAAACGGAAGAAATCTCAGAAAATGCAGATTGTCGAACAACATTAATTATGCATAAAGCGAATGTATACTTCCGTGTGGTGTGAGATCTAGATGTAAAGACTAAGGGGTGCCTGAGTTCAACTGTCTCTCATTCACCAGCATTATCCTGGTCATTCACCACTGCGACGTCCGCGAAAGCTACGAAAACATGCTCAAGTTCTCCACGCGGACGCGACTCACAAGCTCAACAAAGTCCTCTCTCATTCCCTCATCATGTGTTCCTCGAAATCGTGGATCACTAGCAAGACTTGCGCAACGCAGACAGAACAGCTCTTCGTCAAGCTCTGGCTCTGGCAACAAAAGCAGCGATAACGCTAACCTGAGCAAGTCGCAAGGTTTCGCGTACGGTCTACTCGCATCTGTCGCTGTGTTCAGCTCTATTCTCGGCTACTCTGTCTCTGAATGGTCGCACAAGGACTCCGAATCTGCTATCAAGAAGCTCACGACCTGGAAGGACGTGCAGTATGGCTCGCACGCAGACGTAGAGGCCGCGATCGCCGAGCTCAAAGCTGCTTTGCCTGGCCCGCGCGCAGTGTCGACTGACCCACCCGTGCTGCGCTCGTATGGCTATTCAGAGAACTCGTACCACCCCAGCGCACCACATGCAGCCGTCGTCCGTGCGAAAAGCACGGAGGATGTGAGCACGATCGTGAGGATTGCGAACAAGTATCGGATACCCGTGACGGCGTACGGAGGCGGCACGAGCTTGGAGGGGCATTTCAGCGGGGTAAGCTCGTCCCTTCTTCGTGCCTGAGAGAAGTATCCTGAGGCTCATCTGCATCATCATGTGCATTTGATCTGTGATCTCTGCGTGCTACTGTGCAATGTAGTATCCGGCAGGTTCAATATGTATAGATATGTCTGGCATGGACAAAATCCTCCGAATTGATGGTGGGCGCACTTTTCTTTCTTTCATCAAAGTTGAAAGAAGCACGACATTGAATAGTTTCTCTACCTTTCAGTTGACGATGCGGACTTGCTCGTGCAGGCCGGCGCACGGTGGGAAGACGTCAACGCACAGTTGAAGGAGAAGGGCATCCCATACTTCTTTCCAGTAAGCGAATAGATAGGAATTAAGCTACCTTCGTACCTACCCACTGATAACGCCTTTCTATCTGATCTGATACAGTTAGACCCCGGGCCAGGCGCAGTGAGTTAATGAACCCGACTTGGAGTTTATTTCAGCAAACCATACTCACGGATATGCTTCTTCACGAGACTATCGGCGGAATGATTGGCACGGGGTGCTCTGGAAGTAAGTAGTAAGCTATTAGTCTCAGCCCGCCCGTCCCATACCGAGATTTATTAAAAACAAATCTGCTGAACTTTATCCATTTAATTCATATAGCAAATGCAGTTCGGTATGGTACGGCGAAGGGAGAGTGGTTCTTGAACGTCGTAAGTCCACTCGATCATCAACTCCCCTCACTGATGATCCGTTCACGCGATACAAGCATACTAATCTTATCGCGTTCCGTTTCGGCACATTCAAAGACAGTGGTATTGCCTGACGGCGAAGTGATCAAGACTCGCCGCAGGGCGCGGAAGTCTTCTGCTGGATTTGATACCACGAAGCTCTTTATCGGCGCTGAGGGCACATTGGGTATAGTCACAGAAGGTATGTCTAGTCTGAACTGAAAGGCGTAGAGCTCCGGCTTGCGCGGTCAGTGATGAGGCAGCAGCGTCCGTAAACTGCTTTGGGGCTTCCCCACTGATGTCAGGTTATCTATCGTAGCGACACTACGTCTGGCCCCTTTACTTCCAACAAAAGTGGCACTTTCCCAGTTCCCGGATGTCCAGCATGCAGTCGATGCGGTACAGGAGATTCTAACGTCTCCATTTGGCAGCCATATTCGTAAGTTGTGTTTAATTACCGTGACATTCACCCCATATTCATTCACCCTTGTCTCTATAGAATGTGTCGAGCTCGTGGATGATTACAGTAAGCTGCAAAATTCTCAACTATGGTTTCTGGTAACCTTAAACGTGTCCAAAAGCTATGTCGGCGATCAATCACGCAGGCCTAGTGGACAAAGAATACCCCGTTAAGGACTCCCTCTTCTTCAAGATTCAAGGCTCGGATGATATTGTGAAGGCGACCACTAAAGTCATCCAGCAGATTATCAAAAAGCATGGCAGCACGATGTTCACCTTCGCTGCCACGGATGCAGAGGCAGCTACGCTGTGGGAGAGTAGGAAATATGCCTTGACCTCGACGATTGCTAGTGATCCCGGAAGCCATGCCTGGACAACGGATGTTTGGTTAGTCCACAGCTTTCAAGTAGTATAACGACCGTCTAGACATAGTGAAACTAATTGCTACACCGATAGTGTACCCGTGTCAAAACTCCCGCACCTCGTTCAGGAAACAAAGAAGGACCTTGCAGAAAACGGACTCAAGGCCGGAATCGTAGGGCATGTAGGCGATGGTAAGGATATTCAAATCACTCTCTCATACGTATGTAACCGCTTAACTTATTCACCCCAAAGGCAATTTCCATGCTCTCATCCTCTTCCACACCGACGAAGAGCTCGAAAAAGTCAGTCAGTGCGTGCACCGCCTCGTCCATCGTGCGGTCGCTATGGATGGCACATGTGAGTGACCATCTCTGTCTAGCTCTTGTCTGTTCTTTGTTGCTCAACAGTAGACTTGTCGTCTGAAGGTACCGGCGAGCACGGCGTCGGCGTTGGCAAGAAGGAATACCTAGTAGACGAACTGGGAGAGGGGACTGTGCACCTCATGAAGCGCGTGAAGGATGCAATCGACCCGAAGCACATCATGAACCCAGGAAAGGTGAGGCTTGCCAAGGGATATCTCATAATGATGAGAAGCTAACGGAAGCATCCAATGCCTAGCTCTATCCTGACGAAGACGACAAGAAATCATCTCACTGATCTTCAAAGCTTATTTGCACTTCACTGTACATAAATTGTTGCTTCTCTCCGCCTTAATTGCAATATATAGAAACAAAATACACTGGATGGTTTATTTATCTCAGAAGCATCGACTGCATTATCACCTAAGTCTACTGGTTCGGAGGTGACTGAAAATTAACTATAAAATGAAGATGGTCCGCCGGGGATTGAGTGGTATAGAAATACAGCATGCTTGAGGATATAGAAAGGGACGACAGAAGTTCGTGTGAAGCACAACAGAAGCAAATCGAAGGTGCTATACGATAGTTTTCGAATCGCAAAATCACAACACGTAAGTTATAAACTGAAACGACTCTTCATTCGGGGAGGATTTGCGCTGAGAGGACGGCTGATCTCCCTGCCGCCTGGCTTGCGAAGGCGGTTCTCGACTTGACCTAGCTCATCGTCGCTCTCCACTCCCATTTTCCGTCGCTTCCAGAAGGCCCAGCTGCTTCTTTGGATGCTGTAATTGTCGAGCGAGAGCCAGGAATTTCGTCGGTCACGATCCCAGAATGGGCCGGGGAAGAATTTGTGCTGTGCGAGAACGAAGATCGGTCTGTATAGGTTGCGCGCGTGATTCGGCAAAAGATAGATCAGAAACTCTAACTTCGGTCGTAATGAGCTATCGTGAGATTGAGCTTACATGAGTCCTAGGGAGACGCCAATGGTTATTTGAGAAGAAAGAGTCGGCGTATATCCGTGGCCAAGGATGTCCTGTCATAAAGTTCAGATATCGATCAGCAGCAGATTGTATCTGAATGCTTACTGCAAGATGACTGGAATTTCTGTCGGAGAGAAAGCGAAGACCTCTCGACATGCCCGATTGTCGATTGAGAAATAGATCAACACCGAGTCCTATGAGAAACGTTCCTGCAGAGGAGCTACCGATGATCTATTGATAGAAATCAGGTCACTTCGGGCAATAGATATGAAGACGAAAGACAGAAAACGCACTACACCCATTCTCTCCTTTGTCACCACCATAATACTTCCCAGCAAGCCAAATAACCCAACTATAATCCAATTGACGAAGAAGAGTGGGACCAATAAACCGTCACGAAGGAGTACGACCCGCATGCCGACGGACAGCCCTCCAACAGCACCCAACATCAACGATCCGATGGCATAGTCAACAGTAAGAAATCCAACTCCGACGCCAACGCCAAAGAGCAGCAATACAAGGAGAAAGACGAGAAAATCCGGCACGCCAGTGGAGTTCACTGTGTTGATGATGGACGCCCAGACTAAATGCCCCAAATCAGCCCCAGGACCTTCTCTGTAGCTATGAAAAGGAGTTGTAGAATTCACATACATGCAACCGCGAGTGCCAAACCGACGCCTACACCACTTGTCAATCTTCCGCCCTTTACGCCCGCGACAGCGAGCGGAACACCGACTATGAAGGCAGCAATAGTCCATAGAACGGCGGGAATGTCGAAATCAGAGCCAGCTCCGTCGGTTGCTGCGCCTTGCGCAACGGGCTGTCGCGTCACTGGGTCGAAAACATTGATGGTGCCCGAGGTAGACGAGACTAAGTCAGATGTACCATCATCTAGGTTAGGCACAGGACTAGGGAGTGCTAAGCTCCCCGCGATTAAATTGAGGGTAATGAGGAGATGTAACAGTAGTGTCGGGACGTCAGAAGAACGAGATGTCACCCGCATGCCTAAGAAGAAATAGCAGACCCGCTGAACCTTGCAGGGCGTCCACAGCCAGAACAAACGAGCGTCGAAGGATAAGGAAGGGAAGACGTGTCGAAGTATCAAAGAACAGCGGACGCAGCTCAGAAAAGAAACAAAAGCGAGCTCTGGGCCAGCGCGGTGGCAATCCAGGCCATCCGAGTCGCGACGGGGCGAAACAGAAAGAAGAGGGGGACGGGAGGTTGTGAGGCCCTCCTCACCTCAGTGGAGCGCAGAGATAAGTATGCACAAGGGCAGTCGCACAACCACCGGAGGCATCAAGGGCATTATTGGACATGCCAAAATCCTCGTCCCTAAGTATAGGACGAACACAGATGGTAAATATCCCAATGCATGCCGATAGCGACGTACTATTGGTCCATATCTCGAATCCCTTTCAGAGGTCGGTATGAAGGCACACGATAATATACTCGTTGCAACAGTAGATTCACCGAAAATCAAAGGCGTTGCCGAGGTCTTCCGGGCACGGCGGAAACGGTCGTGAAGGAAATGTCGATGACAGTCACGTATCAACCTTAGCATTCTTCACCACAAAAAGCAGCTTCATTCGTTGCCTTGATTGGATTGAGGGTTAATTTTGCTCCCGCCTATACGGGCGCCTACGTATTTCACTTCGAGGAGGACATCTCGTGCTTCGCAGTGCAGAAAGTGTTCAGAAAGCAGATCTATTGCCTGATTGAGGCTGGCCAACTAGACATAGCGCGTAGTAAATGAAAATCCTGCTCTCTAGTGATGGCTTTCCTTTTCCTTCGCGATTTGCGCAGCGTACGGGTTCTTTGGGTCTTTTGCGTAGGCATCCGCTATGAGAAATTGTGAGCATACGTTACATCCGCAGAGTTAGGGCAATCGACATACACCGTACAGCCATATCCTGCATTGACCCGACGAGGTAGAATGTTAATGCGCTGGCAGCGACGAACGGCCAGATTGGGCGCGCAACCTACACGTTCAAAAAGCAAAACACATCAGATGTGGATGGGGGTACCAGATGACGAGGTACGTGCAGGAGTTGGCCACTTGCGGAGACCGAGGAAAGCCATCACAAAATTCTAATAGACCAGTCGTAAGTGATAAGTATCCAGATAAAAGAGTTATTCAAGCTCACTGTGTAGCTAAAGTGCGTGGACGATGGTGAAGCGGTTGAGTTGTGATGTTGTGACCATGGACAACGACGAGCTCGGGGAAGATCGTGGGACATTATTAGTGCTGAGTCATCATGATCACTGACAGCCGGAAAAGGTGAGAATACCCGAAAAAAGGGATCTCCAAATACACCCCAAATAAGCCACACCACTGGCATTGAACGCCTCTGAATGCTAATCCCGAAAGCGATATGTAAAGCTCCGAGACGCGTCTTCTTGTTAAGTAGTTTCTATACCATTTATCTGCTCGCAGAATGAGCCTACAATATCCCAATTCATAGGGCTCTTAGCATTGATAGCCAGGAGAGAGACTAGATGTAGATCACTTGATTCAAGTGCTTCATCAAATGATACATTTTATGTAGATACACATACAAAAGAAATATAGAAAATGAAAGAAGCAGACATACAACGACCTTCCCATCACCCACAAGAACATCGTAAGGCTAGGAATATGTCACAGAAAGAAGAGACAAAGCGATAAAAATGTCAAACTAAAACAATATAGGAAGAAGAGAAGGGAGAGAGACGCGAAGTAAAGCAAATAACGAAAACGAAGGATACAACAGACCTCTCAGATCTAAGCCTCGTCCTGCATAAACATTAACACAAGAGGTTAACCTTCCAAGCCCTTCGCGACATCGTCCTCATCTTTTTCTTCCATATCGATCTCGCCCTCCCCATCAGCCGTGCTATCCGTATTTGATGCCGTTCCATTCAAGCCGTTCACTACACCATTCGCCGGTCCCTGTGCTTGAGACTGCTGGCCCAGCGAAGGATCGATTTGTGCTTGAGATTGTCCTGGAGAGGGAGCGACGCCGTTCGTTGCATTCCCGAAGGGCGAAGGCGCAGTCAGTGGCCGATGGAAGCGTGCGCGAAAGTCGTTCATCTGGGAGGCTTGTCCGTCCACTTGTTGAGGAGGGACAAAGGGACTACTGGCAGACGAGCTTGGTCCGTTCTGCTGTTGGTGCTCGGAGTTCACCTTCGCAGCTTGTTCGGCATAGTGGATGCGACGCTATTAATGTACAAGCATACGTCGGTCAATAATGCAGTCAATGCCCATATGAACGCAGACTTACGGCATGATCCCATTGATCCCACGCAGCGGAAAGAATAGGCTCTAAGGATGCGAGCTCCTCATTGGTCATATGTAGTGATCGTAAGAGATGCTGCTTTAACAGGGGTGAACATGAGAATGACAAGAGGAGAGTAGATGCAAATGTCTGTCCCCCGGTATGGCCTTGTGGGAAAGGCTGGTCTGTATCTAGCTCCTGTGGTGGAGGGGCTACAGGCTGATACTGTCCGTCCGGTCCCAGCGCGTAATGTATTTCTTCCATCCCGCCGACACCGTCGTTGCCCATGGCAAGTCCGAGTTCAGCCATTTTCTTCTGCTTCACCAGTGCCCGGTGTTTTCTTTGCCGTTCCCTGGCGGCCGCACGTACCCGATCCCTGCGATTCAGTTCCTCTTGCGAAAGCGCTCCATTCGGCAAATTCGCAGCTGGTTGAGGTAAGGGAGGAGGCGGAAGTGCTTGCTGCACTTCCTGTGGTTGCGGCGGCGATGGAAAAGGTTGCTGGACGACAGGAGGAGGTGGTGGTGGGGGATGTTGTTGCTGTTGCTGCTGTACAGGAAGATGCTGCTGCTGCTGTGGAACTGGTATGGGATTCGAGGAGGAACTAGCAGCTGCAACTACTGCTTCTTGAATGCCAGGGAAGGAAGCCAGATGGAGCGCGGTATCCGCCATCTGGCGGCGCTTGTCGCGTTCGCGCTTCCGACGCTGACGTTCCCTAGCTTTCTCTCTCTTCTCTTGAGCTTTCGCGGGGTCCAATGCCGCATCTGAAACTCTGGCGCGCTTAGTGCGTCCACTGCGTTGAGGGCTTTGAGAAGAACCAGTAGATTGGGAGGTTGGGATAGCGGCAAAGGGTCGTTCAAACATCACAGCAGATCTATTCGCATTGGCATCCAACGTCGCCATCATCGCCCTCGACTACGGCCAAGACGATGGTTGTATCTCAACGGAGAAACGTACTTTCGACGCGTCGCGGTTTTGTGTTTGAGCGAGCGTCAGTGACAATTCGTGACCTTCGAGGTGACAGTGTTGCACAGAGAACGGGGTCACGACTCACAACGCCCGCATGCCCTTTTTGTATGACCACCCGTCACTTTTAGAGCTCCGTCACACACTCCGTCACAGCCTCAAACCTTATTTCCCTTCCGAAATGTTTTCCGATCATAGCGATAAGATCAAATTCAATATTACAGTACAGCTCATGAACGCAGGGCAGAATATTATATGATGGGTTGAATGGTTATGTTACATTTATTTTTTGCGCTCAGGAGGTTCAGTTGGTGGCACGCCCCAATCTGGCACACCATTAGGTCGCTCAATTCGCTTAGGCTCCCATTCTTCTTCCGTCTTTGCCTGCAGTCGCTGTTCCAAGATAACTGAGCAAAAAGATCTCAAAGACACAAAGGACACAAGCTCACATAGTACTCTTCGCGAATGTCGAACTTCTTCTTGCGCTTCTTCATGCCGAGCTCGTCCTCTCTCGTCAACTACGAAGTACAGGATCAGACGCCATCTTTCAAATCGTAGAGAGATCTAATGCACCGCCGAGGTCCGTTGACTCTGGAGGTCATACCGTGTCTGGGTGAATGTGGTCATCCCAAAAGAAGCCCCCACTATAATGAGGACGAACGGAATCCCGAACAATGCTGGATACTTCCTGACAGCGCGGGCGAAAGGGCTAGGATTGATGGGATTCGACGAAAACGCAGGCATGTCGATATTTCTTTGTCTCGTATCACCGTATTGAGTCCATGTATAGTCTGACCTTGTTGAAAGATCGAAGGTCAACGATATTGAGCGAAGAGTTCAGGGATTGTCTCACTTCACTGGCCCAATTTGTCTTGGTGGCTGTGCGTTTTTAGGGTATAGTACGAAGAACGAAGTCTTTTCTTTTGTTACTTTTTCTCTTTTAGCGAAACATCCTATCATACATGATTTATACAAGTCAATTTAATCATTGTGTTCGATGTAGGCGAATTATGAGAAGAAAATGAAGTGAGGAAACGAAAGACCGGGTAAATCCGAATTTCGGATCGATGGCCCACCATTTCCAGTCACGGCGACGAGCGCATGATTTAAATTGACCATCATCACTGTTTAACTTATTACTTGCTCCATTACTTTGTTCTTTGACCATCACAGCTTCTGGTGAGCTCCTGCTCGCCGTAGACGACGTCTAGCATGAGCGGTGAGTACTTCTAACTACACTTGCTGCGGTGATATTCAATGTGATCGTTATATGCGTATCATTATTAGTGACAGTCGTTCTAGGCGCTCAGTGGGGTGACGAGGGCAAAGGCAAGCTCGTCGACATCCTTGGAGCAGAGGCCGATGTCTGTGCGCGCTGTGCTGGCGGCAACAACGCAGGACATACCATCGTCGTGCCCATCGGACCTGAACAGATAGAGAAGAAGTTTGCGTTCCATCTCCTACCCAGTGGTGTGTACCTTCTCTATATCTTTGCCAAGGTATGCGATTGAGCGTCTATTTCTAACTATAGGTTTGGTTAACCCAAGTTGTGTTGGTTTGATCGGCTCGGGCGTTGTCGTTCATATCCCGTCGTTCTTCGAAGAACTCGATGCTCTCCAATCGCAAGGTGCGTATTCTCAGTGCCCCTTTGAAATTTGACTATATGCTCATTTGTGCTCATAATCCGCAACCTTTCTATAACTTTAGGACTTGATTGCACTGGACGACTGTTTATTTCGGACCGTGCCCACCTCGTCTTCGATTTCCACCAAATCGTTGACGGACTGAAGGAAGTCGAGCTCGGAGGATCCAGGCACGCCATCTCCCCCCTCTTTTCTCGCATTCGTTCCTCACATTTTACATTCCTTTTCTCCGGTGCCCTCGCTGCCTTGACGTCGTTTGCTCACCATTCTACAACTCATCGCCGGTCCGGGTCTACTTCCGGTCCTGGATCTGAATCCGACTTCGGTCGTTTCGGACATAAACGGTCAAAATCAACGCCTATTGCACCTATTGCGTCTACATCATCGTTGGTGCAACCAACTACGAATTCTGGTACTGATGTACATATACACCCGATCAACAGCATAGGCACCACGAAGAAAGGTATCGGCCCGGCATACTCGGGAAAAGCGTCGCGTTCAGGTCTACGTGTGCACCACCTTTTCAATCAAGAATCATTCGCGGCCAAGTTCCGCAAGGTGGTGGAAGGTCGCTTTAAGCGTTACGGACACTTCGAATATGACACCGAGAAGGAGATTCTCCGTTACAAGGTCTGATTGCACTGCTACTATCACTGCACTCCCTCTGCAATCGACCATTGCCGCGAAGATGTATGCTAACACAATCCTTTCGTTTAGGAACTAGCAGAGCGCTTAAGGCCATATGTCATCGACTCACTGACCTTCCTGCACGCTCAACTTGCGCAAGGTCGGCGCGTGCTTGTGGAAGGCGCGAACGCGCTCATGCTTGACCTCGACTTTGGCACGTACCCGTTCGTCACGTCCTCCTCGACAAGCATCGGTGGTGTGTGCACCGGACTTGGTATCCCGCCGCGCCTAATCGGAAAGACGATTGGTGTCGTCAAGGCGTACACTACCCGCGTGGGCGGCGGGCCTTTCTCCACTGAGCAGCTCAATGTAAGTTCTAACACCATTGTATTTATGCGGTAACCGAACTTAAGCCTCGCATAGGATATTGGCGTTCACCTCCAAGAGGTCGGTGCTGAATTCGGCGTAACGACAGGACGGCGCAGGCGGTGTGGGTGGCTCGACCTCGTTGTGCTGAGGCACTCCTGCCTCATCAATGGATACACCTCGCTTAACCTCACCAAGCTCGATGTGCTCGATGATTTGGCCGAGATCCAGGTCGGCATCGGGTACGAGGTCGACGGTAATGAGCTCCTCGGGTTCCCTGCAGACCTCGACGTCCTGTCACGTGTCAAAGTGCAGTACGAGACACTGCCAGGTTGGAAGACTTCCATCGCGAATTGTACGAAATACGAAGAACTACCGGAGAATTGCAAGAAGTACATTGAGTACATAGAGAAGTCTCTCGGGGTTGGCATTGAGTGGATTGGCGTTGGCCCAGCAAGGCACAGTATGATAAAGAAGGCAGTGTAGTTAACGGATATTGTACTGTAGAACCAAGCTATTTTATATAGATTTCGAAGCCTACCTTGGAGGATGAAAGGCAAATAATAAGCTGACTCTGCTCCGAGTCAGGCTGAACGGCGGCCACTTTCAAGTTACATGTATGCACGCGCACGGACCAGAGGCTTCAAGTTGGTCGTCACGTGCCACTGTCGCAGCTTATTTCAGCGACACAATTTTTCTGGTGCCAATGAACGTCGTTTGTCTTCTTCTTCATCGTCTTCTCTCTAACGGTCGTTCTGTCGATAGGTGAGCTTATGTTCTCTCGTACTCCCATATGATGATTTCGTTTGCCGCCCCAGTCGTAGCCCAAAGGGCTTTGACGAACGGCAGAGCAATAAGCCAAACATTTTGCACCTCTGATCATCTCCCTTTCTTCCTGTTTTTTGGCTCATCCCCAAGTTGCTGACCTCTTCTCTCTTATCCAGGTATGTAATGTAGCTTTGTGCAGTGCTGCGCGATGTGGTGGAGATAAAGATACTTTGTGGGACGATGGTAAGTTACATCCGGTGTTTCTATTTTTTTTTTTGATGAGAACCGTTATCACATCTACCGATGCCAAAGGCGTCTGAGGAAATACATTACAAAAAAACTAAGAACAGCCAGCTGACCTTTGCTTGCGACCAATTGTGTCTTGAGCTGCCGCTGATACTGTTTCTTCCAGGTCTCAGACATCGTTCGTGGTCTTGGTTAGCTATGCACAATTCCTTCAAACTATAGTCATTATGATAGATGTTATCTACCATATGTGTATGTATTTTTCTGAATGAAAAATTCTTTGGCAAAAACACAACCCTGGCGTGTCACTGAGTATCAAGGCATTCGAGCCTGAGTTCTTATCGATTTTCTTTTGCGTATGAAATATATATTGGCACAACAGGGCAAAAATAGGAGAAGTATAGTTTGGAGGTCGTAAAGTAGATGGTCAGACCACGGGAATGCATACGCAGTGACAGGGGAACGAGACAATATATATAAATCATGCAGACCATGTAGATCGTACAACAACAATGCAAATGACATGTTTACCGAACCCGCGCAGTCTGAGGGGCTCCGGAGCCAGCCATACGATTTCCCAGCCCTTGAGCGAAACGCGCTCCTCGCCCTCCCCGAGCACCTCCCCTTGCAGATCCGCGCGTTCGCTCTGAACGGCCCTTCCTCTCTCCAGTCCCTTCGCTCCGCTTCTCTCCTTTGTTGCCCTCCGTACGATCACCCCAGGTCGGCTGGTTGCCCTGCTTCACATCGAGCGCCTTCTCGTTCTGCTCCACGAGCGTATTCACACGTTCAGCTAGTGTCAGCGCCAAATGCTGCACGCGTGACATGTCGACGTGGTGGAAGACAACGACACCCGTCGATTGGTCCAATGATGCAGACAACTCCTCGTTCCAAATCATCTTCGAGATGATAGATGTGACTTGCTTTAGTGGGAGCGAGAAAGTGCCGGCTAACAAGGCCATCGAAAGGTTTTTATAATGAGGCGCGTACGCGAAAAGGTAAGTGCGAAGTGCTTCCTCCTGGATTCGCCTGAAAGAAAAGAAAAGGAAAGTCAGAGATGCAAGGATCCTTTAAAGAAGAGTCATCTTACTTCGAAAGCATCTCTTGGACATTTGCGGACTCGGGCATCAAGACCCAAATCTTGATGCTCTGGATGAGATCACGGCACTTTTCCCAGTCCCCTTCCTGTAAAGCCTTGCTAGCTTGCATGATATGATCTCTTGTACTTTCTGGGGGGCCGGTGAAGACTTGTCGATCGGCGAAGTCTAGAAGACGGCGGAATGGCTTGGACACAACCTTCCGTTTTTGCTCTTCGTTATCAATGCTAGCAAGTAACGGGATCTCAACAAGCATACTTGAGACCAAGAAGACAGCCTCAAGCAATTCTGTGTTGATGTGCATATGGAAAGGTAGTTGTCTCTGCCTTTCCGCCTTCTCCTGCTCTGGAGTGATTGTTTGGTACCGTTGTTGGTGGACACCTTGAGCTAACAACTCCTTCACACGCTGCGTGTTGAAGATTTCTTGTAGGGTTGCCTGGCATTCGCGAATAAGACCCACGCGGAACGCACATAGACCGATCTGCACAACTGTGCGATTGTACAATATCTGTGTAGCCACATCTGCGGCATGGACGGATTCCTGCAGATGTGACATTAAGAACATGTCACGAGCAGTATGAAAATCGTTATGAAGGGCGTGATGATAGATATGGCAAAGCATAGAGCGTGTCTTCAAGAGCGCGTTACCAGACTTGTAGAGGTGTACACAGAGCGATTGAACTAAAGTCGATGTTGAGCCGGACGTGGTGAGCGTTGCTGATGGGGGTGATGATGAGTCGGGAAGTGATGACTCAAGGGCTTGGGTTACGGCGTCGGGCTGAAGAGGAGTCAGCTTAATTTATATGAAAACACAGGCCTGTCAAATCTCTCACCTTTGAGTAGATATGCTCCAGTCGGCGGAGAATAACACGAGAAAGAGGGTCATCTTGTTTAGTCTTTTCGTAGAATCCTTGGGCAAGGCAGATTGTTTGGTAAAGACCCTTTTCATCCCTTAATCTATCGACATAATCCGTTCCGTGGGGATCGATGTTTTGCAGGCTCTTCGTGAATTCATCATCCAAACGATCAATGAAGCTTATGATGCTTCCTCGGATTCGGACTATACCATCTTTTTCATCATCCGGCGATCGCTCCTTCATTTCATCATAATCTTCTGTGGTCTCCTCCACAGAATACTGAGGGTTGATAGCAAGGATGTTGATGAGCTGATCGACTTCACGCTGAGCGGCCAACCAAAGCTCCGTCGGCATATGTGTTGCGACTGAAGAGTTGTAGTCGAAACGGGATGCAACCAATGTGAGAAGCACACGTATCCGTTGATACACAGTAACCGCAACTTCCAAAAGTTTCTCCAAAATCCGTATTTGCTCAGTCCGGTCAGTATGCTGCAAATAAAGGTAAGAGAGTATTTTGTGAAGAAATATCAATACCACTAGCCTTTTTGCCTCGTGCTTCTTGGATGAGTTGCAAATTCTGGAAAATGCTTTCCGAGGTGAATTGCATAGCCTTCCCACCCTTTCCGACAGTCGTAAAATCATCGTCTCCAGCCTCCTCTGTAGTACCGACCGCAGCCTTCTTCGTTTTTGGGACAGCAGCAACGGCTGGTTGAGCAGCTGCGTACTCGCGTTCAAACGCTTCCGGGTCCTGACGCTTTGTTTCAGAAGATATCTCTGCTTCTGCAAAGTTATACACACACCTCCACTAGCAGCTTAATCTCCCGTTCGAACTCCTTGGAAGTTTTCTTAACTTTCTGCTTCATGCTGTTGAGAGCACGCGCATTTGACATACTCATTTTCTTCTTCGATTCCTTGTCCTTAGCAAGAGCGTTGTTTATTGACTGCTCCATATTCGACAGGCTACGAATAAAGAAGCTCGGAACACGCTCTGCTACATTTGTTTGACGCTCCACCATGCGCAGAAGCTTGTCGAATTCTAAAGGGCATTGTCAGATCCCATTGTAAGAAACTATACAGGGATGACGCACCGTTAGAAATTGCAACCCAGTCGTTAATTTTGAGAGCGTTCTCAATCGTCTTTCCAACCGCTTCCATTTCATCGATACGCTTGTCCTTAGCGCTTTTGATAACCCCTTTGACGTCCTCCTCACTCTCATCGTCGGTGTCGCCCTTCTTTTTCTCCTCCTTGTCGCTGTCCGAGTCCTCGTCACTGTCATCTTCTGATTCCGAGTCAGAGGAAGACGAGCCTGACGAGGCCGCTCCCTTCAAGAATCGCGACATGCCTGCGGGCTTCGATGCTGCGGGCTTCGTCGGCGCCTCATCGTCGCTGGACATAAGCTCTTCTTCCGACTCTTCAGTGTCAGAGTCGGAATCTCCTGCTTGTCTGAAAAAGCGTGACATTGTGTGTTCTGCCGGTAAGAGTTGTTGTTTTGGAGTAGAGTAGAGTAGAATGAAGAAAGCCTACGAGGCGGAGCTATAGACTAGGAAAGTCAACGGCGATGGTAGTTCACGAACCTCGAATTTTTGTAACAAAATAAAGTTATGTCAGTTTGTCACACGCCACGGCGCTTCCCGCTTTGCAAGTCACGCTGAGTCACCTCACAACAATTGTTTTCTGACTCTTGCTAACTTTACTCACAGATTACAGTCCTGTATTCGTTAAGCATGAGGACAACTCTATATAAATCTCATATTACATTATATGCATGGAAATTAAATGAAACAACTACATATATCAAGCAGCCTCCATCAAATGAGTCGATACATTTCGATACAACGAGCGTGCTCCTTCTGAGGGAACGTACTCGGCAACAGACCGTGCGGCAACCTGCTCGAACTCGTCCGGCGATAATTCATGAGCAAGCTCACCTCCCACAGAGAGCAAAGCTTCAGATGCTAACGCCAGCTTTTCCTCTGAAGTGAAGGGCACAAATGGTAAGACCGTAGTCACTCTTGACATCAAGGAAGCCTTAAAACGCCGAAGAAAACAATCAGAGATCGCGTAATTTTAAACATTAACTAATATAGACTCACCCCTAGCTTTTCTGATACACCAGGTCGTAACAGTGACATGAGCTCTCGATACTCTTGCTTCGTCATTGGAATGTCTGAATTTTTCCGAGCATCGTGATACTCAAAAATAATATTCTGCCCGGTGTTGGATGTACCTAACCAGATGACGTTTCTAACGTCAATATGCCGACGACCTGCGTCGAACGAACAGCGGCCGGATTCCCAGGGCGCAAGCAAAGACCATAGGTTGCGTTCGTCTTCATTCTTGTCAATTTCCTGTCGACGGGTAGCCGTGAGTTCAAACTACGTCAAACGAAAGCAAAATAGAAACCCTACATCAAGTACAACGACACAGCGCTTCCCTTGATTCTCAATAAGAAAATCAGCGAGCGTCTTCTCGGACGGCGGCTACAAAGATAACATGTCAACCTATGAAACTTCCTCAAAAAGGCCAAGCTTACATCATAGGGGCTCATTGAAGGGCATTGCCACAAATCATGGGATGACTGGAGCACAGTCATGTTGACTGTATGAGTTGGAATATCTAGTAGACTGCCAACTGTATGTCTTTGTTAGCACGGATACTTTAGTTATCTAAAACTTGAATATCGCTCACATTTACGGGCTAGGAAGCTCTTCCCGTGCCCACTCGGCCCACAGCATAGGACAACCAATGGATTGACCATAGCTTGCTGTGAGTGTATACTCAATACCCAATACAGATGTTCAAGCGCTCTATCCTGTCCTATGAGATCGTAGCGGATACGTGTCAGAGGTCGGAAGAAAGATCGGCGTATAGACGATGCTTGTGCGGACTGAGGAGCGTTTGCCCTATTTAAAAAGTATCGAGTTGCCGGGTTCATGCTATCACGTTTAGAGCTCTTCTGTTGTGTTTCAGGACCATTGTCGTTATCACTTGAAGACCCTCCACTCGGCCCTGGCTGCTCTGAATCACGTAACTCTGCAGGTAACGCGGATGGGTCCGCACCATACGCAAGTAGTGTCTTGACTATTTCGGCCTTATGCACCAGTTGTTCGCTCCTAAGAGCAAATTCCAGTGCAGATTGAGGACCAACATCATCATTCGGTTGCACTTCTCCGCTTGCAAGGACTCTTTCGACCTCAGCAACATCATCGCTCGCGATAGCAAACAGTAATGTTGGTTTAGGCGTGGCAATAGCATGGGCGCTAGATAGCGTTGAGAGCAGCGAGGCCCTCTTGACCGATAAAACAGAAGGGGCGAGAGATGCTCTACGGGTGTCATGGGGAGGATCTGTCGAAACCACGAGTTCTTCAAAATCAAATCCACGCATCGATCCAGACAATGGGCTAAGTAAATCCAAATCCAAAGCACCGCGACTTTGACTTGGTATAGGTTGTGTGATTGTGGGCTCTTCGTCAGCGTCTGGTTGTGAGTAAAACAAGATTGAATCCTTAGTCGGCATGTCTGACATATCAGCTTCGTTATCATCATACTGCGAGGTAGGGGAAGCTTCAAGAGAGGGTATATCGGGATCAGCAAAAGCGGACAGTAGCGAAGTTCTAGAAGACGAAAGCTACATAATCATAATCAGTAGTTGACATAACTAGGGCGCCCTTCTGGACTCACCAATTGATTATCGACAAGCGATTGACTTGATACATGAGATGAAGATGAACGTGCAGAAACTATGAAAAGTGTTATTCAATCAGTAGATAGTGCACTAGAAGGATCTTACCTGAGGATAACCTATTACAATGCGATGAAGAAAGCGAAAAATGCGAATGACGAGACGAATTAGGTGTGTTAACAGCAATAGACTAACCGTAACGAGACGATCAGCCAAATTAACTATGAATTATGGAGAAAACCTTACAAGTCGTAAAGGCCGCATCCAACTGGGACCTCCGCTAGATGCGGAATCGGAAACAGATCGATGAGCGGAGCGTATCTGGGAAGGAAGGGAGTCCAGCTGGGAAAAAGACGATAATCTTGTAGAAATAGATAGGTTTGGACGAGAAAAGCTGAGACGTTTCTTGCCATGAGAACGTCGGCTCGCCTGAGAAACAGAAGAGGAACGATCCTAAGCAAAGGTGATCAGTACAGCGAAGCTAGTATGAGTATTGAACAACGGCTTCTTACGATAATAGTATTCGACTGTCGGAAACCGAAAGTCACCTTCTGAGAACTACTAGCTGACATTTCATCCCACGTAGTCTTCTGCGAGGAATGAGATGACATAGATGACGCTGATCGAGGTGGAGGGTATTCCTCGACCAATGGAGATGGTTCAGGCCGTACGGTCTTTTCGAGGGATGGGGGACAAGACGATTCACGAATTGCCTTCGTAGGAGAGGAGAAAGATCTAAATGTAAGCCTCCTTGGGCTTACTTTCTTCCTTTCTTCGGGCGAAACGGGAGAATCCACCAAAGTCTCGGACGTATGTGTGGAATGTAGGTCCGCGGACAAAGGCGAAGGATCTGAGGAGTAATCGCCTCCACTGGAATCAGCTAGTTCAATATCTTGTATGGAATGCACAAGTCCAGATCGAACTGTAGGGCTGATGGGGGATCGTGAGCCGACCGAAGCGCCGTCATCCTCTT
The DNA here is from genome assembly GCA_910574555.1 of Trichaptum abietinum. Lineage (NCBI taxonomy): Eukaryota > Fungi > Basidiomycota > Agaricomycetes > Hymenochaetales > Trichaptaceae > Trichaptum > Trichaptum abietinum. The sequence goes on from CAJTBE010000001.1 coordinate 2,714,330, forward strand.
CATAAGAAGCTTCATCGTACTCTTCTTCGCTTTCATAAGGTAGATTGACATTACCCCAACTACTTTCATCAGAAGTGAAGGAAGTGCTGGACGAGGAGGGGGCGTAGGATGAAGCGTCCATCTGACTAACAGCAGTTATAGTGAATTCTCCTTCGTCGTCCTCTAGTGTCCCGTTTGCACCTTCGATTGAACGCACTGAGGTCTCTGGCAGCGGCGGGATGTCCTCTAATTCGGCTTCGGCGCATCCGACTATATGAGGGTTAGTCTTCGGGGTCTGAGCATTATCTGTAGAGAAACCTCCGTCTGACTTTCGCTCTGATACACTGGATTGGCTACCAGCAGGCGAATCCAGAGTTTCCAAAGATACCACGTCGTCGTCGGCGTACACTTTCGATCTGCGGATAGGCGTTGCATTTCCAGAAAACATACCAAAGATAGGTGAATGAGGCTCTCTTGCCCCGAATTGCGGAGAGAGTATTCGTTTTGCTGGGGATGAGAATGGAGACGAAAGCAAATCAAGAGTCGACTGAAGACTTCCACGAGATGGCGTTAGAGGTGCTTCATACGTTGATCGGATATCGATAATATTGCCGTCTAAGACCTGCGTTTCGTCCATGGGTGAGTATTGCGTGACAATCGGGGAGGGCATCGCCGCTCGAGAGGAAGGCGAGCGTTTCGGTGTGGAAGTCAAAGGTTCTGAACCCAGCGCAGGAAGACACTCTGGCGGCTCTGGAAAGTCACTAAGCATCGAGAACCCAGGGCCTTCGGAAGTCAAGTTGAATGAACCGTCAAATGGTGAGCTCAGCGGGACTGCAAAGTCTTGGGAAGGATCTAGCAGCAGCGCTGATGCCTCTTGCACGTCAACGTCTGGTAATTCAACCTCAGCCGTGGACGTCTCCTCGCTTTCGGGAATGACCTCAGGAGGATCGAAGCTTGCCTCCACCACCGATGAGGAATAATAGGACGGAAGTGCGCTAGAGTTCGGCTCTGGAATTTCATTTGTCGATAGAATCTCCTCTCCTTCCTCCGCATTGTCCCCTTCATCGCTAACTTCCTCCTCTTCCACGTCAGGGCCTATAACGGACTGAAGTGCGAATAGAAGACCTGAAAGGCGGGGGGATCGGGGAGGAGATCGCACAGAACGTCGTTTCCTCTCAGTACTCTGAGACGGCGTTCTGGTGGGTCTCTGAGACTGAATTGATGAATGATGATTCGAAGAAACGGCATATTCAATGTTTCCTCCCCCCGGTGAAGGCTCAACATAATTCTGAATATGCTGCACATCTTCAGGAATTACACTTCCTGAAGCCAGATCGTAGGTTTGTGGTGTAATCTCGTTTGCGAATTTGGCACTGTGGATGAAATTGCATGAGTCTGCAAACAAGCAACGTCCTTGTGAATAGAAAGGGCAGGGCCGAGCTATAATAGAAAAAAGTGGTAGCAACCATTGTTATGTCAGAGCAAGCTAGCAAGAGCTCATGAAACGAACTCACTCTTCCGCTTCCAGTACGGAGGAGGAGCTGCCATAGATCACATTAGAGACAAGAAAGAGGGCGGGGAGGGAAAAGCAACACTTGCTTGGGAGAAGTGAAGCGAGCGAGTTGAACGTCAAAAGTCAAACTGAACCAGATCCAGCCGGACCCTGAATCGACCCTGTGTTGACGCGTTGTTTACCGACACCCATGCACGTAAATACGCACAAGCGCGTAATTCTCCTCAAATTCAAAAAGTTTTGGTTCCGTTCGCCCATTCGCATTTACATTTGTAAGTAGAGCTTCAGGCTCCCGATTTTCCGTTGGTGTTACTTATTTGTGCCCAACGACCAGCAGATTTCTACCTTTTTCTTCCGCCTTCAACATCGTCCTTCATGAGCAAGCACCGTTAATATAAGAAAAAATATGTTATTCCTGTTTGTTTTGGATATACGCATACATACAATAGTACAACAACGGAGGCTCACGATAGATAGGTATAGACAACGGACGATGGCTGTTTCGCCACATATTTTTATAGGGAAGGAGCGAAGTGATAAAAGAACGGTGAATCTGCAGTCATTCAGATGGTGGCAAAGAACGCGGGTGGTAGGCACTAAGAAAATAGAGACCAATGCAAAAAAAATAAAGTATAACAAGTCCAACAGGGTTCAAAATACCTACATGGGAGATTGGAGCGGTTTAAAATCGGCTTCCGGCGACAGTCTTCGGAATGTCGACGTTGGGGCGGACGAGTCGTTCAGATGACGAATCTGTAGTGAGATAACTGCCTATTTTCTCTGCCGGAGAGGAATCGGTGTCGGAAATTGAGTGGATCAATGTGTCTTCCCCTTTCTCTAAGTCATCTCCTCGGGCTGATGATGGTGAAGGGACTGGTGGACTTCGCCGTATCGAGTTGGTAGCCGAGGAATAATAACTAAATTGAAAAAAAGAAATGAGCACGAAAGACATTATGCGTATGCGATGGGTATCACGCACATGGACATAGGACTAGCAGGAAGGATTGTCGGAATATCAATGGACTTGAAGACAATCTTCGATACTTCCCCGTCCCTTGCCTTCTTTCTCCAGAATACTTTCAGAAATGGTTGGAATAGCTTTCCGTATCTTCGACGCGCCTCATCGGTCAAGCCGAAAAGCAGGAAGAACACGACAGCAAGAAAAACATTCTGCCATTCCGTCCACCGGATGGAGATGATGAGCGCCGCTCCGGATGCTTCGAGAACCTTTGCTCGAATCCTCGGTATCACATAAAAATGTTTGTGTACCTTTGCCCATCCGGGCCAAAACCGGAGTTGTTGTTGGAAAGAAGCCAGCAGTGCTCCGGCCACATTCAATGGCAAAACAATGATGGCGTCTGCACATCCAAGTATCATAACTCTCATATACTTCATGCGGCCCATTCCTGCGCCACTATCGAGAAACTCGTTAACTGCTTTCCGTTGATGGTAGAATGTCCATATTATCTTCGCTGAAAGAATAATAGCTATATCAGCCTCGGCCACTTCGCAGGGTATTCATGAACGTACGGCAGTACAATGTTATGGAGATGATTGGTAGTAACACACCCCATATTGGAAGGACAAGAATCGTCAGACCAGTCTTGGAGCTTGAGTTTGTACAGCCTATGTCTTCAAAGATCTGGTATCGCGACGCCTGAATGACATAATCTTTGAGTTCTCATATTAGTCTCACATTATCGAATGCATGATTGTTGGTATTCTTACAAAGCCCCATCGATATCGCTGGCAGTCCAAGACAAATAGCGAGATCGAAAAAGAGATTCCTGCGACTCTACAGATAAATTAAAACACGATGTAGCAGGTAAATGATGAACAAAGGCTTACCTCTCGCTGAATATCGGTGCGAAGGCGAGCGATCTGACATAGTCGCCGAGTGATTACAAGCGAACAAGCAGGTATACCGACACTGGCGGCAATATCTATGTGTGTCGCTACAAGTTGAAGAACATTAGAATCTAATGTCAGTTTGATTCATTCACATGAACTACTTACTTATATCACACCAAATGGGAGCAATGTCTCTGATGTTGCCGTGCCAGATGATACTATTGATACCGCGAACGAGACATTCCAAGGCGACCCATATGGCATACATATGTACACCAGTATTCCACGCTGTGAGCGAAGAGCCGTATATGCATAGTATGACAAGAAAAAGACCGAAAAAGTTGGCTATAGGAACAAGGGGAAACGTAGGATCCATTGCGAGGTGAGGTTGCTGAGATATCGAGCTACGTGAAATGGACGTTAAGTACCTTCGTCTAGGTCCACCCTGTGCCTGTATGCGGGTTAATTAGTTACGTTCCTCTTCCTCCGGGACGTACAGAGTTATGCTTTCGAAGCGACGCGGGAGGGAACGTATCCATGGTCATCTGTTGTCGAGCTGAGCATGTTAACTAACATATTTTCAGGTCCTCCATTATGATTGAGGGCTCCCCCGGGTTCCAAATCTAAAAATTGCTGGGGCTGTCCTGTAAACAGTGCCTTCACAAGCAGCGCCCGATAAAGTTTGCTCTTGAAACCTATGCAATCGGGAAACGGAGATAGCAGGAATAACTTTGCACGACATTTGTGTTTGTTTGCGTGTGAACGATCGTTCAACCCTTATCTCTGACGTGCAATTGCGAGTGACTGAGAGTCTTGCAACAATCGATGCAGTTGCAGCAACCGAGTTGACGGACGTGGCCAAAGGGAGTCCTGACTATGACCAGGCGCAGTTCCCGTGATCCGAATCAGGGTTCGCTTCCGTTTACGAGTTATTGCAATCTGAATAGCAGCATATTACCTCGACAGTAGCGCTGAATCAAGCGTTATTCTCAGCGGTCCAACGAAAATATAAGGAAGTCTTAGCGCCTCACCTTAACCCAATCCTGCATGGGTTGTTCCTCTATAAGCTCTCGTCCATCTCGCTTATGCACCAGATAGTTGCCATGAGCCCATCTGCACAACCGTATCGCACCTTCCAATATGTTCACGGTACCACTTCTCCAATAATTAGCGCAGAGAAGCGCTCCAGAATGTATTGACAAGGTGTTTCTCCTCTGTTATTGACGACTGCACGATGAAGAGCCAAATCAATTTTGTAGGTCGGTACCGCTGAGCACCATGAAAGTTTTGCCAGCTTTCACAGTGTGCACGTAACACGAGGCCCAGATAAGCTGAGCAATTGGTCGCAAATCCCTTGTCGAAAGGATATCATTGCCCAGATGATACACGAAAGTACTGGCTGCTAGACTAGCGACGCTGGTTGAGTCTCAAGATGGACTCCGAGTCTGATGGAGACCAACCTTATGCATTCAACCAAAAGGGTAAATTTATTCTCACCTTCTTACATCTTCAGATTCTTCGTAAATCGTTGAAAAGAGCTTCAAGTCAGCCACGGAGCAGAGAACCTTGATTACCGAGGAGCACTCTGTACAATAATCTAGACACATATGATGAGAAAAGCACCGTCGCAAAGAAAATAGAAAGTTTCACTTGGCGTCGATCATCCCTCTGAGAACTCCGCTCGAACCTTATACAAAATACTTGAAATTGCCACGAAATCCTGCATTGGTCTTTGATAAGGGTATACGATAATCCATACAGTTGTTAGAATACCTAATATAAGACATCTTATTCCATATACTATACATAAAAAGAGGAAGGTCTAAGTTACGGGAATCACCTCAAGAAGTGATTTCAGAAGTGATTTCAAACAAGGAGGAGAACATGCGAAAATAGCAGTATTTAACATAAGGCTAATCTTTCATCTGGATACTCTGTGAGTCACTCGCGTGGTCTGCGTTCCCTTTCTCCACGTCCTCGGGGTGGAAGCGATTGTTGGAAGCGCGATCCTCAGAGGATCCCCTATTCGGAGTTAGCCAAAAATGCGCGACGTATTCATTCTCTATAGTAGTACTCACTGCGCCAGCTCTCCAGACGATTCGTTATAGCCTGGCCCAAACTCGACTACCGACAGATCCTGTTGAACTGGACGTTTGTAGCCAAAGAAGGTCATGATCGACCAGAAGACTTTAACGTATCCGCGGCGGGCATCACCAGTTAGACCAAAGAGGGCGAAGAAAAGAACAGACAGTCCAACATATACCCACTTTGACCATTCAATAGAGATCCTAGTCATTATCAGGCCCCTCCACACATCGGATGAAGTCTGAGGGATGATATCGAAGTTGGAGTGAATAACCGTCCACCCAGGCCAAAAGTCCAGCTTATTTTGGAAAGCAACGATGATAAGCCCGGCTGTATTGAGTGGAAGTGTGATGATCGCGTCGGCACAGCCCAAAGTCATGATGCGAATGAAGTTGACTTGATTCATGGAGTCATTCGATGAGAACTCATTGATCTCTTTGCGCTGGCGATAGAACCTCCAGAGGATTCTTGCTAAATCAATTATCAGTTGTGCTTCTGATTCTAATCTCTTGAGAGGAAGAGACTCACGACAGTAGAATACAGCAGAAATCATGGGCAGTAGGACACTCCATATATTCCCCAGCAAAAGCGATAAAACCGATGCTGCCTGAAGGCTAGCACAGCCATATTCCTCGAAGATTTGGAAGCGAGATATTTGCACCACATAATCTATGATGGGGCACGCGGAATGAGTGGAGATCCTTTTGATTAGCGTAATTTGCCTTTCTGTCATCCCGAAAATAGGCTTACACAGAATCATAACTAGGACTGGGATACCAACACAAATAGAAAGGTCCACAGCGATCTCGAAGCGTTTCTAGTAGACATTTGTCAGGAGTAGTTTCGTGTAGTATTAGTTCAAATATGCTTACATTTCTCCCGCTATCAAAGTTGTGTTCCAGTTGCGAGATGAGAAATAGTCTCCTGGTAATGACCAAAGAACATGCGGCTAGACCTACGGAGGCAGCGACATCGATTCGTGTTGCTGATAATGCCGTTGATTGAGAATCATGTGATCTGAACAACCTGAAGCATAACTCACTGATATCGCACCATACAGGTGCGACATTGGCAGACGTACTGGCCCATATTATGGAGTTCACTGCTCGTATGAAGCTCTGTATAGCCACCCAAATCGCAAATAGATGGACACCAGTGTTCCAGGACCTTAGAGCAGACGTGAAGAAAGAGACTAGGATAAGGAGCAGGGCAACAAAATTTGCAACAGGCACGAGAGGGTATGTTGGATCCATGATTGAGGCAACGAGCTGTTGTTTACGACAGGTAGGGATCGCTGAAAGATCGTTGAGCCGATGTATTTGTAGCCCTGCAAAGAGACTTCACGCTTGGAGTTTGACGAAATGCAGAAGTCGCAGTGGTATCCATGGAGTTAGCTTTCGGCTCGAGAACACCATACTACATAGTCAAGTGAGGAAAAGATCAGCCCTAATTCATAATGAATGTATCAACGACTAGACACGGAGGCAGAAGCAAACGTGCGATCCTCCGCGCCAATTGAACGCGATCAGAATTCTCTGTATCATTTCTCCCAACTTTTAGGAAAGTGGCCGAAATTAGCGCTAGCACGAATTCGTGCCTCGGTTGGAGAGGACAGAATCACTTTCAACATATTTCGCCAGTATTTGGGCGAAGATAAATTGCCTCTAAGCGGATTCTGATCAAGTCCAAGGTGAATTGCGCTGGCAATTTAATTCTCGTGCCGTCCTCGAAAGTCAAGTTGTATAGTTGATGTTAAGTGGAATGACCTAAGCATTAGCACGTATAGCCGACCGATAATTGTCATGGATCCCAGTCCAGCTACCCGGCAGCCTGAGAATAGAGTTTGTCGAAGCCGATGCTGTTGCATGGGGCAGTTGCTAAGCTAAATGACGCCATGAAGGCTTTCACAGTGCCTGGGGATCTCTGTTAGGGCCCGAACATCCCACAAGAGAATGAAGCTGCAGTTCCTGCCCATTCCAGCCATCATTGAGAGTTCATCAATATCGAGGTTGTTCGGAGGGAAGAGTACTCCGCTCCGGTTTCTGAGAATGTCGCCGGGTAGCCATCGGCCGCACTAATGGAGTAAGAACGTAGAAATTCAAGCATAAAATTTTTACAATAAGTGCAATGGGATGAAGAAGTCCATCGATTAAATAAGCTCACGCACATCATCATTTATTGTCCCTGCCGCTGTGGCACCAAATTGCAGAAGAACGCAAACCTTCCAGTAGGGCCCGTATTTCGGCCTTCCTACGCATTGGCGGAAGCACTGATGTAGTGAAATCGAACCAGGTAATAGGCCTGTAAGGTGAAGTGAAGGTCCTGGAAAAGGGCGACATTCTTCGACAGAAACCGGTATGACGACCGCAGCCCGCGGCAGTGGGCAACAATCGCCATTAATGATTCGTCAAGTGGGAAGATGTCGCTGAAATTGTCTAAGCCGCAGAAAGACGAGGATGGTACATATTCCCTAGAAAAGTGTATAACAGCATCAGAATCGCATCAGAGCACTGACACTGATAACAATCAATTATCAGTCAAGCAGATCTTGCCAGAATTGTTACGAATTCATGCTTGATCAAGGTTTATAAGCCGAAAGCAAATCAAGAGCTTTGAGAAACAACAGATACCCGCAGAATGCCAAATTCAGAACGCTCCGAGAACAAGGAACAGAGCAAGGTTCTGGGCGAACCGACCCAAGGCTTGTGTCCCCAGCAACAGGACCAGTGCTTTGCCATACGAGATCATGACCGAGCTTATTGCTTATCGCACATCAACGGTAGCTTGAGAACCGGTGACAACCTGTAGATCCACGGAAAAGCGCCGCGGATCATGCAATTATGCCCAGAGATTAACATACTGTATGTATGACTTCCGGCCAACAGAAGAGGTGAGAGGCCCTTGCCCAGTGCCTGACTTGTCGTCGAGCTATAATTGTCGATCAGGCCCAGAGCTTTGTGTCGTTGAGCTGCCTATAATGCTTTAATTAGCGGTGTTACCGTGACTAAGCAATTTTCTGACTGACTTGTGTATATTCGTGGTCAAAACACTCATAGTAACTTTCAGTAAGAGCGTCCAAGAGACTCCACGAAGATAACAGATACTCACTATTGCTCCAGACAACACGGACGTAAATTAGGCCCGGCTTTTTGTAATCGATTGTCTCCGATAACAGAATAAGCCTCCGAGAGTGAATGTGACATTCAATTTTTGAATATGATATCAAGAGGACGTTATTGGCCCCACGTCTTGAGTGAGCGGAGTGTCGTTAGATTCTGCAAGCCTGCACGAGCGTGCTAGGTCCCTAAGGTAATGGCCTCACGATTGGTCGCGGGATTTAAAATAAAAAGAGTTCAGACCTGTCCATTGGTTTGAAGATTGACCTCTTCACAGTTCCTGACACACGAGCGATAAGGAGAATAGAAGTACAGTTTATTACAGCTTTATGAACGAAGTATCAATACCATGCGAAATGTCCCATATGCAGATTTTCTGAAACTTGACTTTAGAGGATGCTTGGGAATGGAAGGACAATATAAATACATACCTGATCTTCTCCGCATGACACGATCTAAAAGAAAGAATGGCAGAAGTGAGATAAGAAGGCAAACTGAGTTCAAGAACGCGTCTCACCTTCGTGCAGTCGAAATCCACACAAAACACTCGACCTTCGTGTCTCCCACTCAAATCAGCGACAAGATAGCCGGTTTCGCGGTCCCACACCTTTATGGACTGGTCGTAGCTTCCGCTGAGCACGAACTCTGACCCCAGTGCGACACTTCGGACAAGATCAGTATGCGTCTCACTAGCCGCGACGCTAGCGCGTCTGTTCGCCTGATTATCCATGACTCCCAGTCCAATTGAACCCATGCGCCCGGGTTCGAAGGCACCCCCACAAGCCTTGCACACTGGGTTGTCTGAGCCCAGTCCGCGCGTCGCTGGGTCATGGAATTCCGGTGCCGTGCTCCAGCCACGGCCTGTGTTGATGTCAAACATGCGAATATGCTTGTCCGATGATCCGGATAGCACGAGCGGCGGCGCGCAATCCAATGCAGCTATCCCCCGTGCATGGTGCGCCTCGAGCGTCCGTAGCAGATGCCCAGTTTCCGCATCCCACATGCGTATCGACTTGTCACCCGATGCAGAGACGATAGTCGAACCTGATAGTGCGACAGCATTGACAGCCGCTCGGTGGGTACCTAGAATTATGCCAGGTCCAAGGAAGAGCTGACCGGAAGGCAGATACTTGAACCGATACAAGCGAACTGTGCGATCCTTAGAGCAAGAAACAAGACTTTTTGAGTCAAAACGAACGCAGAGAACGCTGTCCGTATGTTCTGAGACTGATGCTACGAGAGAGCCATCACGAATGTTCCATACGCGAACTTGACTGTCACTTCCACCGGTCGCCAAGTAATCGCCATTGACGCACAAGCTCAAAACGCTGCCCATATGCACATCTTCAAAGACGCGCTCTACGTTGCCCGTGGCCAAGTTCCACTCACGTACTGAGCTATCTTTGCTTCCCGTGAAAAGCACTCGTCGGCCATCCTCTGGGTAAGTATACAACTGCAGGCAGTAGATGATCGAAGTGTGTGCGTTGGGTGTTCCTTGATTTTGAAGCGTCGAGAATCTGAAGGACCCATGAAGCATGCGGTTTGCAAGTAGAATGCGAGTTTGGTGAAGGTGTTTGTAGTCTGGCTTTGGTGGGTCTACGGAAGGAAAGATGGAGGGCGCGGAATGTCTATTGTTGAATGGCCGAAACTTGCTGCTGTTGTTGCTTCCGCTACTACCCGCCCGCGAGATAGGCTTCGGAGACGGTCTTCTACGTTTTGTGCTCGCTACACGGTGGTGCTGATGCTGGTGAATACGAGGCGTCGATGGCAGGCCAAATACAGCATGGCTCTGGGACTGCTCGTAGATAATTGTCTGAACAGCAACGCTGTTCCCATGCCCGTCGGAATCAATCTCCTCGTCGTCCCCCATGCCCTCGTCATCAAAGTCCTCGCCGCCGAGTAAAGGGCTGGGAGAATGCGGAATCGATGGCCAACGCCATTCCCAGCCGCGTTGCTCGCAGAGGGACTTCCAGAGAGAGTTGTCGTCCGCAAGCGTGCGCCAGCGCCGGCTCACAAGTGCACATTTCAGGAGTGTCTGCCATGGCAAGTTGGAGAAAATGAGGAGCGCAAGCTCAGAGGGGAGATTCTGACATATCATTTAAGTCTTTATATATGTTATAGATTGGATAAAAAGACATACGCTAACTATGTCCACCTGAACACTCGGAGCTATTCTTCTATGGATGCGAGCGATCTGGGCTCGAGGCATACTTGAAAGAAGCTTGAGTACGAGCTCTACCAAACAGCACATCCGTTGTCAACACCACACCAACACTCGCAGGAAACGCGAATATGATACTCACCCTCGCGTTCCTGGAGGGGAAGCTGCTCGACCACGATCGCACAGTTGGTCGGGGCTACCACCTCCTCATCGTCAATATATCCTTCGTCTGTAAGTCTCATTGTGGTTGCGCTCGCGGCGTTCGTAAGTTAGTCTTCTACCGGCGAAGAAACAAGGATGGTCTAAAGGATGGCTCGAGAGCTAGTGTTAGGTTCTTTTCGGGTTCTAGTGATCTTCGCTGGCGGTTGAGCTGTTGTAGCTTGTCAATGCAGGAGGTGCTTTGATCTTGGGGCGTAAAGTAGGTCGTGCCCTTTAGACTCAAGCTCAACAGCTAGTGCCCACTGCCGCCGAGCCTTCGTACGACTGATCCGACGTGTTGTGGTCGCCATGCACACGAAGAGCCGGAGAGCACCCTGGATAGGACCAATGGGCAGCAAAAGGGAGTTAGCCTATGGGGGGCCGTCGGTAGGCAGCAAATAACAAGGCAACCAATGATCAATTTCCATCCATGACCAATCACGTCCGCTTGCCCATGCCCATCACTTCAAATCATTTTATTTTATAGCTTTTATTTCACCGCCAACACCGTAAACCGTCTGCCACAAACTGGTAGAAAAACAAGTACAAAAATGCCAAAAACATTGCTGTGTAAGAAAATAATATTTTAAAGAAACTTTAGAAAGGGGTATAGGCATCATAAGAATAAAGTGTGAACACGTCCATAAAATGCAGCGACAGCGGATCCACGCTCGCAGCTCAGCTTACAATCAACTCTACGTAAGTAAGACGCATTATAACGCGGAATCCACTCCGTTGAAAGGGTGGAAAGAAAAATGGGGATTCTCGCTAAATTGTGCACAGACGTAGAAAGTTCGTGAAGTGGGTATACAGATTCACACTTGAAAAGTTTTCGGATTAGTTAGAAATATGCATCTATGAAAACCGAGGGGTAACTGACCTCAATAATGAGGCTGTTGGGAGGAAAGACTACTAATTCGCTTCATGTTACGCCAGTCACTACCATTCTCCTGTCCGTACCCGATGGATGATCCGGACTGGGCCATTGATATACGCATCTGAGAGTTGGTGTTTCCGGTAGAGGCACTGCGGTCAAGACACTCTAGAGGGACAACTCCTTGCTCGCCACGAGCATTCGAACACAGCGCCCAGCCGTCATCGAAAGCCTTGACAACTCTCACGGTCTCTCCAACATTGACAGAGAGCTCGTCCGGTAGCGAGGGAATGTATACAACACGGACCATTGCCATCTCTACGGCAGGCGAAGCTGACCTCATGGGAGCAGCCATGCTACCCATGCTTGCACCAGGCGTCAAGGTGGAATGGGCTGGGGTCAAGCCGCTATAGACATCGTCAATTGGGTTGTTGTAGCTCATAGCCGGCGGGGCCACGAAGAACGTGTTTTGCTGAGGTTGTACTTGCATCTGCGGAGGAGCCAAGTTTTGGTAACCGTTGCCCATATTGTTCATGGGAGCGCCAACTGGCTGTCTAACAATCGATTCCGGACGAGGGGCTGCCCATACAGGTGTCCTTGGAGAAGGCAGACCTGCTCCAAATCCGTTTGCCGTCATAGGTGTAGAGACCTTCTCCGGAAGGGGGGGAGGGAGATCAAGCGGGTCAACTTTGTCGGTGTACTCCGGGTACATACCGGCACCCCAAGTATTCCTCTTGCGCTTACGGCGCTGGATGAACGTCTTGCGTATAGCAAAGATGAGGAGTGCCAACGCTGCCAAAACACAAGCCGCGACTATTCCTCCAATGGCAGCACCGCTCAATCCACCTGTACGCTGAGTAGCCGAAGATGCCGCATTAGATGCATCTGACGGAGTAGGTGCGATGGTCGTGGTGCTAGGAGTTACCGAAGAAGTGGTCAAAGCGCGAGCAGTCGAAACGATAGACGAGCTAGAAGTCGTCGAAGTCGTTGTAGGGGTTGAAGACGTAGAGGTGGACGTCGTCTTCGGAAGAACTGAAGTCGAAGTCGATGAAGTTGATACAGATGTCGAAGTCGTTGACGTTGTCCCCTTTGCAGCCACAGGCGTCGTCGTCACGGTCGGTTTAACAGGAGTCGTTGTCGAAGTTGCCTTCACCGTCGGCGTCGGGTGTACCACCACGGTCTCCGTCACAATAGGCCTCCCTGTCGTTGTTGTTGACTCTACGGCCGCCGCCGCACGAGCGTGGCGTGCCCGCTCAGCAGGCGAGCGCTTTACCATGTCAAATCCGTGCATTGTGTACTGAGAAGCTACACGCGAATGTTTGGTCTTGGTCGTTGGATGTCGGTATGGATGTGGATGATTCTTCGCGGAAAAAGAGAAAATGCCGAGTAAATTTTCTTAACAAGCGAAGTTGGGAATCTCTTGGGTAAATAGGAAAGAGCGAATATGATTTTTCAAAAGAGTGGCTTGTCGACGCTGCAAGCGGTCGACGTCGGGGTGAGTGCTATGCACACAAGAGATGGCTGAGGTGGAGACGAAACAGAGAGGATGGAGGAGTTGTGTGCTGGGCGTGTTGGGGGTGAGCTCGGGGCTGGCGCGGGTAGCCGACGTCAAAACCGGATATGTCTTTTGGTCACCCGCCAGCCAATCACAGACCTCAACTTCCTCTTATGGGATCTGCTAATATTCAATGTCGCATAGCAACCAGCTGGCGACCGCGCGCTTCATTGCATAAGTATAAAACAATAAAATAAAATACATAATCAAGAGTCAAGACCAATACATATGTACGGACACAACAGTGCGTTTACATGGCTATGCAAAATGTACAACTTTTCTGCGTTGACGGGGAGGAGTTTCTTCCGTGGATTCTGGTATAATATCTTCAGGGAGGACACGATCTGTCCGGCCGTCATGTGCACCATCATCAGAATATGCCTTGTATGTGATCTGGATTTTCCTTTTGATCCCATTGTTCTCATCAGCCCCAAGGTCTTTTCTAACCGGAAAATGCATATCACTATCCTCGGAAACTAGCACGTTCTCCCGCTCTGTCGAGTCCGCATCTGTATCCCTTGATAAGTGCAGGAGGGGGAAATCGAGATTTACGCCGTTTTCCGGTTCCTTCTCGAGGAAAGATGGGTTCTATCGCGCGGACTAACGTCAGTATCACAACAGAGATATAGGCAGAAAGATACTGTTACTGACCTGTAGGTAATAACGAATGCCTCCTTCCTCCATGATGCCAGGTGTCTTCGTGTTGGCGCCCTTGAAGGCTTTTCGGCGCTCGATCATGTGTTCCTCAAATGTATCTCTGATCGCCAAAGTCTTAACTACAATCAGATGCAAATATGTATCATCAGAAAGTAACAAGTGGGATCTCCTTCAAGGTTACTCACCTGTTACAGGTCGGGTCTGGCCAATACGGTGTACACGCTTTGAAGAAACCGAAGGTCAGCGATGCATAAGAAGTGGCGATGCGATAAGAATGTACGTACCTTGATGGCCTGGCTCTCAACGTCAGCTTGCCATACAGGCTCACAGAAAATGACCCGAGAAGCTGAAACGATATTCCTAGACACGGTCATGATGTAGTGTAATTAATGCATAGATGTAGTTATGAGACGCTATACTCACAATCCACGAGCTCCGTATCTCAACTCCATCAAGAAGACTCTGTATGTTTCCGACGTCTCAAACGTCGTTAGATCCTGGTCCCGTCTATCGGCACCAGACTCCGTAGTGAACTGCAAGAACTTGGTGCCCATGAGCTCTAACCCTTCTGCGATGTGCACGAGATTGAAAGGTTGGTTTGAGAAAATCAGGATCTTCTCTGTGGCTTGGTATTTTCGAACCTGTGAGTGAAAATAAGGTGTTGTATCATCATCTGAAATTCTGGTTTCACAAACCTCTTCGAGAATGTAGTTAAGCTTAGACGACGTGGAGTTGCCAATACTAACATTTGCCATGCAAGACGATCTTAAAAGCTCTGGTCTGGAGTTTGAACCGCTCGAGACATCCACGCTATCCTGACTGTATGAGGCAGGTATTGAAGCCTCGCTCTCCCCACTCGCCTCATCGTTCGCCATCGCCAGCAACCTATCCTGCGCAGCCCTATATTCCCTCTGCCTCTCCTCCAACTTCGCCTTCGTATCCACTGCCTTATGCACATGTTTCAGCTTCAGCTTGCCTACTTCCTGGTCTTCGCGAACTTTATTCTTGCCCTTCCTGTCCTCCTTCCCGCTCTTCAGGCTCGCCATGCGCGCGTCCGCGAGAGCACTGAGCTTCGCCTCTGCATCGCGAACCAGTTCCCCTATTTCTGCGAGTCGAACCTCAGAGATGAGAGGTTGCCGTTCGATAGTCCGTCGAAGTTCAAGCGCGAATTTCGGGTACATGAAAATCTCAGTAGTGACGTCCGCAGAAGCAGTTTGTATTGAAGGAAACGCGCCCCAAGCGCGGTCGCTTAAGTCAGACACACGACGTATTCGGTAAGGGACCTCCATCCCATGCTGCATCGCTCGGAACAACGGGTTATCGTATGCCTTCCGACTTTCAAATATGATGAGGATTCCAACTAAATGGAAAAAAAAAAGATTAATTGACACTCACAGATGTTTGATCGCTTTATCTACAAGCCTCAAATCTTCTTCCGACTGTTGACGCTCCGTAGCATGGACAATCGTATCCTGAGCTCGGAGTATAGTGTCCATTAGATCCCAGTCGCAGCTGTCCTCTTCCACACGCCAGAACAACGCACTAGCCTATATATTAGATCTTCTAAAGTAAAATAGTCACAATGTATGAGACGTACTGAGACAGATTCTCAATAGTAGCCGCTAGCTGATACGATCTCTATCATCAGTGTCAGTACGACTAGCATTCCAATCAAGGCAAGAAACAAACAATAGGATGAAAGAGGTAATCCTGTTGGCAAAGATAATTGTCAGTTTAAAAGAACAGTCATAGAACGAACAATCGAAAGTCATACCTGATCCCTCCGTTCAGAATCAACAGCATTGATAACTATAGAGGACAGAGACACATTGTATGTCATTTGCGCATATGGATCCAAGTCTAACAATACAGTCTCCTCTATCATTGGTGGTAACGACACATCCTTCTCAATGTCCTCGATGCGATGGCGGATCATATGCGCGGCCATGACCTGCGTCAAGACCTGCACGGCACCCGGGAGAGGTCCATCGCGCCTGAAAAGCGGCGCCGCAACAAGCGTCTCGAAAGCACGGGGGTCAGCGGAGAAACGAGGTACGCAGAGGAAGCTCTCCATCATGGACCCGAGCTTTCGGACATCCTCTCGGTCGCTAGTATGCCACACCCGCTTCAACGGCATAAGCTGACTATTTCTCGCATCATCATTATCATCCTCCGCCAAAAAAGCTGGTAAATTGTCTTCTTCTTCGGCTGCGTTGACGTCTGAAGTCTTTCCGAGACTCAGACCAAGAAGGTTTGTAGTCGGTGTGCCGGTGACGATCCACCTTCGTTCGGCGCTGAGGAGCCGGAGGAAGTGATTGAGGTTGGTCGACAACGATACAGCATTGTGCCCTTCGTCACGTACTAGGCGTTTCCACCGTACTTGCAGAAGCGTCGACACTCCTTCCGGCGCCTCGCAGCTACAGTCCGGTACTCGGATGCGATCGAAAGGTTTGCAACGACATGTGTAGCCAATGTGAAGAGCTGATTCGTTGCTCATAGAAGTTTCTGTGCTGATTCTCGAGTCACTGATAATAATGATCTGAAGGTAAAAGACTAAGTAATAGTCCACACTATAGAAAATTGTACATACGTACATCGTAGTCTGATGCCATCTTATGCGCGGGAGGCATCTTCGTATCGCCTTTGATTACTAGATGCCGTACTGTCGTTGCACAATGCTTCAAGATCTCGCCCCTCCACTGGGCAACTAAGGTCCGAGGTACGACGATGATCGTCGCAGTGGATAGGTACATTATTCTAGGCAACGTAATCTTCTGTCGTAGCCCGGGAGTCTCTCTCATGAAGCCCCTATCGCGATGTAGATAGAAGGGGGCGTTGCTATTAATCGGGTCCCATAGGCCTCGCATCTCTAGTTCCTCTTCACATTGTTCGATATCGACCTCATCTGGCGACGTCCGGATAAAATCGCAACAGATTTCGACAAGGGATGGTAGCTCACGCTCGCTGCGCGGGTTACCTCGCGTTGCTAGCTTTCGAGCAGAGATGTGTTGAGAGTAGGGGAAGTGACGAATGGAGAGAGGGGTAAGTAAAGACGAGCCATCCGTCATTCCCTCAGGAGGTTTGGGAAGTACCTTCCTTGAGGCTAATATGAGGGAGAGGATCATAATGGTCTTCCCGGTGCCTTCTTTGCATTAACATGGCCCAATAAAGCTCTAAAGAAACTAACGCACCTAGCTCTTCGCAAAGGAACCCCCCTTCAATTTGCGAGAACTGAGGACACTCTAAAAGTACTTCTAACGTCACTGGTTGAATGTAGAAGGTCTTGCCTTCTATGGCGGCCATGGAAATGTACAACGGGTCGTCCATGATTCTATTATGTTGTTCTCTGTGAAGCATCGCGGCGACGGAATCTCGCTGGTATTCATATAGACTGGTGCGCAAAAGCGGGATGTTATCTAGTTCGAACCCGTTCTCAGTTGTAGTAAGGCCGTTGAAGATTTGTGCTAAAGTCCTATCATCCCGCTGAGCTGACATCGTCAGAGTAGCACTACTATTGCAGATAGTGTCCGGACTCACATTATGATCCTCAAAGAATGGTACACGTTTGCCCCCCACACAACCCATCCAGCTTGCCATGTCCTTGCTCAAGTGCACCAACAAGTCACGCAGTGCTTTCCGTCCGGGTATCATTATGTTCGTCTCGTCTCTATTTCTGAGAGCCCCCGTAAACCCTGGCAAGTCGTGAGGGACCAGGTATATGCGAAATATTAGCGTGACATTCGATAAGATGGTGTAAGTAGTGTGGACGAAGGCGTTCGTTTGTAGAAACAGAAGACAGTCAAGAAGCCAGACGCGATTTTCCTCAACGCACGTCCGGAGGGCCGAGAAGTCTCTGAGTATATTCCAGCCATCTTCAGCCGCTGCATTGTCGTCGAAAGAGGCTAAGCCACGCGAAGAAAATGAGAGCGTTCCAGCGCCGAGCAAGTTGGTATACGGTAACGGTTCAGGTAGAATATTCACTTCCTTATCCTTCCCTTTCCTCGCACTTCTCCCTGTTCTCTTCGGGGAGAAAGAAGATAAGGTTGTCGCTGTTGATGTTGAGGCCATTATTGGATGCCTATGAGCTACACACTTGCGTCGGAGAGGAGCATGATGTGAGCAAGAATAGCCGCCCGAGAGTCAGTCGAAAATACGGTCCCGTTAAACTAAAAATAGCCTCCGAGTCTACGAACTTTGCCACGGCTATTCGTTCTTTCAAGTTCATGGTTCAGCTTCAACTATCATTGCTTACATTATTCTGCTATCTATCAATTTTACTCGTATCTCTCGTAGGCTTAAAGATACGACTACGGAGTGATCATGGCTCTCAAGTTGACCTCATTTTTGCCTCCCATACTATGTCCTGCAGGGCGGCCAGCGTCCTGCCAGCAACAACTTCTTGTTCCAAAGTACCTGCTAAAGTTCTCGCTTCTCCTAGTGTATCAAAAGAACTCGCTTGCACGTATAGCAACGAATGCAGTAACGCAATCTCGACATACCCTTGACTCCGTGCTGGAACAACAACGTCTAATTACACAGAAGTCTCTCAGCTGCTCCATGTCATTTCCGTTGAGGTACGAGAGAAATTCTGAGGAGCTCTATGTCGAACAAGGTCTACTCCCTGAAGAAGCGTAACGCAGTAGCCTTGATAATATGTGCACACCTCACCGGACCGACGAGTTGGAATTCATTTCTGATACCACGGCACCTCTGAAGGTTATACACTTTCTAGTCTGCAACTACCCTCAATGGTTCGCCGTGGAAACGCACATCTATCACTATCGACATATATATATTACGGGAAAAGGCAGGCAGTGAAACAGGTATGTAACTGTACTATGTTTCTTTCTTCCCTCGGTGATTATAATTTGGCTTTCAGATACTGCAATGTTGAGTTCGTACCAGAAACGATGTCTGATCATGCAGATGCCTCTAAACTGCTTCGACAACTCTCAGTTGGACTGCAAGCACAAGTTTCAACGATCTTGATACGTAATGAGGTCTACCCTCTACACGAGTGTAACACGATGATCGTTGGCTTTCGTGCGGACTTCCGAGTCGCCAGCACCGACGAGCCGGACGGTAATTCTAGCCACGACGTCCACGCTGTGACACACCCTTTCTCGTATCAGCCAGTCTCAACGGACGTATTGCGTAATCTTTTGTCCTTGGTGAGACCAGTCACGATAGGGCGTAGGCCAACTCCCAACCTTAAAAAACATCTTTTTGTGGAGAGATTCCAGCAAGTTTGTACTTCAAGTGCATCTCTTTTCTCTCACTTCGTTGACGAACAAAAGTCAGATCTTCAGAAAACGACATCGATCTGTCAACTGGGCTGACACACGGTTAACTCAGACTAATGTCGCCTTCGAGCGCGACTTGCCGAAAGGATTCAAAGTGCTGATACTTACTGTTGAGGCGTTGCTCAGGACTATTCTCAGGTCACACAGGCACACGAGGTATTTGCGGTGTGGGTCTCTATTCCCTATCCCGCGCAAAAAAAAAAAAAAAAAAAAAAAAACATCCTTTCCCGATGAAGGGAGGACGGGTACAAAAAAAACACGCCAGCCTTGGAGGGATAACCGACAACCAAGTTTAGAGCCGTTAGGTCTTGCTGGACGCGAAAACAATACCGAAGCGAGGATCGGACTCGCCCGACAACCGTCCAGGATAATCCTCAACCAGTCCTACTGCCCAATCTCTCGTGGCGATGTCGGAATCGATGCTCCGAGTGATGAATCATACTTTTTTAGCGTGTTGCCCCAGAGGTAGATCTACTCGTGAGTGAGCCTTGCTGGAAACCGTCGTGCTGGTTGCTGGTGTCGGCGAGCCCTAGTGAAGAGCGCGTGCTGCTTGAGGTCCGAGCATTGGACACTGTGGCACGACTACGACACGGAATAAGGGCATGCTGGAAAAGGCGCGACGGAGCGGCGGTGGAAGCCAGCTACAGTGGAAGGTCGAAGGTGGTGGATGTCGGGGTGGTGGAAGTCGATGGTGGTGGAGGTGGAAGGCCAAGAGACGATGGAGCTTCGTAGCTCTGCCTTCCGCCCTTATATACGCTTGGACTTTGCGTCGAACAAACAAACGCATCCGGTTTGTTGTTTTGTTCTGGACGAGGCTCGGTCACTTCGGTGTGGAGCTAGGACCCAATCCGGTCGAAGGAATGCGGGTGGCTGGCCAATCACCGGTGCAGGTCGTCAGTCTCGCAAGGCTGATTAGTCGAAGGAACTCATCGCCAACCTGAAATCAACAAAGAGGCTATTGCCACCCAGGGAATGCTGGAGGGGGTGATAGTCGGATAGGTATTCGATATGATATGCTATGAACTAATACATAGCAAGTTTCTGGATCCATTTCGCTTTGTACATCTCTCATTGTCTTGTAAATACCTCATTTACTAATCTCTTTCATGGTTTCAGAACTGTACTGACGGTGAACCTACAACCTATTTTTGAGGAAGATGCCGGCGACGAGTGCATTAAGTTTCATAGAGATTGGCGCTTGAGTGAGGGGGTCTGCCAACTTCTCGTAAAAGGACTTTGCTTTTTGTAGTCCTTAGTATCCTTCTCTTTTGCCCTAATTACTTCCGACGAAGAAACTTCTTAAAGTCATATGAGGGTTGTCGTACAGACTCGTACTTACTGTACATCTCCTTATATTTTAAATTATATAAATTATGTAAAATAATACACGAAAGTACTTCAGCGATCCAGATCCGGAAATCGAAGCGGGAAGAAGTTCAAGTTGGACGCTTTCTACGCTTCAAGCTTCGAAGCTTTCCACTTTATTCTCCACATCTATCATCCACGCTTAACCTCCTCGTAGAGTTCAAAGACTCGATAACGGAGTGAAGATGGTTTTGAAGTCGACCTCAAGACTTGCTTCCCAGACGCCCTGCCAGAGTATGCGCCTAACAGCAAGGAAACCAGTTGTTCCTGCACGGCGGAATAACTCTACGCTTCCACAACAAAATACTTTAAGCTGGCCAGACTATCTAACAATCAGGGGAAAGAAGCGGAGATGGGAATTGGTAGGCTCACACTATTGTTGAGGCTTCGGCGTGACGCTCAGTGCTTCTATAGGCTGCCACAATCCCATGCGTTTTCGCAGGTTTCGCTGCAGGTGGTGCATTCTTTGGCTCGCAAGAAATTGACCCGACGAAACCTATCTTCGTTCGTGACATTCATCTTCATGTCTTGTCTAGTCATAGACTTCTCTTGTAGGGTTTTGATCCTTTGATTGTTTATGGCGGCGCGACCTTTGCTTGTGGTGGTGCGTACTTGCTTTCATATCTCGTTTTCATTTCAACGTTGAAGCTAGTATATCAGGTTTGGGATACTTGGTTGGCCCAGCAATAGGATCATCTCTCTGGCGACTTACGCACCGAAGATTGCTCTCGCAGATTGAAGCACGGGACAGGGAGTTTTATAAACATATCGTGAAGAACCGCGTAGATCCAACGGCCCAGAGCGCGACAAATCCTGTTCCGGATTTCTATGGTTAGCACATTCTCTTTTTCCTTGCTCTCAATCTACGCTAATTATTTACGTGCAGGCGAGAAAATTGGTTCTCTACACCAATATCGGCAATGGTTAAAGGACCAGGCTAGATACAAAAAGAAGTCGAAGTGGTTGGAAGAGGAGAAGTTGTAGCTATTATTTGTTGGTTAGTTCAACTCGGAATTGGTTTTTGCCCTTTCAGCTTGCATCACTCAATACGATCACGCCTCTCAGTCATATATCTTCACTACAATATATCAACACTATATCCACCTTCCACGTTACATTTGGCTCCCTACATCCGATCAATAAATAAATATGGTCTGTTCATGGCTAGAAAGGTGTGTATCTGTCTGGCAGATCGCCAGCAAATGTGCGCTGGAGAAGGTATATAGACAATGAAAGATATTGCGCGGGTCTCGCAGTATGCGCGCAAACGAATGACGAAAGAAACTACTCGCACAGAAAAATGCGAATCGAATCAAGGGATGGGTCATCAAAGGTGAGTTTGATGATCATATGAAAAACGAATGATGAATGGCCGAAAGAACGAAAACTAATAAGTTAAATCAAAGTGGTGCGAAGGAATGATGTTGTTGATCAAGATTGAAATTACCGACTGATGCTGTTAAGATTCACAGGAGAAATGGGAAACATCGCGAGCGAACGCGACGTATCAGGCATGTGTTCCGTCCCACCTCACGGCCAGTCAGGAACACGTAGCTGATTATCGTGGAGGTGACCCCAACCTGAACGTGCTGAGGCTACTGAAGTGGGAGTGTGAAGCCCGCATACTGGAAGTGCTCTTCGACGTCGGAAGGAAGTCCTGCCGGTCTTGCAGGCAAAATTGAGGTACCACGCCTTCCTCGGCATCGACCTTCCCGACGCGCTGCACCGCGCACCATCCATCTTTGAACTCTTGGTTCAGACGAAGGACTTCGCCTAGCTTGATAGGCAGCTCGTCCTCCATCGCAGGAGTAAAGATATGAACGACGTTTACAAGACGTGGCAACTTCTTCGGCGCACTAAGCGTAGAGCTCGCGCCCGCCGTGGACAATCTCTGGTCTGACGGCATGGGCGGAATGGACGGTACAGAAAGATTCCGGCTGTGCTGGGAAGCGGTGCTTTGTCTCGTGAATATGCTCACGCGTCCGCGTTCTGAACCGCCATAGAAGGAATCAATACGGCGTGGGCTAACGATAGGCTGCTCCTCTCCGGAATCCCTTCGCCCGTGAGCAGTCCGCGTGGAGCTGATGGAATTCGTGTAGGGCGAGGGCTCTGAAACGTTAATGGCGGGGACAGGAGGGATAGAGGAACCAGGAAGCTTCGGCCTCAAAGGCGGAAGAGGCCTGATAGACTTCTTCTTCGATAGTTTTGGTGTTGGCGGACGGTCAGCGAGAGAGGACGACGACGATGATGCCGACTCGGGAAGAGCGATGGTGCTTAACGACGCGGGCCTTGATTTCGACGGACGGACCATCATAGAGATCTTCGAGAGACGCGACTCCCGTCGTGCTGTCCTTTTTGGTGCTTGGATGTCGACAACGTTTGTCGCCGCCGTCTTAGCCATGGAGGACGCAAGATCATGGCGAAGTGCTCGTGCGCCGGCGTCATAAGGGGACGCAAAGGGATCTCCATTCACCGACCGGATCTGAGGGGTCCAGCTGACCTCCGCGTTGAAGACCGGAGGCGTGGGCGGAAGCAAACGTGCCTTGGTGAGAGGTTGAATGCTCCCATAAGGAATGTCAATGATCGTTCTCTTGTTCTGCGAGTTCCTCTTCTCAGACATGATCTTCTGCGGAAGTGGAGACTCGCAGTCACTCGCTGGGTTCTTGGCCGCCTTGCGTCTCCGCAACCAAGCTCTCAGCTTCCATCCCGCGACAACTGCAGAAAATAACAAGTCATGTCAGGAATGGCTAGCTCAGAATCTCAAGCACAGCTATCGACATACTGATGACTACAATGCCAAGGAACACAATGATCCCTGCTAATGCCTTCACAGAATCTGGTGGAGGATTGACAACGGGAACACTGGTGGCACTTGGTGCATTGTCACGTTTCTCGATCATTACAGGAGTCAGTGTTGTCCTAGACTCAACAAGCGGACTGGGGAGGGCGCCTGCCTGAGGCGAGTGTCGCTCAGCGACGTGAGCGAACCCGCGCTCAGCTGTGTTGGAGAGAATGAGCGGAGCCATGGTAGACCAGTAGAGAAAGAAGAAGAAGAGAAGGGTATCGCAGACCTGGGGGAAATCCGATCAAACACCAGAGGCCATATTTAAGCACTTGTCAGTCTTCGACAGATACGACAGATCACGCATGCCAAAGAGGTGAGGCTGTTCTCTTTCCTTGATGTCCCCTGAATAGCGGCTGAGATATCATCGTGCCTTCATCAAAGGCATTTGGCGCGCATCGTCTACTCATAGATGGTATGATGCACGATTTCTTCCAAAATATCAGGCCGGCGAGAGGCACGCGCAGCTCAAACTATCTTTCACGGATCGGTTCCGGACTCAGGCCAATCGCGTTGTTGCCATGGAACTGGAAGACCATTGCTCGAGGGAACATTTGGAGGGTTTTGGGAGTTGAAGATGATGCGGTGTCAAGACTATGATGAACTCACACTCCTCCTGGCGAATTGGCGGAGAGTGGGCCATTGCCTATTTTGGTAACTACAATGATCGACACACGACCATCATGATTTTCTTTGGATACTCATCAGTCCCTCCAGAGCGAAGCCAAGCTGGCAGAAGCGTTCGCGAGACTCCGAGGCTGTACATGGCAACGAAAGACTGTACTTGAGAGGTTGTGTAGCGGCCCTAATGGGGGTTTGGACGTCATGATTATCATCATGTATGAAAGATCACTCGAATCGGCATCTTATGAGAACTACGATCTAGCAATCTTCATCTTCTGTCAAACCACTCTCCAGAAAAGAAGAATACCATACGAGTGGTTGTCGAACTAGGTGGAATCGAATGAATAGGAAGCATAATTATTAGTCTTACTCTTACTCGGTCTGTCGCCCAAGTCACAAAAGTAATTCGGAAAGCACGCGTCAAGAATGGTACCACCCAGCAGGCAAAGACTTCAGTCCAGACAGCCAGAGGTCATGCGGACATCTCCCACCCGCTTGATGAGGATCATAATGGCCATCATCGGATGCTCTTGAGTTTAATTTATCTGCCAATCCTTAGGCGAGTGGTCTGGCGAACCACAAGAAACAGCGCGCTAAATATCGGTCAAAATCTGAAATGATGCACGATCTACCGAGACAGTCGGGCACGGCTGAGTTCTGCTCCGAACATATTTTCTTGCTGTCTTGTACATGATGGTTTGTTGCGCGATAAAGCGTCAAGGGTCATGTCTTAAAGTTCCACATGGATCAGAACAAAATTATAAACGTTGAATTCGGATTTCTGGACATGTCGGGATAGATTTTGGTCTTCCTGTACACGGTGGGATATGTCGAATTCATTCCTCTTTAAATATTTCGTAGTACATGACAAGTACGTTATACACAAAAGACAGAATTCGATGAATTTTCCGCGTCACCGGAAGTCGAGTGAGAGTAGAGCTCTCCATGATTACCAACGCCCACCATCATAACCGCCTCGTTCATAACCTCCTCTTCCTCCACCCCTTCCTCGACCATATCCGCTTGAATGTCCTCCAAAACGTCCTCCACCTCCGCCTCGTCCACCTCCACGCGCTACAAATGAACATCAAATCAGTCACACGCACAATTAAAAGAGTGCCTTTTTGTGAATGGACGTACATCGGCCTCCCCCGCTAATCATCGCCATCTCTTCCAACTCAGGAGGGACATCATTATCGGCATCAATATCACTGAGTAAGGTAATGAGTTCACGCGCGGACCTCGCGTTCTCCGTGGTGAAGAACGTGAAGGCAGTCCCATGCAATCCAGCACGCTGTGGTCAATCAGTGAGCGGGTATATAGTGAAGAAAGGGAAAAGAACATACCCCTGTACGACCAACCCTATGAACATAGTCTTCAAGATTGTTCGGGAAGTCATAGTTCTGTCGAAAGATAAGGGAAGTTTTGAGAAAAGAGAAGAGACACCGTACAATGACATATCCGACATCCTTTACATCTGTTTGATACCGATGGTGTTTGATGTGTTTAGATGAAAGCGACGGTCCACGAGCAGAAACAAAATGTGCATCGAGGAGCAGTCAAAAGTTCGCGACATAACAACAAATTGTCAATATTCATTCCAAGACGTCATGAAAATGGCGAGCCCTGGGCCAGAACCCTCATGAAAGTATGGAAACGAGGAGTCCTAGTACATGACCGAGCCCAAGACAGGTAGAACAAACGTCGAAGTCCGATTGAAGGGTCCAATGCCACACAAATCCTCAAACAGTCCATAATCAGGTGCACCCAAGAACGTTCTCGCCTTCTGTTCTCAGATACGCCCAGAACGAACATGTAGCAATCGAAACTTCAATAAGTTCATGTCCGTTCCCTTAGAATGGATGTGAGAGATAGCAGCGAACCCAGAGGACGTCGAGCGCAAGTCATGGAGCCTGTCTTGCCGGAAACATTACCCAGGAGAGGATGACAGTTGGTCAAAGAAGTGCGCCTCATGAAGAAAGAGCGCAGCCAGACCACATCGTCATAAATACAGCGGTTCGCTAGAGAAGTTTAGTAGTTCAAGTGGGAAGAAAAAGTAGTACCGCTGTATGACACTCGCCAACGGAAGGATAAAAACCTTCATTGGAAATGAGATGAAGCACATACCGAGTCCACGGGAAGCAACGTCCGTGGCAATCAAGATAGGAGAACGACCCCCTTTGAATTCGCTGAGTACCCAATCACGTTCGCGTTGTTCCTTGTCGCCATGGATTGCCAAAGCAGGCCAGCCGTCCTGCCTCAGATACTTGGTGATTTCGTCTGCTACTCGCTTTGTCGCGACGAAAATCAAGACTTTCGCGTTTTCATTGCTGATGTCTTCTAAGTGCTTTATGAGTTTGTTGCGCTTCTCGAAGTCTGTGCAGACCTCAATGACTTGACGGATATTCTTATTGGCTCTTAGCTCCATCGATCCCACATTGACTTGGATGAAGTCTTTCAAGAAATCCTGAATGAAGAAATTAGTCTTCAAATTTCCCAGTGATAGCTTCGTATACGGACATTAGCGAGTTTCTGCACTTCT
Organism: Trichaptum abietinum; assembly: GCA_910574555.1. NCBI lineage: Eukaryota > Fungi > Basidiomycota > Agaricomycetes > Hymenochaetales > Trichaptaceae > Trichaptum > Trichaptum abietinum. The sequence continues at coordinate 2,740,995 of CAJTBE010000001.1, forward strand.
TTGGGCCACGTTGCACTGAACATGAGTGTTTGCCTATCCGGACGAATCTGGCTAACAATCTTGCGAATCTGAGGTTCGAACCCCATGTCAAGCATCCGATCTGCTTCATCCATGACAAGGTAGGTAACACGGCGCAAGTTAGTCTTGCCAGTCTCCAGCATGTCAATGAGCCGGCCAGGAGTCGCAATCACAATCTCGACGCCTCGTTGAAGGTCGCGAATCTGGGGACCCTTCGGTGCGCCACCGTAAATGGCAGTGTTACGAATGCGGGAGTTCGTCCCAAACTTAGAGCACTCTTGCTGGATCTGAACCGCCAACTCCCTTGTTGGTGCAAGCACGAGGGCGATGGGACCGTCTCCAGGAGCAAGAAGAGGTTGCCTAATGCAAGATGAGGTTCCCGCGATGACAAATCAACGTTCGAATGAAACTTACGCATTAATATGAAGGACAGCAGGTAGGGCGAAAGCGATGGTCTTGCCACTGCCAGTTTGAGCAATGCCGACCATATCTCTTCCACTTAGTGCCATCGGCCAGGCTTGACACTGGATCGGCGTGGGTGACGGGAAGCCTTGTGCCTTGATAGTAGACAGGAGGTAGTCAGGGAACCCTACCTCTTCGAAAGTTGTGACTGGCTTTGGGACATTGCGTCCAGATACCTTCAAAAGATGAAGATAATTAGCCTTACTTAAATGTTTTAATTGAACAAGGACATACAATGATCTGCTTTACGCGCCGGAACTCCTGCACCTCCTTATCGCTGGTTGCAGAGACACGTTTATCTTCGACGTAGAAATTCTTTTCGAACTTCGAGAGAGGCTGATCACCCCAGTTGATGTTCTTCAGTTGACTTCCCAAGGCGCTGCCTTTGTCGCCGTAGCCACCTCCATAACCTCCACTCTGACCATAGCCGCCACCAAAAGAGCTGTTGCCGCCGTATCCACCTCCCCGAGAGTATTCGTCAGAACGATAGTTTCCAAAGCTCTAATAAACATAGATTAGTATCACACAGATGTAGCATGAAATAAGTGCTACCATGTCTAATTCTTTGACAAACGTAGTGTAACTTGATGATGGGAGTAACAGAGTAAGAAGTGTCGCATCACGGCAGCAGCGGCGGTGTCTCTAATCTCTAAATTCACAGATGACGGTGCATTCCCACGGTAAACATGTTCTCTTTCTCCTTCTCCTGGTTCTTCGCTGTGCTAACTTGGTGGGCCGAAGTCCTGCACAAGCACGCCGTCCGCATCGCCCTGCGCATCCTCTCCGCAGGCCCAATTCCGCGCCATGTCGCCTTCATCATGGATGGCAACCGCCGCTATGCGCGGGAGAGGCACATGAATGTCATCCATGGCCACTCGGAGGGCTTCCAAACGTTAAGACGTGTCAGCTCTCGTTCTCGTTCTGAACAACATATTTATGGTGGCATACTAAAATACTGTGAACCTTTACACAGCTACTGGAAGTATGTCTAGACATGAACATACGCTGCGTCTCTGTGTACGCGTTCTCCATCGAGAACTTCAAGCGTTCGCCGGAGGAGGTGGACACGCTTATGAAGCTAGCAAAGGACAAGCTGTATGAGCTCTGCAAGAAAGGGTGCGCCGATCCATTCTAATTCTCCACTTACACGTCAACTTACATTGAGCTCGACATGCAGTGACCTCTTAGATGAATACGGTGTCCGCCTCTGCGTCCTCGGGCGAGTCTCTATGCTGCCCCAGGACGTGCAAGAAGCCGTCCGGCACGCAGAGGAGATGACACGACACAACAACAAGTGCGTCCCATGACTCTCCCTCATCTTCTCATCATCTCTCCACACCTCACTCACACACCCACCCGGAATCACTCCCAGAGCCATCTTCAACCTCTGCATGCCGTACACGTCCCGAGACGAGATGGCTTCGGCCATCCGAAGCACCATCGACGAAACTCTCGCGGGAGCCAGGGACATCGAGTACGTGTTAAATTTCGATTTCTCTTTTTCTTTCTATCCGCTACACCCTCTTCTGCTTCGCTCCCACTCCAAGCGGGAAGCCCTTTGCTGGTCGCTACCCGACAAAAGATTCCGCGACATATATCCTTATGTCCCGCGGCGGCGGTTCAGACATATCCCGGAATATCATCGATATCGAGTATTGCATGCTGGCATTTGGGACATACGGACAAAAAAAAAACCGACCCTCTTTCTCTTTTCAAACTAAAACCAATCACACAATGCAAAAACAAACTAACAAACTAAACAAACCCATTCTCCCCCAAAAAACAGCTCAATAACCGAATCAACAATCGAGTCGCACCTCATGTCCTCCCAGTCCGGCAGCCCCCCGCTCGACATCCTCGTGCGCACCTCCGGGGTCCGGCACCTCAGCGATTTCATGCTCTGGCAATGCGCCGCCGACACCCAGATCCAATTCGTCTCCTGCTACTGGCCCGACTTCGGCATGCGCGAGTTCCTCCCCATCATCCTCGACTACCAACGCAAAATCTGGTCTCAGCGCTCAAACCCGACGAAAGCCGCCCACCAGGAGCAGCCATATCTCCCAAAAGATTCTACCATCTCCGAATCATTGTAAACAAAAAACTGACTTCAAAATAGAGTAAATAGGATAGAAATATCTAATATTATTATATACGTATCCCGTTCTGTCTACTCGAGACAATGCATTTGTGTTTTCATGGCAGATAGGACACTAATACACATAGTTTTTGTACTTGATACATGGCCAGAGGTTTCCTCTGCTCTAGAGCCCGCTCGACCGCGTAACGAATCCAAAGTGAATAATGGACCTTGGAAAAAGAAAGAAAGGGATATGCTTTAAACGAGACGTACAAAAACATGAAGGAGCATTGGCGGCAATTGAAGATGGAAAGGGGGGAGGGGGTAAAGGTTAGAAAGATAGGGTGTAAAGTACAGCATTTTCTGGATAAATAAACAAATGTCTGCAGCGTGTTGAGGAAGAAGAAAGGGGTGTGGGGAGAGTTGGTATTCGAAACAAACAAGATAGTATGTGACGCGAGGCTCAGTCTAAACCAAAGCTTTTCATGATCACTCAATCACCTCAAACCGGCCCCTCTTCCCATCGCGTCCGTCGCCTGCGTCCTCCAATCCTCTCTTCTCCACGAGGTTGAAGTTCGGGTTCAAGCCCTGGAACGTCTCCCCATTCACGATATTCTGCAAGATCGCCGCGTACTCCTCGTCCGACAGACCCATCCCCGCAAGCGGGTTGATCTTCCCGCCCTCGTCGTCGCCCGGTGGCGGGGGCGGGTTCGCCGCCGACACCATCAGCGCCTGGTCGAATTGGCTATCGGATAGGGGCGGGATCCCTACGGATCGCGGGAGCTTGGAGAGTTGTTGGATCGTTTTAAGATGTGTGAGATGTTTCTAGATAACGCAGGAAATGCAAGAATATGAGTCGTTGAGACTTGAATGTCAATACGAGAAATGCACTAACCTCCAACATGCTTAATAGACCCTCCTTCGTGAATGGCTTCGGTAGGATATCATTCATGCCATGACTATAGTAAGTCATGATCTCTTGCGGCTTCGAGTTGCTCGTCATTGAGATGATAGGCGTCATATGGTCAAACTGGCGGATCAGCGACGTCGCCGACACGCCGTCCAGCTTGGGCATCACGATATCCTATTACATAGCACAACAATAAGCTTTCTCATTCGTCACAGGGGAAGGGGGATGGGGGGGGAAAGAGAGAGAGAGATAGAGAGGGGAAAAAATGAAGAAAAGGAGTACTCACCATCAACACCAAATCATATTTTTCCAAATTCATCTTATTCACCGCAACGACGCCATCCACCGCAACGTCGATCGTGCACCCAAATACCTGCAAGAACTTGCTCGACAGCTTCCGGCTCACCGCATCGTCGTCCACCAGCAGCACACGCGGCGGCACCGCCCATCCCGGAACGAACGTCGACCGCCGCACACGCAGCTTCTGTGCGCTCCCCGGACGAGACACCGGGCCCCCGTTGACGTTGGGGCTGCCGCTGCTGCTGCTCCCGGCACCGCCATTGTCGACATCATAGTCCGCATCGCTGATCGTCGCAGACGCAGCCTGTGCCGCCGCATCCTCGTACGCCTGTGCGACGTTCGCCGCCGAAGACGACGTCGTCGGTCCTCCGCCGCCGCCACCGCCCTGCTGCATGCGCACAGGATCGAAGCTCCAAATCGCACTGTCATCGTCACCCGTCGACTTCGGCATCAAATGACCCAGCGTGAACACCTGTAGGCCTGAATGCGTGATGCTCGTCGCCGGCGGCAACCCGCCCTGCCCTCCTCCGCCAATCCCGCCGATGCTGCCATACACGACATCGAGGGACCCCGAGTTCGGGTTGTTCATCATGAACGCCTCGCCGGACGCTGTGTACTGCATGCTCGGGAGCACCTGCTGGCCACCGTTATTCCCGACGTTGCCGTTGCTCCCATTGCCGTTCATGCCGGAGGACCCGCCCATGCCGCCCATGCCATTTCCGCCGCTAGGCCCTACGTTCGATGGACCAGGCAGCCGCATGCCTTGCTGCGACGCCGGGCGCTGGCGCGCGAGCTCCTCGATGCGCTGCAGCGCGTCCTCTCGGGTCAAATTTAGCGGTAGACCACTCGGCGCAGACGGTTGCTGTTGCTGTTGTTGACTTTGCTGCTGCTGCTGTTGTTGACCGCCGGGTGTCTGGCCCTGCAACATCCCTGCCGCTGCAGCCAATATCCTCGTCGCAGACGCCGGTGTCACCGGTCTCCCATTCTGTCCACCAGAACCCGACGCACCGCCGTTCGTTCCATTCAAAAACGTCATACCCGCGGCCGTCGCCCGGCGCGAGATTTCATTGAGCTGCTCCAGCGACGCGCGCGCGACGTCGTCTTCAGGGTATGCGCCAACCATGCGTTGCGCTTCGCGGGCTGCCACGAATGGGTTCTGGTCCTCGAACACACTCGGGTTATTCACATTATTGCCGTTTCCCCCATTCCCCGTATTATTATTACCAGCACCCCCCTGCTGCTCTTCTTTTAGTTTCGCTGTTCCGTTCGAATCAATGGCAGAGTTTTCGGAAATCCAGACAAGCGATTGCGTATCGCGTATGATTTATTTTTGTGCCGCGCGTATGGTCAGGTTTTTTTTTATCGTTATGTTTTTTTTTCCCGAAAACGTCCGGATCCGAAAGGCATTCGGATAATCGGTCCGGTGTCGGAGAGTATCGCATTTTGATTTTGGGGGCACGCCGAGTTTCGAGTTGGTTGGGAAGTATTGCATATGTGGAAAAGAGGAATTAATCAGACTTTTAATACACGGCACGGAGGATGTAATGAGAGGGAAAGGAAGGATGTAATAAAGATAAAATGCAACGTCGGCCAACTTCGACTCCACTCTTTGGACTCGTAACGAAAATAAACGAAGTGCGTGGAATGGCACGGGAAACACGGGAAAAGCGACCGAACAAACGAGCAAAGGCAAGGAAGAGGAAGGGGGGGAGAGGGCATACGAGAATGAACTACCCACCATTCTCGAGCTGCAAAAAGTACTGGATCAAATTCTGCATCAACCCGTCCTGCTGGGCCATATTGCGCTGGAAGTTGACCATCTCGCCGAGCACGCTCTGGTAGTTGCTTTCCAGATGGCGGATATGTTGAGCCATCTCATCGTGCGCCTGCGTCAGCCGGTCGACCTGCGCCTGCATCGCCTGGATGGCGACGTTGTCCGTCCCGTCTGCAGGCGACACGCCCGGGCTGCCGCCTCCGCCCCCACCGCCCGAGCGCATACTCCCGCCGCCGCCGCCGCCTCCAGTTTTGCGTTGCGCGGGCACCTTGCGCTTGATGTTCTCCAGCGCGTCTCGTCGGTCGGCTTGGAAGTCCGGGTGTCGGAACGTCCATGTCTGTTGTCGTTGCACTTTAGATACCGTGCAATCCTCGAATCGATGAGACTTACATGATCGCCGAACTGATTGTCGTCCGAGTTTTTTACTTTGTGAAAGTCGTATTTATTCAGCTGCCGCACGAAACTGGCGAAATTGGAGTGCTTGAACATGCGCGGCAGGATCGATTTCGTAAACTCGTTCATGTCCTGAATTATGAAGCGTTAGATGCGGATAGTGCATATAGAGAAAGTCCCTGACTTTAACAACGAACGCATCGCCAGAGCTATTCCATGAGACAACATGTGAAAAGCTGCTGTCTTCCAGCATTCTGTCGCATCTTGTGAGCATTTCACAGAAGACATAAGGCACTGCATGAACTCACTTATAGAGCTTCTTCACAAAGTCACTTGTCGAGCTCATGCCATCGTCAGTCTCCTTCGGCGGATCGGGTGGCTGGACGTGCCTCGAGCTTGCATTAGATGATTGTTCATGGAGTCCATCGTCAGTACCGGGACCATCGAGCAGTTTGCCTTTGCTCTCTCGTCTCCGGACACTCGGATGGGACTCGTCCCTCGAGCTGCTCGTGCGGTGGGTGGGCCAGGGCGGAGGCGGGTGCCCGGCGCTGCCAGGGCTGGTGAGCGGGCCGGTGGAGCTTGTGGGCGTTGCGAGCGAGGGATGGTAGGAGGACGGCGGAGGGTAGCGCGCGTCGGGCGGGTGTGCGGTCGATCTGTCGTGAATGGAGTGGGCGTGTGCGTGCTGCTGGGTGATGGGGGGCAGGGGCGGGAGGGTGTTTGAGCGCGAGAAGGACGGCATGAGGGACGAAGGGGGAGGGAGCTGGCCGCCCTGGGGAAAGAGCTGCTGTCGGTGGTGTGGTTGGTATGGCGCGGACTGATCCATCGCCGATCCGTCGGTGATGTGTGTGGCTGGCGGCGTCGGCGGGTGTCGGGGTGCTTGGGGGACGGCGGCGGGGACGGCGGGACGGTGTCCAGGGGGAAGTGGGATTGGCGGGAGACGGAGATGACGATGGGTGATGGGACGCAGTCTAGACGGAGGAGGAGGAAGGAGGGCCTTTGGGTCTGGACGTAGAGGAGAACAGAGAGAGTCTTTGTACAACCTGCAGCTGTCTCAACACACACACATTGACAGCGCGCGACTCCTCCCTCTTACGTAAATCATATCCTTTAAACTTGGGTAAGAACTTTTGCCGGATGCGGCAATTGCTACCTCGGCGCACAACATATCGCTCCCCCGTTTTTTCCTCCTAACCCCCACCGCACCTTATCCGGCTGCCGGTGCAGATCGATCGCACGTGCACGAGGCCACGCTGCACGCTAGTCGGGCACGGACCATGTCACGGCGGACAGACACAGGACGACTGCGCTCGGAAAGGGATACAGACGGCGGGGGCGGAGGCTCGGAGGCGGAGGCGGAGGCGGGAGAGATAGAGTTGGCAGGCACGGGCGACGAGTCTGGACCGCTGCGGTTGTGTGAGCCAATCGCCGCGCCGTTGTCGTCTAGATCGTCCTCGACGTTCCAGCCCACCGACGCCAGAGACGCGACGATCCCTCCCGGGCTGTGCCAGGTCGAGGCCCAAGGTCTTCGTCTTCGCGTTCATTGCCATCTGTACAACGGCCTCCGCGACCTGCGCAAGTTCACACCTGAACACACGCCAATTTCACAATCTCCCGTTTGTTTTCTCCGAATCATCGCAATAAATCCGAACTCTGACTATTACCCCACGCCTTCCACCCTTCCTTCTCCCTATGCCATCCGAACCTTCCTTATCATCCTCCTCGGCCATTCCCGCCCCTCATTCTCCCTTACGCTGGGCGTTCACAGCATCTGCGTAGCTCAAGTTATCCGCGCAAGAACGGCATTCCAAGCTGCAACTAATCATCCTCATCGTCATCATTCAACCGAGATATCAAACTGTGGAGCAGCGAGATTTAGCGCAGAGCGAATGGGACTTTGTGTTTTTTTTCCGGGTTCATAGTAAGCCCGCATCCCATCATCTACGCACCACCTTGCCTTGCTTCCACTTTGCCCTTTCTCGTCATCTGCGCAGATCATAAGCCCATGTATATACATACATACATGACTGAGAAACACGTTGCTAGAACATATCGCAAGCACTACTTCGCTCTTCCCGCGCTTCGCATCATCGTAACATCATGCCAAATTGCTATAGCTATGGTCGCAGACGACCCGGCACGCAATTTCTCATATACACACACTCTCTCACTGTGAGTGCGCTTCAGGAGTCAGGAGCTCAGCATGTCAGGAGCCGGGGCCAAGGAGTACGCAATTGCAGATAATACCGACCAACTCCTAGCTTTCCCCTAGTATCCGCGTCCCACAGGCTGTACTTCGGAACCCGGACACGGAATCTTCTGTCGAACAACATCTTCGTATACATTCCATCCCGTGAACAGAAACAAACATTTATTAATATCATATGCACGAGTTTCGATAAGAAAGCCAAAAGCCCGTCTCACGCCAAGTCATACAGTACATACATTGTACGGCTCTCGCAATGCGAACGAAAAGGATCCGATGAACGAAGGCAAGTCCACATGCACCCGGACTGTCGCTACGGTCTTCCCATGACAATGTGCGCCGAGCGACACGGAATGCTAATGGCCGACGAAATCTAAAGTCACTTAAACATTCGATGAACTTAGGCACAGACTGCCTCACCCGGCGGTATCGCACGAGTGGCAGTCGCAGAGTCCGTCAACTACTCATGATCAAGTCGCCCCCCGCATCGCATCGAACACGAATCTTGGCTTCGAAGGCAAGTCAGCCTACTGGATGAAGACAGAAGCCCTGATAGACACAACTTCGTACCTCGACATCCGCATCAGCAGATTCACTATGATTGATTCTTGTCCCCTTTCCATGACCAGTCGCCAATATCCTCAGTGCATGCGAGACGTCCCAGTTTTACTTGCACTCGCAATTGTGCCGGGCTCGGGCTACACAAGACGAGGAACAAACCATCCGAAACGCCGTGGACGCACAAGCGCACGTAGATATGTACGTACGCCTTTACCAAGCCTGTAAAATAAGAAAATAAGCGTACTCACTTTCCAAAGGCCTAGGTACCTAGGTACAGCCGGAGTGATCGTCGGTGTGCATCGCATCGGGGCATAGGGGCATCGGGATACGCATATGGACTCAAAGAGTCGATGCACAATGCATGCAATTGGCCAAAGACACGATTTCTGACTTTGATGATTGACGTGCATGTACATCCATCCATTCATGTGCACATACAGACTCTGATAGCTCTGAAACGTATGTATGTACGCAGCCGCTCTGCACACGTTAACGCCGCACGCAAATCAGGTCAGGTCCGTGCGGGGGGTCGCGTCGTGATCGGATCGGAACGTGGGGGAGGGGGATTGGGTCCGAACAATTATCATGATTATGGGTCTGCCTCGACCCGAGCGCAGCTTGAGCCTGAGGTCCAGGCTTTCGAACTTAAGTATGATAAATAGAGACATTAAGCTTCTGAGTCCAGACCGCGGTCGATTCGGTCCATGCGAGCTTACCTTGAACGTGAGTTTGAGTTTACTTCCATGCTCTGTTTCGTTATCGGCGTGACGGGTGCAGTGTACATTATATGTGAGAGAAGCTCGCAAGGGCCTAGGCTTCAGAGCCCTATGTGTGTGATCGAAAGACGGATGTTGTGCAGCTATCACCACACACACGGTGACATCAACCCAAGCCTAAGAGAGCAATTCTCTGGAAGTTCGAAGCTGAATTGCCAGTCTAGTTTCGCAGCTGTTCACAGAAGAGAGCACTGACCAGCCTCTGTTAAGAAATCTCTACCGTGCTTCTCTGCCGTTTCGAAATCATTATGGAGCAAGTCCAGAGTTGGCAGATCCACTCATTCAATCTCCGCGAGCGTCGATCCTAGAGGCTGACATCATTCCACATTTCCTCAAAAAGGTCCTAGTAATCGCTAGTACAGTTCCTAGGTCGTCAGCACCACCAGAAAGGCGTGTGCGACACAGCGAGCTATTCACAGACGATTCTACTCAGAACTTTTTCGGGCAGCATCTGGTACATCGACGCGAACACCTACCCCAGACGGAAGAGGATGTTCTCTAGATTTGCTTGCTTTCCGATGAAGTCACCAACGGATCCCTGCAACCAATCAGCCTTGCGAGGCTGACGAGCACCGGTGATTGGCTAGCCACCCGCATTCCTTCGACCGGATTGGGTCCTAGCCCCACACCGAAGTGACCGAGCCTCGTCCAGTACAAAACAACAAGCCGGATGCGTTTGTTTGTTCGACGCAAAGTCCAAGCGTATATAAGAGTGGAAAGTAGAGCAACGAAGCTCCATCGTCTCTTGGCCTTCCACCTCCACCACCATCGACTTCCACCACCCCGACATCCACCATCGTCGACCTTTCACTGTAGCCGGCTTCCACCGCCGCTCCGTCGCGCCTTTTCCAGCATGCCCTTATTCCGTGTCGTAGTCGTGCCACAGTGTCCAATCCTCGGACCTCAAGCAGCACGCGCTCTTCACTAGGGCTCGCCGACACCAGCAACCAGCACGTCGGCTTCCAGCAAGGCTCACTCACGAGTAGATCTACCTCTGGGGCAACACGCTTAAAAGTATGATCCATCACTCGGAGCATCGATTCCGACATCGCCATGAGGGAATGGTTAGGGGAATCCTGGACGGCTGGTGGGCGAGTCCGATCCTCGCTACGCTACGTATCGTTTTTGCGTCCAGCAAGACCTAACGGGTCTAAATTTGGCTGCCGGTTATCCCTCCAAGGCTGGCGCTTTTTTTCTCTACCCGCCCTCCCTTCAATGGGAAAGGATGTTGATGTGATATTTTTTTTTTCTTATCTCTTTTCTTTTCCTTTCCTTTCCTTTTTTTTTTTTTTTTTTTTTGCGTCCCACCCCGCATATACCTCGTGTGCCTGTGTGATCTGAGAACAGTCCTGAGCAGCGCGTCAACAGTAAGTATCAGCATTTTGAGTTCTTTCGCAAGTCGCGCGTTCAAAGGCGACCTGAGTCAGCTGAGGTCTTCCGCTCGCTAGCGTTTTCTTAAGAACTGCTGCTTGTTCGTCAGCGAAGTGGGAAATGAGATGCACTTAAAGTACTTACATGTTAGAATCTTTCAATCACCATTCTCCATTGTCGTTGTTCAAAGCGATGCGCTTTACGGTGGGAGAGGGTCTACGCCCCATCGTGACTGAACTTTCAATGGCGAGAACAGAGGATTACGCAGGATGGTTCATTGAGACTAGGCGTCAACCTAAGACCCTGGAAGTACAGGCACGTCGGCATTGATAACTCGGAAGTCCGCACGAAAGTCAACGATCATCGCATCACAATCGTGTAGAGAGAAGACCTCGTCGGGCACCAAGATCGTCGACACTTGTGTTTGCAGTCCAACTGAGAGTTGTCGGAGCATCTGCACGATCGGACATCGTTTCTGGAGCGGTTTCAACATTGCAGCATAGGAGCTGACTGCTCATTCTGTACGAGCTGCGGACCTTGCACCTGCGATACTAGTAGGTGCGAGTGATAGTGCGTGAATGCAAAGGGGATCGTCGAAAAGCGCGTACTCAGGCTGTTGATTCAAGTTTCAGATGTACTTCCGTGCCTGCGAATGATATCTTGCACGCAGTACGTGCTTTTGCGCCTACGACATTGAATGAGGAAGGGAAAGAGTTGGAATGCAAGAAACAGCAGTCAGCGAGGACAGAAAGCCAAGTTCGATCTCCGCGACGAGCTGACGTCACCGGACTTTGTCTTCGAACACTCAGCCTTCCGAGTCGCAGCAGCACGTTTGTCTACCTTCGCGTTCCTGCCACGGTGAACGTGCAGGTATCTCAGCAATAGCAATGCAACTTTCATTGGTATCAGCTTGAGAGGGAAAGGGTGCCCAGAATCACATGTGCCGTGCATGACCTGATCGTCCGTCCATTCCGTACCGCGTGTTGTTCTGCGTTGTCGTAGACTTGTGTTCTTGTCCTGTACGTCTTTCACACTCGCATAGCTTTTGTTCGGTATCTCGACAGCCACCCTATCAGGCTGAGTCTCCACCCCAACCTTTAGCACAGGCGCTTCACGATCGCAGTTGTTGACATCCGGGTGCGGTCGCGATCGGTCGAACGCGGGTATCACCTCAGTTCAGAGAGATTGGGTACAAATTAGTTATCGCTACCAGTTAGCATTTAGAAGGGGCGCGGAACGCCCTTGACGTGAGGCGAACAGCCCCTATAACGCATCTCGGAAAACGCAACGTGAATTCCTGCAGTCGGGTGGCACGCACGCACATACAAACGCACCTTCACCGTCCTGTATTTGTAGACGACGAACATCGAGGAACATAGCCAGCTCGATCTGTTTCGTCCACTTGACAACCTAGAAAGGATGTCAAGTTTCACATCTGTGCTCTTGATTCTCGTCGTTCTGCTCGTCCTCTTGCCAAGCGATGCGTACGCGTTTGGCGCAGGGTCGATACCGGGGTACGCATTCCTGCATGACCGGGCATTCAGGCATGGAGGTGAGCACCGTCAACTCTCAAACAAGCTGTCCGGTCCTAATTGAACGTTGTGCTCTCTTTTCTACTTTGTCGATAATTTCGCCTTGCGCCAAACGGACCTTGCATCTCGATTCTCCGATTCTCATCCTTGCGACACGCTCTGACTCTGCCATCTATGCGCAAACACAGACATAGAGAACATACTCACCACAATTGCGAAAACGCCGCACCATCATACAGGCGGGGGAGGCGGGTTGTTTGACTTCTTCACTACGATAACAACAAAGGGCATCGCCGCAGTGCTGCAAGGCTCCGCTGCGCAGACGTTCAGCAAATCTGATATCCGCCGGGTGTACTTCGTGAGTGTCCTGTTTATAGATGTCGAAGAGCTAGCTAATGAAAAATAAATACGAATGCGATTTGGCCAGGGCAATTGGCTGCGTGATTACTCCCAAGCGATCGACATTGCCGGATTGAACAGGATGACGGAGGAAACGCTACTTATCATCATCCAGGCGCTGGGATTTATGACTTTCGGCTTTGCGACGCGCGAGTTCTTGGTCACCCCGGAGCGGTTGGGCGTTTACCTCCCTGTGGTCCGTGTCTCAACCTCTCAACCATTTCTTATGAGAACGAGGCTTACTCTATGCAATACATTTAGGAGCATATAGACAACCCCAAGTAAGCTTAGAGCATCGTATTGGAGGCCTAAGGTAGTCTGAATGGGTTATTGTTTAGGGGATATGCAAAGAAAGAAGGCGATGCGCGGAAATTCCACCCGGACTTGCGACCGCCTGTCGATCCAAGGGAACTTGATTTAGATGCTAAAACAGGGATGAAGGTACTTCATTTTTTCTTATCACACCAACATTCGTTTAATCATTTTCTTAATGGTCTTGTAGAAGTACATGGCAACAGAGGGCGAATCCTGGGATACATCCACGGCTCACATACGGCGCCTGCTCTGTGAATGCATCTCTCTCGGGCGCAAGGTACATGGGACGAAACATTCGTACGGGCGGTCTGGGAAGGAAAAGCAGAGCTCGTCGGGCGACGCGGATGATTGCGAGGAGATGTGGGAGGCGTTCCGCCTCCTGGGCTCTGCGCTCCATACGCTCGAGGATCTATTGGCACATAGTGAGTGGCTAGTCGTTCGATCTCAAAGACATCCACGTAACTAAATCATGGCATGCCGTAGGTAACTGGTGCGAGATCGCTTTACGCAAACTCGGATGCACAGACGTATTTTGTCATGTCGGAGATGAAGGTTCGTGTTTTGTTTTCCTAAACTTCAGTGTTGTTTTTGATCGGCGATCGGTGCGCGACTAGTCCTGCTTAACACGCCTAACGGAATTGCGCCACCGCTTGTTACTGGCACGTTTGGGAGTGCAGACTTCTTACACTCGCTACTTGGCGAAGCATCGGAGTGCGTCTTTATAACTAACATCTACGTCTCAAAAAGTTTAGTCATCGGGTAAATGCATTTAGCCACCTCAGTCAAGCAAGTGTCGTTGATTTATCCATACATATGGAGGAAGTACGTCCTTAATTACTACTTCGATGACATACACAGCTCGCTGAGGAATTATGCTGGACCCTCTTAATGGTCAAAACAGGCGGAAGCGACGAGTTCATTCTCCACCCTACGGAACCTATGTGCTAGTCTACCCGCATTTTTTACTTCGCAGGCGCAGGCGGCGGCGACCGCATCCCTCCAGCTTGAGTCGAAGGCATCGCAGTTCTCCTCTCCGGCGATTGGGCCCTCAGGATCCGGGTCGGGTTCAGATTTGCGACCGGCGCCTGTGACGCGGGCGTCGGGCTCGAGGACGGACATTACGACGTACGCTCCGCCTCCGGAGGTGCAGCAATTCTTGTGGGACGTGCTGCAGTGGCGAGATGGCATGATGCGTGGCGTCGTGTTCGGAATCGAGAGCATCCCCGGCCTATCAGACCTGCTTGAGCAGCTTACAGATGTGCTCAATCAATGTACGTCTAGCTGTCATATTATCGAGCCAGTTTCAACTCTGACAAATGCCATGTCACCGATGGGATTCAGGTGTATACACACTCCTCGCTCCTGCGCTCATCGTAAGCATTTTATGCATCATCCTTTTCTTTGTGGCATTATTCTGAAACCGTGTCATGCAGCCGATTATTAAAGAGGTTACTCTGGCATTGAAAGAGCAGAGCCAAGCAGTCATCGATATCGACGAGCAATATGAAGTTTTCGATAATCCAAAAGCGTCTGACCCAACACATAGCATACTTGCCAAGGATCACGTTGACCTTATTCTCAATGAGCCTGCGGGCAGAGTCGCGCAGATCGTCGTGGAAAATACAGTTCGGCTGGTCGTTCACGTGCGTCTTTCTCTACGTCAACCTCATAGTGAGCAACATCTCACGCCTCGTCGTCATGGTAGGCTTGGTATCATCCTGAAGATGACGTAGATCAAGTTATCGATGAGGTAGGCTCAATCAACTGCGATGGTTTCTGCAGAAGGTCCATGACGAGCGAAATGGCTTGTAGATTCTCGAGGCTTTCCATCATCCGTACTTCGCGACTGGGAAGTCAGAGATACAGAACAGAATGATAGATGAGATGCGACACTGGCTGGACGACTTCGAGGAGGTAGAGAAAGAGATCGCGCTCTCGGGTTTGACGAAGGTGGGTGTTGGCGCCTACTTACTGCATATTCACCCTTCTTACCAAGGCCATGTTGTGAAACACTAGCAAAGCATACGTGACGGGAGAAATAAAAGGCTTCAGAGCTTAGCGTCGAGCACCGACAACACCCTCAGCTCGCTATCAGATTCAGACTCGGACTACAACAGCGCGTACGAAGACAGTCGGCGCAGTAGCATTATCGAGGAGTCCAGTAGCGTCATCGACTCGGAAGCTCCCATCGAACGGGAACGAGATAAAGTTCAAGAGCACATCAATCGCGCAAGGGGAGGATCCAAATCTGCTCTGAAGAGTAAGCGCTGATCACAGGCGCCCTATCTTATTTCTTTTATCAATATTTTTTTTCTTCCCATTTTTTTTTGTTCCCTTTACTATACGAACGACGTAGATGCCCCTTCTTCTCAAATGTCGAAACGCCGGGCACCTGCAATTCTTGCCCAGAACGAGGCATCGTCGACTTCCACCAAATCGCGAGCAGCGAGAGATGGCGTGGAATCAGAATCGGCGTACGAACCTGAAGACGATGATCTTACGAGCGGTGGCGTCGATTCGGACTTCGGGGGACCGAGCGATGTGAGAGCGATGGAGAACTCGCTGCTTAGCAAGATGAGGCGGAATCGTCATTTGCGAAGGCGCGGGAGCCTAGATGAGGAAGAGGATGAAGAGTACTCACCTTCATCTGATTCGGATAGCTTGTATGAGGAAGCTGAGGAGCGCCTCGACGGTAGACATAGATTCCACCATTAGATCAACGTCTGTAGCATAGTCTGTATTTCTTGCAAGCATCATCCAGAGTACACGTTGTATATACATGCGACTTGCCTTTGTTTCGTACACGATATAATTTCGTCTCTGAACAAGCAGAGGGAACACATTCAGAAGGGGAACATTCCTCGCGAAGAGGAAGGGTGTTTGAAAAATTGTGCGGACGACGACGAGAGCATGCTCGGCAGCAGCTCTGTGCAGTCGCTGGGTTCACTTGGCAAAGGCTAAGCCCAGGCCGCTGTACATCTCCGTGACAGAGGAGAGTAAAGACTCTCCGCGGTAAAAACCGCGGAAACCGCCGGCAGATAAAAAGAAAGACCTATAAAAATCATAAACATAGTTAGTGGGCCAGAGAATTCACTGTAGGTTGTCGCCAGATATGTATATGCATTAGAGGTTGAGTATATGGGTGTCGCACTTGAATCTTGATCTTGAGCACTCAGCCCGGTTTCCATACCATGCTCCCTTTTCGTTGTCCAACCCCTCATCGTGCTGCTGCGTGACACCGATCGACAGCGGAGGTGGCATGTATAGGTACCGGGCATCGCGCGGCACTGGCCAGCAGTGCGTAGGAGCGGGGTGTATACGAGTGCACTTTCGACCTCGTGCCGCCACGATCGGGTCTCAGAGGAATGGGAGGGTGTTGAGACTAGTTACCTCACCACGGCCCCGCGCGAGACCGTGGAGAGGGGGAGCCGGCGTAAGCCTGGGTGAGTGCTTGTCTTGTGTTCTTGCTGGTGATCTGAATCTTCTGGCATATGCATGCTTGCGGCTTTGAGATCGTTGATGAACTTGCAGGACAGTCGATATATATATATGTGTGTGTGTGTGTGTGTCTCAGGAATTAGGTTACCAGTTTCAAGAGCGTTCAGCTGTCGATGTCGACAGTAGAGGGAGGGGAGATGAAAGAGATTAAGTGGCGTGTGTTAGCGCAACGTAAACAGGGATCAATATACAACGCACTTCAGGAGCCTTGTCTTGTTGCATCTTTGTTGATATCAATATGCTGAGAGCTGCTCTTGAGGACACCGATGTCGTCGTGAAGAGTATACCCCAGACCACTAGCACCAGAACCTCAGGAAGCTCGACGCGGAGGGGGGATGGTGGTGGAAGGAGGTGAAGAGGAGGTGTCCTTCCTGGCGCGATACCGGGGGATTTTATACGCTCGTGGCGCATTGCATTCCAATACACACAAAGGGCCCATGTGAGGGCTGATAGCCACAGATGTGTCTGATAGTGGCTCATGTTGAATCCTATTCTCAGGGGACAAAAGAACGAAGATCCGGCAATTGCCGTGCCTTTCAACTCAAGTTAAACCGCGGCTCACGTGATCGCGAACGCGGTCAGTTCGCCTTCAGTTAGCGTTTAGCTTCCGTGTCATGTTGACTCGGAAAGTGGTCCTTTACCTCTCTACACCTTGACGGTCAACTACGATGATGGCGGGAGCAACTATGTTCGCTGTGTCTGCTGGAAGACGACTTGCTATTGTGGATCCGTCGACTTTCAAGCAGACTTCTGCTCCGCCCTCGCCGTCGAAACAAACGGCACTCGACGTTGAGTTTACCGCTTTGACATGGAGCCACGACAACTCGGCTTTGTTCGTTGCTTGCGATGGCGCAATACGGAGATACGACGCGACAGGGCACTTTGAGAAGATTGTGTATTCGACACAGGGCTGCATCTCTAGCATGACTGTCAAAGACAGTCAGGTGCTCATCTTCGCGAAGGAGAATAAGGCGTATGCGTTGAATTGCGAAACCGGGGAGATCACTGCCACATACGAAGGACACGCATATCCCATTACCAGCTTATCGCTTTCAAGAGACTGCTCGCTTTTGGTCACGGCTTCCGCATCCGAGTGCATAGTGGTCGACCTTGGAGTTGCGAAGCAGACGGCGCTCCACGGCATCGCAGAGGATTCAGCATTGGACAGTATCTGTGTCTTCCATCACCACTCTCGGACACGCCTGCTATTTTGTAATGGCCGCACTATCCACGTATTTGATTACACTAAACCATCTGCGCCGGCAAAGACGATCACACTCTCGTCGAAGGTCACCGGTGTTATTGTGGCCGCTACATGCAGTCCATTCAGCAAATCTCTAGCTGCAGTTGCGTCATCGGACGGTGCGGTCTGTCTCGTTGATCTGGAAGCGGAGAAAGGGTGTGCATCTGTGTTTTACTTAATGAAACGAACTCGTATTAACGATTGAATAGACATTTCAAGTCGACAGACCTCAAGACCCCGTTGACTTCACTTTCATTCACTACCGACGGAGCAGCCCTATTAGCTGGCACAGAAACTGGTCATCTTCTAATGATAGATCTGCGATCCTTTAAGGATGAGCTGAAGACGATCTCGATTAGCACAGAAGGCAAGCGCGTCGTTAGCATTTCGGTTCAGCGAAGGATCAAGAAAACAACCGCCGCATCTTCGCAGCCTACCTCTCCCAATCAGAAAGAAAGAGTAGTTTCAAGAACCAGTCCCAAGCCTATCAAACCTCTAACCACTCAGGACCCGAACGTGAAGTCAGACGCGGCTACAAGACGTGTATCGGCGCCGACTGCACGACCGAAACCGTCCGTTAAATCCCCAACGCAGATGAAGGCAGTAAAAGCAGGAACACTCAGTAGGATTCCGGGAACGCCTGCAAGGAAGGTCATTGGGACGAAAGGAATTTCTACTCCGCTAGCAGGACGGCAGAAGAGGATGGCATCAAACACTATGACTTCGAGCATGACCGGTGCTGAGAACGCTATGGATGACGACGAAGCTGGTGAGATTTCCCTGATTACAACTCGATTCGTTCATTAACACAGATATGTGAAGAACGTATGCAAGCACTTTCCACTTTGGTGACCAAGCGTAAGCCTGCGACAAAGCCCGCTGTGCAGGCAACATTGTCTACACTTCCGAAGCGTAGCCCTGCGCCGTCTAAAGGAAACATTAAGAACGAAGCAATTTCGTCTGGAATCAGTCCTGGAATCAGGCGTGCCCGGAAGGTGTCGACAACAGTATCCAAAACCGGCACTTCATCAATCGCAACGAAATCATCGACGGCAACTCTGAGAGGACAGAAAGAGTCAACCTCTTCCAAAGCTCATAACCTCACAGCTGCACCACCGACATCTTCTACAATAGACCGTAAAGACCATGCACGTCTTGACATACCAACTCAACCACGCACTCGGACAATCTCAAATTCGACGTCAGTGTCCGCGGCTTTGGCGGCGAGGCGCAAACCGGCGAGGCCCATTAATACTGAGCTGTCGCGTACTGGCAGTTCAGTGTCTCGAGCGTCGAGTCCAGATTTAGATGAATTAAGCGTGATGCTCCCTAGCCCGACGACAAACCTATCGGAAGTCCTACGAGCTGAGGCTAAGAAGCAATATACAAAAAGCAAACTCCGGGAGGACGTTGCCTCGGCGGCTAGTACACCTAATGAGATGGACGGTTGGCCTATTTCTGGAGCTGAGCCAATTCAAGAGAGCCGAAACGAGAGAAAAGTCGAGTTTGAGTTTGGATATGAGGACGAGGAGGCAAATGGAAGTAGGATTGAAGACATCGAGGACGACGAATATGACGAGGGTGAAAAGCCAGAGGCAAGCATGGAACTTCAAGTCTCTCCGCGAAGGCCGTCTGCGAATACGTCTGTTCAGCTCACTCCGCTAAGAGGGGTCGGAATACGCCCAACGCCCATGCAAAATGCATATTGTTCTCCATACGGTCCCATGCCGTTCCCTTCGACACCGTCATCAGCGCAGAAAGCCCAGGATTTCATGCGCTCACTCGTATCCTCCGCTATGTACGACTTCCAGCAGGAGACGCGTGCCGAATTGATGGGCATGCATCTAGATATGCTTCGTATGGGCAGAGAATGGAAGAAAGAGCTGAGGGAGGTCTTGGCGGAAGTGTACGGTGATGAGATGAACGATCTCAGGGAGGAGAACAAGAAGTTGAGGGAAGAAAATGAGAGGCTAAGGGTGAGTTTATAAAAGCAAACTTATTGTCTCGTTTGTTCTGCCTGTATATTATTATCTCTTCTTATGCTTTGCCTGTACTATACCCTCCCCTTTGATTATCCCGATATGTACCTATGCCAAAATTTCGCATTATGGATTACTTTATTCAATCTTATTTTATTAAGGTGAAATAATAAAATCTACAGGACAATGGGATCAGTACGGGATATAAATTGTCACAGCATTCCTACTTACCTATGTAGCTGATACCATGGGTGCCTTGTTCGTCCACTCATTCTTCTCTAGCTCCTCTATGACGAAGGCCGCAAACGCTTTGCGCGAAAGAGATGTCTTGACCTTCCCATCGCCAATGTACCCCGATACATGATCTGTATTCTCTGAGTTCGTTAGGATGGGAACTCGTGCGATCGTCCATACAAGGCCTTCGCTTGATCGGATATTGTCCCCAATCGCCACCACATCCTTGTATGCGTTGTGTGCAAAGGTCGCGACACCAGTAACCAGTAGCGAGAACTTGAGGTCAAACTTGTCATTCGGATCCTTGATAGAAGCAGTTCCAAGTGCAATGAGACGCTTTGCATTGCCTTTCTGCATGAGGGAAATGAGTAGAGCGTAGGCTTTTGCGAGGGGCGTGCCCGATGGATGTAGTGGACCCTTTGAGACCGATGGCCCGAGCGTCGACACGACAGCATGCACGCCTTCAAGTGCTTTCTCGAGGAGGTCGCTCTCCATAAGCTCGCCCTTAATGATGACTACATTGGGGTTCGAAGTGATGCTATCTGGCAGCTTCTGCGGAGAGCGAGCATAGATGATGACCGTATGCAAGGCAGTCAGGAGTTCCTGGATTAGCAGAGGCCCTATACCGCCTGTTCCTCCTAGTACAAGTACGCGCATGTTGAGCTAGTATGATAGTTTGTCGTTGCGATGTGAGAGGAGGGCATAATCAAGTGCGCCATGATTGCAAGCAGAATAAACCAAAGCCCGCCGCTTCGCGTCCCACACTGCCGCGTCGAGCACCATGATGTCTAATTTTAGTAACCAACATCGCGTTCATCTCGCTTGTCTGAATTGCCTCAGCAGACTGCCAGTGCTCACCGTGCCAGGCTACATATCTCGGCCTCTGTCTGTGCACTTGAGTCTATGGCCTGAGGAGCAAATTGCTTCCAGACTGCTGTCTTGCCTATAGCTTCACGTCTGACCACAATCGAGCTACATTGCACGCCTTCCTACCTAACTCAGTGACATACTACATACGAAGGTGCAGCGCCCACGTAAGGGCATGGCTTCATCGACTACTCAGAGTGCGGCAGCTCCCCCGCCATCTGTACGTGACGCTGATAGTCCGTTGTGGAAGCGCCTTATAACACATTATTGTAGTGGAAGCACTTCACGCTATTCGATGTCTCCCCGGTGAAGGATGTTCATGATCTTGCAAGCACACCGGAGGCATTCAAAGTGAGTTGATCAAGCTTGCTGGGGCTATTCTTCATTCTCATGATAGCTCCCATAGAATGCCCCGGAAATATCGGTACTCTCGTCTTCATCCGCGGGAGTGCTTCTAGCAGATATTTACGGAAGTATACATGTCCTCAACAAAGATTTCGAGTCTGTGACGAGTTGGATTGCCCATGCGAACGGGAGAGTGACACACATGTTAGACCGCAAAGGAACTCTAGTGACAATCGGGGTACTGTCTTCTCAGTAATCTCAATCTCAACGTGAATTAACTCCTCTCTAAGGAAGAAGAGGGCTCTCCTTCTCCTCTACTCAAGATTTGGGACTTGACGAATATCAACAAGAATACAGGAACTCCAAATTTGCTCCGCTCGGTAAAGATTCAGCATGGCAGTCGACCACATCCTGTAAGTTTGGCCCGTATTCTACACTGTTCATTTATCCTGATGGTCAGATCCTAAGGTTTCAACGATTGCTCTTTCCGCTTCCCTCTCGCACCTTGCGGTAGGACTTGCAGATGGTACGGTACTCTTATACCGGCATCTAGACCAGTCACTGTCCGGATCAACGACACTCACAGCACTTCCAAAGCCTCGTACGATCCTTGAGTCTCCCACCGAACCTATAACTGGCTTGGGGTTCCGAGAGCCCAGTGCATCAGAAGAGACTCCACATCTCTACCTATTCATCGTCACGACGAATCGCGTACTTTGCTATCAAGCAACCGGAAAAGGAAGCGGTGGATCCCCAGTCGTTGTAGATGAGGTAGGAGCAGCACTAGGCTGTGCAGTTATGGACTGGCGCACAAGGGATATGGTTGTCGCTCGTGACGAAGCAATATATCTGTGTGGTGCAGACGGAAGGGGCCCTTCATTAGCTTACGAAGGCAAGTGTTTCTTAAGGGTCTGCATACTATTTGCTTAATTTGCTACAGGGTATAAGTCTTCAATTCATACACATCTCAACTATCTCGTCATCGTCTCTCCGCCTTTCTTTCCCTCCGCTTCCAATGCGTCTGCTACTGTGCGCAATTTCGTTGCGAAGACCCAGTTACCTGACAAGACCGATGTGTCGAAAGTAACTGTGTTCGACTTGGAGAATAAATTCGTCGCATACTCTGGTACATTTGTCGAAGGAGTGAGGGACGTTATCTCAGAGTGGGGACAGGTTTTCATCCTTACGAATGATGGAAAGGTAATGCCGAATTATATTACAATTCAGAATTAGCGCTCATTGCGCATTTATAGCTTTCTCGACTACAAGAAAAACCAACACCAGACAAGCTTGAGATGTTTTATCGCAAGAACATGTACACAATTGCCCTCAGCGTTGCACATACCCAAGGTCTTGATCAGTCAAGTGTCGCTGATATTCATCGACAGTATGGAGACCATTTGTATACAAAGGGCGACTATGATGGCGCAATGCAACAGTTCATCAAGACCATTGGTTATCTGCAGCCCAGCTATGTCATTCGAAAGGTTCTTTTCTATACCTTTCTTCAGAGGATTTTAACTGATCTCATGTGAAGTTCCTCGATGCGCAACGGATTCACAACCTCGTCACCTATCTACAAGACCTTCACTCCCTCGGGCTTGCCAACTCTGACCACACCACTCTTCTTCTGAACACATATACCAAGTTAAAGGATGTCTCGCGCCTTGACAACTTTATTAAGACAGAGTCGCGGAAATCGACGGATGGTGATCCCATCAAGGACGAGCCGCCCTTCGACCTTGAAACAGCTATCCGGGTGTGTAGGCAAGCGGGTTACTTCGAACATGCTGGCTATCTGGCGAAGAAGTATAAGCGTCATGAAGACTATCTGAGAATACAGGTGGAAGACGCCGGTAATTACAAAGACGCACTAGCGTATGTTCGACGTCTGGATCCAGAATCAGTAAGAGCGAGCTCCCTTTTTTTCCCCTTTTCAAGCGTCTCTAATAAGCGTTGCTTAGACGGAGAATAACCTTGCGCGATATGGGCGCGTCATGCTTGCGAACCTCCCAGATGAAACTACGCAACTGCTCATCGACATCTGTTCAGGAGGTATTCCCCCCTCATCCGAACCCGACGGTTTACCACCTGCACCTCAGCGTCGCAACTCGAACGCAGGCCCTTCGTACCTCTCTTACCTAGCCTTGAACTTGGGAACCGGACAAGGGGGCTCAGACAAAGATAAAGACGTAGCTACTCCTCCTTCGCCAACGACCGTTTCCAGCGAACCAGAATCAAAGCCCAAACCGCCGCCTCGACGTCAAGCATCGATGTTCGAGCCACCACGATCGGCGTCACCCGCAGCGCCTTCTGTTTTAACGGCGAAGCCTAAGGTGGAGAAACGTCCATCTCCACGGCAATATTTCTCACATTTTGTGGATAATATGGAAAAATTTGTGGTATTTCTGGAGGCGGTTGCGCTTCGGCGATGGTCACAATCGGTGGATAGTGAGGTTCCAGCACAGCTGAACGGTTCAGGGTCGGAGACTCTGCCATTAGACGAGGAAGCGGACAAGCAAGATCAAATTGCTGTTTGGAATACACTCCTCGAGCTTTACCTGACCCTATCGCAGAAAGAAGGGGAAATGAGCCCCCTGCGAGAGAAAGCTCTGAAAATACTGCAAAACAAAACCATTCCCTATGATCCCACGCACGCGCTTATTCTCTGCTCAACTCGGAACTTCATGGAAGGACTCGTCCTATTGTGGGAGAAACTTGACATGTACGAGGATGTCTTGAGGTTCTGGATGGACCAGGAGCGAGAAAGTCATACATCCGGCGCGTCTACAAAGGTTTTGCATTACCTCGATGTGTATGGACCGCAACATCCTCACTTGTATCCTCTTGTACTGCGATTCTTGACGTCGAGTCCTGAGCTTCTGAGCAGACACACCGGAGACCTTAGTCGGATATTGGAATGCATCGACCAAGAGAAGATCATGCCGCCCTTAGGTGTAATCCAAGTGCTGAGCAGGAACGGTGTAACGAGTGTTGGTCTGGTAAAGGAATGGTTGCTCACTAGGATCAAGGAGTCCGATGTTGAGATTAAAGCTGTGAGTGGCAAATTACTTTGTGTATCTTGATCGTCTTTGTCTGAAACTCTCTCCGCAGGACCGACAACTCATTGATTCCTACCGGGAGGAGACCAGAGCCAAGCTCAAGCAGGTCGAGGAATTGTCCGATCCCGATAACCCGAGAGTCTTCCACGTCCTCAGGTGTTCTGAATGCGGTGGTCAGCTTGACCTACCAAGGGTACACTTCATGTGTAACCATAGCTTCCACCAGCGGTATGTTTATTGTGCTCATCTCACGCAAGACGCAAGAGCTTATTCCATTTTTTCCATTTTTAATAGGTGTCTGGCAGATAATGAGGCGGAATGTCCAAAATGTGCACAGACCCATGGTGTTCTCCGGGAAATACGCCGCAACAACGAACGGCTCGCAGGACAACACGATCTCTTCATATCAGAAGTCAAGGATGGAGGGTTTGGTGCTGTGGCGTCTGGGTTCGGCCGCGGTTGGATGCGGATGGCACGCTCAGACGAAGTGTCTACTTCATAGTTTTTATTTTCTGATACTTCTCTCGTCACTCACTGTTGCATATTCACATACCCTATGGTTTGCACTTGATCCATTGCTTGCTAATACTCAATGAGTAGGCATGAAATCCAGAAAACAGTCGAAATAGTGACCATTGGTGAGAGTGAGAATATCCAACATTACACAACCATGAGATTATTACAACATTCGCAGTATGATGTCCACTACTAATAATGTGCAGGTATGGGCATTTGAATGTAGCATGAAAGACAAGTCCGTCCTGAACTATAACTTAGATTGCTGCGACAACAGGTCTTCTATATCTGTGAAAACATTAAAGTTTCGTTGTAATGTCATTTGCGTAGGTACCTAAACAGACAGTCATCGGTGAGACATGAATAAGGACATTGATAATAGAAAGCTTACTGAGCCAATTTTCATCGATTTCATAACGATTCTGTGCAGTCTGCCCTTCTTCCCGCCACGAGATTCATCCCCCTCGTAAGTTAGAACTGACTTTCCATCTGGCGAGCCAGAAGGCAAGGGCCGGGGATTGATGACCATCTTCCCAAAGGGTCCGTGCGACAGACATAAGACACGCTCTCTCTGTGCCGGGGTGCTCACATCCTCGCTCCCCGGCCCATCTAAAACAAAGATGTCTCGCAGCGTCGCGAGGATGTAAAACTGCGGCGGCATGAGCGTGAGCTCCTCCCGTTCGAACGCGGCAAGGACCTCCCGAGGATGGATGAACTTTGCAGACAAGACTTCTGTTGAATTACCTTTACTGCTAGGATCGGGGGAGTCTGGTGTGGGGAGCCGATGATAATGTGTCCCGGAAGTCGGGCCCGCCAGCGCGGAGGCGAGTGGGAGGAAAGTCACATAAAAGCGAGCGTGAAACCGTCTGACATGAAGCAAAGACAACGGATTGGAGATACTTCAGTCAGCAGGATTCTAATGAAGAAACTTATGATGATATGATGATCATACCTGGGTACAGGAGGCGGTGTTATCCATTCCGTGAAAGGATGCAATGACGAAACGTCGGGCTCGAGCCCATGGGATGACAAGAAGTCACTGAACAGAAGTTTCCCTGAATGTATAGACTTCCGTGCTTCCTCGAGAACCTCATCCGTGATCTCCGGTATGTGTGCACGAGAGTCGGACTTCGCTCGTGAAGCTAACAGGACACCGGTCTCTTCAAATGTCTCGCGGATACCAGTCAGCTCGAAAGACTTGTCCTGTTTTGAGTCGAAGTTCCCGCCAGGAAAAACCTATTAGAACCGAATGCACGTAAGTATGGGCATGGTAGAGCGAGACTAAGATATGTACGCACATGTGCCCCAGCAAAAGATCTCGAATCCGGGTTTCGCTGCACCATCAAGACTTCGTTCTTGTTATTGATTACAATGAGACTTGACGATGGGCGAGGAATTGAAGGCGCTTGGCCTTCCTTTCGTGAAGTGCGAGATCCGGAAGACATATCGAGATTCGATGTGTCTGGAGTTCCAGTTACAGCGGAAAATCTCCTTGATGAAAGGTGACTTTGCCTGGACAGTCTTCCTCTAGCGAAACAACCAGTACTGAAGACAGCAATAGGGAAGCTTGAAGAGCGCGAGCTGAGTCGCAGGTGAACCAAGGGGAACATATCCAAAGCACATGTGAAATATAAATGCACACCGGGGCAGCTAAGCTCTCAGGTCACCGGCACTGGCATTGAATTTGTTAGACTACCGGCTGCCTCAATGTGTGTGAGATGGATAAATAAAACGTAGGGTCGACAAAATTTTCAGCGTTTTTGTCCCGAATAAAGCGGAATCTGTAGCAAGTGACATACGAGCTTGAATGCTTAGTGGCCGGTGGAAGGAAAGTGTAGTAATTAAACGCAAGGAAATTGTGCGGGATTCAACTTGCGTACCATTGAGTCGGAGTTAGTAACCGTGGCTAAACCATAACATTGAATTTGCCAACTTCTGGATTTTCCAGACTCTTCTCTTCAGACATCCTTTTCTACGTCTGCAAGCTTCAAACTTCCGTTAAGCATAAAAACACATAATATTTAAAAACCAATCATATAAAAAAATTCTCCCTCAGTCTACTACCTCCTGCAAATGGTCGGAAAGTCAACATCGAGCTTCCTTGACTTGGGAAAATCCGATCGGACTGTGGACTTTAAACATTTTGTGGTAGACGTGCCCAGCATACATACTGCTCGGTATCGTATGTTTGTCGAAACTCGTATTTAAAACGGCTGAAACAGAGCGAAGCGTAAGACTTTGAATCCGCTGGAGAGCTCTTAGCCTAAGATTGTTCTCATCCCAATCTCTATACCGATGTCTATACTGATGTGCGATTTTTTGTTTCGCCTTCTGGAGAAAACTACAGCTTGAGGATGATCTGGCTGTTGATGTCTCCGTTGATCTGTAGACGGTGCTTCACGGCACTACATTGAGTATAAGTGAAACATTACTTACAGTGGCCACCAAGTTCACCGAGTTCACCGAGTAAAAAAGATGGCGCAGCATCATGCTCATGCTCACCCTGAGCGCTAGTGCCGGAGCTTGCACTCTTGTCCGTGTCTAGTGCTAACCTCTCAGTTAGACCACCCGCTTCGTACTCTGGGCCAGTACCCTCCCCGGGCCCTGACTAGGTCTTGGTTTCACTCGAAGAGATGATATGGGCATGGCACTTCAAAGTTCAAAGCAAATGGAGATTGCCAGCGCATGGCACGTTGTATAATATTGGATCATCACGAGCGATGCCAGTAATCGCGCTGAGAAAAGCATAGGGTCCTTGTTGCCAATTGGTAATGTATGGAGGGGCCAACTTGAACTAGCCCGCTCTATATTGCTGTATCGTCCTCATGAGGCGCAGCAGCTGTGTGCATTTGCAAGCGAGCATGCAGTCCTGATGGATTATATCTTAGCGAATGATATGCTTTATGGGCTGGAGCTCGCAAGAGGAAGTTGTTGTTTACATGCTGATTTACAATGGCTGGTCAATAATACAGTATCGTGGTAGGTCACACAGAAAACTGTCACGGTGCAGGCCCAAGACCACGAACAACGCGCTTCCATTCCTATGGACAACTTTCATCAGCATGATGTTCGTCAAGGCGTTTCAAGGTGCAGTTGTTACTGCGGAGAAATGGGCGCGAAATCGGAGTAATGAAGGAAAGAAATAGAGGACTGTATTTGGTTTCAAGGAGAATGCATCACGTACAGAATGATTGACATTTCTTAGGTCGTCTACCTGCGAAATGAAGAGTAAATAACGAGCTAGTCTCTGTAGCTCTTTATCTTTGTTGTCGCCCTGGTTATTATGGGCGTCTTTGAATGCACTGATTTTGAGCCCTTGAGCTGGGTTTAGAGCAAAGTTACGACTCTATAGTAGTTTGTGTCAGATACAAAGATATCAATGACCTTGGTCCTTACAAGATCGTCAATGTGAATGGTGTTCCCTGCATTACTGTGCCATTACAGACAATGAGACCCCGAATTGCTGGAATTAGTATCACAAACATACTATTGAGGGAATTTGTTCCAAATTACTTGTAGGGCCTTTACGTGGTGGGTGAAGTCCTGACCATTCCTCTTCGAGAAGACTTTGAACATGCAGGTCTTGTCAAGCACTGATTAAATATTAGAATGCACAAGATATCTATCTTAAATTGACACTCACCGAAATTAATCTGAATGTTTCGCATGCACTAGAATTAAGCACGGTGGGCGACGTTAAAGCAGCAGCAAGACGTCACCTTGTAGCTTCGGTCGGCCCCTACCATTCCTAGTTCATGCAGTTTCGTTTCTAACCAGATCCAGCTAGTCTGTGACCTATCACAAGTTAGCAGTATGAAAGATTGTTGTGCATATCTGAGGAAAACGTACCAAATACAAATATCATAATGAGGGTAAACAGCTTCTAAAAGTTCATGCAGATGCGGACGCGCACATTCCAAGGGCGGTAAAGAGCCATCGATAAGAGGTCTTGTATCAACGATTGCTGCAAGACACCGTAAAGTCCAAATGGGATTATTAATTAGTATTGATGATACAGCGAATTGGCCAGAATATATAGCTTACTATAATCAATATCGAGTACAAGAAGCTTCTTTCCTTCACGTATTGGGTACATCAAGTTCACTTGCAACTTCTCTGTCGCTTCTCGAATCTTCCGCTGATTTCGCCTGTCGCGGACGTAAGCCCGTGCAGCTCGTGGATCTCCCGAGATATCGATATCCAGGTCGTTGAAAACATCCGGAAGATCCTCCACTTCTGTAACAGCATGATGAGGATGGCTATAAGGTCGTAGGAGTTGGATGATGACATACTCGTTGGATCCTTCAATTCATTACCCACAGGAGTTCCGACAAGCGAAAACTTCTTGCCACTAACTAGTTTCAAGTTTCGGCTTGAAGGCAAGTTGTAAGATTGAGAAAGCGTACTTCTAATGACCCTTACATGGTCTCCTCTTCTGAAGGTAGTTTACCCTTGACAAGTCCTAGTATCTTCTGACGATCTGGAGGAACATCTGTCAAGCTGTATAATAGACTCTTCAGGTCATCTACCCTACATGTTTCCAGTATGTCAGACGGGACCTTGCGGTGTATTTATCAAGCTCATCGATACATACCGATCAGATTCCGCTATTTCGAGTTCAAATGACTTCCCCGCCCAAACCATCTTCAACTGCACCCAGACTTCAGGAGGACCAGAATCCATATCTTCTAGCTGCTCAATCCATTCAAAGATCAGCGAAAGAGTGCGAGAGGGAAAAGAGACGTCTCGCGGTGACCTGCATGCTTTCAACCGTCGCTTCCGCTTTGACAATTGGCAAAAGGGTAGTCTCCGCCTTGGTATCCGATGCTGACACGCCATTGACGGAATCCGATACATTCGGAGGGATGCTCATTGTTCGGAAGAAACTCCTAATGTCAAAGGGCCAGCAGGATTATGGTGAGTGTGAAGTTATGGGGCTTTTGAGAGAATGCAAGTACAGGTTGATGAATGGAAGACACTGATGGTTCTCATTAAGCGACGCGACGCGTGCCTTTATTTGGCGCGTTATGGACCCCTGTTTGTCCCTTCGGGTGACTGTTTGTCCGCAACTATTTCTTTACGAGTCTACCAAGTACTTTGATATACCATCCTCTCAATGCGCAAGCAGCATATATTCATGCTATTAAAGTAAGGCTTAGAAAAGGTTACTGACAATAGGGGTTATAGACCAATATATACCCTGCCGTCTCTCATGTAATTGTGCATTCCATCTTATAAGCATAGCCGAACGATCGGAGCTTGCATAGCATACTATATACCAGTCTCAGCTTTCGCCAAAGCGAGAAGTATCTGCGACTTTCCTAGTAAAATCTACAAGCTTGCAGGAAAAGATCAGTTGAGATGGTTTACTACTTCCATACATGCGCTTCCAATTTGCTTCCGCTCTCAACAATTACTAGAATTTGAAGTCGAGTCTGCGTTAGTTTTCGAGCTATGCACTATGGTTATCAGCTTTGTGAAGATCAATTACACAGTACGGGAGATATTCCAGTACCACTTCAGTAGTACAGCATATTAAGTATATGAATTGGGTCGGCTGAAGAGGTGCGGCAATGCAAAAGTGTATCCCACTATACGGATATCGCGTATCTGGTATATGCGAATTTGAATCAAATCAAGTTACTGGCCAAATACGATGACTTGGAAGCATAGTACTGGCGGCTTGAAGGTCTGAAGACGGGCGCCAAAATAAACAGCACTTTGAAATAGGCGCTTGTTTCCTCATTTAGAGAACTACCATAACTGACATCTCTGAAATCATTCCATTGCTTTCTTCCCTCATTACCATTTCAGCAGCCTGTGTGCAATTCTATATCTCTGAGTTTTGGAAACCAGAAACATCGGGAATGGATTCTGTTGAAGAAGAAATCGAATCTATCCTCTACATCTGCAGGGAAGTTTCAGGTTAGCTCGAGGCGATGACCGGCGAAGGGCAGACCGTGGTTGATTTGAATCAATGACAGTCTACAAGATTCCTCCGTTAAAGACGAACGAAGGGCACCGTGCCAACGACTGGGGAGATCTTGCAAAGCCCCTCTGGAAGGGACGACTAAGGATCGTTGAGAAATCAGGCGGTCTAACACTGCAGTTCGAGGATGCGACGACCGGTGCGTGTATTGCCATCCTTTCTTGTTGTCCTGCTTTCCTACTGATACATCGTGTTTCAGGCGAATGTGAGTGAGTCACGTCTAAGGGATATCCACATCTCCTTATGCTACTCCGATGCAGTGTTCGCAAAGACGCCTTATGATCCACAGAAACCCTCCGTAGAGGCTGTGCTAGATTCATCACGATACTTCGTTATCCGAGTAGAAGATGCAGGAAGAAAGGCGTACATTGGCATGGGCTTCGCGGAGCGCACGGATAGCTTTGACTTCAGTACGTGCTATCGGACTTGATATCCCCGTCAACCCCTTGAACTAACCGGGCTCCGACAGACGTTTCGCTCCAGGACTACACTAAGTAACTGGCGATGCAGTTATCGAAGATATCTCCGAAGACTAACGATCTATCTAGGCGTTATTTTGCAGCTCTCAATCCACCCTCACCCACGAAAGAAGAAAGTTCGTCATCGGTGCCAAGTGGCCCTAAGAAGGACTATTCGTTGAAGGAGGGTCAAACATTCTCGATCTCAATTCCGGGGAGGAATAAACCCGGAAATAACACATCAAGTAACCTCTTAGGATCGGATGCGGGAGGTTCGGCTTTATCGAGTTCATCCGGAGGTGGTATCCCTTTGCTGCCACCACCCCCGAGCGCATCAAGGAATCGCAACTAGCTATGCATATAACTTCCATGGATATACTCAATAATAACGTCGTTAATGGTACAGATGATTGCCTATTTCTAGGTATCAGCCGCCTGCAACCTAGCATACTTTCAGATCATACACACTACGCTAAGGCTCTCGTTGTCTGTGGCTCACCTACAGTCTTCTTATGGCTTCATGCATTAGAATGATCTGAGTCGTGGTGAGATGAGGCTACAAGATGTTGTTATCAGAGTTCGGACAAGATCGTAAGGAAGAGCCACGCCAAACCCACCAACTTTCCACTAGAAGTCTTGGCATTCGCTGTACACGAAGAACGTCAGCAAGAAATATATTTTATTGCGTCATCCGCTTGACTAGGGAGCGCATGCAACTGTTCGCTGGCCGTACGGAAGCCTCGGAAATGCTATGTTTGTTCGATAAAAGCTCGGATATCAGACGTCTGGAGTTTCTTTAATCGGACATACCGGTTATGTGCTACAAATAACAAGCTCGGCATTATGAAGTTTTGGGACAGATGATTATATAGATAGAACTGGATTATTGGCTATTTCTGTGAACAAGGATTAGCGTTGGAGAAGAAGAGAAGAGAAGGCATGTTTCTAGACATGTCTCTACGAAAGCATTTACTATAGTAGATTGAAGATCGACAAACTCAATTCGGGTTTTGGGCGGTTTTTCCTGATATGGTTGCGCATCTCTTCCTCCTCCCTCAACCGCCTTCAACTCCCATTGAAGAAAACCAGTCTACTACGCTGATATAGGAAGCTAATTAGGCCGTAATATGGGTATAATATCAAGAACATATCCCCAGATGTGCATCTCGCTGCGTTTAGTGGGCGTTCTCGGGAAAATGGTCTCCTGACTGAGGTGACAGCAAGCACGGCCCTCGTGTTACGAGGTACATTTAAACCTCCGGATTATTGGTCTTCGTTCTTAAGAGTTTACTGGGACCGAATATGACCCGTCGGGTTCAGCCTCACAAATTTGAATGGTCGTCGATCCTCCGCAAATTCCTCTGTCACATGGCCGCTGACCTTCGCTACGGTGCTATACCGTGTTTTGTTCTCCCGATTATGTGAGTATATGTATTCCCTCAGGTCCCATACCCAGCTCTTACACAGACAATTCTTCGGCTCTTCACGTCTTGTTTCTTCAAGTTCATTACATGCTCGACATTATTATGCGACCCGATGACTATCCGCATGAAGACGGTGAAAAACCGGACCTTTTCCACGAATCAATAGAGCTTGTTTTTCATATTTTTTGGACCTAAGAGTAGGGTATAAATTCAAGGGACTCTCGATGCTCTACAAAACTCCAGTGAAGTCAGGTCAACCCTCACCACCCAGTCAGAATGTTCAAACTCGCTGCTCTCGCGTCTCTCGTTACCCTTCTTCCTCTCATTCAAGCCCAGCAATCGGTTTGGGGCCAATGTGAGTGCATCCAGGAACTGAATATCTTGCGTTATAGATACTGACGCAACTATCAAACAGGTGGTGGTATCGGCTGGAGTATGTCTGCACATTCGATTTATATATGATACTCGAACTTATTCTGCGATGGTTAGCTGGCGCAACTACCTGCGCTTCGGGAAGCACTTGCACATACCTCAATGACTACTATTCTCAGTGCATGTGAGTTATCGGAAACCGAACCACATTGTAACATTCCTTCCGCCTCTAAAACGTTGACATCTAGCCCTGGAACCTCGACAACGACTTCCACAACTTCGAAGACGACAACGACAACTACAAGCCCTACAACCACGACCACGACGACCACGACCAGCAAAACTACTTCGACCACGACCACGACCTCGTCTGGCTCGTCTAGCACTTCGACGGGAAACCCATTCCTTAGCTGCAATGTGAGGATTCTGAATTGATTGTTGCTAGCGCCCTAGCTCATTTGTGCTTTCATATCAGTGGTATGTTAGCCCGTACTACGCGTCGGAGGTCAGCGCCGCGGCTGCACAGATCACAGACTCCGCTACAAAGGCCAAGGCGCTCGAAGTTGCCGACATCCCGACGTTTGTCTGGCTGGACTCCGTTTCAAAGATCCCGGATCTTGAAACTTACTTGGCTGATGCGGCCACCAAGAGCGGCTGCACAATTATGCCGATCGTCATTTACGATCTACCGAACCGTGACTGCCACGCGAAGGCGTCAAATGGAGAGTTCACAATCGCCAATAACGGTGTTGCAAACTACTACGACTACATCGACCAGATTGTTGCAATCATCAAGAGTTTGTCACTCTCCTCTCTTTGTTTACATGACTTGTGTCTGATTCATTTTATTAGAGTACCCGTCCGTGAGAGTTGTTGCTGTCATCGAACCCGACTCGCTCGCCAACTTGGTCACAAACTTGAGCGACTCTAACTGCGCCAATGCCCAAGATGCCTACCTCCAGTGCACGAACTACGCCCTCAAGCAGCTCTCCGCTGTCGGAGTTATCTCCTACCTTGACGCCGGACATGCCGGATGGCTGGGCTGGACTTCCAACCTTCAGCCCGCAGCCACCTTGTTTGCTCAGGTCTACAGCGATGCTGGTTCTCCACCCCAGGTCCGCGGTCTTGCGACCAGTAAGTACTGCGCATCATATCTTTTTTCCATTCTCTCTAAAGGGTCATCATTTCAGATGTTGCCAACTACAACGCTCTCAGCGCAGCTTCTCCGGATCCGGTCACCTCAGGTGACCCTAACTACGATGAGATACATTACATCGACGTGCGTCTCTTCAGATTGAGTCATAGTTTGTGATCCCTTACTTACATGCAAGTGAAGGCTCTCGCCCCTCTTCTTCAAAGCGCCGGCTTCGATGCGCATTTCATCGTCGACCAGGGCCGTTCTGGTGTTCAGAACCTTCGCTCTGCGTGGGGAGACTGGTGCAACATCAAAGGCGCAGGCTTCGGCACCCGCCCGACTACTAGCACCGGCTCGGATTATATCGACTCCATTGTGTGGGTCAAGCCAGGAGGAGAGTCCGACGGTACTTCCAACAGCTCTTCCCCTCGCTACGACTCAACATGCTCCCTCGTAAGTATTCACCTCTTATTGTTTCTAGTTAAAAAAGGCAAACTGAGATTCCCATCCTTCAGTCGGACGCGAAGCAGCCCGCTCCGGAAGCTGGTACTTGGTTCCAGGACTACTTCGTCGACCTCGTCACTAACGCCAATCCTTCGCTCTAATATGATTCTTTTTTTCCTTCTCTGGGATCGAGTTCTGGAACGTTTTGTAGTGCATGGTCAAAAAATCGCCTATTAAGTATCTATACTAGTGTGCTACCAGTCACTTTTATATCTTGCCTGTGCATAAATTTATTTGCTTTTCATTTCATTGAATAAAATGCCTCATCGTCTCTAGAAGAAATCGGATGACGTCAGCTCAGGCTCCTCGAATAGGGAAGGAAATTTCGCCCAACGTTGAAAATGACCTTCTCATCCTTGCGCCGCTCACCTACATAGTCTCATACATCTGAGGGGATATGGTCATGCCTGCATCTTGTATAGATGTATGACACTCATTCGCTTAAGTGCTTACGACACAACCAACCTCGTCAAAAAAGTACTATCCTTAGATCAGCGCGGGCCAACTTGTCTATACACATTCATTAGAACTAAAAAACTCTATTCGCCCAAATCTTACGAAAATTATCAGCGATCACGTCCGCTCATTTGCAATGACAAATAAGACTCATCGATATTGATCGTACAACTACCACCACTGAAGCTACATCCTCTCGCCACGCAGCAACGAATAACGCAGTCTCAATATTCCCGTGACTCGACTCGGCGCTGAAGGGCCTTCTGGTTTTACCTCTTGGGGCTCAGACGCTCTTCACGCGCACTGCCATTTGAATGTAACGCGTACTAATAGGTTGATGCCTGGTCTCAACGAACCATCCTGCGTAATCCTCTGTTCTCGCCATTGAAAGACGAGTCACGATGGGGCGTAAAAGCATG
Source organism: Trichaptum abietinum (assembly GCA_910574555.1). Classification (NCBI taxonomy): domain Eukaryota; kingdom Fungi; phylum Basidiomycota; class Agaricomycetes; order Hymenochaetales; family Trichaptaceae; genus Trichaptum; species Trichaptum abietinum. The sequence continues at coordinate 2,776,587 of CAJTBE010000001.1, forward strand.
GACAATGGTGTTCGAAAGATTCTAACAAGTATGTACTCTAAATACATCTCATTTTTCACTTCGCTGACGAACAAGCAGCAGTTCTTAAGAAAACGCTATCAAGCGGAAGACCTCAGTGAACTCAGACTAATGTCGCCTTTGAACGCGCGACTTGCGAAAGAACTCAAAATGCTGATACTTACTGTTGACGCGTTGCTCAGGCTTATTCTCAGATCACACAGGCACACGAGGTATATGCGGGGTGGAACGCAAAAAAAAAAAAAAAAAAAAGGAAAGGAAAGGAAAAGAAAAGAGATAAGAAAAAAAAATATCACATCAACATCCTTTCCCATCGAAGGGAGGACGGGTAAAGAAAAAGAGCGCCAGCCTTGGAGGGATAACCGGCAGCCAAGTTTAGACCCGTTAGGTCTTGCTGGACGCAAAAACAATACGTAGCGAAGCGAGGATCGGACTCGCCCACCAGCCGTCCAGGATTCCCCTAACCATTCCCTCGTGGCGATGTCGGAATCGATGCTCCGAGTGATGGATCATACTTTTAAGCGTGTTGCCCCAGAGGTAGATCTACTCGTGAGTGAGCCTTGCTGGAAGCCGACGTGCTGGTTGCTGATGTCGGCAAGCCCTAGTGAAGAGCGCGTGCTGCTTGAGGTCCGAGCATTGGACACTGTGGCACGACTACGACACGGAATAAGGGCATGCTGGAAAAGGCGCGACGGAGCGGCGGTGGAAGCCGGCTACAGCGGGAGGTCGACGATGGTGGATGTCGGGGTGGTGGAAGTCGATGGTGGTGGAGGTGGATGGCCAAGAGACGATGGAGCTTCGTAGCTCTGCTTTCCACTCTTATATACGCTTGGACTTTGCGTCGAACAAACAAACGCATCTGGCTTGTTGTTTTGTTCTGGACGAGGCTCGGTCACTTCGGTGTGGTGCTGGGACCCAATCCGGTCGAAGGAATGCGGGTGGCTGGCCAATCACCGGTGCTCGTCAGCCTCGCAAAACCGATTGGTTGCAGGGCTCCATTGGTGACTTCATCGGAAAGCAAATCTAGAGAACATCTTCACCGTTTGGGATAGGTGTTCGAGTTGATGTGCCAGATGCTGCTATGATTCAGAGAGTCCGGAATAGAGTCGCCTGTGAATACCTCGCTGTCTCGCACATGCACTTATGGTGATACTGACGACCTAGGAACTGTGCAGGCGACTACCCTAGGACCTCTTCATAAAATTTGTGGTAAAAATCCGGATGATGTCAACGTCTAGCTCAAGGATCGACGCTCGCGGAGATCGAATGACTCACCGAATTGGCGGAATCCTTAGTACGATGAGTGGATATGCTATCTCTGGACCTTCATTTATTGCGCCATAGTCACCAAAACACCACCTCGAAATGAATAGAGTAGCCCTATTATAGAGGGAACATGGACCAGCCTGTGCACTCTGTCCTGCGAACGGCCGCAGAACTATACTTTAAATTCAGCTCCAGGCTTCCGAAGAATCAATGGCTTGCACTCAGTCGACGAACAAACACGTTCACTCAGGCTCTTCGGATCTTTCGGCTCGGGTTAATGTTGCCATACGAATGTGGTGTATGGTGATAGCTACACATCTTCCGTCTCTTCACCACTCACGTAGGGCTCTAAAGCCTCGGCCTTCGCGAGCTCCTCTCACATACTGTACATACACATTGCACACGTCACATCACCGATGCTTGTGAGCCTCGCAACTTGAAGTCTGAACGGTCTAGTTGAGTCATAGCGATCAAATATTGCTTATTCATCTCTTAAAGTGAAGTACAATTGGTGTTTTTGTTATCTCGCGTATCTTTTGCTTCACTCTGCTATATGCGATATTTTCGCCCTTGTATCGTCTAAAAATCTTCTGTGAACTGCGCTGCGATAGCGGTGCTTAACCATAAATTCAGTAAGTAAAGTACGTTAGTGCTCAGAGTCAACCCCAATTGTGCTAACCTCGTATCAGGTCGAGCTTCGGATTACATGTACATGACTCTGACAAAATCCTTACACTGGTAAAATACACATATCATCTATAAAATTCAATCTGCACTATCTGTACTGCCATACTTACAGCTTTTCTGACATTTCGGTCTTTGACGTAGACATCTAAAATTTCTTGTTCATATGTCGCGGACATCGAAATCTCGCAAATGTGATAAGCGTTATCTGATAAGACGATGACGCAAGCCTGAGCCACACCGGCTGTGATTGGACGTTCTCAGGCTCTGCAGTGCGAGTGAGCGGCGTGCGCACTTATTCTCAGTTCGCTTATGTGAGCACCTGAGCACTCTGCTCCAAAATCCGCGTCTTGTCGGCATCGGGTGCTGACAGCGTCGACAACTCTCCGGCGCTGCATAGTTCGTGCCCACCTTCTCTTCTCTTTCCACTATACTTGAACACAATGTTGTCAAGAGTAGCTAAGGCTTCTATAAGGCGACCAGCTCGTAATGCGTGCCGATGCGTTTCCAAGAGGACGTTTGTCCAACCTACGAGCGCGGATAGAGCGAGTATTGTGGACATACCTGCTGAGTATGATGATGGTCACTTTTCGCCACGCTCTGGTACATTTAAACATTGCTCCTTTATTTGCTCTTTCTAAATTCGATGCTTTACGTCGCGGGCCCCTCACAGATATGTTCGGATTCAAGATTGAAGTTCCCAAGCGCGAAGGTTCGCTCAAGGACAAGACACGAGCAATTTACCTAGACATGCAGGTGCGAAAGGCGACATAGTATTATATTCTCTTTCTTACGATGCGCAGGCTACGACCCCCGTGGATCCGAGAGTCTTAGATGCAATGCTTCCTTTCTATACTGACCAGTATGGGAATCCCCACAGCCGCACACATTCATATGGGTGGGAAGCGGAGAAAGCAGTGGAGGAAGCACGTAAAGTAAGTTGATGAGCTTCACGCTGGATGTGGAATCGAATAATAACCTTCTTTGCAACAGAATGTCGCAGACCTCATCGGTGCAGAGCCAAAAGACATCGTTTTTACATCCGGTGCCACGGAGACAAATAACATGGCCATCAAAGGCATTGCTCATTTTTACAAGGACAAGAAGAAGCATATAATAACAACTCAGACTGTACGGGTTTTCATGAGCTTGAGTCAGTGTCATATCACTAAACTGGTTTACAGGAGCACAAGTGTGTACTTGATTCATGTCGGAAGCTGCAGGAGGAAGGTTTCGAAGTGACCTACCTCCCTGTGCAGTCGAACGGTATCATCTCGCTAGATGAACTCGAGGCAGCCATCCGACCAGATACTTCCTTAGTCTCGGTTATGACTGTCAACAATGAGACTGGGGTCATACAGCCAATCAAGGAGATTGGGGCGATTGTTCGTAAACATCGTGGAGTGTATTTCCACTCCGATGCAGCACAGGCAACTGGAAAGATTCCGCTTGATGTTAACGACATGAACGTAGATCTCCTGAGCATATCTGGCCATAAGATCTACGGACCTAAAGGTGTGGGAGCGGCGTACGTGCGGAGGCGACCTCGAGTGCGTTTGGAGCCCATCATCAGCGGCGGTGGTCAGGAACGCGGCCTGCGAAGTGGTACTTTAGCCACACCTTTGATTGTAGGACTTGGTGAGGCTGCAAGAATATGCCAACAAGAGATGGCGGTGAGTTGACAGTTCTCTACACTTGGTAACCCATGATCCGTGATGAAGCGCTGCACATATTGCTTTGATTGAGTCGGGTGGTCTGTTCCAGGAGCCTTAGGCTCTCAGGTCTCAAACAACCAGCCCGACGAGGATCTACTGTGCAGGGGTACTGAGATACTCTTTACTGCTTTTCTCGCAGTGCTTGAGAGATGAACTAATGAATCGGTATTAGAGGGATCATGCGCGGATATCTGCTTTATCAAACCGCTTGATTGATAGCATTAATGAACGTGTTTCTCACGTCGTGCGCAATGGCGACGTCAACGGTTATCCTGGATGTGTCAACTTGAGCTTTGCATATGTGGAAGGAGAGAGTCTATTGATGGCATTGAAGGTGAGTGTCCGTTTCTTTAGAATACGAGTCAGCGTATAGAATGATGGATCTGAAATTCAACTTCAGGACGTGGCGCTGTCGTCAGGAAGTGCGTGTACATCTGCTTCACTGGAACCGTCGTATGTGCTCCGAGCTCTGGGTAAGTGTTGACTTTATTATGTCAAGCTGTGAATATCAATCAAATGTGTATCAGGTGCCGCTGAGGACATGGCACATTCATCTCTGCGATTTGGAATCGGGCGATTTACAACGGAAGCCGAAATTGATTATGTTGTTGAAAAGATATCTGCGACGGTGCAAAAGCTCCGTGATATGAGGTATATCTTACACTTTGACATTGAACGCTTCCGTCGGAGATACTGACTTTATTGGTGTCAACAGCCCACTGTGGGAGATGGTTCAGGAGGGAATTGATATCAGTTCGATTGACTGGTCGCAGCATTAAACTCGTGTATCCGGTGTCAGCACGGTGTTAGGACTCGTGCGTATTTGGTCGCTGTGAATCCGCATCGGAGGTGCACTCATTAATCAAGCGATTTGCAATTGTATCCTTCGGCGCTCTTTCTTTTCCTACTTCACGCTCGTACTTCGTTGTACTTGTATTTTAATCTAACGTGCATGCTATGCAATTTCCATGCCCCTTGATTTAAAGTAGACTCATGCATCATGCTAAAAATATAATAATCTAATTTGATGAGCACAGTGGTTAGGTTAGTATCATTCTAATTTGTTGGGGAGAGGAGGGTAGTCCTTGCAATCAAGACTTGCCATGGTTATAATTCGGTCCGTGGGATCAAGCGTAACATGCATTAAGCTCACAAGTCCTGTTCAGTGCGAAACAAGACTGTTGGCTTCATTGTTATGATTTTGGTTTTATGCTTTGGGCTGAAAAAGGCGTCAAGTAATTAAATGATGCCATTGATCACATGCTCATATGTACCAAGCAAGTACAAACTCACTTCAAACTCCGCAACACTGGTTAAGGAACTTCAGCGCAGCGCTCCCACAGCCTCTTAACCTCTAACAACAACAACAACAACAACGATGGCTCGTCGTCTTTATCTCGGCAGTGAGTTAGCTTACATATGTGGGGATTTCCCATATTCTGATATAAATCCGGGAATGCAGGACTTCCGACGGATGCTCGCAACGATGATGTGTCGAAGATGTTCGAAGGCTTTGGCAAAATCGTCGATGTCCGCGTTATGACTGGTCAGTAAAAACTTTGACCATCGTTCTTCTATTCTCATACTCGTACAGGCTTCGGTTTTGTTGAGTTTGAAAGCAGCAGAGTGAGTCTTTGTTCCCTGTTTTCTCTTAATCGTCCCCGTTGGCTCACTGTCGTTCTTGGGTCAGGATGCTCAAGATGCCGTGGACCAGTTTAACGGAAAATCTTTCATGGGCAACAAGTAAGCCTCTATTTCTCATATTTTGCGATATTTGCTTACTCTACTGTAGCATCGTCGTAGAGTTTGCTAAAGAAAGCCGGAGCCGTAGGCCCGATTTCGAGTCCCGTGAGAGACCCCCGCCTCGTAAACGCTCAGCAGGTATTAGGCTCGCTGTTGATGGCGTGTCGCGCGACACCAGTTGGCAGGTAATGTGTCTCACATCAGAGAGCCAATCGTTCTCATCTAACTGGGTGGTTTAGGACTTGAAAGATTTTGGACGTGAAGCTGGTATGGTTTCCTTCGCTGACATTGATCGCGATGTGCCTGGGCGTGGGTAAGTGGAATAACTTGAGATTTTGACGAAATCAGAAATCTTACTTCAAGTAGAATTTTAGAATATACTTCTCGCGACGATGCGGATTTAGCCCTAAAAACTCTGGATGGTAAGGAGCTCCGCGGACAGCCAGTCCGTATTTCCCTCGCTGAAGAAGTAAGTGGCATAGGTCAGCTGTGTCAAGTTTTGCTGATTGGCATTTAGCAACACGGCGGGCCCGACAACTATCGTCGTGATGATCGCAGGGATCGCTATGATCGTGATGATAGAGACGATCGATACAGGGATGATCGTCACAAGGACGACCGTCGGCGTGCTCGGTCTGGCTCTCCACCAGCGCGTAGGGATGATCGCGCAAGGTCTCCGCGCAGGGATTACGATGACCGGAGGTCTGGTCGGGAAGACCGGGAGCCTTACGAAAGGCGTAGGGATGACAGACGTCGTGATGATCGCTATGAAGATAGACCCGCGAGGGCTTCAAATGGAGATGGAGGAGCCCCTGGTCGCTTCTGAGTGTGTTTTTGAACGTTGGCGACGGCGAATGTCCCTTCAAAGGGCGAAAACAGGATTACCTTTATGACTTCCTTTGGCTTCGTGATTCTCTTCCGTTGACTGCGGCATGGTTCGATATTGGCGCGACCCGACTTCGGGACCTGTATTACTCGTTTGGACAATCTGTCTTAGGACCGTCGCTTTAGGCCTCGTTTTCCATTAGGTTCCTTTGGTACAGATCATGTCCGCACTTCGGCCACCAAGATGAGCTATTCCTGTCCATGGTTAGGTTTGCGAAAGGAAAACATGGCTGCCAGTGCCCTGGAATGACCAACAGTAACTTCAAGTTGTGTCCTACGGACCTGCAGATGACAGGAGCTCCCGAGTCCATACACCTTCAGTTTTCCGGAGTACAATTCAGCGAACAGTCTTCACGGTTAATCAACGAACGTGTCCGTGTGACATTGTGACTTTCATTTTGGTCACATATGTACGTCCCTTGGGAGCGGCGATCCGTCGCGTTCGCACGGCACTCATCTAAGATTGGAGCGGTCACCACCTCTAGCGTGGTTCTCCATTACAATTCTCACAAGTTCGTACTGATGTATATTATTGCTTACAGGGTCATTCTTCTTCGTGGTCAAGATGCTTCCAGAACTCTATGTTCGGGATTTTATTTAAGCCCGGGGAGAGCTTGAGGGTTAGATAGAAAATCGATGTACATAGTAAAAAATTGCAATAGATCTAATTATTAATTTGTACGCAAGGTGAAAGAAATTTGCGCGAAGTCAGAATGCGCCACCGGTGTACACGACCATTCGAGATCCTTCTTCCAAGCCCCACCATGATATTTCTTGAGTCTCCGGTTCAAAGTTAACTTCAGACAAGGAATCATCATCCATCAGCATCCATGCGTGAACCTTATGCACTCCATTTGCTTGATTAGGAGGGAGCTTAAGCAGTTTCATCAGGCGTAGTCGGAAGACTTTCATGGCCATTGTTGGGAGGACCCGCAGCTGCAGAGGCTGTGAGAAATGGCCAAGATCCATCGATGTCTTTGGATTTGTTCCCCCCTCTTGTCCCAGCCTCGGAGGAGAATTACACCGATACACGAATACACCTTAATGTCGCCGTCAATATAATACAAATGGGCACATAGATGAGTCAGACACATACTGATGAGTCGACTTGCCAGTGTATCACGTTTGGGTGCGTTCCTGACTCCCTCTGGAGCACCGTGTTCTAATGTGATTAAATGGGTAAAATGGCCACTTTTCTGCGTTTACGAGATTTACCCACTGGCACATAGTTCCTTCCACCGTGGGTGGTGTTTCACCAGCTCCTCGTCCGAGCTAAATTTGCTCTGGGCAACTTGGGATAGGTAGAAAATTTCACTGTCCACACGTTCCTTTGGTGATATCTGCGATATGCCCCTGTTCGACGGGACTTCAACAAGAGACGAGCATCGATATAGCAACTCACCGAGGTTCCGTTTAGTACGGCTAGAGACGGCAATCTTGCGAGCGTCAGTTGTCGAAAATCCTTGGACCCTGGAGAAGAACGCTCATGATCGGCCATTCACAGATGAGAATGTAAAGGCATGCCTGTAACTAGGGGATTGCCATTGATGTTGAGCGTCTCAAGGCCGGGGAGCCACATGGCGAGGGCATCGACATCGCCCCAGTTTGATAGAAGGTTATCTTGGAGCCCAAGGTGCCTAAGATGGTGAATTGGACGCTCAACCAGAGAAGATATGCTTGTCAAATGATTCGATGTGAGTACAAGACGCACTAGCCTAACGTAAAAAAAAACAGATGTGTTAGTGAGGTGTAGGATCAACGGCTATGCAAAGAATAATGTATTTGACGTTTTAAAAGGCATAATCGCCATCATAATCTCTCTCCATTCTTCCAGAGTGTTACCGTCGAAATTTAGCGTCTCAAGTACCGCCCTAGATATCGACGAAGTCTGTCCGTCATCGCTTCCTAGTTTTCTCAGACCGTTGTATCCGAGTTCCAAGTAACGTAGGTTCGGCATGGCAGGCATGAGAGCGATCATATTGAACCAGGATATTGATGTCTGGTTGAGACGGAGTTCTGTAAGTGATAAAAATGCTGAAGATATTCCATCTGTTTGCATCAATGGCGTGAAGCGGTTCCGACTTGAGATGATCGGTTCTCAGCATAGGGCAATGCAGAACATCAAGGGAGAGGCTCGCACTTGAGGCTCAGCGTCTCGAGCTTAGGAAGCTCGACCGTTATCAGAGCAACCGCTTCCCATGAGGGCAGCAGGCTATCCGAGAGGTCCAGGCAACGCACATCTGTGGGCATGGTCTATTCGAAATCGACGACCAGAACCTGTTAGGCGCTTACTAGGACAAGTCCTGTGTATGGCCCCCGGTGGATCGGCGTATGCGACGTCCTCGGCATCGAGACTGATCTCACGGAGATGCTCGACCTTCGCAAACTTCTCCCGTACCTTATTCATGCCAACGGCTTCTACCTCGATGGCTCCTTTACTGGACCCTAAGATCACGGTCTCCTTTTCTCCGGACGTGGGAGCTATCTCAACATATTTTGAAATGAGTGCATTCAGAAATGACTGCCCGTAGCATATTGCCGCAGTAGGTCGAATGAAAGATCCAGAACCTGGAAGTCTGCCAAAGACATGAGTAGTTACCAGAAAGAGTGTTTCGGACTAACGAGCAGTCGAAGTATCTTCTTCCATATTTTTCTCCGCTGTGTTTTCCCCTAGATGGGTCATCCCATTCAACTCCTAGCCAGTCGCCCTTAGTGCCGTGTACTTGGCCAACGTATCTGACTATTCCACGCTGTTCGTGTAGATGTATTCGTTGTCCGACCGTTGCCCTTTCCTTGACTTTCTTTTCCATAGAACTCAGACAAGAATAAGTGTTTCGAAATACAGGATGGAGAATATGACCGTATTGGAAAGAAAAACATTGACGCGTTCGACTCAAGTGACCGGCGGGAACGCGGACGCGTCGGCTCTCCGGGGCTCATCCTGAACCTACACCATCCGCAATCTTGATTCCCGCGCACAACGTTCTGTCTATGAACAGAACCTCTTAGTCAAGGCCGACCTCTATGTTCGTTCAAACATTAAGACGAATGACACGACCATCAACGTTGCAGCGCACGAGGCAAGTTGCTCAACACATGAGCTCATCCAGTGCTGCTGGTGCTCCTGTCGACGTGAGTCACAGTCAATATCATACGTTTGGTTTGGGCTTTGTACTGAGCTCTTAATCATGTAGCCGACTGTTTTGTTTGAGTCCAATGGTTCTGTTCGGCGATACATCCTGAACCGACCGAAGAAACTCAACGCATTGGACTCGACCATGATCCGTTCGCTAGGGCCGAAAATTCAAGTGCGTATCAGCCTTTGTGGCCTTTGTTTCGAACTGATTGTGGTCTAACATCGATCTCGTTCTATAGGAATGGGAGGCTTCTGAACTTTGTCGTATAGTTGTTGGAGACGGAACTGGCAAGGCTTTTTGTGCGGGGGGTGACGTCGAGAGTGAGTTTTTCAATGGTCTTGTTTCACAATAGTCATTCAGTATTGGACTTTCTTTGAATCCACAAGGTGTTGTAAGAGAGGCGGCGAACCTCAAGACACGACCTAGGGCGATCAACTTCTTTAAACAAGAGTAAGTTGTTTTCCACTTTCGGTCAATCCTCAGGAAGTTGGATCTCATGCTTGGCTCAGGTTCGAACTTGATTATCAGCTAGCTACTCTACGGAAGCCATATGTTGTGATATGTGACGGCTTTACCAGTACGTTTGGAGTATATCGTAGCATGCAAATCATTTCTGATATTCTATCGCGTAGTGGGGGGCGGTGTCGGTCTATCCGCCCATGCTCCGTTCAGAATCGCAACAGAGAACACAAAATTCGCTATGCCGGAAACTAATATTGGGTATTCCCCAGACGTCGGCGCAAACTTCTTCCTCTCCAGACTGGACGGCGAAATTGGAACTTATCTGGGTCTCACGAGCTACACATTGACAGGCCGCGCAGTCTTGTGAGTACTTTCTGATTTACTTGCATTCTACTACAACTTTAAATCATGACCTGAAACGCGCACTCAGTGAAAATGGGTTTGCGACACACTTCGTGCCTTCCCGTCGTATACCGCAACTTCTGGCTCAGTTGTCGGCACTTAACGATCCAACACCGCAAATGATTAACTCATTGATCGAGGAACACTATGGTGAACCTCTTTCTGACGAAACCAGCAATGCAATCACAGGGGAAATCCGCGACGCTGTGGATACAGCCTTCGGTCACGATACCGTGGAAGAGATCTTCACTTCGTTGGAGGGGCTCAAACGGGCTCCTTCGGAGTCGGTTGCCAAGTGGGCGAAAGACACGCTCGAGGTTCTAGAGCTTCGCAGCCCTACTTCTTTGAAAGTTGCTCTGAACGCAGTTCGACTGGGAAAGAAGAAGAATCTCGCGGAGGTTCTTCGCATGGAGATGGGCATAGCCACTGCTTTCCTGGTAAGAATACGTCCCGTCTGGTATGTATTACCATTATCGACATTAATTGTATTCGCAATCATATTTTCAGAGTGGAGCTAGTAAAGACTTCGAGACAGGAGTCACTGCAGTCCTGATAGACAAGAAACGCGGTGTCAGGCCAAATTGGACTCCCAAGACCTTACGAGAGGTCTCCGATGACTTGGTCAAGAAGTTCTTCAGTTCGGAGTCAGAATACGTGAAGTCTGCGCCGCGGCTGGACCTCCAAGAAGGAGCAGGTACTGCGGCGCAGAAACTGGAACCGACTCAATTCGCACTTCCGACTGAACATGAGGTCGAGCAAATCGTTCGCGGCCTTCACCCTGAAAGCGGCGCTGTCGCCTATAGCCTGGACAATCTCGTCCAAAAATTCCGCAACATGACTGGCGACAAACATGGCGTGGAAGCTAAGATACGGGAAATCGTTGCTCGGCGATGTGAAGAAGTAGCAGACCCGGATAACCATCGTTGTCTGCGTTGGAAATAGCTAATAGGATGGCATGCCTAGTTTCGTATTGTTCCCCTCTTTATTAATTCTCATATTGGCCTAGTTGGCCTTCTCATGGCATATACCGCGTGACAATGCGCAGTCTTGCTTGGATTTCTGCTTCTGCAACATGCAAGATGAATATCTGCCCAGTGAGGCAGTGACGTCCTCCGTTTGCTCCGCGCGGGCGATGGTAACTCGCAAGGCCGTTGTGGCGCACCAGCCCTGCGCTGAAACGTTTCAAAATGGCCTCATCGCGTCTTAATCTTTGATTCTAAGGACCGAGTTGCGAGGGCTATAGATTTCTCGGACTGCTTCACGGGAGTAAAAACTCAGCGTAATTGCTTTGAGTCAGTCCGATGCTTCCGCCACGTCGCCGATTCTCTTGACTGCTTGACGTCGACGACGTTTTCTATTTACCTCTTCTAAGTAATAATACGAGAAAGGGGAGCCTTTGCTGAAAATGGATGGTATTGCACTAGTGGACCACGTATCGTAGCCGATTTCCCTCATACACATTGAAGACCTCATGCTCTTGTGAAAGCGGCGCACCATCCCCAGAGCAGGGGTAGTTGTGTGGCAGGCGAAGCGGCATAACATCATCCAGGTTCGTAACTTACGACGCATCACTTTTGCTCTGCTCTTCCTCCTCGCAAGGGTCGACTGGTGGCGGTGTGATGCAGGCGATACCCGAGGTAGCGTGGTTGAGAAGAACGAATGATCCACGATTAAATTCACTATATGATTTTTTAAATCTTACTATCCTTATCACGGATATATGTATGGGGATTCGTACGAGCTCACCTTCTGTTTGTATTGGTCTTAACAGCACTGGTTTGCACACATCGATTTTCTATACAAAGAGATTCTATCAACGCCGCAAGTGTGCCGTGCGATGCAAAATTTGGGCGCCGCGCCTTGTATATCGAGAATTCTAAACCCAAGAATGTGGTAACTTTCATAGCACTCTATACATTCTATTTCGTAAATGTTTATTCCATTTACTACTATGGCTGACGATGAATATCGATCGGCCTCTCGTCTTTCCGATAAATCCTCCCTTGTGCTTTGTACTGGATCTTATCGGGTTTCGCTGACAAATTGTTTGGCCCACATCAATCGCAGCCTGAGTTTCATCGTTGAGTTCAGGAATCAGTGGTGAGTCGTATCTAGTATTCCAGTGCAACCTCGCGCGGCTGCCTTGATCATTGAATGGAGGAGAGTCTGAGTCACTCGTAGTACTGCTGCGACTGAAAAGACCGTCGTACTGAAGGACCGGATCAAACTGAGTGAACACGCGGTGCGTCTCGTTTCTCCTTACATCGGTAATTACTCGATTAGCATCTGAGTCACCGTTTAGTACTATTTGTGGATATTCACTGACGTGAAAGTGAGGACGCAGCGAAACGGCGGAAGTAAGCAATGAGGTGGGTGTTACGGGTGTACGAGGATATCAGTTATGTGATCTGGATTCTGAGTCGATCTAATGCAGTGGTATCCCATCACTGCCAGTGAGGGAAAGAATACAACGCACCTAAATTTGTAACGGATGAAATAGGCAGTCGAGAATGATGGCCACCCAAACCTACGGGGACCCACCCGTCGGGGTCGATCTCGAAACGGTCCCGGGTTGCTGATGTGAAGTTCAATGCAAACGGGCATTTCGGTCTCCTGTGGACGATAGACAAAATCTCGGAGCCCAATACGCAGAGGATGCTGGAAACGTAGATGTAATGATATTGGTTTCTGACCTTACTCAGTCATACTCCCCCATGGGTACACGTCTCATCAAGGACTGGTGCAGTATGTTAATTAGCTTCAGTAGCTGTGCTAGAGCTCGGTATAAGAGGGCGATGGTGTTCGTCAACTTCATCCTCACCAAATCTTCAACACAACCTAGCCCCTCCCGCAACAATCAAGCCAGCAATGAACTACTACCACATTTTACCAAGTGCTCCCCAGCTAATGCGCTTAGGCACTTCCGCAATGAACCAGGTGCTAGCGACATTAAAATCAATCGGCGTAGAGGCACCCAAAGCGAATACGGAGTTCGATATCAACAATGAAATGGGGTTCCTCCCTTCACGCCCTTTACATCGGCTCCCTGAAGCATTCGATTTCTGGGAACGAGCCCTGTCAGACGCTGCGACCACATTGAGCCTGGGTGAGGACGAGTCGCCCGAGGCCATCGCTAAACGCGCAGGGTCCGAGCAATGGCGCGCGCGGATACGCGAAGTAAGTAACGTCGATCCTCGCATGGATGATCAGCTAATGCTGACCTTCTATAAAAGGGCCCGTTAATCTCGATGCGAACAATCGAGAACGATCATCGTAGCCTCCAGAGGGCACATCTTGTCCTTGCATATTTGACGCATTACTATGTCCATTCGACTCCACCTTCGAGAAACCCTGGGCCTGTGCTTATTCCTCGACAACTGTCGATCCCTCTTGTCGCTATATCACGGATACTTGGCATTGCTCCGGTGCTGACATACGCCGACACTGTCCTATGGAACGCTTACCCAGACGATCCCCAATTCCCGATGTCCCCCGACAACATGCGCTTCCAGCATCTATTTTCGGGTACGGATGACGAAGACGCTTTCTATCGCGCATCCGCCAGCGTTGAGCTCAAAGGGGCCGAGCTACTTCAAATTATCGAAGAATATAACCACCTTCCTGATGTCAATGACATCAACGTCGTGTTCCAGATAAAGAGGATGTTGCTTCGAGTAGCTGAAATCATTGACGACCTCAATGACACTGTTATGAGCGTACGCGCTGCTTGTGACCCCCACGTCTTCTATTATTCCATTCGTCCATGGTATCGGGGTGCTGATGCGGACGGCCCAACTTCGCCCGGATGGATATACGAAGGAGTGGATGAGTCAGATCTCGACCTCAGTGGACCTTCTGCTGGCCAGAGTTCAGTGTTTCACACTATAGATGTTTGGCTGGACATCGACCACAAGCTGAAACAAAGAAGATATCCCGCACCATCTGAGGACAACAAGAAATCTGACTTGACTTTCATGGAGAGGATGTAAGCAGCTTTTCTTCTACTCACTTTGGACGAGTGTAGCTGACAAATTTCTCCAGGCGGCGATACATGCCTGGGCCTCATAGGGAGTTCCTCCTATACGTCCAAAACTCTCAGCGTCCCATACGTGGGCTCGTTCGCCAAACACCAGCTCTAAAGGAGGCATATAACACGGCTGTGATGGCACTGAAGAGATTCCGAGACTGCCACATTCGGGTAGCATGTCTCTACGTCGTTTCTGCCAAGAACAGGTGTCCAATGATGGCTGCGATGGCCAACAAACTCGATGACTCAACGCAAGGACCTGCACGAGGTACAGGAGGAACTGAGTTAGCAACGCTCTTAAAGGCAGGGCGCGATGCGACCAGAAGAGCTATCCTACCCTCGAACTAGATGAACCGACTTCGACAATATTTATCTTCGTGGATACACATTCATCCCCTTTATTATTAATTATCAGCGTCACGGTCATATAGCATAGCCTCTGAGCTCAAATACCTCCACTTTATCACTGCATATCTTTATTTCATCATTCGTAAGATTAGATATCTTAACAATTCAATTGTAAATAGAACGCAATGTCTTTGGATTCTCAAAAGTTATTGTAGCTTAGATAACAAAATAATAATATTTAACTAACCTTCCTATACATCTGGGAGCACATTGTCTTCCAAGACTATAGTCTTGATGTCGTACAGTAATAAGAGATTTTGTCAAAGTCGAATTGCACACTGGAAGTAACGATGAGGTTGCGAGACAAGTTCAACCGTTCTGAGAACGACAAACTGATTCGCGTCCACGGCCTGAGTGCGGCATTTGCCGAGCCATTAAGTTGGATGTGACCGCCCGTTATGGTTCGCGTTTGTGACATACATTCAATTGAACGTTGCCTCCGCCCTCTACCTGCACCCTCAGTACCTGCACATACTCACTTCTCGTATATTCTGAGCACATCCGACATACAATGCCTGCCAATCCCCAGCAGAAAAGCAAAGCGGAAGCTCTTGCTGAATGGGAGAAATATGTCGAGAAGTACGGTTTTGCTTTTGCTTTCTATTGATACCCTGGACTAATCACAAGATGACAGGATTCACTACTCTGATCGCTACAGCGATGATTTATATGAATATCGACATGTCATCCTTCCCAAACCTCTTCTGAAACTCATCCCTAAGCAGTACTTCAACGAGGAGACTGGTACTTTACGTCTTCTTAGTGAGAATGAATGGCGAGGGATTGGTATCCAGCAGAGTTTAGGATGGGTTCACTATGAAGTACACAGTGCGTCTAAGAAGGTTGCTCGCTTCGTCTAACTGACCAACTCTTGCAGCACCGGAGCCTCATGTTCTTCTATTCCGACGAGAGGTTGGTTTCCAGCCACCGACGGCAGATGTCAGACAATTGGGGAGAAAATGATGTGTTGAAAGATAAGGCACTACACTTTGTCTTTCCCTTTGTTCAATGTCCAATCGTACTACTCCTTTTCCCCCCATTCCTTCACCTCGGCACCGTTGCTATCCTGTCAGTATACTTATTACCCACCTCTCATCGCCAGGTCTCATTGTGTTCTGTGTTTATATGGACTCGTGCCACATTTAACTTCGTTCTTTCATTCATTTCACTGCTCTGTTCGTTTGTGCCCGCTGTCGTGCCTCGCCAACCTGTACATTCCTCATCACCATCGAATTGTTATCTGATTAGCTTCAGTATCTGCAGTTGTGCCTGGTCCTGCTGAACGGATACGCACCACCGAGCTCCAAACGCATTCGCCGCCCCGGATCACAGCTGAGCTGGGCACATCGGGGCGGCTTTACTGCGACTTTGCCACTCCATCAAGAAGGCGACACTGCTGGCGGGATCAAACAACACCTCATCATATCTGACACTTGTTTCAGAAAAGTATATTCCACGTGGGTTGAGTTAGAACTACTATACGCTCACAGGGTCAGTTCTCAATCAGACACTGTGATTCTGCTGAGTACAAGAGATCGCGCATTGTGGCTGACAATGCTGTCTCGTTTCTAACGTTCTGAATTAATCACTTTCCCGCTGATTTCTTTATGAGAAAAATTGTCGCGTGTATACCGTCTCATGAACGAAATGATGTAGGCTACGTATCAGTCAACATAGGTGCCCTAGCTGGGAAGCCCGTGCTGCATTTCGCAACACTGATTTGATGCTATCTTTTGTAGAGCAGATCTCTGGGATGGGCGCCTGGGATAGACTATAAACTATGATTGTTGATATCACCTACCACTTAGTCACATCCGTAATGTTCAGATAAGACAGGCGAAGCATACTCTTTCACACAATCGTTGTCTGCTAAGCTCCCCATTGCTGCGCAAAAGTTGTGTGACTCTGATTAATATTCGTTCAGAACAAAGTAAAGGCACCGGAAAGGCTAAACTTAGCAAATCATCTGTTCGGGCTTCACAGGCATAAGTGAAATGAAGATTTCAGAGAAATCAGATAGATTTAGATATTGTAAGGGAGTAGTTAGAACTTATACAATCTGAAGCGTCGAAAATATGAGATATTCAGAATCTCGACAATGGTAGATCGTGGAATTCTTCCACAGCCTTCGCAGGGCCTGTGAGCTCCAATCCCTGGCGGAATTCTTTTCCATCCTTGATGTAGACCACATCCGGACCAAGCTCCAAGACGCCCTCCCCGACCGCGGGATATTTAGCACCGAGTACATCCAATTCCTTGAGCAATGTGCTGGCAACTGCCGTATCAACCCTTACGGCAGGGTCCTTGCCGTTGACCAACACGTCTGTCCAGTGTGCCTTGACGGCGGCGACGGGCGGCTCGCTAGCGCTCAGCGCCAAATAATTCTCTTCGTCAATTGGCACATGGTGTGTCTTCAAAAGGACGAGGAATGCTTGTGCTGCCGGAAGGCTGAATTTCCGAGGGGCTGGTCTTTGCGATCGGACATGCACGGAGAGCTTTGAACGAATGGATGAAGCGGGGTCGATGTACTTAGCGAACATAGCCAGGACTTCGTCCTTCGTCACAGTCTGTAGCAATATGGCATCGCGCTCGCCTGTAAAAAAGGGCGCAAACGTCAGTATAGCTCTTCTATCGATTGATCTAGGGCGAGCGCAGAATAATTGCGAGATCACAATTCATCAAAGTTATTGGCAAACTCACGACGGGAGAAATCTAGATATCCGGACTCAATGTGATTCCAGAAGCGAGTCGTCTCCTCGTTCATGTTCTTCAATTTCTCGTTCCATTTTCGAATCAGACCATCCTTTTGCTCTTGGAAGTGCGCCTCATCCATTGATTCAATAGTGCTGCGCATGTGGACGAGGAATGCCTCTACGCGAGATTCCAGATATTTCGGATCCTTCTCAGACTGAACGACGACCCGTAGCCCAATTGACTCCGTGCCCTGCCACTCCGAAGCGTAAACAATGTAACCAAGCTGTTCCTTTGTTCGCAAGATATTAAAGGCAGGCTCATGAAGGATCTGAGCAAGAAGGCGGAAGGTCGCTCGTGAACGTGGATTCGATATGTTTCCAACATGACAATAGTAAGTGAGGGCAGAGTTTGGCTCGTTGGGATTGGGAACCTTGAGCTCCCAAACATAATTGCAGCCTAGCTCTGCCGTCAGCATCGTGAATGTTGTCCATTTAATTATGAGTTACCTTCGGGAAGTAGACGTGATAGCTCCCGGGGAACTTTGTCGTCAGGTAGGGACTGTGCGCCGAGGGTAGTCTCAGTGATAGAAGCGATGATAAGCGCATCCTGTGTAACAATAGGTCAACATAAATAGTGGCATCCAACGCGTATCATACCTCTTTCTTCATGTTGCCGTTAACAAGTAAATTGTACTTCAATTCCGACAGTAATTTATCTCTATGTTCCCGAATATCCTCGATGGTGATCCCTTTTCTGTTTTTAGCCAAACATCTTTCGTTTCATGATCAGTAATAATTCAACGTACCTGGAATCTCCTGTAGTTTCTCCGTCAGTATGAACTGCTGGTCTGCGAGCACATACTTTCCAAAATAGTCCGAAAGATGGTACGTTTGCCCAAGGAAGAAGTTTTCCCATGAGAGTTTAAGCTTGACAGGGAAAGACACAGAATCAGCAAATCAACCAGTTTCGCACATGGATTAGACTAACCTGTTCCTTCATCACATCCAGTCTATCCTCTTTGATCTCAAGATTCCTAATCTTCTCAAGTACATGCTGAGTGAGGACGTGCAATTTATCATTGTACCCGCCGAGGCTGATGTATAACCCGAGCACTGTAGCGCCGAAATCGTATCGGAGCCCAGCAAGATCTGCATCGTACGCAAATTCAGTGAGCGAATCTTGCACAAGGTCGACGAATAGCCTGGTCATGACGGATGATTTTGCTGACGCATTCGCAGCTGGCCTGGACAAGGGGATATTATTAACGACAGAGGTTGATAAGCGAAACAAGTTTTATATGCATGATGCTGACGAACGTTCTTGCTTCAATCATCACTTGAGCCCTCGGTACCCAGAACTGATCGTCTTTCTTATGCCACATCTCCGTTAAAGGCGAACGTTTGAGGAGAATCGGCCGCTTCAAAGGCTGTATTATATATTTGGAATTTAATCACTAAACTATGAGTTGAAGGTCGTGGTTGACATACCTGTGAGACATCTATCTTTTCCACCTCTACGTTGGTTGGAATGAATTCGTTCGGTCCAGGGAGGAACAGCTCGGGAATATCATTCGGTTGCTTCGCCGCCTCCATGAACTCAGTATCCATTGTCTCTACCGTATACTCTGTACCATACCAGGGCTCTTTCTGCCAAACTGTATCGACGCTCTTTCCTACAACTGAATGGTCTTTAGCCATCACCACCACACGACCGGTCTCTACGTTCAGACCCTCAAGCATCTCGTGAACTAGCTTCTCATCCCAGTCCCATGTGAGCTGAGGTCCGCTGAGTACAAGAGAACGAGGGGTTGGGTGCGAGAGGTGTTCAGAGACCCACGTCGCATAGCTATCTGGACGCCTTTTCTCTGCGAATCGGAAACGTAGTTCTGATAAAGTTCTGATCTCTTCTTGATATCGTGATGGGAAAGAGGATGCGCGAAGCAGATTGAGGTACTTATAGCAAGCCAGGACAGCTTCACGGTAGTTTTCTGCCGTATGAATCTAGATCAGGTGACTTGTTATGAATGGTAAATGCAAAGACACTAACGGAATCCCTCCTTTGTTAAGTGAATCGTCGCCTTAAACATCGCAAATCCGCGGCCAAGATTTTGGGCTCCAGCGCTCAAGCTTGTGATCCAGCCTTTATTCTTAAGATACGCATGCAATGACCCTGGACCTTCGTGACCAACAAAATGTGAGATAAAATTGTCCGGCTTGGAGCGCCAGAATGGCGGTTGATATGGCAGAGGAAATGAGATTTCGAAGGCATAGAAGTCCATGATAGTCTTCACGTGAATGAATTTCTAAAGGATAGAAAAATTAAGTTGAAATCTGTAGTACACCCTTGACCAAAAAAAGCATACCGAGCGTTCATCTGGACCGAAGGGATGATCAGGAATAACCGGTGCTGGGTTTGAGCCAATGTTAGAGATAGGGGAGAACATCGTCGCTGCCATGTTAGTAAGGTCGTCAAGAGATTCTGGATTGAATGACCCAGATAAGAATTTATCGTTTGTTTTCATTCGAGATGCTCACCCTTGCCAATTATACACAAGCTCATGCGATCAGCTGAATATTCCCTCTTCCACCATTCGATTAATCTTCTGCGCGTTTCTCGTCCAACTGCACCGCCATCCGCTTCCGACTCACTGTTGGCAGAGCTGGCGACAGACGGCGTAGGTGAAGCGACCCGACTAGGAATTGGCGAGGGAACCGCGCTACCAGTAACTGAAAGTTTACCATTTGCCTGGGGCCCCAGTGTTCCATTTCCATTCCCATTTGCTGCCTTGATTGCTGTCTTCGTTTTAGCCGCCTCAGTCAACGTCTGCTTGTTACCGGTACCAAACTTGCTCCAAGCGTGCCCGGGTTTAGTCAGGTGTTTGTTCAATTGGAATATACGCCACATGTCACTTTGCAGGTTTTTCTTGTTTTCTGAGTCTACTGCATTTAACTCCCGGAGAGTGCATGACGGGTGGAAGAGCGGGGAATGGAAGAACCCCGAGAAGCGCTGGAGGGCACCCGGAAGGGCCGTGGAGGAAACGGAGAAATAGTAATTAGTGTTGGATGCGGCTGTGTATGCATTGGAGTTTCCGCCGTTCTTTGACAGATACTGAGCAATAGATTTGTATCAGACAGTGCAAGTACTCGGGTACAATAGACAGCTACCCACTTCCGAATACTCGTTTTCTTTCGGATATTGTTCAGTGCCCTACGTGAGATTCAGACGGAGAAATCAAAAGCGACGAAAGTTGACCGACCATGAAAAGTAGATGTTCACAGAAATGAGCGAGACCGGGAATGTCATCCTAGAAATCCATGTTAGCCAAAAGTGCAACATTATTTCGTCTCGAATAAAAGGAAAAACGATAACAGGATTAATCAGATAAGCCCATTATTTGTCCGGTAGTCCTGATCATTTATTCGTTGGCTTCAGACATTTATAGACGCAGATTTATGCTTGGTGACGGTCCTTGACGTTGACCGAGGAACCTCGGAGGGCACCGATAATGGAGCCCGTAGGCTCAAGGCAACTTCCCGCAGGCTCAACAAACGTAGGTCCCATGGCCAAGTTCACAATGGAAGTAAGTTCAACGTTGGTCGACGCACCCTTCATGCCATCGAACGACCCCGTAATATTAAACCATACTCTTACGAAGCAACGATCATAGGGGCCACACAGTACTGAGCCACTCACAGGATCACTTAGATGCCCAACGGCGACGTCCAAACTCGCGGCGGCCTTGTCGGTCGTTGCGTCGTGAACGAGTAGAGCTTGCAGCCCATTCTCAAGTCGCACGACCCGGTATTCACGATCATCTCGCTCGGACTTGTGGATAGGCTTCGTATATACGTAGTGTCCTGGTATCGATTTACTAGGTCCTACAAAAGACCAGAATGCGTCGTCCTTCTCCACATCGTACACTGATGAGGCTGAAATTGGTGATTGAGGTTTAAAGCTGTTAGCAGCCATAGCAAAGGAACGTCTGGTGACGAAAAGTGAAGTAATTGTAGAGAGACGATGATGGGAAGGATGGAGGGAGGTCCGTTGAGGCGAGTGTGGAAGTAAGGGGGAAAGCCTGAAGTAATTCAGCGAGGCCCGCATAGAGCGGGAAGAACAGAAGGAGCAATTACTCCAGCGGGGTTGGAACCGAGGACGAGTGAATGTTCGCCTCAGATCTTGTCCAGCTTGCGCGACTCAGTCACGTGACAGAGGACCGTACCAGTCACTGTAATCCCGGTCTCAGCTTCTGGCCCTCAGGCTTCCAGAACGCGTTGATTTTGTAACACCCACAGTCAGTGACACAGTCTCTCTTTCTATATAGATTGAATTCCGCGTCAGTCCTTCTCAAGTTCTTAGGATACCTCACCAGTCACTGGTATATTCAACAGACAGTGACTAATAAATATGGGCAATTCACCACCGAGGGCCGCCGGGCGATTGGAAGCTTGGGAATGCAACCGCCTGAATATCGAGGTTTAAAAAGTTTATTTTAGATAGAATCAGGAGGTCGTCATTAACCATATGAGAACACTACTGTACACGATTGTTGATGAAACAGCCAGCAAAGGATACAAAGGCAAAATCATTTTGCCCAAGCGCTCTTGAGCAGCTTGCTAAGAAGAGCAGCCTCTTCTTTAAAGTCGGGAGGACTGAGCTTCTGTACCCCATATCGAACTCGTGCGGTGTCCTGTACAATGATGTCAAAATCTGCTCCTAGTAAGACAAACGTAGTGACTCACTTGGAAAATTTCCGTCTTCGCACGACAGTTGAAGTTATATGTCTTGCAAGTAGCACGCTTTACAGCTGCATTGAATGCAGCCTCGTCTCGCTCCTTTGAAACAGTTTTAAGTCAAATATAGCTGCACTGCTTTAAACGATCTACTCACCTTCAACTGGCACAGCTCCGAAGCCTGCATACCGAAGATTATGAGACCAATGTCATTGAAGCCTTGCATCCATGCTTGGCCAGTATAATCTGCCACAGACATAGAAAAAATGTATCTATAGGATGACTGCGTTAGTACCTCATTGATCAAACAAGGGCATTGCTCCATCGTTGAGTCAAAGAATTGCATACCTGTAATCCGGTTGCGCAATCGACTTCCCGCACTTTTCGCAATTCCAACTCTCATTGAAATTGACGACCTTTTTGTTACACTCTGGACATGCAGGATAAAATAGGGTACCGTCCGATCTGATGTGTACGATGGTTGCACGACATTGAAAGTATTCGGCGTCGTCTTTTGTGCCGAGTCCGCTCTCTTTAACGTCCGCAAGCGTACGGAGCTCATCGCGCCTAAATGTGCTTGGACCACTACCTGCACCGGCGGCTCCCCCCAACTGTGATTTGAAAGTCACATCCTTGCCAGCTGAGTCATACCAGCCACGCAAGACATGTGCCTCGGTTATGTCTGGGTTAATAGTCATGATAGACGAAGTGACCATTGAGAGCGACCGCCCTAGTAGTGAGAAGCTATGAAGTGATTTCTTTTATCTGTAAAAATATTATTACACACCTTGGAAATCACTAACTTTAACCCCCTTGAACGCAATAACAGCATTTTCCTCAGCATTATAGGATTCCGCTTGTTTGCCCCAAAGTGTCAGGCGGACAGCGTACTCTGATCGGTCTACAACTGTGAGTTCGCGCTTCTTAGACTAAGACACTATGAGATTGAATTCAGCAAGGGCGATAAGGTCAAGTCACTTACTACCCTGTTGAACTTTGAGTTATGGAAGTCCTCTACACTGGCTGCATCCTTAACGATGCCAATAATATCTGATTGAGGAACCAAATTATTCAGACTTTTTTGTTTTACGTATCTAGTGTATATCACATACCACAGTAAGCATCCTTCACCACTCCGTTCAAATCTGATATCTGGACAAAATTATATTGAATTTGGGGAGCATCTGCCGCGTCAGTACACTGGTCTAATGGTTAGCAATTGTTCGCAGAGGTCGAGCAACACACGAATCCACACCTCTTCGATCTCTGTATCCCTCGTAAAGGCAATTTCGAAATCATTGGTTGAGTTTGCAAACTTCTTCTTCGCAACTGAAATGCGTCCCTTCGAAACCAGATACACTTTACCTTCCTCCAAGCGTTCGTAGAGCCTATCGACCTCCTCATTGAAGCCTGTCGCGCGAATTTCGCCTGACTCATCCATGAACGTCACACTGAACAGCTTCCCATCACCACGTTGATTTACGAACGTTCGTATGTCCGATTTTACGGTCACCCGCGCTTTGATGGACCATTTATTCTGGTATGGGCCTAAACCCTCAATTGGAAAGATGGCGCCTCCATCATGACCCTTTGTAATAGGGGTCTTCTTCGTCTGCGGGACGGGTTTATTCTGGACATTCGCTGGTGAGTTGACTGCCGTAGTTGGTGTAGTTGTATCGTGCGCAGTAGGTGTGGCTGCGCCCGAAGCACCAGGAGGGGTATCGAGATTATCTGGGTTGCCAATTTTCTCATCTACACTACCCAGAGGGGTAACGCTCAGAAGTATCAAGAGACTTTGTAGTGGATAGCTCAGATAGCGTTGGATGAATGTGAAATGATAGATGCATACCGTCTGCCCTGTACGTTGTTGCACGTCAGTTTGTCAACTCGAATTATTGTATTCTTCGCGAGTTGTCCGTCGTCGACCATGAATGATAGCTGAGTCGCAAGCATTGATTGGGCATAATGTTCTCCGTCGGATACGATGATGCGAAAGCGATCGGGTCCTGCTCCCTCGCGCGCATTCGCAATCTTCTTCAGAGACAGAATCTGAAGAGTATGTCCAGCTTCCCACAACTCCTGGTCATTGTCACTGCTCGTCAATAGCTGCTTCAGAGTGCCTCCTGAGAGCTGATATTCCATGTTCACATCTTCTGTGGCCATTTCAGTAACTAGGTGATGAATGGAAAGTGAGACACAAGTTGGTTAGGAGGAAAAACGCGTCCTGCTGTGCGCGCGCGACGCGTTTCGCTAAATACCGCGACCGTGGCTCTGACTCAGCGGATCAAATATTTACGCCCAAATCCGGCACCCGGTGAGTGACTCACAAACGCCCACAAAAACAAATCGAAAAAGGGGCAAGCAATACATACTACGCAACCTGAATGTATTCGATACATACGCTATCATAAAGATACATTATAATACATAAGTTAAAACAATAGTTCTACATCATATATCCGCATCCGGAGACAGCGGCCAGTGATAGATTACTCTAAGCACTCTCCAGGCTTTCCCCCATCCTGTGAGTACATCTTGTTTCAGTTGTTCATACGCAGCATTCTGATAGTGGAAGTGTAGCCATGATACAGGTAGGTAGAGGTACGAGATGATGGATATTGCCTCAGACGAGAATTCGTCGCCTACCGAGTCAGATTCGTACCCAGACTCGGGCTCGGGCTCGGGCTCGGGCGCGGGCTCTGAATCGGTATGGTCCAAGCGCAGTTCGGTCGTCCGCTGTGCGGCGGATGGAGTCTCATCATGCAGCTTCGCGCTGGAAGTCTGTGCTGGTTTCAAATACGAGAGCGTGTACGTTTCACCCAGCCATCTGCGCCCGGTTGTCGAAGTCGGCGATGAATGGATGGAACTGACAGTGATCGTCACAGTTTTCGTCTCTATTTCAGGTACAGGGACGAGAGTTCCAACTTGATTTGCATTTGTTCTCAGCTCTTGTATCTCCAAGCGCATGTTCACGACTTGGCCGAGTAGTACGATGCACAGAATCAAGGGCAGTACCGCCATGAGCACAGAAGAAGCACCTCGTGCGGTTCGGCTAACAAGAGAATGTTGCAATTCCTGCCTCAGGCTCGGATGTGCTATTGTTAAGCTTTGGTCTGAGAACGGTCGAACGTTAATCGCACAGCTCCTTTTCACTTCTATCGGATTTTTTGCAATGTCCCTAGGATTAGAAAAACCTGCATTTGTATTTATATCAGGTTTTGCATTTGCACTGAATGGCAAATATAGCTTACCTGAATGGGGCTGAACAACAGCGCTGAATCTACCGATAGGAATAGAAAATATAGGAAGGAATACGATTACGTCTGCCGCGTTGATAATAGAAGCCTTCCGTTTTCCCTTCCGGTCTTCAACTTGCTTGCCTTCTACAGTGTAAACAACCTCCAGCGCGCCAGGAGTGTTGATATAAACTCGCATCCAAGTAAGCCACGCCTTTTTCTCCGTTGCCAGAGTGCCTTCGACAGAAGTATCAGGATCTTCGGCCTTGAGGTGACCATACGTCTCATATCGAACAGGTACACCATTCACACTTGCGCAGGCTACCTCCACTTTCGGTACGTTTGTTCGCGAAAAAGTGCTGAAGAGCTCCAGCTCCTTCGGCAGAGCAAGTCCAAACTCCAGCCACTCCGAGGGTCCATCTATGGGCGTAGGCATTGAAAGCGTGACTCCGTACTTCCAAGTCCTATCACCTTCCGAGGGTAGATACACAGCCTCCGCAGTGACCCACGGAATGATGAGTGGACCGTCACGGTAAGTAGGAAACCTGCCCGAAGCGTCTAGGGCGCTTACAGACTCCGGCGAAGCTGGCTGCGAGACTGAGCCTGATGCTATGCGTCGTGTTCGCAGCAGTGAAGGAGTCACTTGATCGTTAACTTCTTCTCTAACGGAGACCTTCGGGTTGATTGGTTTGACGAGAATCTCGCTGCCTTCCGAGCCGCAGCGCATCTGAGAACCATTTGGTACTACGGTTTTCTTGCTTTGCCCTTGACGAGAGCTGGTGGCTGAACCAAGGACTTCTACATCCGCTCCGTCACACTGATTTCGTACAGTCGTTGAAATTGACTCGTTTTCCGCAGAAGGAATTCGGAAGACTGGAATAGGGATGGTATCCCTCCCCGAACTTTCTGTGGAGTCTTGCATACCAGGTGCTCGGGACACAACTACAGTCCCAGAGACATTAAACGTGAACTTGTTTTTCCCAATAGGTTGCAGCTCAGACATATTCATATGAAGGGTGATCGGAGTCGATGGTGATCGAGACTCGCTGACTGGCGAAAGTCCGTAACTAACAGAGGATATCATGGAGGTTGCTAACGAAGGTAAAGAGGACGGAAGAGCGGACGTCGGAGGTGTAGCCGAGTCCTCAAAAGATATATCTGTCGAAATTTGTCGAGGAAGCTGTTGACGTAACAAAGAAGTCGAAGAACCTGAGGATGAACGTGAGGGCCCTCCGGCGCTTTCCAAAAATCCGGGTTCGGGAGAGGAGCGGAGGCTCATGTGCGGAATCTCGAGGGAGTCTTGACGAGAAACGTGTCGTTCGGGTAACCCGACAGTAAACCCTGTCAACGCTGCTGCGGGATCACTATCAACCGACCATTGCCCCTCCACACCGCTAGGCCAAACTACACGGCAGCCGTGGGCATCAAGAACAACATCTAGGCCTAGTAGCGTAGCAACACCAGGGAACCACACTCCTAAGCACGAACCTTGGTAGTCTAGTCGCAACCTCACTCCCCCATCTCCGTCGGCGGGGACCCGCTCCAGCACAGTACACGTCATTTGTGCTCGCACGTCATTTACGCGTGCCCGCCTTCGTCCATCTGCGCGTTCCGGGAAGTTCTGCATACTCAGTGGTGATGCCCAGCGTATCTGAAGATGGTCGGCAGACGTGAACGTTCCCTGGACAATGCAATTATCTGCATGCGACGAGTAATGCGACAATGAGCCTTCTGAAGATTCGTCGTCCGCAAAATCATTGTAGGCACTGGACCGACTGCGGTGCTTTGATGCAGTTGCTCGCGCAACATGTGGCTCTGTCGCCAGGTCCCATCCAGGTGAGTCTTCCTCCGAGGAAAGAGACGCAAAAGAGGTGGACACGGGTGCAGGAGGTGGCAGACGAACTTTGACGGTATTCGACAAACATCTTGGGATAGGTATTGTCAACTAACAGTTCTCAGATCAAAAACAGTGCAGGATATGAAAAATGTGATCCATACCATGTAAGGGGCTTTCGGGGGCTACGGATATAGAAGTTTGAGCTAATTGGCCTCAGAATAAATAAGGCTGCAATGCTCACCTTGGAAGATAGTGGGACGGCAATATCAAGTCCAACCATAAAGTGAAGCGACTGCCTCCCATTGATGGAACTTCTTCTCCGGCTTTTGTACGCTGATTTTGACATGCTCCTCCCACCCAACCCATCTCCGTCGCTGTCAGTTGAGGTATTTCGTGCTCTGTACTGGGGTGGAAACTCCTTTGGGAGAACGAAGCAAACGGAATAACCGCTTATTAGAAAGTAGCCAGTGTATCTTTCTTCTAACGGCGGAATGACACTGCCGTTAGCATTGCTCGAGCGACTGGTCGAAGCCTGCGAAGCACTCTCGAAGAGCGACAGGTATGAGTTTGTTGAGCGAGCAGGTAGGTTGAGTGCGCGTGCGGCATTGTGCAGTAATGGGTTTGTCGTTGAGGAGAATATGTATGGCACCGAATCGGCGTCGAGAGGATGGACTTGATAATCGCGAATCTTCACATTCTCCTCTACCATATGTTAGAGATGTCGTAAATGAGATATGTATTAGGGTGTATTTACCAGCGAAGAGAGGTATAATTTGACCGGGCGAGACCGAGTCGACACTTGCCGTTAGCTGTTCGACCTTAATCAGAATGTTTCTGAGAATGACTGGGCCACGCGACGCACCTTCATATAAAGCTTCACAGATGCAGCGTCAGACCCTTGTTTGGTCTTTCCTTCAATCGCAAGTCGAGAGACAATGTTAAGCTTCTGGCCCGCTGTGGTAGTTGAGTACGACCCAGTAGACGTCAAGGGAGGCGATACAGTTCCATTCCGGACTGAGTGTGCCATAAATCAAGTACAGTAGTTGAGTTACAGTCAGATCTGGATACACGGTGTTACACAATATTATTGCCAGATGTCGTAGAAGCAGGTATGAGAACGCGTCCAAGACGCGTGAATTAGTGAGAAGAGAGATGATGATGAGCGCGTAAAGTCAAAGTGTGCAATGTGCTGCTCCTACCCCGACGCGTCGATATCAGGTTCCGTTGGACAATTGAACGCGCCCACGCTGAGCTTTAAACCCCGGCAACCACCGAACCACCATAAAACCACAATTTTTTTCGTCTGTTCTCCTTCAAACCTCTCGACGTTCAAATTACTGCTGACCCCATCTTCTACGGGTTGTGTCGGTCCAGACAAGCGTCGTAGATTGAAATTGGTCTCCTTAAACAGTTCTCGCTGATTGCTTCTCCCTCTGGTCGAGGAGTGATGAAGCAGGACCACCTGTCGAGTACCCACATCCATTCCGAAAGTCACTACTAGTGTTTGCTGAAGTTCGACATTCAATGGTGAGTGTCTTTGTGCTGTACGTTGACTTTGACATCTTCTATGCCTATGAAGAAAACCCTGGTAAAAGAACGCATCCGCGCCCTCTTTCGAGGGCTCTCATGTATGAGGCAGCTTGCAGAGTTCGATTGCGGACTGATAGCATGCATGGATGGGTGCGGTTGGTGCGATAAAGGCGAGTCTGAGGCGCTACCTTCCTCTTTTATTCGGTTTCGTGTTGTTAAAACACTCTTGCTGATCACGATCCTTCAGGTGCCATTCGGATGTTGACTTCCGACATCGTTCGTGTGTTTTCGGGGGGTTTTACATTCATAGTACAGTGATTCTTGTGTCGTCGTTCATTGCATGAAATATATTCTTGTGGAGATGTCTGTTTGGTACTATGGAAAAGAATTTGTTAATGCAATTCACCAAAATTTGCAACTTGAAGCCATGTGCGCCTACGTCTCAAAGTCTCGTGCTGGCGCAAAGGAGTATTCCACATTGGTCCTTGGCTCTGTACCACCTCCTTCCCCCACCATCATTGACAGCGCCCGTCTGTCTGCCGCTCATTGTATTCCATACGAAAGCCGCTCTTTGTTGCCCATTCTACGGTATTCGATTACATCCATTTTCACATAATAAACCCTACCCGAGAAAACCTAGAAAATTTTTGCCGACGGTGCTTATCCCATTCGGGACCCCCAGAACTCTACAGCGAAGTGCGATTAACCGCGAAGTCGCTCTTCCAAACCAACTTGCCCTCTCTTCCCCTCCTGAGGTTCCCCATCATCTCCTCCTCCCTCTCTTCACGACGACGACAACGCCAGCGACGACCGACGCGTACGATATGCACCAGCGCCCAAACCTCTCGCGGACAGCCAGTGTGGCTTCAGCCTTGGCCGCGCGCATTACCCCAAGTGCATCTCGTCTCAACTTCACAGCAGTCGCGGGTTCGCGGAAGGATGCCTTGCTCCCGTCGTCTATGCCTTCAGGCGCTAGCAGCACAAGGGTACTGACGAATGCCTCAGACAATTCGCCCATGTTCTGTGGCATGCCTCTTAAATACGTCTCGTAAGTCACTTGCTATGCAATTTTGTACCTCAATTATACTTATCAACATGGTACAATTGGATGCTATAGTCTGCTAACGCTTGCTATCCAAAATGCGGCTCTCTCGATAGTCATGCACTACTCCCGTGTATCAACTCCTGCATCAGAAGCTTACTCGCCAGCAACCGCCGTATTGCTTAATGAACTCATCAAAGGCACGATTTCGTTTATCATTGCTTTAATGCGTACCTCTCCTCCTGTACCCTCATCACCTCTCACCCGTCGATCGCCGGTTGGCCCTCCAGCTTCACCCTCGTGGTTCCCTCGCTTCCGCCAGCTCTGCTCGGAAGTTTTCGCACCCGACTGCCTCAAACTCTCCATTCCCGCCATCCTCTATGTCATTCAGAACTCTCTTCAATTCGTCGCAATCAGCAACCTCCCAGTGGCAAGCTTCCAGGTGGCGTACCAAATGAAAATCCTCACTACCGCTGCCTTTTCAGTCGCCCTTCTCCGTCGGCGCCTAACGACTACTAAATGGGTATCGCTAATCTTTCTCGCGTTAGGAGTCGCGATTGTCCAGATTCAGACGGCTACCGGCGCGAGTACTGCGCATGCCGTACGATCCGAAGCGGTTGGAAGCGCTGCCGCTGCTGCTCCGAAACATATGCACATTATGAATCCCCTGAAAGGCTTTGCCGCTGTGACAGCGGCCTGCTTCACATCTGGACTCGCAGGCGTTTACTTCGAGATGGTCCTCAAAGGTTCGAAGGCCGATCTCTGGGTGCGCAATGTGCAGCTCTCCCTCTTTTCCCTCATCCCCGCTATCCTCCCCGTCATCTACACGGCTACATCAACTCAGGGTACTGCGCATGGCCACACTGTGGAGTACGGTCTTTTTAGCGGACTATTCAAAGGATTTGGTGCGTGGGCATGGGCGACCGTAGCGATACAGGTGTTCGGGGGCCTGGTCACCGCAATCGTCATCAAGTACTCGGATAACATCCTCAAAGGTTTCGCGACCTCGCTGTCCATTATCCTGTCCTTTCTGGCGTCAGTCTTGCTCTTCGACTTCCACATTACCCCGGGTTTCTTGCTTGGATCATCCACCGTGCTCGTGGCGACATGGATGTACAACCAGCCTGCGCCGCGCGAACCTGCATTCGCCACGCCTTTGCAACTCCAGAGGGAGAAGGAAGATGTTCTCGCATCTCCGCTTAGCCGGCATGATCCCATTCTTGGGGAGAAGCCTGTTATGCGAACGTCTAGCTCTTTTGGGAGTAGCACAACATCATTGTCAAGTTATTTCGGAGGGCTTACATCTGAGAAAGAGAAACTTGAAATCCCATTCTTATCCGCCGACACTCGCACGACGTCACTTCCCCAGTTCGTTAGTGGCGTGTCGCCGTTAGTTTCCCGTTCCCCATCTCCGCCTGGATCCGAGCCGTCTACGCCTACTACACTACCTCCGCACAGTAAATGGCGCCTTTGATTGCAATGGTCTTGCAACAATCTGGAACGTCACCTCAAGTCCGCTTGTTGGATTTGTATGCGATTATGAACGAATACCCTTACCCTCTAGCCGTACAAATACATTCTAGATTCTCGTAAACCTACCTGCATTTTTTATTCTTTTTATTTTCTTCATTGCAAACACTGCAGGATACTATTTGCGCCTTCAGGACTGTTCATACTCACACAAGAGACTTGGATTTCATTTATATTTGCTTACCATTTGACCCCCTTTGCAATCATTGCTGTCCTTTCTCGCTCTGGACCCAAAAATTATTGTTTACTCTCCAGCTTATTGCAAGCTTTCTAGTCCACGAGCCCCGTCTTTGTTGCCCTTCGTTTATGCCCGGATGATCAATTGCTACGCTAGATTAATTAGTAGGGACGAGTGCTGCACCATTACCCCCATGTATCGCTGTGTCGTATGCATGCTTTTATGGACCGCTATGACTTAGTGAATACTGTGTAGGACATATAAACCATTTTATCTTGCTCGAGACCTTTATGTCGGAGATTGTGTGGAATTTAGTTAGGGAGGTTTGACGTGAGAGAATCAGAAGATGATCGGCACGAAGACTTCGAGATTGACATGTTTGAATCAAGCTTGTCCGTTACCCTCTTCACCATTCAAGTTGCATCATGTCTCTCGACCTCGCATGGGACAAGTTAGATGATGCTTTGGCAACACGCTTGGTAGAACTGCTGAACAGGCAGCTCGCCGCCGTTGAGCGACCCTCGTTCATCGGGCCAGTCGAGGTCACCGCCATCGACTTCGGCACCGTTCGCCCGGACGTACAGATCGTAGATATGCGCGATATCTACCGCGACTTTCTCGAGGACGACGAGGACGGTGTCCCAAACGCGGCGTCTCCAGAGGCCGTAAAGTTCTCGGGCCCGCTAAGTGACGGCTTCATGGACAGCAGCGCAAACATGGCGGACGACGACTTCGAATGGGTCTCGCGGCGCGTAGCGCAGCACGGCATGGCGGACGATGCACCTGCACTGCACCACCTCCCGCCGCACGGCCCCCATCTGCGCTATGGGGCACGGTCGCAGTCCAGCGACTACCTGTCCTCGTTTCCAGGCATGCACTACTCCAGAGATATCTGGGGCGGAAGTGCAAGTTCGCCTGGCATGATGGGTATGAACCTCCCGAATATGGGACTCGGGGATCCGTTAAGAAGACCTGGCTATGGCTCGCTGCAAGGAATGGGCATGGGCATGGCTTCTTCGCTGTACGCGACGCGCGCTCCTTCTCCCCTCGTTTCTCCGCCTTTAGGTTCGATGGACCTTGGTATGCCTTCGCCTGATCCTTCGGGTCCTGCTGGCCATTCCTTAGATCAAGACGACAGTCGCACACCATCTCCCGAGGCCAGCGCAGGCAACCCGCATCCAGATCTGCAGCTTCACCTTCGAGTCTTATATCATTCTGACGTGCGCCTCTCTCTCACCACGTCCTTGCTTATCAATTACCCCTCACCGATGTTCATGACGCTTCCGATAAAGCTCTGCGTCACTGGGTTTCTATTTGACGGCGAAGTCGTTCTTGCGTACGAAGGATCACGGCGACGAGCGCACTTCTGTATTCTTGATGACCTCGACCCCTACGGTCCTGCAGGCGACCGCCCCAAACGAAACAGCTCGAGCAACTCGGAGAGCAGCACACCGCCGGAAGGGGTAGATGTCTATGACCCTGCTGCGCGCCCTACAAAGCCTTTACCTGTCGGTCAACGTTTACTTCCCCAGATTTTTATTGAAAGCGAGATCGGCCAAGCCGACAAGCACGTCCTGAAGAATGTGACGCGAGTCGAGAAGTTCATACAGGATGTCATCCGTAAAACGGTTGAAGACGAGCTGGTGTTCCCCAACTTCCACACTCTCATTCTTGGCGACTCATAGAATTTAATCAATATGATCTGGTGAGTGTAGTAATACAAATGCTCGTACAAATACTATACTGTGTATCTATAACAATGACTTGCTCATATACGGTCCATCCAGCTCGTACCCTAATCGCCGATAATAGTCTCTCGTGCCCACACCAGAGATGACAGCCAGCTTCACACTCCCATGCTCTTCGCGTGCTATCCGCTCGGCCTCTTCCATGAGGAGCGTACCAAAGCCCTGGTGTTGGAACTTGGTCGGATCCCGGCCATGTACTGGCACTGCCGTCCCGTAAACATGTAGCTCCCGGACGATGCTGCACCCTCCCTCTGCACCCTCCTTCCGCACGAGCTCTGGACGGAATGTGCCCTCTTCGGAACACTTTCGCAGACGAAGTAAGCCGACAAGGATGTCCTTTTCTGGGTCTTCGTACGAGAGGAAGGTTTCCCAGCCGCCATTTGCAGTATAATCTCTCCGGAGGAGTTCTACTGATTCTGGGCGAACTTTATGATGGATCTCATGAATCTAATATAAATCAGAATGTTGTTAACCAGTAACTTCATGTATTAATGCCCTTTACTTACTCCAACCTCTCGGAATCGCACGTCTCGACATTCTGCACCGAAGTCCTTCATACGATTTAGAGCTAGTTCTCTCAGATTGCCTGAATTCTCGCAACCGCTTGTCACTAACGGAAGAGGAATATCTCTAAATCAATGTATATTAGCATGACGAATCTTTAGGCAATATCATCACCATAGGAAGACCAACCTTTGCACGCGGTACACTCTCGTCCAAGGCGGTACAAGCGCCAATATCCTTGCTACAACGTCTACCAATACATTCGGTGTATAGTTCTTATACCTTCCCGTCCTCCATAACTCATACAAACCTGTCCCTCTAATCACCAACGTCGGATAAATCTTCAGACCATCGCTCCGGAAAGCAGGATTTTCGAAATACTCCTTAAACTGAGTGAGATCGCGTTCGACACCAACATTTGGCAGATCAGGCATCATATGCGCTACAACTTTGAAGCCTGCGTCTTTCGCCAGATGGAAGGATTCGGTGACGGCGCGGACGGTATGCCCTCGGTTTGTGTCGCGTGCAACATCCTCGTAGACGGATTGGACGCCGATTTCCAGTCGAGTACATCCGTACCGGAGCATCTGACTGTTGATAGATTTATGATCTGTTTCATTAGGACTGGGAGTACGACGCTCACCTTAAATGAGGACGTAGACAGTAATCTGGCCGTGTTTCAATGGTAATTCCTATTGCTTTTGATTTACTTTGCTCCGAAAACCTTCAAAAGAGATAATGATTTGTAAGAAAGGTGTAAAC
The DNA here is from genome assembly GCA_910574555.1 of Trichaptum abietinum. Taxonomy (NCBI): domain Eukaryota; kingdom Fungi; phylum Basidiomycota; class Agaricomycetes; order Hymenochaetales; family Trichaptaceae; genus Trichaptum; species Trichaptum abietinum. The sequence goes on from CAJTBE010000001.1 coordinate 2,811,125, forward strand.
TGTGCTGCAAACTAGGCTATTACTAACCTCACTGCTTCGTCGACATCTAGTCCTGTATACCCAGATAGCGCGTTGTGCAACTGTGCGATGAATTTCGCCCGATAGTCTTCCGGCATGCTCATGAAGGTCCCGCCCATGATAATAAACTCGACCTGCAACATCCGAACGATCAAACCTGATTCCTTCTTATTGTATGCCACGCACATACCTTGTCCACGCTGTGCCCAAGACTCTTCAGCTGCTCGACCCTCCCTCGTGTTTGTTCATATGGATCATACCGAGCTCGTATAGCACGCATACTTGTCGGTTCATATCCTGTATAGCTTTGTGTACTGTAGTCAAAGTCAGAGTCTGGACCACCCGGGCAATACCTGGAGAGTATTCAGCTAAAATTGTTGGTGCGCATATATTGGAAGGATACATACACGCAGATGTTTCCCGTCATCGCAATATGCGGACATCTATGGGGCTTGCACATCACTGCTACAACGGCAATCTATAGAAAAATCATGACTTCAGAAAGGAAAGTTCTTCAAATCGACTGCTGAAGCACTCACTCCACTCGCCGTCCGCACCGGTCTCGCTTTTAACTTGGGCAGTAAAGCTCGCTTATAGTCATCTGGAACAGCACTGATGATATCCACGAGCCGTGGTACACCAGAGAATCCATATTTCTTGCTAAGCCTTGCGCGAATTTCGTTTAGAGAGACTGATTCGTTAGCATCGTGTGCTTTAATGAGCTCTGCTGCTATAGCAGAGGTGACTCGAAGCAATTGCTCTGCTTGAGAAGGACCTATGATGATTCTACCTATCAGACAGGAAGATTCAGCCACATAGAGCTCACTTACCGTCCTTCTGAACCATAATACGAAGTAGAAGTAGGGAATGAGATGGAGCTCGTAAATTTCAGATGTGCGTCCCAAAACTCCGCCTGTTGAACCTGAACTATATTTGGAGTGCTGCTCAGGCTTTCCTTTTCGAGATTCTTTCACTTTTACACCAACTCGCTTCTATTCCATGGTGGTCGAGCAGGCGGTGAGGGCTCGCGTCCCCCCCTCGTCGTTTGCAGCACTTCTTCGACGCTCGAAGTTCGTGACGTACGACCCTTGCATAGGTCAAATTTACACAACTCACGAAGGGCACGCTCACCGTGGCGATTGGGGTCTCAAGCGTCCTCTGGCTATCCGCAGACGGGACGCACACCTAGCCATTCAAACAGTTGACACGCTTTACCAGCAAACGGAGTGGACGAGTGCGCATACCGACGCTGTCTGGCTTAAAAAGGTCGAAAAGCTCGGTGTCACACCAAATTTGAAGAAATTTTCTGGGTCATCGTATGATCGCCCCCCACCTTGGCTTTCCGACCCAGACCTGGCACAGTCAAAGAATGACCTATCGCGTCTTCAACTCAATGATAAGTGCGAAGCACCCGAACCGAACGTGCTAGCGATGAGCGAGAAACGTTTCGTGCGGTACCTCAAGCGTTTGCGCAAGATTGCGCCGGACTTTGAAGGATTCTTAGAGAGTCGGGATGCAAGGAACAAAATGGGTGTCAGCGATGGTGTGAAAGGCATGCTTGGTACATCGAGCCAAGAGAATGTTGATCGCAAGACCGTGCACTATAAGTCCATGGCTCAGCGGGCGACTGCCTTGTCACAAGAGGAAACTCATCACCGGTTCATTGCTTCGAAGTACATGGAAAAGTGCAACAACCCTGATTCAACATTCATTCGACCTTTGCCCCATCCGACTGCTGGCCTTACATACGTCAATTCGAGCGGACTGCAGAGTGTTTACACACACAAACCTGTTCCAGGTCGTCGTCTCCTCCCTGCACCAAGTCGTAAGGACCAGCCAGATCTTCAGTTCTACAACACTCTCGTAGCGGGCTGGATCGGCTCTGAAAATATCAAGCGAAAGACGCAGTCAATGCAGACTGGTGAACCGAGACCAATGCGCGAGGGGCTGCTTACGCCAACCGACTTCGGTACACGAGAAGGCGATCCACGAACGAGAACGCAGGAGGGGACAGCCTGGTTCCGTGCGACTAATTTCCAGATTGTCCAGCCACCATCGATAGTTGGGCGTTACCCAGCTCGTCTTGCCGATGTAGAATCTGGCGCAAAGATCGAGCTGCAATACATGGAATGGAATAGTGACGCGCAGATGGAAGTTGAGAACCCACATCTTCCAGGATCGTACGAATACTGCACCTACAAGAAGCCGATACTAGTCAAACAGCCTGGATCCAAACCTCAAAGTATGACAAACCAGTCGCGTAAATCGAGGAAAACTGCACAACGAACAGAATCGAAGGCAAAGGCAGACACCAAAGCTCTGTTGGACAATCTTAAGACCCAAGTGGGAAAGAGTAATCGGTCATTCAATCACGATTTCCTTGACGAACGCCCTTAGATTCAATTGGTCTATACTATATCGATAGCTGTTATGTACTTGGCTTGGGAGTAATAAGAGCTAGTAATGCCTCTGATAAATTTCCCTTAGCATCTGCGAGCGCACGCTCGGCTTGTGCTCGAGTAATCTCCATTTCCTTCACCTGGAATGGGAATTAGTCTTAAGCAGATGTCCATGCAATTAGAGATCATACAATGAGTTCGACATCCTCTTTCTTCAAGCCTTGACCATCTTTTAAAGCCTTTGTCTGCGGCTTATCGAACATTCCTCCGGACCGAAACGCTTCCTCCAGCTTTCCTTTGGAGTATGAATACCCATCGTTGAACTTTGCACAAATTTGAATCAGCACAGCAGACAGGGTCATATGATTGATGAGCGTACGTTCACGATGACCTCTGGCTCTGGTCTCCCATTGCCACTGTACAATCTCGAGGACATCCTGGCTCGCGTATAACTTGCTGCACGAAACTCGCGCGAAAAAGTGGCCACTCTGAAGTTCGGCAAAGTCCGGATCTTTGGAAAGTCAAAATATTTTCTGGCAAATTTCGAGCTCTCGACTTCGACGCGGATGAGCTCACCCCCAGTGGGCACAGAGCCGCCAGCTCAGCCACTGTCTTCAACACCGGCAACAGCAGCTGCATCACCTACGACAAAGCGGACAAGTGGCTTCCGTACGGCGCTACGATACACAGGCATACCGCCTAGCTGGTTCGACAAGCGTCCCAAGCTTCCTTCCCGCAACTGGCTCATCTTCCTGACTGTTTCTTCTTCTCTACTCGGCCTCTATGCATACGATCGTAAACGATGTCGAGATATCCGTGATGAATACATTCAGCGAGTAGAGCACCTGGCAAAACAACCTTTGGGCAGCCTTGAGTTGCCTCGCAAAGTGACTGTATACGCAAGCAAATGGCCGGGTGATGAGGATTACTCCAGAAGTGTGCGGTACTTCAAGAAGTACGTTAAGGTCCGTTTTTACCCAATCTTGTATGTTAAGGGGCTCATAATAATTTACTTCCATTAATTTAGCCTATTTTTGTCGCTGCTGCAGTAGACTATGACATTCTCGCTGGCAAACGACATGGCGACCTTGCACGCGCTGTCGCCGATCGTATCAAGGCTCAGCGTCGAATGGATCTTGGACTGGAAGCGCCGAAACTGACGTTAGTCCCTCAGCCAATCAATGAGACTCCCGAGCAAGCTGCAGCTCGTGTTCTGCAGGGCGGCAGCGTCATTGTAGGCCGCATGACTTTTAAAGAGTATATGGAAGGCCTTCAACGAGGATGGTCAGAACCTCCTGAAAAGGTGGATCGGGAAGAACTGATCGCGCATGCTCTAGAGGATGATGCTGTGTTCGATTTTCCGGAAGAGACAAACACCTTCTCTTCAGATGTGGACGGCGAGCCTATTCCTACGAAGTCAAGGCTCATGTCTTCCCAGAATGTCCAAGGCTTCTCTCCTCTGAAGCTGCCAACTACTCCTGCTTCACCTTCAAGCTCAAGCTCCACAGGCGTAAATCCCACGATGGTTGCCCCTCCGGAAAAAATCCCTCCTCAACCCCCTCTCCTGCTTATCCCGTTCACGAACTTCATCGGGTTCCGCCAGATTCCCTTGATGATTGTCGACTTCTTTGATCAACGGTCAAAAGTCGAGGCCGGTGCTAAGGCTGCTTATAAGCTGATCATGACTCAAACTCGCCCTATCTCCGTCCCCCCTCTCGTCTCACCCGACTACTTACCCACCCCAGAGCCCCTCTTCACCCCTGATAATTCTCCCAAACTTCCAGAGCCGAAGGCCACAACTGACCTCGACTTCGACCGGCAAGCGGAGTCCTACTATCAGTCGTCCGTCTCCAAGTTCCTGGCAAACATACAGAAAGCTCGCGAGGAATACTACAACGAGTTGCCGAAGCGGCTAGCTACTGCTCGTGCGTTAGCGCGTGGAGACCGTGAGCCGACGAAAGACGAGCTGAGTTATCCTCCGCCGTCGGAGGTGGAGTTGCGTGCAGAACGCTTGAAGAAAGAACTTCGATGGCGAGGCGATGAAGAAGGCTGGGGTATCGTGCGTCCAGAGGCTGAGGTTGCCTGGGATGAGCGCTTTGGGGATGCCTTAAGGGTTTTTGTCGATCCATCGGATGGAGCGGACAATGTGTCCGCATCACACTAGATCTCCCCATCACATAATTGTATAGTTCATTTAATCATAATACACTTGTTTTTCGGCGTTCAGGCGACATTGGTCTAAGAGACACTGCTAATTCTACAACATTCCCTTCACGATTCGACGATCTTCACAGCGCCACTTTTCAACCAGTCCTCAAAATCCGCCCATTCTTCGTCAACGTCGTCGGCTTTTTCGTTTAGTGTTTCTAGTTTGCTTCCTTCAGTTTGTTCTTTCCTCGGTTCACGATTTTCTGCGGATGTAATCTTGACGTCAATGCTTTGTTGACAATGGTCCATGCTGGCCTGGGGTTCGTGCTCTGCCTTGTGTGAGGGAACGATATCAAAAAGCGTACTATCCAGAGTAAAATCATCATCATCGTCGACCTCCGAGTTAACAGGGACGTCAGTCAAGGGATCAGCATGTTCATTGAGCAATGGTGGGTCTTCTAAGAATAATGGGGTTTCCTCAGACCGCCGGTAATAGTCGCCAAAGTCAGGTCTTCGTTTCTTCGCTGTCTGTGTCTGTGCTGGCAGAGCGTTTTGAGAATGTTTGTCTGTAGAGATCTTATTGTAGAGATTATGAGCAGCCTTGTCGCCAGATGCGTAAAGAGATGAGTCGTCAAGAAATTTCCTCTTTTTCAATGGCCTCTCGAGTTTGTCCGTTTCGCAAGCTATTTCTTCAGTATCAATAGTACGCATGATAGCCTCAAGATCAGGGTTAGAATAGTCAGTCGAAGGAGGCGATGAGAGGTTTTTGACCGGTGCAATGGTTTTCCCAGAACCTTGAGACTTCATGCTCGCAAATAGCTGCTGTGAGTTCGGTAGATCTTCAGGTGATTCTTCTCTACAATCCTCTATGTCAGTGAACTTGATATCGAAGTTAACATCCTTCTTCAATTTGGGTTTGAAGTCAGTAGAGCGAGTGTCGTTGAGTTTGATTCGTTTTCCCTCTGGAAGTCTTAAGGAGTGATTAACACCTGCGTGCTTGTGTATGTCCTCGAGCTTCTTTAGCCTTGTGTCTTTATGCTGCGCATTAGATGTTCTCTTGGACGCCTCTTTGGCTTTCGCGGACGAGGCTGCGCATTGTTTAAATTAGATCATATCTACCACGGAAAGTGTTTCAGCGCAACCCACTTTGATGCCCAGCAGCTGTAGTCTTTGAGCTTTGCGGAGGTTTTGGAAGACCTTCTCGGCAACTACGAGGAGAACCTGTTAGATGTCACTAGAGTATCACAAGTCGCGCCCTTACCATAAATGCCGACATTTAGTCTTATCCTTGCAATTATGGTTGCACCTTATGGTATGTGTCAGCTACAAATGTCGATGACAATCAATAATGCGGCTGACGCGAAATTTCCGTTCGATAACTTCTTCATGAATTCCGTTCGCATCGTAGTATTTGAGCTGTCCAGAGCACCAATGATTTTCGAACTCGAGCTAGGATCCTCAGCTTTCTTCGTCACTATTCAGAGAGATTAGATGTATCGCAACCTTTCTTATGAGTATCATATGAAACTGACCTTCAGTTTTAGATTTATCATCTTTAGTATCATCGTCATCCATCATGTTGCTCCAAAAGTCTGGGTCATCCTCGAGTCCCTCCAAATCGTACTCCTTATCTCACGTGAAGACGGAGAATGCATGCAGATCACTAGGACTTACTATGGAGTTCCGCGGTCTCGTGTCAAGAGTCGGATATTCGTTCGCTGCGACACACGGTTTGTATACTTGAATCACAGAAAGGCCGGCGTAGTTCTCCTAAGATAGACAAGCATATTAGTATACAGGTTTTTTTTCGAATCGTAGTGCAAGACTTACGGAGCTCATTAGGACGGAAACAGTCTGGCTGGGCTTAGATAACTCAGCGGTCACAGTGAATGACCTGGGATCTTTCAGAGCTTTAGTGCTAGATTTTCAAGTTAGAAATATAAAGACAAGGCTGCAGTACGGTTGATATAGACTCACGATATACGCCGAAAGTCTACGAAGTCCATGTCGGAGGTTGTTGTGAGAATGCTCGTCATGCCAAGAGATCGAACACGACTCTTGTTTGCTTTTGTCTTCCCATTAATTTCTTTTGTAAGACCGCACGATATAGTCAAGTCAACACTGATAGCCCTTCCCCCTGAATATGTGACAATATTGTCCTCTTCGATGTTTACGTGATATAAAGGAAGATCGTTGACAAAAGCTAGAATTTCGTGCCCGAAAGGAGGACGCCGATTTAAAAGCTGCATATCGTGATTAGACTGTCCCTAGGAACGGAGGAAGGTGGACAGACCAGTTCGATCCTCGCAGGATTCTGCTTTCGGAGAGTTTGAAACGATGTTATGCCGTGCTCAGCAAGGACCTAATTGCAAGGCGTGAGATGAGAAGAACTTCAAGGACGCTAGGCTCACTTTGAGTCTGTGGGCAATCGATTAGTACAAGTCATTGATGAACGAGCTAAGCATACGATTTTTCGCCAATTGAGTCGATTTGTTTCAGGACGACAGGTCTATCTTCCCAGGCTTTCGCGGTCAAGCATCGTACACTTGAAGGTGAAATGTAAGCTACTCCGTCCGCTTCGAAGCAATGGGGACTTACAGCTCTAATCCATGCTTTAGCTGCGCGCCATTTTTCTTAACAATCGCCACTTCAACGACAACTATAGCATCTTCAGTTTTATGCAAGATAGGGTTGCACCATAAAGCGTGATCTGACCTCGAGCAATACGAGCGGTGTGCCGGAACACGGTCAAAGCATCGAGGGCTGGTTGACTATCCGCTGTCTTGTACTCCGGAGCGCTCAGAGAAATTCCTCCAAGAACGGCCTACCATAGCAAGCAAACAGCAACCTTTAACTAATGAAGTTTTTTAATGATCGAAGGGGAAACACACCTGGATCAGAAGCAGTGACTTATCGCTTGCTTTCTCAATCTTTTTGATCTTAAATCTAATGTCAGGATGATCCCGCATTTTCCCATACACCTAAGCCACAGTCAATATATATGCAAAGGCGAGAGGGAGTATATAATCCACCTGTTTGTCGCCTCCTCGGAGTCGAACGTCGCTTAGTCTGGAGTTTTAAGGATCAATAAGCGATGGAACTACAGCTGTGGTGAAGCTTACTCCTCCGCAGTACTTATAGCTTCAAGCTATTCAGAAATGAACACGCATAACTATGTCAGTTTAAAGCTACAGACTCACGATCTCCCGAACGGTTGCACGCTCAGGAAGCCCAAGTATCTGTGACATCTGCACGTCCACTCCTTAGCATCTCGACCGTTAGAATGAGATTGAATAAAATGCGCGCACCGTTGCCTGACGAATATAGTACTGCACGCGCGGTTGTCACCATATTGCAAGTGACAGAGGCATCGAAGAACCTTACCTTGCTCATGATCTCTCCATACTCGGTGACTGACAATTCGGCATCTGCTCCTTCTCCTTTTATAGATATGAGCTGGTTGGCATCCAGCTGTCGAATCGACTGTAGAACAATGTCGTCTAGTCTTTCTTCCCATGTTTGTCCTTCGGCCTTTCCCATTTGATAGTGGGTAGGGTTCTTTTCAATCCGTTGTCTTAAGAAAGAGTTACGAAGCCATTCCTTGGCGCTCTTGACGTTGGTGATAGTTCCAATACCAATCTCGGAGTTGATATGTTCGGATATGTTCTGGTGCAAGGAGCTCTCAAGAACAGTGGTTCCTTGCACAAGGCTACGATACTTGTTCTCTAGCTCCTTTTCACACATAATTATTGCCACTCCCTCCTTATCTGCAGAGAAAACGGTCAATGAAGTTAAGTCATGACGTTGATTAGCCTACCAAATTGGGGTCGGCCCTAGAAAATAAACATGGCGATTAGCCTTGGAGAACAAATAGGAAGCGTTGAATTCACCGCTCGGCCTATCATCTGCACAATATCCAGATCAGAGTATTCCTTCCAGGAATTATTCTGGAACACCTTGACACCCTTGATGACGACAGTGTGGGCCGCTACACAATAATTAGACGATCGATCCATAGCATTGCTTCTGGACATACGTAAATTGACACCGACTGCTAAAGTCTGAGACAAGTAAGTTACCAAGTTAGAGGAAGGTTTATAGCCGATATGATAATAAATAAATAAACATACGGATGTCGCTACAACCACACGGAGAGAACCATTTAAAAAGAGCTCCTCCATTGTTCGCCGATCGTCAAGATTTAGTCCTGCATGATGGACACCGACTCCGGCCTTAGCTAATTCTATAGGCAACAATCAGATGTCTAGCTCATCCATCTCACTAATACATACTGTCAAGTCTCTTATCATGAAAGGTCCTATCCATTCTATTCCACTATCAGCGTAGATACGACGGAGGCAGTGCTGGCTACTTACTGTCTAGGAGGTGCCCAAGGAGGAGTTTGACGGTTCTCCAGGGTCCCTTCGTACTCGTGTAGAAGCTGTTCACCGGTCGACATAACCCCTAATTAAGAGGAAGATTTTGATTTTGATTAGTTACTACATAAGATAGTCGGAAACCTTCGACACGCACCCTTCCTCGTACTACAGAATATTAACATTGGTTTTCCACTTGCGTGCTGTTGAATGATAGGATAGAGCTTGAAGTCTAGAGTACGGGAGAACTGAAAATCGTTCTGATTCTTCCTCGGAAATCCCATTACGTGGCGCGTTATTCTGCAGGGGCGGAATTCTTCTCCAAACTTGACGGCATGTCAACATAAGCGATACGTAGTTTCCAACCAAATGACGGAGTTACGAACTTCGTAGACACTCGCAGAAAACCCTCTGCCTTTGAAAGAGTTCCCAACCCACTCGGCAATGTCGCGAATATTTGGCACGGTGGCAGAGACAAGAAGGAAGCGGACTCCCAGCGCAAGTGCTTTCATGCGAGATATGACGACCTCTAAAGTGCTGCCCCGGGATTCGTTCAAAATATGTACCTATAATGCTGTTTATCAATATAAGCGTTAAACTTTTGAATGAAGGTCACCTCATCAACTAGGAAAAGCTGGATTTGCTTTAGGAAGTCTCCGTGGTCGTGCCTAAAAAAATATAAATGTTAAGTCCTAACAACACTAATTCTGTCTCACCAGCTGCGCGTGAGGCTGTCCCATTTTTCACTCTGCGTATTGTCAAAGGGAGGAAGAAATAGAAACCGACTACACTCACAGTAGTAATGCTGCAAAATTGTCTCTTAATCAACACGACCCTAAACTCATTATAGGATAATATATCTCACATTACTCTCGCGTTCTTCGCCTCAGTCCAAGCACTTCGGCCGGTCTGAATTGTATCTCCAGTCATTTCGCAACCTCCTCAGGAGATCAGTCACAAGGAGGAGTGGATAGCAAGATAAGATCTTCCGAACATTTAACACCAAGGGGGTCAAACTTTGAAGACCAATCCCTGTATCGTTCTGAGCAAAGAGCCTTTCGAGTGGAATGAGTAATCCAGCCATGAATACAAATAGACACTACTAACTTTTGTTGGAGCAACATAAACGCATTTTGAAGTCGCATCTTGGCCAGATGCCATCAACATCGTGATTAGTGCCAGTTCAAATAGCACTGTTTTTCCGCCACCCGTTGGAGCTGCGTCGGATGTATCAGAACAAAAAATACCTGGATGCAAAGAAGAATAGACATACCGCTGACAATCTGCGATAATTTCGCTCACATCAATTCCATTCATTTGGACCAACGCAGCCAAAACAAGACAGACTATATTTTCACTCGTTTGCATTATCTATGGGTCAGATTGTAGATCCGTGTATGGAATGAATTTTATTAACGGGCACTCACTGTGTCAAAGCATTTCGACTGCATTGCATTGAACACCCCGAACTTGAAAACACCTCGATAAATATCAGCTAGGTTAATACAAAGCAAAAAGTTATGAGTAGCATAAGTGAGTATATAGATAGATGGAGCATTAATATACATACGAAGATGCGATACTGGTCGCAATCGAATCCCATGAGCATTTCTTGGATTGCTTCCTCTCGAGCTGTTAGTAGTCCGTGCATCTGCTACAGGTATCCGTTGGCTTTGCGAACCTTCACCCTGTATATATGCGTCTTATCAACCCAACTGTAAGTCCAGATACACTATAGATATAAATGTCAGAGCTCACACTTGGAAGATCCAACGTTCGATTGAGTCTGCTGCTTCGGTTGCAAGCTCGCCTGTGACACATATACAGATCTTGCATCTGAGCCTTGACCAACGAACCTTCCACGAGGGATAACAGGCGAAGGGCTTGATACGGTTGCACTATGACCATCTGAGCTCTGAAGACCGTCTATATCATCCTCTGCATATTGATCGGCTACCATCCCATAGATTTGGTTTTGGCTACCGGGAGGCTGAGTGAAGACATCGCCGTTGACAAGGTCTACATGCTAATTAGTGACACTTATCAGTCTGATATAAAGAGCATACGTTGTTCACTTTCATATTCGTATATATTTTCATCGTAGAAGGGTGGTGAAGGTATTCTGCTATTCGTAATGTTCGGGTCGAAATCTTGCGAAAGGAAACCTAATCCAGAGTCGTCGTAGAAGGCAAAATCGGACTCATCCATGCCATGCTCTCTAGCAAGGTCATCGATATTGTAGTTGTCCATGTGAATGAGCAGCAGAAAGTGAGTACTGTGTCTTAAGGAAGAAAGATCTTAATGTTGAACCCTTGAGGACTGATGATAGCGTCGGAGATGAAAGTGACTTAGCACGACGCGCGCGTCTGATCGAGGAGCGTGTATCAGTGTCACATGACTGCGTTAGGGCAGGTTGGAGCACACTTCAAGCCTATCACATCCCATGACACTGACAGTGCACTGGCAGCTTTCACTGCATATCATCATGGAAGTTCATTCGTGATGTATAACGTAAATCTAACTTGCACATTATACTGCCAGTGAAAGAGTGAATAAGATACTCTAATGCTGAGCTTCCCTGTAAACCGTAGTAAAGTCAATGTTTATGAAGAAGCCTCCGTCTTCACAATATCTGCCGCGGGAGCCTTCTGAACGTATTCAAATTTACGAGAATCTAAGGTGAATGTTACTGGTCCCTGTAGGTATTTATGAGAAAGAGTCATGGCGAGTTGAGGTAATGCATAATACCTCGTTGGTTAGACTAACATCCATCATTGCCCCAAATTTCCCGTCTATGCGGTTCCGTAATTTTAGATATCGATCTAGTTCTTTGACGGTTAACAATTGACGGACCTTTTATTTTGTCGGAACCGTAGGACTTTCCCAGAAGATCTAGGAGAGAGGAGTACATCTGACGAGATTGTTCGCCACCCTGAAAGAAGGAAGACATTATTGCAAGTCTGGAGATGCAATTATATTTAGACCGTACCATAGCTCGGTGGAAGTCTGGCTTATTTCCCTTGGTAGTATTTGCTAGTAGAGTGAATTGTGAGACGCAGAGGATTTCCCCGTTTATGTCCTTGATGTTCTTCTTCCACATGGAGGAGGGGTCCGAGGGGTCAGAAAACACCCGAAGGGAAAGACTTGGAATATTCATAGCTACAGTCAGTTTATTGAGATGAGTGGGAGTAAGAACAACTTTACATTTTATTCGCGATATGTCGCATATCGGACTCAGTATCGTCTGAGATGCGTTGTACGATATTGGCCATACGATACTCGACAAACATCCATAGCATTCTCACCGTTTGCAATACCAACGAGCACCATAAGGCCTTTCGATATCTGTGAAATTTTCTCTCCATCAACTGCGCAGACAGTCTACTAGATCAGGCAAGCAAACACTTCTCCAGGTTTGCCAGTGTCTAATTACCTGTGACAGAAGCGCCAGTAACACGCTGTACAACAGCCCTCATATCCAGCCTAGAGTTATTGACCCGCAGTATTCAGAGAGCACTTTATGTGTTAGAGTCCACCTTAGAGAACTTGAATAATAGATGCGAGTAGTAGTAGTAGGGATTCAGGAAAGAGCTCTCAGAATCTTCGGATTGAAGATTTGTATAAGTCTTGAAGTTGGTGCTTAGTCACACGTCCTCAGGCTATCCCACAGTTTTACGGCGCTAACTGGCGACCCGTACATACAACACCAACTGCCCAACTGTAAGACAACTTGAAAGGCGTCCTTTCGAAACTCAGCTATCATGTCTAATACTGAATCTGTGGTTGTTGAAACAAGCTTGGGTGATATACAACTGGAGCTCTACTGGGATCATGCTCCTAAAGTATACCTTTCATCACGACTACAACAACGTCCTACTAATCGTAATTTCTTTAGACTTGCAAAAACTTTGCAGAGTTGGCAAGAAGAGGATACTACAATGGCACTGTATTTCACAGAATCATAGCTGTTTGTGTCATTTTTGGAACTCTCCTATAATTCGGTGCTGATGGTAGCAGTAGGATTTTATGATTCAAGGCGGAGATCCTACAGGTACAGGCCGAGGAGGAACGAGCATCTATGGCCAGAAGTTGTATGTTGTTCTGGGCATATCGTTGTCCATTTCTGATTTGATGCGGATAGCGAGGATGAAATCCATCCTGAATTGCGATTCACCGGCGCTGGAATATTGGCCATGGCGAACTCGGGTCCGAACACAAATGGTAGGTTAAGTCACTTTTTCTTGACTCGCGTCCGTGGATTTACTCGTATCCTAGGTTCACAATTCTTCATCTCACTCGCACCTACTCCGTTCCTAGACAACAAACACACTATCTTTGGACGTGTCAGCTCTGGGATGCGAGTGGTTCAGAGACTAGGCGCTGTCGCAGTGAACGCGCAAGACCGGTGAGTTTGCCAATCGGTGAAACGTCTCTGCATTCTCGGCTTACCCCACTTCTCCATAGGCCTCTGGAAGAAGTTAAGATTCACAAAGCGAGAGTCATTTGAATGTCCTGGGTTTTGCACTCTCACGTCGAAAGCATCAACACTCCGGCGGTCTGCCACAGCTTTAACAATTCTTTTGCGGACGTTTTAGTACGATTTTCGAAGCGCGAGTTCTCACTCATGCTTTACTCATGGCAGCTAGGGGTATCTGCATTCATCACAAACAGACCTGAAAAATCTGGGATGTGCAGTCGTGCAAAGTTACCCAATATACAAGGGTTAGAACGAAAATCTGTCACATCACTGGGCACATCAACCGATACGCCACGGCTCCCATAGCTCCAGTTTCTCAATGCAGATTGGATGTCGTGTCTTATACAAGGTCTAATGATAATGGTGATTGCTTTTAGTTCAACAATGTCAGAAACCTGTATGTCTATTAGATTGAGTTCATGAAGTGAATAAACATTGCCGCTCTGGATAATAGTATAATTACATAGAAATAAATCCCCTGGCGAAGGTAATATCAAGATACAGAATGAATAATGCCTGCTGACGAGTCCATGGAAAGATGACGAAAAGTTGAAAGCAAGGATGAGATTGCAACGGACCGACAGCGATCGAAAGCGATGAATGAATTGGTCAGGGAAAACCAACAATTAGTTAGCCTAACGTTTCCGGGTGTTCACGGATCGCCTTCTTGGTCGTGTTGGTGTATCTTCATGCACCGGGATAGCTCTCGGATGCCTCGATGTTGATGCTTGAGGCACAGCATCTACTTCAACCTCCACGGAATCGATACCTGCTCCATGTCCGACACCAGGATGGACCCATCGGGAAGACTCGCCAGACTTCCTGTGAACGGGAGTGTCGAAAGCGAATTCCGTACGAAAAATGTGTTTTCCAACTTCTTGACCAATGCCGTGCAGGTCGTCCTCTATCATTTCCGTTTCAGATTGTACAACTTCAAGATCCTCGTCCATAGCATCAGCATCCGCTTGATCGACATCCTCATCCTCTTCGTCGCTGCTATCATCGTATAAGCCGCCTGGAGGTTCACCAATCCATTCGCTGTCATCCTCATCCCGTCCGAAATCCCATACGTCTATGACAGTCGATTCTAATCGATTACTTGCTGCAACACACCATCTACCCTCAAAGACGACTTGCCATACACCATTTATATTTGTGAGTAAATCTTTGACGAAGGTGCCATCACGAATGTCCCACATCTTCAACGTTCCGTCAGAGCCACTAAGAACTTTGAACTCATCGTGCTGGAAACACGTTATAGCTCCGGTGTGTGCCTGCAATGTGTGCCTGAGTTCTCCTGTTTTAGGGTCCCACACGCGAAGAGTAGAATCCGCCGCGGCGGAAACGAGATGAGAGGGGGAAAGCCCAAGCAAGCCGACGAGTGATGTATGTCCAGTCAACGTATGGACACACTGGCCTGTCGATAGATTCCACACTCTAACCGTGCCATCCATTGAACCAGAGCATGCTTGATTTCGGTGAGGGTCAAGGACAACGGAGTAAACTGAATGAGATGTCAGATGGTACTTTGCTAATAAAGGCAAAGGAAATCACAAACCTTTCTGGGAATGCCCAACAAGGACCCATTTTGCTTGTCCGCTGATAATATCCCATATCCTCACCGTGCAGTCATAACTCCCTGACACTAGTGTACGACCCCGCGCTGCTAGCGCTCGTACTGCGTGGTCGTGGCCTTCTAGATATAACTTATGATACGGATTCTCTTCTACGTCCTCCTAAAGGCATATCTGTCAGATTTCATAGATCGACAATGGAATGAAGGATGCATACCTCCGATGGGTCTCCATCATTGTCATCTGCACCATAACATCGGTATTCCTCCTCTCCAGGCTTAGGCAAGGTCCAAACTCGTAGTGAGTGGTCGCGACTACCCGTGACGATAAGAGGACGCTTAGGCCACCTTTCCCTGCGAGTAATACCGTCCTCGCCAGTGTATTCTACTGTCTCGGGTTTCACAATCGCCAAACATCTAACAGTACTTGTATGACCACCGAAAACATGAGTACAGTTTCCCGTTTTAAGATCCCAGATGCGCACAGTACGGTCAGTCGACCCCGAAACAAGTGTATCTTTGGTTGCAGCAAGCGCCCACACGCCACCTTGATGACCATCTAGGGAACGTACGAGTTGGCCCGTGACTGGAGAGTACACGTGTATCGAATTGTCATCCGAGGCAGAGATGATTCGCCCACGGGAAAAGAGAAGGCAGGTAACGACATGGGAACCATGGGCTGCGAATTGCAAATGTTTGGGGGCGGACGTCATCCAGGTGGACTGTGTCAAATGTCGCGATTTGAAGAGTATTTTATACGGGTGGGGAAGAGGAAGGGATCGAGGCGATGGAAGGCCAGCTCTGCGTCTCCGTGCCACTATATGGCGGGCAAATTGGTTTTCGCTCTCACCCCCAAACCAAATTCTCCTGGACTTCATGAGGTCTTGCCAGAGGACAGCGTCCGAATCTATTATTGCCCTCCATGTCTTTGATACACGAGACGCCCGTGCAAGCGTTGAAAAGGGGAGGAAGCTAAGAATGTGTGATACAAGTTCGCGCGGAAGAAGTGTTAGGAAGTCACGGGCTAGAGTAGGTGTGAGTACTGAATGAAGTGTTCTGAGGACGGGTAGAGGTGAATGACGTAGGAACGTGAGGAGAACATGGGATTGCAGTGAAGGGGGCAGGGCGCAGAAATGGTTTAAAAGAGCCGGTAAGGTCAGAAGTGTCGTCAAAGAAAGATCTGCTTGCACAGGCGCCTGCGGTTGGGGCGATGAAGCGCCACTGGGAGGTGCAGAAGGCCATACACTTTGCGGAGGAGGTGAGCCTGTAGGGGAGGGTAAGGGCGAAGGAGGGGCTGCAGCAGTGTTTATTGTAATGCCGCCAGGGTGAGCCCCCCGCGGTTTCTTTCTTGGCGGCGGAGTATTGGTCGGCTCCTCGACGCTCTGCATGAGAATATCATTGCTGTGCGATCGTTTCTTCCCAAAGCGCTCAACAGCTTCATTCAGCCCAACATACTTTTGCTGATCCCCGTTCTCCTCTTGCCTCATCATACGCCAGCCTCGGCCACACGGAAGCTCGTCCTCTTCCTGCATATCATCTTCGCATTCGCCACCATCGCGAAAAGTGGCACGTGTGCCACCTGGAAAGACAAGTGGGAATCTGCGCAATGAAGAGGGTAAAGGTGCATTCAAAAGTGGGTATGCCTTTGGATCTTTGGGAGAGGGTGGGGGAGGAAGTGCGGGTAGAGGGATAGGTGCGTATGTCGTTGTCGTTGTTGTTGTCGTTACCACTCTATAGATCGGGAGTCAGTAACATCTCCTAAAGCGAAAGATTAGTACTCACTTCGTGGTCGATACTGAAGGTCCTAGAACAAGCGTTGGGCGTTGGTTAGGGCTCATGGTGAGCGCGGAAATGAGGGGAAACACCTCCGTAGAGGTCTTGTGTGAAGACATTTGAGCCCAAGTGGCCTCGCTTGCCAACAGATATTTACAACTCCGCCCAAACCGCCCCTTTATGGTTCCGTTCTACGTCACAGTCACAACATCATGATGAGCTGCGAGTTGTCTTCTTGACCTGAGCTATCATTTTCTTGCTTTCGTGCGCCTCCGAGTCTTTTCCATCATAGTCATGAGTCATTAGAATACTAAAATTACTGTTCTGATCATCTTTCTCTCAATATCTGACTCATTGAACGGGATTTCTGTGATATCCTTTATCGGATTGATAGGCAACTGCAGGTGGGACTTCGCTTGACATAGTTGTTGTCGATGTCTTTAATGAACGAAATTGAATTGTACAGTATCACAGTCGCAGGGCATCTCATCTACCATTCTATGATCGATGTTTTGGGCAATTTCAGTATGCAGTTAACGCCTAATCACAATCATAGTGCATCGCAGAAAATCTGAATTTCGATTCGAAGAATGAGTAATGAAAGACTGCGCACTCAGCCTTGGACAGACCAG
This sequence comes from Trichaptum abietinum, assembly GCA_910574555.1. Classification (NCBI taxonomy): domain Eukaryota; kingdom Fungi; phylum Basidiomycota; class Agaricomycetes; order Hymenochaetales; family Trichaptaceae; genus Trichaptum; species Trichaptum abietinum. The sequence goes on from CAJTBE010000001.1 coordinate 2,828,521, forward strand.
CAGCTCATCACAGTATTCGGTCTTGTGCCATCCACCATTCATTCACAGACACCGTATGCATGTAGATTCTACCACAATCAACAGATTCAACTCGGTGAAGTACTTAGGAGTAAAATTTGTATATAGTGCATCTAACACTGGCAGTAAAAGTTGCGATATAGTCGTAGCGTGTAAATCATAAACATAATATCAAGAGCATAGTGCTGTTAAAGTCTCTTGAAGCTCTCTGCCACAGACTTTGTGGTCTCGAACCTGGAGTTCTGACGGAATGGGCACAGGAGGTTACCCAAAAAGGAGACTCCGCCTGAAAACAGCCGACTCGGCACTTTTTACTTTTTTGGTTTGACACTCGTACGTCGTCGTCGTTTCGCAGTCAACTCCAAGCGCCTATACAGCTCTATATCCCCTATTGCCATTCGAGATGGGTAAGAAGAAGAATAAGGCGGTATGGTATTGCTGTTAAAACATGTTGTGAAGAAAAATAACACCTTTGTTGTAGATCATACGCCCATGGTGCTGGTACTGCGAACGTGAGTTTGAAGATGAGAAAGGTGTGTAACACTTGCTCTTCATGCGAGATGACGAGATGCTAATGAGATGTGGCTTTCAAAGTACTCATGCAACATCAAAAGGCCAAGCATTTCAAGTGCAAGCACTGTCCGCGTCGATTGAACACTGCTGGAGGTCTTGCTGTTCATATTCAACAAGTGCACAAACTTGAACCGGAAAAGTATGTCGTATGATATATCATTTGATGATATATAATATTGATTTATCGTCTTACTAGTCTTCCTCGTATTGAGAATGCGATTTCAGGCCGAGATGGGTATGAAGTGGAGATTTTCGGAATGGAGGGTATCCCTGCTCCTGATGTCGCGGACTGGAAGCGCCGGAAAGAGATTGAGTTGGGCTTAAATCCTGGGACAATATCGCAACCTCAGGCGAAGCGGCCGAAGACCGAGAACAAGGTATTGACTCAGGAGGAGTTGAGAGCTCAACTTGAGGCTCATAAAGCTCTGATGGGTGCAGCTGAAAATCCAATTGCACACACTATGCCTGGCGCGTCAGGAGCGGTTGTCAATGCTGCTCCTCAGACGTATGCTGCAGCGCCGACACAAATATCTCCGCCACCTCCAAATATTCCTCATTTCCTTCCTAATGGTCCTCCTCCCGGAGCGTTCCCTGGCGCTCCTCCTTTCCCTCCTTATCCTGGTCCACCAGGATTTCCTCCCATGTAAGCATTTTCTGTTGAATTGCCTAGGAATTGGATATCAATCTGATCTTATCTTGATGATAGTCCTCCTCAGCCTGGTATGCCCACCTTCCTTCCACCGCCAGGGATGTTTCCACCTGGTCAATCTCCCTTCCCCCCAGGTATCCCCCCTCCCACAGGCGCTCCAGGGATTCCACCCTCGTATACTTCGCCTCCTGTTCCTCCCCCAGTCGGACAGCCGCCACTAGGTTTAAGTCCACCTCCAGGTGCTTTCAGTCCCCAAGCACCTCCTGGAGGCTCGCAACCACCCTCTGGACCTGTGATAGCCGCTCCTCCGCCTTCATTAGCACCGCCCTCAAAACCACCTATTCCAAACCCAGCTTTGAAGCAAGTAAATCCGGATCTGAAGAAAGGGCAAATTTTAAAATACTCGGATGCAAATTACTCTCCGGTAAGATAAATCATAAGTTTCGTATTGCAAAAATAAATGTTTACCTACCACTTATCTCTCAGGAGGAGAATCGTGCTTATGAACCGAACTATTATTTCAACCCTTCACAAGCAGGGGATCAGAAACTCCAGGAAGAAAGCAGAGGTAAAAAGCGGGCGCGTGCTGAGGACTTCCTTTAGTATCAGTTATCTATCGGCTAACTTTCCGGAGCGATCAAGCGGAGGAAATTAGCGAAGGATCGAGGCTCCAGTCCGTCCAATTTTCTTCTAGCGTCGCTACTTTATTCATTCTCATGATGCATGTTAGCTCAGAACGAACTGAATATATAGCTACTCGGTGCGATATCTTCTCCTGTTTCCTTCTGTATCTCTTGTAGTGTACTGCCTAAGCTCCAGCGCTTGAAGCGACATATATATATGATCCATATGAAAGGTTGTGATATCTTATTAGCATCTTTTTGTGCTTATACAACGGTGACGAATATTCTTGTAGGAACAAAGCCTCGCAAGCGATTGAATTAGCATGGCTTACAGACTCCTGGTAAGACCAGCAATTTAGTTCCTTCACTATTGTTCCCCTTGATTGGCAGACTCGTCTCGTGTGGAGGCCGGAATTAGTCGCTTCAAGTAGTTGTTCGGGCGAACTAGAAGGATGTCGGACCCAGTTATTCAATTTGGGATGCACGTAAAACATAAAGGCCAATCAGCAAACTCCAGCCGTTATGATGCTTTTCAATATGACACCAGACCCGACATAATGGTTCCGCACGATGCTAGGATTATCTCCTAGCTTCCTGGTTATGACAGGTCCTTTTGATCGTTCTTGTAGTTAATCAAAGTCGATCCCTGACATCCTTTGATAGCACGATGTGTTATTGAAATTATTCAGCGGCGGAGATCAGCCCGACAAGATCTCGCTGCGCCCCGCCATCTGTCCATGTGCACCTTGATTGCATTGCTCTTGCACTAGTCTTGTACAAGGCCAAGACCGTGATATCCTGATATTTCGTTAACACGGTGTCTTTTTGATAATAATAGCTGAGAAGGGTGCTTGCGACTGAGTCGATAACACTCTATCCCCAGATCTCAAACAGATTCGGGCCTGCGACTGCAGATACCGCTCCACAAGGCCGCACATAGCCAAGACAAGACCGAAGGAGTGTATAGTCAATTAGCCTTCGATGTCTATGAAAAAATAGAAATGCATAGAAATTAGATTTAGAACGGCCTCGATGCAAACAAGGCCGGATAGCTCCTTATTAGGCAGTTTAGACTACGTAATTATGATAATGAAAGGATCGCCGGGGCCTTCCGCCGAACAGGGACGAAAATCAGGTACGCAGGAGGCAAATGGCCAACCAACTCGCTTCCTTACCTTCGGGACTTCACACATTTACTCTCTAATCAGCTGCTCAGTTATCTGCTCACTAGGCGTAGTATTACCATCGACGTATAATCGTAACGCAAGCTGGCAATTTAGTATACGTAAGTTTCATATCATGATACTTATTTGAATAGATGCATCGCTTCAAAGTTTCCGTCGCGGATCGTCCAGTATATTGGCCTTGTCTATGTGAGGGGCTAGTAAGAAATTCGCGCCGGAATATTAACCACATAATAACCCACACTTCAAGACCAGTTCCCAGCTCACAGAAAACGGCCCCCGCGGAACCTGATTGAGAATTGCACATACGACCGCGGCGGGAACAGCGGTGTTGTGTTATAAATTGAAGAAGAAACCTCGAGAGAAAGTCCATCAATATTTTGCATGTATTCCTTGAACGAGGGAGCCATCTTGTGCGTCTGCGGGCTCGGATTGGTTGGAGCCAAGGTCCGATGGAGCGTTATCACATCCATCATCACTGTTCCACAGGCGCATTGAAAAGACGTTCGCAATTAGCGAAGACAGGGCTGCGGAGACACGAGGCATACGATTGGAGTAACTCAGGCCCAGGGATGAGACTCTACTTGCCAAGATTATGATTCTGTCAAATCCATTAGCTTCAATGTGGACTGAAGAAGAAGAAGAAATGAACATATCTCGTAAGATTGTGAGAAGAGGAGGCACCGAGAGACTCGCTATCTCTGTTCTCTACAAAACAATGTCAGAGGCATGCGACAGAAGCGTTTCGACTTGCAGATGCTTGACGCTTTTCTTGCTATCTTTGCGGTCCCGAGTGTAAGTGCCGATAGCTAGCTCAAGCTTCTATGTTCGTTGCATACAATAAGGCAACCAAACAGGGCGCAAGAATGCGGATACAGCCACGAGCCCCTAGTGTCTTCGTTGGTGCTTGGATAAAGGTAGCTATGCTCAATTGAAAGGTCTGGTCCGAAGCAATGAAGTACCACATGCCTCCTGCCGGAGAGACGGATGAGGTTCTCTCTTTGGCAATGAGCCGGCGTCAAGATATGTGACAAAGCAATACATATGTAGCCTATGTCAAGAACAGGTCTGCCATCGGGACTTCCGCTCGGATCTTCGAGCTATGCCTGTTCTTGACTTTCATTTCCCCCTCGATGTCAACATCGCCCGGCATGCGCGGCATGGGGCATCGCTGGTAAAGGGGCAAACGCAATCTCTGGGAGAATTAAGTTGATGCGATGAAGGGGGAAACGGCTGCATTGTCTTATCGCATCTGCGGATGTCCGGACGATGCCCCAGACGCACAGAGATGACGGCAGGCGGCTGTAGGAGGGAGATGAGTGATTGTCCGACATTCATAGTCCCGTTGACGATGTTCAATCTAGATCAGGATGATCAACTGAACAATAAATCCCCTTGTCCAAGAAGTTACAGGAGAGCGAAATATCAGTCAACTTCTGAAGCTTGCAGTAAGGTCACCGATATTTGGGCGCAGGGAGTTATGAGAATCGTCCATAGAATCCCAAAGGTGGCTGAAACAATTCGGTCTTCAGTTGTCGAGCTGTGATTTGTCGAATGCTATGGGAAGTACCACAGTAATTAGAAGCTAAGAGCAATCATGAAGCGCAAGAATTGACAATCTTGGTGGGGATCAGTGACAGATCACGTCCAGGAGCTACAGTTCGGTGAATACAGCGGTTCAAACTGTAGCGTTTCATCTTGCGGATGTCGACGAAGAGGGACTGTAGTTTTCCTGCGATCAAAGGCATGCATAAACCGTCAGATAAAGAGTAATTTAGACACATGGCACCCATCTGATGGACGTTAAGTGAGGAGTGAAGGCAAAATAGCGCTTGCCATAGCAAGCGTTCATAGCAGGGTTGAGACTCTGTCCGCGCCACCATGCAGTGAGCTATCGACAAGCCCAAATGAGTTGCCGAGAAAATGCCATGTCAACGGCACGGCCACCATCTCGGCCGGCGGAGATACTACACCCCAAACCGTCCCTCCCTCCTTTTCCCTATACATACTCAGTGATCAAAACAGACTCAAGTGCCAAAGTATCAGGGCAGGGAGGTCGGTGCGCGAAACGATAACAGTCTGACAGTCTGAGCACAGGGCTCATATATATACTTTTATATATGCCGTATAAATTGAGCCGCCATCGGAACGCAGCGTATGCTCCGCTCTTGTGTGCTTACGGCGGTCGATTGCGCTTCGCTATTGTAGTACATCGAGCACACATTGCTCCAAAACGACGAAGCATACCGTGTGCTATCGCTGTAGAGCATCTCGCTATAAACAGCCCGTTCAATTATCGGCGCAACAGAAGACTATCTAGCTTGAAGCCAAAATAAATTGGCATCAGGCAAATCGATCAATCTAGGATATTAATCCCGACAACAGGTCTCCTTCTGCGCCAGTTCCACATGGCGAGCGAGTAGGCCATTTCGAGGCTCCGTAAAGCCATTCCACGACCATACGTAGTTGGTCGAGGAGGGTGTAGGGATCTGGGAAGCATTGATACGCAGCTCATAACCACCGATGAGCTCAAGAAGCGCGAAGGTAGCGCGTGAGTGCGATACGCCTTGTATGAACCCTTGCCTTTCCGAGGCCTATCCCATATGCTACGCCTTTTGACACGGTGGCTCGACTAAGGATAGTAAAGCGAAAGGACGTGGGTCGCGACCAGTCGAACCCAATCAGGTGAACTCCTCGCGGGCATGAGGACAAGATGCTAGATGACTCTAAACTTGTGGAGCTCGTCACAGCTTTCATCGAACGTACTGGAAGTACTTGCGTACATACAATATCTTCCGTATCTGAAGCGTCTGTGCGTGCCCTTAAGCGAGAGTTGCCTCGAAGAAAGTGTATAAGTCGCGTGAGGCCCGAGCACGGGAAATCGGCATGACGAGCGTGTCACGAGTGTGCCTAGAGGTGCATTAGCGGTGACTGTTCCCCTTTGTATTCCCTTCTGCGCGAAGACTTAGACTCTCCGCTGCCAGATCTCTGGAAGTTCCCAAGGCACAATGCGCTGTGGACCCATGCTAGCCCAGAAGAATCCCATGCTCGATGCTTCTCGCCGACGACTCCGACCTACATCATGAGCACGTTATCATTCAGACCTTCTAAAGTTCTATGACTTGTTTTTCTCGTCTTTTGCACCTTACACATAATTCGGGGTGCTATTTTAGAAAACAGGGTCCGGAAAGAAGGCCGATTGTTCGCTCACGCTCGCTTCAAACGTCAAGTATTGATCGATGGTACAAGGATACCGCACATTATGCATAAAATGAAAGTGTCTAGAACGGGCCATTGCATGAGGAGTTTCGGAGGCTGAACAGATGACACTATGAACTCACGGTACATCATTGCGGCAATGGTTGGATGTCAGTGTGTCTCACAAATAAGCAATATTCTGAGCGTGTAATGTGCTTTCGTAAGGGTGCTTTGTTATCCTAGTAGCTCATAACCTTTGCAACTAGTTGACGGCCTTGTTGACCACACGAGAGCGCTGGCGTGTGAGTGTCTGGAGAAGGTTGCTCGATCGTCCCGAAAATCATGTCTTCTTCCCCTTGTTTCAGAGAGGGGCGAGCAAAGCGGTGCTCAGGCGAGTATGGTCGGCAGAGTTACAGTCGTGCGATCGCCAGACGTATTGAGCCAAGGGACGACATACTCGTTAGGAACATAGATGCTGTTCTGGATGTTTCAATTGTGAGGCGCTGCAAGCATCGACGCAAGAGCCGGGGGGAGTTTCCATACCAGCCACAGTGATAGGAGGATCAGCGGCCTAACCGACAGCATAATGGCCAAAGATTAGGCAGGATACGGAGGCAAATTGAGCTGATGGGTGTTGGCTAGAAAGAGTTTATTTTCTAGGAAGAACGAGCATTGGGCAATTGGATCTGGCGATGGCCCAGAGGAAGGGAACGCAAGAGTAATGTTGTAAATTTTCCCAGCTGGAGAAGAATAGAACGATGAAAATATGTGCAATCCCATATGCCATGAACCTACTTGAACGTGGGCCGGGGCCGCCCGGGACCGGGTAGCGTTACCAACGTGACAAGGTTAATATTTATGTATATATATATATATATATATATATATATAATATTAATTGATAAAAGGTAAACACGAAACGAAAGTCGGGTTTCGGAGTTGGAAATGAATGCGCGCCTAAGGACTCAACCGCGGCGCAGAATCTCATCATGGCCTTGGACTATTAGCATGTTCACCATTCCGGCGCAGAATAGATTGTGAGTATGTTCTCCATCATCTTTTTCGCAGTTAGGTCGAGATTCAAGATGTTGGCTTCCCCTTTCAGCCCCTTAGACGTCAATCTTGTCTCCTATTTGCTCACAGCATCAATTATTCCGTTCACAGAGTAGTTTCGCAACTCTGGACACGTTGATATCGGTCTTACCTTTTCCATTTTCTTGCGCGCAAATCTATCTTGTAAGTTTCTTTATCGCCGAGAATTCGGATCTCCTATGCAAGACCTATTCACTTTCCATCTTGTTCCCAGCACCCGCCACCCCCACGCGAAACAAGTCCAAACTAACTTAAGAGTAGAGATACTCAAAGGTAAGCCTCCCGAAGCAAGTCTCGGGTCATCGACTCAATTCCGCTATCTTCGTTCTTGTCTCTCTCCATCATTGAGCTGCAACGTATGCTGACCATCATGCCGACCCAGCCCCTGCAGTACGACCAACAGTACTACATGCCTCAGCATCACCAGATGCCCCCTCCTCAGTATCCCCCGCAAATCCCTTCGCAACAGCTTGAGCAGAGCCTGCACTCACAGATGCACTCTCCCCAACAGCAGATGCAAATTGACCCAACGCTTCAGTTGTACTATCCCGGCTACAATCCGTACCAACAGCAGCAACAAAGTGGACATCCCTCCCCGCACCAGCAGTCGCAAATATCACCAATGCACCCACCGCCCCCTCCGATCCACCCGCAGCTTAGCTTACCTGCTCACTCGCCTGCATCCTCGTCTTCTACGCAAGGTTCCGACTATATGGGTACTCCCCCCGCGGACAGCATTTCTTCGACCTCCCAGCATAGACCAAATGGGAAGAGGTCCTCGTCATCGGCTGCTAGTGGAGGTGCTTCGGGGAGCAGGAAGAAGTCCAAGACAGATGAGATTGAGGACGACGGCGAAGGCATGAGCCCTTCAACGGAAGCACCGGAAGGCAAAGTGAAAGCGACAAGGGGCTCAAGGTAAACACATTCCCTCGAACTCTATTTTTTCTATTTTTTTATTCAATAAATTTCCCATTTGACTTCCAGGGCTTGTACTGTGTGTCGACGACTCAAGATGAAGTGCGTAGGTGCTGAGCAAGGACCGCCTTGCAAGCGGTGTCAATCTGGAAACCACGAGTGTGTCTTCGAGGAATCAAACCGAGGCAAACGATCGTCAAAGTAGGCATTTCTCTAATTTTGCTTTTGTAGAGCTCAATTCTGATCCCTAGCTCGCCCGCGAACTCCAGCAATAGCGTCAGAAAACATGAGCAACTCACGCGATCTCTGCGGAAAATGGAGAAAACTCTGGATACAGTTTTACGTTCCATCGGAAACCCCTCGATCTCCGCTATCACGTCTGGAATTATGTCTCGTTCGCCCTCACCGACGAGTCAAACCGCTAAGACACAGGCGTTGATTGACAACCCGTCTCCACCCCCACGTTCTGCATCTACGGTCCACTCTCTGCAAAACCATCATGGAACTACATCTCCCCGGCTACACTCCTTACCTGATAATGAGCTGAACCCCTTAGGCCTATTGGCTGAGGCCAGTCTCGCCAATCGGCGTGCTCAGAGTTCACAAGCGCAAACGATGCCTACTGCTGTAGTGTCTGATCCCAAGCAACAGGTGGGAGTGGCCAGCGACCTGTACTTCAAGCCAGGTAAGTTAAATATCCTTTCCCCATTGTCTCTTTCGTCTGTGCTCACAATGCTCTAGGCGTCATGTCTATCCTACCGCTTCGTCGCCTATATATTGAGCGGCAAGTCCAACCCGAAATGCTAACATTCGTATCTACGGAGGAAGTTATTGCCCTCTTCAAAATGTAAAGTCAAACTCATTTCCTCCGATTTGACGAATTATACTTATCATGCCTCCCCTCATTAAAACAGCTATTACGGACATATGAAAGTACGGCATTGACAAACATAAATGGGGTGCTGGCTTATTTTGGTCACCTAGATGCATTGCACACTCTTAGACCCCGATTTCCATACACCATCATTGGTGTGCTCGAGGTCTCCTTTCCTCCTCACCACAAGTGCGTTTCCCACATATTCACATCATCATGAATGAGGCGGCGGCAGTACTGATTAGTGTTCTTCCTCGCATCCGCATCCGCGACTGCCAATTCCGCATCCCTCCTACACACCTCAGTCTGTGCAATTGCTTCCAAATTCTACGATGCGCGGCCGGAGCTCCACTCCCGGCTTACGAATCTCTCTCGCAAGCTCGCCTTTACAGTGCCTGAGAAGGGGTACAAATCTGTCGAGATAGTGCAGGCGTATCTGCTTTTAACACTTTGGGGGTCTGGCCCAGTTGAGCGTTATGAGCAAGACAAAACGTGGTTCCTCCTCGGAATGGGTATTAGGTCAGTCCGCTGTCCTCGCCGCTTCCATGCAAAATATTTGTTAATTCCGCTGCTCGTAACCCAGGATGGCTACAGACCTTAATCTGCATCGAAAGACGGCGATCACAGGCCAAGACACACCCGAAGGTCGGGCGCGTGACAAAGAGGTGCACAATCGTGAGCGAACATGGCTGTTGTGCTACATTCTCGATCGCAGTATGAGTGCAAACATGGGGAAACCATACTCAATCAAGGAAGAGTGAGTTACTGACTTGCGAATCCCTGGATTTGAAACAGCCTTCTGATTGTGGCATGTCATTTCCCCTTTTTAGTTTCATCATACAAAACACGCATTTATTTTGGAAGAAACCAATCTCGTTGCCGGCAGATGCGGGTATGGCGGCTTATGCTGTAAGTCGTCATCTCACAATTTCCCTTCCTTTCTAACGCCAATGCAACTTAGGAATTGCAACGGATTTTGTCACGTAGTCTTGATATATTATATTCTTCTACCGCTGATAGTTCAGGACTCCAAACGGAATGCGATTATTACTTGGTCATTAGAACAGTGGAATCACAATTACGACATTGGCTTAGCGATTGGACAGAGCGATTATCATCAATTGGTATGTCTATATGTTCATTTCTCTCACATCTCACACCTAATGTGTTATAAAGTCCCAGACATAAACTCTTCTTTCAACGTCTATAATACATTGATGGGCAACTTCTATTACAACTATGCTATGCTCGTCATCAACTCGTTCGGGCTTCAAAATGCGCTCGAGCATTCGCCAGTTGATAAGGGACATTTCTTCACAAGAACTCATCATTCTGCTGTTGCCTGCGCAACACTCGTGCGCGATGAGCTTGGTCCCAAGGGATTTTTACGTTATTCTCCTGATTCGCACTTTGTGCAATGTTCTTATGCAGTCCTGAGCTTGCTCAAAGTGGGTACTTCGAGCGATTTATCATATTTCAGATGCAACCTAACAATTACGCATCAACAGCTTACGCGGCCGGCTTTTCGAGATTTCCTCGCGGATGAAAGGAGTACCATCTCGCTAATTAGAGACGTTGCAGATCTCCTGGAAAACATTGCGGCAGGCCCGCTCCACACCCCCGCCCTCTACAGTACTTTTTTGAAAGCGCTTATCTCCGTTCAAGTTGATGGACAGACCATGCCGCCGCAGGATTCGCCTCGATTCGGACCATCACTTTCTAACCCTGAACATCCAGGGGAGACACTCAGTGGAGAATCCGCTCAAAATGGACTCGATGCTCGGGGTGGGCTCAATCTTTTCGGCGCCAACTTTGATGGCGTCTTGTCACCTCCCGAATTCAATTTCAATAGTGAAATGGGACCTGCGGCGGACATCTCCACCTTCCCCCCGACGATGGCACCGACAAATCCGCATGACGATGTATCCGGAATGCTTTCCATGGATAGTATACTTAGCAACGGGTTCTGGGACAGTGTCTTGGTGCCAGGTTTGTATCACGTTATCTTCAGTATTAAAACTCAGGTACTCACGTCTATGTCAGGCTATTCTAATTCCCTCGAAGGTTTAAGTGGAGGGTTCGTTTACGGCGCAGGGGGGAGTGGCCTTATCACCCCAAGACTGGTCACGCCTCTGCACTCCGGTTCGAACACACCCACCGCGAGGCGCCGTGCAGAACAAATATCAGAAAACAGCTTGAAAGCTGCGTTCGAATCACGCAAAGAAGAAGGCGCGAAACTCGGATCGTGATGCGATGGGGGATGATGAGTAAAATATTTTGAGTTCTATTGTATCTCGTGCTATCGCTACGGTATTCTAAAAAATCCTGCTTTACAACTTACCTGTATAGTCATTTATTGCTATTCACTATGTGTGTGTGGAGGATCCTACTCACTCGCATGTATATGTATTGTATTACGGCAGTCATGTTGTGACGTCGGCCTGCATGTCAAAGATAATCTCGTGTGATTGTACCTGGACATTGACCGTATCTTGTCCGACGTTTCTGATGGATAATATTCGACTGGAACTTAGGCGAAGGCCCGGCCAGCTGCATGAGTGAAGGGTGTAGCAGGACACTCAACTTCGCTCGTGGAATGCAGGGCTGTCGATGAACGCCACAGACATAAGACCGATTACTCTCACATAAATTATACCAGAATTCTGTAATTCAGTAATTTAAGTGCGCAGGCTTGCATAGTTGCTAACTGAACTTTGGATTCGCGCTGTCTATTTGACTCACGCATAATTAGGTCACCCGGGCAATTTCGACAAGCAAGATGAAGAGCCGAGCATTCGGACGAATGCAGAAGTAGCGTCGATTAAACCATTAAAGGTCACTGAAACATAAAGAATGAACGCACAGAAACCACCTATTTGGTCCGACACTTCATCACAACGTAATGCCCACCACCGAGGCAAAGACTGCTGTCGTACACAGGAGGATCGACATCGACAAACGAGGACAATCGCCGTTTGCAGCCGCCGCAGGAGGAGACGAAGTCGATGGATGAATGGTATTTGATGTCCCTGAAAGCGCCGAGCGGAAATTAACTGAGAACGAAAGAACTTGCAGAAAACGCTGAGAACCTACCCTCACTTCGCGTAGTCGTGGAACTTATCGATCCTGAAACGGCCGCGGACCTTGACGTTGAAGCTGCGAACGGATTGCTGGTTGTCCATGTCGTCTGCCCATTTGCTTGGCCAATGCAGGTATCCCCTTCGCAAGACAAGGAAGCCGAGAAGGAGATTTCGGTCTGCCCAGGAGTCAATGTGCTATAAACAGTGGGACCGAGCGCGAAGGTTGTTGTAGGTGCTGCAAAGATACGATCATGACAGGTTGGCCGAAGATGGACAAAGTAGACTAACGACTATATCCGGGAGCATACCCTGTAGCCGTACCCTGCTGTCTCTTGTCGAGGTCTCCAGGCAGCAGACCAGCTTCTAGATCTGCGAAATGATTGGCGCCAGCCACGATTGTGTTCGGGTTACGGTCAGTATCAGGCACATGAGTCGCCCCGACGTGAGCTGTCGAAGCTAGAGGGATGTTATATGAAATGCCTCGTGAGTCAGACGAAGCTTGTCCACCTACAAGTAAAAAATAGGACAAAGACTGCAGTGGGAGAAGGAACGTGCATCGTGAGTTAGCTGGACCAGGATGGGAAGAGATGCGAGTTCAAGGAGTGCGGAAGAGCGGAGAAGAGAAGTAATAGATCCCCAGAAAACGAGTGTAAGTGACCTTTTTTCGAGCAAAGGACGGTGAAGATCTCCAAAAATGTGATGGATTTATAGACTGGCCTTGTGGTAGTCAAGGATATTTTTATATCACTGAAAATTCAACATCCGTTGGCCGTCTCTGCCCGACGAGAACAGGGGGTTTCAAGAAAAATAACTACAATATTCTTGATATGCTTTATGCTCTTGATATGTTTTGAGTGTCCGAGTTGAAAGGCCCAGTGTTTAATCATAAGAGTAGGATTCTCGAGCTAAACTAGATTCAGTCATTATAGTAAATCAGCAAATTCGAACAAAGCGAAGGTTGTCGTTGTCGATCAGCCTTTTTAGGAAATCTGGTGCAATGCCACGTGGAAGCAACGACTCGGTGATAGTTTCCGTTTTTGCTTGCCCAGGCGTCCGACTCTGGTTCTCGTTCAATGCCCCCTCCAAATGTGGTCGACGAATGGCTAGCAGGTCGTCGCTTTGGCATCGTTATAGATGCAGGCTCTTCAGGGTCACGGTTGCAAATCTATAGCTGGCTTGACGCACGAGTCGTGAGGTCAGAAGGAGGCCCAAAGACATACCTTTCGCTCCCAAAGGTCGAAAAGGGAACGAAAGGCGACGAGGAATGGGTTCGAAAAGTTGAGCCAGGTACGAAGCCAATGCATAGTATCTTTAACACGTAATGTCATCTTGTAAACTAGGAATCTCCTCCTTCGCGGAGAACGTGGACGGGGTAGCGTCACACCTGGCACCTTTGCTAGAACACGCGCGGACGCAAATCCCGCCTTCTTTACAACCGGATACCCCGATATTCTTATTGGCGACAGCGGGAATGCGCTTACTTGACGGACAAAAACAAACTGCGGTCTTAGACGCAGCTTGCGATGTGATCAGATTTCATTCTCATTTCCGAGTAGACCCGTCTTCTACGGGTCCCTGCGGCTCAAATGTACGAATCATCTCCGGAGAGGAGGAAGGACTCTTCGGGTGGATCGCAGTCAACTATCTTATGGACCAGTTTACAAAACGCGATGACGACCAAACAACGTATGGCTTCTTGGATATGGGCGGCGCTTCTACTCAGATAGCTTTCGAGCCTAGCGCCGAAGAGCGGAAGAAAACGAAGGGCTTGGTTGACGTTCGGCTACGACTCATTGGTGGAGAAGAAATACATCACGAAGTCTTTGTGACGACCTGGCTAGGATACGGAACGAATCAAGCTCGCGCGAGATATGTCGAGCGAGTCATCTCTCAGCATGAAAGCAGTACCGCTGTAGATGGTCCTGGTCAACATGGTCCTATATCTGATCCTTGTTTGCCTCGAAACTTAAGACTTGGAGAACTCTCGACTTATCCTGGACACGAGGACCCTCATAGCAAGATGCTTCACACTCTCGTTGGGTCCGGCTCTTTCGAGCAGTGCTTGGAAAACGTAGAGCCTCTTTTAAACAAGGACGCACCCTGTCCGGATGTACCCTGCCTTTTTAACGGCGTCCACGTCCCTCACATCGACTTCTCTGTCTCACGTTTCATTGGTGTTTCGGAGTACTGGTATTCTTCCGAACATGTTTTTGGTCTGGGCGGTCCCTATAATGTCGTGGAATACGAAAGAGCCGCTGCGAATTTTTGCAGCCAGGACTGGCAGGATATCATGACACATCATGAGTTATCAAAGTCAAATGATACTTTAGGGGGCGATGGTGAGATGGAAGAAGACGGGCGAATTGTTGGGATTGGTAAATGGGGGGATGTTGTGGAGATTCCGAGGTTACAAATGCAATGTTTCAAGTCGGCTTGGCTAATCAACGTCCTTCATGAGGGTATCGGCATGCCGCGGATAGTCGACGCGGGTGGCAACTCAACGGAAAATTTAGATGCTGTCGAGAGCAAGGCAAACGAAAAAGGATTAGGCAAACCGATCATGCAATCGTTGGACACAATTGGGGATACAGCCATCAGCTGGACACTCGGGAAGATGGTCCTCGAAGCCAGTCGAGAGATTCCTCCGCTGTCTAAAGACGTACCGCCCCTTTCTGACCCCGTCGCAGGTGATCACGCCCATGTACCTGTGGCTGAATCTGATTCAAATCAAGAGTCAACACCATTCCCAAAGATCCTCGGAGGATATCAGTTTGACTTCACTCTTCTGGGAGCTCTGTGGTACCTCGTGTCACTGTTTATCGTACTTATCCTAATGTTCCGCTTTCGCCGCCAAATTGCAAACTGTGCTCGGCGAAATGTCAGGAATTCGTCCAGGAGGTCTGAATTCGATCTCAATGGGCGCATATCCTTAGAAGATGGCTATCAGCCCGATGGAGTACGAGGCACGCTGTCTCAGTCCTTCACATTCTTTCTTCGGTTATCTGCTGCTTCCCGCCACCTGGCGTCCATGCGCTCAGGTCTGTCACGAATTTTTGCATCAATTCGCCCTCGTCCCGCAACTCCACCTTCTTCGGCGTTGAATATGCTGCGCCACATGCAGACCACAGCTCCCGCATCTCCAGTTCGATCTTTCTCATCTACGTCTTTGAAGAGTCAGAATGGTTCTGCTGGAACAGGATACCATGCTGGCATATTTCCTGGATCGTCGCTTCCTTCGCGCTCATCTACGCCGCCGGCCTATCGTCGTGACGTTGTGCAATCGACCGCTCACACGAGTCAGTCGCTGCACTCACTGCCACGATCTCGTAATAATTCACAATTGAACCTTACAACACTCACGACTCGACAACTATCTAGGGGTGGGAGTAGTGGGCAACAAACACCCACAGGAACTTTTCATGACGGAGATTGAAACCTTCTGGAGGAATAAAAGCTCGACGCCACGAGCCCTCTGTTTCCACGTTTACTTCAATGTAACTTATTCCATTCTACCTCTTCATCTTGGATCCGTACTTTCGATCAACAATGGCATCAAATCTAGCTGTGACCATGTCATTCTTGGTTGTTCTCGGCCCATGGCGCCTTCGAATATATTACGTGCATTCGGAAAGCCTGCAAGTGCTGGTTTTACACACATATTATTGTTGTGCATGTGCTAGACTTTATATCCGATCTTCGTCACTAGTAGGATGGTGTCGGCCGTGAGAAGCCAGCTAGACTGTGCGCCTTCGCTATTCGTTCAAACATGACGCTGGCATCTCTATGCCGACATGAAGCCCAGAAGCGAGAATTCCTCGGTTTAATAAACGCGACGTCCTACCTTTTGCGGAGTAGATGTATTCACGGTACCCACATGGGATACTCGTGATAACAAGGCATCAACGTGTTCACAATGCCGAAGGCCTACGTTGGACATGAGGTCGGGCGACAATCATTGCATAGTAACTTTAGACATTTACAACTGTTGACATTCGGACGTCCGGAAGAAGGCCCGGACGTAGGCATCTAGACTGTCATACTTTACAAGTCATCCATCCACCACGTTACATTCATATATCAATCAATTTGGTACCATACGCGGCCGTGAGCGCGAACCTCCCAAACGTCCAACAGATTTGTCCTTTCTGTTCGAATTCAATGCAGTCCCTGCAAGTTCTTGCTCCTTGGCTCTGCGTAATCGCATAGCGGAGAAGACAAAATCTGTTTCCATCGTCAATTCGCATCCACGCTTATAGATTTCCCTCTCTTCCCTATCAGAAAGAGGTTGCAAAGAAGTACGTTCTCCTGAACGCCACAGAAGGAGTTGAATTATGGCCTCAGGGAATAACACATTAGTAATGTACTAAAACGAAGGATCGTCAGTGTTTCGACTGTGCAATTAGATATTCGGACTCACATGGACCATGTCCGAATCAGCCAGATGTACAAACAACGATCGCGATAAACTTGGATCATTTTCTTTGACGTCAGAAGCGTTCTCCTGCTATTCATCCCCCAGATTGGTGAGTATGAAACGTTATTTCCAGCTTCTTGGAGAAGCAAGTCCAAAACTCGTACCTGTGAGTTACTTTCTAATAGAGGACTATCTTCTTTGAGTCGAGGACTTCGATCAGCCGGATTCGCACTGGCTTCGCGACTAGTTTGGTCATCAACATCAACATCCCTTTCCTGCGCCTCACTCTGTTACAATAAACAAGGGTCGTCTAAGATCGGAGAAAGGAGATAACTCACGATAGTTGAAGATGGAGGAAGGGATGGTGGCGGTAATTGTATAGGTGAAGTCTAAGAAATCAGTTGATGATTGCACGCGCGTTAAATGACGATATGACACACGGGAACTAATGTCGAAACATCCATGCCGTGGTCACGGGTTGGGGACGAGGCAGAGAAGTTCATGTCGCTTGTCAGAAGTAGCTTGTCGTCCCCCCTATCATTAATATCGTCAGAGACGACGTCTGCTTGCTCACTTATCGA